>CM037075.1:58884354-60273015 GCA_020882685.1 Aphelinus atriplicis | reverse complement strand
ATATTGCGAGAAAAAAATTTTCTAATTTTCTAAATAAATATTTTTTTAACGTCCACATTTTATTTAAAAAAATAATTATTTGTAAAATACTACTTCGGGTGAAAAGATGTAGTAGCCCAATGGGTTGGGTTGGGTAAGGGGGGAGGGTGGGGGGGGAACAGGTAAAGAGGGAATCTGTAACAATACGATCGGACCTTGATCGTACAGATTCAAGCGATCGAATTTGATCGTGTATATAGGTGATATTGCGGGAAAATGAATTCATGCTCCAGGGATGTGGAGAGCTGCCGTCTTCCCGGTAGCGTAGTGGATATCGCAACTGACCGGAGATCCGGAGGACGCTGGTTCAAATCCAGCCCGGGGAGCGTGGAATTTTTTTCTCGCAATATCTTCTTGGGATAGTCCACCAAGCCCGAATTTATTCGTCGTTTGAAACATGTGGACGTTAAAAAAATAATTATTTGTAAAATACTACTTCGGGTGATAAGATGTAGTAGCCCAATGGGTTTGGTTGGGTAAGGGGGGAGGGTGGGGGGGAACAGGTAAAAAGGGAATCTGTAACAATACGATCGGACCTTGATCGTACAGATTCAAGCGATCGAATTTGATCGTGTATATAGGTGATATTGCGGGAAAATGAATTCATGCTCCAGAGATGTGGAGAGCTGCCGTCTTCCCGGTAGCGTAGTGGATATCGCAACTGACCGGAGATCAGGAGAACGCTGGTTCAAATCCAGCCCGGGGAGCGTGGAATTTTTTTCTCGCAATATCATCTTGGGATAGTCCACCAAGCCCGAATTTATTCGTCGTTTGAAACATGTGGACGTTAAAAAAATAATTAATTGTATATATTTGAATTCGCTATCAAATTGCGCATCTAGTGAGCATACTTTCAAGTGGATTGATTCACATGAGCTAATTCCATGAGTTAATAACTTGAAGTTGTAGTTTCAGCCTACCCGGCAATAGCTACTTTGACCTTAGCTAAGCAATCACTAAGGCAATTGAACAACTCCAAGTCGGCCAAAAGGAATTGTCGGACAGGCTTGACAGTCTAAGTGAGACTGAATCACTGCTGGCAGGACAAGAAACTAATGAGAAACTGAACAAACTTGAAAAGCTAAACGCTGAACTCTCCACTAGACTTACTCAAGATGTATCCAACCAATAGTCCGTGACTCAATCGACTGACATACACCTCAGTGGCTTCGTTATGGGAACCAGAATCGATATCCACGAACTCGCATATGCAGCACTGAAAAGCTTTTACTCCGACATTACGCAGCATGACATTGTTGCAGCAAGGTTTATGATATCTCATACAGATGTAACTGTAACAGTTGGCCCGTCCAACACTGGAACTACAGCTTGAGCACGAAAGCGACCACCGCCGATCCTAGTCACGCTAATAGCACGGCCACTATTCTGCACCATCATCCAAGCCGAAATCCGCACTGAAAAGGTTGACACAGCTGCACTGGACAAGAACCTCATTGCTGCTGCGGTCTGTGACCGGGTTCCCGAAAACGTCTTTTTGAATGTCAGTGAGTTTCTGCCGAGCGCTACTTACGGTACGGTGGAGTGCATGAGTTTCTTTGGAAAGAAACTCATTGACGTTTAGTGCGAGATTTTCTATAGGGAGAGGCACTCCCGCCGCCTCGAGCAGATCATTGCTGATGCTAGAAATAGTCATCTTACCTTTCCTGATTTTGGCTCGAATAATGTTAGTGACATGTGCTGGGGAGGTAAGGGTGACCACTAGCAAAGGCCTGCGGTACGGTGGTGGCGCCGAGGCGGACTGCTGCACTGCCGAACTCATTGCAATAGGAGGGTCGCTTGTAGCGACCTGACAAGGACGGACATAACGAGCTGTTACCACGTCCGAAAGCAGCAGAACACTGTGAATAGTGACAAGAGCGCTCACAGTACGCTCCTCAGAGATCACAGTACACAACGGAGCAGTAGTCAATGATCGAAAAGAGATCTGAATAGATGACATCTAAGCTGGTGGCTGTTACTCCTCTGGAATTTGTGTAAACGGTACATGAGGGCGTGAGATCTGCTGACGATCGAGGCTTCATGCTACATCCAGGTGAAACAGGAGTCAAGGATCACTCCCAGACTCTTAACTGAGGACTCAAGTTCAATGGGTGAGCCGTTGTGATGCCTCCACGGGGAGCCGAGCAATGAATGGCTCGCTGACGAAGATGATAGCCATGGCCTAAGTGGCATTTAAGATCAATTTATCCACCGATGCCCAGTGTACAATCCTGGCTGCAACCTCACTCAAAAAGTCAAGTATACGTAGTAAGTCGTGAATGTAGCAGTGGATGTAGATTTAAAGGTCGTCCGCGTATAGCGAGTAATGCACATCAGGTCAAACGTCACCCATGTAGAAGGCAAACAGAAGAGGGCCCAGTACAGATCCCTGGGGTACCCCCTTGTTGAGGCCATAAGAATCAGTGAACGTTCTGTCCTCACGCTTGACACACTGCTCCCTTCCCGTCAGATATGGAGCAATCCACTTCAGTGAGGCAAAAGAGAAACCAAGCTTCGATAGCTTGTGCAGTAGTATGGAGTGACAGATTGTGTCGAAAGCTTTGCTAAAATTGAACAGGAGTGGAACAGTTAGCTTTTGCACGTCCTTGGCCCGACGGACGTAATCCATGAGTTTGAGAAGTGCCATCTGAGAGCTATGTCCACGTCTAGAACTCGTCTGACGCCTATCTAGTAAGCCTTCTGATTCGACATAGACACTGATTTGGTTGGAGATGAGTCTCTCAAAGACTTTTGAAAGAAAATTGAGCAGAGAAATAGGGCGGAAATCACTCATAGACACAGGAGAGAGATCTTATTGAGGGCGATAACTACAGCTTTGTTTCCAGGGAGAGGGAAAGTGTGATTGGTCGGAAAAGGAATTGAAAATTTTCACAAGGGTTGGAGTGATGGCAGGGAGTGCCTTGGAGATGAAGTTCTGAGGCAGGCCATCAACCCCAACAGACTGCGAGAGGGTCCGGCTAACGACAAGATTCACTCCACTTGCGATGGAGCTCGCAAAGCGAAACCTGGGGTCACTGGTAGAGAGATAGATAGATAGATGGATAGATAGATATATTTCCATTGTAGGAAGTATACAAAAGTGTTGTTGTACAGTCATTTTTCTAGAGTTATCAGTAATTTTTCTCAAACTATTCGACATATCATTCCTGTCATCACATGAAATTTCTATCACTAATTATCACAGATAACGCCTCAGAGAACCAATGTATGATACTTCTTTGCAGCTCGCTTGAAGCTTGACAAGGACGGCAAGTCTCCGTTAGCGGAGCGAAGAGAGTTCCAAAGGCGTGCTCCTTGCACCTGGAAGGAATTCAACCCAAAATCGCTCCTCATTTTGGGGACCGAAAGTTGCAGTGCATCACCTCTGGAAGGCCTAGTGGGCCCATACTCATGAAGAGGCTTAGAAAGTACTCTGGCTGCCAAATGCGCAGGATCTGGTACAAAAATACAGCCATGCAATATTGCCTCCAAATGTTTGAGCGCATCCAGCCCAACTTGGCCATATAAAGTATGATGTGTTCGTTCCTCCTCACATCAAAAACATATCTCATACATGGATTCTACAATACCTGTATTTTTCGTTTCAAATATTGTGATGTGCACCCTCCATAATTCAAATATGTGTAAATTGTCGATCTTTGAGGGCCAATCAAGAGTGAAGTGGAAAAGGAAAAATCACAAAATCCACCACATGTTTAATTAATGCGACGTTTCGCCAGTGAGGTTCACTGGCCACATCAGGCATTTTTGAATAAAAATATAATATAACGTTCGGCAGTGGGAGCGACTGCTTCCACTGCTATTGTTAAACTTGGAGGCAGTATGCCGTCAATCCACGTGCAAGACCTTGAGGTTAGATTCGTAGCCCCATACTGTATCAGATGCAATGACAGGTCTTCATTTGAATTGAAAACGAATTTTAAGTCAACACTGTCTGAAAGAAGATCGGCATTCAGATCACCCATTATAAATTTATGGCTGTATTCGAAACAGTGTGTTTTTAGATCATTGATTAGGCAAGGTTTCTTGGTGTAGTTTCTTGGTGTGGTCTGTACATAACCACAACAAGAATTGGTTGGGAGTGCTGAGCAAAAGCGGTACTCATGTATGCTGGGTTCGATTGGTTCTGTGGTGTTTGATAAAGCTAAAATTCCAACCTTGTAAAAGTCCCAGACGTATAATGCAACTCCTCTACCACTCGTGTTGCGGTCATCCCTAATCAATTTGTATTCAGGGATTTGAAAAACGTCGTCTGGATCGTTAGGACCCAGCCAGATCTCTGCTATACCATAGAGGTGGCAGGATGGATTGTCAATCAGAAACTGACAAACTTGATCAATGTGAGCTCTAAGAGAGTTCATATCGTGAAAGCCCGCTCTCAATCTTCCAGAAGCGACGACAAGGTTCTGCTCCTTACTCGACAGCCAATCTGTTTCACTGGAGCCTCCCTTCGAGGTTGTTCTGGCGATGACTTTTAGGTCAACCTCATTTTCAATTGGAAACACTTTGTCCCCCCCACCGCTCGTCTTGCCAGAAACCTGCCATTCTCGTACCACACATAGTTGATACTATTTTTAGTACTAGAACTAGGATTATTTATATCTTTGGTATAGTTTGAATGACTAGAATCAATATTATTTCTACTACGCACTGTTGC
Organism: Aphelinus atriplicis; assembly: GCA_020882685.1. Classification (NCBI taxonomy): domain Eukaryota; kingdom Metazoa; phylum Arthropoda; class Insecta; order Hymenoptera; family Aphelinidae; genus Aphelinus; species Aphelinus atriplicis. The sequence goes on along the minus strand of CM037075.1, from coordinate 60,268,298 downwards.
TATTGTAGCCACTGGGCTTAATTTGGTGGGCCGTGACGATATTGCTCTTACACAGGCTCGGGCAGACGGTGCTGAGAACGACAAATGCTGCCCTATCTGCTGGAACATTATGTTTTGCACAGTCTATAATACCAGTGACAAACAAAATGTCACTATCAGCACCAACCGCCTGTTTACCCACTCAAGACGGCGAGCCATTGTTAAGCGCAGTGTGGTGCTAATGTGGCCCACCTAAGCAGCTGAGGCTTTTCGATCTCAGGGCACTGTTTAAGGGGGCGGTCGGATAACACTTAGCACTCAGCGGAGGTATTTAGATAGTCTGGCGAAGAGAGGTGAGAGAGAGAGAGGGAGAGAGAGAGAGAGAGAGAGAGAGAGAGAGAGAGATTCAGAAAAAATTTATTATCTGTACATTATGTTGTACAAAATTCGTAGGTATTACATTTGTTACAATTTGTAAATTAAGTAGAATGGAGTAGGTGGATGTAGAGTGAGGATTTGAAGGTCAGGAATGAGAAGGAGTTGATGATGTGAGGAGGGAGTGAGCTCCAGAGATAAGCAGATGATCTGTGGAATGATTTTTGGAAGGACTTGGTTCGAAAACTAGGAATGATCAGCGGCAGACCACAATTTTCCAAATTTGAGGAGCTTGAAGAGCATACTAGCTTTAAATTAGTCACGTCTTGATGATGTCGTTAGCCATCCTAGTTTCTTCCTGTGAGGGGTGATATCGACCCTCCCTATTCATAAGGACGTATCTCGGGAGTCAGAATAATTAGGACGTATCTCGCGTGAGCGCAAAGTAAGGACGTAAGTAGTACCGTATACACTATGGCGCGTCATAACATGACCTCTCGTGACCCCACCAGACTGGTGAACGGGAGGAACATGCTGACGCAGCATAGTGCATTACGGATGACACAGTGACAAACACATCCACACTCACACATGCATATATATATATATATATATATATATATATATATATACATATATATATAATTTTCAGAAAAAGATACGATATAATTTTACCTTGTGTTCTATTGGTCATCTTCACTGCTGGTGCAATAACCTGAATCAGTTTCAGGAATAGTTCGCACAAACCCTACGCCATATACAAAATGAAAGAGCGGTGGCGGATCGTTGTCCCAATTTTCCTCCTCCTCCTCCTCCACATCAACAACTTCATTCGCCATGGTTTTTGTAAAGATGTTGAGTTTTAAAAATTAACACACTTCGAATTCAAACACATCACCATCATTGTCATCCCAAAGTTCTGTGTTTTTAAGATATGAATTACACGTACATTCGCCGTATTGTATACACGCTGGGCACACCCACTCACGGTGTCTTTCACAATACTGCCAATGTGTCTTAAATTTTTTTACCGATGCCTCTGATGATTTTATGCAACAGAAGGTACAAAAATCATTCTGCTCTAAAACTCTATTATTCAACTTTGGCTTTATTAGTTTTGGCAGACATTCGTTTATAAACTTATTTAAAACACTGTGGGAAATAGGGAGCACTGTTTTTCCAAATCCTATGAATCCGTGTTTGTTAATATCATCCATTCTTTATTGACTATGTAGCATCACAGGGCACAATCACACACACACACGAATGTCACGCTACGGCAATATCGCCAGGGTGTAAATGTTTTTAACTACAGCTTAGCGCACTGTTGCGATCACGATCGTTCATCCTCGAGACATGGATTAAAACTGGATAAATTTCCAAGTGCGCTGTATGACGAATGTACGAATGACCATCTCATACACATAAAATGAAAAGCTTGCAGATTGAGAATGTTTGAAGCGCTTCGATGTTTCAGGAGTATATTGTTAGTCGGTGTAGAGAAGAAGAGAGTAGCGCATCAGGAATGTGCAACTCGTACTCATCAGCATTTTTTTTCCTATACATATTTGTACTACAAAAATGTGCTACAAACGATTCACCCGAGACTATATCAATATCAAGCCTCCCACGTGTACATGAGCTGACGTGATATAAAAACTCATGATAGAATTACCCCTGTATTTCTCAGTGTTATGTTTGTGAGTTAAAACACGCATTTCAGTGATTGTCTTATAAAGTGTATCAAACATGGAGTGTCAGATGAGATTTTGCGCTGTAAGATCTTACCACAGCTTTCATTGTCAAAGTAAGCACTTCAAAACGAGTAAGCAATATCATATCGACCGATGCGCAATTGTGATGCATACATATTTTAAAAACAGCGTCAGAACGTGCCTTAAGTAAAATCGCACTTTGGCGACAAATAAAACTGCATCGCACGAGTCAAAATAGAGACGATCATTCGTTCGAAGCTTCATAATGCTGAGTCTAATTCTCTGCCTTCGCAGTGTACAAATTTTGACATTATAAAAGACTCGTTAGCTCGTATCAATCTCAGTAGTGTCTCACGACGTACGAACGATAAACCATGGAGAATACCAGTGTGAAAAAGCTTCTCATCAACGTGATTATGTGCGTGTTGCGTTATGCAAACACACACGATGTGCATATAAAAACCATGTGTGGTCCTTGGTGGTTCAAAGATTTGAAGACTTTACCGCTCTATGTGTTAGAGAAGAAATTACATTTTTTGTTACTACATTGTAGTTCAAATACTTTGATACACTTATACAAGTGTGGTTTACTACAGAAAATTGATATTGTGGATATTTTCATCAAAGTACTGACGCAAAAGAATTTGATTGACAACGATGAAATTCGTGTACTAGTTGCCGACCAAAACAAAAAACAATGTAAGTCGATGAAGAATTCTCATTTCATAAAGCATTTCGTATCATGTGTAATATTAAGGTAACTGCAGCCAATTTATCACGATTGTCAAAAGAGGGCTTTTGGGCCCTTCCCCACTCTTTTACAGCAGTTTGAAGTTTCACTTACTGGTTTTTTCTCCTTATCTTATGTCACTATTCTCACTCAATCTAAAAAATTTAGGTGTAAATGATTTTCATCGCTTAACATGCGATTATTTTTTTAATGTAAAAGCATCTCATCTTTCTATTGGTCACATCAGTTTTCATGAAACTATTTTATATCCTACTCAAAATGCCCTTTTCGCATGAAAATAAGTGAAGTCAATTCGGCAATTTTTTACAGTCAAGTTGTAACATGAATTTGAAGTTTCACTCACGTATTTTTTACCCTTTTTCTTCATTTGCTATTTTCACTCAATCTAAGAAATTGGATGTAAATAATTTTCATCGCTCAACGTATGATTATTTTTTCATATAAAAGAATCTCATCTTTCGACTGGTCACATCAGTTTTCACGAAACTATTTTACATCCTGCTCAAAATGCTCTTTTACGCATAAAAAATAAGTGAAGCCAATTTGGCGATTTTTATAGACATGTTGTAATAAATTAGATATGTAATTCTACAAAAGTTTGGAGTTTTATTCACTGATTTTTTCATCCTTTTCTTATTCCACTATTTTCTTCCAATCTAATAAATCAAGTGTAAATAATTTTCGTCTCTCAACGCGTAATTATTATTTATTATTAATTATTATTTATTATTAATTATTTAATAATTAATAATTATTATTATTTATAATTATTAATAATTTTTTCTTATAAAAGTGTCTGAAATTTCGATTGGTCACATCAGTTTTCACGAAACTGTTTTATATCCTACTCAAAATACCCTTTTCCGCAAAATAATTGAAGTCAATTCGGCAATTTTTCATAGAGATGTTGTAATTATTTAGATACATACTTTTACAAAAGCTTGAAGTTTTGCTTGAAGTTTTGATCAAACTTCTCTCTTGATTATGTGATTAGACCACTGACACAATGTATAGTTTGATAATTATCATTTCAGAGGCACAAGTACAGACGGGACGAGGAGAAAGCGAGCACAGTGAAACCTTCATCATCGACAACGAAATATCGAGACTCTACAGACGTTTTGGACTGAATGGCAGGGAAATCAAATGTCATTTTACGCCACCAGCTTCGGGCTATGATACCATAGAATGGTTAGAAAGGTCCATGGAACAGCAGCATTCTCATTTAACGAGAGATGCGGCTGAAACAGACTACATTGGCGTAACCATCAGTACAGGTGATTCCCGAGATGAACCAGCGTTCAAGCCCTTGTGGATGTCTTTTCGACCTCTTGCGGATTTCCATGTTGGGGAATTATGGCGCCTATTCTATAATGCAGCTCAAAGCTCAAACGCCATCAATGTGGATGACACATTGTACATAAAATATGATATCGTGAAAGGCTTGAATGGCGCAGGCCGCGTGAAACTGAGTGAGAACAGTGTGAGTAAAAAATCCATATTGACTATTGCGAATGACGACAATATGTGTCTGGCTAGAGCATTAGTTACCGCATTTGCGCATGCTATGAGAGGGCAGTTACGGACCGGGTCGCTACACGCCTATTGGAACGCTATTCGTCAAAGTAGAGGTGTCACACAAAGAAAAGCAGCTCTTGATCTGATAAAAAACGCAAACGTGTCTATACCTGCATCAGGTTGCGGGCTACCCGAAATTCGTATTTTCCAGACTTTTTTTGAACAATACGATACTGCTATAGTGGTATACTCGTTGAGAGGTTTTGGGGAAGGTGAACAACCTATTTACGATGGTACGTCTTTTGTCGTTCAGTCCGGTAAATCAGTTAATCATACATTAAGGATAATGTATTACGAGAATAGGAATCATTACCAGCCCATATTAAATCTGGTCGGGGCTAGTGGTAGTGCAGGCTACTGTATACCGTGTAATAAAAAATATATCAGAGTACAAGATCATAGATGCTCGAATAGATGTTACAAATGTATGCAACAGCCACCTTGTCAATACAATATACAAACAAAAAAATGTAACGACTGTTTCAGATACTTTTTTGGGGATGTATGTTTCGAACATCACCTGAAGCGCGGTTCTTTCAATAATTCAGCAAGTGTATGCGAATGCATAAAAATTTGCCAAAATTGTTGCAAAACAGTGCGTTCCACTAATCGCGGCGAACCACACGAATGCGGTACTACTTTTTGCAAAAACTGTAAAAAGAACTTACCAACTACACATTTGTGTTTCATACAGCCTATTAGAGGTAGCAAAATACCGGCCCCGGTTTTATTCTTGTTTTATGATCTCGAAACGCGACAAACGGTACCGCTTCTTGGGGACGAGACTAAAAAGATGCATGTTCCTAATTTATGTGTCGTACAACAGGTTTGCAGTTTTTGTCTCGAAAACTCAAACATTTCTGGAATGTGTGAGTTTTGCGGGATACGAGAATACGTTTTTGATGTCGATCCAATAAAGTAGTTTGTCGAACTAGCATTGGCCGAGCGCAAACAATTCAAAAGAGTAATATATATAGCTCACAATTCTCAAGGTTTCGATGCCCAATTCATTTTCAAGTATCTCGTTAAAAAATATTCGGAACGCATCGTACCGCAAGTTATTTTGAACGGTACAAAAATAGTATTGATGGAGGTAAAAAATGTAAAATTCGTGGATAGTTTAAATTATTTTCATTTAACTTTGAGCAGACTCCCGAAAGCTTACGGTTTACCAATATCATCCAAGGGTTATTTTCCACATTTATTTAATAAGACCGACAATGAGAATTATATAGGGCCCATACCGGCAAGTGAAATGTATTCACTCTCAACGATGGGTGCCAATGATAGAACTGTTTTCTTCGAATGGTACAATGAGCAAGTGGAAAAAAATGTAGTTTTCAACTTCAAGGTTGAAATAGTTAAGTATTGTAAGCAAGATGTTTCCATACTTAGGCTAGCTTGTTTGGAGTTCAGAAAAATATTTTTAAAAAGCAGAGTAGATCCTTTTGTTGAATGTGTCACAATAGCTTCGTCGTGTATGCGCGTTTATCGTAAGAACTTTTTGAAGAATAATTTAATAGGGATTATTCCAAAGGGTGGGTATAGAATGGCTGACAATCAGTCGCATAAAGCAATTCAGTGGCTCTACTGGATGTCTGAGAAAGTGTTGAGTAGGCCTGTGATGCACGCTGGTATCTGTCGCGAAAAAAGACTCGTCAATAATATTCCTGTAGACGGGTTTTGCGATCCCCTAGACGGTGAAAGCCACGAGGGTATTGTTCTTCAATTTCACGGTTGTTATTGGCACGGCTGCCCTCGTTGCTACACCGTTAACAGAGATCGGGATACGTGTACACCCGACGATAAATCAATGGATGAGAAGTTCGAAAACACGCGTGCGAGGGACGAGAGAATATTAGCAATGAACTATCGTTTAATCGTTATGTGGGAATGTGACTTTAATGAAGAGTTAAAAACCAACGATGAGATGCGCATTTTCATCGACGAACACGATGAAATTTTCCGTAGAAAACCGTTAGACCCTCGTGAAGCTTTTTTTGGCGGGCGCACCGATAACAATGTAAAAATTTTCGATTGCGAGGAAGGTGAGAAGATACGATATGTGGATTTCTGTTCGCTCTACCCGTATATTTGTAAACGTGGTAAATATCCTGTAGGGCATCCTGAAATATATGTTGGGACGGTAGCCTGCAAACGCTTTATTAACAATAACATTGACAGCGTGAACGGTCTTATAAAATGCGAGATACTGCCGCCACGCGATTTGCTTCACCCCGTTTTACCAGTTTGCATACATGGCAAGTTGATGTTCCCCTTATGTTGATCCTGTGCCAAAAATAGCGTACGCAATGACTGTCCGCATGACGATCCAGACCAACGATCTCTTTTAGGGGTTTGGATTTCCGACGAAGTTAAAAAGGCTATCGACGTAGGTTACAAACTTGGACCTGTATACGAGATATGGCAATACGAGATGACACAGTACGATCCAGAAACCCGCACGGGTGGTTTATTCGCGGGATATATCGATAAATTTATTGCCCAGAAAATTGCAGCATCCGGATTTCCAGACGATTGTACCAGTGTGGAAGATCAAGAGCGGTTTGTCCAAAAAATTGAGCAAATGGAAGGTATTCGTTTGAAACGAGACAATATCAATTATAACGCAGGACTCAGATCAGTCATGAAGCTATGTTTGAATTCGTTATGGGGAAAATTTGGCCAGCGTGAAAATATGGGTAGAACCGAAGTAGTTACCGAACCATCGCGGTTGATGGAGCTTTTATCGTGTGCTGAAACGGTAGTAAACGGTATTTTACCTGTGAACGACAATACATTGTATGTTCATTGGTGTTACAAAGAAGATGCATCGTCATTGGCAACCTTAGGAACAACCAGTGTAGTCGTTGCTGCTTTCACGACAGCACAAGCACGGTTGAAACTTTTCGATTGCTTACATGCATTAGGTGACAGAGTCCTCTATTATGACACTGATTCGATTTTTTACAATAGCACAATTAACGAACATGAACTACCTATTGGTTCCATGCTAGGTGAACTAACCGACGAGCTTGCTGAAAAGGGCAAGGGTACATATATAAGACGATTCGTTTCGGCTGGCTCAAAATTTTACGGTTACGAATAGGTGACACCAGATGGTGTCGTAAAATCAGTAATCAAAGTCAAAGGCATTCGTTTGAATTATTCTACCAACGATAAAATTAATTTTGATTCGGTCCGTAAGTTGGTGCTCGATGAATACCCTAAAATAGAGGTATCGTCAATGGCTATAAGACGAACAACTTTTCACGATGTTGTTACGTTGCAAGAGACAAAAACATGCAAACCTGTTTACGGAAAGAGATGGTTCGTGGATGATAGAAAAAGTTACCCATATGGATTTAGGCGTGCAAATATTTTCGAAAGATTATTTTTTTTTCTTCTGTTCCTTATCAAGAGAAATCAAAAAGTAAAAAGAAACGTGCGATTCGACGAGAGCCAAAATATTGTTCACGCTATGACAGAGTGGCCTGATGAAAGTCGAGAAGCCCGAAAAGGTACGGAATGGATGCAGATGGCTCGTGATCTTATACAATTCCAGAGACGTATTGTCGCGGCTGGCAGTGTGATTTCGCCTGTTCTTGAATCAATGTACAATAGTTGTAAGAAATAAATACATAAGACTATGATTTATATGATTTATTTATCTGTAGTGTGTCTCATGATAGTGATATCTAATATGTAACTGAATAAATAAAGCAATATATAATTTGAAAATTCTACAATTATCAATTCTCTCATAATAATCAAAAAAAAAAATCCAGAAGGTAAAGAACAGAAACTATACAAACAAACAACTTGACGACATCAGGGTGTAACGTACAACTCTATCAGTGCTTCGCGAGCATATGGAAGCTCAAGTCAATTTTTTTAAGTTGCAGAAGCAGACCCCTAATCGCGCGAGCGTTTCAGACCGTGATTCGCACGAGCGTCTTGGCGCTGGGCTCGCGCGAGTGTTCGGGCCGCGGCTCGCGCGAGCGTGTCGGCACTAGGCTCGCACAAGCGTATTGGTGCTAGGCTCGCGCGAGCGTTTCGGCGCTAGGCTCGCGCAAGCGTATTGACGCTAGGCTTGCGCGAGCGTTTCGGCGCTAGGCTTACGCAAGCCTTGCGGCACGCGCGGGGGCCCCTCCCCACCGCGGACAGGAGGGGAGTTCGACAGAACCCACGTATGAAATTGCAATCAAGATGTTTTAACCGTCAGTCGTTGTCATGGCTATGCATTGGAAACACCCCTGGACGTCGATGCTTTGCGGACCTACGGGATGCGGTAAAACCGAGTTCGTGAAAAAATTTTTGAAAAATATCGAACGTATGAGCGACACTGCATTTGATCGAGTAATTCTACACTTCTCCGAGTGGCAGCCAGGTTATAAGGAACTTGGCAAAAGCATAGTGTTCCGCGAGGGTCTACCGCAAAGCGGGGATTACACAAACGATTGCAGGCCGAAACTCCTGATCATCGACGATCTTATGCGAGAATCATCCTCGGGTAGTAGCATTGTGAACCTGTTCACGAAAGGTAGCCATCACAATAACTTGAGCATCATATTTATAACCCAAAACGTTTTCCACCAAGGAAAAGGACAAAGAGATATATCTCTGAATGCTCAGTACATTGTGATTTTTAGAAATTTACGAGATCGTGCTCAAATACAACATCTTGCCAGGCAACTGTATCCGGAGGACCCTCGATTCTTACAGGAGGCTTACTGGGACGCGACTTCGCGGCCATTTGGTTATCTTCTGCTAGATTTGAAGCAGGAAACCCCTGATAATTGTCGGTACCGAGCATGCATTTTTCCCGACGAAGAGCATCAGTACGTTTATGTACCTAAAAAAAAGATAAAAGGTAGCGACACTACGAATAACGTGCCAGTTGTGTCGCTGTGATGGCGTCGAGAAGTCATCGTTCCATAGGACGGAAATACATCGACATTCTCAGAGCCTTGTACCACCTTGATGCCGAACAGCGTAAAGCGATCCTCCGCAAAGCCGATCCACAACTCGTCACACATATTTGCGAGTGTGCCTTGAATGTACTGAACGGAAACGTTACCCTCACCAAGAACCACAAGTTGCGTCTTCGCAAACACGCACCCGTTCTCAAAAAATTAGCGAGCCCACATGATAATCTCGGCAATAAGAAAAGAATCGTCGCTCAACACGGTGGTGGATTTTTACCAGCGCTCCTCGCCCCCCTAATAGGAACTATTGTTGGTGATTTGTTGACCAAGTAAAAAAGATGGAGCACGCCAGAAAAATGATTCTACTTCCTCAAGAAAGTGTCGACCATTTGCAGGGTCTGATGGTTAGTCAAGGCCTCAAAACCGTTCAAACACCAGGAACGCCTATGACCAGACTCGACGAAGAGATGAGTAATATTTTGACATCGACATCGTGCAAAAACGATTCTGCAGAATGGGCTTTGTATAACCAAGCTCTGCAACAGTATCTGACGGTAAAAGATATCGGGAACGAGGACAAAGAGAAGTTTAATCCACGAGAAGACAGCGGCACTGATCAAGATGGAGACAGCAAGGAGAGCAAACTTGAGCAACAAATGGTAAAAGATATCGATGCGTCAATCGTGGAAACCGTTCCTCGAAAATGGCGACTGAAAGCTACGCAGCTATTGAAACGTTTGAGGATGACTGGTGAAGATACGTGGGATAAACGTGGGTCTGTTCAAATAGATGGCAACACAGTGCAAGGCGCTTGTATAGTGGATTTGATCAATGATGCCATGAGGGATAGAAAACGACCACCCCCGGCTGGTTACAGTCAGTTTGTATCAGCGCTTCGTCACAGTAATATACCTCGTGATTTTATCAGTAATACTCGAGTTTTGAGAAGTATAAATAAATCTTCAGACTTGTCTCAGATCGATAACGCTGATCTACCACACAATCAAGAGACACCCCAAAAAACAGTTTACGATAGTTTTGGGAACGACAGCAGCGGTGAGTCGAGTGCAGATAGAACAACAAAAAATCAAAGATCGAGCACACCGAAATCTCAATCATGGAAACGATTGAAACTGAGCAAATGATGGGAGAGGTGGGAATGGCTCATGAAGAAAAGAATACAGATTTGGACTCTCTCATTGACCTACTACCTTTCGAAATGCATGTCCCTGGATATAAATTCTGCGGTCCTGGAACAAAGCTGTTAGAACGACTCGAGCGAAAGGACGTTGGTGTAAATGTGGAGCGGATGTGGCGATACTTTACGCACAAGAAAACTCGGAAGTACGTCGACATCCTGAAAAATATCACTGAGTCTTACAATCATAGTAGACATTCGGCAACCAGAATGACACCTGCATCAGTAACACTCGACAATGCTGCAGTGGTCCGCAAAAACATTAAACGGCGCTACGCCAATGACCGCATTGCCTCGAGGACAGTTAAATACAGTGTTGGAGATCTGGTGCGTATCAGTAGCTCGAGGAACGTTTTTGGTAAAGGTTACGAGGGAGGTTGGACTACTGAAATGTTTACGATCACCCGTATCTCCTTGTTCAGAGCACCTCACGTATATTACCTGAAAGATCAAGCAGGGGAGGAAATTGACGGTTTTTTTTATGGAGAGGAGCTGAGCAGAGTACGGAAAAATCTAGAGAACGATGTTTTTGAAATAGATAAAGTTTTGCAAACTCGTGGAAAAGGAAAAACCAGAAAATATTTCGTTAGCTGGAAAGGTTACCCTGATAAATTCAATTCGTGGATCAAAGCTAGCGAAGTGAAAAAATTAAAATGAAGGACCGATTCTACGTCGTGCTGTCTAGCAACAGCAGTATGCAGTATTATCCCGACAACACAACGACTCATTTCATCACGCAGCTACCTCAACAGATACGATTACACGGGTCATGGTCCGTGGCTCTAACAGAGATCCAGATACCGCTAACCTTTCAGCATTTATCACAAGAAGACGTTCGAGTCATCATGGCCGGTAATTTGTTGCACCTCTCCACGTCTCCGCTGTAGTCGTCGGTGACAACTCTTTGGAATTTGCCAGCGAGGAAGGGGAAATAGACGTTTCCCAGATTCATCCTGGCGTGTACAAGGATGTCGAGGGTCTTATCGCCGAAATGAATGATTTGGAATGCGTGAAGAGAAATCATTTACTTTTCATCGTCGAACGAGGAGGATACGTGAGGGCTACTCGTACATGCAATGCTGACTGCAAGGCAAAACACGAGTTTGCTCTGCCCGAGAAATCGAAAGAAATTTTGGGATTCGACGACGTAGCGTCGCAATGCTTCAAAGTGCTCGTAACCAGCAACAGATCGGCACACCTTATGAATGGTTTACCTAACATGTTGATGTTATACACGGACATATGCGAACCATACGTTACTGGGGATGTCCAAGCAAAACTGCTGCGGGCTATATCTCTCAACATGGACGAATTTACATATGGAGGGATAAAGATAAAGAATTTCTCCCACCAATGTACATACCCTTGCTTATCAATTCATTTCAAACCATCGAGATAAATATTAGAGACCAACGAGGTAATTCTATACCATTTGATTTTGGAACGTTGACAGCTACACTACACTTTAAACGTATGGATTGAGATGGATCGATACGTTGAGTACTTTGATGCCCAGGTAGGCGGTGGGAAGATAGCTGGGGTAGGTCGCATCTTTGTTGGTTCAAATCATCAACGGGGCCACGGTGGTATCGGTCGTTTTTTGGCTGGTTTATTCCGTAGAGTCATGCCACTTTTATCCCGAGGTGCTAAAGCTGTAGGGAAAGAGGCTCTTCGCACAGGCATGAATATAATGTCTGATGTCACTACTATGGATACCCCTGTAAAAGAAGCATTCAAAAGTCGCGTCAGAGAGTCTGGAGAAATTTTGAAACAGAAAGCCGAAGAGAAATTGGATAAGCTCATGGAGGGGTCAGGTTATAAAATACCGCGTCTTGAAAGTTCGACCCAGTTATCGGCTATCCGTGGTCGAGGTAGCAAGAAAAGACGAAAGCCTAAAGAGAAAATCATTCGTCGCAAGAGGGCAGATAGAACGAAGAAGAAGAGAAAGAAGAAGAGTGTCAGAAGTAGTACACCTGAAAGAACGACCAGAGATATATTTGGATAGAAAAAATGGCTTTTCTCCATAATCAATCGTGTGAGTGCTTGAAATCAGAGCTGCTGTTATTTGAAACTCCACCAACTCAAACAACGATTGAGAAATCGCACTATGTGCAATACGAACCTATATCATCCCTTACCGATGACTCACCCATAGAGTTTGTGATACCTGGAACTGGGGAAGAGTATATCGATCTTGCTCATATAATGCTCAGTGTACGCGTATCCGTGAATACTAATATAGCTGAAAAGGATTTTGCAGCAGGCGTCGGAGATAAAGTCAAAAAAGCAGGCCCTGTCAACAACTTTATGCATTCACTGTTCAATCAAGTCAACGTGTCATTCAATCAAAAGCCTGTGACGCCTCCTAACAACGCTTACGCTTATAGAGCGTATATCGAGAGTCTACTGAATTATGGGCCAGCTGCCAAAAACTCTCACTTGACCAGTGTACTGTGGGCCAATGACACAGCAGGTCAGATGAACAGTTGTGATTCGAACAAAGGACTTGAAAAGAGACGCAAATACCTAAACAATCGGAAATCTGTCGATATGATCGGTTATATCCATTGCGATGTGTTTAACCAAGAAAAATTACTGTTGAACGGTGTAGAAATAAGACTACGTTTTGTGAGATCCCGAGATGGGTTCGCCATAATGGATCCATCAGGTATCGTAAATATATATATATCGAGGAAGCCAATTTACTCGTAAGACGTGTTAAAATTAATCCAGGCGTTTTATTGGCCCACGCAAAAGCGCTCTCAAAGACAACCGCTAAATACCCTATGACGAGAGTAGAAGTCAATGCTGTAACTTTGCACAGTAACATTCATGGAGAAACTTTGGACAATATAATACTGGGTCAATTGCCTAAAAGAATCATCGTGGGTTTCGTCGAGAATAAAGCGTTCAACGGTGATCGATCGCTCAACCCTTTCAATTTCAAAAATCTAGACATAAATTATCTGTGCTTGTATGTGGATGGCGTTCAGGTTCCTTCGAAGCCTCTCCAGCCTGATTTCAAAAATAATCTGTACGTTGACGCCTATCACACTATATTCACAGGTACCAATGTACATTTCCTCAACGAGGGTAATGAAACCGCGACTAACCGTGAATATCGCGAGATGATTACCCCAATGGCTACTGTCTTTTCGTTTTTGATTTAACACCCGATTTATCAGCTAACGATTGTAGCCATTGGAATCTGGTTAAGCACGGTAGCGTGAGAATCGATGTCAGATTTGCAACACCGCTGAGTAAAACGGTGAACTGCATCGTTTATGCCGAGTACGATAATATCTTGGAGATTGATTCATCGCGGCAAATTCTTCTGGATTTTAGTTCGTGATAATAGATGTCACTGAACGCTGTACCTCTGAGTTCATTGAAAAATCTTTAAAATAGTTTTCAGTCGTCGAGTAACAGAGCTCATAACTACAGCACAATGGATCTTATCGTCGATATCCAATTTTTCAAAGATAAAAACAACGTCAGTGTTCCAAAGGAGGTGGCTGTGACTTCTCTAAAAGGTGATCACAGTGGTCATTGGATCGCCCTGCCTCAATCTCATATCGATACTTTGAGCGCCGACATCAGAAGAACAAACGACTGGCTGACTCGTCATCATCATGGTATCGACTATTTTGAGGGTGAAACATATTTGAGAGCGCTTTACAAAACCTTACGCGAGCTCGCCAAGAACGCTAGAAGAATATTTGTCAGGGGTAATGAAAAATGGTTGACTATGCATAAAATAATGACGCGAGACATTATAAATCTAGAGTACGACAAGGATTGCCCTTCATTCACCGATTTGCTAGGCATTGATAAGTACTGTCTCTATCACGCTGTCAAAGAATCTCATTTGAAATATAGCTGTGCTCTTGATAATGTTCAACGATTAAGAACTTGGATGCATTCGCGCGGCTATCAAACTTATTGCGAACAGGATATGGAATTTACATTCCAACCACCCATTCAGCTTTGCGATGGACAATCTGGAGGTTTTAAGAAAACTGAGGCGTATACGAGCGCATACAGTGGGTGTATTCCTAGCAGATCAGATCCCACGGGTGTGGACGAAACCGACAGCGTTTGTATTCAATACTGATAATCATACGAAACCAGGAATGCACTGGGTTGCTGTATACGTTAATGAATCAAGCAATGGCTGGTATTTTGATAGCTATGGTTTGCCACCGTTCGTGCCTGATCATATAAATCGTTTACGTAGAAATTGTAAGCATTTTCGTTGGAATTCGATACAGCTGCAGAGTGAATCGTCAGATGTATGCGGACAGTATTGTTTGATGTTCTTGTATTACATGAGTTCGGGTCTAGGTATGGAGAAATTCCTAAACAATTTTTCTGCTGATCTTGAAAAAAATGATGAGTTAGTCAGACAACGAATCAAGCTCGCTCGTGATATTCGAGCTTGCACTTGGAGTGGTGGATGTATTGTAAACTGCTTGCAAAGCAGTAGCAGTTCTAAGATGTCGCTCCTCTAAAACTGCTTGTCTGACAAAAATATCATTATAAAGATCACCCGAGAAACGACGTTCAATTCAGTCACTGCTACAGATAGCTGGCTTATAGCATCTACCTTTTCCACACTCCGGAGAATATGGCTACTTACATGATAATCAGTCGGCCAGCTGAACAGTCGTCGCCAAAGTATCGGGCTCAATCGACTTTGAACACTGTGCATGGGCTGAATAAGTCGATGTTGAAGAAGTTGTTGATTGGTCTTGAGTATGACAAGATCGAGGACCAGTACTACACGCCAACGGTCCGAATCCTTGGCAAGGACTACAATGGCGTCGCATTTGGAGAAGAAGAGTGGCGCAACTTCATTGGCACCTTTGAAGATGTCACCAAGTATTTGGAAGGGCAGAATATTTACCCCGACGGTACATCACTCGCTGGACATGGCTGGCGTTTGCTTTTCACGACTGCTCATAAGGATAGAGCCATCGAGATCGAGCAAGAAGACGACCACAGATCTGACGCCAATGGTACGACGGCGAAAAAATTCAGACACAGTGTGGTTTTGAAAAAAGTGAGTTTCGATAACTTGTACAGATTGAGTGAATATGTGAATGTACGTATGGAATATCTCAATACTGTAAAAGGTTCTGTCAGCTGTATCGTGAACGAGTATATTAATCTTTTGAGAAGTAGCTCGGCCTCTTTCTTTGAGTCGCAGGCTGAAACATTCGATCTTAGTATTATAGAGAGAATTTCTGAAATAGCGAGTCCCGGTGATGATGTAAAAATTATTATATCAAAGGTAGTGGAGAAAATAAAAGTACTCGAAAATCAAACTATGTTAAGCGCTATAGATATAAAAATATTAACCTCGGAATTCTATGCTATACACATGGAAAATATTCTACAAGCATTGAACAATGTACCCCTATAAACATGTATTGTAAGTTAAGATGGTTTAATAAATGTTATTCAATATCACCATGAAAAATATGTATTTGAATATTTTTACCTATCAATATCCTATCCTCAATATCGAAAATTGATTCTCACATAAGAATAATAGAATAATTATCGAAAGTTTAATTTTTAAAAGTAATACGCAAACTTCAAGATTTTGGATATGAGCCGTGCTGAGTCATTAAATATATTTCATTGCTGCATGAAAACGAGATTGCCATTTTTCTAACGATAGTTTTATGAAATTGAAATCTGTATCGGGTTGGATATTTGATATGCTGACTCTTTTCACATTTCTACTAGTGGCCAGAGGTCAGTAATGTATACTGCATGCTGCGTCAGCATGTTCCTGTCGTTCACTAGTCTGGTGGGGTCACGAGAGGTCATGTTATGACGCGCCATAGTGTATACGGTACTACTGACGTATCTCGGAGAATTGCAAAGTAAGAAAGTATCTCAGTGGTTTAGAATCAACTAATGAAGTTTACACATGAAGATAAAATCCAGTCACGAGTCACTCAGTCGTATTAATCTTCTAAAAACAGTAGGAGACCAATTCTGATCACTATAGTCGCCACTCGAGTACCTTACACGTTTCACTGCAAGTTTATCAATAACATCCATAATAAGCACTGTAGTACACTGTCGATATGACTCTGGTTCTGATTTAAGAAGTTGATGGTAGCGCTCGAGTCTGACAGCGGCTACTGCAGTGATCAACTGTGGAATGAGCCGCCGCGCGCCGCGGCCGGTGGCTCAATTCGTGGATAAGACTCGGGGTTCGATTCCCGGATTTCCCGGCATGCACCTTTGTAGGGCCTGTTTTATATGGAAACCGAAAATAAGAACACGCTCCACCGTGAGTATCATGTGATTGTGGCTAGTCGGTTTCTTGGATGTAAACTACAAGCCAATAACGAGAGACGAAGAACTGCGTCTTGTTACTAGTTGCTAAGCGCTCGCAACTCGCGACTGCAGTCAGAGCAGCTTGGCCTGTATACATACTATAGTCTTAGCGCAGTCCAGCGCAGTCCAGCAGAGAGCCACCGCGTTTCCACGTATATAAATGCCAGGTAGGCTCTTGACCATCGTTTCTGCAGTGCTTTTGAATCATGAATAAAAAAATACAGATGCTTCATATTTTGACTCGGCCCCATGATCGCTTTCATGTTTGCCGAGTTTTAATTCTATGCTTGAGATTTATTTGCAGTTATGATCGGTTATAATTTTCAATCAAATAAGAGATTCAATATTGAGTCGCAAGTCTCCGCGAGCTGCGACATTATTTCGCGCTCGTCCGAGATACATCCTTTCTTTGCGCTCACGCGAGATACGTCCTTACTTTGCGCTTTTCCGAGATACGTCTTTACTTTGCGCTCGCCCGAGATACGTCTTTATTATTCAGCCGCCCGAGATACGTCCTTATTTCGAGAATCTCCGAGATACGTCATTATGAATAGGGAGGGTCGATATGTTCACTCCTCCTTACACCACAGACGTATCCAATTCCAGTATTGACTAAGCGTTGCAGGAAGAATTCCAAAAAGCACTGAAGATTCATGAGGGATGGGGGATCCATCCAGGCACAATACCTGGCTAGCCTGGTCTCTGATTCCACTAACATAATATTTATCTCCAAAGACTATGGCTCTGGTTTTCGAGGCATTCAGCATGAGGCCATTTGTGGCTGCCCAGGATAAAATTGCAGTAGCGTCATGGTTGAGTTTGTGTAGTGTCTGTAACAAGTCCTCAGGAAAGCAGTATACATAGATTTGCAGGTCGTCAGCGTGAAGCAGGTAGTGAACATCAAGGTCAAGACATAGTCTCACATCTCCAATGTGAAGTGCAAAGAGAAGCGGTCCAAGCACAGAGCCTTGCGGAACACATCGATTAAGTGGCCGGAACCCCATGAAAGTCCCATCTTCCCTCCTCACACACTGCTCTCTATCCGACAGATGTGATGCTATCCAACGCACCACATCCATAGAGAAACCTAGCTTGTGAAGCTTACGAAATAGAGTTGCGTGTGAGGTCGTGTCAAAGGCCTTGCTGAAGTCAAATTGAAGTAATGCTGTAAGTTTTTTGGCGTTTTTCGCTGTACGTGTGTCCTCTGTAAGTTTAAGCAGAACAGTTTGCGTACTGTATCCCTGTCTAAAACCTGACTGATGCCTATCCATGAGATTTTTAGATTCGACATATTTGCTGATCTGGTTAAAGACCAGTCTCTGTAGGACTTTGAGAGAAAGTTGAGTAAGGAAATTTGGTGGAAGTTATTAGGGACTTTAGGGGTTGATATTTTGTTAAGCGTGAGGACTGCTGCCTATTTCCAGACAGCAGGAAAACGAGTCAGTGTTAAGGCGTTGAAGAGTTTACAGAGGATGGGTAACAGGGAAGGAAGAGCAGCTGCGAAGAATCCCTGCGGAAGGCCATCAACTTCCACCGATTGAGAGCCAGACTGAAGGACTGTCACTTTAATATCCTGAGGTGTAATTCCAGTGAACTGGAACTCCGCAATCCCCTCACTCTGCTCAAGTTCCTTAAAAACTCTTGATAGAGGAGGGGCCGAGTGGTCAGTGGCAATGTCAGCAGAGTGAGAGTTTAGTTCCTCCGCAGGGACCTCTCCATGTATGTTATTGGACTTGGGCACAATACCAAGATTTCTAAGCTCCAGCCATATCTCCTCACTGTCACTTAGGCCCTCTAGTCGACATCTGTAGTAGTCAAGTTTAGCGTTTTGTACGTGTTTGAAAGCTAGGTCTCGAGCCTCTGTGTAGGCAAAAAGTCGCGTTGACGTCTTGTTCTTTGGAAGTGTCTATACAGTCTGTTTCTATTTGTGAGTAGAGTATCCGTGTGCTGTGTGTGCCAGGGCTCCTCCTGTCTGCTGTTCTTGAAAGTTATGAGTGGAGCAAAACGGTCTATAGCTGAATTTAGATGGGTATAAATACAGTTTATGTCATCCTCCACATGACGGTCATGTTGGTCTATCGCTGACCAATTACACTCCGTCAGATAGGCACAGAAGGCCTCAGCATCAATCTTTTTGATGTTTCTGTAGCTAAACGTGTGAACTTCAGGTCTGTTCACAGCAATGTTGATGGTAGCCGTGATCAGGTCATGACCGTCAATGGAGGGAGCGTCCGTCTTCCAGTATTCAGTCACAGGGTCAAGGGCATCTACCAAGCACAGATCCAGCCAGGTATCCACACTGCCTCTATGAAATGTAGCGCCATAAGGGATGGAGTATAACGAGTATTGCTCAATTAAATCGCGGACAAATTTTGCATCAGACGACTGTGACAGTTGGTCTGCATTGAAATCCCCCATCAGAATATTGGTACTGTAATCACTCAGATGTGTGCTCAGGTCCCCCAAAAAGTCAGAACCCTCCTTGAAAGGAGCATGAGAAGGGCGATATACCACGTCAATGAAGACAGTCTCACTTGGGGCATGCAACTCACAGAAGAGGTACTCAGGTGGACCCGGCTGTCCGGCAAGGATTCAGGTCACGAGTTCTGGTACGAACCAGACAATGCAGCCTGAACGTCTTACCAGGCAAGAACTCGTTGACATTGGAAAGAGAAGCCATCAATGCTGGAAGTGATTGCAGTCCAGCTTCAATTAGTAGTAAGGGGTTGATTGAAAAAGTGTGCATTTTGCCCTTCTTTATTTTGCTCCAAATGACCATAGCTGGCGTGCGCGATCTGAAAATGCGAGCAGAGATAACATCACGCAGCTATAGTTCTTCGTAGATAGCTTTGAGTCCGGTAAATGCGAGTCTGCGAATGTCCCTCACCTCCTCTGTAGTTAGGCCAGAGATAACAAGGTCAGATGACACAGCAGCAGCCGCAATAGCAGACACGCGTGAGGAGATGGTAGCTTGCATAGTTGCACGAAGTTGTCTTACTTCCTCAGTAGCAGCCGCTGATGATTTGCCAGAACAAGTGCGAATGTGCTCATCAAGTTGAGCTCCAAGCTGAGCTTGGCCCTGTGTAAGAGTGTGTTCTGTTGCTGTTGAAAGATGTCCATCTTGCTCTTGACTTTCTCAAGCCGGTTAAAAAGATCGGGTAGCTGTTTTAAAACTTCAAGATTCTTGGATAGTTCATCTAGCGTAGATGTAATAGTCTTCATGATTTGCGAGATGATGGTCTGCTCGAGCTTCAATATTCTCGTTTCAAAATCTGCTCCAGAGAGAGTGTTTCTCAATCCGCTCTCAGATGACATTGAAAAGAGAGAGTCCGCCTGACTATGCTGAGCGGCAGAGTCCGGACGACTACGAACAGCTTCTAGTGGCAGTGTGCTATTTAGAGTCAAGTTGTTGTCAGCATTTCCCAGTTCTTGTGATGATGTCTCGAATGGGGTCTGCGGCACCAGGCAGACGTAACAGACGCGTCTCAATGCTCCCTTTTCGGCCTGCATATCGTATATGTTCTGAACACCCCCACATGTGTTATGGCACCGGCCACCGCATCTCATGCATTCTTGGTGCACAGTTTGTGCCCTAGAAAGTTTTCCACACCTTCCTCACAGCGAGCTATCACGTTGGGTAGGCATAGTAAGTCAAAAAGTGCAAGAAAAATCAGAACGTTGAAAATACTTAAAAATTAAAAAATCAACTCTTTTTTTTCATGTTTCTTTATGTATTTGGATCTCTTCTTTCGAATGCCGAAACCCGTTTTCAAAAATTTGGCGTCCCCAAAAAGTTATGCGAGATTAACTCAAGTCATGTTTTGAGGCGAAAACCGCCAAAATGATGATTTTCAATAACAACGCTGATTTAGTTTTTTTCTCTGCAGAAAAATATTTCATATCGGTTTGATGAAGCTTAATCATCAAAAAAAATCGATATCCAACTATATAAAAATTGTTTCTACCTGTTGCCAATCATAATTCAAATTATCACAAAGCATGAGCCTAGAATTTTCGGTCAAAACGATATGTGCCGCCATTTTTAGTGTGAGAATGACGATACTTTATGTGAACAGACCTTCAAAATTCATGTGTGAAACTGAACCATGAGTGTCGAATAGCCCTTATTCTCAAGTTTGTTTTGATTATCAATTACCGGCTATTTTGGGGTTAACCTCTCATTTTCTCAAAATTAAAATAGAAACATAAAAGAGAATAGTTCATGTTGCTGAGTCATTAGTAGTAAGTATCTGTTTGAATTCATAATTATTTGAATGAATATTGAAGACAAAAATTTATTCATGATTCCATTTTTTTGTTTTGAAAGCTATGTCAATACAGAAGAAAGAAAATAGAAGTTCCCCAGTGGCAAGTTTCAATGATGGTGCTAATGTTATTTTAGATGTGATGAGTACATTAACTCCAACAAATTCATCACCAATCCGATATTCATAAGCTGCTGGAAGTGATATCTTGCCCTAGTATTGAACAAAGTTCCTTTACCTAATTCCTTGGGTGACTTCTGTACCATTTCAGTACTTAGCATTCGATCTAACGCTCATGGAAGATTGATATTTGAACAGATATCAGAATATGTCTAAATTAACGGCCTTTTGATTAATACCAGTCAGGTTCTCATACTTCACACAGCACATAGGGTACACTGCTCAAACGCGGATGATTTGTGATCAGCTAGAGATATAAATCAGATCACTGCAGTGGATGAGCTTGACTTCATCGAGGCCTTTGTTGTGGTTTGCCACGTCACTTTTCTTCGAAAAATCTCAGACGTAGGTTTTCCTTGAGACGTTCAGAGACGAATGAGACCATATCTTGACTCTAAGCAACTGTGACGTAATGCAAGCGCATTACGTTATTTTTATGTTTACGGAATTTTGGGAAATATGCCTTATAATCTATAATATGCGAATATAAATTTAGCTTAAACCATTTGTAATGTTCGTGGGAATTCCTTAATTTTTCGAAAAGCATCATTTTACATTTAAGTAAAAATGCATTCATAAAGCGGATGTGCACCGCCGATTAAAAGATATCATATTGAAAATCAATAGAAAACGACCCGGTACTCTTCTCCCATGTCATGCGTTATCAAAGCTCCGCCATTTTTTTATTGATTTTAAATTTGTAATAGTATTGTTCTTGATCAAGAGCGTCATTCGTTCGACTAGGCTCGAAAGGTCAACACCTCTTTTTATACGGACTTGGTCTCCGTTGGGACTTAGTCTCCCGTAGTTGTTAACAGGCACTCTTGGAGTGGCCTTCGTTTTATTGGAAACTCATCTTACTTAAGAGAATTTATCAACAAATAAACTACAAAAAGAGTAAGTTTTATTTTATTTATCTATCTCTAATTCTCATTAACCTTATCAATAATTCAACCCTAAACGTGTCTGGTCTCTCTCACATTGTTGAGAGTTGAGTGGCTGGACGATTAGCGTTTAGAGGTCTTTAGGTAGGTCTTTCTAAATTCACGCGATAGAATCACTACTGTCTTTCTTTATACTCTACCTTTTCTTCTTCCATATTCTTTTTGTACGTGTTTTGTAAATTCAGTGTATCGCGAACGTGTCATCAAAACGGAATTATCTTTCTTATTCTCCGGTTACCCGAGCTATAAGCGCAAGCTTGGCTCTGAAATCGCGATCGACTAAGTACGCGCGCCGCGTCAATTTATCCCGACGTCACACAACAATCAGTCAGGAGCAGGGATAGGGGCCACTCGATTTTCATAAACCGTGATGGGCCCCAGTCGTTAGGCCTTTGCTATTCACCCTTTATATCAGTGACGTGGCGTCTGGATTCTCATCATCCGTCAGATATAATGCGTATACAGATGACTCCAAAATTCATCTTTTCTACCATCCTGGAGACCGTGCCTTCAGACTGGAGTCAACAAAAAGCTCCTACATTAGCTCAGCCTCCATTTAGATTGCACTGTTATGGCCCAGCCTTTCCCCGCCCACTTTTTTTGAAATTCTAGAGTGATGAGAGACGCATCGCACATTGGCGATGCGCATTTTCCCACATGCTACCCGAGTTGCGCCGAGAAGCAACTTTAGGATTAAGTATGTATGTGTGAGAATAAGAATGCGCTGAGTGTGACGCATCTATGCGACGGATGGCTAATCGCACGTTGGGCACAGGAATCACGAGGACAGCTTGCATTTTGTGCAACTGCCCAACGTTGAATCGTATGGATGTCGGCTATAAGATATTCTCTTATCAGCCTGCGTGAAGCCACGAGCAGCCAGCGGGCGCTCGTGCGAGAATGTCATTTTGTAAGTGCGAGTTGCACACGGCAACTGCGCACCTCCGAATTAGTTAGAAACAGCCATAGGATATTTTCCTATCAGTCCATATAACGTTACCGAGCAGCCAGCGGGCGCTCGAGCGAATAAAATGAGTGTATGTATGCACGCTAGGATTAGGTTTAATTGCAGCTAAGCGAAAAGGCGCGCCGAGCCGTGTGAAGAAGCGAGCGCGCTTCTTAGAATCAGATAAGGGACGTCCGACGCAGCGAACGAGAGGAGCCGCGACACGCGCTCGCCTCCGCCTCGCGCCCGCGAATCGCGCATCTGCGGGACTCGTGCATACGTGACGTCACGGCGATTATAAAGAGAGGTGTCCCACGAGACAGAGTTGAGTTGATCCGCGATAATCACGGATGCCACACGGGTGGCCGGACACGGAGCACGCGAGCGGCGCAGCTCCCCCGCGGACGTGTAGCATATTACATCTTTTGCCATCGACCGGAATCCTTACACGATCCAACCACGCGGGATCGATTGTAATCCGTAGAGATTAGTTGATATAATAAAGAGTTAGTGCTAGTGCACATGAAGTGGGTTTGATTAACAACACCATTCCCACTCCACACTCCATCCAGAGCCAACACGAGTATACGGCCCAGCGCGTCACGGACTTCTCTGCTGCCACGCTGCCAAGCTCCAGCAGGGGACAACACGGCGCCGGACGGAGTAGGGAAATGTAAGTGACCAAGCGGTCTTCCTTAGCTGTTGCAAGTGCGATACCCACGAAACAGATATCCCAATCATCATAGGGGTTTGTCGCCCAACCGCCCCTTAAAATAACGGTCGGGCCTTTACAGCACTACCGTCTTACATTTGTAACGTCATATTTCTTGGTTAATTTATGTATGATCCTTCTAGTCAATTTTTCTCTCAACGGACCAGATGTAGCGATTATCATCTGTACATATTTCTTTTCTGCCAGTGAATTATCTCATAATTACGTACATTACACACTATTACATCAAAACTAATAATTATATTCACACCTTAATCTTTCCATACGTATTATCCCATTCTATTCAGAATTGAGAGAAAAGATTCTATGTAGTTACTTGTAGGTAAATCCAATTTGATTCTGCAACGTAATGCACAGAATTAAAAACAATATAATCTCTCTCTATCTCTCTCTCTCTCTCTCTCTCTCTCTCTCTCTCTCTCTCTCTCTCTCTCTTGCGTCTCTGTGCTTTGGGCCCGTTGTGTACTACATACTGCACGTGGACCACCTCCTAATCTCCATTCACTGTCACATTGACGAATTGTTACGTACGCTTGATGTACTGGATGTGACTGCAACCAGGATCGTACAGTGGGTGCGGGTAAATGGACTGATTCTTAATGCTTCCAAAATCAAGGCTATTATTTTTTTGGTAGTGAGCCTTTCATGGCCTTTCGTGATTCTCGACTCCACATTCTCCTGCAAGCATGTTGCTTCGATCTGCAGCAGATCTCACTCCATCATGTACCACTTACACAGATTCCGGAGGAGTACTAATCAGCGGCTCCGATCCCATCTCTTCAAGTCGTTCCTATCCCCCATTATTGGCTACAGCTGTATTGTGTACTGTGATCTGTCTGGAAAGTGCAACCTTGCCCTTCAGCGGCTCATCAACAATGGGATGAGGTACGTCTATGTTGTGAGAAGGAGTGAGCATATCTCGCCTTACAGGGAGGAGCTTAGCTGGTTTACTTAGCGTAGCTACTTCATGCCTCCTGTATGGTATTTAAAATACTTAGATATGACTGTCCACCGTATCTTGCTGAGTATTCTTTTATTAACACTAGCAAACGTCCCTGCAAGGAGGGGTTATTGACCGCAGCTGATTGTCTCCAGTTCCCGCAAGGGATTTCTCCGTATATCATTCCATGTCAGTAAAACTTATCTTCTAAATTCTCTTCACTTCGTTTCGTATTTTCAAAAAACTTTCATTCACCCACCTGCTTGCTTGCAACCATGGGAAGAGTTTGCTCTGCTCTTATTGATAAACCATGTTCTATTTTATAATATCCATGTGTTATGGCCCAGCCTTGCCCCGCCCAGAATTTTGAATTTTCCATCGATTTCCCCGACAACAATGAAGATCCAGCTTTCGTCATTCCCTCCGCCCCACACGAGTCCAACGGCGACGCGAGCAGCTCAGCTGTTCGACAGTGCAGAGAGACGATAGTCATGAATGAGTATGCGAATGAGAGAGATACGGCGCACGGTAATCAAGACGCGCTGCGTTATCATCTGCAGGCGATGATTGCATTACCCTCCGTCGTGCATCTCGAGAGTGAAGTATAGCCAGGGCGTGGCATATTATATAATAAGTTTCTTCAATTTATGTTTTCTAGATTTTTACGAAAGCGGGCTAGCCTAGCTGATAAGAAGTATAATAATAAGTTAGCCTACATGCGTAGGTAGTCGCATGAGCATTTTGCAGAGGTTGCGAACGGATCTTTCAATCAATCAATTCAACACGTGAACGGATGATACGTCTCCGAATTTCCAAGCATGCTAAGTTAATAGTTAATCGTGACCAATGCAACGTGTTCACGCGACTGATTCATATCCATATCTATTTTCCTATAATATATAAAATTGTGCTTAGTAGTAACGGCTCCTTCAACAACGCACGCCGCATATTATTATTACGTTACTAATAAAACCGGCCTATAATCAGGCATCTTACACCATCGATCGAGAGCTCATGACTCGAGATCATTATAATTGGTGACGTGTACATCCCTAAGTAATGGAAATAATGTAATAATAAAGTAACATTATCCTTTATTGAGTAAGTATCGCGGGCACGCGTACCAATATGCATATTTGTCAATTATTGTTAGAAATAAGTCAATCATGTAACGCCAAGTTACACATAATATATCTATATATGCGTGAGGATTTTATTGCGGAGCGGAATTAAGAAATGTAGTCCCTGACGCCACGGTGTTACTCCGCGCCTCATCCAAAGCCATGACCATATAAGGAGCTATTCGGCCACTCGCATAGTGTCGCGGCACCTTCGAGGAGCGTTCCGCGACCCTATCAGTGTGACGTCACGGAGAGGATAAGAGAGCGAGCTGCGGCCGGCCGCGGCAGAATTCCACCCGCCACCGAAAGCAACAGACGTTTGCTACGCGTACCGCTCACAGACAATTAGTTACGGAATTCCCGGGCGTGTCGCATTAGTTGAAGACCATTCGTAATATTATTAGTGCTAATAGTTAATAAAGATCAGTGATATAGCAAGAAAGGGTGTTGTGAATAGTTTTTGTTACACCTCCTACCCACGAGGCGATCACATAGGACGTGATCGCTTGCCAGCGAGCTGCCGAGCCGAAGGAGCGCGCCTGCAGCCGAAGCCGAACTGGTGGGCCGTAATCGGACACCAGCGTTTTGGGAGTATCCAGAAGCGAGAGACGGGTATCCGCCCCTCCCCTCCGCAGTCGCGACGCGCAGCGCCCAAGCAGCGCTCTCGCGCCCACCAACGCGCTCTTGCCGGAGCCCGCACACATCACGGTCCACGCGCCTCGCTTGGCGACGCACGCTGCCAGGATCGTAACTACCGCGCGCTCCGTGCATTTGCAGCGCACATCGGAGTAAGTTCGGAATGTCAATCTCGAATAGCGATTCGCCGCCACATCAATTGAACCGGTTTCCCCACCGCAAAATTTAAATAAGTCCCTTCCCACTGGTCGGGCCATAACAATGGTGACAGCGTAGCGGTGGGATACTGTTTGATTTGTGTCGCATGAAACGTGTATTCGATTAGATTTACGAAATCCACGAAGATCTATAAGATCAAACAGCACAAAAATTGGTTAAAAGAAAAATTCGTTGATCATCTGATTTTTCCCAAATTTTAATAAACTTGCAATACCTTGGAGAATTTATTATATCTTGCAGACTGGAAAGTAAATTCACGGTGTCGGACAAATCACATAAAATAACCGCCAGGTTGCAAAAAGAGATTTATCGCTTCATACGTTTAGCAGATACGGTAAAAATGTCGCAAGAGAATCTCAATAGCATCGCGAAAACGGAAGAAGACCTACTTAAGTTCGAGAATGACCTTGCGCTACTTAGCGAGACTTTGACAGCTAAGGAAAAACGGATTAACGAGCGGATGCAGGCTCTCGAGGAACGCGAGCGAACTGTGAAGTCAGGGATAGGTCGCAGTACGGACGATCATAGCGACGCTCCCTATATAAAACGAGACGAGGCTTTCGCGTTGCGAACACAGCTCGAGGAGTTGGCAAGCAGGTGCGAAATGCTCGAAAAGGAAAATTTGACCTTGAATCGCTTAGCCCACGAAAAGCAGAGCCCCCATACTCCACCCGCTGAGTCCACAAACCAGCGGTCTTTCATGCCAGGAAAAACACCGACTAATGCAGATGAGGACCTCCCGTTAACACAAGAAGGGGTGGACGTTTTGAAGTTAGTAAAAGCGCTAACAGACAGAGTTCAGCGCCTAGAGAAAAATAGCATACGAAACAATGACCCTTGGCGCACAACACAGCCAAACACGTCGAACCAAACCCTGTATCTCAAAGAAGCGTTAGCGATGGTACCGCGATTCGACGGCACCAACCTACAACAATTTTCGAGTGCATGTAAGCGCGCGAAGGAATCGGTACCTCGCGACTTAGTTGCAGATTTTTTGAGTTTAATTAAAAATAAGCTCGATAATCGCACATATGCGACATTAGCCGGAATGCATTTTCAGACCTTGGACGGAATACTGGATAGACTCACTCAGGTCTTTGCGACAGGTGAGAGCGTTAACCGCCTTCGCGGCAAGTTGGATGCCATAAAGAAGGAGGAAAAGGAATCGGTGATCGATTTTATCAATCGAATTTCGATCCTCAAAAATGCCATCATTGATCGAAAGAAATTCGAAGCAGGAAGAGATATTTTCTATGAAGAGGAAAAAGAAATAGAGCACGACGTAATGGAGAGCCTGCGCGACGGGCTCCCTCCAGAATATCGGAATTATATGGATCGTCATGTAACGACCTTGAACGATGTAATCAGTGAAGCGCTGAGTGCTGAAAAACAAGTGCAGCGCGATAGGTGGAAGCATGGTAAGCTCGCGTATAGTAACCATTATGTCAAGGCAGCAGGAGAAGACGCCACAAAGAAAGGGCAAGATCCTGGTACGCTGCCAAGGAATGGACAAGAATCTGATCAGCCGGCAAAAGCACAATATCCTCGCAACCCGCCAGCTGCAAAATCGGAAGAGGGACCATATCCAGGCGAAGCCAACCAAACAAAGAATTTGACTACTACTCTCCCGGTATGTTTCTACTGCAAGAAATCAGGACATCTTATTCGAGAATGCAGGAAAAGAATTTACGTCGAAACTCAGCGGGCCGAGCAGCAGGGAAACGATCAAGGGCCCCCGGCAAGGGACATGACCGTGGCAGGCCAGTTTACACGTCCAACTACAAACGTAGCCGCGATACAAGAACGCACAAACCGCATCAGTCCGTGTACAACATACGATACTCAGACACCGAGTACATCCCGGTCATCGAGCTCGAATCAGGACAATTCCGAACATTAAGTGTCGATGCTATGTTGGACTCCGGAGCCGCCCCAAATTTGATCAAGATAGGCGAGCTCGATCCGGACGTAGAAGTGGATGAGAACATAAAGCCAATATTGCGAGGCATTACTAGAGGCGATGAAAAAACGTACGGCATATGTAAACTACATATGTTAGGTATAACCGTGGAATTTATAATCGTGTCAGATAATTTGCCTATCAAAAACTCAGCTCTAGTTGGCTCAAGATTTTTGAAAGATAACGGGTGTTTAGTGAATTTTGAGGAGGGAAAGCTCGAATTCAAGGGTCAATCGATCCCCTTTGCAAATGACAGAATAGTGATGATTCCTGCAGGCTCATCTCTGTTTACCGATTTCAGGGTCATCGACGAACTTGATATAAAAACAGGTTTTGTTCCCGAATATCACTTGAAACCCGGAGTGTATACCGAAAGCACAATAGTGCAAGAAGATAAAGGATTTGTCAATTTAAAGGTAATAAACACGACGGATCACGCTCTAGACATAATTCCAATCGAAGTGGGATTGGAAGCCGAATCAGCCGCACGCTACGAGCACTGCGACGTTTATCCAATTTCAGCCGAAGAAAACCAAAGTAAGCTTGACGACATGCTCGATCAGCTGATCACGTTCGAGATACCGAAGAAATTTAGAAAACACATTCCAGGGCTTCTTGACGAAGAAGCTCGAATTCGCACCTCAACTCATACTAATTTCGATTCCAACTTGCACGAAGATAATTGCGCAAGCACATACCGACCCTTCGAGTTTCCCTCGGGAAGTCAGAACATTTGCAACATCGTACGCAACGATAACATAGATCGCACGGAGATAAATTACAAAGACGAAACGATATATCCTCCTGACGCTCAAGAAGAACATTCCGAAATTTCGAAATTCGTGGGATTTTTCCAATCCAAACTTTACGAGCCTATTTCACATGGCATAGCTGAACTTGGACAATTTCATGACGGTTCGTCAATCCAGACCCCATTTGCAGAAACTTCTGTAAACTCTTTTTGTAAGGGTGAATCGAGAGTCGATAGATTAATGAAAGAGATACCAACAGACCATTTAAGTTACGAATTGAAGCTAAGACTCAGGAAATTAGTCGAGCGAACCGAGCAGGCGTTTCAGCTACCAGGCGAACCCCTGCCCGCAACCAATTTGGTAGAACATAAAATTGTTTTGGCTGACAGTGAACCAGTCTACGTACCCCAATATCCGATTCCGAAAGCACTTCAAGACGTTGTGCAAAACCAAGTCGATCAGCTGTTAGCCACAGGAGTCGTTGAACCAAGCACGAGCCCGTACAACTCGCCGCTTTGGGTAGTGAAGAAAGACGATGCCCCTGATGGTACGAAACAATATAGAGTGGTCGTAGACTTTCGGAAATTAAACGATAAGACAATCAGATTTCCTTTTCCATTACCGAATATCAAGAGTGTTACCGAAGATATGGGCAACACTGAACATTTCATGGTGGTGGATATGGTGTCCGGATTTCACCAGATTCCTTTGAGGAAAGAAGATCGAGAGAAAACTGCGTTTACGACCCCTTACGGTCACTTTCAGTTTACGAGACTGGCGTTTGGTATGCGGAATGCTGCAAGCGCTTTCCAAGAAAATACAAATGTGCTTATAAGACGCATCGTAAATATATTGAGACGAATGAATAAACTTGACGAACGCACCAAGGGTAATATTTTTGGATATATCGATGACATTTTCATGGCAAGGAAATTACTGGAAGAATTAGAAGAAGTATTCATCATATTAGCGGACGAGCTAGTAGCGGTGAATATGCGGCTGAATCCAAAGAAATGTCAGTTTTATAAACAGGCAGTTCTTTTCCTCGGACATCTGATTACGCCGCAGGGCTTACAACCAAATCCGAAGAAACTAGAGGCAATTAGAGATTTCCCCGCACCGGTATCCAAGCGAGAAATCAAGAGATTCAACGGCATGTGCAATTATTACCGACGATTTGTCCCCGAATACGCCGAAATAGCGAAACCACTGACTGACCTGCTCAGTGACAAAGCGGTATTTCGATGGACAGAACGAGAACACCATGCATTTGAGAGGCTTAAACAGGCCTTGATATCGAAGCCTATACTACAGCATCCGAATTGGGATAAAACATTTTACGTAACAACTGACGCTTCAAACGAAGCAGTCGGAGGCGTGCTCTCACAAAAACACGACGGTGCTGATCTGCCGATCGCGTACGCCAGCAAGAAATTGAGCCCAACCGAACAAAGGTATAGTACCATCGAGCAAGAACTATTGGCAATGCTCGTGTGCGCAGACGAATTTCAATTCTGCCTTCTTGGTCGGAAATTTGTCTTCGTGACAGATCACAGACCACTGGTCTGGCTCCACAGAGTGAAAAATTCAACATCGAGATTAAAACGCATGTATTTTACGTTGTCCGAAGTTTACGAATTCGACATAGTATACCAGCCTGGGAAAACGAATTTCGTAGCTGACGCATTATCGAGACGCCCCTCACGCGAGCCGGGCCAGCACTACCGGATAAATGCAGCTAACAAAAGAAATCGTGAACCGGACGAATCCCTGGAGAATGGCAACGAGCACACCAGCCAAAAGCCAAGAGTCACTCAGAATAGTGACGCAGAGTTAACCGAATCAGGAGAGAACAAGTCTGACGATGAACTTGGGGATGGGGGTGTACCCATCGCCAAATTACCGAAGATTCCTAGAATCTTAACCTTCAAGAAGTATACATTTGTTGCCGTGAGGAATCCCGAAAACACATTTTGGCTATGCCAGGTCAAACAGGATGTTTTCAATACCAGCAAATCAATTCGAGTGAAATGGCTAACCGAGCTCCCGGATACGCCAAATATATATATGTGCGATTACTCTGATTCAATCGACGCACGAAGTCTCTTGGTCACGGTGAAGTTAACAAAACTTGCCGAAAACCGATATGAACTACGCGAGGAAGAGTTAACGAAAATTGTTGAAGTACTCAGACAATCATTAAGTACCGAAGAGGATAAGACAAACGAGGAGAATTGGCGCGTGGTCGAGCGGGAGTCAGAACGTGAATGGGCGGACGGAACGGTCTTTGATGAGTCGCCTCACGACCTTGAAAGATTCCTTCTCGACGAAGAAACCACAAGTCAGATAATCGAACATAATGAAGCGGATAATGAATCGGAAGGTGATGAAAAAGAGCCGGAAGAATCCGAGATCGATTCAGACGTAGAATTTGACCTAAACCCGGATGAAGAACGGCGCGCGCGAATAAGTCCAAATATTATCGAGGTACGCGATTTGTTCACGATGAGCAAGGACAGCATGGTTTATTTCGTGACGGTGAAGAATCAACCAATCTGCACGGGCAGTCGAGCTTTAAAATCTGACAACAGACTCCCGGACATAACAGACGTGACATTGGGAAGAGCCAAGGTAACGCCCTGGCCCGACAATAAAAAATGTTTCATTGCACTACCTTTAAAGGAGAATTTACACATCCGAGCCGACGCAGAGATACTCGCGGACTGCATCGAATCATTGCTTAACGTTTGTTTAGAGATGGAACTCGATACCATCAGAATATCCGAGACACTTCAAATTGACGATCTGACCTGGGATTCAGTGACGGGTCTCTTAAAGGACACATTCGAGGGAAGAGCAATTAAGGTAATCATTTGTAGAAATCTGATAACGATTCCGGAGGCAGGGTTAAGAGAAGCACTGATTAAGGACCTTCACGAATCCCCGGTCAACGGACACAAAGGACGAGCAAAAACGTACGAACGCCTCAGACAGGACTTTTACTGGAAGGGAATCAAAGCAGATGTAGAGAGAATTGTGCGGCAATGTCAAATTTGCCAGAAAAACAAACTGGTACGGAAGGCCACTCGTCAGCCGATGGTTCTAACCGACACGCCAGGAACCGGATTTGATAAAATAGGCATGGACATTGTCGGTCCACTAATTGAAACAAAAAACGGAAACATCTACATATTAACTATGCAATGCCTACTTACGAAATTCTGTATAGCGGTACCCTTGAAGCGCGCGACATCGAATGATATCGCGACTGCATTCCTTAAGCGAATGGTGTACGTTCACGGAGCCCCGCTTATTGTATTGACCGATCAGGGAAAGAATTTCACTAGTGCACTGATAAAGAAAATCGCGAAGTTATGTAACATCAGGACGTGTACGACAACGGCCTTTTCGCCGGCTTCTAACGGATCTGTGGAACGAATGCACCACTCTCTAAAGGAATGGCTGCGATGCTGCACGACAAACGTTCGAGACTGGGATGATTGGCTAGAATTCGCGACTTTCTCTTATAATACAAGCGTCCACTCAGGAACGAGATTAACTCCTTTTCAATGCATCTACGGTAGAATAGCACGCGTTCCTTCCGATCGTCCGAGTCTCGACGGTCCAGTCGGAGAAACATACGAAGAATTATGGACGAAAATTAGATCTGTAACGAACGAATTTCAGCGCTTAGCTCGCGAGAATTTGATGAAAGCCAAAGAAACATCGAAGGAAATTTACGATAGACGAGCCAACCCGCGACAATTCAAAGTTGGTGAACGAGTAAGGCTAATTATTGAACCGAGTAAAGGAAAATTGGCACCGGTATACTCTGGACCGTACAGAGTAATCGAAATTTTAAACAACGGTAGAAACATAAAGATCGATACGAGGAAGGGACACAAGGTCGTGCATCCCAACAAATTGTTAAAGACAACATTAGAAATATAAGAATAATTCATATGTAAAATTTTTTTGTTAGATTAAATACCATACTGTCGAGTAGACTCTGTCGCGTCACTGTATTTACAGGTCAAGCAGCAGGATATACGAATATCCTGGGCCAAGATGGCTTTGCCCACCCTGTTTGAACCACACCCTTCGCCTACGCCGAAGCAGAAATCACCGGTCACTCGTGTGGGACGGGAAATCCAGTCACCGCGACGGTATCTCTGAGAGGTATTACGAGCCGCAACAACAAACACTGCCAGCTGATGCTGAAGGGAGACTTCGTTGACGACATCAGGACAGTCCTCGGTCCAGTAGTCCTTGGCCTGACTTGGGGATGGGGGTGTTATGGCCCAGCCTTGCCCCGCCCAGAATTTTGAATTTTCCATCGATTTCCCCGACAACAATGAAGATCCAGCTTTCGTCATTCCCTCCGCCCCACACGAGTCCAACGGCGACGCGAGCAGCTCAGCTGTTCGACAGTGCAGAGAGACGATAGTCATGAATGAGTATGCGAATGAGAGAGATACGGCGCACGGTAATCAAGACGCGCTGCGTTATCATCTGCAGGCGATGATTGCATTACCCTCCATTGTGCATCTCGAGAGTGAAGTATAGCCAGGGCGTGGCATATTATATAATAAGTTTCTTCAATTTATGTTTTCTAGATTTTTACAAAAGCGGGCTAGCCTAGCTGATAAGAAGTATAATAATAAGTTAGCCTACATGCGTAGGTAGTCGCATGAGCATTTTGCAGAGGTTGCGAACGGATCTTTCAATCAATCAATTCAACACGTGAACGGATGATACGTCTCCGAATTTCCAAGCATGCTAAGTTAATAGTTAATCGTGACCAATGCAACGTGTTCACGCGACTGATTCATATCCATATCTATTTTCCTATAATATATAAAATTGTGCTTAGTAGTAACGGCTCCTTCAACAACGCACGCCGCATATTATTATTACGTTACTAATAAAACCGGCCTATAATCAGGCATCTTACACCATCGATCGAGAGCTCATGACTCGAGATCATTATAATTGGTGACGTGTACATCCCTAAGTAATGGAAATAATGTAATAATAAAGTAACATTATCCTTTATTGAGTAAGTATCGCGGGCACGCGTACCAATATGCATATTTGTCAATTATTGTTAGAAATAAGTCAATCATGTAACGCCAAGTTACACATAATATATCTATATATGCGTGAGGATTTTATTGCGCAGCGGAATTAAGAAATGTAGTCCCTGACGCCACGGTGTTACTCCGCGCCTCATCCAAAGCCATGACCATATAAGGAGCTATTCGGCCACTCGCATAGTGTCGCGGCACCTTCGAGGAGCGTTCCGCGACCCTATCAGTGTGACGTCACGGAGAGGATAAGAGAGCGAGCTGCAGCCGGCCGCGGCAGAATTCCACCCGCCACCGAAAGCAACAGACGTTTGCTACGCGTACCGCTCACAGACAATTAGTTACGGAATTCCCGGGCGTGTCGCATTAGTTGAAGACCATTCGTAATATTATTAGTGCTAATAGTTAATAAAGATCAGTGATATAGCAAGAAAGGGTGTTGTGAATAGTTTTTGTTACACCTCCTACCCACGAGGCGATCACATAGGACGTGATCGCTTGCCAGCGAGCTGCCGAGCCGAAGGAGCGCGCCTGCAGCCGAAGCCGAACTGGTGGGCCGTAATCGGACACCAGCGTTTTGGGAGTATCCAGAAGCGAGAGACGGGTATCCGCCCCTCCCCTCCGCAGTCGCGACGCGCAGCGCCCAAGCAGCGCTCTCGCTCCCACCAAGTCGCTCTTGCCGGAGCCCGCACACATCACGGTCCACGCGCCTCGCTTGGCGACGCACGCTGCCAGGATCGTAACTACCGCGCGCTCCGTGCATTTGCAGCGCACATCGGAGTAAGTTCGGAATGTCAATCTCGAATAGCGATTCGCCGCCACATCAATTGAACCGGTTTCCCCACCGCAAAATTTAAATAAGTCCCTTCCCACTGGTCGGGCCATAACACATGAGTCTTTTTTCCTATATGTAATCAACTAATGTAAAATGAACTACATTGAACATATATGTCGGTGATTCTCTGTCAAGTGAGAGAGTGAAAATGAAAAAAAATTCTGAAATTTCTTTTATGAATTCTAGAAGACTCCATCATGTCCCCTGAATTTTTTCAGAATTTTTTAGACCATATATCCCATCCTGACAGAGGCTCAAAGTGGTGGAGTTTGCAATATTAGACATTTTTTCAGGACCTTTGACCTCAATTTTCAGCTATCTAGAGATGTTTTAGAGCAACAACTCAAGAGAACTTTTTTACTGAAAAAATGCCAATTTTTTTTAGAAAAATTGGTTCCAGGGTCATTGGTGAACATATAGCTATCACCTAACTCATTTCCAGGCTTAAAATAGAGCAAAAAGTGGTTTTGATCACCCGCAGCGTAATGTGATACATACCAAAAGAAAGCTTATTTTATTACCAAAATGTCCTGACTAGTCGCACAGTGCTGCATTTAATCTATTTTTTGTAATCAACCAATACATTATGAGAATTAATGAAAATATTTTGAAAATGGGTGACCGCATACGCCACTTATAAGTATCCTTGTTACTCTGGTTTTCTCATAGAATTTGATTGTTACGTGGCACTTGTACTTGGATACAAGTTGTTACTACTTTATTATCCAAGCCCATAGTGAGAAGTCGTGAACCGTGTCTTTTTTAATAAATTTAGTTCACATATAAGTGGCGTATGCGGTCACCCATTTTTAAAATATTTTCATTAATTCTCATAATGTATTGGTTGATTACAAAAAATGAATCAAATGCAGCACTCTGCGACTAGTCAGGACATTTTGGTAATAAAATAAGCTTTCTTTCGGTATGTATCACATTATGCTGCGGGTGATCAAAACCACTTTTTGCTCTATTTTAAGCCTGGAAATGAGTTAGGTGATAGCTATATGTTCACCAATGAACCTGGAATCAATTTTTCTAAAAAAATTGGTATTTTTTCAGTAAAAAAGTTCTCTTGAGTTTTTGCTCTAAAACATCTCTAGATAGCTCAAAATTGAGGTCAAAGGTCCTGAAAAAATGTCTAATATTGCAAACTCCACCACTTTGAGCCTCTGTCAGGTTGGGACATATGGTCTAAAAAATTCTGAGAAAATTCAGGGGATATGATAGAGTCTTCTAGAATTCATAAAAAAAATTTCAGAATTTTTTTTCATTTTCACTCTCTCACTTGACAGAGAATCACACATGTATATCTCAGATATAATTGTACAACAGACAGGTCAATCTAAATCTAGATCTAAGTCTCAATCTCTCTCTCACCCACTCTAGTCTCAACCATCATCGGAATGAAATCTGAGAGAAGCTCCTCCCAACCCACTCGACAGCGATCTCGTGGTGGCTACCAGATATGACAACAATGCAAAAATCTTCAAGCAACAAAATTGTACTGGAGCAATGGGAATAGCCAACAGGCGAAACCATCGCGAATAGATCAGCGCTAGGACTCCAGCCCCATCTCACCTGCATATCTACTAATGAGTTTTAGATTTATACCGTTAGACTGCTTCTGTTCATAGTCACAGGACTATCGTACCCAGAACAAAAGACGCAGTTACGTTCGCGTTTGGGGGTGATTCGCAGGTCTAACAGAAATAAGACACGAGTCGCAGTGTAATGACAATTTTTACGGCGTGTTTTTTACGCTTCGATAGTGCTCCGAAGAACCATGCGGATAGAAATCATTTTTCCGCGTCATCTCAACGATAAAAATTTAGCAGTGGCATAGGCGTGATCATCCATCACCTGTAGATTCCATAATCAACCCTGGAGAAACGTTTCGGCTGATAGTTACTTTCTGTGCGACTTCTTGTGATGCGAAATTTCGCAACAGAATATCGAGCAAATCCATCAGCAGTACAGAAAATAATTTTCACCATCATGTTAATTTGCAAAATTGAGTTTGTGATCGCTTGGGTAGAAAATCCTGGATTCAATTTCTTTACGTTTATTTCAATTGGTACAACGCATCGCGAGGAGTACCACGAATTTAGCTCCAAGCTAAGACCATTTGTTGACGTAAGAGTGATTGTAGCTCACCGTCATCGGTATTCAAGAGCAGCTCTCTTCAAATACAAGGATCAATCTTCAACATTTTCTTTTTTTCCATTGGATAACATCCATTATATTGTATCAAAGTACAATTGGTTGAGATTAATGGAAATATTAATTCCAACACTTTAAAATTGACCTGTACATCACCACTCCGCTTTTCTGCATTATCCGAATTTGAATGAGAAAAAGTTGCAACATAATTTTCATGTAGTGCCACAGAATTCTAGAATAGATTCTAACTGAAAATCGCTGCTGATTGGTCAAAGGAGTAAAATAAAAATTCGAGTTGATGCAATTTTTTGTTTGGACATCAATTCGATTCCCTTCCTATACATGCAATTCACCCATCATTGTCCAATCAACTCGAAAATGATGAGTAACTAAGACATGAAGAACTTTATTTATATCATAACCATCGAAATATGGACCAAGGGGAAGTGATCCTGAAAGGTTCGACTTTTGGTCATATTTCCAGGCCTCTTCAACTATCTTCTTTTCCCTTCATCATAGAAAGAAAATATTCCATGGAGAACATATCGACGTGTCTTACGAAGAAAGACACATCTCAAACTGTCCGCGAAGAAAGACACATCTCAATTTGTCCGAGAAGAAAGACACAACTCGCAATCTAGCCACGAAGAAAGACACAACTCGCAATCTAGCCACGAAGAAAGACACAACTCGCGTCTGTCTGCGGAAAAGACAGTTGGTGCACATCCCACAATTTTCCGAGGTAAAAAAATATATGGAATGAAAGCTTAGAATGAGTAGGTTATAATTGACAAAAAAAAACAAGTCTTTCCTACAGTTTAAACTCTTTTTTCGTTAATATTCGCGGGAGAATAATTCCGACATTTGTCTTTCTTCGCGGCCAGATTGCGAGTTGTGTCTTTGTTCGTGGCTAGATTGCGAGTTGTGTCTTTCTTCGCGGACAGATTCGGATATGTGTCTTTCTTCGCGGACAGATTCAGTTATGTGTCTTTCTTCGTAAGACACGTCGATATGTTGAATAGTGGAAAATTTATTCGAGTGAAGGAGTTGAATCCACTACTTACCGAGCAATTTGTTTGAAGTGAAATTTTCTCCGAGGTTTTCTGTATATGGAAGTCTCATCGCGCCCTTTCTTCCATACATGTGTTTTCCAAGCTGGTTCCTAGAATTTAAGGATGAAGGGACCATTAACAACTCTCTGAATTTATTCTGGAAGATGGACCACGACATGCAATTACTATTTTTATCGGGTGCGAATTAAATTGGGCGTTGGTGTAGTGATACTCAAGATAGTACTCTCAGTTCTTCAGTCCCTTGTGAACAATGGAAAGGAGAAGAAGGTTTTAATATCAGGTCCATTATGAACGATTATTTATCACTTCACAGAGTTTTCTTGCAGTAATGTTTTTCGCTATCTAGGAACGTGGAAATGGAAATATGATAGAAACAATTATTTCCACAAAAACCACAGAAAATTCAGGAATCTATATTGTCACTTACTGATTTTGCCGAGACTTTGGGCTAAGAAGAGAAATATTTTGAATACAAAATTACTTTGGTTGTGAGAATTTTATTTTTCAGGCTAATCACAAATACGGACTAGCATGTAATGTTCGAGGCCCAACAAAATCTACTCCATCCGTATTCACAGATATTTATGAATAAGCTCATCTGAGAACTATTCTTAAGAAATTCTTGATCGATAGAAGTGAATGAATTTTGATTCAAATAATACTGGAGCAAAGAAGACTTCTACATGAGGTTCTACATGAAATCATGATCGAATTTATATGAACGAAGTTATTCATCATTGACAATGGAGTGTAATTAGGTAAATATTTATGTCATTGAAACGCACTGATCTTGATGAAATTTAAACTTTTAACACGTGAACTTGAGTTTTCCGGGCCAACGCTTCGACTTTCTAGGCTTCTTATCTGCTCACTAGCATTTTAAATGCCTTGAAATTGATGTTTTTGCTTTCTCAAAGAGAAAGCTTTGTAATGGGGCAAAAATCGACCCACCGAATCAGACCTCGGGACCTCGATTTTCGTAATCTACGGGTCGAAAAACATGGAAATCCAAAAGTGTCTGTATGTATGTGTGTGTGTGTTTGTGTGTGTGTGTGTGTGTGTGTGTGTGTGTGTGTGTGTGTGTGTGTGTGTGTGTGTGTGTGTGTGTGTGTGTGTGTGTGTGTGTGTGTGTGTATGTGTGTGTGTGTGTGTGTGTGTGTGTGTGTGTGTGTGTGTGTGTGTGTGTGTACGTATGTATGTATGTATGTGTGTAACGTTTTTTTTCGTCCACGATAACTCTCGAAGGAATGGTCCGATCTTTTTGAAATTTTGCACACCGGCTAGTTGTGACAAGGTCTAGCCCGGGATCAATTTTTCAAAAAATTTTTCAGCAAAATCCGTTGGTTATTTCCTTAGTAACCGTTCTTAACGTGTTTCCTCACAAATCCTTATAAGTGCTCATTGGGGCAAGCCGGAAAATCAGTTTTAAGTCACACTCGATGGCCAAGGACACTGAATTGTTCTATTTTCTACATACCAACCGTTGTTTACCTCCCTAGCAACCGCTACGAAAGTTGGAAATTATTAATTTATGACCTATTTCCATCATTTTTGACGGCAAAGGATACAAAATCTTCCCAATTACCTCCTTAGCAACCGTTGTTCACCGCCCTAGCAACCGTTGCTAAGGGGAAAAAAATTCATGTAAGTTTCGTATCCAGTATTTTCAACGTGCTATAAAGAAAATGGGGAAAATTTGGTGTCTTTTGC
The DNA here is from genome assembly GCA_020882685.1 of Aphelinus atriplicis. NCBI lineage: Eukaryota > Metazoa > Arthropoda > Insecta > Hymenoptera > Aphelinidae > Aphelinus > Aphelinus atriplicis. The sequence goes on along the minus strand of CM037075.1, from coordinate 60,227,856 downwards.
CCTCGAAAATGATTAATATAGATTTTGAATTGATCACTCCCAACCTCAGCCGTCGAAAATGATCAGAATGAGTCTTCAAGTGTGCTAAATACGGACTTAAGAGCAGGGCAGATTGATTTTGACCGCCATTAAACCGTATGACAGTCACAAAATGAATAGATCAAAAATTTATGCAGGTCCAAATGTCTCGCATCGTGTGGAACCTAGAACCGTTGGCATTGTTGCATTTGATCAAATAATAAGAGAGCCCGGGCAGACATCAACACTCGCAACAAAGTTTGGTCAATTGAAAAAGAACGACACTATACACAGTCACAAAGATACGAATTGAACTGATTGAATAATTTTTTGTAATTTTTTAAAAATAAATGATAGTATCTACGCTAGTGGAAAGGTGAAAATACAGGTATGGGACGCGTTTGTGGGTGATGTTGAAACCTCTTTGAGAAAGCATACTGCTAAGGCACTTGGCAGCGGTTTTCTTTTTTCGCAACCCCCATCCCGACTTGAAGTCAGTAAAGATCGACCCGTGGGCCTAAACCCCCGCGCACACTCAACTCTCTCTCGTACGCACCCTCACTCAAGATCTCTGCGTGGGCAAGTACCTACGCTCATACGCACGTTCGAGGTTTGCGCGTTAGTCGGTCTTCATGCATCGGTGTTCGCATACGCGCATACACCCTTTGAATGTCTCTCATTACTGAGCGCATAGAGACATCAATGACTTCTTACTAGATCAGTGCTTCCACTGTTACCATCTGCGCAGTGCTTGTATTCTCTTAGAGGGTTTCTCCTTGACAACCGTTTCACTGTTATTGGAACGCCCATCCAGCGCTTCGATTATTGAGCTTTCTACGTATTCACATTAAACTTCCATTTTTCATACATGTATATGTATGCAGTACAATGCAGATGCTTGTCACAAAACTCCGGGTGTGAACTGGAGAAGATTAGGATTAGGATGAGGCAGCAGCAGCTGGCTCTGGAACAGATTCAGATTCTGACGACACAATTCCAGAATTAGAAGATGCAGCGACAGGCACTGAATTCTCAGAAGCAAATGTACCTGGCATTGATATGGTATCTAAGGCTGAACAGAGTCGAGGAGAGAAGAAAGCCAGAAAACTCATGAGCAAGCTTGGTCTGAAGCCTGTGAGTCATTTTCAGATATGAATATTACTGCATATCTTTCTTGAAACCATGGTCAATTGTTATTGTTCCCATTGCAGGTCCTAGGAGTTAACAGAGTGACGATCAGAAAGTCAAAAAACATCTTGTTCGTCATTAACAAGCCAGATGTACTGAAAAATCCAGCTTCGGATACTTATATTGTTTTTGGTGAAGCAAAGGTGAGCTTCTTTATTATGTTGTATGATTCAATTTGTATTTTTGCTTGGAAGTGCTCTCATCCGATTCGACTTTTATTTAATTCTTTTTCCATTCTTGAGAACGAATCGATTTTGATCATATATTCTGTGAATGCAGATTGAGGATCTCAGTCAACAAGCACAAGTAGCAGCAGCAGAGAAGTTCAAAGAACCTCCAGTTATTTCAACTGCTGAAATTGGTGGCAGCACAACAGTAAGTTTTACTTGTTAGTAGGCGCTCATAATTGCTAAACATGAAACTATTTGCAGTATTTTTCAATTGTAATGTTCGATAAATTTAACGTTCCGAGTATGGCGGCAATGAACATTGTATTGATACGCGTAGTTCCCGATAGTCGAACTATTTCAACCGCCGTACGCTCAAATCAGTTCCGTTCGAACCAGTGCGCCGTGCACACGAACTTGGTCTCTAACAATTAGTTTTCTCGCCTAATAAAGTTACTCTCAACATAACTCGTGTCTTTCTCTCTGGACCCACTGAATCCACATCCTATCACACTATTTCATACCAACTCTTCTTTATTTTAGGTGGTTGCTCCAATACAAGAAGAATCAGAAGATGAAGTCGATGAAACAGGTGTAAAAGGAAAAGACATTGATCTGGTCATGAGTCAAGCTAGCGTATCTCGAGGAAAGGCAATCAAAGCACTGAAAAATAATCAGAATGATATCGTCAATGCTATTATGGTGAGTTTCCTCTTTCAATACTCAGGCATATTATTCCTGTAGTAAATAATAACCATGATGATCAACGGAAGGTTTCGCTAATATATGTCACAGTCAGAAATGTATTCGTGAAGAAAACCTTGGCAGACTGAAATATAACTTACACTATTGAGTATTCTTTGAATAATTTTTGTAACATGCTAAGAGTTTTGTATTCGATGTGTTACAGGAATTAACGATGTGATGAACCATCGTTTGAATATTATTATGATATGCTCGCCACAACTCACAGTATGAGACATCATTTTATCATCTGTGAACCAATCATTCACATTTTTATGTATCTTATTGCGCCATGGATATGAAAATTCGGATCAGGTGATTTTGAGTCTTTGGACCAATGCCAAGGAAACAAATGCATTCAAAATACTATCGCATATGTACATACCTCCAAATAATAAATTGTTAATGTATCAAATGAAAATAGTTTCATATCATTGGTTGGCATACGGCTATCATGATACTTCAGTACTCTAAATCAAGCAAGAATTGATTTTGATTTACCCGTGCGAGGATACGACGACGCGACAACTTGCCCGGAGGCCAACTCGCCTGCAAATCAGAGGAAGGTCACGTGGTTTTTGCCCACAAATAAAAAGAGAGCATCTATTTCAAAAAGAGAGAGCGGGAAAGATCTCTACCTGCTCAATCAGTATTGAAGTTTTATACAGAATTTGAAGGATAATAGATGGCATTGATCATATTTTCTTCCATTGCTGGGCGTGTGAGAGAGAGAGGATTGCCTCCGTCTTGGCTCTCTCTGTCTTTCTCGTATAGTCATATAAGACTATGATGAGTCATGTACAATATGGCGTCCCTACCGGATCTTTTACGCAGTTGTCGATAGTCGTCACCGTTAGTCGAGGTCGTTTTATCGGGTGGCCCTCGGGCCGCGGGCCCGAGGGCGTAGGCCACGCGGTACTCCTGGTGAGTGTTGCACGATGATCTCCTATGTTCTCCCGCAATGCTGGTGCAGTGCTGTATATTTCCACATATCATGGATAAGTACATAATTTGCATTTCAACAACCGGCTAACCTCAAATATTGAAGTTAGTCTATGGTATAAGTACTTATTCTTTTATTCTTCTGTTCTAAGTAACTTCTAAGTAATTTCATATATCACCCTTCTTGCTTATCACAATTACTTCTATAAATTCACGTATCATAAGAAGATGTGTTTTGTAAATCATCTTAGATTATCGGGGGACTCTTGAACTTGAATAATTATCAAATTCAGTATTATAAAACCTTTCTGAAGAAAATTATAAATTTCTGACGAGTAACGTAACAGTACATGCATTTGTTAATTATTTGTTTATTTTTTTACGTTTCGGTACTGGTTTTTTGATCAAATTTTCAGTAGAATTTACGAAGCACATGAATCATCTTAGATTATCGGGGGACTCTTAAACTTGAATAATTATCAAATTCAGTATTATAAAACCTTTCTGAAGAAAAGTATAAATTTCTGACGAGTAACGATAGGTTAACAGTACATACATTTGTTAATTATTTGTTTATTTTTTTACGTTTCGGTATTTGTTTTTAATCAAATTTCTAGTCGAATTCATGAAGCACATGAATAATCTTAGATTATCGGGAGACTCTTGAACTTGAATCATTATCTAACATTTGTTAATTATATTTTAATTTTTATTATATACTTACTATTCCATATTTAAAGACATACATGAATTCATTATATACCAGATCTATCGAAATCTGAGCATATGAAAGTAGAAAAATCCATTCATATTTGTCCTGGCAAGTTCACATTGATTCTCTTTATTCTATTGAAATATACAGTTATTTTCTACATTTTATTCTTTATGTCAAGACATAAATAAATTCATTATATACCAGAACTACCCAAATCTGAGCATATGAAAATAAAGAAATGAATTCATATATTGGTCCTGGCAAGTTCAAATATTTTCACCCTTTTTGTTTCTCACAATTACTTCTATAAGTTCACGAATCATGAGATGTGCTTTGTTTTTTATTCTTAATATTTAGGCGTTCATTCATTCTTCATTGTTCTTATGTCAAACTGTATTTTTTAATATACATAAATTCATTCATTATATACCAGAACTAACTAAATCTGAGCATATGAAAGTAGAAAAATCAATTTATATTTGTCCTGGCAAGTTCACATTGATTCTCTTTAAATATACAGGTTTTGTTTTGGTTTTCAAATTTTCCTCTTCGTTCAGCTGATAAACTCCTCTCAGATGCTAATTCAACAGTCAGCCTGCGATCCTTTGGAACCCCATCTGGTAATCTATCTTTCTTTTTTTTTGCAGCTGCTCTTTGCAGCTAAATCCATGATTTAATCAGACCAAGTCTACGTATACAAGGAAGTAAGGAAAAATAAATTGGACAAGATGTACAATGGCCCTTACCCGATTATTGAGATACTAGATAAGCACAATGTTATCTTGAAGGATGAACAAGGAAAAAGGTTCCTCAAACACATCGACAAAATCAAGCCAGCACATCTGTAAGCATTTCCATTTATTTACAGATGGACATCACGAGGATCATTACATTACTATCAACGCTCTCCTACGCGACGTTAGGATCAACTAACCCCATAATACCTATACCCAACAATCCAGGTATTTATTTCGAAAGACTATTAGATGTTAGATATTCTCAGACCGAATGGAAGATCGTCATATTTATTGACATCAAGCCACTGAGCATCAACGTTAGTACATTCCGTGAGAAAATGAAAATCGCGAACGCATCTTGCGACACAGAATACGGAGCCTGCAAGTATCTATTGAAGAAAGGCAAATTCTAAAAAAAAGCAAGTACTATAGCAGACATTTACGACGATATTGTCGATACCATGGCAGAAGTAGAAGCCATCGACCCAATCGATACCATTACTAAGACAGTACAAAAACGATCCGCTCCTTTCGGATTCTTCGGAGATATCAGCCGATCACTATTTGGAGTCATGACCGAAACAGACGGTGAATATTATAATCAGCAAATAAACGATTTATTTAAAGGACAGGCCGACTTAGCAAAGATATCGAGGGAAGATACTCACATTGTGGAACACAAACTTTCCGCAATGGATAACAAGATAAATGCCACGCTCGAACAAGTAAACAAAGCAGTTCGCACCTTCACGTCATCCGTCAAAAACTGGAAGGATTTAATAAACGCCTATGACCACGTGCGAATCGCTAGCTGGATATCCGCTATCCTTGGCGAGATGGAAACAAGCTTAGATTTATACCAAAGCACCTACACCCAAATTTTAGAAGTCGTTAGAGACGCCAGAATAGGGAACCTTCACCCCTCACTAATACCCACAAAACCACTTCACAAAATAATTAGACAGATTATTGATTCACAACCTAATTATGAATTTCCAATCCCGATAACTCACGCTCGAGCAGACAAACTCACGCACATCGCGCACACCAGGTTAGGATACAAAGAATCCAAATTCTTTATCGAGGTAAACATTCCTATGCTGAATAAATTTACTTCTGAATTATATCGTATGCACCCCCTTACTATATCACAGAACAGTCAGGAACAAACGGTTTCCGCCTTAATTTCCCCTCGCACACCTTACATATCTATTAGTCAGGATAAAAGATCATACAGTTTTCTAACCGAAGAAGATTTCTCAAAATGTGCCAACACGTTCTCGTATATAATATGCTCCCACAATAAACCTATCCACGAAATAACGTCTACTCCAGCTTGCGAATATACCCTATTGAATCAACCAAACCAAAAGGCATTAACTAAATGTCCAATAAAAATTATTCCCCAACACCCACCATACTGGAAGTATTTAACCTCTATGGATAGTTGGCTATTCTCAGTACCCAAACCCTCTCAAATACAAAGAATGTGCCCAGGTGAACAACACCAAATACTACCCATCCAAGGAACGGGATTACTTCAACTAAAACCCCATTGCACAACCAGACATGAATCCATAACTCTAACAGGCAAAAGAACCTTAGGATTTACAAACGAATTCTCGTACCTCACTCACGTCAACCTCAACATCTCTAGCATAGACCCTCAAATCTTGAAACCTGACGACTTAAAAGATCTTTAGACCTAAAAGATATTCACCACAACGACGGACTCACCTTTGATGAAGTCCAGAATCAATATGATCAATTCATTAAGGACAGGGAAGGAAAACTACATCAAATATTCTCATTAGTTAATTATTACACTGATTTGTAAATGCATTAACTTCATGTAATATTTTGTTGGCATAAACATTTATGATTTTGATTATAATCCTATACATTTGTTGATATAATTGGACCGAACCAACAATGCTCTTTGAATGTACAATACTACAAAAAAATGAGGTCCCAAATGAAAGACAATTTATCGTAGAATAAAGGAAAATTATCGAAAACACCATAAATGGATCCGAATGATGTTTAAAATGAAGCGGAAGGTGAAATAATGCATGTCACCATATAAACTATTTGTGATAACTCCTTGAAAAATGATCTGTTCATGCTGAAAATATCAGTATTTCATGAGTTTTTCATGCTGATTTTGAATTCAAAGAGAAAATTGCTCTAGGATGCTCTGTTGCAGTGTGACAATAAAAAAAAAGGAGGTATTGAAGGATTGTGGATATTGATGCAGATATATATGTATACATATATCGAATTTCATGAACAAATAAGAACACAATTATCGGAATGAAGTCCGGAAAAACATGTAAAAAAAAATATATGTATATATGAAGCGTTTCACGTCAACTCTCCAGAGCCTCCGCGCGGATGCCAAACCCTCGCATTTTCGACTGTATTAGGCCAATATCTAAACTATGTGGGATATGATATCAATTTAGTTTTTAAAAATTTTCACATTTCGTAATAAAAAAACATAAAACATGCCAAATCTCAAAAGTTTATGTTTTTTTAATTTTTTTAATAGTCTAGATCGAAAGCTGAGATTTTTTCACGTTGATATAACCTTTAAGAATTGAGTAACAAACATGAGAAAATGCGCCCTGCCGGGCTTTGCCGCGCTGTCTCCGGCCGCTCGGGCTCGAGTTTGGTAGCTCGCGCTCAATAACTCGAATACAAAAGAAAAGGTTCATTTTTTTGAGGGCTATATCAACGTAAAAAAACCTCAGCTCTCAATCTAGGCTATTAAAAAAAATTAAAAAAAACATAACTTTCTGACATATGGCATGTTTTGAGTTTTTTTATTACACATATATCCTGTTTTTTTATTATACATAGATATCTGCATCAATATCCACAATCCTTCAATACCTCCTTTTTTTTATTGCCGCACTGCAACAGAGCATCCTAGAGCAGTTTTCTCTTCGGATTCAGAATCAGCATGGAAAACTCATGAAATACTGATAATTTCAGCATGAACAGATCATTTTCAAGGAGTTATCACAAATAGTTTATACAGTGACATGCATTTTTTCACCTCCCGCTTCATTTTAAACAACATTTGGATTCATTTATGGTGTTTTAGATAATTTTTATTTATTCTACGATAAATTGTCTTTCATATGAGACCTCATTTTTTTGGAATCAGACGCTTCACTGGTACACTGCATGATTTTGACACTGAAATGCTCGAAACTTCCCACTGTGCGCTCCCTCAGTGGCAAGATATTGACACCACAAGCTTATTTAACTTTATTTGGGATATTTCACACATTCATAAAGCTAGCTTTTTTTTGTGTACTACAGGCCCTCATGAACAGTAAGAAAAGTCCACCCATGACATGGGTTAATAAGGTCAAGATTCATAACAGTTACTTTAAAATCCAACCAAAATTTTAGTCATACTAAATTGTTAGACAAGTGAATGAGTGTCTGTGAACTGGATAAATGATCTTCCACTCCAAAACACAGATGGGACCTCTTGACAACATGTACAAATAGCATTTGTAATAAGTGTACATGTACTTGTTTATGGTCACGAGTCATCCAATAATCCTTTGTGATTAATTTTTTTTTACATCTTGGCTTGCATTAAATCTAGATTGTAATGATTTAAATAGGTTGATAGTCATGATCTATGGACAAGCTGGTTATAGCTACAATTTCCATGGAATTCATATGTCATTCATATTATGGAAATGATATGCATAGTAGATTTGATGAGATAATTCACGAACTGACCACAAGCGAGCACCTTCTTTCAACTTATAACTAGTGAATTTGTGTTTGTTGAAGAGCCTCTAACTATATTTTATTTATTGAAATTATTCATCACACATAACACAAAGCAGAACCTAATGGGGATATATTCAGAACGGCTAAAAATCGGCTCGTTTCTGCCTATGGGCTCTGGCAATCTCTCTACTCATCACTGGTTAAACCTAGCACTGTCATTTACTCACAGATTGAGTAATTGAAGTAAATTTTTTTGTATCAATCTCATTAGTGTTCTCTAGAGTAAGAACACTTCATCGTGTGCAGCTGCTGAATTTTAAATGTGATGGAGACGCAACTAAATTCAGATAAGTACTCATTTAACCGTTCCTCTTGAATATGTATATTCTGGAAGAATTTGATTCTTTGTTTTTAATTTATATTCCAGGTAAGCTGTACAGAGCCAGAATTTATATTGGAACAATAAATAAATTGTAAGTAGAGAATTTTTGCTATTACTCTTATATGGACAACAAGTGTTCAGAATTGAAGTTCTTATAGATGAAATTCAATTCTGACACTTAATTATCTTACAATTTTAGTGTATATGTCACTTGTGCTTGGATACATGTTGTCATTGCTTCAGTATCCAAGCACAGAGTGAAAAGTCGCAAACCGTGACTTTTTTTCATTTTTTTCATGTTCTACTATATATGAGTAATACACGAAAGGAAATATTGATGGTTATAGATGTATTTACTCTTTCTGCATGTGTTTCATGATGAATTATGCTGCAGTATCCGGTGATTAGTGTGAAAGTGCAGTGTAGTGAGTGAAAATACGCCTCAGATGACATATTGTCATTTGGGACGAGAAGTACGTCTCCAACCCAGGTATCATAATTAATACTTTGGGAGTTTGGAAGTGTTAGTGTCTGGGACTGTGGGCACAGCCTATTCTTGAGCCAAAGTAACATCAAAAAAAGTTTGGACAAGATTGGTGACCAGGTTCTCAAGTGTGTTTTAGAAAGTGTGAATATTATTATACATAAAGAGTTAAATAAGCTTGTGGTGCCCGAAGGTCTGATACTCTCCTTGTGAGATAATTCAATGTGGCTCCATGAGCTGGTTTATACTTGAAATGAATGTTATTCACTCTTCATCAAACAATTTGCTGATGACTTGAAACTATATTTAGCAGCGGGGTATATTTCAGACTGTAAATTGAAAATATATTAATACTATCTGATTCGTCTTATTTGGGTACACGATGAAAACATTGCTAAAAAACAAATGTTTTTAGTTACCCTAACGATAATTGTCCAAACAAAATATAAGAAAATTTTTATGTTCTGATGGTGATATTTTTCTCCATTTGAATATATCCCCATTGGGTTCTGCTTTGTGTTATGTGTGATGAATAATTTCAATAAATAAAATATAGTTAGAGGCTCTTCAACAAACACAAATTCACTAGTTATAAATTGAAAGAAGGTGCTCGCTTGTGGTCAGTTTGTGAATTATCTCATCAAATCTACTATGCATATCATTTCCATAATATGAATGATATATGAATCCCATAGAAATTGTAGCTATACCCAGCTTGTCCATAGATCATGACTATCAACCTATTTAAATCATTACAATCTAGATTTAATGCAAGCCAAGATGTGAAAAAAAATTAATCACAAAGGATTATTGGATGACTCGTGACCATAAACAAGTACACGTACACTTATTACAAATGCTATTTGTACATGTTGTCAAGAGGTCCCATCTGTGTTTTGGAGTGGAAGATCATTTATCCAGTTCACAGACACTCATTCACTTGTCTAACAATTTAGTATGACTAAAATTTTGGTTGGTTTTAAAAGTAATTGTTATGAATCTTGACCTTATTAACCCATGTCATGGGTGGACTTTTCTTACTGTTCATGAGGGCCTGTCGTACACAAAAAAGAAGCTAGCTTTTTGAATGCAAAATTCAAAATAAACTGAGAGTAACTCAATTTGTGAATATTCAAAATCGCTGAGCATTGAAATTTCTAAGGCATACTGCAAGAACAAACTAGTCTGCCCCATAATTAAGGTGTAATTGGGTGTTGGTTCATGTGTTGGGAAAGTTTAAGCATAAAGTTTGCACAGCTTTGGTGTGAATAAGCGCTTGCACTGTACTTCTTTGAGCTACTAGAATGCCATCTATTCATTTAATATTGTAAGTATTGCCTCTACATTCTCAATAAATAAATGAATAAAGAAATCAGCTTATACTCACATATCTCAACTCTTCAAAATTTACATCTGCATTCATATGGATATCTTCGTTCTGAAGTTCACCAATATGTACTTGTTCGCGTACAAAATCATCTGGAAAACAAAATATAATAAATATATACTCTAGGTAAGCCTCGCTGCATTCAGATCGCAAAGTACATAATATATACTATTACCATTTAGTATTTCCTCATCTGTTGAATTATCATCTTCAGAATTTGATAGATATTGTATTATTTCAGAGCTCCCTGATGTACCAAGTGACATATGATCATTATCTGATTCGTTGTTGAGAGACTCATGTTCGTACACACTACTTTGGTCAGAAATATCAACAATACTTGAATTGGGGCTGTCATCAGAATTTTCTATGATATCATCAATGTTCACCTGGAATAACAGGAAACTTTTAATCAGTTATTCAATAGCACTGAGAAAAACAGTAGTCACTAGATAAAAATATGGAGAACAAAATACATAGTGAAGCAATAGATCAGTATTAAAATATATTAATACAAGACATTTAAATATACAGATAATACAATCAGTAGGTTGAATTGAAGTTTATTATTATCAACGTGCTATAATTATTATTATCTTACCTCCAGATTATCTTGTATGAGATTCCTATCAGGTCTCTCGTCGTTCATTTTCACTGCTAAAAATCTCGAAGTAAATAGTGACGATCAACAGTTGGCGCGGGTTTCTTCCATAAAAATATTATCAATAATGAAGATTCTGTCACAAGGGTACACTTAAAGGCCATTGATTCTGTCCACTGTTCTCGAACGCCGCGCGTATCGTGACGTTTCGTGCGTATGCTAATACATTAGCATGACGGTCACGATACGCGCGGCGTTCGAGAACAGTGGACAGAATCAATGGCCTTTAAGTGTACAGGAATGAACATTTTTCGAATAAAATTAAATTTTTCAAGTTTGACGCGATTTGGAAAGAACTCCAAGTGCATTGTAATTTCGTATAGATTTCGTTTTATTATTCTCCAATAACCCAAATAGCCCCTAAACCTAATTTTAAATTTGGAAGAAACACCAACTCGGCCAAATTTTTTTTTTCCATCAAGGGGTTATCCTCACGAGGAGATGTATAAACTCGGCCGAATTTGAATAATGGACTTTTCACAACTGCAACTGTATTAAGGGTACTGTATCTGTATACGTCCCGCAGTCAGATCGCGCATGCGTCAGCGCGCAGCGAGAAGAGTCCGCCGACCAGGATGGCGGCTACGGGGAGGGGGGGGGAAGGGTGGCGTACAAATGCCGTAACTATTAGTCGCAATTTTTCATATAATTATAATCTTATTATTTTATAATTTTTATCAACGAGTGATGCATACGCAAACGATTTTGAATCGATTGAACACCTGATGCAACGAAATTAATAAACAGCCAACGAATAGGAATAGGATCCAAATCTTTGTTTTTCCAGCACCCAAATTTGTTTACCAATTTACTCAAAAACTTAGCGTGTGCAATCAAAATGTACAAGAACATTTTCAATTTATTTTAGAACATTAACATTTTATTTATTCATTTTCAAATTGAAACACCGAATTTTAAGTACATACTTCACGCCCATGCATCAATATTTTCAATTTTTTCACGATGAAAAATTGAAGCGCTCAATGAGCTCTAACGATCCCTCTAATCAATATTTTCATCAAAACGCTGTTTCATAAATTTTTTTAATGGATTATGCGGTACAACTTGAAAAAAGTCAGTTTTTTCCATATTTCATGCCCACGGATGAATTTCTCTAAAATTCTCGCCATGGATATGAAAGCCCATTCCATGTTCTTTCGATCAAACATACTCAAAATCGAACCAGACTTTAATCTCAGGTATTTTTCTGAATGCATACAAATTACATAGTAAACCACCAATTTTCAATGACATACTCCACGCCCACGCATCGACATTTTTAGATTTTTCACGAAGAAAAATTGAAGCGCTCAATGAGCTCTATCAATACCTCTGATCAGAATTTTCATCACGATGCTGTTTCATACATTTTTCTAACGGTTTATGCAGCACAACTTGACAAAAGTCAGTTTTTTCCATATTTCACGCCCATGCATCGATTTCTCCGAAATTCTCCCCATGGATATTCAAGCCCATTCTATGTTCTTTCGATCAAACATACCCTTAATTGCACCAGATCATAATCTCATGTATTCATCTAAAAGCATAAAAATCGCGAAGTAAACTACCAATTTTCAATTTCATACTTTACGCCCACGCATCAATATTTTTGAATTTTTCACGATGAATAATTGAAGCGCTCAATGAGCTCTATCGATACCTCTAAACAGAATTTTCATCACGACGCTGTTTCATATATTTTTTTAATGGTTTATGCGGCACAAGTTGACAAAAGTCAGTTTTTTCCATATTTCACGCCCACGCATCATTTTTTCCAAAATTCTCACCATAGAATAGGAAAGATCTTCGATTGATCTATAAATCAGTGAAACTACAAATTACAACAACAATTTTCGAGTTTATATTTCACGCCCACGCATCGACATATTTTAGCTTTTCACAATGGAAAATGAAAATGCTCAAGCAGCTCTATCGATCCATCTTATCAGAATTGTCATCACGACGATGATTTATAGATTTTTTGAACGTTTTATGAGGTACAACTTGTAAACAATTTGTTTCAATTCTCCAAACGCCCACGACTACTTGAAATTTTCAAAATTTTTTTTTCTATGAAAATGTAGTCCTCGATCCCACCTTCCGATCCGCAATACAAAGATACCTCGAAACTGTATAATTTTGGTTTTGCATCATAAAGAAAATTGACGAAAATTTTCTGTTACACCGCACCATGTTCATTCATATAGAATACACCCACGCACCAATATTTTCAAATTCTTCAACATGAATTATGGAAGCGCTCAAGCTCCTCTATCGATCTGCTCGAACGAATTTTCGAAAAATCAACCCTTTGTACGTTTTTAAACGGGGGTCCCTCCCGGACATCGGTAAAAAAATTTTTAAATTGTCCATACGCCCACCGCAACTTGAATTATTCAAATTTTTTTTCTATGTGAATGTAGCCCTCAATCTCACCTTTCGATCCGTCATACTGAATGTACATCGAAACTGTATAATTTTGGTTTTGCATCATCAAGAAAAATTGACGAAAATTTGTTTTTTCAACACCATTTTCGTTCACATAGAATACGCCCACGCATCAATATTTTCAAATTTTTCAATATGAATTATGGAAGCGCTCAGGCTCCTCTATCGATCTGCTTGAACGAATTTTCGAAAAATCAACCCTTTGTACAGTGGGCGGTAAAGCTATCGTGCCCTCTGTTTGAAAAGCCCGCTCGATTGACGTCAGCCCATCTAAAAATTTTACTTTATTCAATGACTAATTGAGCGGGTATACCAACGTCAAATAATTTTTTCGCTTACAGTAAATAAATCTTTGAGGTTATGAATGACCACAAAGATTTACTGACACACACCATAGTTGGACACACATCCACTTTCAGGAATTTAACTAAAAACTTTATTTATTTATTTATTGTCAAAATTGAAAAAATAGAAAATAAATTTATGAAAGAAATAAGAAGAAGACATATTGATTTTGTGTTTTTTATTTATATGTTAAAAATGTTACAAAACTTTTCTTACAGTAAATAATATATGAACAAACTATAACTAAAGCATCGAACCATACAATAGGTATTGTTTGAAGGAGTACTTGCTATCGTTGATCCTTTCTATCTCTACATCCATCCTCTTTTTTCTCAAGATATTCTTGCTAGATATAAATCTTGCTTTTTTAAATCATAAAAACTTGATCCAGCGCATTGATTTACACATATTCTTCATTTTCATCACCAGTGTCACATGTTAATAAAACTTTGGTCGACTCGAATTGTTCTATAGTATGTTTGATGTATATTCCATTAATCTTCATAAAAAAAAACTAAAATTCAAGATTCATGAATAAATTGATCATTCATTATTGATTTAAATTTTGGATGATTATATTTAGATTTTTAAAGTTTTGATTTTATCATATATTAATTAATAAATGAAATAGCGTCCATTCAGACATATGAAGCTGATAGTATATACAAGTTGTAACTAATAAAGTTTAGTACCCCGCAATATTAGAAAATTGATTGTTATTATTATCGTGACTATTTGAGAGGTGTCAGGTGAGCAGTGATGCTTCGATCTGTAATTACTTTTTTTCCTTTCAAAGGTTATTCTCGCCAAGAGATGTGCCTAAACTATTATACACTTGCCGTAAGTTGTATTGAAATCAACTAGTATCCAGTGGCACGCTAGTGCCACCACCTGGCGAGTAAAGCCAGCTGGTGGCAGCGTGACTCTATATACATTAAGATTGGGTCATGGATTTTTCAATTTCAGGAAATAACCCTTATAGGCTCAATCCGGTCTGATAATATTGTAGATTGCTCATGAAAATCGAAATTCCTCCACTTTATACCTCGATTTGTCTCCCGAGAGATACGTTTTTCTTGTAAAGAGTCCTGATTTGTAGGTTAAATCTACATAATAATATAAAGTTAATCCTCCTGGAAATTTAATGTAAACAAATATCAATGAAGGAGTCGACGCACATGAAAACTGATGAGATCGATCGAAAGGAAATCACCGGCGCTTTCATTTCCCGTACTTTAAAATTTGAAAAAATTGATGCGTGGGTGTTAGAAATGTAAAAATGCAGCTTGAGTTTTTTTTCTCAGCGGATAAACCATCGAGAAAAACCATGAAATAATTGTACGGTGCGAATTTGGATCAGACTGATCGGAGGATCCTTGAAAGGGCTTTCATGTTTCATGGGTAGAACTCCAAAAATATTGATGCGTGGGCGTGGAATGCGGGAAAAACTAATGTTTAGCAAGTTGTACAAGATTGATTGATAAAAAAATCGATCAATATGCGTCACGATGGAAATTCGAATTAGACAGATCGGTAGAGCTCATTGAGCGCTTCAATTTTTTATCGTTAAAAATTGAAATATGTTGATGCGTGGGCGTGAAGTATGTAGTTGAAAATGGATGGTTTATTTTGTGATTTTTATGCGTTCAGAAAAATACGCGAAATTATGAAATGGTGCAATGCTGAGTATGTCGGATCAGAAGAACATCGAATGGGCTTTCATATCCATGATCAATACTTTGAAAAAATTGATGCGTGGGCGTGGAATGCGGGAAAAACTGATGTTTAGCAAGTTGTACCTCACAAATCATTGAAAAACTCAATCAATCTGGGTCCCGATGGAAATTCGAATTAGACAGATCGGTAGAGCTCATTGAGCGCTTCAATTTTTCATCGTTAAAAATTGAAATATGTTGATGCGTGGGCGTGAAGTATGTAGTTGAAAATGGATGGTTTATTTTGTGATTTTTATGCGTTCAGAAAAATACGCGAAATTATGAAATGGTGCAATTTTGAGTATGTCGGATCAGAAGAACATCGAATGGGCTTTCATATCCATGATCAATACTTCGAAAAAATTGATGCGTGGGCGTGGAATGTGGGAAAAACTAATGTTTAGCAAGTGTTACAAGATTGATTGATAAAAAAATCGATCAATCTGCGTCCCGATGGAAATTCGAATTAGACAGATCGGTAGAGCTCATTGAGCGCTTCAATTTTTCGTCGTTAAAAATTGATATATGTCGATGCGTGGGTGTGAAGTATGTAGTTGAAAATGGATGGTTTATTTTGTAATTTTTATGCGTTCAGAGAAATACGTGAAATTATGATATGGTGCGATTCCGAGTATGCCCGGTCAGAAGAACATCGAATCTTTCGCATCCATGATTGATACTTTGAAAAATTCGATACGTGGGCGTGAAATGTGAAAAAAATCATTTTTAGAAAGTTGTACAAGATTGATTGATAAAAAAGTCGATCAATCTGCGTCACGATGAAAATTCAAATTTGATAGTTTGTTAGAGCTCATTGAGCGCTTCAATTTTTCGTCGTGTAAAATTGAAATATGTCGATGCGTGGGTGTGAAATCCGTTCTTGAAAATTGGGGGTTTCCTTCGTGATTTTTATGCGTTCAGAAAAATACGTGAAACTATGAAATGATGCAATTTTGCTTACGTTGGATCAGAAGAACATCGAATGGGCTTTCATATCCATGATCAATACTTTGAAAAAATTGATGCGTGGGCGTGGAATGCGGGAAAAACTGATGTTTAGCAAGTTGTACCTCATAAATCATTGAAAAACTCAATCAATCTGGGTCCCGATGGAAATTCGAATTAGACAGATCGGTAGAGCTCATTGAGCGCTTCAATTTTTCATCGTTAAAAATTTTAAATATGTTGATGCGTGGGCGTGAAGTATGTAGTTGAAAATGGATGGTTTATTTTGTGATTTTTATGCGTTCAGAAAAATACGTGAAATTATGAAATGGTGCAATTTTGAGTACGTCGGATCAGAAGAACATCGAATGGGCTTTCATATCCATGATCAATACTTTGAAAAAATTGATGCGTGGGCGTGGAATGTGAGAAAAACTAATGTTTAGCAAGTTGTACAAGATTGATTGATAAAAAAATCGATCAATCTGCGTCACGATGAAAATTCAAATCTGACAGTTTGTTAGAGCTCATTGAGCGCTTCAATTTTTCGTCGTGAAAAATTGAAATATGTCGATGCGTAGGCGTGAAGTACGTACTTGAAAATTGGGGATTTCCTTTGTAATTTTTATGCGTTCAGAGAAATACGTGAAATTATGATATGGTCCGATTCCGAGTATGCCCGGTCAGAAGAACATCGAATCTTTCGCATCCATGATTGATACTTCGAAAAATTTGATACGTGGGCGTGAAATGTGAAAAAAATCATTTTTAGAAAGTTGTACAAGATTGATTGATAAAAAAATCGATCAATCTGCGTCACGATGAAAATTCGAATTTGATAGTTTGTTAGAGCTCATTGAGCGCTTCAATTTTTCGTCGTGTAAAATTGAAATATGTCGATGCGTGGGCGTGAAATCCGTTCTTGAAAATTGGGGGTTTCCTTCGTGATTTTTATGCGTTCAGAAAAATACGTGAAATTATGAAATGATGCAATTTCGCGTACATCGGATCAGAAGAACATCGAATGGGATTTCATATCCATGATCAATACTTTGAAAAAATTGATGCGTGGGCGTGGAATGCGGGAAAAACTAATGTTCAGTAAGTTCTACCTCATAAATCATTGAAAAACTCGATCAATCGGCGTCCCGATGGAAATTCGAATTAGACAGATCGGTAGAGCTCATTGAGCGCTTCAAGTTTCCATCGTTAAAAATTGAAATATGCCGATGCGTTGGCGTAACATTCGTTCTTGAGAATTCGTGTTATAATTTATGATATTAATGCGTGAAAATACGTAAAAATACGTGAAATTATGATATAGTAGTAATTTTCAATGAATTATTCGAATTTCATTATGATTATAATTTTTAAAAATAAAATTAAGCCACCCAATGTTTGCCATCTACTTTTGATGAGAATGTTGCCCGACTCTCACGACGAGGACGTATTGGTGAGGCGCATATCCATAAGCGGATTTATAGAGAGTCATATATGTAGCCGTATTATGCAGAGTAATAAGCGTTATATCATAATATCTATTCTATTTGCTGTGAAATATATAATTATTCATGTTCTTTTATTATAAATAAGCTACTGTGGTATGAATATGGAATATATTTATTCAAAATAGTTTCTTTTTTCATTGCGCCGCCGTGATATTTAGCGCGTAATCATTATTAATATGCTTGAATACGCAATAATTTCTTGATGATCATGCTGCCGTGGTATTCAGCGCATAATGTTCAAGAACATAATCAAATTGTTGAATTTCTTTTTTCATTGCACTGCCGTGATATTCAGCGCGTAATCATCATTAACATGCTCGATACGCAATATTTTCTTAATGATTTTGCTGCCGTGGTATTCAGCGCATAATGTTCATGAAAATAAGTAAATCCTTAAATTTCTTTTTCCATTGCGCTGCCGCGATATTCAGCGCGTAATCTTTATTAACATGCTTGAATGCGCAATATTTTCTTAACCCATTAGCGCCTGAACGGACACTTTTCGATGCCAAAGTTCAGTGACTCACTGTACGATGTATTTTATCGGATATAATCTGGAACCACTGTCTCCTATGGTTTAAAAGGTATTCTTTCGAATAGCAGTGGTTAGAAAATTCAAAAATGAGTTTTCCTATGAGAATAGCAATTTAAAAAAAAAAGCCGAAATTCTGTGATAAAATTTTTCTTCTGAGGCATTTTTCTCAGCCTTTGCATTTTTTCACATACGGCGGCGGCGGTTCAGCTTTTAATATAGAGAGATTAACATATGAATATGGGGTAATCCACGTTTCTGAAATTCAGTCACATATACATATGCTTTTATTGTTCCCAGTAAACCGTTTTTTAATAATACGGTTTTTAAGATCTTTACTTTTTCATTAAAGACTCGCGATATCAAATCTGGCCTATCTAATGTATTCTCATAATTTTTTAAATTCTCAGTAATTTCTTTCCATTTTGGATTACATGTCATCATTAAAAATAAATCTGGTTTTCCAGAATTTTGCATTAGTGTCATAGCATCCAAGTAATTTTGCTGCATTGCACGGGGACTGCCAATGAAACTTGAAGGAAGGATTATCATTTTTCCAATGGAAACATTATCAATTCGATTATGGATTTGATCCATCAATCCCCTATACCTCTCGGTTCTTAATTTCGCCTGCTCTTTCCTCAAATAATACAAACGATTACTTTCAATTTTTGACCACATATCAACTATAAATTGTTGTGATAAAGATTTTAAATTTAAACATGGATTAAAGTCTTCCCGTATACTAATTCGGTAAGAATAGTATTGTAAAGCAGAAATGTTTTTGTATATTTTTGAATGTAAAGAACTTTTCATATAAGGTTCCCAACCTGGATCACCATACGGAAACATTAATGGATATACCATCGGATCAATATTTTTATCTAAATGGTTTAATAACCGAGGTATTTTATCTTTTTCATAAATACATATACTTCTGTCTTCTGGAGGTTCACCATGTTCTCCAACATATACAACAGCAACTTCGTTACAAGCGGCTATGTTCGATTTATTGTTTTGTGTATTATCCCTTGTAAGGTACATTCTAATTTCACGAACGTTAGTGTTAGATTGATTTGCACGAGTCTTTTCATCTATTTCTATTTCGTACATCATTTTATAAGCATGAGCAAACGGATTTATTGCTCTCATGATATTATCCAATTGTTGTATTAGATTGCTCTTGAGATTTTTATTAATTTCTTGATTTAATTGATTGATTTCTTGATTGATTCGTATGTATCTATGTTTTAATGGTTGAAAATATTTGAAATTAAAAGGATTATTTGTATTCATTTTTATAATTCATTATTGTAAGTCTTATTATTGTGTATGCCCATGAAACACTCGAGCGAGCGATAGCGAGCGAGAGACTATTGCTAGTTCAGAAAATATTTTCGTTCCAAGTATTCTCCAAGAAATCTCGAATACGACCATCGACTGCGAGATATCTCGCATCGACTCGAACTCGCTTGTATATATATATATATATGTTGTGGACTGGCGTCTGCTACACTCTACAGTAGTAATATATATATATATATATATATATATATATATATATATATATATATATATATATATATATATATATATATATATATATATATATATATATATATATATATATATATATATATCTCTCTATATTAAAAGCCAGACCGCCGCCGCCGCCGCCGCCACCGCCGCCGCCGCCGTGGGAAATTCTGTCCCCCAAGTTGCTCCCCCAAGTTGCTCCCCCAAGTTGCTCCCCCAATTTGCTCCCCCAAGTTGCTCCCCCAAGTTGCTCCCCCAATTTGCTCCCCCAATTTGCTCCCCCAATTTGCTCCCCCAAGTTGCTCCCCCAAGTTGTTCCCCAAGTTGCTCCCCCAAGTTGCCCCCCAAGTTGCTCCCCATTTTTTACCCTCTTTTTCCACCCATTTTTTCACCTTTTTTTCACCCCATTTTTCACCCTCTTTTTCCACTTATTTTTTCACCTTTTTTTCACCCCATTTTTCACCCTCTTTTTCCACCCTTTTTTCACCTTTTTTTCACCCCATTTTTCACCCTCTTTTTCGACCCATTTTTCCACCTTTTTTTCACCTCTTTTTCCCCTCTCTTTTTTTCACCCCTCTTTTTTCACCCTTTCTTTCACCCCCCTTTTTCACCCTTTTTTTATCCCTCTTTCCACCCCTTTTTTCACCCCTCTTTTTCACCCTTTCTTTCACCCCCTTTTTCACCTTTTTTTATCCCTCTTTCCACCCCTTTTTTCCACCCTTTTTTCCACCTTTTTTCACCTCTTTTTTCACCCCTTTTTTCACCTCTTTTTTCACCCTTCAATGAGAATCGAAGAGAATCGATGATATATTTCCCATAGCAACCACTGTTGATATCCTTAGCAACCGTTGCTTCGAAAGTTGGAAACTCAATTTTAAGTTACACTCGATGACCAAGAAAACTGAATTGTTATATTTGCTCCATAGCAACCGTTGTTTACCTCCCTAGCAACCATTGCGAAGGTTGGAAATGATCAATCTATGACCCATGTCCATAATTTTCGATTGCATAGGACACAAAATTTTCCCACTTAGCTCCTCGGTAACCGTTGTTAAACGCCCTAGCAACCGTTGCCAAGGGAAAGAAAAAGTAAGTTTCGTTTCCAGTGTTTTCAACTGCACAGGATACAAAATCTCCGTTTTACCCATAGCAACCATTGTTTACGTGTCTAGAAACCGTTGCTGCAGTAGAAGGAAAGGACTAAATATTATTTTGAACAAGTTTTTTTCAATATAAATCCACTTATTCGTCGAAATTACCGTTTATTTACATCCCTAGCAACCGTTGTTTTGGAAGCTGGAAAAACAGTTTTAAGTCACACTCGATGGCCAGAGGCACTAAATTGTTATATTTGTTCCATAGCAATCGTTTTTTACCTCCCTAGCAACCATTACGAAGGTTGGAAATTATCAATTTATGACCTATTTCCATCATTCTCTACGGCAAAGGACACAAAATCTTCCCAATTAGCTTTTCAGTAACCGTTGTTTACCGCCCTAGCAACCGTTGCTAAGGGAAAGAAAAATTCACGTAAGTTTCCGTTTCCAGTATTTTCAACTGCACAGGATACAAAATCTCCATTTTACCCATAGCAACTAAAGTTAAACCCACTATTAATCTGAAAACCGCTGCCAAGTGCCTTCGCAGTATGCTTTCTCAAAGAGGCTTCAACATCACCCACAAACGCGTCCCAAACCTGTATTTTCACCTTTCCACTAGCGTAGATACTATCATCTATTTTTCAAAAATTACAAAAAAATTATTTAATCAATTCAATTCGTATCTTTGTGACTGTGTAAAGTGTCGTTCTTTTTCAATTGACCAAACTATGTTGCGAGTGTTGATGTCTGACCGGGCTCTCTTATTATTTGATCAAATGCAACAAAGCAAACTGTTCTAGGTTCTACACGATGCGAGACATTTGGACCTGCATTATTTCGATCAGTTCATCTTGTGACTGTCATACGGTTTAATAGCGGTCAAAATCGATCCGCCCTGCCCTTAAGTCCGTATTTAGCACACTTGAAGACTCATTTTGATCATTTTCGACGGCAAAAGACACCAAATTTTCCCAATCTTCTCTATAGTACGTTGAAAATACTGGAAACGAAACTTACATAAATTTTTTTCCCCATTAGCAACGGTTGCTAGGGCGGTTAACAACGGTTGCTAAGGAGCTAATTGGGAAGATTTTGTTCTTTGCCGTCGAAAATGATGGAAATAGGTCTTAAATTATTAATTTCCAACCTTCATAACGGTTGCTAGGGAAGTAAACAACGGTTGCTATGAAGAAAATAGAACAATTCAGTGTCCTTGGCCATCGAGTGTGACTTAAAACTGATTTTCCGGCTTGCTCCAATGAGCACTCATAAGGATTTGTGAGAAAACACGTTAGAAACGGTTTCAGCAAGATCGGACAATTCCTTCGAAAGTTATCCTAGACAAAAGAAACGAAAAATTCTATACCTTAGCAACGGTTGCTAGAGAAATAAACAACGGATTTTGCTGAAAATTGAACTCGGCCGAGATTTTGCCGCGACTAACCGGTGCAAAATTTCAAGAAGATCGGACCATTTCTTCGAGAGTTATCGTAGACGAAAAAAAAGCTTTCTCTTTAAGAAAGCAAAACGTTACACACATGCATACATACATACATACATACATATATACACACATACATACAGACACTTTTGGATTTCCATGTTTTTCGACCCGTAGATTACGAAAATCAAGGTCCCGAGGTCTGATTCGGTGGGTCGATTTTTGCCCCATCACAAAGCTTTCTCTTTGAGAAAGCAAAAACAAACGTTTAACATGAATATAGCTGACATTAATCTTTTATTTTGATTCGAATCGTTCGTTCAGTATTCTTTTCAATCGAACAAAATCGAAAGTTCAAGTTTAAAGTTTTATTGTTTTGAATGTAATTTTCTTTCAATTATTACTATACACTTATTATTGAAATTATTGATTTCTAAAGAATACACGGGGGGTTGGCGAGCGAAGCGAGCAGGGGGGTACCCCCCTAGTATATATAATAACGCGAGAGCTGGAAGTCGTCGAGCTTAATTATTATATTATTATTAGATGATCTCGCATGTACAAACGGTATTATTCGTTTTGATATTTATAAAGGATTCAAGAATGGAGAAAAAGAACATAGTGAAAGTGGACAGAAAGTCGAAGAAAAACATATAAAGCAAGCAGTGATCTCATCATAAATAAGCTACCTGAACTCCAACCTAAATATGACTGTGTAAGTATAATCATCAATCAATTACAACAAAAGGAAACACGACTGGTGTGGATTCTGGAAACCACAAGTTTTTATCTCAAAATCTCAAAATAATAATATAAAATCATCATGTTAAGAAGTATTGTCGATTCCATTTTTACTTTCTTAACACATGAATTTTGTTCGGTTCGTCATTCGTGAAACACGTGCGTTTGGAACCTTCGATTTCTCTAACTCATCTGCTAAATATTTTCGGTATCTTTCTTCCTCATCAATCACTCGATTTTTATGGTCTTTTTTTATATTTTTCTATATTATTATCTTACCTACACACATAACCTTGAAAACATTCCAAGTATAGAATAGTACAAAGTTGTAATAGCCTAACTTGCTTCTGAACTATTTAGAAATTTATTAGAGAGATACATGCCGTGATACAGCTATATACGTATTCAAAGCTTTCTGGTATGAAATGAACAACCGTTTGATAGTTGCATATTTTATCTTGTAGATCAAGCAAAGTGCCAGAACTAACTGAACTCGACAAAGCTGCAACGTCAGAGCCAACCAAGGATGAGGCAGCAGCAGTTGGCTCTGGAACAGATTCAGATTCTGACGACACAATTCCAGAATTAGAAGATGCAGCAACAGGCAGTGGATTGTCAGGAGCAAATGTACCTGGCATTGATATGGTACCTAAGGCTAAACAGAGTCGAGGAGAGAAAAAAGCCAGAAAACTCATGAGCAAGCTTGGTCTGACGCCTGTGAGTCATTTTCAGATATGAATATTACTGCATATCTTTCTTGAAAGCATTGGTCAATTGTTATTGTTCCCATTGCAGGTCCTAGGAGTTAACAGAAAGACGATCAGAAAGTCAAAAAATATCTTGCTCGTCATCAACAAGCCAGATGTACTGAAAAATCCAGCTCCGGATACTTATATTGTTTTTGGTGAAGCAAAGGTGAGCTTCTTCATCATGTTGTATGATTCAATTTGTATTTTTGCTTGGAACTGCTCTCATCCGATTCGACTTTTATTTAATTTTTTCTCCATTCTTGAAAACAAATTCATTTTAATTATATTATATATTCTGTGAATGCAGATTGAGGATCTCAGTCAACAAGCACAAGTAGCAGCAGCAGAGAAGTTCAAAGAACCTCCAGTTATTTCAACTGCTGAAACTGGTGGCAGCACAACAGTAAGTTTTACTTGTTAGTAGGCGCTCATTATTGCTGAACATGAAACTATTTCATACCAACTCTTCTTTATTTTAGGTGGTTGCTCCAATACAAGAAGAATCAGAAGATGAAGTCGATGAAACAGATGTAGAAGATAAAGACATTGATCTGGTCATGAGTCAAGCTAGCGTATCTCGAGGGAAGGCAATCAAAGCACTCAAGAATAATCAGAATGATATCGTCAATGCTATATTGAATGCAATACAGAAAGTATTGATATATATACTCAGGTCGCCTAGGAACGTTGGCTTCTGGTTTTGCATAACTCCCACACTCCACAGCCAATGCTTTCAACCTGTGCGAGACAACAATCTATTTGATTTAGCTATTATCGCTACTCAATAGGAATGCTAAAAAAACAGGATGTAACAAAATATGAACTTACGTTTGAAATTACTTGCATTAAGTGCAATGTTTAACATTCATGGTTTGTATATTTATTTCAATGATGCAGCTATTAAATGTTTGCAATAATTAATAGGTCCAATGATAATATAATTATTTTCAATTGTTTATTACGTTCTTATAACTCAGTTAGAAGTTTTATTATTTCTTTTTTTTTACACGATTCATTTAGGCTGCATTGAAAATACATTACGTCTGAACATGAATGAAATTTGAAAATTTTCGATTGACTAACACAATGATTAAAGATTCCAATTTGTATATTAATTTTTAATCATGGTATTTGTGCTGTGCGCAATTGCAAAATAATGTTACATACAATTGGAAGTCATAAAATTGTTTTCAAGAATGGTGATTAATAACCGTACAGGAGACTCACTATTTTATTTTATTAAAAAATGAAAAGTTTGCTATATTTGTATGAATTTACTACAGATTATTTGTACATAGTTAATAGCAAAAAAATTGTTTGAAAAATGTATTTTAAATTGAGAAACATCTTTCAGTGCTATAACCATTCTAAGACCTGTGATATAATTCAATATCAAAGTGATAAATTTAACTTTCAAAAAATTTGTACAACTACTAAATAAATCATTTTTATTTCATTTAATTGTTGCACAACTTCCAATCACAAAAATACTATTAATAATTAAAACTAATAGAATTTCATATTTCATAGTCATACTCAAGAAATTCATAGTATAATAACTGAATACTGATTGAAAACAAAATTTATAATGTAAATTAATTGTTTATTAATAAAAAAAAATTTCATGTACCTACTGTTCCATATTTTTTTCGCAAATCTGACCATTACGATGAAAATTTCGAACATATGTGTCCTACAAAGGGAAGGGGGGGGGGACAACCCACTGCAGAGTGGGAGTAATATATATCAATAAATGCTTCCTTTTCCTTTCTACATTTGCCCTAATAAGATCACAGGTTCTAAAATTCTTTTTCCAATTCTATATTAAATCTAGTCAATATAATAACTTTATCAGCAATATATTGTAAAAATAGTCTGTAGATGTATTATATAATTTTAAGAGTATCAAACCTTTCTGAAGAAAGGTACAAATCTCTGACGAGTAAAGAATAGTTCTATCCTATAAGGATAGAAAAATCCTTGCAAAAATCCGTGCAAAATCCAAGCTATGAAAATAACGAGATCAATTCATTTTCTAGTAATTTCACATTGATTCTCTTTCAATAAATGCTTCCCTTTCCTTTCTACATTTGCCCTAATAAGATCACAGGTTCTAAAATTCTTTTTCAAATTCTATATTAAATTAAATAATAAATACTACAATTGAGATAAATTTTTAGTCTCAAGAAATCAAACTTTCCTGAAGAAAGGTACATACAAATCACATATATATTCTAAGATCCGTTTTGGAATTCTATATTGAATCAAATAAATACAATTGAAATAAATTGTTATTATTCTATGTATTCTAGTGAATGCATTTCAGTCTTAAGAGTATCAAACCTTTCTGAAGAAAGGTACAAATTTCTGGCGAGTAAAGAATGGTTCTCTCAAGACATAGGTTCAGAATCCAAGCTATGAAAGTATCGAGATCAATTCATTTCCTGGCTAGTTCATACTGATCCTCACTCAATATATGTTTTCATTTGTTTCCTGCAATCACCTGGTTGATTTCACAGATTCTAAGATCCGATTTAAAATTATATATTAAATAACAAATACTGCAATTGAAATGAAATACTATTCCGGTAAACGCATTTCAGATTAAAGAGTATCAAACCTTTCTGAAGAAAGGTACAAATTCCTGTCGAGTAAAGAATGGTTCTATAAAGACATTTTTGTTCAGAATCCAAGCTATGAAAGTATCGAGATCAATTCATTTTCTGGCAAGTTCACACTGATCCTCTAGTAGAATTTCTCAGACTTCAAGATTCGTTTCGAAGCATCATATTCAATTTTATAACACTGTATTAGATCCTGAAATAGAAATAATGATAGTTACTCTTTACAGCTATTTTTTTCTTCTAAACATCGACCAATCGAAATAACATAGTATAGATATTGTATAAGTGTTTCAAACACAAATTATTTAAAAATTTAGAATCTGAACTATGACAGTATAGAGATCAATTCATATACTGGCAAGGTCACATCAATTCTCTTGTAAAACCTTTGAGAAAATAAAAGATGAGAAAATAGAAAACGCTGGAATTGAATCTTGTATTCAGGTACCTTGAGAAACACATAGAAATTTCGTTTTCATGACAATCGATGACCTAAAGATAAGGATGAAATGGATCACATGTGCATGTTCAAAATAACATATATGATAGATTTATCGATAATCTTTCGATTCGATATTATTGCATTCTATTGCTCACTCGCCGACAATGTCTTTTCGCAGTTTTTTAATGTCCTTTCATATCACAGATTGTGATAGATGTTGTGATGATCTGTGATAATGTATTTCTATCAGAAATTGCGATAATGTATTTATGTAGATATTGATTTTTTTGTATCATTAACATATCTCCTCAGCCTGGTGATTTTTTTCAAACGAATTTATTTTTATCAACACTATATTTTGATAAGTTCAATGTCTTATAACATAATTAGACTCATTTGTCATGTTGTTGTGGAATTGAGAATCTGAATAAGAGGCGAAAACCTGATCAATAAATTATATTCTGTTCCAAGATCAGTGATGACAAGAACCTTGAGGGCCAATCCAATATTTGATTGTATCTTAAGTACATGATTTATCAATTATGGAGCATCAACGACGGAACCCACCCTGGGGCATTAAGATTTTTTTAATGAATACTTGAAAAAATTCTTTTGTAATGACAAACCCATTAATTGTTCATAGTTACAATATTCGTACGTTTTCTTCGCTCATCGTGAACTCATCAACATGACAAATGAGTATAATTATGTTATAAGACATTGAACTTATCAAAATATAGTGTTGATAAAAATAAATTCGTTTGAAAAAAATCACCAGGCTGAGGAGATATGTTAATGATACAAAAAATCAATATCTACATAAATACATTATCGCAATTTCTGATAGAAATACATTATCACAGATCATCACAACATCTATCACAATCTGTGATATGAAAGGACATAAAAAAACTGCGAAAAGACATTGTCGGCGAGTGAGCAATAGAATGCAATAATATCGAATCGAAAGATTATCGATAAATCTATCATATATGTTATTTTGAACATGCACATGTGATCCATTTCATCCTTATCTTTAGGTCATCGATTGTCATGAAAACGAAATTTCTATGTGTTTCTCAAGGTACCTGAATACAAGATTCAATTACAGCGTTTTCTATTTTCTCATCTTTTATTTTCTCAAAGGTTTTACAAGAGAATTGATGTGACCTTGCCAGTATATGAATTGATCTCTATACTGTCATAGTTCAGATTCTAAATTTTTAAATAATTTGTGTTTGAAACACTTATACAATATCTATACTATGTTATTTCGATTGGTCGATGTTTAGAAGAAAAAAATAGCTGTAAAGAGTAACTATCATTATTTCTATTTCAGGATCTAATACAGTGTTATAAAATTGAATATGATGCTTCGAAACGAATCTTGAAGTCTGAGAAATTCTACTAGAGGATCAGTGTGAACTTGCCAGAAAATGAATTGATCTCGATACTTTCATAGCTTGGATTCTGAACAAAAATGTCTTTATAGAACCATTCTTTACTCGACAGGAATTTGTACCTTTCTTCAGAAAGGTTTGATACTCTTTAATCTGAAATGCGTTTACCGGAATAGTATTTCATTTCAATTACAGTATTTGTTATTTAATATATAATTTTAAATCGGATCTTAGAATCTGTGAAATCAACCAGGTGATTGCAGGAAACATATGAAAACATATATTGAGTGAGGATCAGTATGAACTAGCCAGGAAATGAATTGATCTCGATACTTTCATAGCTTGGATTCTGAACCTATGTCTTGAGAGAACCATTCTTTACTCGCCAGAAATTTGTACCTTTCTTCAGAAAGGTTTGATACTCTTAAGACTGAAATGCATTCACTAGAATACATAGAATAATAACAATTTATTTCAATTGTATTTATTTGATTCAATATAGAATTCCAAAACGGATCTTAGAATATATATGTGATTTGTATGTACCTTTCTTCAGGAAAGTTTGATTTCTTGAGACTAAAAATTTATCTCAATTGTAGTATTTATTATTTAATTTAATATAGAATTTGAAAAAGAATTTTAGAACCTGTGATCTTATTAGGGCAAATGTAGAAAGGAAAGGGAAGCATTTATTGAAAGAGAATCAATGTGAAATTACTAGAAAATGAATTGATCTCGTTATTTTCATAGCTTGGATTTTGCACGCGTACCCTTATAGGATAGAACTATTCTTTACTCGTCAGAGATTTGTACCTTTCTTCAGAAAGGTTTGATACTCTTAAAATTATATAATACATCTACAGACTATTTTTACAATATATTGCTGATAAAGTTATTATATTGACTAGATTTAATATAGAATTGGAAAAAGAATTTTAGAACCTGTGATCTTATTAGGGCAAATGTAGAAAGGAAAGGGAAGCATTTATTGATATATATTACTCCCACTCTGCAGTGGGTTGTCCCCCCCCCCTTCCCTTTGTAGGACACATATGTTCGAAATTTTCATCGTAATGGTCAGATTTGCGAAAAAAATATGGTCTGTACTTACACTTGATACTGGGTTCAGTACTTTACACTTCATTTGCAAAAGAATAGAGAATAACATTGGAAAGTGCATTATATTGTCATATTACATGTTTTGGCAACAAGGGTTGCACTCAAACATTTGTCGTATTTCTTCATGTGGTTGATGAGCGTTTACCAAAAGTTTTGTTAAAAACAGAGCAGAAATGTATGTCTCTTTTGGCTCTGTACACAGCTGCAATTGTCTGAGCAAGACTATTTAACACTGGTCCAAGTTTGTTGCTATAAAGCAACTCAGCGCAGGACACCATATCTCTGTAAAAATCGATGGCCTTGTCGTAGATCAAACAGAGATGTACAGAGCCATTTGCTCCCACTGATGCAAACATATCCAGCTTCAGGTTGATAATTTGTTGCGTGTGCTCGCTTCTTCTTCTGTGTAGAGCCATAAGTTCATCCGCTTGTGCTAATAATTTGGCTTCCAGAGCTGCATTGGAGCCAGAACCTGGAATGCCAGCAGCTTCCTCGCATCGCAGCTTGTCATTGGCTATTGATAGCTGAAGATTTTCTGTCCGTAACGTGTTGGCATTGTGAAACAGGCGATGATAGTCTGTGAATAGCAGAAACATGTACATGTAAGTAATTGCAGAGGATCACCCTTAACCCCACCCAATGCAATTGCACAAATTGTTTGTTGCTCACTCGAGGGAAGGGATAGTGGTGTATCAATGTGGACAAGAGTTAATCGGGTCAGGGTAGCAGAAGCTCCTCTCTATAAATTACTTACGCAGGCTTATGAGATTGTAGAAACATTGTGTTTCGGTTCTATTCCTGTCGTGCAGTTGGGTAATGAGATCTCTCCTCCAGCTGGTGTTCTCGCCGGATTGATGGAGTGCGTTGGCGCCTGCCATTATCCATCGGCCGATGACTGCGGGGCTGCGACGAGCGAATAAAAGACGTGCCTGGCCCTGGGTAGGTATACCCCATAGAGCATGAAATATTTCTGAAATATTTTAGAAATATTTGTTTGAAAGATTTGAAATATTTTAGAAATCTTTCACTGAAATATTTCTGAAATATTTATATGTCCGCGAAAAGGCTGCAAAAAAATATTTCAATGGAAGATTTTTGGAATATTTCATCAATATAGTTTGAAATATTTCATTGAAAGATTTCTGAAATATTTTTGAAATATTTCAATGACCATTCATCGAGAACCAAATAATCTTTCACGAAAGATTTCTGAAATATTTCAGCAATATAACTTTGAAATATTTCATTGAAAGATTTCTGAAATATTTTTGAAATATTTCAATGACCATTCATCGAACCTCGAAGAATCTTTCATGAAAGATTTTTGAAACATTTTCGCAATATTGTTTGAAATATTTCATTGGAAGATTTCTGAAATATTTTTGAAACATTTCAATGACCATTCATCAAGAACCAAATAATCTTTCACAAAAGATTTCTAAAATATTTCAGCAATATAACTGAAATATTTCATTGAAAGATTTCTGAAATATTTTTGAAATATTTCAATGACCATTCATCAAGAACCAAATAATCTTGCATGAAAGATTTTTGAAATATTTTCGCAATATTGTTTGAAATATTTTATTGGAAGATTTCTGAAATATTTTTGAAATATTTCAATGACCATTCATCAAACCTCGAAGAATCTTTCAATAAAGATTTCTGGAATATTTCAGCAATGTAACTGAAATATTTCATTGAAAGATTTCTGAAATATTTTTGCAATATTTCAATGTCTATTCATCGAGAACCAAATAATCTTTCATGAAAGATTTTCGAAATATTTTCGCAATATAACTTTGAAATATTACATTGATATATTTCTGTAAGATTTTCTAAATATTTCAGTCACAATTCATCGATACCTCCAAAATCTTTCATGAAAGATTTCTGAAAGCTTCCAGCAATATAACTTTAAAATATTACATTGAAATATTGTTGCAAGATTTCCCAAATATTTCAGTGACCATTCGCAAAATCTTCTATGAAAGATTTCTGAAAGCTTTCAGCAATATAACTTTGAAAAATTACATTGTAATATTTCTGTAAGATTTTCTAAATATTTCAGTCACGATTCATCGATACCTCCAAAATCTTTCATGAAAGATTTCTGAAAGCTTTCAGCAATATAACTTTAGAATATTACATTGAAATATTGTTGTAAGATTTCCCAATTATTTCAGTGACCATTCGCAAAATCTTCTATGAAAGATTTCTTAAAGCTTTCAGCAATATAACTTTGAAAAATTACATTGTAATATTTCTGTAAGATTTTCTAAATATTTCAGTCACGATTCATCGATACCTCCAAAATCTTTCGTGAAAGATTTCTGAAAGCTTTCAGCAATATAACTTTAGAATATTACATTGAAATATTGTTGTAAGATTTCCCAAATATTTCAGTGACCATTCGCAAAATCTTTTATGAAAGATTTTTGAATTTTTTTTACAATATGACAATGAAATATTTTCTGATATATTTCAGTCCCGAATTATTCATCAAATTATTCTCTGAATATGCCTTGAACAGGATTCATACTTCACCTATCATTTTTCGAATGTAGATCCATGCCATGTATAGTATGTTCGAATAACTATTCACTCATTCCATATATAAACAATTTATATAATAGTAAGATTATTCTATTGACTGGAAATTTAGAACCATATAAATATTATTTTTCACCATCGATTGTCATTTCTTTCAATACATACTTTTACTAGATGTCATGAACTGCAATTATTGAACATGTGGATGGAACACTCATTTTCATTCTAATGAAAACCAATATTATAGGTGAAGAGCAAGAAATTATTTTATTAAAAAATATTGTCAAATACAAAACTCCAATTATTATAAATCCTCCACTTTACATCTTTTTTTCACTCATTCAAGAGGTAATACAGGAACGTAGCACTGTTTCTTTCGCCCTGCAGCTCTGAAATAGTAAAAATAGTACATCATTACTACATTGTCCAAATTACTCACTATTATAGCTCAATTCGCTACATATCTATCTATCAAGTCTCTATAATCAGACCCACAAATCAGGAGAAAAAATTTTTTTGTGACTGAGTTATTTTGATATTCAACGCTACTCTTTTTCTAAAATATTATATAATAGCTGCATTCAGACGCGCTGCACACGGCCTATGTTCACACGCTCGCTTAATGCTCCATGTTTCTCTTTAACCAGCCCTCTTTCTATATATCTATTAACTACACGCACTTGTCACCTGATATTGTAGGTCTAAATTTATCAAATCACCGCAAGCCTAGCTTAACTTAATTATTTCAAGAGGATGTGATACTCACCGTTGAGATCTATCGAATCGAGTAGAAGCAGCATCCAACCACGATTTAACGCTATTTTTTATATCAGCGTCTGTGATATCCTTGAAAACAGTACGCACAGCAACTGTAAAAATATTTGAACGATAAGATTTAGAAATAAATCGTAAAATTTGAGCAACAAAGTAATTTGAATAACATAATTTCATATTTTTAGATCCACATAACCCCCAATTGATGAACCCTGTGAAAAATGGCCCAATACTTCGTTCAAAAATGAACTTTCTCGTGAAATAGTTAACTATAAAATTTGTTTTTCTGAACTTTCTAGCTATATTCTCAAGTATTGTGAATAGAGTTTATCGATTTTACTTTAAAAACATAGATTTTTCATAGAAAAGTTAAGAATATAAAAGTGGTATACTGAGCTTTTCACTATTTCGCGGAGAGTTAAGGGGGGATATACAGTTAGAATGACAAAAAATTCGATTTTTTTTTCATAAAAAGTTAAAAAATTTTCCGTAAAATACGCTCCTGAAACCCCTTTTTCAAAATTGAAGTGTAAGTACGATTTAACAATAATTTGAAACTTTCAACACGTTTTTCTCAAAACTGCATTTTTGGAGTTTATGCCGGTGATAACTCAAAAATTAATTATCTGATGAGCTAAAATTTATAGGATTTCTTATAGTATTACCTATTAGATGAATTAATGTAATATTTTATTATTAAATATGGAAAAATGTGATAAAATGGCGGGGAAAAAATGGACTTTTTCGGAGAAGTTACGCCAGAAGTGCAAATTTTTTTTTTCACTTTTATTGTAAGTCATCTAATCTACTAACTGTGAATGTAATTAATGTAAATTTTGTTGATTTTTTGATTTCCGATCAAAATTGCGATCAGGAGAGCCGGCACAAGCAAAATAGAAGTACTTTTTCAACGCTAACTAACGGCCGCCATTTTGTTAATAAAATATTCATGTGTACTATGTAAAAAAGTTTTGATTGATTTGATTTAAAACTACCCTTGAAAAACAATTTTCAAAAATGAGTTTTTTTTTCTCGTTCTAACTGTATATCCCCCTTTAACAGCTAATTTAATATAATGTTATTAAGTTAACTCACAAAAAACGGCTGAGTTCACTTTTAGATCAGTGAATTTCTTCTTTTTCTTCTGGCCGAAAAAGCTGAACTCTTTCGCCATTTCGTCTTTGATGATTGCTGATAAAATGTTATAAACTAAATCATGGTGATTCGCTCCCCCTTTGGATTGCATAAACTTGACCTTATAATGGAAATTTTGATTGATTAGAAGAATGCAATGATTACAAATTTTAGAAAAAAATAGTACGTGCAAAAATAATTATGACATTTTTTTTCGACGAATAACTTTGGGATAGTCCACCAAGCCCGAATTTATTCGTCGTTTGCAATATGTGGACATGAAAAAATAATTATTTGAAAAAATAATCATTTTTTTCGATTCAATCCAAATTTAAGCTAATAGGGATAAAATCCGTCTGACGTCGCAACGATGCCACATCATTCATATTTTAAATATATCTGTATATATTCAAAACGCTAGATCGTTCAATATTCAAATTTTCTCAAAAATGAATTTGAATGAAAAACAATGCGACTTCATTATTTTCCTATATTCTAATGTAACTCATACGATAAAACTTCATGTTGTGAGAAATTATTATTGTCTATCAGAGTTGCCGGCTGAAGTATGATTGAGGGCATTCAATTCAACATCCGAGTCGTGAATAGCTTTCCAAGCTCAGTGTATAAAGTCTTAATATGGTACATATGATCGTACAAAGAATCCGATTAAGATCCACTTTTGATCAATACAAATGCAAAAAATAATTTTCGACTCGTGCTATGAACATGTTAGCGTTTCTTCGCAATGGCGACAAACTAACACTCGGATGATAGTTAAGGTACATGTACCCAATACGCGACATCTAAGCGAGAAAGATCATTGCACCGCGTCAAATTTCAATTCAATCGCGGCGATAAATCGAAGGTCTGCTTAATACCTTCAAAATGAGCCAAACCGTATATATTTTCAACTTCTCTACACTGAAATAAACTTCCAATAAAAAATATTTTGAGGAACAAAAATTCGAGCGTACCCAATATGCGTCACCCAGAGAATACTTCATACGGTCTCTCTTTGTAGTTCTGTGCTAGAAATACGATTAAATGAGCATTAACCAAAAAGGTATATCATATATACCTTCAAAATGAGCCAAGCTGCATCTTGCTCAGACTTTTGTACGCTGAACAGCATCATTCCTAAAAATTGTTCTTTTTCGGTCATTACACGCGTAAAATCAAGAGGAAAATCAATAATCCATGATTTTGGAGGTGGCACATATTGGGTAGACTTGACAAAAATAACGAACAAGTGGCGCGTCTTGGGTATATCTACCTCACTACGGAGAGCAAGAAATTAGATTTTGAGCTTCATATTCCGAACAAAATGTACTTCCTCGGGTTGTGCAAGTGAGTACATGTATCAAAATCGCTGAATACTTTTCGATGTACACGAAAACTAACAAAACTGTATCATGGGTTACCAATTTTACGATAAGATTTCGCATAATTATTACGTGTGATATACAAGTGATGCATAATAACCTGAAGAATTCTCCTTCTCTGCAACTCATATGTAACCTTGAATAAAAATGACTTTATTTTTCATCTTATTAATTTGTATAAAAGTATGGAACACTGCCAAGCGCCAAGCACACGAGTAGTTAATGCATTCAGGTGTAAATACAGCAAAGCTCCAGTAATATATTGTAAATTATAGATGTTATGGCACAATAATTCCTAAGAAAATTGCTACTGAAAGTAGTTGTACTATGAATGTCGAAATCAAACCATTGAAATGCACACATTTCATAATCTGACTGTATTGCTTCCATTGCATTACGATGACAGTCGATACATATTTCTTGACTTTGAGTCTTTTTATCCTTATATGCTTACTATCGATGTGCTTTCAGATATAAAAAATTTTATTATATTAATATTTATCAATATTTCGTATTATTTATTATGCAATTTTGACATTATGTCGAATTCTATGATACTGACCAAAATTTGTTTTTTTTATCACTTTCAGAATATATTTAATTTGACTGTTATGTTACAACTACCTTGTAATGCAATACATCAACAAGCTACAGAATCATCATTGGAATCAGATGTTATGTGAATTTCATGTTATTTTCATGTTATATTACTATGATATGCAATTAAATCGGGAAAATGGAAAGAAGCGTATGGACGTGTTCACGAATGGCCGGGGTAGTCGGTGACGAGTGTTAGACGTTCATACAAGTGTTTAAATTTGAAGGCACCAGTACATACAAGATTTCATGCTGCGAGAGCTCGTAAAAAGGCGTTTTAAAAAATGCACTACTGTCCAAAATGCCATTTCACGTACCAAATACATACAAACATTAAAACCTCTGCCAACTGCATTAGCAGTACATGCTTTCTCAAAAAACCTTTGCGTTAAAAAATTCATGCTTTATTCAAATATGGTATGCTGATGACTGACGATATTACAAAGATTCTGTATCAATTAATGTAATAACGATTGCTAAGGATGTGAACAACCGGCTACATGGAACATAAAGAATATTTTCAATTCTTTCTATAGAAAATCTCATTTATTCCCGTTGATTGCTAGGGAAATAAAAAACAGATGTTGCTGAAAATCGAACTCGGTTCACATCTTTCTTTTTTGGTTGATATCTTGGGCCGAAAATAGCGTATACATACGTTAGTACATATATTTTTTGGAATTAATATTTTTCAAACCGTACTTGATGGAAATGAAGGTTTAGTCTCATTCGAAAGGTTGATTTTTGATAATTCGAAAGCGTTCTTTTTGAGAAAGCAATAATGACTTACAAATCTAACATCAAATGTGTTGAAGGAAACTGAATATTTCGTAAGGTGGGAGCAACATCTCGGCTTCGCAGTATAAGAAGTACAAATTCAGTGACGAGTTAGAAGACAAATTGTTGCGTTGTTGTTACTACCCAACGAAATATTTCCAATACTAATGCAATAATAATTTTTTGGCATAGTAGTCGTTAAGTACACATGCTTTGGCCTTGGTTTGCGGAATTAAAGTTAACTTCATACGGGCAAACCAATGTTCAAAGCAAACTCTATGTCTACTATGACAGAAAGTAATATTTGAACCATGGGCGTTACGTGCAACTTACACCCTCAGCTGATCATGCAATCTTTCATACTCTAGATATCGAAATAGCTATTTCATGCAAAACAAGTGGAACACAATTCAATACTTCAATATCAAACAGTTAATGGAAAATTTGATCGAAGTAATATTTTAAAACTATTAATACAGTTTAATCTTATTCAAGTACATTTTCTATTTTCTATTTGCTATTATGAACCAGCTTTTAATAAACTATAGCATGCGAAACTTGTTGAACGAATTAGTGATGGGTATATTTTTATCTAAAAATCAATGATGTCAGGAAAAACACTCTCAAAAACTTTTAAACGGAAATAATACTAATTCAGCAATTGCTGATAGAGTATCGCTTTCCACGAAATACGTGAGAAAAATGAAATTATTTACCTGTGTGTCAATGAATATCATGTTTTTACTTATATTTAAAACGTAATTGACTTGAGTAAGTTATACTCAAT
Organism: Aphelinus atriplicis; assembly: GCA_020882685.1. Taxonomy (NCBI): domain Eukaryota; kingdom Metazoa; phylum Arthropoda; class Insecta; order Hymenoptera; family Aphelinidae; genus Aphelinus; species Aphelinus atriplicis. Next base: position 60,190,020 of record CM037075.1, on the reverse strand, counting down.
CAATAATGTCAGTCATGAATAAATCGGAAACTTATTGATTCTATTTCCAAAATATACCCACTGCTTATCATGAAAGTCAACAGTTCCAATATTCTATTCCAATCCTCGAATACGATGACTATATACTGGATTGAATTAAAATAATATGAAAAGATTCTGATTTCAATTGAACTTACCACATCCAGAAAGAAATTTTTGGTTGCTAGTTTTTCTTCTATGACTGACAGTTTATTTTCAGTATCTATTGGGAAATATTTAGCTATCTCTGATAAAATAGCTAATTGCGTTTCTTCTCCATTGACATTGATATGCCCACTTTCAAGCTTCCCCATTCTCGATTCCATCAGTGTCAATGGTTGAGATATCACATTAACATTTTGTGATACCTTTTTCAGCGTTTCTAGTGGAAGAAAAACATTATTATTATAACAAAGTTGCATGGCTAGTTGAAAACCGGATAAACATAATTGAATTGATTTCATTCGAATGTTTGAATTTGTGGTTAAAAGAAATATAATCTCGATAATAGTAATGATTAATTATAGCTTAATTTATTTTCCAATATTAAATTTATCCATGCAAGACATGTTAACTGCTTTTAAAAAATTCAACACGACTTGTTTAACGTAAATTTCAATGTGATAGATCATTTTCAATATTTGAAAAAGTTTATAATGCCTAGTTCATGGAAAATTCGAGGTTGTGTAAGAAAATGTGAATTATCACGGGTGTATAATATGTCTCATGACATATCGATGGCTTCTTTCAAGGAAAAAAAATACAAATCTTTCCGCGAAAGAATGAACATTTCAATATCCTTGCGAAAAAAGACACTTTTTGTGAGCAACTGTAATTTGGTAAAGTTTGTATAAAAATGTATAGCATTTGAAGGGATGAGAGTTTCAAAATTGATATAAGCTCTTTTACTATCCAAAAGTCGTGAAATTTTAGGAAAAAAATCATTCAATTGTAAAAAACATCTTATTTTCTCTCATCTCATATTCTTTTTCTTGAGGGGAGGTTCTCATCTAGCACCTCGAAAATGACCCATTTTTCTTTATTTTTTTTCTCATAGACGGAATTGAATAATGGTATGGAACTTTCTCACACATATTAATATATTATTTAAGTGTACATAAAAATTTTTTTTATTACAAAATAATCATTATATAAAATGTTAAACAAACGTTTATGGGCACGTCTCGAAATAAAGTCTCCGCATGGTGGGAATCCTAGTCTTCAATTATTATCTGAGATCAAAAAACCGCTGCCAAGTGCCTTAGCAGTATGCTTTCTCAAAGAGGCTTCAACATCACCCACAAACGCATCCCAAACCTGTTTTTTCACCATTCCACTAGCGTAGATACTATCATTTATTTTTCAAAAATTACAAAAATATTATTTAATCAGTTCAATTCGTATCTTCGTGACTGTGTAAAGTGTCGTTCTTTTTCAATTGACCAAACTTTGTCGCGACTGTTGATGTCTGCCCGGGCTCTCTTATTATTTGATCAAATGCAACAAAGCAAACGGTTCTAGGTTATACACGATGCGAGACATTTGGACCTGCTTAATTTTTCGATCAATTCATCTTGTGACTGTCATACGGTTTAATGGTGGTTAAAATCGATCCATCCTGCCCTTAAGTCTTTATTTAGCAAACTTGAAGACTCATTTTGATCATTTTCGGCGGCTGAGGTTGGAAATGATCAATTCAAAATCTATTTTGATCATTTTCGATGGCAAAAGACACCAAATTTTCCCAATTTTATCTATAGCACGTTGAAAATACTGAAAACGAAACTTACATGAATTTTTCGTTCCCTTAGCAACGGTTGCTAGGGCGGTAAACAACGGTTGCTAAGGAGCTAATTGGGAAGATTTTGTGTCCTTTGCCGTCGAAAATGATGGAAATGGGTCATAAATTAATGATTTCCAACCTTCGTAACTGTTGCTAGGGAGGTAAACAACCGTTGCTATGGAGCAAATACAACAATTCAGTGTCCTTGGCCATCGAGTGTGACTTAAACTGATTTTCCAGCTTGCTCCAATGAGCACTCATAAGGATTTGTGAGAAAACACGTTAGGAACGGTTGCTAGGGAAATAACCAACGGATTTTGCTGAAAATTTAACTCGGACTAGATCTTGTCACAACTAACCGGTGTGCAAAATTTCAAGACGATCGGATCATTCCTTCGGGAGTTATCGTGGACGAAAGAAACGAAAAAATAGACACCTTAACAACGGTTGCTAAGGAAATAAACAACGGATTTCGCTGAAAATTGAACTCGCCCGAGATTTTGCCGCGATTAACCTGTGTGCAAAATTTCAGGACGATCGGACCATTCCTTCGAGAGTTATCGTGGACGAAAAAAAAACGGGACGCACACACACACACACACACACACACACACACACACACACACACACATACATACATACAGACACTTTTGGATTTCCATGTTTTTCGACCCGTAGATCACGAAAATCGAGGTCCCGAGGTCTGATTCGGTGGGTCGATTTTTGCCCCATTACAAAGCTTTCTCTTTAAGAAAGCAAAACAAAAAAGTTTCAGAAAATACTTAACATTTGTGGGATATTATACCAATAATATCGAGAAAAATTAACAAAATGACGGACTTGTGAAATTTACGTACCGATTCCGCACTTTTTTTATGCTCTTAAAATCGATATATAGACAAAAAATAATAACAAAATTAATGGTTTTATAGGTATAAGCTCCCAGGAATTCAATTGCCTTTAAAATAAAAAAAGAATTCAAGTCGATCCCTCAATTACTTTTTGAGCTAGGATTCCCACCAGTTTAAAAAAAGGCGTTTTGAGATAAACATGTTTAAAGATTCGGTTAACGAAAAGAATAACGTTAATCATAGGTTCCATTATTATGCTATAACTTCTTTGAAAAAAATATTCCGGTCACATGCTTTTAGGGGCATATTCTACACATCATGAGATATCGTCAGAATCAGCAAAAAAAATCGATTATTTGAAATTGTTTGATGAGAACCTGCTCTTAAGGGGTAACACCACTCTAGGATTTTCGAAAATTCGATTTCTTTTTTACTCAAAAAGTTAGTAGATTTCCCGTAGAATACGCTCCTGAAACCCTTTTTTCGAAATTCGAGCTCCGAGTGCTTTTTCCAAGGGATTGCTGATTGAAGTATAAGTACGATTTAACAATAAATTAAAACTTTAAACGCGTTTTTCTCGAAACTGCTCTTTTCAAATTGGGCGAACTCGTAGCTCCGAGGCTATCAAATGGATCGACTTCAAATTTTGACAGTAGCTCCAAATATATATTCTCCTCCGAAACACGTAGCCGTTTTTCGAAATTTTGAAAATTACCTATTTTACCGACAATTGACTGCTCTTTTTTTAGTCGAAAATTTTTACGTTTTTTTCAAACATGCACAATTTCTACAAAAACCGACCAAAAAAAAATCCTAATAACGTCGATAGATAATCTTATGTAGTTTCAAAAAAATTTGGAATTTTTGTTCTTATGGTTGCCGAGATATGGGTTCGCCCGTGGAGCGCCTCAAAAAAAGCTTGTACCGGAGATCCACTGTGGTGCCGCCATTTTGTATGGAATCCATAATAAAAAAATTTTTTTTCATACTTCGATAGATGTTCAATAAACCCTGTGAATTTCATTACAATCCCTCTTTCCATAATACCATAAAAAATTCGCAAAATTACACCTTTTTTTTGGCCTCTAGAGTGGTGTTACCCCTTTAGAAAATGTCATTTTTCGGGAAACTTACGAATTTTGACTATTTTTGACAAACATAATCGGATTCTACACGGAAAAATAGACAAGAATTTATGTGATTGATTGGGGATTAATCAATCATTATTTTTTTACTTGAATTTTCCTTTCAGGAAAACCACCGTAAGATGTACTTCTTTCCTGGGAAAATTGTGATGTGTCTTTCTTCGGGGAAGGATTGTGAGATGTGTCTTTCTTCGCGAGAGGCTTGTGAAATGTGTTTTTCCGCAGGTAGATTTAAGATTGTTAACTATTGATGACTGGATGTTTGAAATTTATTAATATATTGAAATAAAGAACTAACCGTAGATTACGTCGAGTTTATCATCTATAGTAAACTGTTCATTTGCCGATTGTGGGGTGCTTGTTGGTACATTAGCTAGTACCTCACCGATACTATCCACATCAATGATTTTATCTGTAATATCTAACCTCTCTTCAGTACATGAATTTGGTTCCTTGTCCTTTTTTGCAGACCCATCATTTTGCTCGACTGATCTTCCACCTTCAGATTGGATATCGGTATCATGTTCATCATCTGAATCACTAGCATCGCCACTATCTTCGCCACTATCTTCGTCACTATTTTCTACCTCGTCTAACAACTCCTTATTGATACCTATCATCTTTTTTGATTTTTTTTTGACATACAGCTCTGCATCTTTAATGATTTTTCTCTTTCTCACAGACCGAGATTTTCGTCTTTTATCAGGATCACTAGTATCTTCATCCAGGTTTACTTTAATGTCTTCCACGGCATTGATGTAATCGTCTGAAAATTTTCATTCATCTATTATATGCGTTAAAATGTTGAATTTTTATATAGGAATAACCATCTGTAACTCAAAAATAATATTGACTGCATCCCCGAAATAGTTGGCTTATCAAATAATTCATCGAGAAAAGCAGATGAGATTATATAGACTGTTATTGGTTTCGAAAAAGAAATAGCTCTAACTTCAATTCGAGTTAACCGAAAATTCGCGAAAAATTCAGAGCAATAAGAAATCATAAATAATCCGAAAATTTAAAATTTACATTTAAGGGGGGATATACAGTTAGAAAGACAAAAAAATTCGATTTTTTTCCAGTCATTGGATATTATTCTCTCGTTTCAAGAGTTTCCTGAGATTCAAACTATTTTTTCCATACTTTTCACATAGATTAGCACATGAAATCAGCTAATAAATCTCGAACGAGATTTCAATGCAATAATAAAAAAAAAAGAAGAACATGAAATTACTCGAATTTCACAAAACCACATGAGAGTTTATCGAATTTACCTTTATATTTGATAAATCGTATACTGTATTCTTTCCAATCTTCGTCAGGTTTATCATGTCCAATTGCAGCTTTTTTGATTCTATCAATGTCCTTATAAGGAGGCCATTTCATTTTTTGACCATTTTTTGACAGCCAGGTTGAAGAAACTATGCGTTTTTCACCTTCTTCATCTTCAATGATGGCAAATTTTTTCGCCATTTTGTGTCAAACGATGCCTATTGAATCTGAATTTTGAAAAGAACATAGATCACGATTACTATGTAACTAATCAATCTAGGAACATTATATGAATTTCTTATTAATTCGATTAAACAATCTATAATTTGGGGCGTTTCACGAAACGTTAAAGTTAAGCCCAAGCACGTGGAGGCATTTTCACATGTTCCCTACTCAATTCCTCGAATATAACGGAGAAATCCTATTTTTTCAAAAGCTATAATAACGTAAAAAACGTCAGCTATCGATTTAGACTACCAAAAAAATGAAAAAATAGCTGTTCCAAGTATAACCTGTTTTTTTTCTGTCAAAGCATAAAAATTTTGGAAAACTAAATTTACCGTCGGGAAGCTGAGGAAAAAATTACATTGATATTATATCTGACATTATTTATTGGTGTTATAGAGTAGTAAACAAGCGTCGAAAACACGAGGTTTTAGTATTCGCGTGGAGGCTTTCGAGAGCTCACGTGAAATGCCCCATTATGTATAAATTGTTATGCAAACCATGAATCTCGTACTCATTTCTAATGAAACTGACCAAGCGTAAACTTGTTTCATTTTTAACATATACCCATTATTGCTTTGAGAAAGAATATTTTGCGAGGACCTTTGAACTCATTCGAACAATTAAATAAGGTAAATCAGAACCATTTTCCATTGAAATTTGCAAATATGAGAATGTATTTTTATTCCAGAATAATATGGGTACTTAGCAATCATTGCTTACAATAACTAATAGATAATTAATGTGATATGATGGTATGAACTATAGGGAATGCAGCGAATTTCCCTGTGCCGAGTATTTTGAATATTTTTGCGCGAATCTGGCTACAGGGCCAATCTTCAATATTATCACACTCTTTAACGATACTGATATCTAATAATTTCCCACTCTGAAGATTATCTAAAATTACGAAAAAACTTACCAGAATGCTCTTAGGTACCTCAGCAATTATTTGAAGAACTAATGACGAACCAAATTGACGCCACTTGGTAGGATCGAATATCTTTGAATGCCTTATTAAACTGACACATAATATTCTTCATTACCTATTTATTTCATTACCTATTTATTTTTAGTTAAACGGTTTCACAACCTTTCCTCAATCGTTTGATTCATTTCAAATATATTTTTGTATCGTAATTGCAATGCAGTTAATCCTATAATTCAGATAGACTTTATATATTCTTCTATTATCAATACTTTCATTGTCTTTCAAAGAGACAAATATTAATAATTCAAACTATTGATCATATGTCTCAGTAAATTATAAATATTTCTATAATATTTCTATGATAATTTTTACATCCAGTGATTTAGTGAAATATTATTATTCTTAAGACGTTAAAAATGCCTACCAAGTGGCGTCAATTTGGTTCGTCATTAGTTCTTCAAATAATTGCTGAGGTACCTAAGAGCATTCTGGTAAGTTTTTTCGTAATTGGTTAGTTAAAGTTGACAACGTCTTCTATAGTATGTAAACTGTAATAAGAATACGTAATACTCCAACTATATGAGAATTAATCTGAATGAATACTGATGAAATAATAGATTGACTCATGTGTCTATTATGGATTTCATTTTTTTTTTTAAGCAATATAAGAGATAAACTAGTTCTGCCACATGCTTGACGCAACATTTTTACTTTTTCTAAAAAAGGTTTTTTTGAGGATTTCAATTCTTTTTGCGGAGTATAATATATTATAAAAATAATAATCAATAAAATGTATATGCATTAGCGTCAGTAATAAAATTAAATAGATATTTTTCCAAAATGCAAATATTTATATGGATGAGCGATACACAAAAAAAAATATATGTAATCAGTAGAAAATAATTAATCTATTATCTGAATTTAAGACAAGGCATCAAAATTTATCACATGTTTTTTTATAACTATTTTTACATAGGCAAATGGTGGTTTAGGGTTTAGGATGATGATGTCGGCATGTCGACTGAATATTTGAATAAGGATATAACCTGATACCCGATAATGTCCAGGTGGCTAGGGTCGCTGATGACAGTGTCCTGAGGGTGCGCTTCTGGTATTTTTGTTTGAGGAAGCTGACTACTTTGACTACCTGGACATCATTAAGGTCCAGAGTCAGCTACTTGGAACACTGTCATCGGGTACCCTGGCTACCTGGACATCGTTCGGGTCCAGGGTAAGCTACTTCAATCAAAAATACCAGGAGCGCACCCTTGGAACACCGTCAACGGGTACCCTGACTACCTGGACATCGTTCGGGTCCAGGGTCAGCTGCTTTAAGCAAAAATTCCAGAAGCGCACCCTTGGAACACCGTCATCGGGTACCCTGACTACCTGGACATCGTTCGGGTCCAGGGTCAGCTGCTTCAAGCGAAAATTCCAGGAGCGCACCCTTGGAACACCGTCATCGGGTACCCTGACTACCTGGACCTCGTTTGAGCCCAGGGTAAGCTACTTCAACCAAAAATACCAGGAGCGCACCCTTGGAATACCGTCAACGGGTACCCTGACTACCTGGACATCGTTCGGGTCCAGGGTCAGCTGCTTCAAGCGAAAATTCCAGGAGCGCACCCTTGGAACACCGTCAACGGGTACCTTGACTACCTTGACATCGTTCGGGTCCAGGGTCAGCTGCTTCAAGCGAAAATTCCAGGAGCGCACCCTTGGAACACCGTCAATGGGTACCCTGACTACCTGGACATCGTTCGGGTCCAGGGTCAGCTGCTTTGAGCGAAAATTCCAGGAGCGCACCCTTGGAACAGCGTCATCGGGTACCCTGACTACCTGGACATCGTTCGGGTCCAGGGTCAGCTGCTTCAAGCGAAAATTCCAGGAGCGCACCCTTGGAACAGCGTCATCGGGTACCCTGACTACCTGCACATCGTTCGGGTCCAGGGTCAGCTTTTCCAAGTCAGAATACGAGGAGCGCACCCTCGGGACGCTGCCATCGGCGACACTAGCTACCTGGGCATTATCGGGTATTAGGGTATATGCTTATTCAAATAAAACTCAAGTCGACACGCTGACATCGGCATCCTAAACTACCATTTGCCCGTGTAAAATCAATTATAAAAAAAAACATGGAATGAATTTTGATATGTCTTGTCTTATCTTCTGTAAGTTTGAAAAAATCTGCAGTACTTTTCGTTGAATCTATGGGACACGGCCAATAGTTTTGCCATATTCTTTCTAACTATAATACATTAATAATTTACTTTCAATCCCATGGTTTCAAATCTACGCGGGAAGCAAGAGCATGTAAACGTGTTATGTACTATGCGTGAACATAGCTGCTTTATCAGGCTACCGCGGCTAACTTCATGGTAATAAGAAAAAATGATCTGAACAAAAATCTGGTCGGGAGAAAAAAGTAGTGGATCGCTTGACACGGTACTCCAAACTCATTATTGCGAACGAGTTTTTGAGTATTTCTTTTTGTCAATTGCTAAATTGGAATGCTAGATGATCATGAAATCCTGTTTCGCATCCAAAAAAAGTCGTTTTGGCTAAATTAAAGCCAATGTAAAAGTCGAGCGTGCAATCTCAAACATTATATAGTTGCGGTGTCTTCTGCTTGACGCATGGAACACTACCGCGTTCCGTGATTTGTACAGATCATTTTCTCGAATACATCGTTTGCCAATCAAATATAATTGATCACTCTTAGCTATATTCATGACATTCACGATTGTTCTGTCGTTGAGCATTACGCAAGAATCCTTCTCAACATGTATATTAATATTCCATGAATTTATTGTTAATGATTTGTACTGTTGGTGAAATGTTCGATTATTAGTTAAGATACCATTAGAATGTGACTTCTCAACAGTAATTCGATTTTTATTACCAGTGTCATAATTCTTAATACTATTCAAACTTTCGTACTCAGACAGTCTTCTGGCAATCTGTTGTAGAGGTTTTTCAGTCTTTCTTACCAATTTTTTCAAAGTACATAAGTAACTTTCGAATGGAAAAGCGCTGAAATTTTCTACAGGTCCATATTTCCTAACATCTCTTACTATGTGAATACAGTAATGTACGTTAAAGGCAACGTTTTCCTCTCCATATATATTCTGAAAGTCGAATACGAATTTGAGCAACAAACCTTCAGCAAGATCGATGTTTTGACTATCCTTGATCAGTGCTTTATTCGTTAAAATATTAAAGCTTATGTGGAGTAATAGAAAGTGGTCAAATATATTTTGCGGTAGAACATCTCTCAGAATAGCTGGGCCAAAGTACAATAAAAAATGTCTAAATTCTGTAGCTTTCCAGAGCTTCCAATACGTTAGTGACCTCGAACGTCTATTAAAATCTTGCGGTAATTGCCCTTTCAAATTCTCTAATCGATCAGATATTTTGACGATATTTTCATTCGATAATTTGTAAGCTTTATTTCGTCGTCCTTTATCCCCTATCCAAAATCGTATCAATAATCTGACGATACCAAGATACAATAAATGCATAACATCGAGAGGAACATCATCAATAACATCAAAATAACGTAATCGAGTCAAAATAGTTGGACCTCTTTGGTACTGACCCAAATACTCTAATCTTTCAAAGTTTTCATGTGTTCGTAATAATCTATGGCAGTAATTTTCAAGCTCTTCCATATTTTCAACTGGAAAACAAACTGATCTAACAAACTCTCCCTCAATATTACATTTACTGCAACTATGGTAGCCACTATGATACTTGGTATTCAAAACAAATGATTTTGCGGGACTATCGCATATAAGAGCATACATTTGAATATTATACGTCTTTTCATTAAACTTAAAACCATCATCAATTAGTTTAGACATTTCGTCAACAAAAGGCTTGAGAAATTCATTGGGATCATCTGGTTTGCTAATACCATGGTATATCCCTACCACGAAAACATTTTCAGATAGTGACTCTTTACATAGTATGACCCATATTCCTTTCTCAGATGATGAGTATAAAGGAGCTCCATCTACGAAGATCATTAATTTTATAAGATTATTCTCATCATTTGTTAACACTCGACTTTTGATTATTTTCTTCAACGCACTGTCTAATCCCATATGGCAATACGAGCCACTACCCATAGGAATCACAGGAGTCTGAACTGGAGTATTTAATAGAGTACGTGGATCTTTTGGGAAAGTTGTTTCTGTGTGGCTATTTAGAATTGATAATAAAGCTTTGATAGCATTATGCCCTATTTGGTACTGTTTTGCCCAAGTCGTAATTTCATCGACGAATTTTTTATCATTAACAGAGTCACTATTCATCATTCTATGATAGGCAAAATTTAATTCGATGTCTTGTTCGGATAAGACACTTTCATCGACATCAGAAATACTTTCTGCATCGCTGTCACTGTATCGATTTACGCAATCAGAATCATAATCGCTTAGATTTTTATGTAAATGTGAATCCTGTTTATCGTCAAACGACAATTTGAATGACTCTAAATCTCTGCTATTATCAACAGCCTGCATGTCTGCGCTTGTAGATTCATGCAAAATACTTTCTTCAATAACGTTTGTTGATGTTGTTGCAATATCAATATCTGTATGTGTACTTAGAGTATTGCTTAAGGTGTGCACTGTATGCATTGCACTTGTTGAAGCAACAGATGAAGAATCATCATTTATTGTAGTCAATGAAGAAGAAATATTTCTGAATTTTTCTTCATCGTTCGCTACATTTTGAGCTGCTATTCGTCGAATGTGTCTAGAGCTCCGAGGTAACACACCTTTTCGTAACTTTGGCATTTCGATAACTCAATATGATTAATCAGTATAATTATTTCATAACATTTTTTCTGAAATAGAAAAGATCATTGTCAAGTCAAATTCAAGAGAGTATATTTCGAGTAACTACTGGAAATAATACACGCAATATTAATCGTTTTTCCCTTGATATATTATGAATATGGTGATGAGAGACCACGTCCAATAGGAATGAATACTATAAAAAAAGTCACCTGATTAATCACATGATAAATCATGTGATTTATCATGTGATTTATCATGTGATTTATCAGGCCAAAACGTCATGTAGCTAAAAGTTTAAGTTTTTAAAATTGCAACTAGAGAATGGTTTGATTGGGAAGAAACATATGCAATATATAATAGAATTCGAATAAATTTTATTCATAATTCACTGTATACTTCATTACATCAACTTCTACAACTAATTAGTATGGAATGAAAGATATTGACTTAAAACTAATTATGTACAAATTAAAGAACAAAAGTGGTTTCAGATCTAATAATGTAACAGATTCGGTAATGCGCAGATGAACATTTGATTGTCCACTTCTACTAAAATACAAATTTTCTTTATACTATTCGTTTCAATTATTTGGTCTTCTCTTTCGATATCCTGAACTAATTGCAATTGTTTACATAAACTTCCAAATGAAAAGTCTGTGAGAATAATATTACAGATAGTATATTCGTGATTATTTGTTTCATCAACTATAAATTTGTTAATACGAATATATCTTCCATCTTTAATTTGTGCATATGAATTGTTGGATCGACGTTTATTTTTTTGACATGATTCATAAACACAGCCATCTTTAATCATTTTCGGAAAAGCTAATGTATTATTTGATAAAGATAATTCATTTTGAATAGTTTGAGCGACAGTAACTCCTTGACCAACGTATGTTATGTTGTGCATTTTTTTTATGTTTTTTGCCCTTGCTGGGAGAATTTCATCACAGTAAAATTTAATTATAGGACTTACATTACGGTATACATTATCTTCAACAATTTTAGAATAATGCTTTATGTAGACAAACCTACAAATTTGTTGTGGAACACCTCTAGCGCATTTGATATATTTTAATAGGTTTTGATTTTCGGATTCGAAACAGTATGTCGAATGCGTCCATAAAGGACCAAAGTTCAAAACACTCCTAGAAATATGTAATAATTGGTGAATATTAAACGTCATCGCTGTTATTCCAAAATACTGCTCTGTTTTACAGACGAATTCGTATAAGAGTGAATCTGCTCGATTCAACTCATCAATAAATATATCTTCCTTTAAAAGAATATATAAACTTTCAGTTAAAAGTAACCAGTGTTCGAATAACTTTCTATTTAATACTGACGAAAATAATGGTATACTGTAATATAGCACAAAGTTCTCCCACTCTTGAGCTTTCCAATCATTTCTAACGCTAAATGGTCGGGTTAGGCGAGAGATTTGACTAGGTGCAGCAATTTTATTCAATTTTAAATCAAGTGACTCTAAATCATCATCAGTGAATGATGAAGTATAATAATTAGTTATTTGGCTGGCAACTCCTTCGAGAATATGCATAATATCTGGAGTGAAGCTAGATATTATTTTGAAAAATTTAAGATTTATCAATGCTGACGGGAATTTAATGCCATGAGAAGGGTTGTCATCATCCAAATTCAACATTTTTTCTACTGTGAGTATATCATCTCGCAACAGGGGTTCGTTTGATAATACAGGATATCTCATACTACCATCAAAACATCCAGGATGAAGACACCAATTACAGCCAAAATTACCATTAAACTGTTTAATTCCCTGCATAGGTGCTCTCGCAACTGAATCAACGCAACAACAGATAATATACAGATTAATATTTACTCCTTTTTCTCTGACAACAATGCCCGTGGTCGATTTCCTATTCATCATATCAACAAAAGGATCTAGAAATACATTCATTTCTGGTTTTTTTTTTATGGAACCATAAACCGCACGTAATCAAATTATCCATTCGTTCTTGGATCGGCAATTCATTTAGCATTAGGTACATCGGCCATATGGAATATTGCGAACATTCAAATTTTGGAGCTCCGTCGGTGTTTAATACAGCAGTCGCATAGTTAGTAATACTTTGTTCTTTAGCCCATGATACGAATTCTCGATAAATGTTACCATCATAGATGTCTTTTATATGTCCCCTTTCATGTGTCCTTTTATTCAAAATATAGAGATAATAATCCCAATTCATATTTAACAAATCTGATATTTGTGAAGAAGGATCAATCAATACGAAAAAACTTGATTTACTGCGATTCGTTAAGTCCAATTCACTTTGACACGTGGGGCAATTCGTAATGTTTCTTATCTCCTCAAATATTCCGATATAAGCAGAGCACTCATGACAAACTGCATGGAATTCTACACCAGTTGTAATGTTTAATAAATTATCCATAATGTATTTGGATTCGGGTAATATTTCTTTCGAAAAAATAGTATTTGCTAGTTTAAATAAGTTTGTCATCCCTGTCATTGATAAGTTATTAGAAATGCTAAATTTTAAAAGTAGCAAGAAGACTTCCCCGTAAGTTTTATCGACTGGTGTTTCAATGGTGCGAAAAAAGTGTTCACTCTGTATAAAATCTTGTAAATTCTTAGGTCTCATATTAACATGATTGCTTTTACAACTTTCCTCTTCTAGTAGAATATCACCAACTGTCACGAATTCCTGGAAAAATTTAAAATTTTCATTCATGTACTTGGGATTTAAATTAAGTCAAGATGCATTTAGGTATTGGGGAAGATATTATCAATTAGCCGTATTATAACAATTTCATCCAATGAGTCGATTATTCTTTACGAAATCGCTGAAATAAAAAGAAGTGTTATTACCAGTACTTCTATCTAGCCCAAAAAAATGATTTTATTCATTTATTTTTTATGTGTTATCAAAATTGCCTATATAGCCATTTTTATATTTGATTTACCCTAGAGATCCAACCATGTTAATTCAATGTATCTATCTCTTGAAGTACTCACTAATATTCATGTTTCAATTATTTGAATACATGGGACGTTCCACGTCAAGTGAGCATGGTCAAAATTTTGTTCGCAATTCTGCATTGACAAATTGATTGGTATCCATCCCCAGAATGCTCAAAAATTTTTTCAGATTTTTAGGTGCATGTATGTGGAAGTTAGTCTATGCACTCTATTATATTATTATTCAAAATTTGACTTTTTTCTCAATTTTGAGAGCCCAAATAATTTTGTATAAATGTGAAAATGAAAGAAAGTTGAGAACAAAAATTATGATGAATACTATAAAGATTATAAAAAAAAATGTTTGACACCAGAATCCTCCATCCGGATAGGCTACTCTATTAATTAAACATGTTTCAACCAGTTTGGCTATGTTCGCCTACTTATTTTTGACCTTTCAAGTTATACGTACAAACCTCTGTTCGATAGCTTGAAAATGGTCTCATACACTTTTTGGAGAAATCCCAATATCTCCTGCAATAAATTGTTTAAATCTGCAATATCAGAATCCCCTTCTTGTTAGTTCCAACATATCAGGTCCACGATGAAGCTCACAGTGAGGATATCATGCGTTCAGGTCATCAATCTCAGCCAAACTCTACAGATATGTTCCCTGACACTGGATCAAGCTACCATTAGAGTTTGAAGTTCCAGCGCTGCCTTATTATAGAGCTTCTTATGACATATCTGCCTTGATTTGTCTAAAATTCACATAACTTTCATAATTTCATCAAGAAAATGATGTATTTCACCTTGTTTGGTATTATGAATAAATATTAACTCATATAATTGACTTAGTTTGTGTGAACTGCAAGGCTAAGGTTGGAAAAGCTATTGACGGGTTGTCTCAAAACACATTCCTGATTAATGTTCGCCAATTTCATATGTAAATAACTTGCAATGTGATTTGAGACCACCCGTCAACAGCTGTTTACACCCCTCCTGAAAATATTTGGGAAGTTCTTATTCAAGACCTTGAGTGAGAACTTACGTAAGTTCTTACGCAAGAACTTACGTAAGTTCTTACGTACGGTAATCGACGATTTTCTTATGTAAGATCTTACGTAAGTTCTCACGTAAGAACATATATATAATTAAAATTTATGTAGAATTTATAAAGCTGATGACAATATAATTTTTTTTTTTTTTACATCATATTTATACCATTGACGTGGTAAAAAATAACAGCATTTTATTTTCGTTTCACAATATTTATTCACTGTAAAATACATCGATAGATTATAAATACTAGTGAATATATCAATTAACATTTGACAATACAGTTCATACAGTATTTAAGTTCATTAAATTACACTTGAAGTCTTAGATATAATTATTATTAATATAAATATAAATTCGGAACCGGACAAATAAATCTTTGGCGCACTCCTCGCATACAAATAAAAACACAAACACATTTTATTAACTTGGTTGGAATTAAGACCAAGTTTTCATTTTGTATACTTGATAATATTTTCAAACTGCTGCTGTTTCGACTGAGACTCTTTCCTGATATATTTAATATTTGGCACAAAGTTAGTTCTTTACAGTTATCTATGTCTACTATAAACTTAACTATTCTGACGAATCGTCCATCTATTAATTGCGCTGTAGAATTATCTGACTTTCTATTAACTTTCATACTCGATGAGTACGTACAACTATTTTTCACCATTCTAAAGTAGAATTTCGAATTATTTGATAATTCCCATTGATTAATATAAGAAAAATCGATAGCATATCCTTTTCCAAAATAGGAAATTTCTGATATCTTAACACATTTTTTTACTTTGCTCGATAAAGTGTTACAGCAATACTTTTTTACAATCTCTTCGGAATCAGGAAAAATATATTTTTCCAATAGCGCAAGAGTACGATTTATATTGATGAATCTTAATATTTGTAATATTGCGCCTTTTGCACAATGAATTGCTTGCAGCATTTCATGATTCCCAGCTTCAAACGCAAAAGTTGAGTGTGCCCATACTGGGCCGAAGTTTCTGACATGTTTACAAATATGCAAGAGTTGATGTACGTTAAAAGTCATAGATTTAGGTGAAAAGTATTCTTGCGTTTTAACCACAAATTCGTTCAGCATCGCATCAGCTTTATCTAATTCTTCATACGTAATATCTGATTTTAAAATAATATACAGACTTTCCACAAATAGAGCCCAATAATCAAGTAACCGTGAATTTAACTTTGTGGAAAACAGTGGCAAGCTGCAGTATAATATCCAATTCTCCCATTCGCGTGCTTTCCAATATTTTCTTATAGATAATGGCCGTGTTAATCTACACACTTGGAATGGCAACTTTATTTCACTCATATTCTTTTCATAATACTGTACATCGGTAGATACGAGATACTCGGTAATTTGTTTACCTACCCCCGCTAACATACAGTGAAGATAATCTGATGTAAAACTTTGCGATATATCGAAATAATCAAAGTTAATTAATGGAGAAACCTTCTTTACACCGTTGATTGATTTAATCTTTTTCTCGCGTTTTTTTCTTACATTCTGTTTTTCTGTCAATTCACTCATTTCTTTGATCATTTGTTCATGAGTCCTCTCTACAGGTATATAATCCAATAAACAATATTTCGTACTGCCGACCCAAACAGTAGGATGCGTGCACCAATTGCAACCGAACTTGCCATTGAACTGAGTCAAACCCTGCATGGGTGCTCTAGCGACAGTATCGACGCAACACTGGAGTATGAACAATTTAATTATTCTTTCATCCCCATTGATATTACACTTAATACCTGTTGATCTCAATTCTCTAATGAAATTTACAAAAATATCCAAAAACACAGACATATTCGGTTTATTTCTGTTAAACCAAATTGCGCATGGTATTACATTTTTGAATCTATCTTTAACTGGGATTTCATTTAACATTAAGTAAATTGGCCAAACAGAAGCTGGAGCACTTTTGAACGGATTAGCGCCGTCACTGTTCATGATTCCTGTTATATAACTATGTTTATTTTCTTCTGGAAGTGAAGATTTAAATTTACGATAAAATTCGCCATCGTATACATCTTTTAAGTGTCCGATTTCGTGTACTCTGTTCGAAACAATTTCATCATAATATGAGGCATGCGTATTTACTAAATTTGCGATAGCATCTGAAGGATCTATTATAGCAAAAATATTATCACATGATGGATTTGTAACGTTCACGTTAATTTTACAAATATCGCAATTAACGCTTGGTTCTAGTTCTTCTAGATTGCCCAAATAATTTGAACATTCTGGACATGTTGCGTGAAGAACAGTATTTTTGTTGTCATTGAAGAAATTATCTAACATGTAACGTGATTGCGGTAGTATAGGTTTCTCGAATATTGCATTAATCAAAGCAAACAAATTGGACATGCTATTTTGGGACAATCTATTTACAACGCTGTATTTCAACACCATAAACATAATCTCTAATGGACTAACATTAACGGGCGTTGTAATTTTATCCAAAAAACCTGGACTTTCTAACAGTTCATTTAGAGTTTTTGGTTTCTTAAAGTTAATTTCTACCTCTGGCAGCATACTCTCATCTTCATTGATGAATAAGTCGTCTGGGATGTAAAATTCTGTCTCTATTGATTCTTCAAAAGATTCATTAGCCTAAAATAATAGAGAATAATAATTCATGTTAATTACACCAATTTGAAGTGAAACTTACGAAACTTATTCATTGTAAATTTTAAATGCGTTAATATGTATGGTAACTTACTGTCTCTCTTTCAGTCTTACAAAAACATATTTATAAGTTAAATATTTGAAATAATTATCAATCTCTCAAATAGTACTTCATTCATATTTTTTAAATTATATATTTTATGGCATTTATATTAAGATAGACTGTACGACAAATTTAAACTGAACAATTTATACCAGCAGAGTAATTCACACTGTCCTGGAATTAAACTCATTCATATATATAATGTATACATGATATTAGAGATACATTCCAAAAATGAGAATGGGCGGTCATCATCAACATGAGAGTATAGGAGTACTGGTCACTCGAATAATCTTCTCGATACTGATCCAACCAGAATATACTATTCCATAATATTGTTAATCACTTGGATAGTATTCCATTTATAATTAATACCCAGAAAAATCAGACTGACTTACTGGTACCAAGTACATTTAAAAAATATTGATAAAATATAGCTGTATTATGGAATAGTATATTTTGGTTGGTTCAGTAATGAGAAGATTACTCGAGTGATCTGTACTCCCATACACTCATATTGATAGTGACCGCCCAATCTCATTTTTGGAATATGACTGTAATATCATGCATACATTCCATATATGAGTGAGTTTGACTTCAGGACAGTTTGAATAGCTCTACTGGTAGGAATTGTTCAGTCCAAATGACTTTTACAGTCTAACCGAATGAATTAAATAAATACTATGAATAAGCTCACTAAAATTATTAGCCTTGACATACATATGTAATACAAACGCTGAACATATGTAAAATTGCACATATTTCCATATACTGGTTGCCCAATATCATTTGCAGTAATAAAAATACTATTCGAGTGATCAGTATTACCATACATTCATATTTATAATGACCGCCCAATCTAACATTTAGGATATGTCTCTACTGGCGTGGATAGTTATGAGCTCACCATTGTTGAAGGACAAAATATATCCGTATCTCCATTTTGTTCAAATGATAATGTGGAACATTCAATGTTGCATTCCTTTGAATCATCTGTAATTGTCGCCTCTGATTGTTTGCGTTTTTTCACACAGTTAGATGAGTCCTTGTCCAAATTTACTATGCAGCTATCCTGGACTCTTAATTCATGAAACTCATTAACATCTTCTTGTTGACTTGCATCGCAATTTTTGGTGTCACAATGTAATGACTGAAAGTATTAACAAATATAACTGAATTATAGATAATTAACTGGTATACGATGCAATGGATTTGGAAAATTATAATTTAACAAACAACATGAACATGGTTATAGTATAGTTTGTATACGTATACTGGAAAAGTAATCTCTTTATAGCATCAACAGTTCATTGCATGATAAGTCATAAAATATTCAATGAAATATATATTCACTGAGTTTTCCAAAATAAACAATGTACATAAAAATTGTATCCGAGCCTCATGAGCAATATTTAGCACGTTTGAAGATAACGAATTTTTATAAAAATGCAAAAATTGATATTTCAATCTCATTCTATTAACATACCTCGGTGCAACTTTCAGAATGTATAGTCTCATTTCTAGCTGAACTAAATCGATAAGTTTTAATCTTCTTTTTGTTATCTTTAGTGGAGTAAATTGATAGAGACTCTCTTTTGCGGGTTGTCAATTGAAGTTTCTTGGTTTTTCTATTCTTCTGCTCCATCGTTTTATCTAGTAAAATATTCATTGATGAATTCAAATTTGGTTCTTCTGATACTGACTTTTTCATCACTCGTCTCTTCTAGTCTAGATCATCTATTACAAATTGAGTATTCAAGTATTGTTTATATAAGTGTAATCTTATAGGCGTCTAACGTATTTCTCTTCCACACTGCCGAACTTCATATTCACGCCAGTAGCCGACAGTTCTTTACTGTTGCTTATAAAATGGTCAGTTTCATGAGTTAAAAATGAATACGTTATCTCGTCTGCTGAACCTATGAATGCAAATTCAAATATCTTAGGCAGCACTTGATGAATATGAGAACAGTTTACAGTACCAAATCAAAATAATTTCATAAGTTACTCTAGGCTACATCAAGTAAGTAAATGAATACCTTATTTCATTTGCTGCACTTGTGAGTGCGGATGCAAATATAATAGGAGATCTTGAGCAGCACTGTCATCTATTTCTTTGGCTGGTTCTTGCAATACTGTAAAATACACAACTGTATTTACTGTTATGGAAGATAATGCGTATACGAATCAACTATTTTTTATGCTGTTGAATATGAGAACAGTTTATAGTACCAAATCAACATAATTTCATAAGTTACTTTAGGCTACATCAAGTAAGTAAATGAATACCTTATTTCATTTGCTGCACTTGTGAGTGCGGATGCAAATATAATAGGAGATCTTGAGCAGCACTGTCATCTATTTCTTTGGCTGGATCTTGCAAATAGCGGAACAGGTATTCTGGCCAACAATATATTGAGGACTGAAATATTGTCAGAATCAGCTATGTGACAAGTCACCACCTTGAAGAATGATAAGTTTAACTAGGATGATTAATTAGTATGTAGAACAGACAAATGTATTTTCCCTCGAAGAAGATAATGTGTCCATAAGAATTGTCTAATTTTATGAGTTACTCTAGGCTACATCAAGTAAGTAAATGAATACCTTATTTTATTTGCTCCACTTGTGAGTGCGAATGCAAATATACTAGGGGATCTTGAGCAGCACTGTCATCTGTTTCTTTGGCTGGATCTTGCAAATAGCGGAACAGGTATTTTGCCAACATTATAATGAGGACTGAAATACGGTCAGAATCAGCTATGTTGAAAAACGCCAGCCTACAAAACGCCAAGTACCTAATAAAATTATTCCTGAAACCGTAATAGACACAAATGTATTTTCTGTTATGGAAGATAATGCGAATACAAATCTACTATTTTTTATGCTGTTGAATATGAGAACAGTTTACAGTACCAAATCAAAATAATTTCATAAGTTACTCTAGGCTACGTCAAGTAAGTAAATGAATACCTTATTTCATTTGCTGCACTTGTGACTGCGGATGCAAATATTCTAGGAGATCTTGAACAGCACTGTCATCTATTTCTTTGGCTGGTTCTTGCAATACTGTAAAATACACAACTGTATTTACTGTTATGGAAGATAATGCGTATACGAATCAACTATTTTTTATGCTGTTGAATATGAGAACAGTTTATAGTACCAAATCAAAATAATTTCATAAGTTACTCTAGGCTACATCAAGTAAGTAAATGTATACCTTATTTCATTTGCTCCACTTGTGAGTGCGAATGCAAATATACTAGGAGATCTTGAGCAGCACTGTCATCTATTTCTTTGGCTGGTTCTTGCAATACTGTAAAATACACAACTGTATTTACTGTTATGGAAGATAATGCGTATACGAATCAACTATTTTTTATGCTGTTGAATATGAGAACAGTTTATAGTACCAAATCAACATAATTTCATAAGTTACTTTAGGCTACATCAAGTAAGTAAATGAATACCTTATTTCATTTGCTCTACTTGTGAGTGCGAATGCAAATATTCTAGGAGATCTTGAACAGCACTGTCATCTATTTCTTTGGCTGGATCTTGCAAATAGCGGAACAGGTATTCTGGCCAACAATATATTGAGGACTGAAATATTGTCAGAATCAGCTATGTGACAAGTCACCACCTTGAAGAATGATAAGTTTAACTAGGATGATTAATTAGTATGTAGAACAGACAAATGTATTTTCCCTCGAAGAAGATAATGTGTCCATAAGAATTGTCTAATTTTATGAGTTACTCTAGGCTACATCAAGTAAGTAAATGAATACCTTATTTTATTTGCTCCACTTGTGAGTGCGAATGCAAATATACTAGGGGATCTTGAGCAGCACTGTCATCTGTTTCTTTGGCTGGATCTTGCAAATAGCGGAACAGGTATTTTGCCAACATTATAATGAGGACTGAAATACGGTCAGAATCAGCTATGTTGAAAAACGCCAGCCTACAAAACGCCAAGTACCTAATAAAATTATTCCTGAAACCGTAATAGACACAAATGTATTTTCTGTTATGGAAGATAATGCGAATACAAATCTACTATTTTTTATGCTGTTGAATATGAGAACAGTTTACAGTACCAAATCAAAATAATTTCATAAGTTACTCTAGGCTACATCAAGTAAGTAAATGAATACCTTATTTCATTTGCTGCACTTGTGAGTGCGGATGCAAATATTCTAGGAGATCTTGAACAGCACTGTCATCTATTTCTTTGGCTGGATCTTGCAACAAAGGAAGAGGTATTCTGGCCAACAATATATTGAGGACTGAAATATTGTCAGAATCAGCTATGTGACAAGTCACCACCTTGAAGAATGATAAGTTTAACTAGGATGATTAATTAGTATGTAGAACAGACAAATGTATTTTCCCTCGAGGAAGATAATGTGTCCATAAGAATTGTCTAATTTTATGAGTTACTCTAGGCTACATCAAGTAAGTAAATGAATACCTTATTTTATTTGCTCCACTTGTGAGTGCAAATGCAAATATACTAGGAAATCTTGAGCAGCACTTGCATCGGTTTCTTTGGGTGGATCTTGCAAATAGCGGAACAGATAGTTTGCCAACATTATAATGAGGACTGAAATACGATCAGAATCAGCTATGTTGAAAAACGCCAGCCTACAAAACGCCAAGTACCTAATAAAATTATTCCTGAAACCGTAATAGACACAAATGTATCTTCTGTTATGGAAGATAATGCGTATACGAATCTACTATTTTTTATGCTGTTGAATATGAGAATAGTTTACAGTACCAAATCAAAATAATTTCATAAGTTACTCTAGGCTACATCAAGTAAGTAAATGAATACCTTATTTCATTTGCTGCACTTGTGAGTGCGGATGCAAATATACTAGGGGATCTTGAGCAGCACTGTCATCTGTTTCTTTGGCTGGATCTTGCAATACTGTAAAATACACAAATGTATTTACTGTTATGGAAGATAATGCGTATACGAATCAACTATTTTTTATGCTGTTGAATATGAGAACAGTTTATAGTACCAAATCAAAATAATTTCATAAGTTACTCTAGGCTACATCAAGTAAGTAAATGAATACCTTATTTCATTTGCTGCACTTGTGAGTGCGGATGCAAATATTCTAGGAGATCTTGAACAGCACTGTCATCTATTTCTTTGGCTGGATCTTGCAACAAAGGAAGAGGTATTCTGGCCAACAATATATTGAGGACTGAAATATTGTCAGAATCAGCTATGTGACAAGTCACCACCTTGAAGAATGATAAGTTTAACTAGGATGATTAATTAGTATGTAGAACAGACAAATGTATTTTCCCTCGAGGAAGATAATGTGTCCATAAGAATTGTCTAATTTTATGAGTTACTCTAGGCTACATCAAGTAAGTAAATGAATACCTTATTTTATTTGCTCCACTTGTGAGTGCAAATGCAAATATACTAGGAAATCTTGAGCAGCACTTGCATCGGTTTCTTTGGGTGGATCTTGCAAATAGCGGAACAGATAGTTTGCCAACATTATAATGAGGACTGAAATACGATCAGAATCAGCTATGTTGAAAAACGCCAGCCTACAAAACGCCAAGTACCTAATAAAATTATTCCTGAAACCGTAATAGACACAAATGTATCTTCTGTTATGGAAGATAATGCGTATACGAATCTACTATTTTTTATGCTGTTGAATATGAGAATAGTTTACAGTACCAAATCAAAATAATTTCATAAGTTACTCTAGGCTACATCAAGTAAGTAAATGAATACCTTATTTCATTTGCTGCACTTGTGAGTGCGGATGCAAATATACTAGGGGATCTTGAGCAGCACTGTCATCTGTTTCTTTGGCTGGATCTTGCAATACTGTAAAATACACAAATGTATTTACTGTTATGGAAGATAATGCGTATACGAATCAACAATTTTTCATGCTGTTGAATATGAGAACAGTTTATAGTACCAAATCAAAATAATTTCATAAGTTACTCTAGGCTACATCAAGTAAGTAAATGAATACCTCTTATTTCATTTGCTCTACTTGTGAGTGCGAATGCAAATATTCTAGGAGATCTTGAGCAGCACTGTCATCTATTTCTTTGGCTGGATCTTGCAACAAAGGAAGAGGTATTCTGGCCAACAATATATTGAGGACTCAATTACGGTCAGAATCAGGTGTGTGAAAAGACGCCAACCTAGTAAATACCAAGTTGAACTAGAATTATTAATAATTTTGAAATTACACAAGAACTCAGAGAAAATCAAACTAATTGAAAAATTAATGGAACATCCATATAACCTTTCTGAATTGAAATTATTTTGAAGTTCAGGTTCCAATAATTCCAAAAATGAATTTATTTGTTGAAAAATTTTCCAACAATCAATATATGTTGAATATTGAGAAAGTAATCCTCGGAGAACAATTAAATTATGAATAAAATATAAATACTTGATTCATCAAGCATATAGTATAGCTTACCATAAATGCTCTCAGGAACAGTTTTGTCACATAAATGAGCAGGTATTCTTGATACAAAATATTGATAAATAAAACATAGCCAGTATTTGGTTGGTCAAAAGCACAAAATATCTATATCTATACTATAATATAAAGTTAATCCTCCCGGAAATTTCATGTAAATAAATATCAATGAAGGAGTTGACTTCCATGAAAACAAATGAGACGGATCGAAAGGAAATTGCCTGCGGTATCATGTTCCACATTGAAATTCACGAAAAAAAACAATGCGTGGGCGTCAAAAATGGTAAAAATCAACTTGCGTTTTTTTTGGTATCCGATAAACCATTGAAAAAAAACTGTGAGAAAGTTGTATGGTGCGAATTTGAGTTTCACTGATTTATAGATCAATCGAATAGCTTTCTTATTCTATGGTGAGAATTTTGGAGAAGTTGATGCGTGGGCGTGAAATATGGGAAAAACTGACTTTTGTCAACTTGTGCCGCATAAACCGCTAAAAAAATCTATGTAACAGCGTCGTGATGAAAATTCTGATTAGAGGTATCGATAGAGCTCATTGAGCGCTTCAATTATTCATCGTGAAAAATTCAAAAATATTGATGCGTGGGCGTGAAGTATGTGATTGAAAATTGGTGGTTTACTTCGCGATTTTTATGCTTTCAGATAAATACGTGAAATTATGATTTGGTGAAATGTCGGGTATGTTCGATCGAAAGAACATCGGATGGGCTTGAATATCCATGGAGAGAATTTTGGAAAAAATGATGCGTGGGCGTGAAATATGGGAAAAACTGACTTTTGTCAACTTGTGCCGCATAAACCGCTAAAAAAATCTATGTAACAGCGTCGTGATGAAAATTCTGATTAGAGGTATCGATAGAGCTCATTGAGCGCTTCAATTATTCATCGTGAAAAATTCAAAAATATTGATGCGTGGGCGTGAAGTATGTGATTGAAAACTGGTGGTTTATTTCGCGATTTTTATGCTTTCAGATAAATACGTGAAATTATGATTTGGTGAAATGTCGGGTATGTTCGATCGAAAGAACATCGGATGGGCTTGAATATCCATGGAGAGAATTTTGGAAAAAATGATGCGTGGGCGTGAAATATGGGAAAAAACTGACTTTTGTCAACTTGTGCCGCATAAACCGCTAAAAAAAATCTATGTAACAGCGTCGTGATGAAAATTCTGATTAGAGGTATCGATAGAGCTCATTGAGCGCTTCAATTATTCATCGTGAAAAATTCAAAAATATTGATGCGTGGGCGTGAAGTATGTGATTGAAAATTGGTGGTTTACTTCGCGATTTTTATGCTTTCAGATAAATACGTGAAATTATGATTTGGTGAAATGTAAGGTATGTTCGATCGAAAGAACATCGGATGGGCTTGAATATCCATGGAGAGAATTTTGGAAAAAATGATGCGTGGGCGTGAAATATGGGAAAAACTGACTTTTGTCAACTTGTGCCGCATAAACCGCTAAAAAAATCTATGTAACAGCGTCGTGATGAAAATTCTGATTAGAGGTATCGATAGAGCTCATTGAGCGCTTCAATTATTCATCGTGAAAAATTCAAAAATATTGATGCGTGGGCGTGAAGTATGTGATTGAAAACTGGTGGTTTATTTCGCGATTTTTATGCTTTCAGATAAATACGTGAAATTATGATTTGGTGAAATGTCGGGTATGTTCGATCGAAAGAACATCGGATGGGCTTGAATATCCATGGAGAGAATTTTGGAAAAAATGATGCGTGGGCGTGAAATATGGGAAAAACTGACTTTTGTCAACTTGTGCCGCATAAACCGCTAAAAAAATCTATGTAACAGCGTCGTGATGAAAATTCTGATTAGAGGTATCGATAGAGCTCATTGAGCGCTTCAATTATTCATCGTGAAAAATTCAAAAATATTGATGCGTGGGCGTGAAGTATGTGATTGAAAATTGGTGGTTTACTCCGTGATTTTTATGCTTTCAGATAAATACGTGAAATTATGATTTGGTGAAATGTCGGGTATGTTCGATCGAAAGAACATCGGATGGGCTTGAATATCCATGGAGAGAATTTTGGAAAAAATGATGCGTGGGCGTGAAATATGGGAAAAACTGACTTTTGTCAACTTGTGCCGCATAAACCGCTAAAAAAATCTATGTAACAGCGTCGTGATGAAAATTCTGATTAGAGGTATCGATAGAGCTCATTGAGCGCTTCAATTATTCATCGTGAAAAATTCAAAAATATTGATGCGTGGGCGTGAAGTATGTGATTGAAAATTGGTGGTTTACTTCGCGATTTTTATGCTTTCAGATAAATACGTGAAATTATGATTTGGTGAAATGTCGGGTATGTTCGATCGAAAGAACATCGGATGGGCTTGAATATCCATGGAGAGAATTTTGGAAAAAATGATGCGTGGGCGTGAAATATGGGAAAAACTGACTTTTGTCAACTTGTGCCGCATAAACCGCTAAAAAAATCTATGTAACAGCGTCGTGATGAAAATTCTGATTAGAGGTATCGATAGAGCTCATTGAGCGCTTCAATTATTCATCGTGAAAAATTCAAAAATATTGATGCGTGGGCGTGAAGTATGTGATTGAAAATTGGTGGTTTAATTTGCGATTTTTATGCTTTCAGATAAATACGTGAGATCATGATTTGGTGAAATGTCGGGTATGTTCGATCGAAAGAACATCAGATGGGCTTGAATATCCATGGAGAGAATTTTGGAAAAAATGATGCGTGGGCGTGAAATATGGAAAAAACTGACTTTTGTAAAGTCTTGTGCCGCATAAACCGTTAAAAAAATGTATGAAACAGCGTCGTGATGAAAATTCTGATCAAAGGTATCGATAGAGCTCATTGAGCGCTTAATTTTTTTTCGTGAAAAATTAAAAGATTGATGCGTGGGCGGGGAAGTATGTCATTGAAAATTGGTGGTTTACTTCGCGATTTTTATGCTTTCAGATAAATACGTGAAATTATGATTTGGTGAAATGTCGGGTATGTTCGATCGGAAGAACATCGGATGGGCTTGAATATCCATGGAGAGAATTTTGGAAAAAATGATGCGTGGGTGTGAAATATGGAAAAAACTGACTTTTGTCAACTTGTGCCGCATAAACCGCTAAAAAAAATCTATGTAACAGCGTCGTGATGAAAATTCTGATTAGAGGTATCGATAGAGCTCATTGAGCGCTTCAAATTATTCATCGTGAAAAATTCAAAAATATTGATGCGTGGGCGTGAAGTATGTGATTGAAAATTGGTGGTTTACTTCGTGATTTTTATGCTTTCAGATAAATACGTGAAATTATGATTTGGTGAAATGTCGGGTATGTTCGATCGAAAGAACATCGGATGGGCTTGAATATCCATGGAGAGAATTTTGGAAAAAATGATGCGTGGGCGTGAAATATGGGAAAAACTGACTTTTGTCAACTTGTGCCGCATAAACCGCTAAAAAAATCTATGTAAACAGCGTCGTGATGAAAATTCTGATTAGAGGTATCGATAGAGCTCATTGAGCGCTTCAATTATTCATCGTGAAAAATTCAAAAATATTGATGCGTGGGCGTGAAGTATGTGATTGAAAATTGGTGGTTTACTTCGCGATTTTTTATGCTTTCAGATAAATACGTGAATTATGATTTGGTGAAATGTCGGGTATGTTCGATCGAAAGAACATCGGATGGGCTTGAATATCCATGGAGAGAATTTTGGAAAAAATGATGCGTGGGCGTGAAATATGGGAAAAAACTGACTTTTGTCAACTTGTGCCGCATAAACCGCTAAAAAAATCTATGTAACAGCGTCGTGATGAAAATTCTGATTAGAGGTATCGATAGAGCTCATTGAGCGCTTCAATTATTCATCGTGAAAAATTCAAAAATATTGATGCGTGGGCGTGAAGTATGTGATTGAAAATTGGTGGTTTATTCGCGATTTTTATGCTTTCAGATAAATACGTGAAATTATGATTTGGTGAAATGTCGGGTATGTTCGATCGAAAGAACATCGGATGGGCTTGAATATCCATGGAGAGAATTTTGGAAAAAATGATGCGTGGGCGTGAAATATGGGAAAAACTGACTTTTGTCAACTTGTGCCGCATAAACCGCTAAAAAAAATCTATGTAACAGCGTCGTGATGAAAATTCTGATTAGAGGTATCGATAGAGCTCATTGAGCGCTTCAATTATTCATCGTGAAAAATTCAAAAATATTGATGCGTGGGCGTGAAGTATGTGATTGAAAATTGGTGGTTTACTCCGTGATTTTTATGCTTTCAGATAAATACGTGAAATTATGATTTGGTGAAATGTCGGGTATGTTCGATCGAAAGAACATCGGATAGGCTTGAATATCCATGGAGAGAATTTTGGAAAAAATGATGCGTGGGCGTGAAATATGGGAAAAACTGACTTTTGTCAACTTGTGCCGCATAAACCGCTAAAAAAATCTATGTAACAGCGTCGTGATGAAAATTCTGATTAGAGGTATCGATAGAGCTCATTGAGCGCTTCAATTATTCATCGTGAAAAATTCAAAAATATTGATGCGTGGGCGTGAAGTATGTGATTGAAAATTGGTGGTTTACTTCGCGATTTTTATGCTTTCAGATAAATACGTGAAATTATGATTTGGTGAAATGTCGGGTATGTTCGATCGAAAGAACATCGGATGGGCTTGAATATCCATGGAGAGAATTTTGGAAAAAATGATGCGTGGGCGTGAAATATGGGAAAAACTGACTTTTGTCAACTTGTGCCGCATAAACCGCTAAAAAAATCTATGTAACAGCGTCGTGATGAAAATTCTGATTAGAGGTATCGATAGAGCTCATTGAGCGCTTCAATTATTCATCGTGAAAAATTCAAAAATATTGATGCGTGGGCGTGAAGTATGTGATTGAAAATTGGTGGTTTACTCCGTGATTTTTATGCTTTCAGATAAATACGTGAAATTATGATTTGGTGAAATGTCGGGTATGTTCGATCGAAAGAACATCGGATGGGCTTGAATATCCATGGAGAGAATTTTGGAAAAAATGATGCGTGGGCGTGAAATATGGGAAAAACTGACTTTTGTCAACTTGTGCCGCATAAACCGCTAAAAAAATCGATGTAAACAGCGTCGTGATGAAAATTCTGATTAGAGGTATCGATAGAGCTCATTGAGCGCTTCAATTATTCATCGTGAAAAATTCAAAAATATTGATGCGTGGGCGTGAAGTATGTGATTGAAAATTGGTGGTTTACTTCGCGATTTTTATGCTTTCAGATAAATACGTGAAATTATGATTTGGTGAAATGTCGGGTATGTTCGATCGAAAGAACATCGGATGGGCTTGAATATCCATGGAGAGAATTTTGGAAAAAATGATGCGTGGGCGAATATGGGAAAAACTGACTTTTGTCAACTTGTGCCGCATAAACCGCTAAAAAAATCTATGTAACAGCGTCGTGATGAAAATTCTGATTAGAGGTATCGATAGAGCTCATTGAGCGCTTCAATTATTCATCGTGAAAAATTCAAAAATATTGATGCGTGGGCGTGAAGTATGTGATTGAAAATTGGTGGTTTACTATGCGATTTTCATGCTTTCAGATAAATACGCGAGATTATGATTTGGTGAAATGTCGGGTATGTTCGATCGGGAGAACATCGGATGGGCTTGAATATCCATGGAGAGAATTTCGGAAAAAATGAAGCGTGGGCGTGAAATATGGGAAAAACTGACTTTTGTCAACTTGTGCCGCATAAATCGTTAAAAAAATCTGTGAAACAGCGTCTTGATGAAAATTCTGATTAGAGGTATCGATAGAGCTCATTGAGCTCTTCAATTATTCATCGTGAAAAATTCAAAAATATTGATGCGTGGGCGTGAAGTATGTGATTGAAAATAAGTGGTTTACTTTGCGATTTTCATGCTTTCAGATAAATACGTGAGATTATGATTTGGTGAAATGTCGGGTATGTTCGATCGAAAGAACATCGGATGGGCTTGAATATCCATGGAGAGAATTTCGGAAAAAATGAAGCGTGGGCGTGAAATATGGGAAAAACTGACTTTTGTCAACTTGTGCCGCATAAACCGTTAAAAAAATCTATGAAACAGCGTCGTGATGAAAATTCTGATTAAAGGTATCGATAGAGCTCATTGAGCGCTTCAATTATTCGTCGTGAAAAATTCAAAAATATTGATGCGTGGGCGTGAAGTATGTGATTGAAAATTGGTGGTTTACTTTGCGATTTTTATGCTTTCAGATAAATACGTGAGATCATGATTTGGTGAAATGTCGGGTATGTTCGATCGAAAGAACATCGGAAGGGCTTGAATATCCATGGAGAGAATTTCGGAAAAAATGAAGCGTGGGCGTGAAATATGGGAAAAACTGACTTTTGTCAACTTGTGCCGCATAAACCGTTAAAAAAATCTATGAAACAGCGTCGTGATGAAAATTCTGATTAGAGGTATCGATAAAGCTCATTGAGCGCTTCAATTATTCGTCGTGAAAAATTCAAAAATATTGATGCGTGGGCGTGAAGTATGTGATTGAAAATTGGTGGTTTACTTTGCGATTTTTATGCTTTCAGATAAATACGTGAGATTATGATTTGGTGAAATGTCGGGTATGTTCGATCGAAAGAACATCGGATGGGCTTGAATATCCATGGAGAGAATTTCGGAAAAAAATGAAGCGTGGGCGTGAAATATGGGAAAAACTGACTTTTGTCAACTTGTGCCGCATAAACCGTTAAAAAAATCTATGAAACAGCGTCGTGATGAAAATTCTGATTAAAGGTATCGATAAAGCTCATTGAGCGCTTCAATTATTCGTCGTGAAAAATTCAAAAATATTGATGCATGGGCGTGAAGTATGTGATTGAAAATTGGTGGTTTACTTTGCGATTTTTATGCTTTCAGATAAATACGTGAGATTATGATTTGGTGAAATGTCGGGTATGTTCGATCGAAAGAACATCGGATGGGCTTGAATATCCATGGAGAGAATTTCGGAAAAAATGAAGCGTGGGCGTGAAATATGGGAAAAACTGACTTTTGTCAACTTGTGCCGCATAAACCGTTAAAAAATGTATGAAACAGCGTCGTGATGAAAATTCTGATCAAAGGTATCGATAGAGCTCATTGAGCGCTTAAATTATTCATCGTGAAAAATTCAAAAATATTAATGCGTGGGCGTGAAGTCTGTGATTGAAAATAAGTGGTTTACTTTGCGATTTTCATGCTTTCAGATAAATACGTGAGATTATGATTTGGTGAAATGTTGGGTATGTTCGATCGAAAGAACATCGGATGGGCTTGAATATCCATGGAGAGAATTCCGGAAAAAATGAAGCGTGGGCGTGAAATATGGGAAAAACTGACTTTTGTCAACTTGTGCCGCATAAATCGTTAAAAAAATCTGTGAAACAGCGTCTTGATGAAAATTCTGATTAGAGGTATCGATAGAGCTCATTGAGCGCTTCAATTATTCATCGTGAAAAATTCAAAAATATTGATGCGTGGGCGTGAAGTATGTGATTGAAAATTGGTGGTTTACTTCGCGATTTTTATGCTTTCAGATAAATACGTGAGATCATGATTTGGTGAAATGTCGGGTATGTTCGATCGAAAGAACATCAGATGGGTTTGAATATCCATGGACAGAATTTCGGAAAAAATGAAGCGTGGGCGTGAAATATGGGAAAAACTGACTTTTGTCAACTTGTGCCGCATAAACCGTTAAAAAAATCTATGAAACAGCGTCGTGATGAAAATTCTGATTAGAGGTATCGATAAAGCTCATTGAGCGCTTCAATTATTCGTCGTGAAAAATTCAAAAATATTCATGCGTGGGCGTGAAGTATGTGATTGAAAATTGGTGGTTTACTTTGCGATTTTTATGCTTTCAGATAAATACGTGAGATCATGATTTGGTGAAATGTCGGGTATGTTCGATCGAAAGAACATCAGATGGGCTTGAATATCCATGGAGAGAATTTCGGAAAAAATGATGCGTGGGCGTGAAATATGGGAAAAACTGACTTTTGTCAACTTGTGCCGCATAAACCGTTAAAAAAATCTATGAAACAGCGTCGTGATGAAAATTCTGATTAAAAGTATCGATAAAGCTCATTGAGCGCTTCAATTATTCGTCGTGAAAAATTCAAAAATATTGATGCGTGGGCGTGAAGTATGTGATTGAAAATTGGTGGTTTACTTTGCGATTTTTATGCTTTCAGATAAATACGTGAGATTATGATTTGGTGAAATGTCGGGTATGTTCGATCGAAAGAACATGGGATGGGCTTGAATATCCATGGAGGGAATTTCGGAAAAAATGAAGCGTGGACGTGAAATATGGGAAAAACTGACTTTTGTCAACTTGTGCCGCATAAACCGTGAAAAAAATCTATGAAACAGCGTCGTGATGAAAATTCTGATCAAAGGTATCGATAGAGCTCATTGAGCGCTTAAATTTTTTTTCGTGAAAAATCTAAAGATGTCGATGCGTGGGCGGGGAGTATGTCATTGAAAAATGGGGGTTTACTATGTAATTTTTATGCATTCGGAAAAAAACGTGAGATTAGAGTCTTGTTCGATTTTGAGTATGTTCGATCGAAAGAACATGGAATGGGCTTTCATATCCATGGCGAGAATTTTAGAGAAGTTCATGCGTGGGCATGAAATATGGAAAAAACTGATTTTTTTCAAGTTGTACTGCATAATTCGTTAAAAAAATTTAAGAAACAGCGTCTCGATGTAAATATTGATCAGAGGGATTGTTAGAGCTCATTGAGCGCTTCAATTTTTCATCGTGAAAAAATTGAAAATATTGATGCATGGGCGTGAAGTATGTACTTAAAATTCGGTGTTTCAATTTGTAAAAAGTTAGAATTCGTTTGAGAAAAATACTTGATATTTGAAAGAAATGAAGAATTTTGGAAAAATCGATGCGTGTGCGAGAAATATGTGAAAACTGACTTTTAGCAAGTTGAGCAACATAAATCGTTCAAAAATTTACGAATCAGCGTCGTGACGGAAATTCTGATCTGACGAATAGATATAGCTGATTGAGCTCTCCCCGTTTCCATCGTGAAAAATGGAAAAATGTCGATGCGTGGGCGTTAATTTTATGAGAAATTTGCATGTTTTCATGGCGAAAGTTATTAAGTTGCAATATAGTAATAAGATGCAATATAGTAGAAATTATATTTATTTCCATTGATATTTCTTGAGGTTTGACGAAAATTCATGATCATAAAAAAATCTATTTCTGATTATGTTATTTTACTTCCTCAAAGACAAGCTTTGGTATGAGGTAAATTGAAATTGACATCTCAAATCAGACATCGGGACCTTATTTTTGATAGCCTAGAGGTGAGATACATGTTGATGTAAAAGCGTCCGTAGATACTTTGAATTATTCACCAATAATTCCAATAAAAATTACATTATTTTCCTTTATTCTTGATAGAGCAAATGAAAGACACGAGCGAGCGATAGCGAGTGAGTGATTCTGGCTATTCGAATATAAACTTTGTTTTCCCAAAAAACAGCGAGAAAAACCGAATAACCAAATGATTCACCTTGCCATGTTTTAGCTCATTATACGCTTGACTCCCGGTACTGGACTAATGCACTGAATATCTTACCCTTGGGCTAATTATGAATAAACGAATGTTTCCTTATGTACTTTTTCCCGTAGAATCCGAATTTGTTGGTTTGAAGTCTGTAAAACTGGTACAGTTTGTTTAAACCGCGATTGTTTAAACAAATAAGAAAATAACACTTTTTTGGTTCGGAAAAATTTTTTTCTTCAAATTTAGCTCATTTTAAGAAGAAAAGTTCTCATGCACTATCCATGAATAATGCTTGTATCTAAAGTTATAAGTTATCACAAGTTGAAAAATACCACTTTTCGGTGGTCTTTATTGCTCTGCCATGGCAACAACAATAAAATATTTAAGAATCTAAAGGTGTTTTCTAAAGCAGTTTTTAACGTAGAATCCGAATATAGACTTGTTTTCCCCCAAAAACAGTGAGAAAAACCGAATAATCAAATGATCCACCTTCCATGTTTTAGCTCATTATACGCTTGACTTGCGGTATTGGACTAATGCACTGAATATCTTACCCATAGGCTAATTATGAATAAACGAATGTTTTCTCATGTACTTTTTCCCTTAGAATCTGAATTTGTCGGTTTGAAGTCTGTAAAAGCCATACAATTTGTTTAAAACACGATTGTTTGAACAAATAGCAAAATAACACTTTTTTGGTTCGGGAAAAATTTTTTCTCAAAATTTAGCTGATTCTAAGAAGAAAAGTTCCAATGCACCAACCATGAATAATGCTTGTATCTATAGTTATAAATTATCTCAAGTTGAAAAAGACCACTTTTCGGTGGTCTTTGTTGCTCTGCCATGGCAACAACAATAAAATATTCATGAATCTGAAGGTGTTTTCTAATGCAGTTTTTAATGTAGAATCCAAATATAAACTTGGTTTTTCCAAAAACAGCGAGGAAAGCCGAATAATCAATGATTCATTTTGCCATGTTTTAGCTCATTATCGCTTGACTCCCGCTACTGGACTAGTGCACGAAATATCATACCCATGGGCTAATTATGAATAAACGAATGTTTTCTCATGTATTTCATCCCGTAGGATCCGAATTTGTCGGTTTGAAGTCTGCCATACAAATTGTTTAAAACACGATTGTTTAAACAAATTAGAAAATAACACTTTTTTGGTTCGGAAAAAATTTTTTTCTTTAAATTTAGCTCATTTTAAGAAGAAAAGTTCCTATGCACTATCCATGAATAATCTTCATATCGAAAGTTATTAATTATTTTATGTTTTAGAAAAAACATCTCGGCAATTTTTGTTGCTTTACAGCTGTCGTGTAAAAAACAAAAATGAATTTTGGCTATGAGGTTCGGGATGATTTATTTTTGCCTGAAAAGCCAAAGATTTTGATACTATCGACTGATGAATTTGTCCCTGGATGTACTTGCCGCGTATGTGTACGAGCTACATGCTGTTGTGTACGTACCCAAATAACATGCTGCTCATTTTGTGCATGTAAAAAAAAAAATCGTGTCAAAATAAGTTTGCCCCGCAGATTTGAATATTCTTTCTTAATGATAAAATAAATGGAGTTAAAACTAGCAGTACTTCTGTTCATGAATTGTCCATAACGATTCAGACAAAACATTCAACCTGTATATACTGGTATTCTCTATCTATGCCAGCTCTAGAGCAATAAAAAACGCCGA
This sequence comes from Aphelinus atriplicis, assembly GCA_020882685.1. Taxonomy (NCBI): domain Eukaryota; kingdom Metazoa; phylum Arthropoda; class Insecta; order Hymenoptera; family Aphelinidae; genus Aphelinus; species Aphelinus atriplicis. The sequence continues at coordinate 60,154,438 of CM037075.1, read as the reverse complement.
GAGAAGTGGTATTTTTCGATTTGAATTGATTTATAACTTTCTATGTAAGCATTCTCCAACAATAGTGCACGTGTACTTTCTTCTCTCTATGAGCTGAATTTTGAAAAAAAAAATTCTGAACAAAACCTAGTTAGTTTATTATTTGTTTAAACAATTGCATTCTAGACAAGGTGTACCACTTTTAAAGACTTCTAAGTAATAAATTCGGATTCTACGGGAGAAAATACATAAGAAAATATTCGATTATTCATAACTAGCCCATGGGTATGATATTCAGTGCATTAGTCCAGTAGCGGGAGTCAAGCGTATAATGAGCTAAAACATGGCAAGATGAATCATTGATTATTCGGCTTTCCTCGCTGTTTTTGGAAAAACCAAGTTTATATTTGGATTCTACATTAAAAACTGCATTAGAAAACACCTTCAGATTCATGGATATTTTATTGTTGTTGCCATGGCAGAGCAACAAAGACCACCGAAAAGTGGTCTTTTTCAACTTGAGATAATTTATAACATTAGATACAAGCATTATTCATGGTTGGTGCATTGGAACTTTTCTTCTTAGAATCAGCTAAATTTTGAGAAAAAAATTTTTCCCGAACCAAGAAAGTGTTATTTTGCTATTTGTTTAAACAATCGTGTTTTAAACAAATTGTATGGCTTTTACAGACTTCAAACCGACAAATTCAGATTCTACGGGAAAAATTTCATGAGAAAACATTCGTTTATTCATAATTAACCTATGGGTAAGATATTCAGTGCATTAGTCCAATACCGGAAGTCAAGCGTATAATGAGCTAAAACATGGAAGGTGGATCATTTGATTATTCGGTTTTTCTCACTGTTTTTGGGGGAAACCAAGTTCATATTCGGATTCTAAGTTAAAAACTGCTTTAGAAAACACCTTTAGATTCTTAAATATTTTATTGTTGTTGCCATGGCAGAGCAACAAAGATGACCGAAAAGTGGTATTTTTCAACTTGTGATAATTTATAACTTTAGATACAAGCATTATTCATGGATAGTTCATGGGAACTTTTCTTCTTAAAATGAGCTCAGTTTGAAGAATAAAATTTTTCCGAACCAAAAAAGTGTTATTTTCTTATTTGTTTAAACAATCGCGGTTTAAACAAATTGTACCAGTTTTACAGACTTCAAACCAACAAATTCGGATTCTACGGGAAAAAATACATAAGATTCACTATCTATCTACCGGGGACCTCCTCTGGCCAACGGGAAGGGGGCTAGCTCCAGGACTAGTTCGCCGGGCGCTGCGCGGCCGCCGCGGCAGAGCCAATAGGTGTCGCGCTCGTGCCCCGCCACCGAACCTCGTCATCGCCATATCACTTCGTTGCTGCAAGATCCTGAGAAGTCGAAAGCTGCATTGAAATATTGCAGAAATATTGCATTGAAACATTTCATGCAATATTGCTGCAAGATTTCTGCAAGATTCTTCTGCAAGTTCATGTAAAGTCGAAGGCTACATTGAAATATTGCACAAATATTTCGATGGAAGATTTCATGCAATATTGCTGCAAGATTTCTGAAAGATTCTGGTCGCTTACATCGAATTCAATGTGGGAAAATGTATACGAATTCTCACTATGAGACCAGGCGCGAACCCGTGATTCTTTGGACGCGGCGCAAAATTCTTGCCGCCAGACCAGCACACACTTTTATAATACATAATTCCGTCAATGCTGTATTCAAATTCTGATCTTCCGAAAGGAACTATAATATTGCACCAACCTTGCAGAAATATTGATTAAGAGATTTAAGGGGTTTAAAAAAATCGGCTCTCAAATATTGCAGCAATCTTGCAGCAATCTTTCCATGCAATATTTCAAAGTTGTATTTCTAGAATCTTGCAGAAATATTTCATTGCTCCTTGCACTACCGATAGGTGGCGACTCGCTTCTCGCAAGTGAAACTGTATGCCTCTGTCTATATACCAGCATCCACAATGATGGGTACCAAACTCGATTCCAACTCTTATTTCTGAGTCAAACTGGAAAAACTATTTTTGTGGGAGTCTCTACCGCATTCTCAAACTAGAGAGTCATTGAAGAGTTCTAGATAATCTAAAATTATTCACAGGTTTGTCAGCACTGGAATATTGTAGCAATCATGCAGCAATCTTTCAATGCAATATACTGAATCATGTTAGTAAAATCTTGCAGAATATTGCAGTACAAGATTTCTGCAATATTTCAAATTTTCCTAGCCAATACTGCAATATCTAGTATCAATCTCTAAATGCAATATTGCAAACAGATATTGCTGAAATGTTGCTTGAAAGATTCGGAGGCTGTCGATGAATCGGCAGTGAAATATTGCAGTAATCTTTCAATGTAATAATCATTATAATATTGTTAAAATCTTGCAGAAATATTGCATGAAAGATTCAACGAATGTCGATGAATCGGCAATGAAATATTGCAACAATCTTGCAGCAATCTTTCAATGCAATATTTCAAATTTATATTGCTGGAATATTACAGGAATATTGCATGAAAGATTTCAAGGGTCTCATCGAATCGGCCGAGAAATATTGCAGCAATCTTGCAGCAATCTTTCAATGCAATATTCGAAAGTTATATTCCTGTAATCTTGCAGAAATATTGTATGAAAGATTTCAAGGGTGTCGACGAATCTGCAGTGAAATATTGCAACAATCTTGCAGTAATCTTTCAATGCAATATTCATAATCATATTGTTGAAATCTTGCAGAAATATTTCATTGCTTTCTTGCAAGCCGGACATATCAATATTGCAGAAATATTGCAGTGCAAGATTGCTGCGATATTTCAAATCTTCCTTGCCAATATTGCAGCAATATTGCAGCAATATTGCATGCTGTGTGGTAAAGTCTTTCAAGTTAGTGCTCTAATTAAATGAATTGAAATTGGATGAATAACCTTCAGTTAACTTGGAACATTATACTAAATTATTAATAATTTTATTTTCCAGTATCATCAGAGAGATTTAATCACTTGGCAACTTTAGCTGCTGAACTTTTTCCGACCATTTCGAAAGATAGATTTTTCTCTTGTAATACGAATGAAAAGACTTGTGGTTGTTCTTTCTATACGTATTATACCCATCGGATAGAAAAAGAAATTTTCTTGGGAAGAATAAGTTATGGTCGTTCCAAGAGGAAAAGAAGTGAAGGTATGATCAAAATTACTCATTATAAATAACAATTTATGAATGAGAACTTCATTGAAGAATAATTCATTCTTTCATAATTCATGTAAAGTAAAAAAAATGTTTGAGAAAAAATGTTGAAAAAAAATTTTTCTATGTATATTACATCTCACAATTACTTCTATAAGTTCACGAATCATGAGATGTGCTTTGTTTTTTATTCTTAATATTTAGGCGTTCATTCATTCTTCATTGTTCTTATGTCAAACTGTATTTTTTAATATACATAAATTCATTCATTATATACCAGAACTAACTAAATCTGAGCATATGAAAGTAGAAAAATCAATTTATACTTGTCCTGGCAAGTTCACATTGATTCTCTTTAAATATACAGGTTTTGTTTTGGTTTTCAAATTTTCCTCTTCGTTCAGCTGATAAACTCCTCTCAGATGCTAATTCAACAGTCAGCCTGCGATCCTTTGGAACCCCATCTGGTAATCTATCTTTCTTTTTTTTTGCAGCTGCTCTTTGCAGCTAAATCCATGATTTAATCAGCCACATTCTGTCGCCCAAGTCCTGTAAAGCTCTTTGAAGCCCACCGTCCGCGAGATTCTTCTCATCTCACCATGTGTCTCTCGATGTTCAACTTTTTCGAACATCGAGAGGAATCGCGACCCCGGGTGTTTCCGTGTTTTAATTACCTATTCAAACTCAAGATCCCAAAATGGTATATGTACTAGTTATATTTATTGTAGCTGATTTTCATCTCAAAACATTGGTAAATTAAGATTGAAAAAGGAAATTGCTGTTACGATTATAACAGCAATTAAAATATCTAGATACTAAAATATCTACATTCGTATCTTATCATCACAAATAATTTGAATCAATATCCAGTATGAAACACAAGTATTGGAAAACACGTTATTTACAGTGATGGGTACTAACTCAACATTTCTAAATGGAATAAACTTTGTCTCACTCATTCTAATCGAATTTTCCATGATAATTGGGTCAATTGAGATTGATGAACTGGATCACTGTTTCGTCTCCTCCTCGAAAATTACTATGAATATATTTGAGAACACATTGTTCGTAATGATTGAAATTGTATAACAATCATTTCTGATTACAGTCTTGAAGCATTGGAAAATGGTTCATTTTGTTTCCATTTCTTGTATTCTATTCCTCACTCGCCGGCAAGGTCTTCTCACAGTTTTTCTATGTCCTGCATCATACAATTATAAATGAGAATATTGATTTTCACAAATTGTAGCCATTTCAAAATTCTTTATCATGCAGCATATTTTACTAATTTTTATGTAATTGAACTTCGTCTTTCCAGAATGTAAATGTGGACATAGAAAATATGACAATTGAATCTTGTATTCTTGTATATTACTACCTCCTACGTGATATTGTTACACAACAATATTGTCTTGATGTTATATAGTATTATTATTCTATTCTAGAAAAAAATGACTGGAATTACTCATCTTAATATTCCGAATTCCCGGGGATATTATCATCGTTGAAATAATTGATCTCAAACATAATTTATCTATCGATCCAAGATTTAGGGGAGTATTTTTTTAACCCAACCTGGGAGTATTGAATGGTTTTCTCCAGATCGCTCTACAAAATATACATTGCATAAAGACCAAAAGGAATTATCATCAATAGTCACTCTGCCTATCGCGGATTGAGGAAAGACTCATAGTAGATGGTATTTGATATGAAATTTCAGTATTTACTGGTTTTACCAATGTGAAAATAAACTTGAATGTATTTACTCGGTCATAAAATAATTATCAAAAATAGACAAATTTATCAACATGAGTGATACTACATATCTCCAGCCCATCGTGAACTGTTAGAAGACCTTGCCGGCGAGTGAGGAATAGAATACAAGAAATGGAAACAAAATGAACCATTTTCCAATGCTTCAAGACTGTAATCAGAAATGATTGTTATACAATTTCAATCATTACGAACAATGTGTTCTCAAATATATTCATAGTAATTTTCGAGGAGGAGACGAAACAGTGATCCAGTTCATCAATCTCAATTGACCCAATTATCATGGAAAATTCGATTAGAATGAGTGAGACAAAGTTTATTCCATTTAGAAATGTTGAGTTAGTACCCATCACTGTAAATAACGTGTTTTCCAATACTTGTGTTTCATACTGGATATTGATTCAAATTATTTGTGATGATAAGATACGAATGTAGATATTTTAGTATCTAGATATTTTAATTGCTGTTATAATCGTAACAGCAATTTCCTTTTTCAATCTTAATTTACCAATGTTTTGAGATGAAAATCAGCTACAATAAATATAACTAGTACATATACCATTTTGGGATCTTGAGTTTGAATAGGTAATTAAAACACGGAAACACCCGGGGTCGCGATTCCTCTCGATGTTCGAAAAAGTTGAACATCGAGAGACACATGGTGAGATGAGAAGAATCTCGCGGACGGTGGGCTTCAAAGAGCTTTACAGGACTTGGGCGACAGAATGTGGCTGATTAAATCATGGATTTAGCTGCAAAGAGCAGCTGCAAAAAAAAAGAAAGATAGATTACCAGATGGGGTTCCAAAGGATCGCAGGCTGACTGTTGAATTAGCATCTGAGAGGAGTTTATCAGCTGAACGAAGAGGAAAATTTGAAAACCAAAACAAAACCTGTATATTTAAAGAGAATCAATGTGAACTTGCCAGGACAAGTATAAATTGATTTTTCTACTTTCATATGCTCAGATTTAGTTAGTTCTGGTATATAATGAATGAATTTATGTATATTAAAAAATACAGTTTGACATAAGAACAATGAAGAATGAATGAACGCCTAAATATTAAGAATAAAAAACAAAGCACATCTCATGATTCGTGAACTTATAGAAGTAATTGTGAGAAACAAAAAGGGTGAAAATATTTGAACTTGCCAGGACCAATATATGAATTCATTTCTTTATTTTCATATGCTCAGATTTGGGTAGTTCTGGTATATAATGAATTTATTTATGTCTTGACATAAAGAATAAAATGTAGAAAATAACTGTATATTTCAATAGAATAAAGAGAATCAATGTGAACTTGCCAGGACAAATATGAATGGATTTTTCTACTTTCATATGCTCAGATTTCGGTAGATCTGGTATATAATGAATTCATGTATGTCTTTAAATATGGAATAGTAAGTATATAATAAAAATTAAAATATAATTAAACAAATGTTAGATAATGATTCAAGTTCAAGAGTCTCCCGATAATCTAAGATTATTCATGTGCTTCAAGAATTCGACTAGAAATTTGATTAAAAACAAATACCGAAACGTAAAAAAATAAACAAATAATTAACAAATGTATGTACTGTTAACCTATCGTTACTCGTCAGAAATTTATACTTTTCTTCAGAAAGGTTTTATAATACTGAATTTGATAATTATTCAAGTTTAAGAGTCCCCCGATAATCTAAGATGATTCATGTGCTTCGTAAATTCTACTGAAAATTTGATCAAAAAACCAGTACCGAAACGTAAAAAAATAAACAAATAATTAACAAATGCATGTACTGTTACGTTACTCGTCAGAAATTTATACTTTTCTTCAGAAAGGTTTTATAATACTGAATTTGATAATTATTCAAGTTCAAGAGTCCCCCGATAATCTAAGATGATTTACAAAACACATCTTCTTATGATACGTGAATTTATAGAAGTAATTGTGATAAGCAAGAAGGGTGAAATTTATTTGAACTTGCCAGGACAAATATATGAATTGATTTCTTCACTTTCATATGCTTAGATTTGAGTAGTTCTGGTTTACGATGAATTAATGTATGTCTTTAAATATAGAATAGTATGTATGAAAAAATGTGCTTCGTAAATTCGACTTTGAAAAAAACAGTACGATTAAAAAAACGATAATTGACAAATGTAGTACCGAAACGTAAAACTATATTTCAACGATAATTAATTGACAAATAATGTAAGTGTACCCCGTTAACCTATCGTTACTCGTCAGAACTTAGAACTTTTTTTCTCCAGAAAGGTTTTATAATACTTAATTTGATAATTTTTGATTATCATTCAAGTTTAAGAGTTCCCCGATAATCTAAGATTATTCTTGTGCTTCGTAAATAATGAATTTGTGTATGACTTCACATATATGATTTGAATCATATTATTATTTTACATGCATTTGGATGGAGTGAGATTAAACAGTCATTTTCAAAGTCATTTTCTATTTACGTAGCATAAGAATTTATTCAACAACGCACTATAGGGATACGAAACATACTTGTCGTCCACGTATACCTTTTAGAAGGTCCATTTTTTACTATGACGAAGAAAAATTGCTCGAGATTTCAGTACTTTCTTATCTTAACATTAGCAAATTGATATTCAAGGTTATTAGTTCGAAATCCGTAACAGAGAATTCGACTTACTGAAGTATTTTACCGCAATATAATTTATTCAAGGATCAAAATGTTGCAAGATTTGATAGATTTTACTTGACATATAATTGATTGTGAGTGTAATTTGCAAAAATATTTGTTTTGGTGGTAGGATAATCACACCAGTTGAATACTTGGCATCAGATTCTAGATTTCATTACTTTCTTTGGTCATAATTGACAAAATGAACTGGAATATATAACGATAGTGTATTGGTAAAAATGTCTATTGAAGTGATATTTTCAAATGATATATTCGATTCGAATCATATTATTTTCTTACATACACTTGAATAGACTAAGATCAAACAGACATTTTCATATTTCTTTTTCTATAAAAAAATTTATTCGCATAAGAATTTATTCAACAACGAACTATGGGATACGAAACCTACTTGTCGTCAACGTATACCTTTTTCAAAGGTAAATATTTTTCTATGAGAAATAAAAATGCAAATGGTGTATTTTATTTTATTTCCACCATTTATATAATTTTTGAGCTTAAACTCTTCAAAATTATATTAGTACTTGACATAAATACGTGATTTGAGTTATTTTCCATCTTAACATTAGTATAACTACAATAATTAAGTGTGATTTGAAAAATATTCATTCTATTGTTGGATAACCATACTAGTTGGATAATGTTTGATATTACTGTATATTAAAAAAAAAAAAAAATAAATCAGTTTGAAATCCGTAGCAAAGAAACATGAAGCAGAAAGAAGGCTTCATATTCTTTAATTATTATTTTAAATGTATTTAAATAGAAAAATAACTAAAAGACATCTTGCAATTTTTACCTTCTCAAAAAATTTAGTCGCTTAAGCATTTTTATATTTACAAAGAAATATAATTAATTCTACCTAAAAACATTTAGTTGATTGAAAATTTATCCAACAACGAACCACAGGATAAGGAATATACTTGTCGTTAAGTATATCTTTTTCGAAGGTGAATTTTTACTATGAAAAATAAAATTGCTTATGCTATCTGATGCACTGGCATAATTTTTTGACCATATTAACCCATTAAGGCCCATGTCCAAACCAGCGGAGATATCATAAAACTAATTATTGGATCACGTGCTTTTTTGAAAAAAAATACCCGTGTTTTTTCTTTTTCCATTTCCAATTGTTTAAACAATAATTATTTAAACAAATTGCACCCAATTCGTAAATTCGTAAAGCGAATGAAAATCGATTCTAGATGAAAAACCAAGAAAAAAACGTGAAACACACTTTTTTGATTTGAGGCTTATTTTTCTGGCAATCGCGTTATAAACAATTGGAATTCAGTAAAACCGAGAAAAAGTGGCTTCTGCCAATGCTTACGCTATCACCATGGGATGAAAACTGATTGCGGGATTGCGTGCTTTTTTGAAAAAAATACCCCTATTTTCTCTTTTTTCAAGATCCAATGTTTATACAATAATTATTTAAACAAATTGCACCCAAAGTGAATCGACTTCCCTGATATCACTGGATTCCATTTGTTTATAACGTGATTGTAAGAGACATGAGCCTCGAATCGAAAAAATGTATTCTTACTTTTCTTCTTGGTTTTTCTTCTAGAATACTAAATACAACTGAAACAAAACAATATTGCTTTGATAATATATTTCTGATGGAAGAGTAGCGAACCTTTAAAGAAACGTACAACGAGTTCACGTATAAAGAATGGTTTTAGGGGAGGTATATATTAGATGGATACCAGAGCTACCTACATCGGGGCATGTTTAAATACAGAAATGTAGAAAGCTGTTCATTTTATTGAAACTTCGAACCTGTGAAAATATCAAGGTTATGAAGCGAACGCATGGCTTGAAAATGGTAACAATATGTTTCATAGATCCAACTTTACTTTCTGCCCGTGATAGGCTTATTGGCAAACTGATTCTGACGTACGACTTGGGTCTGTCTTAATTATATAGTTTACCGGCCATAATACATCTGTGTCACGAAATATTATTCAAAAAAATGTACTCCAATATGGAATGACCAAATTGGAGACTGGGATTGACCACGAAGGCCCGAGTTGATCCAATGTCCAAGCTCCCTTATATAGCGGTAGAACGCCGACTCTCTTGCGAGAGAGCGCCGCGCTATACCTTATACACGCGCGACTCAACGCCTCGCCATCTACAGGCGAGCCACGGTACTTGGCCGGTTACTCGAAAATGAGTTCATACTCTCATATATAAAGCTAATTAGTAATAGAATCAAATCTTACAGTAATTGCACTATTGAGAGAAGAATGTTTCTAAGATCATTTAATTATATATAAACACAAAATAAAATGTTTAAAAAACTGATAAATTTACAAATACTTGACAATTACTCTCTTTTATCACTTGACTCTGTTAAATGTAACCAGGGTTAACCTTCACTTTTATACTTCTATCGAGTTACAGATATACTCTTTTTTCATCCAAATTTCCACAAACTTATGGTAAAATTTGAAAATTTTCTATGTACAATTAAATCAGAGTATGTATATTCAAAAGCTTTAATTTTTCAAATGACAATTTAACACTGTAATGTAAAATTTGAAAATTTTCTATGCACAATTAAATCAGAGTATGTACATTCAAAAGCTTTAATTTTTCAAACGACATTTAACTTTAATTAGTACAGTCTCATATTTACAAATACTTGACAATTACTCTCTTTCATCACTTGAGTCTGTTAAATGTAACCAGGGTTAACGTTCACTTTTATACACTATCGAGTTCTATCACTTTTATACTTCTATCGAGTTACAGATATACTCTTTTTTCATCCAAATTTTCACAAACTTGATACATCATTCACTGTACAAGTTGGAAAAACTTTTGAACTACGTTCCTCATAGCAGCCTGTAACCCCTTAGCACATCACATTGGATAATAAGATTTAGTTAATGAATAAAATTACTTATTAATTCAAGTGAAAAATACTTGAAAAGTTATTTTTGTAAGAACCCTTTCATACCGGTATACTGTCTATTCTTTCTGAATTGATATTGCACTGATTCTATAATCTAAGAAAAATAATCACATTGAGAGTTCTTTGTTTTTTTGTAATTGAAGAAGGGTCTCAGCTGAAATATGGAGCTGTCTCTTGCACCAGCAGCGTGTGACAAACATTACAAACTCTTGATGGCCTTTGCTTTGGTACACTTGTCACAATATTATTCAGGCACGACTGACAGAAGATTTGACTGCAATGTCGACAATTTTGCTGTTGGTCATGAAACATACACATGTATGTTAAACTGCTTGTTGTGCAACTGTTCCTCTAAAAAAATTTGAAACGTGTCAGAAGTTGAATTATGCATAAATAACCTTAAATTATTATTAAATTATGATTTTCTACCATGATTGATGAATGGACTCCGATTTTTGAATGTAGGTTGGCCCAATATTCCAGGTGACTTGTAGTAGATGGGGGAGAGCCTGACCGTGGGGAACATTTTCCAGCTCATGGACACAATCTGTTGTGCAAATGTTATAGGTTGTTCCTCCATGTACTGACTGAATGATATCTTTTAATTTCACCAACAGCGAACCCTCAGCATATTTATCCTGGAACTATTTCCTCCTTATTACCTAAAAAATATTTCATTCCATGAACGTTTGTCAAATCATTGATTAATTCATTAGTATCTACTTGGGCTTCGTTAACAATATCAGTCTCGTTGCCCCTACTTTGTTCAGTCAGTTGTTTCTTTTTCTACATTAATTTGAGTTTCACAAAGCGCATTAGAGATATCTGAGGAAATCTCTGTGGAATCGTTATCATACCTTTCAGATTGAGTATCTGTTCCGATGATAGGCTGCTCTGGATCAGATACAAAGGCACTGATGCCACTGAGCATCCAGTTGGAAATATCAATGGCAATAAACTAGCTATACCACAGTTGATCTTCATTGAATTTGGCTGCCAAGAGTTCACCTTCTTTAATATCGCCAACTTCTTTAAACAGCTCTGCGTCAATCATTCTCAAAGTAATATCATCCAAAATTGGGAACTGGGTCTGCTTGCGTATCCAGAATTCCAATGGTGAACATACATAACTGATACAGCCCATATTAACATTCGGTAAATTTTCTTCACCTATGGGAGGTGGTCGCTCCTCTCCAATATTATTCTTTGCATCATCAATCTTTGTTTATTATTCTTTGCATTATCAATATCAATGCCTTCATCGATTGGTGGAGTGATCTTGGCGTATCTCTCTAGAAGTTCCAGAGCCAAACCCTTCATATCATGGGTTAACTTTACGACACATGTCTCATCTTTGTCAAGTACATCCAGGAGGAAAACGGTAGCACTGCTGTCAGCAATCATTTCAAACTCCGTGTTAACACCATGTGGCCAGTGTTCAACCCCATCAGGTTTGGCTAAACAACACTTATGAGATAGAGGAGGTATGGATGCGAGATTGTCTGGAATTTTTCTTACATCTCTTGTCATGGCTGTGTTTCCATATTCCATATAGTGGACTTTTGTGCCTTGCTCGGTAGTAGAGACCATCGTCGAGATATGAGCAATGCAGATCAGATCTTCTTTGATATCCATGACGGCAGGAAGAATATTAGCCATTAGCAATATATCCTCGAACATTCTTAGGTCACTCACGTATTTTTCTTCTTACAACCAAAATTCATCGACTGAGACACAATAATTAACAAAAGCTGATCGGGGATCACGCTCTTCTTCTACCAACTCTATATTTTTCCTGCAGGCAGCTAGTTGTTTGCTGATCGAAAGTTTACTAAGGCTTTGTTCTCCATTAAAATGATCAATTTACAAAGGTGCTTTGTTGGTGATTATGAGAGCTTGAAGTTTTCATATACGTTAGCTTCTGCCTGCAAAATGGACCGGCGTAATCATCTTTCAGCATCAAAACTCAGCAGAATATTAGGTACTTGTCACTCGCGTACAGTCTAAGTATACAGATGGTAGCTGTGTGGGGCAAAGAACCAATTTTTCTTATTACTACGAGATTGTTAATTAATATATAATTAATGAAGGGAACGATGCCAAGTCATGTGCACATATATTGAAAAACTTTATACTTATGTGCGCGTGATTGCGGCGTAATTCTTAATTTTTCACTTCGAATTATTGAATAATATTCTTACCTAATACAGATTGGAGGTTAGCCTATTCCAATCAATAGAAAATCAAAGACACAGCTCGGTCGACGTCTGGCACATTTGCAGCACTAGACGACCCGGGTTATGTCCGCTACTTGCGATCTCGCGTTTTTATATAAAATATAAAATATATATAATATATAAACGCGTCCGAGTTGCATGTGTTCGCGTTTCACTCCATGCTTATACCAGCTTATACTACATATATAGCAGACGCCATGATGAGTCTCTACGGCAGCTCAGTAGCCTATACCTATATATATGTGAGAATCGAGATATCTCGAAATCGTTCGTCGCCGCGTCGAAGTGGCTTATGAACTGAACGCAAATCTTTTTTTCTCCATTCTAACCTAGCAGACAAGACTCATTACATGAAAACATCTTCTTTAGGAAGTGAATAGGGCTGGATACTAGGGAAAAATAAATAAAAAATCATATTCTACCAGATAACATCCATAACTGATGCGTATCTGTGTTATTTTATAAAATTGAAAAATCCGTGATCCAAACTTAATGTATAATAGGGTTGCGCTGCCCCCAGCTGCCGTTACTCGCCAGGAGGGGGCGCTAGCGCGCCCCTGGATTTTATAATATACAGTAATAATAGTGTATGTTTATAATTACAGCTGACTTGAGTTCTCTTCATGAAATTCAATGTGAAGTCGAAACAGTGGACACCACATTCATGAAAAAGTGGAAAGATTGCTTGGCGGAACGATTAATATTATTTGAGCAATCAGATGTATGTGAAATTTTTAAAAAATTTCCAATTCTGACCAAACCAGCTGGGATTAATTTGGTAAATAGATTTTCTTATGAAAGTTGACTTTGATTATGGTAGAAATGTATTCTTTGTTTATAAATTGCATATTATATATAATTTAATATTATAGATTGAAGCAGAATTGTATGGTAAACGTCCCAACGAGTTTGTGGAATTTTGGCCAAAAATATCCACAAAAATAATCCTGTTTGCAAAGTCAAAGAAAAATGACAAAGAAATCAAACAATTGATCAGAGATAATACTCCTGTTCTAGGGACAGGTACAGAGAAATTTTTTCAAGCCAATTGTTCATATATAAAATTATTTTTAGTCATATATCAATTATTTTCAGAACATGAAAATAATATCGCATTCAGCCTGTTACCGTTCCTGTTCAAAAAATTGAGTGTATGCACAGCAAAATCAAAGAGTAAAGTGAGTTGGAAGCCTGAAAAAGTGGAAGTTTTAAAATCTTTTTTTTACCATGTTAAGGTAATACAAATTCAACATTTTACCTATTTTAATTAACCTTTACTGTAACACTCATAGTATATGACTGAATATTTTTCAGAATTATCAAACGCACGATGAAGTTCTAAGAGGTATCAATAACGAACTATTAGAATTTCACAATACTCATATGTTACAAATTCAACCATATGTAGTAGTATTTGGCAAAACTTTGTCACAAATTGAATCGTCGTATGTCGTCGTAGGATTTCACAAATACAAATTGGAATCACCTGTGAAAGCAGCAGATATATGCATCCAATTTGTGAAAGTATTGAATTTGACTTCAACCCTATGTGTAATCACATCTGGCAATTCATTTCGAACATTGCATATGGTTTCGAACCACGTCTTTACATAGGAGTCGTTGATTTAATTCAAAATTTAAACAAACTATAAGCAAAGTGTATACTACGATTATTGAAGTCCATTATCTTAGTAAAATATTCTATAACATTTTTTCTTTGATTCTTGTTGTAATAATATATCATTTTCAACACAAAACATTTACAATATTATATAAAAAATGGATGATTCATTTATGAACAATATTTCATTGAGAAAGCTTTTACATTCAGAAATAGTTAAATTAACTTTATCATTGTATAGTAATCCTCTATTTACACGAACCGATATAGACAGTATCATTTTAATGATGAGTAGTTTTATTTCGGAAATCTTTATTCCTTACTTGCAAAAAATAATCGAGAATGATGTAAAATCTATAGATGAAAGAATATTTTATAAGATGCATTTCATTTTAGAGGATAATTAAGATATTTTCAAGCCTGTTGCTGGAGAACATCTGCGAATGCAACTGTATGAAAAAACGGGTGATTATGTTGCTCCAGAAATGTTTACTATTGGAAAGACACCTATTAATTGTAGAAATGACCATGGTAAAAACTACATAGAAATGAAAGAAATTTCTGCAGTTCATATTTCTTTAAAAAAAACTTTAAAATTATTTTTCGAAATTCCTGGAATGTACGAAAACATTACAAATTATATCGATAATGCATCTAAAGATGAAATATATTTGTCTACTTTTGTCCAAGGTGATTCATGGGTGTTGAAGTACTATCCAATTAATCGAGATAGAATGGTTTTTCCAGTGGTAATTTACTACGATGATTTTGAGTCCGGAAATGCATTAGGTTCACATTCTGCTGAACGAAAATTAGGTGGTGTATATGTTAAAATCTTATGTTTGCCACCATCTATGGTATCGTGCCTTAAAAACGTATTCGTTTCAACAATTATTTATACGAAACATTTCAAAGAATGTGGAGTTAAACCAATTTTTAGTAGAATCATCGATGAACTAAATTCATTATCAACGGAGGGCCTAAATATAACAAGTAATGATACTAATATAAAAATCTATTTTGAATGCGTAGCAGTCGTAGGGGATAATTTAGGCGTTAATACCATATGTGGATTTTCGGAAGGATTTCAAGCGAAACACTTTTGTAGAATTTGCACAGCAAATCTTGATCAATGTCAAAATATGTCACGCGAAGATCCGTTTGTTGTTAGGAACGTTGAAAGTTAAGAAAAACATTGTTAGGGACTGGGGGGGGGGGCAATCCTACAGATGAGTACCTTAGGTACTCGTATTTTTGAAGTGCTGGGCACTCCTGTTGGGACACTAGGTGTCCCTGTGGCTCGGCATCGGCAGGTGTGCAGACCTCGCGGGTAGCAGAACCCCGCGCCGCTATACGCACCAAATTCCTTTCTCTCTCTCTCTCTCTCTCTCTCTCTCTCTCTCTCTCTCTCGACGAGTGCAGACGTGTCGCCTCTCGCTCCTCGCTTTTTTACTGTTTCTCGGCTGCGTACTATCCAGGGTGTGCTCTCCTCGTGCGGGTGACTTCGGCTTCGTCGGCTCCTGCTATTTTCTTCAACGACTGGACCTGCTATCTCATCCTGAGCCGGAGTTTTGCTGTTTCTACCCGCTTCGAGGTTACGTCGCCCTGTTTGTTGCCGCCTTTCCCGCCGCCTCGATGACGCTGCTTCCCGCGCCAATTTCCCGCCTTCACATTTCATTGCTGTTGTGTGGTGTTAGTGCTGACTGTTAGTGCTGATTGTTGTTGCTGCGGCGGTGATTGTTGTTGTTGTTGTTGCACTTTTGACTTTGATTTCTGACTCTACTGACTGCTGTGAGTGGAGTGTGGGTGACCAGTTCCAGTGCTCTTTGTGTCAACAAATTTGCACTTTTGCATAATTTGTTGCTGGCAGCCGTGTGGCAGTGAATGTTTATATTATTTATATTCACTGAAACACGTGGTCTCCTGCCTTCCTTGCCAGCTGCTGGGCTCAGTCGATAATTTATCGACAGTCTATAGTGGGAGCACTCATCAATTCGCCGCGCGCCTTCGCTCCGCCCCGCTCTGCTCCCACCACGGCCTCGCTGCGCTCGCCCGCCTCGCTCCCCGCTAGGCCCACCGAGCGTCATTAGGCCGACTCTGCATTGCTGGGCGCCCGCAGCCCATTTCTCGCCTCTCGCCTGCAGCCGGTTCTACATCGGAAGGTTGTTCTTTCATCATCCTCCTTTTTCTATCTAGCTAGTTGACTTAGACTGTCTGCTGTACCGGATATGGCTCCACCTCTTAATCCGCCTGCTAAAACAGATGCCAAGGCGAACCAATCTACCAATGGCGCCAGGCGTAAGGTGAGACAGGAGGACCTGCTGCTCTGCGCTAAGTGCAGCAAGCCATCGCGTAGCAACATGCTGGTCAACCCTTGTGCCTTTTGCGCCAAGTGCTGGCACAAGTGCTGCATGGCTTTTGTCACGGTTCAATCCGGTGGCAAGCCTGTCCGCTGCTGCACTCACTGTGCTCCGGCTCATTCAGCCGGCTCGTCCCTGGCTGGTCGGCACCCCGGTGGTGCTCAGTCCTGCCTCCCGGATTCTGGACACCCCACACCGTCCACCACTCCCACCCCGCTCGACAACGTGTCTCTTGCTGGCTCTACAGGCGGTCGCTCTAGATCTAGCTCATTCTCGTCTTGTAGAAATGACCAGCAGGATGACATCCTTCGTCGCATCCTCGCCAAGATGGACAAAATAGATAAGCTCGACTCCATGGAGGCATCAATCGCCAAGATCCAGTGCGACCTCCAATCCCTCCCTGACCTCGTCAGTCGCGTCGAGGCGACGGGGACCAGGGTGGAGTCCCAGGAGTCGCGCTTGCGCGCCATTGAGTCCAAAATGGCTGAACTCCGTGAGGGACAGGAGCGTGTTTGCTCCCTCATCATTTCTGGCGGTGGCAACTTGGAGTCTGGTGAACTTGCTGCGACTCTGGCTTCGGAGACTGACACCAGAATCCGTAATCTAGAGCGCATCAACAACTCGCTTTGTAATAAGCTGAACGAAATCACCAGCCAGCACAGGGAGCTCTCTGCGGACGTTGCTCTCACTGGACTCGACGTTGAGGCCGGGGCTAATCTTCGGAAGCTCGCCTTTGCCGCTCTCTCTACCATCCACAGTGGTCTCCTGCCCTCGGACGTGGCAGCTGCTCGCTACATCCGGCCCCGTCAGGTTGCTTCTAGCGACCCTCCCACCTCTGCGTCCTCGGCAGTGCAGCAGTCCACCTCGGCACCACCACCGTACCGCAGGCCTTTGCTGGTGGTCACCCTTACCTCCCCAGCCCACGTTACCAACATCATTCGTGCCAAAATCAGGAGAGGTAAGGTAATGACCTCTAGCATCAGCAGCGATCTGCTTGAAGCGGCGGGAGTTCCTCTCCCCATAGAAAATGTTCCACTCAACGTCAATGAGTTTCTTCCCAAAGAAACTCATTCTCTTCATCGTACCGTCCGTGCTAAGCTGAGGGAGCACAACGGTCAGGGCGGTGACTGCACATCGTACATCCATCAAGGAGCCATCTTCGCTAGAAGGAAAAAAGGGGACACAGCCACTCGCATTTCTTCACTTGCTGATTTGGAGCGTTTTTCATCCTCTCTGGAATAATTCACTCATGTCCCATCAACTCATTATCTCACACTCATCTCACCGATCTCTCGCACTCACCTCAGTCCATCACCTCACCGAAATTACCTCCTAACAGCTCATTTACTAACTCACATCATCAATCCTTGCTCAACTCCACGACGGCCGTGAGGGAGGGACTTCGTGTCTGGCACTTCAATGCGAACTCTATTAGTGCTCACATTGGAGCGATCAGGCACTTCGTAGCCTCTCGCCCTCATTTCCACGTAATAGCTGTGACTGAAACCAAACTGGCCCCCCACATTGAGGATCACATTATTGCTCTTGATGATTTTACCCTGTTCAGGCGGGATCGCAGAACCACTGGAGGAGGTGTCGCATTGTTCATCCATAATTCGCTCTCCGCCACCATACTCTGCACCTCGACAGAAATCTGGACTCCACTCGAAACATTCCCTGAATACATCCTCTGTGAGATCACTCCCAGGGGGGGTAATCCGATATTCACTGGTGTGGTATATCGTCCGCCCCATGCTCCACTCGTGCAGGGAACTAACCTCTTCCAGGACCTCGCGATGTATATGCACGACTACAGCTCCAAGGTCATACTTGGCGACTTTAACGCAGATCAGCTATCGTCTAGCTCTGATGCAAATATCATACGTGGGTTCTTGGACGAGAACTCCCTTGCACTAATTCTCTATGGTGCCACTCATCATCCCTTTGACTCCGACACTTGGCTTGATCTCTGCATCATCGACGAACTTGATACAGTACTTGACTTCCACAAATCTGACACCCCCTTCATCGCAGGGCATGACTGGATCAGCGCCACCCTTGATATTTCTATTCCTAAGGTTATTCAGTCTGACTACTCGTATCACGATTTTAAATCAATCGATCCGATTGCCCTTAACGATTACCTGGCTGGCTGTGATTGGTCAGCCCACGATGACTCCGACTGCTCACTCTCAAACGGTTTTGACTGCCTCTATACTCACATAATTTCTTAACTTGACTCTTTTGCGCCTTTAAAAACAGTTAAACATAGTAAGAAACGCAGGCATCCTTGGTTCACCAACGATCACTCTCAGCTCATTAAGGAACGCAATCGACTCTACAGACGCTACAAACGTACAAAATGCTACTTAGACTTGCTCCACTACAGACGGGTACGGGACGAGACCCATCGACTTATAGAATCTGCGCGACTTGACTACTACTATGACCGGATCGGAGGCCTATCCGACCACAAGGAAATCTGGAAGGAACTCAGGCATTTGGGAATCTGCCCGGATCACGAGAGCAACATGTCGCACTTCTCCGTGGATGATCTCAATGCTCACTTTGCCTCGACCTCTTATGACGCTCTGGCACCCTCGCTTGCTCACTACCTGTCTGAGCTCCCTGAGCACTCGACTGGTTTCAACTTTTCAGAAATCACGCTTCAGACACTTGAGAGGGCTATTGTCCGACAGAGGTCGCAGGCGGTGGGCGTTGATGAGATTCCCCAGAGGTTCGTTCATGCGGCGCTCCCCTCCCTTGGGCCGCATCTTGTTAAAATTTTCAATCTCTCGCTATCCCAGTCTATTTTTCCCTGTAGCTGGAAACAATCTCTTGTGCTTGCTCTTAACAAGGTGCCCTCTCCCACTTGCCTGGGTGATTTCCGCCCTATCTCTCTGCTTAGTTTTCTGTCAAAAACACTTGAAAGAATTGCCTCGGATCAAATCACTGCTTACGTTGAAGCAAATAATCTCCTTGATGAGTTCCAATCTGGCTTCCGTGCCGGGCATAGTACACAGACAGCTCTACTCAAACTCACTGATGACATTCGCTGCGGCAGGGACAGAAGGATGGTGGCTGCGATGCTCCTGTTCGATTTCAGCAAGGCCTTCGATACAGTCTGCCACGTCACGCTCTTACGCAAACTCTCTGATATGGGTTTTTCATCGGGCGCGCTAAGGTGGCTCGGGTCCTACCTTGGCGCTAGGAGGCAGGCAGTGAGGGGCCGGAACGGTCACCGCTCTAACTTTTACGACGTCAACTGTGGCGTCCCCCAAGGCTCAGTCCTCGGCCCCCTGCTGTTTGCTCTCTATATAAGTGATGTGGCTAGACACTTCCCTGCTAACATCAAGTATATTGTCTATGCTGATGATCTTCAGGTGTATCTCCAGTGCAACCTGTCTGACCTTGACGCGGCGCTTGCTGTCCTAAGCAGAGTCGGTTCTTGTATCGCTGAGTGGGCCGCTCTCAATCATCTCAAACTCAATGTTGAAAAAACCAAAGCAATTGTATTTGGCACTGGCTTTTACACCAATCAATTCTCCAAATCGGCACAAAACCACTCCATAGTGATAAATGGCACCCCGGTCCCAATTGAATCTTCTGTACGCAGCCTTGGTGTGGTGCTGGACGCCAAACTGGATTGGAAGCTGCATGTTCTTTCCATCTGCAAAAAAGCCAACTCGCTAATGTATCGCCTCCACCATTTCAGGCGCAGCACCACCCTTGCGCTCAGAAAGCACCTTATTCAGGCGCTTTTGTTTCCCGTGGTAGACTACTGCTCTCTAGTGCTCTCTGACCTTTCCGATGAACGGGGATCAGATACATCTATGGTGTAAAGAGGCGCGAGCACATCACTCCTTACAGGCGTCAGCTTGGCTGGCTCACTGGCTCTGGTCGTAGGGAGTACTTCTCGGCTTGTACTCTCTACAAAATCCTGGCCAGTGGTAGGCCAACTTACCTTGCGAATCGCTATCAGCTAAATACTAGCCAGAGGCCTGTGAGGGGTGAGTGTCAAAGGCCCCTGGTCGTTCCCCCGTTCAGACTGGAGTCGACCAGGAACTCATTCTTCATCAGTTCGACCTACATCTGGAACAATCTCCCCACTCATATTCGCAACATCGACTCATTCGCCTTGTTTAAGCACCACATCTTTAAATTTATTTTTGACCGCGAAGGTTTTTCTCTTAGTACTTAAGTCATTCCATCTACCTCATTCATTTTATTTACTGTTCTTCATGCACCCTCACTGCACTCGTCACACTCTCACTCTAACACACTTACCTATTTCATCTCACCTATTTTTAGTTAAACTATGTATTATATATTTGCTTTATTTGTTTTTACCATATGTATACTTTACTCCACTATTATTTTTATTGTACAACATAATGTACATAAATAAACATATCTAATCTAATCTAATCTCTCTCTCTCTCTATATATATATATTCCCAATATTTCGAATGCTCGAAAATTTAGCTTCAATGCTTTGCTTTTCAATCCTTTATTTCAGTATCTCGCTTTACAAAACTTACTGTTCAATCTTAATAATCTAAGTCTTCAATAAATCAATATTCTCAATGATTGCTCTTCACAAGAATTCAATGCTCAAACTCAATTCAAACTGTAACATTTCAGATGATTCAAATCCAATCAAAATCTCTCTTCTCAACAATTCAACACTCAAATTCAATTTGTAATATTTCAAATGATTTAAAATCCAATCAAAATCTCTCTTCTCAACAATTCAACACTCAAATTCAATCTGTAATATTTCAAATGATTTAAAATCCAATCAAAATCTCTCTTCTCAACAATTCAACACTCAAATTCAATTTAATCTTTTTTTTCTTTCCTAAATCCAAGTTCAAAAACTGTAGGACTTGACTGAACCACTTGCAAAGGGGGAGGGCAAATATCTCAATTGATGCTAGATAAAAATCTTACTTTTCTCGTGTACTCTGGCTCCACCAGACTCAAATTCCTTTGTTGTCCTCTGTACCAATTCTGCTATGCTGCTCTGAATTCGTGTCTGGCTCGATTGGCTGGACTCAAGGCAGATTGTTCAGGATCAGAGACACTGATTTTATTTAGAAAGAAATAAAGAAATTCGGGACCGATTTGCGAAATCTTCGCACCAAGGTACAACAAAAAAAATTAATCAAATGTGATAGAAACGGATAAAGATCAGAAATAGAAAGACTCGACTGCTCATCCGGCTAGTCGGCTACACACTGATAAAAAACTTCAAATGCTGGACAAATCAGAACTAAGAGAAAAACGCGACTGCTCTTTTTGCAAGTCGGGGACGCACTGAATTTTTGAGCGTCGCGTCGGGGTCGCGTCGGGGCGTGAGTCCCGTTAGGCAGGGCGGGGAGGAGATGAGATGCTCTCTCACTCGCTCTCACTGTTTCCCGGTCCCTCCTTGTCATGTCACCGGCAATTAGCCAATTGCCAGTGACCATGCCCTCCCACGATGCTTGCAACGACTTTGCGGGAGGGTACGTGCAGCTGCACGCGCCGCTCGGCGCGGCGACTGCCGAGTCAGCGTCTGGGGGCTGCTACCTGAGATCTTTCTGGCCTTGAGAGTTCTGTCTCTCTCGGGCAGAAAGATCTCCGGGCAAGCCATGCTCGTTACTGCGCAGCAACTACATGCTATGCGCTTCTTCAAAATTTTCAAACGCGTAACGTAACAAACATCTTATGATAAATAATTTCGATGAAACAGGCACTAAGGAAAGATGCCTATTGAATGATTTAATCAACTTTCATATAGCAGAAAATATTTCTGTGGATTTTATGCACGATTTTGCAGAGGGAGTAGCAGTTTTTACAATTGGAAAAGTTTTGAATGCTTTGATCAAGAATAAAATATTGACTCTTAAGTTCTTAACAACCGTTACTATGGAGTGGGAAAAGTCAGTTTGAAGTCCATTTTCGGAACTGTTGATGACTAAGATGTAAGAACATCGAAGCTCCGACATTTACCATAGCAACCGTTGTTTACGTCCTTATTAATCGTTACTATGGAATGGGAAAAGTCAGTTAGAGGTCCATTTTCGGAACTGTTGACGACTAAGAAGTAAGAACACCGAAGCTCGGATATTTACCATAGCAACCGTTGTTTACGTCCTTAGCAACCGTTACTATGGAGTGGAGGAAATAAGTTAGAGGTTCATTTTGCTTTCTCAAAGAGTGGTGATTAATGCAAATTGAGGTTCAATTGCAATACTTTGAGAAAGCATACTGCTGAGGCACTTGGCAGCGGGTTTTTTTTTAAAAGATAATATTCAGTTACTCAAATGATGTTCTAGATGTTCTTCCTTAGAAGTGAGATTACACAATGTAAACGATGAACATAGAACTAAAGATTTTACCAAGTGACGTTTGAGACATGTTTGAAGGATGGAAATTCTTTATTACTTTTGTTACTTGCGGAAAGGTAGATTCAAGAGGCATTGAGCATCAAACGTTATCCAAAATTTTCATGCTTTACTTTCCGTGTTTGATCAGCATTTTGTATATTACAAGCAGTGGTTAGTTTTCTTGCATGGAATGATGTATCTAAGAATCGTATCGTAGGTGAATTTCATCGGAATCTGTGAAAAACGGGCCCGTGGCAAGTATGTATTTGTTAATTCCATTGACTGAAAAAAATGGAAATAAGAAGTGAAACAAAATAAATACATTTCAATTGAAGAGTGAAAATAATATCATGATGTACAATTGTAACATTCAAACGTTAAGAATTGTAATGTAAAAGTTCCATTCATGAGATTCCATTTGAGATTCTAGTAGAATAACGTCAGCTGTACTATGAGAAAGATAATTTCGATTATGGAGTATTTTATTTGATTTCAAATTATTATGAATTTAATACTGAACCCTTACAAAGTGGTACTACTTGACATAGAATTGTGATTTTAGTATTTTCTATCTCAACATTGGTAGATGTATTTGAAATGTATGTAACTACTTGACATGGATTTTTGATTTCAGTACATTCTATCGGAACATAGATGAATTGATCTGGAGTGCATTGACATTTGATAACAGTTCGTGCAACAATTGCTTTAAGGTATACTTTGAAAAAATGTTAGTTCTGTATAAGGCTCACATTAGTTGGATACTTGTCAGTTGATGCTAGATTTCGCTACTTTCTCATGTCATCATTGAAAAAATGGACTGGAATATATATAACGATAGCGTTTTGGTAAATATGTCTATTGAAGTGGTAGATCTGTATTTCCAAAAAATATATTAGATTTGAATCATATTAATCTTACATGCATTTGGATGGACTGAGATTAAACAGACATTTCCAAATTTCTTTTTGCATCAAAAAATTTATTCTCCTAAGAATTTATTCAATAATATATTATATGCATTTGAATGGACTGAAATTGACGAGACATTTTCAAATTTCTTTCTACTTGAAGAAATTGAGTAGAATTCAAGTTTATCCAACAGCGAACCAACGGATACGGAACATACTTGTCGTCCACGTATACCTTTTTTAAAGGTCTATTTTTTACTATGAAAAAGAAAAATTGCTCGAGGAGTATTTTATTTGATTTTCAAATTACTCTCAATTCTTGTAGTTACTAATGTTGAGATGGAAAATAACTCGAATCACACATTTATATCAAGTTAACTAGTGTGATAGCCCTAGAAACATTTACATTTGAAAAAGATATACATTGACGACAAGTATTTTCCGTATCCCATAGTTTGTTGTGGGATAAATTCTTATACAACTAAATTTTTTTATGCAAAAAGAAAAAATTATATCCCAGTAGGGATTGCTTTCAGAAAAGAAGAAATAATGAAATATATCTACCTCATGTTTCGCTGCTACGGATTTCGAACTAATAACCTGAATATCAATTTGCTTATGTTAAGATAGGATAGGATAAGTACTGAAATCACAAATCCATGTCAAGTACTTAACTCATATAATTTTGTTGAAGTTTAGTAGAAAATGTATAAATGGTTGAACTCAAATATAAAACACCTCGAGCAATTTTTCTTCGTCATAGTAAAAAATGGACCTTTGAATAAGGTATACGTGGACGACAAGTATGTTCCGTATCCCTATAGTTCGTTGTTGAATGAATTGTTATGCGACGTAAATAGAAAATGACTTTGAAAATGACTGTTTAATCTCAGTCCATCCCAATGCATGTAAAATAATAATATGATCCAAATCTAATATAATTTTGAAAAAACCGCTGCCAAGTGCCTCAGCAGTATGCTTTCTCAAAGTATTGCAATTGAACCTCAACTTGCAGTAATCACCACTCTTTGAGAAAGCAAAATGAACCTCTAACTCATTTCCTCCACTCCATAGTAACGGTTGCTATGGTAAATATCCGAGCTTCGGTATTCTTACTTCTTAGTCGTCAACAGTTCCGAAAATGGACCTCTAACTGACTTTTTTCACTCCATAGTAACGGTTGCTAAGGACGTAAATAATGGTTGCTATGGTAAATGTCGGAGCTTCGATGTTCTTACTTCTTAGTCACCAACAGTTCCAAAAATGGACTTCAAACTGACTTTTCCCACTCCATAGTAACCGTTGCTAAGGACGTAAACAACGGTTGCTATGGTAAATGTCGGAGCTTCGACGTTATTACTTCTTAGTCATCAACAGTTCCGAAAATGGACCTCCAACTGATTTTTCACACTCCATAGTAACGGTTGCTAAGGACGTAAACAACGGTTGCTATGGTAAATGTCGGAGCTTTGATGTTCTTACTTCTTAGTCATCAACAGTTCCAAAAATGAACCTCCAACTGACTTTTCCCATTTCCTAGTTACGGTTGCAAGCGATATAAACACCGGTTGCTAGAGACATCAACAATGGTTTATACGGGAAAGGTCTCTTTGATTGTTTTAGAATCCCATAAATATACAAACCCAAATGATCATTTATCATGAATTATATGGGAACTTATCGAAAATACGCTAGCAACGGTTGCCATGGAATCAAACAACGGATGTTGCTGAACACCGAACTCGGTTCACATCTGCCGGAGACCGACCTGTGTGCAAAATTTCAGGACGATCGGACCATTCCTTCGAAAATTAACGTACGACAAAAAAAGTCAGTCTGAAGCTGAATTTTGTATCTCCATAGCAACGGTTGCTAGGAGAATAAACAATGGTTGTTCCAAAATGAATGTCTTATCGATTCTCATCGATCGTCGTCGAAAGAATTGGAGACCCATCGTGCATTGATGATGATTTTCGGAGCTTTTATCAAAAACACGTTAGCAACGGTTGCTAGAGAAATAAACAACGGAATTGGCTGAAAATTGAACTCGACCGAGATTTTGCAGCAACTAACCTGTGTGCTAAATTTCAGGACGATCGGACAATTCCTTCGAGAGTTATCGTACGACAAAAAAGTGCACGTACGTACGTACATACATACAGACATTTTCGGATTTCCATGTTTTTCGACCCGTAGATTACGAAAATCGAGGTTCCGAAGTCCGATTCGGTGGGTCGATTTTTACCCCGTTACAAAGCTTTCTCTTTGAGAAAGCAATACAGATGTATCACTTCAATAGATATCTTTACCAACACAAGATCATTATATGTTCCAGTATATTTTTTCAATGATGACATGAGAAAGTAGCGAAATCTAGCATCAACTGACAAGTATCCAACAGTGTGGATAGCCTATACAGAAATAGTATTTTTTCAAAGTACACCCTAAAGCAATTGTTGCACGATCTGCTATCAAATGTCAATACACTCCATATCAAATGACTCATGTTCGGATAGAATGTATTAAGTCCAATGTTGAGATAGAAAGTACTAAAATCACAATTCTATGTCAAGCAGTTGAAAAACTAGTATGTACCACTTTCGAAGGGTTCAGTATTAAATTCATAATAATCTGAAATGGAATAGAATACTCCATAATCGAAATTATCTTTTTCATAGTACAAGTAACGATTTTCACTGAAATCTCAAATCCCAATGATAACTACACGAAAGAAACTTTTTACATTACAATTCTATATCATGATATTATTTTCATTCTTCAATTGGAATGTATTTATTTTGTTTCACTTCTTTTTTCCATTTTTTCAGTCAATGGAATTAACAAATGCATACTTGCCACAAAAGTTTCAATGAAGCTGATACTCATAACATGTCTAGACGTCTCTTCTTGTAGAGATGTAGAGCTTCATCCATAAGCTGCTTTCTCTCACAGCTGTTTTTCACTATTAACTGTTCACACTTTTTCACTTAATGACAATATTTATTCAGTCCTTGCACCAGGTGTAAATAGTTACCCAATATTTTCACAATAATCTGTGATTCATTTCCATATTCGTAAATTATATGAGTTGCCGGATAAGGAGCTTGTAACGTCAACACACTTGAGCTACACTGATCATCTCACAATTGTCAGATACTGAAATCACTTTCTGAAGTATCGATAAAGCTAACAATCATAACATATCTGGTCGTCTCTTCCTGTAAAGTTGTAGAGCGTTATTACAAGCTGTTTCCCATCATAGCTGTTATTCTTGCATATACCTGTTCACTGCTTTTCACTTTATCACAATATTCAAGCAATATATGAGCTGGCGGATAAGGAGCTGGTAACGTCAACTTTCTTGAGTTCCACTGATTATCTGACAATGGTCAGATACTGAAATCACTCACTGAAACTAATACTCATAACACATCTAGACGTCTTCTCTTGTAGACATATGAATATTCAAATAAGGTGTGATTGTCGAAAAAGATTCAACACTGAAATACACGCTGACGCGCAACCTGATTATAATTATATTCATGTATTTGTTCTACAAGTTGCTTTGGAAGAACGGAACAAATGAGAACTAGAAAATTAATATACAGTGGTTAGAGTCAAATAACTTGAGCCTCTATTTGCGTGACAGCATAACCTCTGGTACAAGTATTGAAGATTATACTTGTCACAAACATTTTTGCATATTTTGATCGATGCTCATTACATTTCCAACATAAGTTTATTTTGAATGGAATCAACTGACTTTCGCTGACACCAGAGTAGAAGAAATGCCCCTTTATTCAGTAAACCATCTGAATGGATGCTTCTTTGTTACCATCAATGATGTTGAAGGTTTAGGCTTATTTCCATCTAAAAATTGATGTGTAATCAGCGCCCTAAAGAACTCATGGATACCAATTTCACCAAGATCCAGTATCTTTTTAAATTTTCGGTCACCAATCTTAGAGGCTTCAATTCGAATTTTCCGAATCGAAGGCCGGATTCGTAATCAGCGACCTCAAAAACCCATGACTACTAATTTTCATTATAATCCATTATCTTTCCAGATATACGTTCGCCAATCTTAGAGGCTCTAATTCGAAATCATCATATCTGAGGCCGGATTCGTAATCAGCAACCTCAAAAAACCATGGATACTAATCTTCATTAAAATACAGTATCTTTTCAAATTTTTGGCCGCTAATCTTTGAGGCTCTAACACGAATTTTTCAAATCCGAGGCCGGATTCGTGATCAGCGACCTCAAAAACCCATGTAAGCCAATTCTCATAAAAATCCAGTGTATTTTCAAATTTTTAGCCTGCAATCTTAGAAGCTCTGATTTGAATTTTTAAAATGTGAGGTCGAATTTAACAATCGATTCGGAATAGATCTTTCTATACCGCTCGATTCGAAATAGATCTATCGTTAGCACTTTTCTGAAATCGTCTCTCTTTTCCCCAGGCGACGATATGGAAAGTACAATTACTCTTGGGAGGGATGCTTCCTTCTTCCAGTCAACCGTGTTAAGGGTTAGGGCTGATTTCAATCCGAGGCCGGATTCGTAATTAGCGACCTCAAAAACCCATTTAAATAAATTTTCATAAAAATCCAGTATATTTTCAAATTTTCTGGCCTGCAATATTAGGGGCTCTAATTCAACATTCGAAAATCTAAGGCCGGATTCGTGATCAGCGACCTCAAAAACCCATGACTACTAATTTTCATTATAATCCATTATCTTTCCAGATATACGTTCGCCAATCTTAGAGGCTCTAATTCGAAATCATCATATCTGAGGCCGGATTCGTAATCAGCAACCTCAAAAAACCATGGATACTAATCTTCATTAAAATACAGTATCTTTTCAAATTTTTGGCCGCTAATCTTTGAGGCTCTAACACGAATTTTTCAAATCCGAGGCCGGATTCGTGATCAGCGACCTCAAAAACCCATGTAAGCTAATTCTCATAAAAATCCAGTGTATTTTCAAATTTTTAGCCTGCAATCTTAGAAGCTCTGATTTGAATTTTTAAAATGTGAGGTCGAATTTAACAATCGATTCGGAATAGATCTTTCTATACCGCTCGATTCGAAATAGATCTATCGTTAGCACTTTTCTGGAATCGTCTCTCTTTTCCCCAGGCGACGATATGGAAAATACAATTACTCTTGGGAGGGATGCTTCCTTCTTCCAGTCAACCGTGTTAAGGGTTAGGGCTGATTTCAATCCGAGGCCGGATTCGTAATTAGCGACCTCAAAAACCCATTTAAATAAATTTTCATAAAAATCCAGTATATTTTCAAATTTTCTGGCCTGCAATATTAGGGGCTCTAATTCAACATTCGAAAATCTAAGGCCGGATTCGTGATCAGCGAACTCAAAAACCCATATATACCAATTTTCAACAAAATTCAATTTTTTCCCAAATTTTTGTCAGGTAATCTTAGAGGTTTGATCTGATTTGAATTTTCAAAATCTGAGGCCAGATTCGTAATCAGTGACCTCGAAAACCCATGTATACCAATTTTCAACAAAATTCAATTTTCTTCCAAATTTATGTCAGGTGATCTTGGAGGCTTTATTTTGAATTTTTAGAATTCGAGGCCGGATTCATTATGAGCGACCTCAAAAACATATGTGTAATTTCTACAATTTCTACAAAAAACCATCGAGGCAGAAGCCGTTTAACGTAAATAGTTAACTTGACATATTACATTCAGATGACATGTAAATTACGTGAAAATCACCTATTCATTGAAAGAGACGTACTACGGCTATCACATAGCGTGCATAAGACTTCTCAAGAGAGTCGTGAACTGAACTTTATCTGAAACTCAAAACTTACCTGAGTTGGCCCCTTTTTGCACGGACGGCGAGTTGGCCCCTTTTTACACGGACTGAGAGTTGGTCCCTTTTTGCACGGACGGCGAGTTGGCCCCTTCTTGCCCGGTCAGCGAGTTGGACCCTTTTTCTTCGGGACGCTGAGTTGGCCCCTTTTTTCTCGGAGGCGATGAATTGAACTTCTGACACGGTGCACCTGTGTATCAGTCAAAATGGAGCAAAAGCAAGTGGTAGTCGAATAGTTGCGTAAACCTGCCTGAAGCAGATATCCCCGCAGAAGTTTGATATTCGTCGATTGGATGTAACATGGCGAACCGATCTAGTTGAGATGCAACCTTATTCTCGAGAGAATGAAGGTCATCGCTACATGCTCACAGTCATTGATGTTTTTTCTAAATACGCTTGGGCCATTCCAACTATCTAGGAGAGGTTGTCATCTTCGGGTGCCCAATCTTGACCGAACTGCCAGAACTTGTTCCTGGGAATATAATGAGGTACCCGGTGCAGCTATTCAGTCTAACGCTCCCAATAACATGACTTATGGCTCTATGTGGGCCTGGCTCACGCAGGCCAGTGCAGCTATTCAGTCTAACGCTCCCAATAACATGACTTATGGCTCTATGTGAGCCTGGCTAAATCACTAATTTCACTATCATTGGCACGTACAAGCTATTTTTATTTTCCACACCTTCGACAGCATATCCATCTTGACGCATCTCATCATAGACCATGGAAACACTGGAAACAGCTTACTTATCTGAATTCCCTTGCGTCTTGAATAAAAATCATCCTCATCAGCTGCACACGATGAAGCTCCAAACCTGCTGGAGAACACTATGATAGAAATTGATCTCTGAAGCTTTCTGATGATAACTCAAACTGTTGTGAGTAAGCAATGTCTACTTGACGAGTACACATCACATGTGTCTAACTGACTGTGTTTACAAACGACGCTTATGGTAACCTAAGGCACAGTACGTGTGTTACCGACTCTACGCTGCAGGTTATCATAGGCATCGTTTGTAAACACAGTCAGTTAGACATGTGATGTGTTCTCATCAGGTAGACTGAGGTAGACATGTACTGTTGCTTACTCACAACAAATTAAGTAATTGTAAGAAAAGTTTATAGATCAATTTCCTTCATAGTGTTCTCCAGCATGTTTGGAGCTTCATCGTGTGCAGCTGGTGGATTTTCATTCAAGATGCAAGGGAATTCAGATAAGTTAACTTAACCTTTGCCTGTGTATATATATCTTTTGTAATATGTTGTTTTGTGATGATTTTTGTCTTCCAGGTGAGCTGTCTAGGGCCAGAAATTGTATTGAAGCGAGAAAGAAACTGTGAGTAGAGTAAGTTTCAATATAATTGGTTATAGTATGATATTGGTCGACACATGTTCAGAATTAAAGTTTTTTCATGAGTGAAAATCAATTCTGACACTGGATTGTCTTCCAATGATACTACATTTGTTGTCTTTGTGCTTCAATACATGTTGTTATTGCTTCAGTATCCAAGCACAGAGTGGAAAGTCGAGTATCGTTAATTTTTTCATATAATTCATGTTTTACTCTATATAAGTAAGACATGGAAGTAAGATTTGTTGACTATACGTGTGATTCACTCCTTCTGTATGTTTTCTAGGATAGATTGTGATGTGGTGTATAAGTGAGAACAGTGAAAGTGCAGTGCAGTGAAGGGAATACGTCTCAGATGACATATTGTCATTTTTTTGATTATTTTGATAATTTTTGTGCATCTTTATAAATCATAATAGCGTGAATAAATCATAGTCACATTGATCATATTTTTTCCAGTGTTTCCAGAGTATATGAAGAGATGCGTCAAGATGGATATGCTGTGGAAGGTGTGAAAAATAAAAATAGCTTGTACGTACGCCAATGCTAGTGAAATTGGTGATTTAGCCAGGCTCGCATAGAACCATAAGTCGAGTTATTGGGAGCGTTAGACTGAATGGCTGCACTGGGTATCTCATAATATACCCAAGAACAAGTTCTGGCAGTTCGGTCAAGATTGGGCACCCGAAGATGGCAACCTCTCCTAGTAAGTCAAGAAGCGGTGAAGATGTTTCGCAGCTATGAAGTTCATTCTACATCAAGCCTGAGTACCCAAACATCCCCATGTCGACATAGGCAAAGAATTTTACAACAAAAACTTCCAAGCACTCACGAGAAAGTATAAAATTAATATGTTTTTGACGTACACTAATTTGAGAGCAGTTATCTATTTAATCGCACTTTGAAAAATGAAATGTAGAAAAAATTTAGTCTGCAAGATAATTATAAATGGCTGGACATCTTTTCAGATTCAATAGAAAGTTACAATAACACGAAACACAGAACGATCAATATGAAATCACAAGATGTTACTTCTATCAATGAAGCTCGAGTTTTGAAAACATTCTCTTCGAAAAATATTGCTGTGAAAACCCCCAAAATTCGAGCTGAATGATAAAGTTCGAGTAAGCAAAGAGAAACAAGTTTTTGATAAAGGTTATACACCAAATTGGTCAACAGAGGTTTTTACTATTCAAAAGGTATGTAAAACAAATCCTGTTACTTATCATTTGAAAGATTATCAAGACCATCCGGTTTCTGGTGGTTTTTATGAACAAGAGCTTTTGAAAGTGGAATATCCAGATGTCTGTTAGTTGAAAGAGTTATAAAAAAGCAAGGGAATAAAGTGTATGTAAAATAGCTAGGATTTGATAATTTCCATAATAGTTAAATAAATAAATCAGAACTGTGAAATATAGTTTATCTCTATTTCTATTCATTAGCCTTATAAATTACAAATATGAAATATTAAGATAAGTAAACGCGAACCGTCGAATTAATAAGTGTATGAAATACAATACATTTTGGATCATCATCATCATCACTCATCACTTTATCGACACATGTTATACATGTAACAAAATGTTCGCATGGTAAAAATATAATTCTACGCTCTTGATCGTAACAAATTCTTCACAACCGTTCATCGTTAATTTCTAAATTTGACTCTTGTTGAAATGAATCGTTGATTCTGTTACCGCGTGGGACTTGAAGTCGTGATGTCAGCTTCTTCAGATGGATGGTGTGAATCAGGTACAGCATTTGGTCGATAATCTAGTCCATAATTGTCTCTAGCTGTTGAATTGGCGAAAGTGGTTGGGTCAGCTCCGATTCGTACGTTACCGCATGGTAAATTACGAATAAAGCGACATCGAGCAGCCCAGCGTTGATATTCTACCATCGGATCACTACGTTCCTCCCAACCACAAATTTCACTCTCACTTTCGAAACAGAGTACCTTGTCAATCTGCCTAGTGTAGTGAAAACCCGCAGCTGCAAGCTGTGTAGGATTGTGTGTGTGTGTGTGTGTGTGTGTGTGTGTGTGTGTGTGTGTGTGCGCGCGCGCGCGCGTGTGTAAAAAACTTACATTGAGGAGTTCTGTTGTTCAACTGAGGCTAAATCTGATGAGTGCTGTCGCCAAACTCTAATTGAAACTCTCGTACTAGCTGCTCGTCTTCAAGCAATAGAAGTTCGTCGTCAAGTAGGCTGTTATCAAGTCGTGGTCTCTTGAGCGGTGGCTGTTACTACTGCTGACTGCTCTCTAGCCCGTCTGCTGATCGAATAAGCTCTATGCGAGGTTCACGCTCCTCATGTATGTCCTGAGGCAGCTGCTCCAATAGTTTTGGAATATTCTGCAGTGACTGCTGAGTGCTCTCTAGCCTGTCTGCTGATCGAATAAGCTCTGTGCGAGGTTCACGCTCCTTATGTACCTCCTCCTCAGCCAACTGTTCCAACAGCTTTGGGATGTCCTTGTGCCCCCAAGGAAAGGAATCCGTTTGATGTGGCATGAGAAAACGTTTATCGTCATGGAAGCTGAGAGCCACCTTCATTTGTTTTTCAGTGCAAACGTTGTACAGTCGAGAGCGAATAACATTCTGATGACATCTTATTATTCTTCCATGAAACAAACATTCTCTGTAATGCTCTGGAGTGATTGCTCTCTTCACCACGTGAATCTTTAATCCTTTGGCTTTCTTTATTGGAAGCTCAATTTTTATAATGATGCTATACATCTTGGATCGTATGAACTCAGTTATTATCTTACCATTGCATTCATCCTTGAATAAATCCAGCTCCTTCTTGTTCTCCAGTTCCAAGTTGAATCGTTTGTTAGGTAGATAATCTGACGTATCGAACATTTCAGAGTGCTCATGCATGACCTTATAGATATCGTCGATTGGGAGGAAAAAATTTCCATTTCAGAAACTTTCTATAAACATGGCCATTTCAGATTGACAATTATAAAAAGTGCCATTTCAAGAGAAATTTTTTCACGCGGAGTTTTTCCGACTTCGGGGATGATGTGGTATGCATGTGTCTGTATGTACATGTGTTTATGTGTGTGTGCTCGTCTGAAAATAACAACTTGATCCACGTTGAGACGTGATACTCTAAAAGTGAACTATTTATATCACATATTTTCTTCATCGATGGATTTTGATGAAAATTGGTATCTATAGGTTTTTGGGGTTGCTGATAATTACGAATCCGGCCTCAGATTTTGAGAATTCGAATTTAGCCTCTGAGATTGCCCACCGAAAATTTAGAAAGATATTGGATTTCAATGAAAATTAGTATCCATGGGTTTTTGAGGTCGTTGATTACGAATCCGGCGTCAGATTTCCTAGATTCAATATGGACCATCCGAGAAAATACACTGGGTCTTGATGAAAATTATTATATGAGGGTTTTTCGGGGATCAATCAATGGTTAAAACAGTATAATACAGTAAAATTCGTATGTTTTTCTGGCTTTGTCATATGGTGTTCAGATGCTGATTTGCATCATCTACATTCTAATAAGATGGATCCGTATATTTTTCTGGTCCACCTTTCTTGCTCTCGGAAACAATGATATGATAGTTTAGAGGTAGATTCAGTATGACGGTTCGAAAGGTCGGGTCGAGGACTACATTTTCTAAGAAAAAAAAAATTTTGAAAAATCTGAGTTGTGGTGGGCGTATGGAGAATTTAAAAAAATGTTTTTCGATGTCCGGGTGGGACTTCCTTTTAAAAACGTACAAAGGGTTGATTTTTTGAAAATATGTTCGAGCAGATCGATAGAGAAGCCGGGACGCTTCCTATATTCGAGTCGACAAATTTGATAATATTCATGCGTGGCGTATTCTCTGTGAACAAAAATGTTATGAAGATGACGAAAATTCTCGTTTTTATTTCAATTATCTACCGATAATCCAATGTTCATCCATATTTATAATAGAACAAATGAAAGACAAGAGCGAGCGATATCGAATGAGTGATTTTGGCTAGTAAATAATAATTTTCACAACATTTTACTACTTAAAGTTTAACAACCACCTGTTGCAGTTTGCAATGACGAAAATTTATTTTAAATCTTCAAAAATTAGATTATATCGTTTCCATAAGATGCGAATCAGCATCTGAACATCATATGACAAAGCCAGAAAAACATACGAATTTTACTGCGTTATACTGTTTTAACCATTGATTGACATCCGAAAAACCCTCATATAATAATTTTCATCAAGACTCAGTGTATTCTCTCGAATGGTCTATATTGAATTTTGGAAATCTGAGGCCGGATTCGTAATCCATAACCTCAAAAACTCGAGGATACTAATTTTCATTAAAATCCAATATCTTTTCAAATTTTCGGTAGGCAATCTGAGAGGCTAAATTCGAATCTTTGAAATCTGAGGCCGGATTCGTAATCAGCAACCTCAAAAACCTATACATACTAATTTCCATCAAAATCCATCGATGAAGAAAATATGTGATGTAAATAGTTCACTTTCAGAGTATCACGTCTCGACGTGGATCAAGTTGTTATTTTCAGACGTGCACACACACATACACACATGCATACCACATCACCCCCGAAGTCGGAAAAACTCCGGGTGAAAAAATTTCTCTTGAAATGGCACTTTTTATAATTGTTAATCTGAAATGGCCATGTTTATAGAAAGTTTCTGAAATAGAACGTTCTTCCTCCAAAGCGACGATATCTACATCTCTTATCCCGTAAATGAAGCTATCTGTGTCAGTGTACAATAGCTTACACTTGTCACCCAACCGTTTGCGCATTTTCATGTAGTGAAAGTCATACATGTGCACTTTTGATGAGTCGGGAACCGAAAGTCCAATGTTAATTGGTTTTCGAATGGTGATTTCTGATCGATTTAGCTGTATTTCACATAGATTCTTACCTAGAACTGAGCAGCTGTGGAAGTGGGGGCTTGTGATGTAAGTAGATGCACCATATCGCCCAGTTCAATGAGATACGATCTTGATATTCAGGTATCTTCTCTCTTTCTCCATCGTCTTCCCGGAAGCAGCATTATTCATCAATTTGAAAAAGTTTTTTTAAATTTGTTCGCTGATTCTTTCCTCTTTTGAGTGGTTCAATCGATGCATGATTTCAACCACAGAGTTTGTTTGAATTCCAGAACTCTATGTATCTGCTTCACTTTCAATCCTAGTGGAACTGCTTGCTCAAAAAATCGGTAGTACAGAATATATTGATTTCTGTCATTTGAGGTAGTTAGCAGTTTCTTCTGCTCTAAACCTGGAGGGGCTTTGTAATCTGGTAGATGAGGTATGTCTTGATGCTCATCATTCAGACTTTTAGGATATTCAAAGCTTGCCTCCAGAAGATAGCCAGTAGCCGCATCGTCTGGAGTGTTCCGAATGAATTCAACTAAAGGCATGTGACTAATCCATTCAAAACCTCCACGAGAGAGATACTGATTCATATCGAGTCCATAAAGATTATTTGCATCTAAATATATCAAGTATTTTTTCTCACTATCAGGAATGTAGTGAGCTTCCATGTATCCGTTATTTGCTGCTCTATAACAATTAGCGCACATGCTAATACCACCCCGGATACCTCTCTGGATGAAAAGAATCATATCGATGTCTCTTGAAAGCTGTAGCCCAATGTCTGTGTAAGATTACGTGGCATCCCAAGCTAGACCCGGTGTGGTAAAGTAGTGTGGAGGATTTACTCCATAAGCCGCTAGACACGTCGAGCGAAAATTCTCGAAGACATCTGCCTACGGCAGCACATTGACTTCGAGATACATCTTCTCTTGCAGGATCGATTTCATCCACGCTGATTTGACTCTCGTTAAGTTTGCTGCGGAATTTTTCTTTCGATGGTGAAGTCGTTGCTTCCAATTTCTCTAACGAGTCGACGTCCCTTATGATTCTCTAACGAATCATAAGGGCATACTCCTTTCTTTGTTAATAGGCGGATCCGATCCAAAGAGTAGCCATCTTTTTGGAATACCTTTGTGGTGATCTTATGTTCGTCAAGGTATGATGCTAGCTTCTCTAGGGAGGACGGTATGAATCTAAACGAATTGATGAACCTAAAGTTGATGCAGCTACCTTTGATGTACTTCGTAAACAAAATGTATCGATCCTTATTTTCAGCAATCACACTAATTCGTCCATTAAAATTCTCAGTATTCGCTATTTCTCCCATAATTAAATGCGCATCGTAGCCTGAAAGCTTGTGGATGACTATTGGGATTATTCTTGAATCTTTGTGATTCATGTTGCACCCTTGAGGTGCTGCACCTCTATATCTGAGAAAAAAGCAATGAGAATTAATTCTTCATATCTGCAGTGAAGAACAAAGTTATACTTACTTGCCAGTCAAGTGATAGTGATCGGCAACTCGCTTCTGTCCTTTCTTCAACTCTTTCCGGCAAATATGGCAGAGTGTAGCTTCACCAAATCTTTCCTTTTACCGTTACTGAGATTCATAGGTACAGGGTTCTTATACAACGCTTCTAATTATTGAGCGATTCTTTTCAGCTCCAAGATGAACCATTCAGCTAGTGTCATTGCATCTTCTTTATTCCACCTATAACTCTTGTGAACAGATTTCGAAACATCATAACTGCATTTAAAATAGTATTCAATACTAAATGCAGTATGTTGTGGAAATGCTCTCTCATCTCCTATTGGTTTTGAGACACTCTCAAAATCTGCATAAATAATGAAAGGAACTTTCTCCTTATTTTCGAAGTTTTTGAATTCGAGCGTATCCGCTCCTTCAGCTGGCAAGTTCACTTTGCAATTATTTAACTGCAAGCAGTCTACCATATGCTCATTCAATCGATCTTGCATGTGAAAATAATGCAAGCACCGATCGGAAAAATATGATTCATGCTCATTTTTACTTGATTATGAACACTCACGGAGTTAGAAGACACCACTGTCAACTCGTGGTTAAGTGTCTGTAGAATCATTTATTTAAGGTTGCGAGATGGTTCGGATTCGAGAACAAATTGAAATTAGTTCGACTTCGTGATTCATTGATAAGAAGGACAAAAACAAGATTATTCTATGTACAAAATATGTTACAAATTATAAAAACGCGACGCGAACCGTACAAAGACAACATGTCTATTACGCCGAATACGCATTACGCGATTCGCACCGCGCAAAGGCTCGAAAATGAATGACGCAGACTCGCTTCCGCCGGCCACTTATATATGAATGACGCGATCCTATACTCATCTCATATGCATTCTTTACATCTTACTAATGGGTTCATGCGAGGTATCTCAACAGTGATTCCTGGCTCGCATTACTACCTTATATATAAAACTTGGATCCAGTGGATTCGTACTTTATTTATTGCACAATCGAATGGACAATATACGCCTCTTCTG
This sequence comes from Aphelinus atriplicis, assembly GCA_020882685.1. Classification (NCBI taxonomy): domain Eukaryota; kingdom Metazoa; phylum Arthropoda; class Insecta; order Hymenoptera; family Aphelinidae; genus Aphelinus; species Aphelinus atriplicis. Next base: position 60,115,808 of record CM037075.1, on the reverse strand, counting down.
TCCATGATCTTACTAACTGATTAATTTTCCAGTCTCTATCATTCTTCACGAAGCTCGAAAGCGCAATGTTGTCACAATTGAATATTTATCCATATTCTGTTGATCAATTGTTTATTGATAATCGATTGACCGTTCCTCATTGTTTTATTATTGCATTTGAAACAACTCAACAGTGCACTTTCGATCTTACTCCACTCACCAAATCCACATTATTACACTTGAGCGTGAATGTTAATTTGTCAATAATTTTCAGTGGACAATTTCACGCAATTTTGTCCAGGCGGTTAATTTATCAATATTTATCCAATCTTTTCGCGCTTCCTTTGTTTACGTTTGTTGTGCCACAAAGAAAAAATCTATGTTGAGAAGAAATTCAATTAATTTAACGTATGTCAACCGCATAAATCAATAACAAATTTGCATCGGTATAAGATATACAGAGATATATACCTCTATATGAAAATATCCCAGTATGAAGGGTTATAGTACGCGCAGGCGCTTTGATCCATGTGCTCATTGCGCCGTGGCGCTCATCCTTATTATTAGCTATTTCATCGATGTCATGTATTTAGATAGTTTATTGATAGAAAATTTGAATAATGCACTTATTAAAAGCTTTAGCCCTTAAACAGCCCCCCTAATTATTTTTTGTAAAAGCAAAACGTCGTCCTTTACTAAAAAGCTATTATCCTCCCGAAACAAACAGCTCTTATGCGAAACAATTTTGGATCAATGAGAACAAATAGCAGATATCCTCTACCAGAATGAAATCGATCATCAAGCCATGCTGTGCATCGTGCAAATTTGATATACTGAATACCGGGTCGCTTCTTGAGTCGAGAGATCCCTTATACATTTTTTAACAATTTCTTCTCGTTCTATTTTCTTCGAACTATGACAGATTTTCGATTTGAGCAAGCTTTGTTACTGCGACTCGTTTCTACTTATCCTTTCATGAATTGTCCTTGCCGAGACGCATGCGTCTATATACGGCCCATCACGTGGCAAAGCCAGCGTGTGTTTACGTGGATCTCTCTCTCTCTCTCTCTCTCTCTCTTGCGAGCGCTCGGACTATCCCACTCCTTTGAGTGTTTTGAATTTGCGATCTGCGAATGATGTCAGCTCGATCGTCTTTGCTGATCGATCCATTTTCTAATACTGTCTGTTTACAGACCCCCTCCCCGAAAGAAATTATAATACACAGAATCGAACTCGTCCATATCACGTCACTGAATACTCAAGATGATCGTTTTTAACTATGCAAAGATTTTCTTCCCTACAACTTAATGATTTGAATTATTAAGAGTAATGGATAGACTTGAAACAAAAAATAATTCTATACGATTTTATACCTTATATCTATCCTGTGGGTTCGCAATATATAACAATTAGAATATTATTTTGCGTAACTTATTTATTTGTAGATAAACTCATATTCTTGAGTACCTATCGCGAAAAAAACAACTTTGAACTTAATAAGCTATACATTGTTCATTGAAATAGCTCCGTGAGCCATTCGTCATCTTCTTCGACTGTCGGCGCGTTCAACCAAATATCCTCATCAAGTGTCAGCTCCCAGTCTTCTTGCGTTGCGATCGTCGCATCGTCGAGCATTGGGTATATTTCTTCCGTTCTTCCTTCTTGGATCAGTTGTTGATAATAATCGTTTATCACGATTCCGCTATCCTGGCTCATCGCAGTTCCATTTTCCGTTATTGAAATATGTTCTGATCCATGGCTTGATTCAGATTCGTGCCACTCAGCTACGATTCTGTTGTCATTCTGAATCATACAAATTACGTCAGAATAATGTCGCGTTCTCAACGTTTAAGTAATAGACATGTTACTATTGTTCAGTGAGGAACTTACTCGATTTTGCTGATGTAGCTGATCAATCGGTGTCGGCCGGTATATTTCACCTGATACCGACGGTCCTTCTCCGGGATCATACTCTCCCTTGAGTTCACGCATCAGGCGCACTGACTCGCGACGTTTGCACGCTCGCTTTTGTTATTTACGGGCTCGATCTGCTTCCCTGCATCGTTCGTTCACTGCTTGTCTTCGCGCCTTTTGCGCTACCCGCGTTTTCGCTCTGGCATAGGCATGAATCTTGCCACCTTATCCATAACCACTTGCTGCCAGTGAACAGTTTCACTTGTGCATCTGACTCGCACAATTTTGTTTTCTTTCACTGCGCACGTACGTATATTGGTCGCACCCAGCGAAGGGTTCGGGGTAAGTTCCCGTGTAAGTTCCCGACGTAAACAAAAAGTGGGCTCGTTGCTCTGTGCATGTTTATTGTTTCGACCTATATCTCTAACTGACTAAGATTTCACATTTTGATTCGCTAATAGTCTTATTTGCCCTTTCCCCGTTCTCTTGTAATCCTTGAGTAGGGATAAATTTTTCCATTGTTTTGGCTGAGTTTCTACCAGATATGATCATAAGAGTTCCGTCTGTTATAAATCCATTTGAATCACATATCACCGGTGTTCTTTGAGCTGGGATAAGTGGAATTTTCCCCGCTCCATTTCCATCAGCTCATCGTATAGTACGTATGTGTCTGGAGCTACTTTACTTTCTACCACGTAGGGCCCTTTGTATACATCGAAAAACTTGCCTACTTGTTTTCTCCTATCTTTAACTGGAAATGTGTCTTATTTGAATTATAATTTTCTGCACGTTTCTTCAATTTTCTGTGCATTTCATCACGTGCCATGTGAATCTTCAATTGTGGATCAAAACACTCGTCCTCTTCAAACTCGATCCAATTTTCCCAGAAACGGTCAGGCTTTTCACCAAAATGTAATTCAGTTGGTGTACATTTAAATGTTTCGTGATGAGTTTCATTCATAATAATTATAATCATTGGAAGAAACCTTGCCCAACCCGAATGCTTCTCTGATAAATACGTTCTAAAAAGCCTCCCTAGCTCTCTATGAATGCGCTCCACGACGTTGCTCTGGGGATGGCGTATCGACGGAAATGTTGTTTTGATACCATTTCCTTCCAGTTTTTTTTCCATTTTGGAGAGAAAAATTAGATGCCGTTGTCCATGTTAATGGATTTATATAATGTTCAAATATGTTTTTGATTACAATATCGGTCGTAGCTCTTTTTCACTGCGTACATTATAACGAATTTGCTAAAGGCATCCCCAGTTGCCAATAAGTATTTCACGCCGCCTGAAGACGTGGGTAAAGGCTCATAGAAATCAATTGAGAGCATATCCCTGGGATTTTCTACCAATATGGGTTTCATTATCCCTTCATACGTTTTTGTAATATGCTTGGTTTTCTGGTAAATTTCACATGGGTATAGAATATCCTACATATTTCGTCTCAAATTCGCTGCCGCAAAACGTTCTCGAATCGAGCGTTCAACTTTTCTGGATCCAAGATGCCCTTAGATTGTATGAACTTCGTGTATAAATAACTTCAGTAGGTCGTGAGGCAAGATCAACTTGTATTCTTTTCGATCCACTTTTTTGTACAATAGTTCATTTTTTATTACATATCTTTTTAGTGTCTTCTGGTCATTAAGTTTGACTTTTTTAATTAGTAAAGATATTTTTTCATCATTCTTTTGTTCAATACATAACTTCTTGAATCTGCCGGCTAACTCTTTCGGTGGTTTTCCAGACAGGATAGACGCAATCTCGATTTCTTCGTCATTGTGACCCTAATCGTTAAAAGAGCGACTAAGAAAATCTGCCATTTTGTTTCTTTCGCCAGAAATGTACTCTGGTTTCATGTTGTAGTCCTGGATCCCGAGACACCATCTGCGTAATCTCGAATTTGAGAATTCGCATGATTTTGAGAATTTGAGCGCCTTATGGTCAGTTCTCAACTGAATATCTTTAGCTCCTTGCAGATAGTCTTTCCATTGACCATACAATTGCGAGCGATTCTCTTTTGGTCGTAAAATACGATCGTTCAGCGTGCTATAAAATTCGCGCTACACATATGATGATTTCTTCATCTCCTTGGTCATTTCGCTGTGACAATATGCCTCCAATATTGTATGCACTCGTGTCTGTCGTCAATACGACAATGATTATGTAATGGCCCGACCGTTATTTAAAGGGGCGGTTGGGCGAAATACCCCTATATTGGTTGGAATGTTTGTTATTGGAAGGTGTCGCGATCCGTCATCCGTGTGTAAGACCGCTCGGTCACTTACATATTCCCTAATCCGTCCGGCGCCTGGTTGTCCTTGGCTGGAGCTTGGCAGCGTGGCAGCCGAGTAGTCCGTGGCGCGCTGGGCCGTATACTCGTGTTGGTTCCGGATGCATGTGTAGTGTGGGAGGGGGATGTTGTTAATAAACACACTTCAAGTGCACTAGCACTAAACTTTATTATGTTGCCTAAATCCTATATTTAACACTCGATCCCGCGTGGTTGGATCGTTCTATATAATTCTGTTCTTCCGAAATAGATGTAAGTATGCTACGCGTCCGCGGGGGAGCTGCGCCGCTCGCGTGCTCCATGTCCGGCCACCCGTGTGGCATCCGTGATTAGCACAGATCAACTCCGTCGTGTCCGCCGCGGCCGCTTCTTTTATAAGCGTCGTGACGTCACGTCAAGATGCGCTCGCAGGGCGCGAAACGGTTGGGAAGCGCAGTTGCACTTCGCGAGAATTACCTCTCCCTCATGGAGTGATAACAAGCGCGCGTGGCTCAGCGTCTTTCCTCCGTTCGCACGCGCGAATACTTATGACTACGAAGCGCGGTCGCTTCGTTACAAATCTATGTATGCGCTGCAAGGCGCATCGGTTTACTTATACATGCCATTCAACTATTTCACATGGCACTTATTAATCCTGGCAAAACGCTATTGATAAGATATTCCATTCGCTCATGGCACATCGGCCTGTCTCCGATAAAAATATATAAACATAGATAAATTCTGATCTGGCCAGATCAATTGCTTATTTCCTATAGCGAACAATTCTAGTTGCATTACATGCAGGGTTCATACATTCGTCTATACGTTCATTCGTCGTTTTCGCTCGAGTGCCCGCTGGCTACTCGTCAACTTATACGTGCCGATAAGAAGATCTCCTATGGCCGTTTCTAACTAATTTGAAGCTGCGCAGTTGCCGTGTGCAACTTGCACTTATAAAATAGCTTTCCCGCACGAGCGCCCGCTGGCTCTTCGTGTCTCCGCACAGGCTGATAAGAGAATATCTTATAGCCGACATCCATCCGTTTCAATGTTGGGCAGCTGCACAAAAATGCAAGCTGTCCTTATGATTCCCATGCACTACGTGCAACTTGCCATCCGTCGCATGGATGCGTCTCAATCAGCGCATTCTCACACTCACACATGTATGCTTAATCCTAATGTCGCTTCTCGGCGCAACTCGGATAGCATGTGGGAAAATGCGCATCGCGAATGTGCGATGCGACTCGAGTCAATTTAAAATTTCAAAAATGGGCGGAGCAAGGCTGGGCCATAACAATTATATAATATAATAATGATTTGAACGTGTCGCATCAAATAATACAATCTTTTATAAGCTTCGGAACGATAATAAACACGATCGGTATCGTGAGATCATTGGAAGTTGCTTTAATATATACTTGATGCTTTAATCGAGTGGACTTCAATCCGACTGCACCTTTGATTACTTTAAGAGTTATTGGCAAGATTTTACAATTGTGAAATTCAGCTGTTTTTTTTAAAAACTCCTCAGATATGGCCGAGATCTCGCTACCGGTATTCACCAAGCAATCAACGCGACATGATTCTAGCATTGTCTCAATCAGCGGACAAATCTGATACCGAATGTTTTCACCTGGAGGATTTACGTCGTGTAATAATATACTCCTTGGATCATCCATAATTGAGCATATTTGTGATTTCTTAGTTGCATTGCAGGTTTCTAGCATATCCAAATTCCACGATGCAACTATTTGGCGTTTCCCTGATTCGATTTTTGTTTTTCTTGCTCATGAAGCAACATCAAATTGCTAGCCAATTTGTACCCACGCACGATATTTGGAAGGTCCACGAGCTTCTTGTGTTTGCGTTGCGTAGTTTGCTTTTTCTTTCTGTCACCAGCTGAATCATTGAAGAACACCGATGATATGTGATTCAAATGGATTTATAACAGACGGAACTCTTATGATCATATCTGGTAGAAACTCAGCCAAAACAATGGAAAAATTTATCCCTACTCAAGGATTACGAGAGAACATAGAAAGGGCAAATAAGACTCTTAACGATTCAAAATGTGAAATCGTAGTCAGTTAGAGATATAGGTCGAAACGATAAACATGCACAGAGCAACGAGCCCACTTTGTGTTTACTTGAAGGACTCGAACGTTGTAGTTATTTTGCAGTAGTGGTTTATTTTGGCCCGAAGATGATTGAAAATTTTGATAATTTTTTTGCTGGCCGTTTCCACCAATTTCACTAGGATTGAACTTTTGATTATAAGCTTTCAAAGACCCAACCCGGTGTTCGTTCTCTAGTCCTTAAAATATTAGCACGTCAAATCGGAGGTTTTGATATCTCTCCGAAAGTATAGGATTCGCGATCGGCGATGATCGGTTTTTTATCTCTTCAATTGAACGCTCTAGTCGAATGCGCGCTTCTGCTTGCTTTCGAGCGTTCTCGTTCACGCGGTGAAATATCTCCGCTCCTTCTTGATCCTTCTCATTCCAAACAAGGTTTAATGCAATGAGTAGCGCATTTATGTCATCCTGTAGTGTATTGCATTCCTTCGATACATTCTAATATGTTCTCAATAAATTCTCAATTCTTCCATTGAAATCGGAAGGTACGAATAAAAGGTACGTTACAGTTTTGAGATGAACAGTTTCAAGCAACTGCTCAACGTCCTTTTGAATATACTCCAATTCTGAAATAAAAAAGTTTCAGACAAGTGTATTATATTACAATCAATATATGTAAAATCAATACGAGATAGGATGGGTTTATATAATAACATCATAATGTATAAGATATAATATGCAGATTCATCAAGTATGTACATATAATAATTGATACGAATGTCAATATCAGTTTTATTATCAGTTCAATGAATATATAAATATCAGTTAAACCAATATATGAATGAATAGATTATACGAATGTCAGTTTCATGATTATATGTATAAATATCAGTTAAATCAATATATCGTCGCCTGGGGGGAAAAAGCAACGATCTCAGAAACGCGCTAAAGAAAGATCTATTTCGATTTAAGCGAAATAAAAAGATCTTTTTCGAATTGAGCGAAATAAAAAGATCTATCTCGAATCGAGCGGAATAAAAAGATCTATTCCGAATCGAGCAGTATAGAAAGATCGTTTTCAAATCGACTTTTAAAGAAAGATCTAACTCAGATTTTACATTATAGAGAAATCTATCTCAGGTTTAATTTTATTTTGCGGCGTTTTTTCGAGTTCGGAGTTGATGCGGTACGCGCGCACTTGAGTGCGATTGCTTATGTGCGTGTGTGTATGTAAATATGTGTGTATGTGTGTGTAAGGACACATCTGAATGTAATATGCCAAGTTAACTATTTACGTTAAACAGTTTTTGCCTCGACGGTTTCTCGTAGAAATTGGTATACATGTGTTTTTGAGGTCGCTGATTACGAATCTGGCCTCAAATTTTGAAAATTCAAATTAGAGCCTCTAAGATCACCTGACAAATATTTGGAAAAAAATTGAATTTTTTTAAGAATCGGTATTCATGGGTTTTTGAGGTCGCTGATTACGAATCCGACCTCAGATTTTGAAAATTCAAATAAGAGCCTCTAAGATCACTTGACATTTGGAAAAATTGAACTTTGTTGAAAATTGGTATACATGAGTTGTTGAGGTCGCTGATCACGAATCCGGCCTCAAATTTTGAAAATTCAAATTAGAGTTTCTAAGATTGCAGGCCAAAAATTTGGGAAAAAAATTGAATTTAATTGAAAATTGGTATACATGAGTTTTTGAGGTCACTGATTACGAATCCGGCCTCAGACTGAAACCAGCCTTAACCTTGAGCGCGTAGAGACGAGATTCATATTAAACGTATAACCAACATAATGTTTTCAACAATTTGAATTTTCAAAATTTGAGGCCGGATTCGTGATCAGCGACCTAAAAAACCCATGTATACCAATTTCTACGAGAAACCATCGAGGCAAAAACTGTTTAACGTAAATAGTTAACTTGGCATATTACATTCAGATGTGTCCTTACACACACACACATCCACACATATTTACATACACTCACACGCACATAAGCAATCGCACTCAAGTGCGCGCGTACCGCATCAACTCCGAACTCGAAAAAACGCCGCAAAATAAAATTAAACCTGAGATAGATTTTTCTATAGTGTAAAATCTGAGTTAGATCTTTCTTTAAAAATCGATTTGAAAACGATCTTTCTATACTGCTCGATTCGGAATAGATCTTTTTATTCCGCTCGATTCGAGATAGATCTTTTTATTCCGCTCGATTCGAGATAGATCTTTTTATTTCGATCAATTTGAAATAGATCTTTTTATTTCGCTTAAATCGAAATAGATCTTTCTTTAGCCCGTTTCTGAGATAGTTGCTTTTTCCCCCCAGGCGACGATATTTGAATACAATATAAATGTTAGTACGATCTATGGGGCAATTCTCTGTGGGATCGAACATGAAAAAATTTGATTTGGCTCAAAATTATTTCTTAAGTTCTTGGGCATCATATCGTGTTCCCAAAATTTTCTCAGATTTTTCCGAGTAATTCTACCCTGTTTAATAAATAGGACAAATTGCTGATTTTGCTGTTTTTGCATTTTCAGAGGCATTTTCAACCTTGATTTACACCCTGAAAATGACCACTGAGACAAAAAATGAATGGGTCACTTTTGTCTTCAAATTGCCTGGATATTATAGAAATATTATCTCCAAAGTCATTGGAGCACATTAAGTACTCCACATTACCAATTGGAGTCTCTATTTTTGAACCCTGGGAGTTCGCTCATCAAGAGCCCCACCCCATGGGTACTGAAAGTTGTCCCAACTCATACCACATACAGCCTATGTAGTGAAAAAATGGGCCTGGGCTCTGGAAGCTCCTGAAAATTGAATATATTAAAATAAATGGAAGTAAAAATTGGCTAAAATGACTATTCAAGGGGAGCTTGTACCGCCAACACTTCCAAATTTTGCAAACACTTGTCTGTGGTATTATTACAATTATCCACTGTAAAAACATATATTCTATCATGCTAACACATATCCTGAGTTATAAATATCATATTTATATACATCGAGCATTACTAATACTTGACGCCACCTAACAGTAGTTATTAGAGTATTAGTTCAGTACTAGTTCATTAGTTATAAATAGGTATTAGATGTTCCTCTCAGCTGTTCCGCTACTCAGCGCTAGTGATACCTATGTCATGACAAATTTTCGAACTCCCACCATTAAGAACTCATTCATTGATTATCAATTTGAAGACTCTCAATCTTGCCCTATCCATGCTCGTGCCATGAGACTCTTCTCTGCCCCGTGAGTGCTGAATCAGAACATAGTTTAGATCGTTCTGATTCGGACGATGAATGAGTCTTCAATAAAAGCATTAAACGAAGATGCGATCACTATGTTGGAGTGAAAAAAGTAGGATAATAATATTCACCTGAGAATCGTACGAAGGTTTCAAGTAATACAAGGCCATTTCTTGATGGAACACGGCTGTTGCTGATCCTGATAAGGGTGGAATGATCCAAATCCAATCTGCTGGACATCCGTTCCTCAGTCGTATCTCATTTTCATAATGTTTCATGAAAGATTCGGAAGCTGTGTGGTGATCGACAATGGTAACATTCCTCAGCTGTAATACATGAATATCACCCGCTCATTAATTCTCATCAGGAAAGAACCCATTGTGAAGAATACTGATTGGCGTTTATTAAGGTATTCAACAATGACTACACGATTACTTATAGTTTCATACTTTTTCTAATCAAAGTCTCGAATTTTCCTGATCAATCAATCTGGAGTATCATTATGAAAGTCACTTCCAACTTCGTATTAGCCGAACAAAATATTCTGAACTTGTGTTGTAATAATAGAAGCTTCTCAGCACATCTCACTTGTTGATGAATTTTGATCGTGTTCAAAGCCAAGAAAAGTACTAAAAAATCTTGAGAAGTAACAAATCATTAGGTAGAATCATAATTAATATAACGAAATTCCGCACATGAAGCCGACATCCTGACGGCCCTTATGAAAAAAGCATATTTTAGCTTCTCGGGCGAAAAAAAACACATTTCAGTTTCTCAGATGAAAAACAAAACATATTTCGGCTTCTCGGACGAAGAAAAGCACATTTCGGCTTCTCGAACGAGAAAAAAAACACATTCCAGTCTCTCGGACGAAGAAAAGCACATTTCAGCCTCTCGAACGAAGAAAAGCACATCTGAGTTGAAAGGACAGTAGAAAATGAAGTGCGTATTCCCGCGTGATAAACTATCACACTCCACATTCTCACGCACTTCCACGAGTATTCAGATACTCAATTTTAATACATCTTAATGTCAATAAATCAGCGGGTCGCTGATTCCGAATCTGACCTCTGATTTTGAAAATTCGAAGTGGAAAAGTCAAAATGGTTGGAACGAAATTTGGAAATCCACTGGAATCCAGACTCCAGGGTGGTTGCGTCTTTCTCTTCGATAGTAATTCTCGATTGTCTCAATTCGACTCATGTATTTTTCATTATAACTGTATGAAAAATAGATTAATAAAAACGATGAGAACTGGTCTATTCAGATACAGAATTTTGATGGACATACAATACTCTATTTTCTGTAACAGCATAACCAGCACTTATGAGTATTGAAGTTGATGCGTTAAAAAATAATACCGCTATCTGACATATTATTTATGAATTCACTACCCATAATTATATCATATTACATATTTTGTACCTGAAATTCTATAATAAGGAAGAATTATCATCTCCGTTTCTCAAATTTCTGTGAGTTGACGCATAGGTTTGTTCCTATATACTTGCGAACGCACCTTTATACAATCGCAACGAGCTTATTTTTTCGCGAGAGTTCCGGCAGCGCGAGGTCGCGAGCGAGCTCGAGGCGGACGGCTATTCTCGTCCGATGCCCGCAGCCCTCAACACGCGACGCGCGAGATACCCGAGTGTACCGAGTCCCCACGTGAGCGTGTGTGCGAGTGTGAGTCCAGGACACCGAGGCCGACGACGACGCGGCCACCAGCGACCCGAGCAGCAGCCAGCAGCCGAGCCGAGCGAGCAGAGCCGAGAGAACGAGCGATCGAGCCAGGTTTGCTGTGCGCGTCGCGGCCCCGGTGTCCTCCCACGTGAACGTGTGTATTGGCGAGCGCGCCAACACACCCCAAGAACGACGGGCTTCGGCCCTGGCCCGGGCCTCTCCCCTCGCGCCTCCCCCCCCCCCGACGTCACGGCCGTTGCAAAGCGTGCGGCCGTCCCCCACGTGAGATCCCCCGTGCTCGCGAGCTAGCCGAGGCACTCCTGGCGCCCGTTTATAAATACGGAGTGTACGGCGGTTAGAGCCATCCCTGTGCGCGCGTGTAGTCCTCGCGTGACCTGGTGCGAACGGACACCAGGTCACAGATTGGTGCCGTTTGCGTGAGTTTCGCGGTCGTGATCGAGGGGAGAAAAATCGAGCGGAGAGTGCGTGCGCGAGTGAAAATAATTAGAACGGGCGAAATTTGAACGAGCGAGAAAAAAAAAAGTAGTTATATTTGATTCGAGCGAAGGAATTCGGTGTCGCGAGTTACCGCGAATTCCCAGCGATCTTGGTGGCGAGCGCGCAGAGGTGAGCACGAGAACGCGGCGCGGGGCGAGTGTTGTGCCCCGCGTGTTTACGTGCGCCGGCAGGTGCTGTGCGACGCATGTTTACATCGGCGAAACTCGGAACAAATTCCTGAGCAAAGAACGAGCAGTGATCAGAATTATAGCGATGATCACTCTGCTCAATTGAATTGCCCTGACGGAGTTTATAAGTCCTTAATCCTCCTAAATTTTTTTTTCTTTTGATATAATTCATTATTGATTTTTATTATATTGCCCTGACGGAGCTCAGCTCCTTATTCCTCCCAATTGATTTGTATTGACATATATATACATACATATACATAAACCATTCAACGAGAAGGAAGGAAGGAAGACATATCAATAACACAGCCACACGAAAAAAAAAATTTCGACGCAGGGGGTTTGACTATGTATACTATATGTTTTCGGGGTCGCTGAATCCAAATCCGAGGTCGGTTTGAACACTGCAGGTCGAGGTTCGGCCATAACCTCAAAAAACCTAGTAAATTAGGATTTCCAGGACATTTTAATTTCTATAACTGTATAAATTGTACAGTAAACGTCTTAAACCTCTAAACCCATAATCGAATAACACCATAAGCCCATAACACCATAAACTCTGGACGTTGTTTGGCCATAACCTCAAAAAACGTAGTAAATTAGAATTTCCAGGACATTTTAATTTCTATAACTGTATAACTTGTACAGTAAACGTCTAAAACATCTAAACCCATAACCGAATGAAACCATAAGCACATAACACCATAAACTCTGGACGTTGTTTGGCCATAACCTCAAAAAACCTAGTGAATTAGAATTTCCAGGACATTTTAATTTCTATAACTGTATAAATTGTACAGTAAACGTCTAAAACCTCTAAACCCATAACCGAATAACACCATAAGCCCATAACACCATAAACTCTGGCCGTTGTTTGGCCATAACCTCAAAAAACGTAGTAAATCAGAATTTCCAGGACATTTTAATTTCTACAACTGTATAACTTGTACAGTAAACGTCTAAAACCTCTTTTTGTGATAGCGTAGTTCGAGTTATATTGTTATAGGATAATACGGCTCGCAAATCTGGATTACAGGGTTATATGGGCATGTTGTTATTAGGTTATAAGGTAATATATTGATAAGTTTGAAGGTTAACTTTGTCGAACTTCATAAACCCAAACGATTTTATACAGTTTGAATTATTTGATTATAAGCCTAGGTGATTATATAATATAGTATAACGGGATTGTGAGGTTATGCGGTTATGATGTTATGGGGTTATGGTGTTGTGGGGTTATGATGTCATGGGGTTGTGGAGTTATGTGCTTATAGAGTTAAAGGTTTTAGACGTTAACTATTCAAGTTATACAGTTATATACAATGCATAGTTCTGAAAATTCAAATTTACTAGGTTTTTTGAGGTTATGGCTAAACAACGTCCATTGTTTATGGTGTTATGGGCTTATAGGTGTTATTCGGTTATGGGTTTAGAGGTTTTTGACGTTTACTGTACAAGTCATACAGTTATAGAAATTAAAATATTCTGGAAATTCTAATTTACTAGGTTTTTTGAGGTTATGGACAAACAACGTCCAGAGTTTATTCTGTTATGGGCTTATGGTATTATTCGGTTATAAGTTTAGAGGTTTTAGACGTTTACTGTACAAGTTATACAGTTATAGAAATTAAAATGTCCTGGAAATTCTAATTTACTCGATTTTTCAAGGTAATGGCCAAACCTCGACCTGATGGGTTCAAACCGACCTCGGATTCAGATTCAGTGACCCCGAAAACATATAGTAAACATAGTCAAACCCCCTGCGTCGAAAATTTTTTTTTTTTGTGTGGCTGTGTTATTAGTGTTCAGTTTCTGTTTTAATTTTCAATTCTCCCTTCTAGTTTTTTTTCACAATTTGATCAATTCGTGCGTTGCGACGTGTGGTTAAAGAGTATTTATTTCAAGTGATTTTAATAGTAAACAAACTATTCAAAATGGCAGACGGTGACGTAAAACTGTACAGAGAGACCATGGAGGAGTTGTTGAAGATAGATAACTGGAACGATCGATTCAAAACGATAATTAAGATGAATAAGGAAGTAGCTCGAAGAAAACTAGAGAAAGCGGGAATCGCAGTTACGGGAAAGCTGCGTACACAAAAAGAACGGATATTGGGATGGGAGATGAAAGAAGCGAAGGTTAAGGGGGCGCCGTGGTTAGCGGACGATAAAAAGGACCAAGCGCCGCCCATAGTAGAACGAACAATGATAAGCGACGGCGGAGAAACCGAGATCGAGAGTGCGAACGATACAGACGCAGGGAAGAATACTGACGCGGAAAAGAATACGAATTCGGAAGAGACAAGTAGAAAAACGGGGGACATTCTCGAGTACCTAAAGCTACCGGAAGGAGTAGCTATGTTATCGGCGATTGAAAAATTTATTCTCGAAAATCGATCGGCACTCCCAGGAGGGTCGGGAGGACCGACATCAGGGAAGGGTACGCGGCCGAAACAGATAATACCCAGACCCAATACGAACGAACTGGACGAGTCGAACATGTCGTCCAGAAGCGGAAGCGAGTCTGATACAAGAACGAGCACGTATATTGAGCGAAGAGCGCAACGGAAAATCAACACGCGCGAATCGAAGGGTCCCGTGTCGAATACGGTAAAATCGAATATGAACGTCAATGTGCTAGCATCGTCGCAGTCAGATGAGGACGGCTTCGACGCGCGGCCGATAATACTGTCAATGGCAAACGCGAGAACAAGCACACGTATCGAGCGGGTCAAGATCACAGTACGCGACTCGAAGCATTGTGTATCGCCGATCGCAAACGTGAGAACGGAAACAGTAGAGCGCAACTCAGTATAAATGAGCCACGGGTGCATGGAATCGATGCGCGACTGGGAGCTACGATTTGCGGACGACGGATCGGTGGACGCGTTAGAATTTTTAGAACGACTGGAAGACTACAGATCGAGTGTAGAGATTCCTGACTCTGCGTTGCTGGCGGCGATGCCAAGCGTACTTCACAAGAGCGCAGCCGATTGGTTTCGGACGATGAAAGTGGAAATCGGAACGTGGCACAGATTCAAAAAAGCCTTCAGGCACAGATTCGTCGTCGAGATGGACGACGAAGACGTGTGGGAAGAGCTACGAGCGCGTAAACAATACGGATCGGAGAAAATCTCAACATTCCTGTCAAAATTCGAATCAATCGTCCGATACTTCAAGGTTGACGGAGGCGAGGCAGGTCGACAGAGCTTTTCGGAACCTGCTTCCAATTTATAGAAGTGCTACGTTGCACATGAGAATAAATTCATACAGAGATCTAGAACGAGCGGGCAGGGAGTACGAAAAGCTCCGAGACCTGGACGCGCGGTACGAGCCACCGCCGACCAGAGAGAAATCGCGCATACCAGCAGCGGCGTACGAAAGCGATAAGAAAACGGGATCAATATCGACGATCCAAAAATCTGACAGTAAGCGTGGTAACGGCGAGAGTTCGGCAAAGGAAGGGAAAGGGAAGAAACCGCAGAACAATAAGAAGGAAACGAGAGAAAAAGCAGAGAAAAAGGGAGAAAGAGCAGAAGACAACGGAACGACCGGCTAAATCGGAGATCAACGAGCTGAAGCAGCTGATGATCGAGCTGATGAAAGACCGGAAGAGCGAACGAGCGCAGCAGAATAGCGGCCAATCGGGGCCACCATAAAATTCTGGAATTACGAACGGAAACACCGGGAACGCGAATGCGTCGAGAAACGCGAACGGGCCCATGGGGAGCCCTAGTAATACGTTTGTGGGAGTGTGTTTCTCCTGTCAGAAACTTGGGCACAGGGCAGTGGATTGCAGATCGAACATCTACTACAATTGCAGCGAGAAGGGACACTACTCGCGCAATTGCCCGAAGAAAGCCCAGGGGGCGCTTTATTGTCAGGTGTGCAAGACACCGGGAGTCGAATACGACTCGTGTTTTGTATGCATAGCTCAATCTGGATCTGTACTTTTGGTGACGAGCAGCTGCATGCCCAAAGTAACTTTTGGAATAGCTCCGGGAGAGCATTCTTATCATAATCCCAGCTTGTCCCGGCTGTAAAGTTTTAGCAAAATTTGCTAGAGACGAAAATGTCAAAAAATGAAGAATTTTGTTTCTTTTATTTGAATATAGCTCGGAAGCTATTGATTTGAGAGCAAAATGAAAGAGGAAAAAAAGTTTCGTTACAGAATTTACTATAAAAATGAATAAGTTTGAATTCGAAATCTTAATTATTGTTGCTAATAAATCGAGTTACAATATTTAAATGTTTGTACAGACTTTTACACTCAGTACATGAAACTGATTATTTTTTTACGTACTCTCCAATACGTAAACTATCGATTCCCAGTATAAAAATTACCTCTTAGTACATTCAATCAACAATTAGAATTTTTTGAAAAAATCGTACGTAAAAGTACTTCATAAAAAATTACTACTGCCAAGCGATTTTTTCATATATTCAAAATCTGAAAACTGCATTGAATAGAAGATGAACAAGCGCTTATTTTAAGCCCTCATTCATCAAAATCGAATTACTGGATTCCGAAATATAGAGGCACAAAGTTGAGGTACGTTCACGGCAAAACTATTTGGAGTTTAACGATAGTAAAAAGTTTGTCGTACAGCTTAAAGAATAATCTTTCCCAGTATAATGTATGATGTACGTAAGTGATGCCCTTCGTACTCAAATAACGAGAGAGAGATCGACGGAAATCATCGAAACGCGGTACTTTCGGCGCAGTGGCAGTGGAATTCGGCGCGGCGGCAGCGGAGGGGGTAGCAGAGAAGAAGCGAAGAAAAGTCGATCGTGCGGGTTCAAAATGAACGCGTGATCTTTAATTGACTATATCTCAGCTTCTACGACAGATAATTTGATGATTTTTTTTTAAAATAAATATAGTAAATCGGAAGCTACCCGACTATGTATATATTAAGTTCAGCTAAGTCTAAATTAACAATTTGTTAATGAAATAA
Organism: Aphelinus atriplicis; assembly: GCA_020882685.1. Lineage (NCBI taxonomy): Eukaryota > Metazoa > Arthropoda > Insecta > Hymenoptera > Aphelinidae > Aphelinus > Aphelinus atriplicis. The sequence continues at coordinate 60,098,976 of CM037075.1, read as the reverse complement.
CAATATTGCCATTTTTCAGCGGCATACAAAATCATATGTTTAATTTTTTTCTCGTACAATTGACATAGCACTATCTCAGATGCCTTTGTAAATATGCATTCTATTTATTTGCAAATATATTTTTGATTATAAATATATATTATATATATATATATATATATATATATATATATATATATATATATATATATATATATATATATATATATATATATATATATATATATATATATTGAAGGATTTTGAAAGGAGAGTCGAAGTAATTATGTAATAAATATTTAATATACTGAACAATATAAACATTACACATTTACACATTTACACATCATATATATATATATGTGTGTGTGTGTCTTAACATAAAATTCAAGGTTTTATATACGAGTGTACGTACAACTTTGTATGGCTTTAATCGAGTTCAAGGTTTTATATGTGTGTGTCTTCGGAATTCGAGTTTATAAATGTATTAAAAATATAATGTTTAGTATATTGAAAATTTATTACATAATTAATTCGACTCTCCTTTCAAAATCCTTCAAAAATATATATTCATCATTAAAAATATATTTGCAAATAAATAAAATGCATATTTACAAAGGCATTTGAGATAGTGTTATGTCAATTGTACGAAAAAAAAATTAGACAAATGATTTTTATGCCACTGAAAAATGGCAATATTGTTATTTCATTAACAAATTGTTAATTTAGACTTAGCTAAACTTGATATATACATAGTCGGGTAGCTTTCGATTTACTATATTTATTAAAAAAGAAATCATCAAAATATCTGTCGTAGAAGCTGAGATATAGTCAATTAAAGATCACGCGTTCATTTTGAACCCGCACGATCGACTTTTCTTCGCTTCTTCTCAGCTACCCCCTCCACTGCCGCCGCGCCGAAAGTACCGCGTTTCGATGATTTCCGTCGATCTCTCTCTCGTTACTTGAGTACGAAGGGCATCACTTGCGTACATCATACATTATACTGGGAAAGATTATTCTTTAAGCTGTACGACAAACTTTTTACTATCGTTAAACTCCAAATAGTTTTGCCGTGAACGTATGAACGAATATATTTTTTTAATTAACAAATTGATTGTACGGAAGCTATTATACTTATCGAGATGCAATTTTTCGGAGTTATTTCATGAGAATACGAGGTATTTCGACCTGAAATTCCACATTCGTATGTACAATTTGAGCACTTAAAAAAAATTCCCAAATAAAGCAAAATTTTAACCTGTAATTATCGTATTCATATCGATATATTAGCAACAATAATTAAGATTTCGAATTCAAACTCATCCATTCTTATAGTAAATTCTGTAACGAAACTTTTTTCCTCTTTCATTTTGCTCCAAAATCAATAGCTTCCGAGCTATATCGAAATAAAAGAAACAAAATTCTTCATTTTTTGACATTTTCGTCTCTAGCAAATTTTGCTAAAACTTTATAGTAGGGGAGCTGGTGGTAAAAAACTCTTTGGTTTAGTTATGGCTAGTTTTTGGATATGATGCAGTGTGAAGGGTGTACATGAGTCAGCACCCACTCGCGAGGTCTGGTGATGTCGCGTTTGGCGGGGGCATGCTTCGACGTATGTCAAATTATGATGAGCACTGAATATAATTTAGTTGGAGTTGCAAGTTGGCTGTAAATTGGTTTATGATATAAAAAAACACGAAAAACTGGTCAGATCCAATTTTCATCCATAATTAACTCATTTTTCCGCATCGTTTTTACGACAACTTAACGGAGGTGCTGACTTGCCATGCAACACGCTTATGCGGTCTGACTGCTTTCTTGTGTTTTGCTATATCATGAACAAGTTTACAACCGATTTTGAATTATAACTAAATCATATTCAGCGCATATCATAATTTGAAATACGTCGAAGCGCGCCCCCACAAAATGCGACGTCACCAGACCTCGCGAGTGGGTGCTGACTCATGTACACCCTTCACACTGCATCATATCCAAAAACTAGCCATAACTAAACCAAAGAGTTTTTTACCACCAGCTCCCCTACTATTACAGCCGGGACAAGCTGGGATTATGATAAGAATGCTCTCCCGGAGCTATTCCAAAAGTTACTTTGGGCATGCAGCTGCTCGTCACCAAAAGTACAGATCCAGATTGAGCTAGCAAGGGACTTGAAGCACTGACGAAAAAAGGGGAGGCGGGATTGCGTTAAAGTCCCACGCGCTCCACGCCGTCACAGAGGGGACAAGCCAGCCGACCTTGAGCCTCCGGACGGAAAAAACGGTTTCGACTAATCCCAACCTTGAACGAACGGAGACTCAGGCGGTAGAGAAGGCAATTGAGGAGTTCAAGAAATGGAAAAACCAGTTGTCGAGCTCAACGAGTCGAGAGAACGGCACGAACGAACGAGCAAATGAAGAATCGGCGAAAACTCGGGAACAGGTTGATGGATCTGACTCGCGAGCTCTGCCGATTAATCAGCTCGAGTCGAATTAGGTTGTAACGAGTAAAGTCGTCGAGACAGACGACAAATGTGACAGTAATAATCGCGGGAAAAATACCAATAGAGCGCCTTAAGCTGATTACAGCGCAAAACCGAATCAGAAGATACCTGCTATACTGCACAACGAGTGCGTGAACGAGAGCGGGAACGAGCCCCGGAGCCGTAGCCAAAAGCCAGCAGTGTGTGCTGGTAACGGCAAACAAACGGAAGACCGGAGAATACCGCAGAGTGTGACGAGTACGAGTAACGTGAGTGTGAACGACGCCAGCGTCAGTAATGATGCGCCCAGCGCTGGGAACACCAGGGGAGCGAACTAGCACGAGTGAGCACCTGATCCAGAGGGGTCAGGAACGATCAGCATTCCAACGGGTGCAGAATGCATGCTGCCCCGAACATACGCGACCTACGGAAGCGTATGGAAGTTGCTGATCGAAAAGCGTCTGAGAGACGCAGCCAATTCCGATGAGGATGAAATCAACATCGAGGTGGAGAAAACGAACCAGTTGCGAGAGTTGTGAGGAGCAATACGCTCCTTGCTGGAGCAATGGTTCAGCGGGGAAAGCGTGGTCGAGAGTACAGAGGATATACACGGAGAGCGAGACTATATGATTTTGATATAGTCAAGTAGCCATATGACTTTTGTCTGTGGACAGCAGCGCAGTCCCCGATAGATGGCAGATCGTTTTCATATGGAGACTATATCAAAATCCGCTGCGTCGCTCGCAGCGTAAAGTTATATGGACTGCAGACAAAAATAATCTGCGACTCCCATATATCTTTGATCCTATACCTGCTATACCCTTCGATCCAAGGGAATGCGACAGAACAAACAAGCACGGATGTCCCGAGTGATCCGGCCGAGATTATTATCAACGGGGTAGTGAGCGACGACCGGAATTACTTGGGCATCGTGATTGGGGGGAAGCTGTTCAAAGCATTGTACGACACTGGAGCAACACATACGGTGGTGGGCGACGGGGTCATAAAACACCTCAAGGACCGGTTGATACCGACAACCACAGCGGTGTGCAATGCGAACAGAGAAAGTATGAACGTCGCGGATAAACTGAAGTTGAAATTGGACGCGGATGGAACTGTCGAAACGATGGAAGTATTGGCTGCACTTAATCTGGAATACGATGTTTACATCGGGAAAGATTTTGGGAAGTTGTTCAAATTCAAAGAGGACGATGAGATCAAGTCATGGAGAGTGGGTCGAGGAAAATGGAGGAAATTTTTGAACGCCTCAACTCAAGTGCACCTTGACGATTATGTATACGCGGAGTGCGCTGGAATCTCGGCGGTGAACAACGAAGATCGAGAGAAGATTGAACGACTGATCGAGGAATATCTGCAGGAAGAAGTGGACAGATCAGGGGTAACCACGATGACGGAACATCATATTGATGTACAAGGGTCCCCACCGATCAGGCAAAAACTACGAAGGATGTCACCAGCGGTACAGGAGTTTGCGAAAGCCGAAGTGCAGAAAATGTTTGAGCAAGGAGTTATAGAACGATCGGGCAGTGATTGGTGGAGCATGCCAGTCATTGTCAAGAAAGCGGACGGGTCGTCGCGATTTTGTATCGATTATAGAGATGTAAACAAAGTAACGAAACGAGATGCGTACCCTATCCCGAGTATCGATATTATTCTAGATAAATTACGGAGAGCGCGATTTATTACGAAAATCGATCTGAAATCGGCGTACTATCAAATTAAGTTAGAGAAAAACAGTCGCAAGTACACGGCGTTTGCAGTACACGGGTCTGGGCTATGGCAATTCAAAAGAATGCCCTTCGGACTTACGAACGCACCGATTACCTTCCAGCGACTGATCGACGCCTTTTTCGAGCCAGAATTTGAGCCACACGTGTTTGGTTATTTGGATGACTTGATCATCGCAACAGAAACGTTTGAGGAGCACTTATTCTGGCTTGAAAGGGTGTTGAAAAAGTTGCGGGAAGCAAATCTGACGGAGAACCGAGGGAAATGCGAGTTCTGCTGTACGCAAGTCAAATATTTAGGATATTTGCTTGACGCGGACGGCCTACGGCCAGATCCAGCGAAAGTCGCGCCGGTTCTTGAGTACCCGGCATCCAAGAACGTACAGCAATTGAGAAGATTTCTAGGCATGATTGGTTGGTACGCGCGATTTATCAAGAACAACGGAAAGTTGAAAGTACCCTTGCTCAAACTATTGAAAGCGGAGGCGAGTTTCGAATGGGGAAAAAACAGAACGAGTCGTTTACGAGCTTGAAGAAAGCTCTCACAGAAGCACCAGTTTTAGCCAGACCGGATTTTTCAAAGCCCTTTACAATTCAATGCGACGCGAGTAATTACGCGTTGGGCGCGGTGTTATCACAAGAGCTTGAGGATAGCGAACACCCGATCGTGTTCATCAGCCATGTGCTCACGCCCGCGGAACGAAACTACATGACCACGGAGAAAGAATGTCTGGCAATCATATGGGCCATTCAAAAGCTGAGACCATACATCGAAGGAACGGAATCTCACGTCATAACGGATCACTCAGCGCTCCAGTGGTTAAGGAACTTGAAAAATCCGACTAGTCGGTTGGCTCGATGGGTAACTGAATTACAACAGTGGGATTTTACGATAACCCACAGGAAGGGCGAACTTAATAAGGTGCCTGATGCCCTCTCGTGTGCTTTTGGAGACGAAACAGGAGTGGCTTCGCTGAGCGTAGTGAACGACAAGTGGTACAATGAACGACGGGAAAAGGTGAAAACCTTCCCACGGAAATTCGGGAATTGGAAAGTTCAGAACGATCTTTCGTACGTGTATCATAGGGATAATTTATTAGATCCGGTAACGAACAAAGACGAAAACTGGAAGTTGGTAGTGCCAGAAGAGTGGAGAGAACGCTCGATGCGAGATGCGCATGATGAACCACCGTCGGGCCATCTCGGCATCGAGAAAACGTACGATAGAATCGCCCGTGAGTATTATTGGCCAGGTAGCTACCATGACGTGTACGAGTACGTAAAAGCTTGCCAAATTTGTCAACAGTCCAAAACGTCACAGCAGCCGCCGTCGTTTTATATCCTGTCCGTCGACAGGATATAGAACGTAGTAGCGGCGGATACGATGGAATTACCCAGGAGTAAATGCCAATACAAGTATCTAATTGTTTTCATGGACTTATTTTCGAGATACGTTGAGATAAAGCCGGTTCGTAAAATCGGCGGGAACGCGGTTTGGCAAGTGTTCAACGAGTTAGTCCTGAACAGATAGGGGGCGCCGGAGTACTTTTTAACCGATAACGGGAAAGGATATGGAAATAAAATAGTAAATAAGAATCTGGCTAAATATAACATCACGCACGTAACGACGGCACCCTACCATCCTCAGGCTAACCCCGTGGAACGCTGCAACGGAACGATCAAGACCATATTGGCTATGTTCGTGGGCAAGGACCATCGGGGTACGGACAAGTACCTTTGCGAGCTTCGGCAAGCTTACAACATGGCGAGAAATGATTCGACGCGAGTGTAACCGGCGTTCTTAAACTTCGGACGACATCCGGTCCCGATTAACATCGTGAGACGAGAGGTGGAAGAATGCTTACCAATCGCCGAGATTTCAAACGAGAGTCCGGAGGAACGAGCACGGCGATTGGAGGCATTACGCGATTACGCGATTAAGAATGCATTCAAGGCCCAGGAGCAGCAGGGGAAACAGTATAACAAAGGGAGGAAACACGCGGAATTTAATATAGGAGACATGGTATGGCGGTCAGAACACGCACTCTCCAGCGCGGATAAGGGGGTAAACCGCAAGTTAGCTCCTAAGCGAACGGGACCCTATCGGATAGCGGAGAAACTATCGCCAATTACGTAAATCTTGGATATGGGCCAGAGCAAACGGAACGCGAAAGCACCGGTCAGCGAGCTAACGCGGTGGATACCCCCTCGAACGTCAAAAACCGTGTAAACGTATGGCCAATTGTCTTGCTTTGGTCGTCATTAAACGACCAAACGAACGGGCATTAGTGACCCACACATGGTGTACGAGGCGATCACAAAGGGTTTGGGAGGGGGAGGAGGGCGGTCCACCGCCCTCAAAAAACGATGGAGGTGGCACGCTGTTCGCCGGAAGCCTACCGGCAAAATCGCCACTGTGCCAATATTTAAAATTGGTATATGCCCTGCTGAATCGACCATGGAGTTAACGACCGATTTGGCTTTTTCAACGATCGATCTATCTGATAATCTCAAGTCATCAACATGAACATTCATAAGTTATTCAGTAATGTATCGATGTCCCCTACGAAAAAAGAACACGCAAGTCCTCCCGTGAAGAGAGACAAATCTCGCAGTCTCCCGCAAATAAAGACACATCATCTCGCATTCTCCCCGCGAAGAAATACAAATCTTAAGCTGTGAATACACCGCCTAAATGATATTCAAACTTAGATGGTCGAATCAACCTAATCATAATCTTACGTTCAATGACTCAACTGAAAAAACTATTCATTCGAGCTTTATTTGTGATGATGATCTTGCATTTTCTACAGCCATCTGAGTCATTTAACATTGCATAATTAAAAAGAATAAAAACATCGGGTGTCTCATCATCGGCGTTTTCAGTTAAGTCAGTTGCTTGAAGATGGCTGCGAAACTATTCTATATGCAAGTGAGAGAGAAAGAGTTCGAATCGATTCCAGTTGCGTGAAGTTGGCGATGATTGTACGTTCAACAGAAAAAATTTGTCAACATTACGTATACCTATAACTTGCTATAAACAGTGCCATTTCAGGAGAAATTTTATCCCTCGGAGTTTTTCCGACTTTGGGGATGATGTGGTATGCATGTGTCTGTATGTGCATGTGTGTATGTGTGTATGCACGTCTGAAAATGAAAACTTGAACCACGTCGAGACGTGATACTCTGAAAGTGGTCTATTTATATCACATATTTTCTTCATCGATGGATTTTAACCCATTGAGTCCCAAATTGCAAAAATTTTATTGGTACTTTCGAGCTCAAATATTTTGATGAATAAGACGGAAGGTTCATTGCAAAATAGTCATTCCTACTATTTTCGGGTATGCTCTACACGATACGATGGTTAAAAAGACTGAAAAATTGATTTTCAATGAATAATTAACAAATTAAAATAAAGAATGAAAATTTTTTGGAGCACATTTTTTCCAATCCAAAATCAGAAGAAGAAGGAATTTCATTTTCACCGTCACTATTGTCACCGAACTTTTCAAATTCGTTGAGTTTTTTCGACTATAATTTTTTTCAGCAAAATGGCGGCCAGAAAACGGGAATCAATATTTTGGATTTTCAATATTTTGGATGGCGGTTTCAAGATGGCAACTGACGATTTTCCACATTTTTAGTCGGAGAATCGTGAAAATTTGGACTAATAGATTCTTGGGGGCGCTGATGATAAATCTGACATCACATTTTCGGAATCCTGTATCCAAGATGGCGGTTTCAATATGGCGGCTCATGATTTTGTACATTTCTAGTTGGAGGTTCGTGAAAATGTTAATGAAAGGGTTTCTGAATCTTTACTGCTGGAATAGATTGTTGGGTTTTTAATAGTGACTGAAATCGGAAACTAAAAATTTGAATCTTCATTTTTTCTATATTTCGTCAACGTTGTTCATGGATGAAAACGATGGCTGAAAGATGAAAATAACGAGATTTTGAAAATATAGAAAATTGTCCACCGCCATCTTGAAACCGCCATCTTGGATACAGAATTTTGAAAATCTGATGTCAGATTTATTATCAGCGCCCCCGAAAACCCATTATTTCAAAATTTCACGATTCCCCAACTAAAAATGTAGAAAATCATGAGCCGCCATCGTGGATACAGAATTTCGAAAATGTGATGTCAGATTCATCATCAGCTCCCCCAAGGACCCATTAGTCCAAATTTTCACGATTCTCAGACTAAAAATGTACAAAATCATGAGCCGCCATTTTGAAACCGCCATCTTGGATACGGAATTCCGAAAATATCATGTCAGATTTATCATCAGCGCCCCCGAAAACCCATTATTCCAAATTTTCACGATTCTCTGACTAAAAATGAGGAAAATCGTTAGCCGCCATCTTGAAACCGCCATCTTGAATCCAGAATTTTGAGAATTTGATCTCAGAATCGTTATCAGCAACATTGAAAACCTCTGTATACGGAATTTCAAAGGAATATATCGAATATGAAAATGTATGCTTTAAAATATTGGCCGTTTTTTGGCCGCCATTTTGCTGAAAAAATCATAGTCGGAAAAACTCAACAAAATTGGAAAGTTCAAATATTTTGTGCACTTTTGTGCATATTTGCAACAAAAAAAATAAAATTCCTTCTTCCTCTGATTTTGGATTGAAAAAAAGTGCTCCAAAAAATCGCATTTTTCATTTTAATTTGTTGATTATTTATTGAAAATCAATTTTTTCAGTCTTTTTAACCATCGTATCGAGTAGAGCAAACCCGAAAATAGTGACTATTTTGCAATAAACCTTCCGTCTTATCCATCAAAATATTTGAGCTCGAAAGTACCAATAAAATTTCTGCGATTTGGGACTTAATGGGTTAATGAAAATTGGTATCCATGGGTTTTTGAGGTCGCTAATCACAAATCCAGCCTCAGATTTGGAAAAATCGAATGAGAGCCTCTAACATTGGTGACCAAAAATTTGAAAAGATACTGGATTTCAATGGAAATTGGTATCCATGAGTTTTTAAGGGCGCTGATTACACATCAAGCTGTAGATGGAAATAAGCCTAAGCCTTTACCATCGTCGATGGTAACAAAGAAGCATCCATTTAGATGTTTTACTGATAAAGAGACATTTTTTCTACTCTGGTATCAGCGAAAGTCGGAAGTTTCCATTCAAAATAAGCTTATGTTGGCGAAGTAATAAGCCTCGATCAAAATATGTAAAAATGTTTGTGACAATTATAATCTTCAATTCTTGTACCAGAGGTTATGCTGTTACGCAAGTAGAGTACCACAGTATTTCATTCGAACCACTGTATATGAATTCTCCAGTTCTTATTTTTTCCGTTCTTTCAAAGGAACTTGTAGAACAAATATATGAATATAATTATAATTAGGAATACACACACAAATGCATGCATTAACTTCAAACGCGAAAAAATTAGAAAAAATGTAATAACACTTAAAACGGTTTCTTTTATAAAGTTGAATATGAAACGGCTCTTTATTTGGGTAGCCTTCTGAAAAGATGTTTCCTTGTTACAGTCGACGATGTTGATGGTTTACGCTTATTTCAATCTGAAGCTTTATGTGTAATCACTGCCCTGAAAAACCCATGTATAACAAGTTTCATTAGATTCCATTATCTTTCCAAATTTTCGGTCAGCAATCTTGCAGGCTCAATCTAATTTGAATTTTAAATTTTAGGCCGGATTCGTAATCAGTGACCTCAAAAACCCAAGGATACTAATTTTTATTGAAATCTAGATCTATTTAAATTTTCGGTCGCCAATCTTAGAAGATCTAATTTGAAATCTTAAAATTGAAGACCGGATTCGTAATTAGCGACATCAAAAACCCATAGATACCAATTTTCATCAAAATACATCGATGAAGAAAATATATAATGTAAATAGTCCACTTTCGGAGTATCACGTCTCGACGTGGTTCAAGTTGTAATTTTCAGCCGTGCATACACACATACACACATGCACATACAGACACATGCATACCACATCATCCCCAAAGTCGGAAAAACTCCGAGGGATAAAATTTCTCCTAAAATGAAAGACAAATCGATGAAACTTCAATGAGTTCGACGGTTTTTCAAAACTCTTGAATTTAAATCAACACACTGTACTAACAAAAATGGTAACTTCCTTTTAAAAAGTAGGCCTTTCGTGATCTTCTTATTGGAATAAAATCACTTTCTATCAGTAGCACAATGGGTACACGTTATCTATGTGATATTCAGTACAGATTTTCAAAAAGACTTCTGAAAAGAAACAATTTCCTATACATGTGTGAGCTGGAATATAAGTCGTCACAGAAACGTTTATATAATACATGATTGCACTCAGCAAGTTTTCAAATCAATTTTCAATAAATAAATTTTCATTTCAAACTCAATTGTCTGAGAGAGAGAGAGAGAGAGAGAGAGAGAGAGAGAGAGAGAGAGAGAGAGAGAGAGAGAGAGAGAGAGAGAGAGAGAGAGAGAGAGAGAGAGAGAGAGAGAATTTCTATTTATTATTTCTAATCATATGTTTAAGACCCCCGTTTATGGCTTGAAGTTTCAAGTCTATTTCTGAATGATTGTTTTAACTTTAGATAACGAGCTCCCTAGCTCATCAACAACTAATGAAACTTTAACAGCTGGCCCGAGTTTCTCTGTATTAGTAGGGTCTCGGAAGAATCGCCTTAAAAAATCACCCGGAAAAGAAAAACTGATCAAGATTCATGGATTGAAACGCAGCTAAGAAAGCTCGCCTTTCAGGAAAAGCGGGCCAGGGCAGGAATGACAAAAATATCAAACCACGGCAAATGAAAAGTGGATGCGGTGATACATGTCAATTTAAGTACAGTAACTCCATATCTGAAGAGGAGAGGACTACTGCTTTTGACCAGTATTGGGAACTATCTGATTAAACCAAACAGGGAGTTCTAACGAGTCTGATTCTTCAGATTCTACATCTTCGGTTGTATTGAAGGAAAAAACTCATCAAAAGGCCCAACGTTTAATTTTCACTTCGCCTAAGGGAGGGGATATCGTTAGAGTTTGCAGAAAAATGTTTCTAGATACTCTTGGTAAGTAGTCCAGAGAAGTAGTCTGGCTCATTGAGCCAGAACCAACCCAGCTTTTGCGGGAAAATAAATCATATCCCCACTACGAGCGCAGGGGGCGGGCGCGCCGTCTCACCTTACATATGATAAGCAATCATTATATCATGCGACATGCTATTGCATATTATAATTTTTTGTAGCCTTTACTTTTAGGTAAAGACCAATCATTGGTTGATATTCCGACGAATTTCAATGAAGATTTTTTTTTCTCATCTCCCTTATCAGTAAGAGTTTTGTATAACCAGACTTACTCTGATTCTGTCCCATGATGAAATGATGCAGTTTTTAGTTTCATATGTGATAACCGAGCGTAGCCTCTTGATTTCGGCGCTTTGAAAAGCAAGTGTGACTTGCTATTGCACTACCTCTATTATACACGGCTTAGCAAGCCTATCTACAATTCATTTTCCCAGACATGATATTTCGAATACATACTATTGCCCGTACTTTTTCCCCGAGCGTATTTGTATCCTCTATATGCTTCAGATATAAATGAATAATATTTTACGGATAGAATGGTAGAGTAGATTGAGTTGTGATTACTCTACACGGTCTTGTTCTTTTTCTAATCCATGGTTCTTTTGGCAAAGGAATATATCTTCTCGTATTTTTTTGCAAGATTTAGATGGAATCGGTTTTCATTTTTCTCTTTTCGGGCAAAAGAGGCAAACTTCTCTCGACAATCGAATCAGATGACGACATGATGATGAATGAATCCCTCATGATTATGCACATGGCTTAATGCAATAATGTAGTGTTGATAGAGTAGGGAGGGGAGGTAGTGCGGACACCGAAAAACGAGGCGGCTCATCTTACATACAATGAGCTAAAGTAGCCATTGATTCATTATATGTGCAACTTGCTATCGCATAGGTCTAGTCCATCTGGATACTTTCATATTACAATTTTGTAACCTTTGCTTCTAGACCAAGTATTCATCGATATTTCAGTTAGATGCTGCTTGCAACTGTAGTGTTCACTCAATTCTTCTCAATTAAATATATATCGAATCTTACAAAATTGATCAATAATAACTTCTTCTTCCTTCAAATAATCTGGAGTTGGACACCTTAACGGTGGCAAATCCAAAACAGGTTTCGAATACATCAATTTTCTCCTCTCACGAATCTTTCGATTTTCAGTAAATTTTCTGGCATTCTTCCTTGATTGAGAATAGATTTCACGGCTGCAGTCACATCGTCGCCAGTTTTCGTCTTGAGAAGAAAGGGCCCGAGCATATTTGGAGAATATATCTATGACTGTTAGCATGTATCGACATCCTTTATTCTCTTTTGCATGTGGCTGCATCTCGACAAGATCAGCTTTTCAAGTTTCATCCAAGCCTCGCACATCAAACTTTAAACGAAGATTATTGCGAAATGCTAGCTTATGAAGCTCCTCTACAACTGACTGCTTCTGATTCTTCTCTAAACGACTTTCACATAAACAATGAATAAAGATCATAAATCCACCATTATATATCACTTTTTGGATTCCGAACATCAGCTGCTAGTTGATTGATTTTTATATCAATCTCATCTCTATTAACTTCAAGAATATCCAACAATTTTCTAATTTTTTTCCGCACATTCTCCTCTATGTTTGTCATGATACTTGATGCAACTAGATTAACTATCTCACGCAAGGGAGAAAAATTTGATTCATTCATATCTTTCAAAGTCTTGAAATTGACTGCATGATTGTCCAGAGTTGGCTCTGCTATGTTTCACAATCACTTATTGTCAATGTCATATTGACCATCGTAGGTGATTTTTTAACCAGGTCCAGGTGGACCTCGATCATTCGATGATCGCTTCAAGTGATGTCCGAACAAATCAATAGTCATTTTGATACTGATATGAATTTCCAATTAGTCTCAGTATATATACCCTCCTTCACGAAGCTCTTCAATAATTGATTGAATCTCATTTTCGTGACTTGGATTGCCAGCTGATCGTTCGACCATAAGTAGCCGAAGCCGATGAATTAATTCATTGCGATCATCCCAGTATACATAGTCCATTCGAGTACGAGTACTGGCAATCTTGTAACGATGTAAAAGCCCCGAACCCACTGTCTGTTTAAACAAAGGACTGATGAATTTAGTATACTTGGTACTATTTGACGTTTTAATCGCCTCACTCGTTTTATGTTTTTTCTTGTGAGCACTTGTTTGCTGTGAAATTTTATGATAAAATTCCATGTCATCTTGAGTAATAAATCTCTCATTGGGATGTCTTTTGGAGAGCAATTCTAACAACCCTTCAGTTTTCTCATAATTCACATCATCAATTTTTATTACATCACGATGAAAGTTGATTCGAGAATCCCCAATCATGTTTATGTTACCTTCTTCCCACACTCCATACAATCTATCGAGATCTTGCTCATTTCTCTCCAACATTTGAATATAATCCCGTGAGAATGAATTATAACCATTGTAACTATCATCATTATCATCATCATCATCATTATCATCAGTTGCGGTTTGAATTCCAGATAAATCTGCAGGTAGAACAGTATCTTCAAATATAGGTTATGCAGTTGAATTGAAAATATCATCAATCTCTTGAGCAGAAGGAGAAGATTCATTGGGCAACCTAGGTGGGGAGATGGACTGATTGAGTTCTTCTCTAATTAATGGCCTGCGAGACTTGAAAGTATATTTTCTGATCAGAATATCCGGAGCAATTTTTTCTAGTGGAATAACAATAGGTTTGGAAGTGTCAGCTGAAGCTCTCTCAAATGTGTCTCTTTCAAATTTCATCAAATTATACTTTTTCTAAACTGCATTTCTAGCCTTCACTAACTGCTGTAGAATATTTCTTTCTTTTCGTATATCGTCCATGTTGACGCATCAATGCTCAATTAACGACTGTTTTATTTAGCCATCATAGGGATATATTTATAGCAAAACGGTCGAAACCCAAGCGGTATCGACCATTATTTATAGCTCTATCTTTGTCAATCACTGTAATTCCATGTCTTTCTCTCCAACATTTCGAACATAAATCTTTAAACTGTGTATAATTCATGTCGGTATTTACATGATCATCATACACATGCTTCAAGTTAACATTTTCCTGTCGAAATAAGTCAGGTGTACCCAATATGCGCCACAACCCAATATGCGCCACCCTTCGTATTCCATATATACGCGCGTCTAAAGCATCGCCGCGGCACAGGATCTTGTCGGCAATACTAAATAATGAAGGAAGAAAACATTTTTCCCGATCTGAAACCCTTACACCAATTTGTTAGAGCTCGTTTTCTTCATTTTTTCACCAGTTTTGATTCTCGATCTAATTTTGCTCAGGTAAGTGCGAATTCTTTTAATACCCTTAAACTGGGCCAAAAAAATCGAGCGACATATCATTCGATTCCTTGACATCCCATCTACATTATCCAATTTTTTTTTTCGTCTTACGCCCTCTTTATCAACCGTTTCCATAGCTCTTCGTTACTTTTATCAAACGTACCCAATATGCGCCACCTCTATTTTCTTGTTCTAGCTGCTACAATCAACCCATTGATGCTAAATATCCGCTAAACATAGTCAAAAGAAAGTCTAGTTCAAGCTCTGGAGCAGGTGAAGAAAGGTGAGATATCGCAGAGGATGGCTTCGACTATATAAGATACCTCGTTGAACATTTCAACGATATGTCAAACAAAACATATTCGAAAAAAGAAAAATGAGTCGACCATATGCGTTAACGACAGTACAGAATGAAGAATTGTGTAGTCGAATTAAACGCTTAGCAGATATTGGCTATCCTATAACGAGAAAAATTTCGAGGTTATGCGTTCATAAGTACTGTCTAGGAAAAAACATCAGACAGAATTTTTCTGCCATCAAGACAATAGCTAGTCCCAAATGGGTTCGGACATTTTTAAAATTGAACTTTTTTATTTCAGTGAGAACATCTCAATTAAATTCAAAATTATACTAAAAATAGTGTTTATCGATTTGAGAGGTTAATATTGGAATTGAATGTTGCATGAGTTAATTTTTTTGATTCAAAAACAACGTTTTTTCATGAATCTCAACTGAAAACTCGATTTGATTTAAGTTGTTAGAAGTTCATAAAGTCTATGTAATATGGATTAATCAAAGACAAAATGTATTTTTTAATAAAATGACAACAGAAATATACTCTTTTATTCGTATTTCATTAATTTCAGACGAAATTGGATGAAAAGTAGTATTTTCAGAGTGGCGCCATATTGGGTACACTAAAAATTTGTTCCCGGAACTTTCTATTTTTAAAACGCTGTATTCCAGCGTCAAACTGTTCAAATCAAATGAGACTCATCTCATTTTGAAGGTATTGAGTAGACCTTTGATTTGACACCAATCGCGTTAGAAAATGTTCATTTGACGCGGTGTAGTGACCTTTCTCACTTAGGTGGCGCATATTGGGTACAGGTACCTTATAACAAGTAGATTAACATTGTCTCTAACAAGATATTTTGAAACATGCGCATATGATTGACAAAGATAAAAACAATCAACATTCTTGTGTCTGCCCATGCAGAAAAATGCTCTCACATTATCCACATTAGGCTCTAGTAACTCTTTTAAATACTTTTACTTTGGCTGATTCAGAGATTTTGAATATACATGAACGTTTTCGAACCTCAACCCCATTAAGGTGTGTAATGAGAGCAAGTGAACTATTTGTTTTGCCACAATTGGAAGGACTACAAAATACTGCTCTTATGCTGTCGGGAAGTAGATTTTCATGACGATTGTTCTTCTTTTCTTTCTCCACTATAGCATCAAAATTTGCTACAGGAAGCTTCATAGAATTCTCTATGAAATTCATCCTCGCTCCTTGCTATCTTGACGACTACTGTTTGTTGGTGTATAAATAATATGATCAGAAGAAGAAGAGAAGTGGTCGAGGATTAGTCAATAAGGTTATTAATTAACTATCATTTGAATTACACTTGCCCGGTTATCAGTACTGTCGAACTGGTACCAAATTATTTGAAAGTTCAGCTCGAGGCCATCCAGAGATCAATCCCTTAGATATATCTTGCAAAGAAGACGATATAACCTACTCGAAAAATCAAGAAAATATCGAAGCAAGAAACGCAGCCGATAAAATACTTGTAAACGAAGCTTGGCGAAGAGTTCGTGCTACAGACTCGGGAATAGGAGAGAAGACAGCGGCCCTGGCTGTAACTAACGCTATGAAATAAAGTCAACTTTCGGCATGGGTCTTAAGGGGAAGAAGAAGAAGGAGAAATTATCTATCACTCCGCTTCCGAATCAGCTGTTGATAGTGAACCTGCTCAGAAAATTATTTCTTCGGCTCTCAAGGGTGCCAAGTCAGCCATCAAGAGAGCAGGAGATCAAAGCTTTGTAAAAGTTCCTCGCATCTTGTAAGTTTTTTTCGGAAATTGGTTCTGACCATATCTCATACCATTGTTTGCAGGATTGAGTGCTACTGGTGCATTAGCAGAAGGAGCAGCTGGGGTAACAAAAGCCATCAATGATGCTAAGGCTGCCCGTCGACCATTGGAAGGTGTGACGTTGCATCTGCCTGCAACGGCCACTGGGGGGGAAAACGTCCCGACAGATAATGTGGTTAGAAAAGGGTGGGCGCCAGGCGATCAATTGCCAAATCAAGATAAATTATTCATTCACTTAGCTAGTCCGATCACGAGGGAACTAATCACAAATACTAAGGGTGGCCCGAATGAGACCCGCTGCTGGGGGGTGTGCCGGGTAAGGCGGCCGAGCCTCAATTCTCGTGTGCCAGGGGAGTGGGATTGTCAGGCGTTCCCGACTTCACCTGGGGAGCCTCTCCGGGGAGGGCAGCCCCCTACCCCTTGCGTCCGTGAGCCATAACGGTTACCCGTCGGCCCATTAGACGAACTTACTATATTCCTCCTGGAAGATGTTGCTGCTGCTGCTACAATATCAAATTAAATAATGTGGCCAGTAAATATCAATATATAATAGTCAAAGAAATCATCGGGGGGAAACAGGAGGATTTCCAGTACAGGTAAGTAATTAATATCTCAAGGTATGCATATTCAATCATAAAAGCGAATTTATTTCAACCAAAAGTGACAAATTCAGTCAACGGATTTACTTGCTAAGCATTAATTAAACAAGAAATAATTGATACGCCGACCCGACGCCGGTTCAATCTCTGAGCGTCAGCTCGCCCGCCACTTTATGACGAGCGTTGCTTCGCCCAATGTGAATTCTTGGCAAGACCGATTATCCCGTTCCTATCGTGACCGAATATTCCGCGCGCGTCCTGGGGGCCTTCCCGAGCCCAATCATCGGCCTAATAATTGTTCATATTACCGTTATTCGATGTATACTCTGCACTCAATACTGTGAGAAAAATACTGAAGTCGACTATCGACACTGTGAGAAACAAAAGATGTAAGCGAAAAGAAACACTGGTCCATTCGGTACAACTGCTGCTGTAAGAATGGCGGAGGAATCGCCTCGTGGCGCCTTCCTCCCGGCCCTTATCCCTCGAGAATCCACGGAAGCCAATTAGCATATTCCGCGAGGCGCCAAAATGCTCGCGGGACCAATGGGGAAAATTCCTGGAAACGCGCAATTATGTAAATTTTCCCATTGGTCGACCGCACTTGCACGCCCCCTATTACTACTGGCCACGCAGGACCATTCAAATACTCTAAATTAATTATGCATGTACAAGGACTTGCAAAGTCCATCTAATTACGTGAAATCTACGTTAACTTGAATTATTTACAATAAATAATAATATACAATAAATAATTAGGCAGGCGCACTCAACTGCGCACGCCTATGGTCTCTGCGCATGTACAAATTCAATTAAGTTCGTTTGAATCTCGCGCGGCCCCGCGCCTGCGCGCCTCAGTTCGCGCGCCGCATATAGGCGCTGCGCGCTTGCCTTTACCCTCTCCGCGCCTCGTTTCCCCGCCGCCGCGCGCGCTAGTCCCTCCAAGCCGCCTCTCTTCTGCTGCGACCGCATGGCCAGCAGTAAAGATGGCCGCTCGCTCGCTTCGCTCGCGCTCGTCTCGGAACCGGCGCCCGCGTGCGCCCGCGCAACCTCGACCTCGAAGCTCCTCGCCTGGAGCTTCGGAGAGTAGCCGCGAGTGTCCGCGTCCATGTTTCGGGGCCGGAGTCGGAGCGCTCGGGTCGCCCTCCGGCCCACAACATCATGGCGGCGCGCAGACTGCCCCCTCTTCAGAGCCATCTGGGGGACATCGTCGCCGAGACGACTCCCCAGGGCCCTGGGGTGGCTGCCTGCTGCTCGCCCTCCGGTGTGAAGTGCCTTCTCTCATTGTGTGGTGTTTTCCAGGTCGCTGCTGTGGACTGCTGCCCTCCTCGTCAACTCCAGCTCCACGAGGGACAGCCAAGCAGCAACAGGGGTCCAGCCGTCACCAGAGCACCTCGACAAGGAGAAAAGGATTGGTGGTCAGCTCAGGGGCTCGAGCTGACCACCAAGGACCGATAACCCCAGCAGCGAGTCCCCCAGAAGGACTGGACGATGGGCGAGCCCCATCGTCCACACGTAAACACTACCCACATTATACATTGGGAGTGTTCCATTATTAATATTATATTTTTGTATTGCAAGGCTGGGCGGAGGAGGACCTGCTGGTCACAGAGTCCTCCTCCAGAGCGTCAAGAGCTTTGCCCACAATATTCTGGGGGGGGGGATAATCTAGTGAGTAGGCGGGTAGGTAGGTTAGAGGGGAGAACTCAGGCTCTCGTGGACAGAGCCTTCGGTTAGAATCCGCAGTTCAATGGTTTACCAACGACTCAAGCTGCTGGGAAACCAATATTAGGCCGGTCCTCGGTGGCTCACTCACGGGAATATTAACAAGAATATATGTATACACATAAACAATCGATTCAGACCTCATGCACTACTATTCTACTCCTTAACCTCTACTTAACCACTACCTTACGTAACCTTAACCTGTTGCTATACAACCTGAAACAAAGAAAACATATAAGTTAGTGGGGTTAGGTTATCTACGGACATTACAAGACCACGGGACGGCACAGCACTTTTCAGTCTACTTACTGATTCCGTGCCAGTCTACCGCCTAGATTTCCTGGAGTCTACGCATGTCCGCCAGGCGGTAGGGAGGACGCCCCCTCCCTATCGGGGGGAGCGGCTCCTCCGGGCCTCCCGGAGTCCGGCTAAATATCCCTCCAGGTACGGGTCGCTTCTGCTCCCGGACCGTTGCCGATAACGGTTGGTCCGACGAGTTCAGCGACTCTCCCTGGGACGTCTGCCCGACTCCCGGGGCCTTCGCCCGGCCGGAGATCTTGACTAGCTTTGCCTTCTTTCTGCGGATCGACTTGGGGTGCTCTCCCGTGACCGGAACCGGCCCGGTCGATAATATTCCTGAGCACCAGGAAGCTGGAATCCCGGTAGCAACATGCTGTCTTCCCTAGCCCAGGAATTGGACCGGAACCTCCAGTATGCCCCCGCACATTGGGGGCACTGCTACTCAGTGACTCCCCGTCGTCCGCAGTTGAAGCAGAAATCTCCGGGCAGCTTGATTGGACACCCCTTAAAGGGGTGTTGCGGTCGCCAACAGTGGGTGCACCTCGAATGATGGGTGTCCAGCTCGTGGTCCGTCGGAATGCGACACAAACCTCCGAACTGGAACCCGTACAAAATCGACGGTAGCTCACCATTGTGGTTCCGCTCTCGCTCCCATTCAGCTCGGACCGCTGCCCAATCCACTCCACACCATGTCCCGGGTTCCGGAGCGTCGAACTCTCTTCGCCCTCTGGTGGTTGGCGCGCCGCCGAGCCTTCCGACCCTGGCGCTTCGCCACTACGGGTGCGTTTTCCGACCCCTGTACCAGGCCAACGGGAGTGCTTGTGGCGGCAGGAACCGGTTCCGATGGCGCCCACTCCATCACCATCACCTCCTCCCTCGCCGGCGTAGGCTCTCGCCTTACTACATTCGATGGCCCAGGGTGATCTGGCGACAGGTCTCGCTTCCCCGACACGTCCCGGCCGTTTTCGTAATCTTCGGCCGTTAGATGACGGGTTGGCTTATACCTGCGCCTTTTTGCGCCTTCTGAGGGTCGCAACATAGGGTAATCCTCCCTGGGCCTCTCCACCCGAATGTTAACCGGTTCGGTAATCGATGAATGGAGGAGCGTCACGGTCCCCTTCCCAATCCCTCGACTCCCACTCCCCAGGCTCCTGGGTAACAGTGGCCGGGGCACTTCCCCAGGGCTGACCCAGCTCGACGAAGCTCGGCAGCATCACCTCTCCTTCGGGATCTCTCCTCGGCTGTTGTTGTTGCTGCCACATCCCTGTTCGAACTACGGGTTCTTCTGTGCGGGAGGAGTGCTGGGCCGGGACACTTGGTGGGTCCTCCGACAGCACCAGCCTACTCAACTCCCGCACTGCCTCCTCGCTGTCGAGCTCTATAATCGGAGGGGTTGGCGGTCTTGGTGAACCCTCCCCGATTACCAGCCTCCGGCTCCTCTCGATCTCCTCCTCCAGGTCTGGAGAGATCGGCAGGCTAACCTTAAGCGAGAGGCGCGTCTCCAATCCTGCACCTCGACGCTTGGCCAGCTTAGGGATCTTGGGGATCGCCCCTTGACCCCTATAAGGACCATCCGACTAGTCTCTGATTGGTGACAGACTGGTCGACGCGACGGCTTGGTCACCGGACCGTCCCACACTCCCCGGGAGTGCCACCCCCTCCCTAGCCGCAACCAACCGGGCAGCGGCGGACGTCGAAGGGGGCGGGACGAGACTTGCTCGACTAGCGGTGTTAGCCCACCCTGCTTCTTCGGGGCCGGTCTTCTGCCCCAACGTGGAGGGACGCGTCTCCTCGGCGTACGCCGGCACACGAGATGGATTGTACAACTCATCCATCCCGCGCTCGAACGCCAACCGAGCCTCCTCCTCGGTTAACTCGACCGGCAAAGCCGGGAACCCAGGTGGGGGGTTTGAGACGCGTCCGCCCTCCTTGCCCATCTGTCCGTTGTTCGACGAAGAAGCCATTTCTAATTATATTGTGGGAGAAAAGGGGGAAAAAAATAAAAATAATATTATTAAGGGCCTTCTAATACTACCTTACACTCTACCCTTCACCTTATCCTAGATCCTTAATTATCCTTAACGCTACGGGGGAGGGGGGAATTTAACGGCGTATTTGGGACACGTGCACATTGGGTACGCGCCTGTTGGACCCGATGTCCAGAACGTAAACCAAGGGAGACGTTTTCTCTGCGATTTTATACGGTCCTTCGTACTCCGCGGCCAGTTTACTGGAGAAGTGTTTACTTCCATCCGATAGGAAATGCGTCTTCCACATAACCTCATCTCCTACCTCAAACTAGGCCGGAACCCGCCCTTATCGTAACGCGTTTTCTGCTTCTCCTGCACTCCTTCTATAAACGTCGTTACCAGGTCCCCTAACGCACTCAAACGCTTCATCCGATCTGCCCATTTCGCTGGGGTGATTGACTAGATTAATCCCGTGCCCTCTGCTTCGCGGCGAAGACTCTTAACCGGCCGGGGGTGCCGGCCATAGTTAAGGAATACAGGGGAGACCTTCGTGGTAGCGTGAGTGGCCGTATTTATCGCATGGCGCAACTCGTGCAGATGCTTGTCCGAAGAACGATGATTGTGCCCCACGTAAATCGCAATCGTCTTCTTCAGGGTCCGATTGCTACGTTCTACCGGATTGGCTTGGGAGTGATACGGAGGTGTAGTGATGTGTTTTGTCCCAAACGCGTCTAGGACGGCCTGAAGGTCCTTGTTAAGGAACTCCTTGCCGTTGTCCGTTAGCAGGTACCTTGGAGTTTCCCATCGGTACAAGATTAGCTCCTCTATGGCCTCCGCTACCACCTTGCCTTCCTTCTTCCGAATAGGCTTCAGTTCCACCCATTGGGTGAATAAATCCTGTAATACCAAAAGGTATTTATTCTGACCCGAGCTAGATGGGAACTCCATCAAGTCCGCGGCTACCACAGCCCAAGGACTCTCAATGTTCCTTGTTCCCATCAAGCCTTGCGGTGCTGCCTGAGAAGTCTTGTACTTCTGGCAATCCGGACAACCCCGGACATACGCCCAGACTCCGTACCACATTCCTGGCCAGTAGTACTCCCGGGCTATATGGTCGTATGTCTTCTCAATACCGAGATGCCCAGAGGAATATTCTCGATGAGCATCCGCCAGGACTTGGGCTCTCTTATTCAGAGGAACTACGAACCTCCATCCTTCTTGCGGGGAGGCAATGGGGTCCAGCAATTCATCCCGACGATATCGGTAGAGCATACCGTTTTCCACCTTCCAATTGGAGTACTTTTCCGGCTCCTCTAGTACTTCCTTAATTCTTTTCGAGTACCAGGGGTCACTGAGCACCTCGAATGCAGCCACCTCCTCCGGTTCATCTTCGTACAAACGCGAGAGGGCATCCGGCGCGTGGTGGAGTGCACCCTTCCGGTGGAAAATGGTGAAATCCCACTGTTGCATTTCCAACGCCCACCGCCCCAGGCGGCTCGTCGGATCTTTCAGGTTTTTCAACCAGAGTAATGCGCTGTGGTCAGTGACTACTGTGAACCTGTAACCCTCGATGTACAGGCGGAACTCCCCGATAGCCCTCAAGAGAGCCAGACACTCCCGCTCTGTAGTCGTATATTTCCGCTCCGCCGAAGTCAATTTGCGACTCTAGTAGCAAATAGAATGTTCGCCATCCTCGGCCTCTTGCGTTAGCACCGCTTCAATGGCGTAGCTACTGGCGTCGCAATGAATCGTGAACGGTTTCGTAAAGTCTGGCCGGGCTAACACCGGTGCGGTTGTTAGCGCCTTCTCGAGACCCTCAAAGGCCACCGTCTGCTCCTCCGTCCATTTCCAACTCTGGTCCTTCCTTAATAACTGCAATAACGGAATCTTCAGTTCCGCGTCCTGCTCAATAAATCGGGCGTACCATCCCACCATTCCCAGAAAACGCCTCAACTGCTTCACGTTTAACGGTGCAGGATAATTCACCACTGGCGCAATCTTATCTGGGTTTGGTCGAAGGCCCTCCTCGTCGAGCAAGAACCCCAAGTAGAAAACTTGGGAGCAGCAGAATTCGCACTTATCGAGGTTCACCACCAGACCCGCTTAGGGCAGTCTGAGGCCCGATGGCCCGCTCCCGTAGTATTCTAGGTCGTCTAGGCTTCCTCAACGTAATGCGCAGGATCTTCCGGTTACTCGGGCGTTTACGAAAATAACCGGCGATCGTCTGTAGACCGTCCAGGAACCGGGTCACTGACTCGCCTTTCCCCTGGGTACGAGCTCTCAGCTCCCCCTCCAAATCCTCGCTATGCCACTCCCCACCGAAACGATGCTGGAACGCCTTCTTGAACTCTTTCCATGTTCCGAACTGTCCTCGCTGGTTACGCAACCAACGAGCCGCGTCCCGCGACAGCACGCTCGGGAGAGCTAGGATAATCTCCTCCGCGGATGCTCCGGCGCTGCGCTTGCACACCTCCAAATTCGCCAGGAAGTCCGCAGGGCTTTCCTTCGCATCTCAAACAGAAAGAAAAACTAAAACAGAGAAGGACAATTTCCTCGCTTGGAAAATCTTTATCAATTTGAACACGCGCTCGCGGTGACTCTCATCCTCCTCCGATTCGCTGCTCTCCGAAGATTCGTCCGAACTCGAATATACCGAAACTCGCGACCGACGATGCTTCTTCTCCTTCCGCTTCGATTTCCGCGTCTTCTTACGTTTAGGAGTGCTCTCGCTCGAGTCACTGGCGATCCGCGGATGAATTAAGCATTCACTTAGCTAGTCCGATCACGAGGGAACTAATCACAAATACTAAGGGTGGCCCGAATGAGACCCGCTGCTGGGGGGGTATACCGGGTGAGGCTCCTCCTCGCCTGGAGCTTCGAGTAGCCGCGAGTGTCCGCGTCCATGTTTCGGGGCCGGGGTCGGGGCGCTCGGGTCGCCCTCCGGCCCACAACATCATGGCGGCGCGCAGGCTGCCCCCTCTCCAGAGCCATCCGGGGGACATCGTCGCCGGGACGACTCCCCAGGGCCCTGGGGTGGCTGCCTGCTGCTCGCCCTCCGGTGTGAAGTGCCTTCTCTCATTGTGTGGTGTTTTCCAGGTCGCTGCTGTGGACTGCTGCCCTCCTCGCCAACTCCAGGTCCACCAGGGACAGCCAAGCAGCAACAGGGGTCCAGCCGCCACCAGAGCACCTCGACAAGGAGAAAAGGATTAGTGGTCAGCTCAGGGGCTCGAGCCGACCACCAAGGACCGATAACCCCAGCAGCGAGTCCTCCAGAAGGACTGGACGATGGGCGAGCCCCATCGTCCACAGGTAAACACTACCCACATTATACATCGGGAGTGTTCTATTATTAATATTATACTTTTGTGTTGCAGGGCTGGGCGGAGGAGGACCTGCTGGTCACAGAGTCCTCCTCCAGAGCGTCAAGAGCTCTGCCCACAACATTCTGGGGGGGGGGGTAATCTAGTGAGTAGGCGGGTAGGTAGGCTAGAGGGGAGAACTCAGGCTCTCGTCAACAGAGCCTGGGCTCTCCCCGTCACAAAGGAAGTCAGCGACATAATAAGACAATGGAAGCAATTGCCATTGGTAAAGGTCTTTTCTTAAAACCATACAAGAAAGGTTTTGGATTATATCAAAAACCACATTTAGGTGCAGGTATAAAAAAAAGATCGACGTTACATTACCTAAGCGAGTATTAACAAATTTTGATATACTCGAATATGCTCGACAGATGGATATTCCAAACTTCCGTGGTGTATTCATGCGTGATGAAATGCTTCTAGATTGTCCACGCTATCAAGAATCGGCTATTGTTAATCTCGATAGCGCGAGTGGACCTGGTTCACATTGGGTTGCTTATCGAAAACGTGGCAACGATGTGGTATATTTTAATTGTTTTGGCAATCTTCAGCCACCTCTAGATCTCATGTTATATTTTGGAACTGATGGTATGGAGTATAAACCCAAGAGATACCTAAATTTCAGAACGTATACTTTCGAACATTTGTGTTTACAAACAAGTAAGAGCCGGAAATGATGCTGCTTTCAAAAATTATAAAATTGATTCGAATGAAATTGAATGGCTCATGCCCTATGTGCGATAATGCCCTATCTAACGATCATAAACTTCGTTTGTTACGACAATTGGAGCATGGTAAATCAATATCAATGAGTTTTCGATCCTGGGAAATTTATGAATATCCACTTCTTCCAAGTACTACAAAACATGTGTTGACAGTAATAACTTCAAATCAATTGGAAAAACCACGATTTGTCATAATTGGATTTCAAACTAATAGAAAAATAATAATGCAAGTAATATGAGCAAATTTGATCATTGTGATCTTAACAATGTCAAGTTATTCCTTCATTCACAACAAATATGGCAGTTTGGATCTGAATATCAATCAGAAAAAATATGCAATACTACTCTACGATATGTTTGCTAATTTCCAAAAAGATTAAAATAACAAAGAAGCTGAGCCACTTCTCAATAAATCGCAGTTCATAACGCATATGCCTCTAATAATCATAGATTGTTCCAAACAAAATGAATCTTTGAAAAATGCTCCAGTCAATGTTCGTTCAGAATTAGATGTTGCCGCAAATTTCCCAGACAATATATCAGCATACTGTTTAATTATACATGATCGTATAGTTGAATATAATCCTATGAGTGGGGATGTCAGAAAAATCATTTGAGTCAGTGGTGGTGGGGACACATTTATATATGAATGCAGTGAATGATTTTGAAAGCTCATTCTCTTTCGAGCTGGATTACGTAGTAAATATGCAGGGCTTTAAATAGCCTGGCAACGACTACATCCTCAAAGAGTTGGCCATTCTCCATCTCAACGACGAGAACGCAGAACCTTTGATTTTTCTATTCAAACCACCCTTCTTTTGGAAAAGACTCACCGAAAAATATAAAAAGCAGAATATTTGGTTCGAACGATATTATCACGGAATACCATGGGATATTGAAGATCATTCTTGCAATACCATAGGAGATATCCTTCGAGTATCTTTGAGGGATGCTAAGAAAATTTATGTAATAGGATCAATACAGAAGAGTTGGCTAGAGCATTTCAGATTCAATGTTCAAGATCTTGGTGGAATAGGTTATCCGCCCCTGGATAAAATAAGACTTGTTACGGTTTGCCCCCACCACAATGGAGCATACCGAGCTAGCTGTGCTCTACACAATGTCAGACTCATGAGGCAATTTATTAAACTATGTTCCCAAGAGCTGTACCCTGTAACGTACCTATCGGTTTTTAGGTACGTCTGGGCATTTTTTTCACGGTCGCCAGATATACTCCCAGTATATCAAATATTTTATTATACTTTATCATGAAACGTCATCTTTTAAAGAAATTGCCATGTATCGGATTCATCAAATTAAAGTTGCAGGATTTCGTACAGGACACCCACTTACACTGATTGTGTGTGTGTGTGTGTGTGTGTGTGTGTGTGTGTGTGTGTGTGTGTGTTGAGATTTGTAAGTGTAAAAAGAGTGTATTTGGCATGAAAACACCGGCATTGGGCAATGAACCACAACGCTTGGTTTAACAGCCGTGTCACCTAGCTTGGCCCCTTCCAACGTGTGGTTAGGCCAGCTGGCTAATGTGCGTGTGTAATTCACTCAAATGCAGCATCACTTCCTACGAGAGGTTAGATGCTTCGCAAGTGAGTGATTGTAAAACGCTACTGCTAACATGTGGTTAAGCGCCTGTGATTTTAATATGGTTCGGACTTGGTAAAAGATTACGAGAAAATTGATTAAAAATAAAGTTACTCGTTTATTGAATGC
Organism: Aphelinus atriplicis; assembly: GCA_020882685.1. Taxonomy (NCBI): domain Eukaryota; kingdom Metazoa; phylum Arthropoda; class Insecta; order Hymenoptera; family Aphelinidae; genus Aphelinus; species Aphelinus atriplicis. The sequence goes on along the minus strand of CM037075.1, from coordinate 60,071,843 downwards.
TACTGAAATCATTTACAAAGATATTACAATTATCGCGCAAGTATAAGATTTGCGGTCGCTCGCAATACATGATGTTATATGCACGCGGAGACGATCGTATTCCGATACGCGCTCTACCGATGCTCGCGAAAGAATGACCCTGATTGCGGACGCGCGGCCCTTCATATAGTCTAACGCACCTTCGCAGGGTATTGCGTTAACTCGTTTTTTAGCTTACTTATTTGCTGAACGCCGATAAACGTCACAGTGTGCGCCCACACGTTGGTTCCTTATTTGCCTATAATAGAGATATTTACATTTGCTCTCATAGTTCGTTTTTTATGGAGCTCGCTAAATTCGATAAATTGTTAACTCTAATTATACATTAACTATTGTTGCTACATACGCGTGTTCGCCGCCTATCAAAGTTTGAGAATAACGCCAATTGACTAATGTCGAGATATTTTTGTCAAGTTCAATAATTTATATTAATCAACTAATTTTTTATAATATTCTGGTATCCTCATCTATATTTAACAAAAAGTCAACATTAGACAATCAAGGCATTGGTTCTCGTAACGTACCCGCAAACCGTTTTAAATTTCATAATAAATCAATGGCAAAATTCGTGTTAACATAATTAATCAATAAGCTGTTAACATTGTTTATTCGCGATGTAATAATTCGATTTTCATATTACAACTCGTATTCGATTCTGGAGATCACGTACGAATGTCTATTGTAACGTTTTTGTGAAAAATATAATGTAGAAATAATTAACAATAAACAAATTGCGTTATTACATGATGCGTTACGATTCATTCGCATATCTCCACATAAGGATCTTAGAGTTATTTAGGCAATCTCGAATTTAGCTTGAATCATATTTTCGCGTAATAAACTACGCCACAAATGCAGTTAACAGATCGCGTAATTTGTTGACTCGTATTGCAGTGTATCTAGTTTGTTTGGATAGTTCGCTCCTTTTCTACTGATCCCGCAGTAATGGCGTCTCGAGCCGTGTGTCCGCATAATTCGATTTTTCATAGTGCTACGGATCTTTTCGGTATCATTCATATTTTCATATTTTTCGTCTATGGCTAGATATATCTATGGGTGATTCTCTGTCAAGTGAGAGAGTGAAAATGAAAAAAAATTCTGAAAATTTTTTTATGAATTCTAGAAGACTCCATCATGTCCCCTGAATTTTCTCAGAATTTTTTAGACCATATGTCCCATCCTGACAGAGGCTCAAAGTTGTGGAGTTTGCAATATTAGACATTTTTTCAGGACCTTTGACCTAAATTTTAAGCTATCTAGAGATGTTTTAGAGCAAAAACTCGAGAGAACTTTTTTACTGGAGAAATGCCAATTTTTTTAGAAAAATTGGTTCCAGGGTCATTGGTAGACATATAGCTATCACTTATCTTATTTCCAGGCTTAAAACTGATCAAAGAGTAGATCAAAAAGTAGATCACCCGCAGCATAATATGATATGTGGGGTTCTTTTTGGGACCCCGGAGCCCGCAGGGAGAAAGTTCGGTGTTCGGTTGCATGTTTGTATGTTTGTGGAAGCGTGAATGGTAAATTGAGTGAGTGACGAGTGAATGTTCTAATTAATAGATATATGTATTCGTGTGTTTGAATACAAGTGGTGAAGAAGTGTCGCGGGCGCGAATAAATTAAGTAAAAAAAAAGTGAGAGAAAAGTTGAGGGGAGGGACACGGCGCGAATCGGACACGAGGAGCGGCCGGGTGTTGTGGCTCGCTCGCGGACTGGCGATAACTGCCGACTCGGCGCCGCGCAGTCTATTGTCCGACGGCGGCTGAGTCCACTATTCAAAATTTTGAACCAATTAGAGGGCGACGCGTGATCGATCACGCCATCGAGTGGACTCGGCTACCGGCGGGCAGCATATGTGCGTGAGCACACGACTACACCCCAACATGATACATACCAAAAGAAAGCTTATTTTATTACCAAAATGTCCTGACTAGTCGCAGAGTGCTGCATTTGATCTATTCTTTGTAATTAACCAATACATTATGAGAATTAACGAAAATATTCTAAAAATGGGTGACCGCATACGCCACTTATAAGTATTCTTGTTACTCTGGTTTTCTCATAGAATTTGATTGTTTCGTGGCACTTGTACTTGGATACAAGTTGTTACTACTTTATTATCCAAGCCCAGAGTGAGAAATCGTGAACCGTGTCTTTTTTAATAAATTTAGTTCACATATAAGTGGCGTATACGGTCACCCATTTTTAGAATATTTTCATTAATTCTCATAATGTATTGGTTGATTACAAAAAATAGATCAAATGCAGCACTCTGCGACTAGTCAGGACATTTTGATAATAAAATAAGCTTTCTTTTGGTATGTATCACATTATGCTGTGGGTGATCAAAACCACTTTTTGATCAGTTTTAAGCCTGGAAATAAGTTAAGTGATAGCTATATGTCTACCAATGACCCTGGAACTAATTTTTCTAAAAAAATTGTCATTTTACCAGTAAAAAAGCTCTCTTGAGTATTTGCTCTAAAACATCTCTAGATAGCTCAAAATTGAGGTCAAAGGTCCTGAAAAAATGTCTAATATTGCAAACTCCACCACTTTGAGCCTCTGTCAGGATGGGACATATGGTCTAAAAAATTCTGAAAAAATTTAGGGGACATGATGGAGTCTTCTAGAATTCATAAAAAAATTTTCAGAATTTTTTCTCATTTTCACTCTTTCACTTGACAGAGAATCACCCCTATACATATATACATTTTGAATCTACCCGACGATTCATGTATACCGCGTCACGCGCGTGCAGGCGCATAGTCGTACGCGATCTTATAACTAATACTTTCATGCTCCTTTCAACCAATAATTATTTAGCGTCAGTAAACATTTTCATGCTAAGGGCTTGAGTTGCCCTTACAACCCAGAACCTATGAAATGTATATAAATACTCGAGGAACTTAAAAATGCATTATTTCATCATGGGACAGAATCAGAGTAACTCTGGTTATACAAAACTCACTCCTGATAAGGAAGATAAGAGAAAAAATCTCCATTGAAATTCGTTGGAATATGAACAAATGATTGGTCTTTACCTGAAAGTAAAGGCTACAAAAAATTATAATATGCGATAGCAAGTCGCACAACATAATGATTGCTTATCACATGTAAAGTAAGACGGCGTACTCCCCTCTCTGCGCTCGTAGTGGGGATATGATTTATTTTCCCGCAAAAGCTGGGTTGGTTCTGGCTCAATGAGCCAGAACCAACCCAGCTAAACTAGTCAGAGATCGTGTTCTGAATTGACTTTTCTGACTAGCATCAACACTTAAATAAAGCCAACAAATGATAAAATGATAGTTATGCCAAATTATCCATAATTGTTAATTTCGAAGCTATTAACAATTATTTTTCCGGAAAATCACTGAATTATTCTATCATGTGACTATCAACACCCATATTGATAACTTCATATATTAATCTTCAAACAGATATCTCATACCAGTGTATAAGAACAGCTCATGAGAAATCAGATGCTTCCAACTTAACTGGTGTCATTGATGTAGATCGAAGAGGTCAACATTACAACAGACCTTTCAAACTCCCAGAACCGGTAAAGGAAATTGAGGTGAGGGATCATATTCGTATGTTCCGCACGATGCCGTCTCACTACGGCCGAGCGGAATCTCAAAAGCTTCATTTGGATGAGAGCGTTTGTTCAGTTTCAATGATGTACAGACTGTACCAAGAATTCATTAGAGAGCATAAGATAACTGAGATGGTTTCTCAACAAATGTATGAGCAAATTTTCATTACGGAATTCAATTACGACTTTTCCGTCCTAAAGAAAGATAGGTAAATTATATATCAATCATACTCGATTTGGATAAATATTTCAGTAAAATTTATTTCCCAAATTCACCTGCAAAATAATTCAATTGCTCACAGCAAAAATAATTGAGAAATAGAATTTTCTTTTTAAAATTTTGTGAAGCTATTGAACTTTCGATGTATAAGTTCACAAAGATCATTTAAATACATTCCAGAAGTGATAATTACTCTTCTCAATTTTCAATACTACGAATATTTTTCATTCCATGCCAAGTTTAATTATAAATCACCTCTGTAATGTATCTATTACTTCAATTTTTGGTAAAAGAACTTGATATAACAAAAAAACTCTTAAATTACCTTTATGGAAATGAAAGAATACCATACGATAACATATATCTTCTTCCATTTTAGATGTGAGCATTCTAAAATTTTCAACCACCTATCGGAAGACGAGAAAAAGAAGGAAAAAGCCAAATATGACGAGCACATGAAGAATAAGAATTCAGCGAGGAATTTAATAAAAGAATCGAAGACCATAAGTAAAGGATCAAAAACTGTATGTGCAATGAATTTCAATCTTCAAAAGATATTAACAATGCCTAGGGCTGAAATAGAGCCACCATAATATATGTCCAAACTGAATATTTGGAATTTCACTATCTTCAATACGGGCCAAAAATATGGCATCTGCAAAATTTGGAACGAGACAGTCGGAAATAGAGGGTCGGATGAAATATCGTCCTTCTTCTATGCTTTTTTAAGATCCAAGTGTCAACAAGGATTCAAGATTTTTCACTTGTATAGTGACAACTGTGGTGGACAAAATAGAAACAAGAACATGGTGAGTATGCTTGTGAAAATTTCAGTAGAATGGAACGTCGAAATAGTCCACAGGTAATTTTATCCAGTAAATATTAAAGTTATCCATGTAAGTAATTGTAATTAATTGATATATTTCAATAAGTTTCTAGTTGTTGGACGCACTCAAGCTCCTGGGGATTCCGTCCACGCAACAATAGAAAATAGATGTAGAAATAGAACAATATTTTCCCATAGAGAATGGTGTGACCATATTCGGGAGGCCAAAATATCAAGAGGATACGAGGTTATTGAGAGGGAACAAAAGGATATTTGTGACTTCTCTCAACTCTCAGACATGATCTTCGATCGGAAGGATGTCAAGATTTCAAACATACGAGAGTTGACAATAACACCTTCGGAAAAAGTTAAATATGAATACGACGAGGAATCTGTTCGCATATTCATTTTGAAGGAATTCAAAACGGCAGAATCCATAATTGATCTTAATCTCCCTCAAGCCTATTCCCAACCTATACCATTAACGAGGAAAAAAAGGATCTATCTAAGAAAGATGATCGATAAAAAATTAATTCTAGAGAAGTTTATCCCCTGGTATGAACGAATTCTATCAATATAAATATTTTTAATCTTTTTTAATCTTCTTTGGATCGTGATATATTCGTTAACAAACATATATTTTTATCTGAAGAAGGGAACAATTCACTTTTATTTGATAATACACTCGATTTTTCTTAATAATATACTCTTTTTGATACAGTTATAATAGACTGATCGAAAAATACATTAGTCTAATTGAGACAATCGAGAACTATCGAGACTATCGTAGACAAAGACGCAACCACCCTTGAGTCTGGATTCCAGTGTATTTCCAAATTTCGTTCTCACTATCTTGGATGTTCTAATTCGAATTTCCAAAATCAGAGGTAAGATTCAGAATCAGCGATCCAAAAAACCCGTGCATGCGAAATTTCATCAAAATCCATTGCATTTCGAATTTTCATAAGTAGAATGAACTAGGCCACTAAAGCGAGAAATAATGGAAAATCACAGTTAATTAATCGTGAGCATGTATCAAAATTGAGTATCTAAATACTCGTGGAAGTGCATGAAAGCGTAGAGTGTAATAGTTTATTTTTTTTTTTATTGTGTAATAGTTTATTACGCAGGAATGCGCACTTTATTTCCCACTATCCTATAAAATCAGATGTGCTTTTCTTCGTCCGAGAAGCCGAAATGTGCTTTCCTTCGTCCGAAAAGCTGATATGTGTTTTTTTTTCGTCCGAGAAGCTTTTTGCTGCTTTTTTGGTCGGAGAACCTTTTTTTGCTGCTTTTTTTGGTCGGAGAAGCTGAAATGTGTTTTTCTTCGTCGTAAACCGTGAAATGTGCTTTTCTTCGCCGGAAGGTCAAAATGTGTTTTTTTCCGCCGGAGATTTGAAATGTGCTTTTCTTCGTAAGGGCCGTCGATATGCTCTACTAATTACTGATGATTATCAATACATATGGGGTGTTTCACGCCAACACTCCAAAGCCAGCGTGCGGACGTTGAAACCTCGCGTTTCTGGAGCTTGTCTTGGGCTCTATAAGACTAACATCTAAATGATGTGAAATATGATATCAGAGTAGTTTTTTCAGCATTCCCATAGTAAATTTCGTTTTCTAAAATTTTCACGTTTTCACAAGGAAAAGACCGTTGCCAAGTGCCTTAGCAGTATACTTTCTCAAAAAGGCTTCAACATCCATAAACACGTTCCAAACCTATATTTCCACCATTCCACTAGCGTAGTACTATCAAGGGGCGCGCTAGCGTACCCTCCTGGCGAGTAACGGCAGCTGGGGGCAGCGCTACCCTTATACATTGAGTTTGGATTACGGATTTTTCAGTTTTATAAGATAACACAGATACGCATCAGTTATGGACGTTATCTGGTAGAATATGAAATTTATTTGATTCCCCTAGTATCTAGCCCGATTCACATCCTATAGAAGATGCTCTTCATGTAATGAGTATTGTCTGCTAGGTTAGAATGGAGAAAAAAAGATTATTTTTCAGTTTATAAGCCACCTCGGCGTGGTGACGAATGATTTCGAGATATCTCGATTCTCGCATATACATGCAACTGAGCTGCGTAGAGACTCATCATGGCGCCTGCTATGTATGTAGTATAAGCATGGAGTGAAACGCGAATACCTGCAACTCGGACGCAGTTATTATATACGAATCAAGTACAACGCGACCGCAGTTATACTTGAATTATTATTATATTTTACAAATACGCGAGATCACGAGTAGCGGATATAACCCGGGTCTAGTGCTGTAAATGTGCCAGACGTCAACCGAGCTGTGTCAGCCATTTTGATTTTCGATTGATTGAAATAGGCTAACCTGTATAAAGTAAGTATATTTAATTCGAAATGAAAAATATGTGAATAATTGAATTCATTATTTCATAATAACATCTGTTATTTGATTCTTTCATAGTAGGTTTCGAAAGACAAATCGTCGAAAAAGTGACTCCGATTTGTAATATGCCAATATTGAGTTCTACACATGAAGTTGCAATTACATGAATTAATAACTCGAACAGCGTTTAGCTACACCGCGAAGCAGATTATTCCGAATGCAAATGATCTCCTTCAAATATTATTTGACTTCTTTTCGAACATAGACAAATGGGTCATTCCCAAACAAAATGAGTTATATGCTGCTCTTAGTGCTGATAGAAACTGTTACAGAGTTAAGATTACTCGAGTGCTGAATAATTAAGTTCGAGTGACGCTCTTAGATTATAGCAATATTTAGATATAATAATACTGAGCTAAGCTGGATGTATTTTCTTTCAATGGCGAAACTGAGTGGGACAAGGATGTTAGTCGGAGGCTGATTGATTTCATGACTTCTGATAAGTGTCTTCAAGCTCTCATAATCACCAACAAAGCACCTTTGTGGATTGATCTTCTTAATGGAGAACAAAGCCTTAGGAAACTTTTGATCAGCGAATAACTAGCTGCCTGCATGAAAAATATGGAATTGGTAGAAGGAGAGCGTGATCCCTGATCAGCTTTTGTTAGTTATTATATCTCAGTCGATCAATTTTGGTTGTAAGAAGATAAATACGTGAGTGACCTGAAGATGTTCGAGGATAGATTGCTAATGGCTGATATTCTCCTTGCCGTCACGGATATCAAAGAAGATCTGATCTACATTGCTCATATCCCGACGATGATCTCTTCTACCGATCAAGGCATGAAAGTATGGACTATGGTAACACAGCCATGACAAAAGATGTAAGAAAAATTCCAGACGATCTCGCATCTATACCTCCTCTATCCCGTAAGTGTTGTTTAGCCAAACCTGATGGGGTCGAACACTGGCAAAATGGTGTTGACACTGAGTTCGAAATATTTGCTGACAGCGGTGCTACCGTTTTCCTCCTGGGTGTACTTAAGGAAGATGAGACATGTGGCGTAGAATTAACCCATGATATTAAGGGTTTGGCTCTGGAACTTCTAAAGAGATGCGCCAAGGTCACTCCGCCAATCGATGAAGGCATTGATATTGATGATGCAAAAGTCGATTATACAAAGATTGATGATGCAGAGAATACTATAGGAGACGAGCGACAACCTCGCATAGGTGAAGAAAGTTTATCGAATGCTAATATGTGCTGTATCAGTTATGTGTATTCACCATCGGAATACTGGATATATGTACGGATTTCTCGTAGCCAGCTACGCGTTTTTTGTAGCCGGCTACGCGTTTTCTGTTACCAGCTATACCAAAGCGCTCACGTCAAACGTCCACTTTAGCCTAGTCACGTGACCTGCGTTTCGTAGCCCTCTTCGAGCCGCGACTCTACCCAAGTTTTCTTCACGTATTTTGACCCTTCTCAAGGATTTTTTTGAGTGGTCGAGTCCATTGTTATTAACAAAGAAAAACAACAAATTCATAAAATGTGCTATTTTTATTCGAGAAATTTTTTTCTCATTCTTCAGTTACTTTCAAATTGAAAATGATTCTATGAATTTTTCCGTAAAATTGACATTTTCCAAGAAAAAAAATCCTAAACTTTTGAAAAACGCTAATTTTCTTCATCCTCCCATTCATCATGTGAAACAGTTACTTGTCATTTGTGAGATTTATGATGATATTAGGCTGCTACTTACCCTCACCTTCATGATCCAAGTGCAGGTAGCTACTATGGCCGTGCGCGAGTTACAAAAACGCTTGATTTGTGATGATTCAAAAATGCCATGAATCCAACAAATGACAACAAGTAACTGTTTCACATGATAAATAAGAGAATGAAGAACAATTTGTACACTCGCTGCATCGTCCATTATACAATATAATTTATGAAAAATCAGTTTGAAAATTGCAAAATTAGCGTTTTTCAAAAGTTCAGGATTTCTTTTTCTCTGAAAATATCAAAATTACGGAAAAAATTATCGAATCATTTTCAATCTGAAATTAGCTGAAAAATAAGAAAAAAAATTTTTTCAAATCAAAATAGCATATTTTATGGATTTCTTGTTTTTTTTTTTGGTCATAACAATTGACTCGACCACCCAAGAAAATCCTTTGAAGGGGGTCAAAATACGTGAAGAAAACTTGGGTAGAGCCGTGACTCGGAGAGCGCGTGAAGAAAACTTGGGTAGAGCCGTGACTCGAAGAGTGCTACGAAACGTAAGTCACGCAACTAGACTAGAGCGAACGTTTGACGTGAGCGCATCGGTGTAGCCGGTGATAGAAAACGCGTAGCCGGCTACAGAAAACGCGTAGCCGGCTACAGAAAGTGCGTAGCCGGCTACAGAAAGCCCGTGGCCGGGTCACAGGAATCACCGCACTCGGAGCGCCATCTTCAGTTGCTTAGCTACAAGAATTCTGGGCAGTCCCGCGGCGGCGGAATACGCAATTAATGTCGCCGGACCCTCTCCGTGCACTAGCAGATCCAGTTCCGAATTTTGGATGATATTCCTTTCAGAATAATTGACCCAGAGCTGTTTAAAAAAGTTGACGATATTAACCCATTGAGTCCCAAATTGCAGAAATTTTATTGGTACTTCCGAGCTCAAATATTTTGATGAATAAGACGTAAGGTTTATTGCAAAATAGTCATTCCTACTATTTTCGGGTATGCGATTTTTTGGAGCACTTTTTTTTTCAATCCAAAATCAGAGGAAGAAGGAATTTTATTTTTACGGTCGCAAATATGCACAAAAGTGAACAAAATATTGGAACTTTTCAAATTCGTTGAGTTTTTTCGGCTATGATTTTTTTCAGCAAAATGGCGGCCAAAAAACGGGAATCAATATTTTAGATTTTTATTTTATCAATATTTTAAAGCATACATTTTCATATTCGATATATCCCTTTGAAATTCCGTAAACAGGGGTTTTCAATGTCACTGATGACAAATCTGATATCATATTTTCGAAATTCCGTATCCAAGATTGCGGTTTCAAGATGGCGGCTCATGATTTTGTACATTTTTAGTCGGAAAATCGTGAAACTTTGGACTAGTGGGTTCTTGGGGGCGCTGATGATAAATCTGACATCAGATTTTCGAAATCCTGTATCCAAGATGGGGGCTCAAGATTTTGTACATTTTCAGTTGGAGGTTCGTGAAAATGTGAATAAAAGGGTTTCTGAATCTTTACTGCTGAAATAGATTGTTGAGTTTTTCCATCTATGATTTTTTTTAGCATAATAGTGACTAAAATCGGAAACTAAAAATTTGAATCTTCATTTTATCTATATTTTGTCAACGTCATTCATGGACGAAAATGACGACTAAAAGATGAAAATAACGAGATTTTGAAAATACAAAAAATTTTCCACCGCCATTTAGAACCGCCGTTGGATACAGAATTTCGAAAATCTGATGTCACATTTATCATCAGCGCCCCTGAAAACCCATTATTCCAAATTTGCACGAATCTCCAACTAAAAATGTACAAAATCATTGAGCCGACATCTTGAAAACGCCATCTTGGATACGGAATTTCGAAAATCTGATGTCAGATTTATCATCAGCGCCCCTAAGAACCCATTCGTCCAAATTTTTACGATTCTCCGACTAAAAATGTACAAAATCATGAGCCGCCATCTTGAAACCGCCATCTTGGATACAGGATTCCGAAAATATCATGTCAGATTTATCATCAGCGCCCCCGAAAACCCATTATTCCAAATTTTCACGATTCTCTAACTAAAAATGAGGAAAATCGTTAGCCGCCATCTTGAAACCGCAATCTTGGATCCAGAATTTTGAGAATTTGATGTCAGAATCGTTATCAGCGACATTGCAAACCCCTGTATACGGAATTTTGAAGGAATATATCGAATATGAAAATGTATGCTTTAAAATATTGATAAAATGAAAATCCAAAATATTGATTCCCGTTTTCTGGCCGCCATTTTGCTGAAAAAAATCATAGTCGAAAAAACTCAACGAATTTGAGAAGTTCCAATATTTTGTGCACTTTTGTGCATATTTGTGACGATAAAAATAAAATTCCTTCTTCTTCTGATTTTGGATTGAAAAGAAAGTGCTTCAAAAAATCGCATTTTTTATTTTAATTTGTTAATTATTTATTGAAAATCTATTTTTCCAGTCTTACTAACCATTGTATCGTGTAGAGCATACTCGTAAATAGTAGGAATGACTATTTTGCAATGAACCTTACGTTTTATTCATCAGAATATTTGAGCTCGAAAGTACCAATAAATATTCTGCAATTTGGGACTTAATGGGTTAAAGAAGGCAGCCAAATTTGATGGAGATCAACTGTAGTATAGCTGGTTTATTGCCATTGGTATTTCCAACTGAAGCGTTACCTGGAAAAATTATTGTTCGCTAACATCATGAGGATGCTCAGTGGCATCAGTGCCTTTGTATCTGGGCATGAGCAGCCTATCATCGGAACGGATACTTAATCTGAAAGGTATGATAATGATTCCACAGAGATTTCCTCAGATATCTCTAATGCGCTTTGTAAAACTCAAATTAGTGTAGAACAAGAAGAAACTGTGACTGAAAAAAGTAGGGGCTAGAAGACTGATATTGTTAACAAAGCCCCCGTAGATACTGATGCATTAATCAATGATTTGATAAACGTTCATGGAATGGAATATTTTTTAGGTAATGAGGATAAAATAGTTCCAGGATCAATATGCCGAAGGTTCTCGGTTGTTGAACTTGAAAGATTGAAAATTGATCATTCAGTCCCATGCAAGTCTCTTGATAACCAACTTGTTCCTGGAAGTTTCAATCAAGGTGAAATGAGACAGATCGAAACCTTCATGGAGAAACAACCTATAATGTTTGCACAACAAATTGAACTCAAAAGTTTCCCAGCTCCTGAGTATTCACGAATAAACTTTGAAGAAAAAATACTACCTAGTACTGTATCAAGGGGAGAACAAAACTTCGTTATTGAAAGACCGACAACACGGAAAACTCCTTACTCAGAGAAACTTTGCTGTGGGGTTATCAATATTAAAGAGTTTCAAATTTTGACAGAAGTCTGGCCATTTCTTTCGAAGAAAATAAAGACATTCCAGATTTTAATCATTCACAAAAATGTTTGCTCTATATTTTTTGTTACACATTTAGACTTTGACTCGTATCTAGCCATTTTTTATATAATTATTCAAAGTAGAAGTATCTTGTTAATCCATTGGTTATTGGGTATTGATATATAAGTCAAATTCCTAGGCATTTTCCTCACTGGAGGACTTTGCGTTAGTATTTGAGACATTAAATTTCAATCGTCAATTCAATTTTCTTTCAACAGTAGGAAGGAATATTCCATCAACTTTTTTAATCTAGTTATTTCTCAATAAACTTTTTCTACTATAGAAAAGGATTATAATTTGAGGTTTTTTTGTGAGAAAATACATTCAAGAAATAATTATCAAGCATAAATATTTGAAAATTTATGATTTACCAAAGAATGAAGCCAACAAAAAATATGGTAGTGAGCTAGTTTGTAAAAGACTTCCAAAGTAAAATTGAAGCAATTCCGTGTACGGCACTTGCACAGAAACAAAGTTACAGCGTTCCAGATTGCAGTGTACATTATAGTTTCAATTATAGTTTCTTTACAAGAGCTGCCTTAATTTTTGATTTGATCAAAAAATGTACATATTCGATTCTGTAACCTCTCACGATTGAATAGTAATTCAAATGTGGCAAATTATTCTTTAAGGGGGGATATACAGGTCGAACGACAAAAAAATTCGATTTTTTTTTCTTTCATGAAAAGTTAGTAAATTTTCCGTAGAATACGCTCCTGAAACCTTTTCTTCGAAATTCGAACTCCAAGTGTTTTTTTCAAGGGATTGCTGATTGAAGTGTAAGTACGATTTAACGGTAATTTAAAACTTTCAAAGCGTTTTTCTCAAAACTGCATTTTTGGAGTTTATGCCGGTGATAACTCGAAAACTAATTATCCGATTGAGCTGAAACTTATAGGGTTTCTTTATTATAGTATTACCTATCAGATGAATTAAAAATTATTGTAATATTTTCTTATTAAATATGGAAAAATGTGAGAAAATGGCGGGAAAAAAATTGAAAAAAATTGAGTTTTTCGAAAAAGATACGCCAAAAGTGCAAATTTTTTTTTTAATTTTTTTTTGATAATTCATCTACTAACTATGAATGTAATTAATGTAAATTTTTTTGATTTTTTGATTTCCGATCAAAATTGCGACCAGGAGAGCCGGCCACAAGCAAAATAGAGGTAATTTTTCAACGCTATCTAACGGCCGCCATTTTGTGAGAAAAAATTTAAAAAAAATATTTTTGTATACTACATGGATCAACTTATAACTGTCAAAAATTTTCGATAGATTTGATTAAAAACTACCCTTGAAAAACGATTTTCAAAAATGAGTTTTTTTTCTCGTTCGACCTGTATATCCCCCCTTAAGTAACCATTAGATTAGACATTCCTTCATTATAATACTTATCATTTTTCACGTGCATTATGAATTTTTTCTTGAATGTCAGGTGCATTTTATTTGTAGTTTTAATATTCAAACCTAGAATTTGTTCTAGATTTACTCGATTGCGTTAAAATCGACTGCTACTGTAACATAATCGTTTTATAATTTGAGTTGATATTATTTTCAATAGTTTGAGAATAGAAATTACTGTAAGATTCATAGTAGTCGATACATTCACATATTACTTCTTATAAATCAAATAGCATGAATCCCAATTATAAACCTTATTAGATAAAAATGTTGATTATTAATATCAAGTAAGATATGAATGCGCTATTAATTTCAAGGAGAGTGCATACCCTTCGGGTCACCATGATCTGGACCAAACTTGATACGTATGTTCTCTGGAGCTATAGTGACCATACGCAAAAAGTTTTAGATCCTAACGCTCCCTCAGTCCAAAGATATTCACATTATAAGTATGAATTGTCGATCTTTGAGGGCCAATCCAGAGTGAAGTGGAAAAGGGAAAATTCACAAATTCCACCACATATTTATTTAATACGACGTTTCGCCAGTTAGGTTCACTGGCCTCATCAGGCTAAAAATTCATTACACAAAAGAAACACGTAATAAATAATACAATTCAATTACAAAACAATCGACGAAGTAACGATAAAATATTCTTCCTCACAAGTTTTGAATGAAAATATAATATTACGTTCGGCAGTGGAAACGGCTGGAGAACAATTGGAAACAAAATCCAAGGCTGGAAGATCGACAATTTATACATGTTTGGAATCATGGAGGGTGCACAGCATAATATCTATCCCGGTCTACGATCGAGAAACGACCAGACTTCTACAGGAAGAAGTTTCTCCAAGTCAATAACATCCGACTTTGGGTACAAAACAACAAAGATCCTCAAACTCTGGATCAATCTTCGACATCAGCTAGCGGCTGCCAACGCCCGCTGTGACTTTCTACTTCGATGCAGAATCAACGATTTCTCACCACGATACTTATATAATAATCAAAAACGACTGAATAGTTTGTCTTTCCGCAGTAAGTTTTGCCAAAACCTCTTCTTTCGCTCTAACGCCGAACAGTCACGATATTTACTGAAACTAGAGATCAAGGGCATTCATATTCATGAATCTTACTTATACAAAAGTTTAAATTCACTTAGGAAAAGACTTGATAATTTAAAAATTGATAATATTACTAGAGACAATTTTTCGTCAAAAACAGAATGAAAGAGCAAAAATATTTTTGATAATCACACAAAAAAGCTTAACAGTAAATTTGTAATTTGAAAAAATACAACAATCCCAATTCTTATAAAATAAATAGTGGTAGATGGGCAAAAACCTCTCAGATGTTAACATGCTGGAGAATGTCCTTGAAATAGTATCATTGGGTCCGAATTATATATAACGTTAGAGAAACTGCCACTAATGCCTTAATCAACAATATAAATAAAGTAAGCCACATTTCATCACAAGACAGAGAATTTGAAAAAAAAAACTTTCGGAAACTAAGAATTTTTTAAAAAATAATAGCAATATTTTTTTCACTCGTGCAGACAAAGGTAACTTGACTGTGTGTATGAATACTAGTTAATAAACAGAAAAAATGAACTCACTTTCAGAAGATAAACATACGTATAGAATAGTTGAAAGAAACCCACTCAAATCATTACAAACAAAAGTTCATAAAATACTGTCCAGTTTAAATGACCAAGACTTCCTAAATAAGCGCTTCCGCAACATTCAATTGACACAAACTAATACTGTTCTAGCTAAAGCATATGGTTTCCCTAAGATACATAAAGCCGATATCCCATTGAGACCCATCATTTCTTTAGTAAACTCACCTACACATTTTCTAGTAAAAACCTTATAAGACGAATTAAAAAAGTGTATAAAACCTTCAATCTCTCGCGTGAATAATAGTTTTGAATTTAAAGAGCAAATTTCAAATGTACATGTCCCAGCTGATTATGTGTTACTTTCACTTGATGTCAGCTCATTGTTTACAAACATACCGTGTGACTTGGTTTTGAACAGTTTAGATAAAAGATTTTCACATATACACAGTAGAAGTAAAATACCGTTTGATGAAATTATTAAAATCAACCAATTTCTTTTTGATAATAGATTTTTTGCCGTTGACAATAAATATTATAAACAAATTTTTGGCACACCCATGGGCTCTCCTATTTCCCCATTGTTCACAGACCTTGTCATGGATGATTTAGAAATAGAATATTTAAACAAATTAAAGTTATTATATAATTGTGAACCGCTAATTTACAAGAGATATGTTGATGATACCTTTTTATGTATAAAAAAAGAACACGTTGAAATAGTTGTTAAAGTTTTCAATGATTACAATAAAAATTTAAAATTTACTCATGAATTAGAAGAAAATAATTCTATAAATTTCTTGGACACAATTATTAGAACCAACAATAAATCGATCACTAACTGGTATCAAAAACCAACATGCTCTGGTAGACTGTTAAATTTCACTTCAAACCATACAATTCAACAAAAACGTAACATCATTTCCAATTTACTGCGACCCCCGATGGTAACGTACGGAATGTGGTTACTTGTCACTGTAGCATACGCAGGTACACTCTTTCCACGTAAGCTTCTTGTTGTTGCCCTTCGTTTCTGATGTCCAGCTTATTCGTTGTCAACAAGTGGGTTAACGAACCCGACACCCCAAGTCTATAGATTCTATAGATAGCGATTCTTCGAATTATCGAATGTACTTTCGGTTCACAAAGATCAAAATGCCAGTATTATTATTATCATTATCATAACTTTCATTATTTGTGAGAGTTTGAGCAGCTGACTGCCTCTGGTGGTAACCGCATTATCTTTATTATCAACTTCACGTTCGATGAAAAACTGGATAGGAAAGAGCATGCGCTCTCGATTTGCAAGAAAGCTTAATTGCTTATGTATCAACTGAATCGTCTATGCTCTAGGCCTAGGGTATGAGTTACTTGCTAGCGGCGAATTCGATCACCTAGCCAGTCGCTTTTGGGCCAATCTTGGCACGTGACCAGTTTGGGGTGTGAGTAGAAGACTACTGGCTATTCCTGCTTTCTGACGTATCGGCAAGGAACTCTTCCTAAATCAGCTCAACCTCCGCTCGGGACGCCCTTCCTTTTTTCAACCACTACATCACATTTAAAAACAGAAGTATAAAGTACACACATTTAAGAATCATGAATTCAGACATTTTTCCATACAGTAAATCTGGATGTAATTATTAGCATGACCATATCTTCTCTCAATGTGTCATTACATCATTTCATACATCACATACTTTTACATCACATACTTTCAGATCAGTCCATATTCACATTAATCATCCTATACGTATTACTTTATTTCTTTCCTCATAGATAAAATAATAAATTCTATGTGATTCTTTGTGTCTCAACTCAATTCAGTTATTCGATCCAACTCTGTAATTCCGTCTAATCTCTTTCTCTCTCTCTGTCTCTTTCTCTTTCTCTCTTTTTCTCTCTCTCACACACTCACACACACGCGTAATCACTCACTCTCTTACGAACTCTTTCTCATCTCTCATCTCTTATCTCTCTTCTCCCAACTCTGTCTCTTGCTCATTCCGCGTTTTTTACACTCTGAAAAATTCTCACACAGCCGAAAGTATCGAAATAGATACCCTCCCACGCTGACATACAGCTCAGCCACGTAATCACAACATTCAACAATCACACATACGATAAATAATTATTTCTAACATCCACGAGTTTTCCAACGAAGAATAATGATTCTATCAGGCTTGGTGGACTATCCCGAAGTGATATTGCGAGAAAAAATTTCAACGCTCCCTGGGCTGGGACAGACAGTGGAAAAGCATCAGACGCGAGAATAAGCACGCGCATCGATCATAAGCCGTGGAGAAGAATTCCAATTTGTAAGGAGGCGAAGCCAGTACGGGCAGTTACGACGTCAAGTAAAAATATTTCGAGCCATGCATGGGTACTATCGGATCCGGACTTGGTCGATCAATGCGATGACGGGATAATTTTGCCGATCAAGAAACACATATTCAGACTCAGCTCACTGCAGATGAGCCACGGGTGCATCCAGTCTCTGTCCGATTGGAAACTGTGATTCGCAGATGTCGGAACTATCAACGCACTGGACTCCATGAAATGCCTGGAAGACTATAGATCATGCGTGGATATTCCAATCTGCGAGGACAAAAAGGCTACTTGCAAGAGCACTGGTTTAGTTTGGAGAACGTGGTCGAGGATACCGGAGATGTACGTAGTCAGCACACATTCGCGTCCAGCTCCGATGCCATGTGCGCTCACCTAGTCAACGGAGATTCGACCTAACGAACGGGCATCGGTGACCTAAAGAATCCGCGATCGCTATGAGTTACACTACGGTTGCTAAAGAGGTAAGTGGGAAGATTTTGTGTCCTTTGCCGTCGATAATGATAGAAACGGGTCATGAATTTATCATGTCCAACCTTTGTAATAATGCTAGGGAGGTAGACAACGGTTGTTATGGAGAAAATATAATACTTCAGTGTCCTTGGCCATCGAGTGTGACTTGAAACTGATTTTCCAGCTTACAGTGGGCACTAGATTACAGTGTTTGCCTAGATACATACACACACACACACACACACACACACACACACACATACTCCAACTCAACTTGTGAGCTCAGCCCTGCCATGCCGCGTTGGACGCGTCACAATGTTCAAGGGGGCTTCAGCGTTAGGTGCCGTACCAATGCGGGGCCCTACTGGGGGTGCCTGAATTATTTTTCAAGATTCTCCCAATTCTATCGTTTTAAAGTAGATCAGTCTTATCCTAGACTACTTATGGATGCTTGAAAAGGGAAAATAAATTATAACTAAGTCAAGATTTTCACATGAACACTTGTCAAATTCATCAAAAACCACTTTTTTCAATTTTACGATCTTATTTCGATGGCGACATACGATTTTTGCGATCATATTATAATCTACTTATAAAAACCTATTACTCAGAATTTTTTCAAATTTTTCTATAAGATCATATTTAGTTGAGAAGGGATTAATCGATTCTCGCCGTAAGAGCCTATGTAAAAAACGTCATTTTTGTTATGGCGCTCATATAGAAATGACCATGTTGACCCACGATTTTCTTTGTTGCAATTGAAAGTTGGTTGTGCTAGGTACATTCTATGAAAGTTTGAGTTCATTCTATAATACAATAATAACTCGCTGAAGCCCCCTTAATCCATAGCAAAGTCAGAGAGAAATGGTAAATGGATTCCACAGATCTATCAAAGCAAGATTGATATTTCAGACTACATACCATCGATTTCTCTCGAATTGAAAGAATATAGATAATTAGAAATCTTTTCGAACAACGGTCAGTGAATTTTCACTGAAAAATGAGATCGAAGGAACATTTTCTATCGAGGGAATCAGTATACGGGTATGTTGTTATTATCGAATTGTGATAGACTTATTAATTTCATCCATACATTCTGCTAGACAATCTATACTCACGATCATTGTAACACTTTATGTATGCATATGCTCACCTGAAAACTGTATAATACAGCTACGTTCATCTCCACTATGGCTTTATCTTTCCAAAGAGATGAAGAAACTCGAGTATCGAGACCCATTCTAGTTGCTAATATCTGAAATGTAACAGATCATTCTTTGAAAAATTCTCTCACAGATTCATTTATCGAATACATAATATCAATATTCATTGATCGTGATTGAAGGGAAATTACTCTTGTGACGTCGGAACTGTAGAAACTCGTAGAAGAGTAGAAGGATAGATGAAGTGAAATAATTTTCATTTGTGAACTTTACTTCGTACAATAATGGATATAATATAAGAATAGCAAGAGAATATAAATATAGAAAAATGAAAATGGAGATGAACTGTGAGAGAGATGAGAGTGGATAGATTTGATTGAAGCAAAAATGGGAGGTGCAGATGAGTTGATGAATGGGATAAATGATGGATCGGTAGCTATACTGCCTTTTAAGCAAACAGATACCCGAAGTGATGGGATTCTGGATTAGTTAAATGACGTTATATAAATAATAGTGGCTGGGCGGTAAATCTATGTGCAGGTTATTCCAATATAGCAAAAGGTTTGTGTTTCTCCAAGCGAAGGATGGGGATATCCAACGCTCTTACATTTCAAGTAATCAATAAATTGTTTAAACCAACCTTATATTTTCCTTGAAAAAATCATCGCTTTGAACATGAGATTAACATTGGAAACATACGATGAGTTCCAAAACATCATCCAAGAGTTTTATTGAAGAAGACAATCAGAAGCTCTTGATGAATAACCCCATCTGGGTCATCGTTATCTGTTATCTAGGTTGAGTTCAAAATACTTCACTGAAACCCGATTTCCATAGAGGTATGACGTTGTAAGTAAGGTAAAATCAATGGAAAATTTTGTAGGTAAAGTGAAAAACATGATGGATAGGGAAGGAATTGCTTGCACTCCAACATTCCATAATGGTTACAAAAAATTAATGCGTTAGCGTTGAAAATAGATGAAAAACAGATACGATTTCTGTTGTAACGGGGTGAGCTGTGATAAGGGGGAATCGGGGATACGGATATCGCCGTCCTGGGCGTGGAATGCCCGCGTCAGCCGCTGCTCGGCAGGTCCCTCAACGCAGGGCTAAGCCCCGTTAATGCCTCGCTCTAGAGGCTTGAATAAGAGAATTCCGCGCACGCCCAGGCTAGCTCGGCCACAAGCCGATCCGTTGATTGGCCCGTTTGCGGATGCGGCGTGGTGCAGTGCCGCGTTCACGTACTGAGAGTCACGGTGGAGATCGGGGAGCTAGGGCGCGAAAGTGATACGATGAGAGTAAAATATGAGCTGCATTTATTATGCAAAAGCATCTACACTTACCGTCACTGCTGGAAGGACGGCCGCGGGCTTCTAACAATACGTCGCGCTGACGCTGAGGGTCGCTCGTCGGCTCCGGGTGCCGACGAATACAGAGTAGGGGTAAACAAATAGTCTGAAAATTTTGACCTCCTTCTACTAACGAACTATAGGATACGGTACATACTTGTCGTTAACGTATACCTCTTTGATTTCATGTGAGTTTCGTCGAGCGGGGCTGTACAAGTGTGCAGCGGGAAAACCAGAGAACGGGAGCCGGCAGCAGATATATATATATATATATATATATATATATATATATATGTATTCATACGGGTATGTGTGTGTGTGAACGTATGTGTGTGAATGCGCGAATAGCGAAGCGAGGAAGATTCGCGAGGCGGGGCTTCGAGCGAGCGCGTAAGGGGTGCGCGGCCAGGTGGAAGGCGCTCTCGCCTGTATACGGATAGGGAATAAATCGAGTGTGTTGAAAGTTTGACTGGAGAGTGTTCATTTATTTCCTTATCCTCCAACCGCATACCTGTGCCATTCCCAGCACAGGGTCAGGGAATCCCCTTTTGGCGCGCGGCGCTGTAAATAATATTTTGTAACACGGGACCGGGAAGTTCCGTAGCTTGGAGACGTTTCCCATGTCACAAGGGGATACACCCATGTCTTCAAAACTCCGAAATGGAGGTCGGTAAATTCCAATCGTAGTTTTCTCTTCCACGAGCTACATTTTGGAGATAGAGAATTTTTTTAGAAAATAACCGATTTTCTTATTTTAGAAGAACAGATGTTATCAAGAGAGTATGTCAAATATACTAGTTACACCCCTTCATAGTATGAAGCGTGTATTTGTCAAATTAGTGGGTGTATGTCAGAGGTAGGTACCATGCTGAGCCCGTTCGTGCCTCTTCCCCGCGGTAAGGCGCAACATAGTTGGCCAGCCGGTACAGATTGGGAAAGGTCGAGCGTCGTACTCGGGCTCGCTCACCAAGCTGGCCGTCTGGAGAATTGAGTCTGCAAAAATCTCAATTGCGGCTACCTTCGCTTCTACATTTCTACAATGAGATAGTTAGCTAGGCATCTGACCTTTTCTTGCTTATAGAATCTGCGCTTGTCATACTTCAAATTGTAAGACTCATTTAGATGCACATAGAAACTCGATTCGACAGCCTGAACGGAGGGTCGAGCATCCCTTCAGTACTATAGCTCATAGCTTCCACCAAAATTTTGGAATGTTCGAATTCTTTCTAACAATATTCAAAATTATCCTGATTTGGAACATCATTGATCAGTGATAATAGTGAATTTTGAATGATGGAAATTGGATGATATCAATTTTTATAAACATGCGATGCGCGTTTCTTGACTAGATCCTGAAGATTCGGATTGTGTAGGCAAGCGCACTTGGCTCACACTTTTTTCTTGACCCCAGGGCCTACAGTTGGGAGAGTTGAACCGAGAAACGGAGCGTCGAGCATCTCTTTGTCACGTTTCATAGATGCAATAATTTTATACGCTGGATCCATCGTATGTACCATCTATGTGCCATTTGGAAGAGAAGCACTACTACTCCGAACTGATATACGCAAGCAACCTCGGAATATAACTCTCGTTGACCCTTCGTACGTACTCACCGGCTCATTATGGGATGATGAAATTGATGACCGTCTATTAACTCAATTTATTATTACTAAACTTCGTTGTCTACCTAGTAAGAGACTTGAGACCTTGAGTCAGTGCTTCCGGACTATTTCATTCTTGCAATGCCAGCCGACAGTCGCTTGACTTCTCGGAGGTCAAACCTCTAAGCCACCTCGGTCATCCTGTTGTTGCCCGTTCGGATCTTCTCACCGGCTCATTATGAAATTATGCCTCTTCTTGAATTCACTCATTGTTCGAAAACTTCGTTTAATACCTGCAAGAGACTCGGGATCTTGAGTCATTGCTCCAAAACTATTTCATTCATACGCCAACACTCGTAGAACAAAGTTCATTCTGTTCAAAATACAGTTCAATAATTGTGGAGCTGTATCTTTGAAATGGAACAATCAGCCACAAAACGAATTCGATATTGTCTGAGTTCTAGACAGAAGTCTTGTAAGGAGAAATCTTACTATTATATAAGGTGGAAACATTTGTTTGTATGCTCGCAAAAATCTCAAAAACTACGGAACTAATCGCCTCCGCGACAGTAGCTTTACTATGTACCCTGAAGTGTCATAGGCTATTAAGATTAATCATTGATCAATTAGAAACGTTTCTATGCAAAATGTGGAAATAACATGCAAATCAGCTCCAGCTTCTCTCTTTGGCCACTGGGTGGCGAGACACTGTTTTAGCCGTTCACGCGGCTGGAGTGGCGCGGTCTGGCCTATGAGTATGAGGCAATCAGTGTTGAAATCCTCGATTTTCTTATGGGAAACTCTAAATTGGTCGTCATATTGTGACTTCCGATATTATTGTGGTGTAATCGATTTCCTAAATAATCAAACTCGCATATATTTTCTTGAGGAATTACTTTTAACGGATGAAATATTCCTTAATTTGAAGCTCCGGTTTCTTTCTTTAGCCACTAGATGCCGAACCGCTGTACGAGCTGTTCAGGTGGTTTCTTTTTCTATTACAACAAACAAGGTTCAAGGTCAGACATTTAAATAAGTCGGAATTGATTTACGCTCAGATTGTTTTTCACACGGGCAGTTGTATGTTAGACTTTCTAGGACGGGCGAATCGG
The DNA here is from genome assembly GCA_020882685.1 of Aphelinus atriplicis. Lineage (NCBI taxonomy): Eukaryota > Metazoa > Arthropoda > Insecta > Hymenoptera > Aphelinidae > Aphelinus > Aphelinus atriplicis. The sequence goes on along the minus strand of CM037075.1, from coordinate 60,048,574 downwards.
AAAACCAATTTCGATTCCAATTCCAAAACCAACAATGTTAATTATTCTGAAGTACTTTAGAGATTTGAAACTTTAAACACTTGAATGTTACGTTTTTATCCCTATGCAGGGTTAATAATTATCATTCGAATTCTATTAACTCGTAGAGCGGGCGAAGCCGCGACGGGGGATGTTCATAACTCATATAAAAAAATAAAATGTGTGTTTCTGCATATTTAAAAATGAGCCTTATCAGAGCAATCTTGCTATTTGCGATAATTCAATATTTCAAAATAGGATATTTTATGAATTTGTAGCTATTTCAGTCAAAATACGTAAAAAGATTTGGGTAGACCCATACCTCAAGAAGTACTACAAAATGAAATTGAATATATTTTGAACCTGAGAACTTCTCCAGTACCATTTTTCCGAAAGAAGATTTGTTATTAGTCTACGAATCATATTTCCGTCTATTTGGTCACTCGTGGGGTGTGAGCTCTCCTTGTTCGTATATAATTCTCGATGATCTACGTACAAAATATACAACTCTTTGGTCTACGAAAAAGCATACAAAAAACACGATGAGTGCGTTATTTTCATAACGTAACGGTTTTGAGTGTAGAAATAGGGCAGTCAATAGAGGAACCTACTGAGTCATCAAATCGGTTCTTACGAAAAAAGCACACCCTATAGTTTATTGGACGTGGAAAAGCAGTTGGTAGTTTCTCAGATGCACAACTTTATTTTTTGAATAAAAAAAGCACATCTGGTGATCTCAAATAGTGAAACACTCACAAATTTGTAATTGATTTGATTTGTGGCTGAATGTCTAGTCAATTTGGCCACAGAGGCAAGATACATATCTTCAATTACGAACTTTGTAAAATAAAACATTAGATTACATTCAAATTAGATCAATTTGATGGGAAGTTCTATAAGTAGTCCCATTACTTGTAAATGTCAAAATATTTACATTGACTTTCGATGTTCAATCGTGTCTATTGAAGAATTTATCAAGAGAAAATGTATTAAGAATGGTAAATTTTGGAACCCCAGTTTTACGATTTTCCTCGATCATACTCGATTAATTATAGTTTAGATTGATATTGAAACAAGATTTTAACGTATTCTTATATCACACGAATGCCAGGATCTGTTCATCGACTTCCAATCGTTGATCGCAAATATTGAAGGAATTGTCAAGAAAAAATATGTGAGGAATGGGAAATTTCAGAATCTTAATTTCTTGATTTTAGTCGATCAAAATCGATTACTTCCAAATTAGATCGATATGATAAAAAGTTTCGGTAGTGATCTCTTCACTTGTAAATGTCAGGATATTCACATTGAATTTCGATGTTCAATCGTGTCTGTCGGTCACCCAAGCACTCACGTCACACAGCTCCATAGCCTCCTCCAATGACATAAGTCCCTGCTCCATGATGCTCTCTGAGTAAAAGGTCACTGATAACTGAGTACTTTCAGTTTTTTGGCAGCGAGCTATGCGTCTGGGCGCTGCCGCGGTTCCTGCAAAATCGCCACCTTGTTATTGTTTTTTGTAGCTCGCTCAGCTATGCGGCGTTGCTCCAATTTATGGAATTTCTTCTCGTGAGTTTGATTCAAAATACTTTCTTGAATCACTCACGTGAAATCTTCCGCGTTTAGTCTCATTTATTTGATCTACTAGAAAATAGGTGGTATCACCAATTTCACTGTTGATCATATATGGCCCTTCAAAAATGGAGAATTTCGCTATTTCTTTTTGCTCCAAATTCGAAACATTATTTGCTCGTAGGGTTACTTCGTCTCCTACTTCAAATTGTGCAAAACATTTTCGATGTTCATCATCATGTTTCATTGCACGGGCCTTTTCTTTCTTTCTTATTTGCTCGGAAGCTCAAAAGAGTTTTTCCTCATGCGACAATTCGTTATTATTCACTCCTGAACTAGTCCATTTTCCAATTGAAGTAAATTCGGTTCTAGCATGATAAGTCTCGTTAATAATCTTCTGAATTATGTCGACGTATTTTGCCCATCTGGTGTGTTTTTCACTGTCAAAGGTGCGATAGAAATTTCCCAGCTCTTCATTCACTCTTTCAACTATGTTACTTTATGGATGCCGAATGGATGAGAAAATTAACTCTATTCCAGTTTCCTCCAACATATTGATAAATTCTCCACTAGTAAATTAGGTCTCCATGATTAACAGAGTTTTTTTTGGGTTCCCTATAGTTAAGAGTCATGTGGAAAGAACTTCCGCAGCACGGTTTGCGTATTAGCTCGTTTGATGGGATACAGTACCACGTACTTACTGAATGCGTCAATCGAGGCTAATATGTGTTTTACGCCTCGTGTAGAGGTCGGCGATGGACCGTAGAAATCTATTGATAATAAATCATTGGGTTTCTCGGCTAATATGCTCTGCATAGGAGCTGCATTCCGTCTGTTGAGGAATTTATTCCTTTGACACGAGTCACAGGTTGCTAGAAGTGCTGAAACTTGATGTCTTAATTTCTTTACGTAGAATTCTTCTTCTATCATTTTTCGCACTTTTCAAGCCCCTATATGACCGTAAAGTTTATGGAGTTCCATAATTGAATGTTTAACTAATTTTTTGGTAGCATTAATAGAAGAATGTTCAATCCATTGACTCGATAAATCAAATCATTCTTCATTCTAAATGGTTCAATTTCCATTTGCGTGAATTTCATTCCTATAATTCGAGCTTTTTATAAAACTCCTTTACAAAATCGTCTGATTTCCGTAAATTAGACATGTTTTTTCAGCATGTTCATGAGTGACTTTTCATTTCAATTCATTTTTTGTAATGCTGCAAACACCATTTCTCCGGATTTGATTCGTGCATCAGGATAATAGTCTGGATGTCTCGACAACAAATCAGGCACTACGTTCCCTCGACCCTGCACATGATCGCAGGATTGACAACGTCTCCAGCTGCATTTCAAGACAATTCAGCTGGATTTTTCCGGAATGCGCGCTGGGTAGCTACGGCGGATCTAGCAGGATTGTGAGTAAATGCAGCTGGATTTTGAGATAATTTAGCTGGGCTCTTTCGGAATCAGCATTGGGCTACGAAAGCGAATCCAGCAGGATTGTAAGTTAATCTAGCTGGATTTCCAAAGAATTCAGCTGGATTCTCTCGGAATGAGCACGGTTCGACGGCAGTAAATCCAGCAGGATTGATGACGAATCAAGTTGGATTTCGAGAATTTTTTTGAAATACGCACTGGGGGGCTACAGTGGATCCATCCGGACCGTGGATGATCTAGCTGAATTACCAGACAATCGATTACCAGACAGCTGGATTCTCTCGGAATGAGCACTGGGCTACGGCAGTGAATCCAGCAGGACTGACGAATTGGCTGCGTAGTCCAGTGCTCATTCCGAGAGAATCCAGATGGATTGTCTCCAAATCCAGCTGGATCCGTTGTCAGTCCCGCTGGATTCACTGCCGTAGCCCAGTGCTCATTCCGAGAGAATCCAGCTAGATTGTCTGGAAATCCATCTGGATCATCCACAATCCTGCTAGGTCCGCCGTAGCTCCCCAGCACGTATTTCGGGAAAATCCAGCTGGATTTGTTGTCAATCCTGCTGGATTCACTGCCATAGCCTAGTGCTCATTCCTAGAGAATCCAGCTCGATTGTCTAGAAATCCAGCTGGAATCAATCACAATCCTGCTGGATCCGCCGTAGCTATCTAGCGCTCATTCTGGAAAAATCCAGCTGGATTGGAAAAAAATCCCACTGGATTATGCGGAAAACTCGCTGGATGATTCTGGAAACTCTCTGGATTCAGTGATCTCTCTTCGCAGTGATCTATCTTTTGCTGCAATAAAATACACTGGGGTCTGTCCAAATTTCAGCTTGACTTTAAAAAAATCTTGCTGGATTACCCGGAAAATCCATCTGGAAATCCAGTCGATTTTTTTCAACAGGGAGTACCCCTGCGTACTTTTCGGCGAATTTCGAATAAAAATTTATAATGCCAAGAAATCCTTTCAACTTTCTCACGTTCTTATATAGGCCGTGGGAACCGAAGTTACTAGTGGACTCACGTATTGACTCAGAATCTTCAATGATATCCCATTTCAACATTCTTTCTATTTCATTACAGTAGTTTCACAGCAGTAGTTTGATGATTTAATGGAACTGGGTACGGTTCTTGAAAGGAAGGTGTTTTATCTGTTACTTTCAGTTTACATCCAAACTTTTTCAAACGATCAGGTTTCGTAGAAAATACTTTTCTGTATTCCCATATGAGCCGTCTTAATTTCAATATGGTCTAGTCATTGGATTCCAGTGAGTTGATTTTCTCATGGACCTCTTTGCCGTTCAGTCCGTATGGATCATCTTCCATTGGATGTTCCCTCGAATACTCATTATCTCCCTTATGTTGGGCAAATCCTTCTACATATTCTGGGAGGCTTGAGATGTGCGATAGTTCCTCGGAGCCTACCTCTACGCATAATCGATTTGAGAAATTATCATGATCGAGAAATGATTCTTCTTGAATTATATTTATTTTTCTATGCGTCAACTCACTTACTTTACAATTTTTATTTTTTCATGAGAGGGTAGAGCTCTCCTGGTCATTTCGGATTGATATCTTCTCATTTTCTACATTTAGCCAAGTTCGAGTTGTTTTAAGGGCATCCATTCCGAGAATACAATCGCGTATTAGCTTCGGTACAACTAAATAAGATAAATCAGCTTCTACTGGACCAATTTGCGACATTCCAAAAATTTTGAATTGCAAGTATGAAATTCCCCAAATATACAGGAGATCTGACTCTCAGTATCGAGAAGAAAAAATACTCCTATATCGTATTTTTCAACGAGACTAGCTTCAGGTAACGCTAGTAGCTCTTCATTCTGATTACACATTTCTTTATCAGAATTGTCTAATAACGCGCGTCGCGGATCTTTTAAAATACTGCATATTATTCGATTCGGCACAGTTGCGTCACATTTTTCGACGCATTCTTTCAAAGATCTTGACGCAACTGTAACTAGTTTTCCGAGTTCTTTTCAACTGGATTTTCATTCACTAACGTAAATACGTTCAGCGAATCATCCGTTGATTTTTACTTCCCTTTTTCTCTTTTTCTTTAAGATGTTTTTCGGGGTTCGGAGTTGTTCTCTGGTTCTTATTTTCTAACGCTACGGCATTCACATATTTTTTCTGTGGATACCTACGCGTTTGTTTAGATGTGAAATCATCATTTTCCTTTTCACTTGAGATATTGTTTTTATCTGGAGCTTGCCTGTGATTAGCACTTCGCTTGATAATAAATTTAATGAATCAGATTTATTCTCGATTTTTTGTATTTCTGATCAGCCAGGCGTCTAATTAATTCTCTTTCAGAATAAGATTCTGTATTCAGAACCTGACTAATCAACTCCGTAGTAGGGCTGGGTGGATGGTACGGATTATTTGAAATATCCGAATATTCGAATACTCGATTAACGGATAGCTCTGTCAAATAATTTGAATTATTCGAATTTTCGAATACTAATTTTTCTTTTTCTGTTTTTATTGAGTCCTTACCTCATATTTATGCGAAATAAATAGTTGAAACTCATAAAATCAAAGATAAGCAATTTTTATTATCAAATATTGACATTATTTGATTTCGATAATTATAATTATCATTAATATAACATTTAACTTGAGGTGACTGCAGGCAATTTGGGACCGCAGGCAATTTAGCACATTTGTTAGAATTCGTATTTCCGGTGCTCTCTGAGCATCCTGAGTTATGTTGGGGGAATTGAAAGGAAATTTTTGGTACCTTTCCCGCTCATTTAGCCCCTGGAACCACTCTCCTACAACACTTTGAATTTTCATTTACTGATTTTTACACCCTTTCCTTATTTCAGTATTCTCACTCAACCTAAAAATCAAGTGTAAATAATTTTTATCTCAAGTGTCATTACTCTTTTTCATGTAAAAATATTTCATCTTTCGATCGATAACATCAGTTTTCCCAAAACTATTCTCTATCCTACTCAAATTGCTATTTTCTGCATCAATAATGTTTGGAGCCAATTTGGCACGATTTTTTATATTTCTTATTTCGAGTATTTCAACCGCTCTAGCGGTGCATATAGATTCTAGTGTCATCTTATTGTATTGATTCGAGATGATTGGTCCAAGAGGTTGAGAGTACCGGTCATTTTTCACTCCAAAAAGCCGTTTTTAGAACTCTTTGAAGTCAAACACCGTTGGATTATCTATTTTATTTTGCAATTTCCATTGCCACATTATAAGTTACACCAAATTAGTATATTCAATGTTTTTTTTTTCAAATGTGGCTACTTAAATCTATCCAGAGAAAAGTCATCCAATGATTGGTCACTTGAGTTTTCCTTTATCTATTTTTCTAGACTGCCAATACGATTGATTCCAATGAAACTCAAGTGAGCTCAAGCCGGTTCCTCTGAGCAGAAATTCGAAATTATCATTTATTGTTTCTATTATGAATTAAAATTCTTCTAGTAGTTGGAACTGGCCTTTTTCTATATAGTACTCCTATAATACTACGATTACCGTCTATTTCGAGTGATTTAATTGATCTCAATATGTAATTTTGAACTAGAAGACTGAGTTAAATAAATGAATATTTAAGAGACGTTTTCATAGACATGTTACGATGATTTGGATATGTATTTTTGAGTTGAACGTCAAAAGTTTTGGATGAGTTTCAATAGAAATATGATTAACAGTTATTTGGATGCCAATTTAATCGTCCCTGTATGCGTATAGAGGCTGTAACAAGCAATTATGAAACCGTACCAAATTGATTGCACATGTAGCTAACTTGGCTCTTTTACGTTTTTTTTTTCAAATTGACATTTTTCGTAGGTCAAAGTGATTGGATGATTACTATAGAAAATTAAGGATGGCTTCTGTTAGTTATCTCTCTATATTAAAAGCCAGACCGCCACCGCCGTCAAATTTCGCCACCCCTTTTTTGCACCCCTTTTCTGCATCCCTTTCTTGCACCCCTTTTCTGCACCCCTTTCTTGCACCCCTTTTCTGGACCCCTTTCATGCACCCCTTTTCTGCACCCCTTTCATGCACCCCTTTTCTGCACCCCTTTCATGCACCCCTTTTTTGCACCCCTTTCTTGCACCCCTTTTTTGCACCCCTTTTTTCCACTCTCTTTCTCCACCCCTTTTTTCCACCCCCTTTTGCCACCCCCAAGTCTCGAAGTATTGGTCCGATTTTGTTGAAATTTTGCACATAGGTTAGTCGCGGCGAAATCTAGGCCGAAATAAATTTTTACCAAAATTAATAATATTAATATTATTTCCGTCCCATCGGGAAAAGACTTAGCAGTATGCCTTCTTAACCCATTAACGACCAAACGCCTCGATTTTCTGTCAACTTTTCGACGCGATTATTTGGCATGTTACCGTCTTTGAAAGGATTCAGTTTCCACTTATTCTGGCGTGAAATTTTATGCTCTTTCAGAATCCGTGGTCAAAAATTATGATAAAACTCCTAGAAAAAAAGATATGGCCGATTTAAACTCAAAAAATGCGAAAATTTAAAAAAAAAAAATTTTCTCGATTTTTTTTCATAATGTTATCGCCAATCATTTGTGCTCTAATTATGGACAAAGGTGGACAAAATGCTTCAGGTTTAAGAGGAAATTTTTTTTATCGAAGTGAAATCGCTTTTTTTTACAAAATGGCGGCAATAACGTGAAAATTTTATAAAAAACATTGCTTATTTTTTTTCTCGAAAACTATGGACTTAATCAAAAAATTCAAGAGAACAAAAATGTCTTATAATTAGTCTAGAAATACTCCCAAATTTTTTTAAATGTTTTTGACACGTTTTGGAAAAATTTAATTCTCCGAATTTTCAAAAAAATCTAAATTGTCTCAAAAAATTCTACAAAAATTTGTGAGCGTTCCTTGACTAATTCTAAGACACTTTTGTTCTTATAAAATTTTTGATAAAATCTAGTTTTCACATAATTTTTCTGACTAAATGAAATCTAGGGAAAAAGAATAGTTGAATGTCAAATTTTTCATTCATGAAGAGTGGAACCTTTATACTTGATTCGAGTCACCAGAGAAATTTCGCTACGTTAAGTTTTTCTCATACGACTTTCAGGACAAAGACAAAAAATTATAGTTTTATCAAAAATTTTATAAGAACAAAAGTGTCTTAGAATTAGTCAAGGAACGCTCACAAATTTTTGTAGAATTTTTAGAGACAATCTAGATTTTTTTTGAAAATTCGGAGAATTAAATTTTTCCAAAACGTGTCAAAAACATTTGAAAAAATTTGGAAGTATTCCTTGACTAATTATAAGACATTTTTGTTCTTTTGAATTTTTTGATGAAGTCCATAGTTTTCGAGAAAAAAAAATAAGCAATGTTTTTTATGAAATTTTCACGTTATTGCCGCCATTTTGTAAAAAAAAAGCGATTTCACTTCGATAAAAAGAATTTCCTCTTAAACCTGAAGCATTTTGTCCACCTTTGTCCATAATTAGAGCACAAATGATTGGCGATAACATTATGAAAAAAAATCGAGAAAATTTTTTTTTTTTAAATTTTCGCATTTTTTGAGTTTAAATCGGCCATATCTTTTTTTCTAGGAGTTTTATCATAATTTTGACCACGGATTCTGAAAGAGCATAAAATTTCACGCCAGAATAAGTGGAAACTGAATCCTTTCAAAGACGGTAACATGCCAAATAATTGCGTCGAAAAGTTGACAGAAAATCGAGGCGTTTGGTCGTTAATGGGTTAAAAAGGCTTTGTGTGAAATTGAAAAAATTCCGTAACATTTGTCATAAAAAATGATTACTATGTGAGAATGAAGTTACCATGTCGTATACCATCATTAAATGGACTTCATGTGATTTTCCCTCTCTTGTAACAGCGGTTGTCGGGTATATCAACAACAGTTGCTAAGGAAGATATCACATTGAGTCGCGTCGATCCTTGTGAGTATTCGGATCCCACCGATCATTTACGAGGAATTATAGGGAATTTTCCAAAAATACCTTATCAAAGCTCACTAGGGAAATAAAAAACGTATTTTGCTGAAAATCGAACTCGGTTCACATTTTGCCACGACAAATTTTTTTGCAAAATTCCAGGAAGATCGGACAATTTGTTCAAAAATTATCGTGGCAGAAATAAAGATTCACATTTCCATACATACGTACATACGTACATCCAGACATTTTTGGGACTATGTTTTTCGACCCGTAGAATACGAAAATCAAGGTTCCGAAGTCTTATTCGAGAGGTCGATGTTTGCCTCGTCACTTTGAGAAAGCAATATAATTCGGTTTTTCGAATAATTGATATCCGAAAATTCGAATATTCGCTACTCGAATTATCGGATCGTCATGTCGTCACCATTCGAATATTCGAATAAGCCCAGCCCTACTCCGTAGTGTATTCTACCGAAGTCGAATAACCATTTTCATCGTATTCTCCATTATCGATACGTTTTTTTATACTATCGATAACTGAGTCATTCCAAAATCCACCTCCAAATTCTTTTTCAAATTGTTCGAAGGTATCTTAGGACACTTCGATAATGTTCCACCATGAACTCATGTTTCCTTTTGGAGCTGATGAGAAAATTGATTTCATCTCTTCATGATTCAACTTATCAGGTCTAGGATACGCTTAATTTCTTTTGAAAATTCAATGGGTTTTAATACTTTTTTCCCGAGAATTTCGGATCTGGCAGAGATTCTTGTTCTTGCGCAGCTGTTGAAATGTTATGGATTGTTTGAGGAAGAGAATTTTCTGAATTCGATAAAATTATCTCTTAAAACAATCGACGAAGTAACAATTAAATATTCTTTCTCACCAGTTTTGAATGAAGATATAATATTACGTTCGGCAGTGCAAGCGGCTGCTTCCACTGCCATTGTCAAATTATTGTGTATAAAGCTAACGTCAGTGGTCTTATATATCATCAGATACATTGGTGTGTTTGTTTTGAAAAATCTTGCTAAGCTTCTTATACGTGTGACTGAGTTGTTGTGTGTCTTTCTTCCTATTAAGTGTGTGTTGGTACATATTGATGTGGGGCATTTCCGAAATAAGTCGTTTCTTATAATTCGCTTCGCGGTCTATAATTTTTTTTAGCTTAGCAAGATTTTTCAAAACAAACACACCAATGTATTTGATGGTATATAAGACCACTGACGTTAGCTTTATACACAATAGTTCGACAATGGCAGTGGAAGCAGCCGCTTCCACTGCCGAACGTAATATTATATTTTCATTCAAAACTGGTGAAAAAAAATATTTAATTGTTACTTCGTCGATTGTTTTGTACTTGAATTATATTATTTATTTTGTGTAATAAATTTTTATTCTGATGAGGCCAGTAAACCAAACTGGCGAAACGTCGCATAAAATAAATATGTGGTGGATTTTGTGAATTTTCCTTTTTCCACTTCACTCTGGATTGGCCCTCAAAGATCGACAATTCACACACATTTGGAATTATGGAGTGTGCACAGTATAATATTAATACAAACAATTGCAACCAAAACAAACATAAATACCTCTCTATGAACTTGTTCGATGATAAAAAGCACAGCATTCTCTGTTTTAATCTGGTGTTCTCTTCTCAATTCCTAGAGATTATCCAACAAATGTTTAATGTTTCGCTGAACGGCGAGATAACCAGCTAATAGCTCTAGCAGATGATTGCCTCACTCGAGAGCGTGCATGCGCAGTCGGCTGGCCACCGTAGTAATCAACTTCACCGTTGGATCTCTCACTACTGTGCTCGCTCGCCCGATAATATATATTGAGCGTCTCACGTCAACTCTCCAGAGCCTGCACGAGGACACTAAAACCTCACGCTTTCGAGACTTATTCTTGGCTCTATTAGACCAATGTTTCAATATCCGCGCGCTGGCTTTGGAGAGTTGACGTGAAACGCATCGTATACCCTTAAAGAATCAGATGTTGATCAATTTTTAAGCAGCTCTGGCATACTCAATCTGCCAATCAACTCAACCTTCTATTTTCAAATATAACCAAAGAAATTCATATTGCAAGAAAAAAATTCCACGCTCCCCGGGCTGGATTTGAACCAGCGATCTCCTGATTCCAATCCAGCCCGGGGAGCGTGGAATTTTTTTCTCGCAATATCACTTTGGGACAGTCCGCCAAGCCCGAATTTATTCGTCATATATATATGGGGGGGCGTTCTTCGTCAACTCTCCGGAGCTGGCGCGCGGACGCCAAAATCTCACGTTTTCGACGCTTGTTTTCGACTCTATATGACCCATATCTAAATAATGTTGGATATGCTATCAATGTAGTTTTTTCTCAGCTTTCCGATGGTGAATTTAGTTTTCCAAATTATTCACATTTTCACAGAAAAAAAAATAAAACAGGCCATATCTCAAAAACCTTTTTTTTTTAATTTTTTTAAGTAGTCTAGATCGAAAGCTGAGGTATTTTTACAATGATATGGACCTTTTGGAAACATACTTTTTTCTTGTATTCGAGTAAGTGAGTAGCGAACATGAGAAAATGCGCCGCGTCGGGCTGGGCCGTGCCGTGCCGCGCCACTCTGACTCCACGCGCTCCAGCTCAAGTCTTCTGCTTACAAAAGTGCCTAAATCGGAATATATTTAATATCCATACAAGTCTTTATTTGTTGGATAAACTACTATTTAGCGTAGATCATGTACTCATTTGGGTTATGGACTGAGATATGGACATTATTTCATTTCACATTCTTTGACCTCCGTTTTGGCTTTGATATGGAAGACTTTGCCATACTATGTTTCAACCGAACTACTTTTTCAGTTCGTTTTGATCTAGGAAATATTTCATATTCCTCAGCAGATGAAATTTTTTTGACCATCAGTCTGTCATCGGGAGTTGGTATGAACGCATGAGATTGCAGAGTACCTTGTATCCTTGTATTAGCTCCAATTCCATCGCATGCTCCCTTCCCATGTGCGGTCGCACAAATATGCCATACCGCGGGAATGCCAAAATCTTTCTTATGATTAATAAGATTAGAAAAACTTTTCTGATTTTTGAAGAGTTGACCCGCTCCATCGGAACTATAATGAATTTTCTTTGGTTTGTATTCTTTCTCCAGGTAATTTATGATTATTTCTTGATAGACATGGACTGCATGAGATAAATTATCCGAAATAATAACCAAACTTTTGTGTTGAAGTTCATTATTTCTCTGAAAGTAGATAACTACTGTGAAAATTGTTGCCTGATTATTATTCCAGTGAAAAGATTGAGCTGAATTCCGTACAACAAAAGCACAATACACACCAAAATCAAAACAAACTAAGAATCCTCCTTCCAACAATATTGCTTTCTCAAAGAGAAAGCTTTGTAACGGGGTAAAAATCGACCCACCGAATCGGACTTCGGGACCTCGATTTTCGTGTTCTACGGGTCGAAAAACATGGAAATCCAAAAATGTCTGTATGTATGTACGTACGTACGTGCACTTTTTTGTCGTACGATAACTCTCGAAGGAATTGTCCGATCGTCCTGAAATTTTGCACACAGGTTAGTCGCCGCAAAATCTCGGTCGAGTTCAATTTTCAGCCAATTCCGTTGTTTATTTCTCTAGCAACCGTTGCTAACGTGTTTTTGATAAAAGCTCCGAAAATCATCATCAATGCACGATGGGTCTCCAATTCTTTCGACGATCGATGAGAATCGATAAGACATTCATTTTGGAACAACCATTGTTTATTCTCCTAGCAACCGTTGCTATGGAGATATAAAATTCAGCTTCAGACTGACTTTTTTTTGTCGTACGTTAATTTTCGAAGGAATGGTCCGATCGTCCTGAAATTTTGCACACAGGTCGGTCTCCGGCAGATGTGAACCGAGTTCGGTGTTCAGCAACATCCGTTGTTTGATTCCATGGCAACCGTTGCTAGCGTGTTTTCGATAAGTTCCCATATAATTCATGATAAATGATCATTTGGGTTTGTATATTTATGGGATTCTATAACAATCAAAGAGACCTTTCCCGTATAAACCATTGTTGATGTCTCTAGCAACCGGTGTTTATATCGCTTGCAACCGTAACTAGGGAATGGGAAAAGTCAGTTGGAGGTTCATTTTTGGAACTGTTGATGACTAAGAAGTAAGAACATCGAAGCTCCGACATTTACCATAGCAACCGTTGTTTACGTCCTTAGCAACCGTTACTATGGAGTGTGAAAAGTCAGTTGGAGGTCCATTTTCGGAACTGTTGATGACTAAGAAGTAATAACGTCGAAGCTCCGACATTTACCATAGCAACCGTTGTTTACGTCCTTAGCAACCGTTACTATGGAGTGGGAAAAGTCAGTTTGAAGTCCATTTTTGGAACTGTTGGTGACTAAGAAGTGAGAACATCGAAGCTCCGACATTTACCATAGCAACCATTGTTTACGTCCTTAGCAACCGTTACTATGGAGTGGGAAAAGTCAGTTAGAGGTCCATTTTCGGAACTGTTGACGACTAAGAAGTAAGAACACCGAAGCTCGGATATTTACCATAGTAACCGTTACTATGGAGTGGAGGAAATGAGTTAGAGGTTCATTTTGCTTTCTCAAAGAGTGGTGATTAATGCAAGTTAAGGTTCAATTGCAATACTTTGAGAAAGCATACTGCTGAGGCACTTGGCAGCGGTTTTTTTTCAAATCATGAATGAATACAGACTGTTTTCTGGCAAAAAAAGCGTGATTTTTCGATTTCATTAATTTGTCACCCAGCAAGTTCAGATATCTGAAATGAAAGAAAGATTTTATGAGTGTTTTGCTATACAAGGTACTCTGCAATTTCATGCGTTCATACCAACTTCCGATGACAGACTGATGGTCAAAAAAATTTCATCTGCTGAGGAATATGAAATTTTTCCTGGATCAAAACGAACTGAAAAAGTAGTTCAGTTGAAACATAGTATGGCAAAGTCTTCCATATCAAAGCCAAAACGGTGGTCAAAGAATGTGAAGTGAAATAATGTCCATATCTCAGTCCATAACCCAAATGAGTACATGATCTACGCTAGATAGTAGTTTATCCAACACATAGAGACTTGTATGGATATTAAATATATTTCGATTTCGGCACTCTTGTAAGCAGAAGACTTGAGCTGGAGCGCGTGGAGTCAGCGCGGCGTGGCACGGCGCGGCCCGGCCCGACGCGGCGCATTTTCTCATGTTCGCCACTCGATTACTCGAATACAAAAAAAGTAGCTTTTTAAAAGGTCTATATCAACGTTAAAAAACCTCAGCTTTCGATCTAGACTACTTAAAAAAATTAAAAAAAAAGGTTTTTGGGATATGGCCTGTTTTAAGTTTTTTTTCTGTAAAAATGTGGAAAATTTGGAAAACTGAATTCACCATCGGAAAACTGAGAAAAAACTACATTGATAACATATCCAACATTATTTAGATATGGGTCATATAGAGTCGAAAACAAGCGTCGAAAACGTGAGGTTTTGACGTCCGCGTGCCGGCTCCGGAGAGTTGACGAAGAACGCCCCATATACATATATATATATCGCATGTCCGCAACGATATCTCCATTCCCGCATCACCATAACCCATCCCAGCCGCTCTGCGCATTGAGGCCCACACCTGAGGGGCTGCCTCATGGTGTGTCTCTGTCTCTCTTGCGCTACTACATATGGCGGCTCTCAGCTGTCTCGTCGCGTTCACGTTGTTTCCGGTCTCCTCGTGCGCCCGCGCATCCTCAAGGCTCGCGAGTACCCGCGAGTGCACGTGCACGGGCAATTCGGGCCCGGCCTGGGGCGCGTGGATCGCTCGCCGGTCCTCGTATCAGGCAGGGGGCTGGCTGCCCCTACTCTGGATCTCCGGGAAAAAGTTGTCTCCGGGCGGCTTCCCTGGGTCCTGGGGGTGACCGCTGGTGCGTTGCCAAGTGTCATGAGTAGCTCCCCAGTGATTGCTATTGTGCTTCCAGGTACATCGGCAGCAGACATGTAGCATACAGCTGGATCATCATCAGTTGCTTCTGGACATCACAGCACCTCCCAGGACAATGGGAAAATACAGGGGATTAGTGGTCTGCTCCAGGACTGGAGCGACCACCAAGGACCAGAACCCATCAGCGAGCCTCTCCAAGGACTTGGCGGTGATCAGAGCCTCACCGCCATGGTAAGTAGACACAATGTTTACCTCCTGTTGTGTGGTCCCTTACTTATTTATATATTGTTACCAGGGCTGGGGGCGAAGGAGAACATATTAACCACATGCCTCTTCTCCAGAGTGTAAAGAGCTCTGCCCCCAACGACACTTTACTCTGGAGGGAACATTAATCATTAGGCGGGTAGGTAGGGGAAGGAGTGGACGTCAAGTCCACGACAAGCTGGACCTGGAATCTACTCCTTCACAGTCCCCCTCCCTAGGCTAGACCTTCCGAACTGAATCTGGAGTTCATGGTTTCTTCAGAATCAAAGGGCGCGTCTGCTGGCGGGAGACCTGCTGGCTAGGCCCCTCGGTCGTCATATCCAGTAATCTATTTAACAAATACATACTCACATACACATATCCACTCACTCGAACAGCAACTACTGTATTACTACCACTACATCTATTCACACCTAAACCACTACTCATGCACTACTTCTTACCCTTAACCTTACTATCTACTTCTGAAATAAATTATGGTTGATTTTTGGGGTAAGACTAGGGTAACGGACATTACAGGATACACGGACGGCACAGGACTCTTCAATCCACTTTCTAAATATCCTACTCCATGTCCTCGTCGTTAATAAGGCTCGTCGTGGCAAGATCGTTGGGGTTCTGGCCGTTGAGGTTCGACGCCACTTCTTTGCGGTCGTTTGGTGGTAGGAACTTGGTCCTGTTGCCCCGGACTCATTCGATGCGGTCTTGGGCTTGAATTCACCACGTTTCATCCTCTGTCAATTGACTCGCCGCCGAGCTGTTCGTGACAGGCATTTTGCCCTGGGTGCATCCTCCATCGGCTCCTCTCTCAGCGCCTTGGGTCCCGTCACCGGAGACCATGACCTTTGGCCCATATTACTCGGCCAGGGGTGATCAGGAGATAGATATCTCCGCGTCGGCACTGGTCAATTATCTTCCTAGTCATCATACGTTAGCTGCCGACGCGGATTGTACCTGCGCCAACGAGGACCCTCTTAGGGCCTCAACATAGGCCGCTGATCCCTCGCGTCCAGATCTATGACTCTGGGCGGTTCCGGCACCGGAATCTGGCTTTCCATAAGGACCGTTGTCGGGTCAACCTCTTAGTCTCCCGAATCCCACGCCTCGGGCCCCAGGTTTACAACTTCCGGACGATTTCCCGAGGACTGGTCTATCTCGACAAACTCGGTCGATGAGCCCGCTCCTTCGGGCACCTCATCAAGTCCGGGGCAACCGTGCTGGAGTTAGGCTGGTTCTCCATGATCATTCAGCTCCTGCACAGCTTTCTCGTTACTTACATCCAGCGTGGGAGTTGATTCACCCACCTCCAACCGTCGGGTTCTCTCCATTCCTTCCTCCAGACTGGGGGACAACGCCAAGCCCAACGTCAAGGCTGAGAGCGACTCCGACTGGGCGCCCCGCCTGTCGGAGAGCTTGGGGATCTTGGGGATTGCCCCCAGTCCGGAACCCCTGTATGGACCTACGACCAATCTCTTAGTGGCCGCATTCCTTGCTCACCTCGAGCGCATCTCCTTCCCTAGCCACGGCAGTGGTGGAAGTCGAAAGGGGCGGAACAGACGCCGACTCCTTCGCGGACTTACTCCCACCAACCGCAGTTGTCGGCAGCACAGCATTTTCATCCAGCTGGGGCCGCTCATCACCCACTGACGCCGGAATGCTAGCTGGATCGTACAGCCGATCAATCTCTCACCTGCAACGCACACGTTATGCACTGCCTGTGCGTATGCAACCCACAACGCGTAGGACCGAGTCTTCCCGCGCGGATCACCCGTATGCGCACACCGTCAAACCGCGCCTTCCCCCACGCGCCCACACGGACACACACAGTCGCGCGTCGGAACTTGTCCCACCCGCCGGAGACTAGAGCGGAGTAGGATTGCGCTGGCCGCCTAGATCAACTCGCCGCGCACTCCTACCGCCGCCCCGGTTAGGTGGGGACTCGGGCCGCCGCGCAGACTAGTCCGCAGCTGCTAATGCTGCGGAGCGGCAGATTACTACGAACCATTCAACTAAAAAAAACTCACTCCTTCCTTCTACGGAGCACATTGCGCCGCGGTGCTCCCCCTCCCCCCGCGTATCACCGAACGAGAGGAAGCAACAAGGATCGTCAACGCAGCCGAGCTGTCTCAAGTAATCAGGTAAGTGGCTCACACAAGTGATAGCTTCGGGCGATACCTGTGTTAGAATCCCTACGCTGGCTGGGCGCAAGGCCTTATCCTCCTTGCAGGGACATTGAGCGATGCTGTATAGGCTAGCTCAATGTCTTAACCTGCATTGTTAGTGCGGGCAGCGCAGCTTTATCCCCATTACACAGACACACACACACACACACACACTCGCTACGTGATTGCACATTGGCTCCCACCTTCGTGATCAAATTTTAATTAATTTATTTCTTCCATATAAATCAATCGAACCCCATTGAATGTCGCGCTCGTAATTTTTCTTTACGACCGTCACATGTTTATTTCCTCACGCGCCGACACCGCGCAGTCACGATCGTCAATTCCGATCAACTCACCTACGGTGTCCCTCGCGAGGTCGAGTACTGACGCTACCAAAAGAAAAAAAGCGTAGTGAGACGATCCGGTTCGACTGTTTATACGTTCATGTTTCTCCCTTTCTCAACTCGACGTGTAACCACGAATAATACTCTCAGTTTCTGGTATGAGTGTGGCTACACATCTGATACTGAGGGAATGCACGTGAACTAAATGGTGGTGGTCTTTCTGATCCCCAGAGAAGATGCAAAGTATCCTTTTTACCTTGGTTTTCTCATTCCGTTTCTCCTTTACTCTAACCCTGCCGTCCAGCTGACCGAGACTAACAGCAACTACCCTACCACTAAAGAGCTCTCCAGTCGTTATTCTTCATTTCCTTTCACTATTCGGTTTTTATTCAACAATAGATTTCCACTTAATTATTACGCACAGGCAGCGCATAACATGTGCGTTGCAATATCGCACACTTTATCACATCGAGTAAAGAGATTTTGGCGAGTTGATTAATACGGTCACTTTGTCCTGCTGACTAATTTGTACAATTTTATTGGTTGCTGTTGGTTTGGTCGATATATAATTGAAAGCAAAGTCAAATAATTTTTTTTCGTGTTTACTTTGTGATGAGGCAAAATGCCCATCACACATGTATGAATAAGGTGAGACACGAGTAAGCAAAGCGTCGGGAGCCGCACGCACACACGTCATATAGATATATATAATAGAATCGGGTATAAGCCGAACGCGCGGGCACGGCAGAGTTTACGGAGAAGTAAACAAGACGGTACCCGCGCAGCATTAGATAGAGAGAGAGAGCGTGTATACGACACGCACAGCACTGGAGAGAAAGAGAGCGCGCATGAGTATAGGCGCGCAGCACAGGAGAGAGTGAGATAGCTGCACGCAGCTAAGCAGCGGCAGCGGGCAATCAGCGCCAAGGAGAGCGGCCCGGCTAATTGCCGAAAGGCGAAGGGTCACTCGCTCTCTCTCGCGACAGCCACGATAGCGAAAGGACGCGACTCGCGGACCACGTGCGCCGAGGTCACGCGAGCCGATACGGCAATGCGATCCCCGCACCCGGGATCGCCGCGGCAGTGACGGTGCCGAGGCGGAGGGCAGCAACACCGCCCAGGGCCGACCAGCCGCCCAGCATTGTTAATATAAAATAGGTGCGCAAAATCGAAAATGTATAGAGTTAAAATCACGCGATAGAATCGAGAAATTTCGGTGAGCCAAGCCGAACGGAACGTAAACACGATCACGCGTTAGTCACTCGAGGCTCAGCGAGAGCCGAGGCATCGAAACGTAAACAACGCCGAGTCGACTCGAACTTTGATGTCCTCATGTATGTAGGGAAAAATTTTACACAGAACAGTAAAGGTTCTCAACATGAATATAATTTCTAAAATATTAGAGGCTTTCAAGCTGAATTGACTTTCGAATCACATTGTATTATTGAATGATAATTGATAAATTTCAATAACATGAGAACATGAAAGTTGTAACTTACTAATTTTAAGACAATTATTATGAGGCAAAGCAAATGCCAAATTGAATATTATAGCGATAATAATACATGAAAATTATGAAATATTATTATGATTGATTATTTATATGAATGATATTAACAACATGAGCATGGGTTATGAAAAAACGAGTACATAGAAATGTTACAGCTTTCTGTCCATCCAATTATTAGAAAAGTTGAACAATACAATTTCTGCGAAAGAAAAATAGCCGCATGGCGAACAACAATTTTTCTTTCTGACTCCGATAAACAAATAATTAAAAATATTCATATAAAGTAATTCGGATGAATAAAATTTTGCGCAGCTATTTCAGCCAATGAACAATCAAAATGAACACGCGAAATATTTTGAAGCATAAAATAGACGAGTTTTTGTCGAAATGCACGGATATTGAAATTGAAGAAAATTTATCGAAATTACAATTAATAACAACGGGTTCACAATCAGATAGAAAAGCACGATTACGTAAAAGATTAATCGGGCAATATCACATTGATGATTTTGAAGAGCAAACAGATATAGAAAATCCGCAAGCCCGCGAAATTAGAGATGAAATTTTACAAGAATGGCTTAGAGAATTCACGCATGATAGTCCAGAGGACTTAGAGGAAAATAGTGAATCGAGTGAGGCGGAGGCTTGGAAAAAGCGGACGGCTCCAAAAGCGGAAAAATATACTCGAGGAGGAAATCTCTCCATGAAGAATTGGAGGAAGCTGAAAATGCAAAAGCGGGAAACGTAGATAGCCCAGAGGCATCGCCACCGCCAAAATATACAGAAATTTCGATGGAAAAACCGAAGCAACCAATCGGCCCGCGCATAATTAGTCAAGTGGAACTTCCGGCGCTACCGCCACAATTGATAACTGTTCAATCCGAATCGGGGGAAAAATTTACGGTGCCGATCGGAATTTTAAATTATTGGTCGGAAAATCAAAGCCGCGAACAAGCGGAAAATAATATCATTCATGAAAATTTATTAGATCAAACGGTCAGATTAAATCCAAGTTCGCAAAACGGACCAGCCCAGGAGTGGCCAAATGATATTACGCGATTTACACCGCAAAGTTCAGGCTTACAAAAGCCGAGTGGAAACGGTCCACATAGACCGAAAAATATCGCGAAGGAAAATTTTGACGAATTCAGTTATCCGCGAAAGGAACGATTCGAAGCGTTGCGACGGTCAAAGGAAGAATACGAGTTGAGTATGCAACAAGCATACTGGGAATCACAGACGTGAAACACGCAAAATGACACGCGATCAAACACAGTCGGCGCGAGCCAAGGGCAAATGCGCGAAATCATCGACGAGCCGCGAACGCACTCGAATCAAAACCTAGATAACCATAGAAATAGAGATCTGTCGAGAATCGTAAACGCGTGGAAAATTAAATTCAGCGGCAACCCACAAGAAAATTTAGAGGAATTTTTGATGCGAGTAAATGAATATAGAGTAGTAGCCGCAATGACAGACTCGGAAATGCTAAGAATAATCCCAATGATTTTAGAAAGCCCAGCGCTTAATATTTATAGAATAAAGGGAAATAACTGGTTAACTTGGGCCGATTTCGAGCGCGACATTAAAGCCCATTATCAAGACGAACATTATTCGGAAAAACTGGCCGATGGAGCGCGTGCGCGTACACAAGGGGCCAATGAGCCGACGAATGATTACATCACAGCAATGCAGCTGATTTTCAGTAAAATGCCAGAAAAGCCGACCGAGGCTAAACAAATAGAGAGAATATATAGAAATATGCGCCCAGAATATCATCCGTTGATGAGGCCATACATAAATACAAATCTACGAATATTCATTGATAGAGCAATAGATTTCGGTAAAGCGTTTGAAATCTCGAAAAATTACTCACCACCGCCGGAGCAGGGCAAAAGCCTGATCCGAGACGCGGCCTACAGTGAGCCGAAAATTAAAAATGATAATCCCAAAGCGAAGAAAACCGAAATCGCCGCAGTTACGCTACCGACGGCTGATGACATTGCAAAAATAATTGCTCGCGAAATCAATAAACTAAAAGAAGAACTAATCGGTCGTAATAATTCACAAACGTCTAAACAAAGCATAATAATAACCCCAATCAAAATAACCCCAAGCAAAATAACTCGGCCCAAAATAGCGGAAATCCCAATAATAATAATCAAAATGGAAATTATCAAAATAACGGCAATCAAAGTCAGCCGAATAAGCCCAGGGGAAATTTCCGTGGCGGCAGAGGAGGTTATAAAGGAAATCAACCTCGGGGAGGGTTCAATACGAACCAAGGTGTCAACAATCAGCCGCAACATCAAAATAATCAGTTTGGAATAAACCAGTGCCCTCCACAGAACGGAATGTGGCAGGTGCAAAATCAACCTGTATACCCACCGGGGCATCAAAACCAGGTCCGGTATACACAGCAATACCAGCCGATACAAGGTTGGCAGAGCCAAAATCAAGGCAATTGCTGGCAAAATCCAAATTGTTACTATCAACAAGGGCCCCCTAATCAGCAACGAAATTTCAATTTACGTGGCGGAGGAAATTTTTATAATCCGAATAATACGGCAAATGAGCCGAGCGGACACGCGATTTCGGGACCCCAAAATTTAAGCAAACCCCAAAATGTAAGTAATCCGGGAAACGGCAACAACAGAGCGTGAGAGAGACCAGTGCGCCTCCGGAAAATCAGCAGGTCTCCGGAGACTCCGTAAAGCCGCAGAGAAAAAATCCGTTGAATTTAGCAGCAGCCCAAGTAATAAAAATCCCAGATGTCGAAAATCCGGTCGAATATGTCCGCTACTGGCTTCGAATTAAAATCGGAGCCAAAGAGCTTACAGCGCTCGTGGATACAGGAGCCGTTCGCTCCGTCATCGGTAAAGAATATCGGGATATCGCTCGAGATAACAGGATAAAAGTACAACCTCCACGGTATCTTCATGCCCAAATGGCCAATGGGAATTTAGAGAGCGTGAACGGTGAAATAAGCCCTGTAATTGAAATAGCTGGAATTAAAAAGCATTTCCCACTACAGGGTATCCCAAATCTCGCGATTGATTTAATACTTGGACTGGATTTTGTAAGATTTTTCAAAATGGATATTTTAGGTAGCAGCGATCGCTATACTTTTGATGGACTCAAAAAAACATTTGCTTTTGAAATGTGGGCTATACAGCCGTCCAGCAAAAGAATAGATATTGCCAGCTGCGGATTAAAGTCGATCTCCGAGGAGCAAAATAGAGAAATAGAGGTATTGTTAGATGATATAATTCCACGAGGAGAAAATATACATGCGTCTAAATTGAAAAAAAAACGGACTTAATTGAATATGAAATAAAGCTAATGAATAGCGTCCGTCCGGTCAAACAAAGGTATTATCCAGTCTCGGATAGAATAGAAAATGCGATGCACGAAGAATTGCGAAAATTAGCCGAGATGGATATTGTCGAAAGATCGCATAGCGCATGGAATAATCCAATCGTAATGGTTAAAAAGCCGAACGGTGATTATAGAATGTGTATAGATTTTCGAGTGGTAAATGAATTGTCACAAAAAGATGCGTATCCGACACCATATATGGATGTAATATTGAATAAATCAAAGAAAGCTAAATATATAAGTACAATTGACTTCAAAATGGCATACTATCAAATCGGACTCGCAAAACAATCCCGGGAACTCACTGCCTTTACCGTGCCAGGAAAAGGACTATGGCAAATTAAGCGCTTAGCCATGGGACTTTCAGGAGCGGGTGCGTGCTTCCAACGGTTAATTGATAAAATTGTGGGCGATCTTGAGCCGTATTGCTACGCATATTTAGACGATATCGTATTAGCGACGGAAACTTTTGAAGAGCACAAAGGTTGCTCAAGGAAATACTCCTTAGAATACGAAAGGCCGGCTTGACGATAAATCGTGAGAAAAGTAAATTTTGCCGAAAAGAAGTCAAATATTTAGGTTTTTCACTAAATGAAAATGGTTTAATGATAGATCCGGAAAAAACGGAAGCAATTAAAAATTACCCGCAACCTAAAACTTTGCGACGTCGTGGTACAGAAAATTTATAAAGGATTACGCAAAAATAGTTGAACCAATTAATAAGCTCGTCAAGAAAGATGTAAAATTTCATTGGGAAAAAGAGCAAGAAAATGCGTTCATTAAATTAAAAGAAATATTAGCCGACGCGCCAATGTTACATTAGGCCAATTCCAGGAGCCGAATATTTTGTGCATACGGACGCGTGTGACACAGGCCTGGGAGCTATGCTAACACAAAAAATTGACGGCGTCGAAAAAGTACTAGCCTACGCGAGAAAAGCACTCAAAGACCCTGAAAAAGTCTATTCTACCGCAGAAAAAGAGTGCCTCACGATTAAATGGGCAATTGAAAAATTGAGAGGTTACATTGAAGGAGAAGCATTTACAGTGATCACGGATCACAGCGCGTTAAGATGGTTATTCGATAAGAAAAATCCGGTCGGGAGAGTTGGCCGCTGGGCTCAAGATTTGATGAGCTACGACTTCGAAGTCGTACACAGGAGCGGAAAAACCAACGTCGTCCCCGACGCCTTATCACGCATGAGTGAGTACGGCCAATTCTCTCCGCGGCCACAGAGACTCTCTACTCTCTCTCCCGCTCGCACGTATGCGACAGCGAATATCCCTCGCGTGCGCGACGGCTCGTACAGCCGAAAATGCAATTATTCGACCGATGGCGCGAACGTACTCAAATTGATGTTTCTCGCGAACACGCGGCTTGGCTCCCGACACTCTCGGCTACTCGTGCAGCCGGAGTGTGATTAGGTTTAGTGAAACGCAGCCGCAACGGCTATATCATACAGGCGTGTAACGCAGACAGGTAATAAATTATATTAGTTAAATACTTTGGAAACGAATAGTTTTGAATTGACCTCCCCTCCCCTCTCGCCCCCCGCGCATATCCCGTTCCACAGGTTGCAGCGGACAGCGAAGCGGACAGCGAAGCGGAGCCGGGAGAAATCCGCCCCGCACCTAGATTGCCTACACCATCTCGAGGTAGGCTTATCACCGGACCCCCCATCTCCGCGGGTTTCCTGCCAAATCAGGCGGAGACAAATTCTTATATATATATATATATATATGCAGGTACTGCAGCAGCCGGAAACACGAGACAACAATCAGAGGAGCCCCTTACAGGGAAACTCCTCGTAGCGAGTACCCAACCTCACAACTTTCAGTTTTTTTTACAGTTTGATTTGTCTAGTGTGTTCCGACGCGTGTTGAGAGATCGTGTTTATTTCAACAACTGACAAGTATCCAACAGTGTGGATAGCCTATACAGAAATAGTATTTTTTCAAAGTACACCCTAAAGCAATTGTTGCACGATCTGTTATCAAATATCAATGAACTCCATATCATTTCACTCATGTTCGGATAGAATGTACTGAAATTCAGAATCTATGTCAAGTAGTCACATACATTTCAAATACATCTACCAATGTTGAGATAGAAAGTACTGAAATCACAATTCTATGTCAAGCAGTTAAAAAACTAGTATGTACCACTTTGGAAGGGTTCAGTATTAAATTCATAATAATTTGAAATCCAATAAAATACTCCATTATCGAAATTATCTTTCTCATAGTACAAGTAACGATTTTCACTAGAATCTCAAATCCCAATGATAACTACATGAATGAAACTTTTTACATTACAATTCTTAACGTTTGAATGTTACAATTCTACATCATGATATTATTTTCATTCTTCAATTGAAATGTATTTATTTTGTTTCACTTCTTTTTTCCATTTTCTTCAGTCAATGGAATTAACAAATGCATACTTGACACGGGCCCGTTGTCTCACAGTTGCCAATGAAATTCACCTACGGTACGATTCTTTCATGCGAATTCATTTCATTCAAAAAAACTAGCTCCTGTTTGTAATATAAAAAATGCTGATCAAACACGGAAAAAAAAGGATGAAAATTTTGATGCTCAATGCTTCTTGAATCTATATTTCTGCAAGTAACAAAGGCGATAAGTCAATTTCCATCCTTCAAACATGTCTTAAACATCCTTTGGTAAAATCTTTTGTATATTCATCGTTCTTATCGAGTATTTTCACCCCTATCGAAGAACATCTGAAACTCATTTGAGGAACAGAATATTACTTTTTTAAAAAATTTTCAAAACAGTATATTCTAGCTATGAACACCTTTATCTCTGATTTGCAAGAACATTCACCGAGAGATCGATATTCCTCAGATATTATTTTGACATACAGCCTCGTGAAAATACAATGAGTTTTATCGAAACTTGAGTCAATAGTAATTTGAGCGAGAAAACTTATCCGGATATTTTATATATTGTAAGTTTACATATACAAAAAAGCATTTTCAGGATAGAGGGTTAACTTTTATTGGTATGTAAGGTAAAAATAAAATACAAATACACTGCCCATCGAGAAACTGTGAGACAATGGGCCCGTGGCAAGTATGCATTTGTTAATTCCATTGACTGAAGAAAATGGAAAAAAGAAGTGAAACAAAATAAATACATTTCAATTGAAGAATGAAAATAATATCATGATGTAGAATTGTAACATTCAAACGTTAAGAATTGTAATGTAAAAAGTTTCATTCATGTAGTTATCATTGGGATTTGAGATTCTAGTGAAAATCGTTACTTGTACTATGAGAAAGATAATTTCGATAATGGAGTATTTTATTGGATTTCAAATTATTATGAATTTAATACTGAACCCTTCCAAAGTGGTACATACTAGTTTTTTAACTGCTTGACATAGAATTGTGATTTCAGTACTTTCTATCTCAACATTGGTAGATGTATTTGAAATGTATGTGACTACTTGACATAGATTCTGAATTTTAGTACATTCTATCCGAACATGAGTGAAATGATATGGAGTTCATTGATATTTGATAACAGATCGTGCAACAATTGCTTTAGGGTGTACTTTGAAAAAATACTATTTCTGTATAGGCTATCCACACTGTTGGATACTTGTCAGTTGATGCTAGATTTCGCTACTTTCTCATGTCATCATTGAAATAATATACTGGAACATATAACAATAGTGTGTTGGTAAAGATGTCTATTGAAATGATACATCTGTATTTTCAAAGATATATTAGATTTGAATCATATTATTATTTTACATGCATTTGGATGGACTGAGATTAAACAGTCATTTTTAAAGTCATTTTCTATTTACGTCGCATAAGAATTTATCCAACAACGAACTATAGGGATACGGAACATACTTGTCGTCCACGTATACCTTTTTCAAAGGTCCATTTTTTACTATGACGAAGAAAAATTGCTCGAGATTTCAGTACTTTCTTATCTGAACATTAGCAAATTGATATTCAAGGTTATTAGTTCGAAATCCGTAACAGAGAATTCCACTTACTGAAGTATTTTACCGCAATATAATTTATTGAAGGATCAAAATGTAGCAAGATTTGGTAGATTTTACTTGACATATAATTGATTGTGGGTGTAATTTGCAAAACTATTTGTTTGGTGGTAGGATAATCACACCAGTTGAATACTTGGCATCAGATTCTAGATTTCATTACTTTCTTGGGTCATAATTGACAAAATGAACTGGAATATATAACGATAGTATATTGGTAAAAATGTCTATTGAAGTGATAATTTCAGATGATATATTCGATTTGAATCATATTATTCTCTTACATACACTTGAATAGACTAAGATCAAACAGACATTTTCATATTTCTTTTTCTATAAAAAATTTTATTCGCATAAGAATTTATTCAACAATGAACTATGGGATACGAAACCTACCGTCAACGTATACCTCTTTCAAAGGTAAATATTTTTGTATGAGAAATAAAAATGCAAATGGTGTATTTTATTTTATTTCCACCATTTATATAATTTTTGAGCTTAAACTCTTCAAAATTATATTAGTACTTGACATAAATTTGTGATTCGAGTTATTTTCCATCTTAACATTAGTAACTACAATAATTTAGTGTAAATTGAAAAACATTCATTCTATTGTTGGATAACCATACTTGTTGGATAATGCTTGATATAACTGTATATTAAATAAATCAGTTTGAAATCCGCAGCAAAGGAACATGAAGCAGAAAGAAGGCTTCATATTCTGTAATTATTATTTTAAATGTATTTAAATAGAAAAAAAACTAAAAGACATCTTGCAATTTTTACCCACTCAAAAAAATTTAGTCGCTTAAGCATTTATATATTTACAAAAAAAATATAATTAATTCTACCTAAGAACATTTAGTCGATTGAAAATTTATCCAATAACGAACCACAGGATAAGGAATATACTTGTCGTTGAGTATTATCACCGCCGTATTTATTATTAAATAATTAATATACTGGCCATAGGGCCTAGAGCATGATAACAATTAAAGGATTGCGCGCACGAGATGGTGAGGCTCGTGTGCGCGGGAGTAGGATCTTGAGCGGGAACAGTGTGGCAAATAAAAACTACGATGGTTCTGACGAACACAAAGTTTATTTAATTCTAGGGGAGGAAGTTACACAGAAGGGCAACGAGCCCTGGGTCGCGTCTCGCGGGCCGGAGCGAGAGAGAGCGTGAACGCGTGTTGGCCGGGAGAGAGAGAGATGGCGATCGGACGGCACTTACTCGGCGATGCTCCGGCGCTAGACGGTCCTCGTCCTCGACTCGGCCTCGGCGTGCGGTAGTGAAACGGGTGACGTGGGGGATCGGTCCGCAGGTGTCCTCGGGGTCGCGATTGCCCGGGCGGTCTCGTGGTTTCGAGGGCTCGTGGTATCGCGCACGAGGGCCGGCAATAAACTAAATACTTCCGCCGCGCGCTCGGCCGGCCGAGCTCGCTTCGGCCGTCTTCGGCTGACGTCACGCGGCGCGCGGATTGAATCTCGTTCGCGACGCGGTCTCTCTCTCTCTTACGTTGTCGGCAGCGCTGGCTCTCTCGCTGGACTCTGAAACATGACTAATATTTACAAATAATACACTATTATAGAGAGAGATATCACAGGGCCTGGCAATGTAATTGTCCGCCCGTGACAGTATATCTTTTTCAAAGGTGAATTTTTACTATGAAAAATAAAATTGCTTATGCTATCTGATGCACTGGCATAATTTTTTGACCATATTAACCCATTAAGGCCCATGGCCAGACCAGCGGAGATATCATAAAACTAATTATTGGATCACGTGTTTTCTTGAAAAAAAATACCCGTGTCTTTTCTTTTTCCATTTCCAATTGTTTAAACAATAATTATTTAAACAAATTGCACCCAAATTCGTAAATTCGAGAAAGTAATGGCGTCAATCTATCCTACATGAAAAACCAAGAAAAAGAACGTGGAATACATTTTTTTTGATTTGAGGCTTATTTTTCTGGCTATCGCGTTATAAACAATTGGAATTCAATAAAACCGAGAAAAAGTGGCTTTGGCCAATGCTCACGCTATCACCATGGGAAGAAAACTAATTGCGGGATTGCGTGCTTTTTTGAAAAAAATACCCCTATTTTCTCTTTATTCAAAATCCAATATATATACAATAATTATTTAAACAAATTGCACCCAAAGTGAATCGAATTCCCTGATATCACTGGATTCCATTTGTTTATAACGTGATTGTAAGAGACATGAGCCTCGAATCGAAAAAATGTATTCTTACTTTTCTTCTTGGTTTTAATTCTTCTAGAATACTAAATACAACTGAAACGAAACAATATTGCTTTGATAATATATTTCTGATGGAAGAGTAGCGAACCTTGAGAGGAACGTACAACGAGTTCACGAGTAAAGAATGGTTTTAGGGGAGGTATATATTAGATGGATACCAGAGCTACCTACATCGGGGCATGTTTAAATACAGAAATGCAGAAAGCTTTTCATTTTATTGGAACTTTGAACCTGTGAAGATATCAGGGTTAGGAAGCGAACGCATGGCTTGACAATTGTAACAATATGTTTCATAGATCCAATTTTACTTTCTGCCCGTGTTAGGCTTATTGGCAAACTGATTCTGACGTACGACTTGGGTCCGTCTTAATCTAATAGTTTACCGGCCATATCACTTCTGGGTCACGAAATATTATTCAAAAAAGTGTACTCCAATATGGAATGACCGAATTGGAGACTGGGATTGACCGCGAAGGCGCGAGGTAGTCTAATGTCCAAGCTCCCTTATATAGACGGTAGAACGCCGACTCTCTTGCGAGAGAGCGCCGCGCTATACCTTATACACGCGCGACTCAACGCCTCGCCATCTACAGGCGAGCCATGGTACTTGGCCGGTTACTCGAAAATGAGTTCATACTCTCATATATAAAGCTAATTGGTAATTGAATCAAATCTTACAGTAATTGCACTATTGAGAGAAGAATGCTTCTAAGATCATTTAATTATATATAAACCCAAAATAAAATGTTTAAAAAACTGATAAATTTACAAATACTTGACAATTACTCTCTTCTATCACTCTGTTTCATTGACTCTGTTAAATGTAACCAGGGTTAACGTTCACTTTTATACACTATTGAGTTCTATCACTTTTATACTTCTATCGAGTTACAGATATACTCTTTTTTCATCCAAATTTTTACAAACTCATGGTAAAATTTGAAAATTTTCTATGTACAATTAAATCAGAGTAGGTATATTCAAAAGCTTTAATTTTTCAAACGACAATTAATTTTAATTAGTACAGTCTCATATTTACAAATACTTGACAATCACTCTCTTTTATCACTTGAGTCTGTTAAATGTAACCAGGGTTAACGTTCACTTTTAAACACTATCGATTTCTATCAATTTTATACTTCCATCGAGTTACAGATATACTCTTTTTTCATCCAAATTTTCACAAACTTGATTCATCATTCACTGTACAGGTTGGAAAAACTTTTGAACTATGTTCCTCATAGCAGCCTGTAACCCCTTAGCACATCACATCGGATAATAAGATTTAGTTAACGAATGAAATGACTAATGAAAAATACTTGAAAAGTCATTTTTCTAAGAACCTTTTCATACCGGTATACTGTCTATTCTTTTTTAATTGGTATTGCACTGATTGTGTTATCTAAGGAAGATAATCACATTGAGAGTTCTTCGTTTTTTTGTAATCAGCTAAAATACGGAGCTGTCTCTTGCACCAGCAGCGTGTGACAAACATTACAAAGTCTTGATGGCCTTTGCTTTGGTCCACTTTTCACAATATTATTCAGGCACGACTGACTAACAGAGAACAATAAATGTGGGGAAAAAATGTAAAGTACTGTATAAGATAAATGAATTAGGAAGTGTAACAATAAAAAAAAATAAAATCCAATTTTCTTATCTAAATAAGTGTTTGTAATTCAATTAAATCAGAGTATGTACATTCAAAAGCTTTAATTTTTCAAACGCCATTTAACTCAATTTAGTACAGTCTCATATTAACAAATTCTTGACAATTACCCTCTTTCAGCACTTGACTCTGTTAAATGTAACCAGGGTTAACGTTTACTTTTATACATTATTGAGTTCTATCACTTTTATAATTCTATCGAGTTACAGATATACTCTTTTTCCATCCAAATTTTCACAAATCTGTACAGGTTGGAAAAACTTTTGAACTATGTTCCTCATAGCAGCCTGTAACCCCTTAGCACATCACATTGGATAATAAGATTTAGTTAACGAATGAAATCACTAATGAAAAATACTTGAAAAGTCATTTTTCTAAGAACCTTTTCATACCGGTATACTGTCTATTCTTTTTTAATTGGTATTGCACTGATTGTGTTATCTAAGAAAGATAATCACATTGAGAGTTCTTCGTTTTTTTGTAATCAGCTAAAATACGGAGCTGTCTCTTGCACCAGCAGCTTGTGACAAACATTACAAATTCTTGATGGCCTTTGCTTGTTCCACTTTTCACAATATTATTCAGCATCTTCTTGGATAGTCGTTTATAATTTCAATTTAATTTGATCTTGATGATTTCAGTAAATATAATTAAGCAATAGATAGGTATTCTCCTGGATTTAACTGCATTGTAACTATGCCTAATGAAGTTACAAGTCTCTCTTGATGTCCATCTACAGTAGTAAATTCAAAGTTTGTTGACCATCGGTTAATTCAATGTGGTTTTCAGCATTCAATTGATTAGTTGCAGCTACTGATGCAACGTCGGTATCTTCATCCTAAATTGAAACATGAAATGTAAAATTCAGTCCATTCAATGAACATCAAGATTTTAATTGTTGACAAAATTTTACTAAAATTTACCTCAAGCACTTTGACTATAGCTTCAGCATCTGCTTGAATAGTCGATGAACATCAAGATTTTAATTGTTGAAGAAAAAATTTCACTAAAATTTACCTCAAGCACTTTGACTATGGCTTCAGCATCTGCTTGAAAAGTCGATGTTGCAGAAGTGACTGCCATAATATTATTCTTGGTAGTGACAGCTTTAAGTTCGATATGCGAGTCAATATCTAATGAACTATTAGTCAAATCTTCAACTCTGTTGCTATGGAGGAATGATTCAAGGAAAACTATGCTCTGCAAAACTATAAGTCTGTGTAATCGTATAAACTATACACATGTATAGTTTATACGACTGGTGGTTGGCAAATACCGTCCAGAAGGGATTGATAGATTCACCAGCAGCCATCATTATCTTGCTCTGGCCTCTGGGATGTTGTTTGACAAAGTTTGTGATATTGTAGTTTATTACTTCATCATTCAACCAATTCAAACTTGCCAGTGTCTGCATGTCTCTTCTCCTCACTGTCATTCCAAATCCTTCAGCAAAAGCATCTAGAACTTTTTTGGCAGACAGTTTATCCTTGAGAGAATTTGTGGTGATTTTTGTTACGCTGTAGCTTGAATTTAATTTTGAACGATCATCAATTTCTTTGCTGCTTTCTTTCTAAAGTTCAACTGACTCGCCTTGTGAATCAGCGTTTTGATTACTTACCTAGAAAAAAATAAGTTTTCTCAAAGCAACATTCTTACGAGACCCTCTAGACGTAATAAAATAAAATCAAAAGTAATATATAACTTATCTGACAAATGTTGTTCCGTTGGACTGCATCAGACCGCGCGAACTAACCTGCAACTATCACAGCTGAGTTCGACTGCTCCACTCGAGAGCGTGCAAAATATAAGTACATGCGCAGTCGACCGGTCGCAGTGGTAACCAACTTCACCGGCCGTCACCCTCTCAGCACTGGGCACCGCTGGCGCTCGCTCGCTCGCTTGCTTGTATATCTATAGCGTACTCTTGAAATCTTGAAATGTTGACGAATTTTCAAGCGCTCTCCCGCACTCCGTCTGCTAGCCGATTCAATCTTTTATTCTCGAATATAACCAGAGCGATTTCGATAGAACTTTTCTGACAAAAGTAATCGTAAGTGACCGTAGTTCTTGCTTATAACTGTTACAAGACTGCGGGACAGCGGTAAAACAAAAATAATTAAAAAAGTGAGGTTGAACACGACATTGGGCTGTATATAATGGCTAGTCGCGTCCCCACGAGCACTTGCTGCGCATACTTGTCGTCGGTGGCGCTGACGCGCCACCTGATTCGTCTTTGTATAATAAATTAACTAGCTGAAATGGCAGACGGCAACATCAAAATGTACAAAAAGGCCATGGAAAAGTTGTTAAAGGTAGATGACTGGAACGAACGGCACAAAGCGATAAGTAGGATGAATAAAGAAACAGTTCGAAGAGAACTGGTGAAAGTGGATATCGCAGTAACGGGAAAACTGCGTACGCAAAAAGAACGATTGTTGAGATGGGAAATGAAAGAAGCGAAGGTCGAGGGTGCGCCGTGGTTCACGGACGATGAAAAGGACCAAGCGCCACCTACAGTAGAACAAACGATGGTAAGCGGGAGTGAAGAGAGCGAGAGCGAGGGTACGAAGAATACGGATGCGGAAGAGACGAGGAAACAAGCGACGAACATCCTCAATCACCTTAAGCTGCCGGGAGGAGTAGCAATGATACCGGCGATAGAAAAATTCATTCTGGAGAACCGATCGGCACTCGGAAAGGGTACGTTGCCGAAGACAAGAATACAGAAACCCTACACGAACGAACTGGACGATTCGAACATATCGTCCGAGAGCGAACGCGAGTCCGACGCAAGAACAAGCACGCGTATTGAACAGAGAGCGCGACGAAAGAGTACCGTACACAAATCGAAGGGTCCCGTTTCGAAGATGGTAGAACCGAATATGAACGATAATGATCTAGCGTTGTCAGAGTCGGACGAAGACGACCTCGACGTGCGACCGATAATATCGTAGATCGCAAACGCGAGAACGAGCACGCGTATTGACCAAAGAGACCGGGGCAAAATCGCATTACGGAAATCGAAAGATCGCGTAAAGAAGTGTAGATATTCCGGATACCGCTTTGCTGGAGGCGATGCCCAGCGTACTCCACAAAGGCGCGGCTGATTGGTTTCGGACGATAAAAGCGGAGATCGGAACGAAGTGCAAATTCAAAAAAGTTGTGCCAACGGAAGCGAGAGAGGTCGACAGAGCTTTTCGGAACCTGCTGCCAATTTACAGAAGTGCTATGTTGCACATGAAAATAAATTCCTACTGGAAACATCATTAGACACAGGGCAGCGGACTGCAGATCGAACATCTGTTACAATTGCAACGAGAAAGGACACTACTCGCCCGAAGAAAGTCGAGGGGTCGCTTCATTGCCAAGTATGCAAAACACCGGGTGTCGAATATGACTCGAGTTTTGTATTCCACGGACTTAAATCGCTGGCGGAAAAAGGGGGGCGGGAATGCGTTAAAGTCCCACGCGCTCCACGCCATCACAGAGGGGACGAGTCAGCCGACTGTGAGCCTCCGGAAGGGAAAAGTGGGTCCGACTAATACCAACTTGGAACGAGCGGAGACTCCAGCGGTGTCGAAGGCAATTGAGGAGTTCGATAACGAGTCGTAACGAGTATAGTGGTCAAAAAGACGATGAAAGTGTCAGTAAAAATTGCGGGAAGAATACCAATAGAGCGCCTCAAGGTGATTACAACGTAAAGTCGAGCCAATAGGTACCTGCAATACTGAACAACGAGTGTGTGAGCGAGAGCGGAAACAAGCCCCGGAAAAGTAGTCAAAAGCCAGTAGTGTGTACTGGTAACGGCAAACAAACGGAAGGCCGGAAAATACCGCAGAGTGTGACGAGTACGAGTAACGTGAGTGTGAACGACGCTCCCAGCGGCAGTAACGCTGCGCCCAGCGCGAGCGCTGGGCACACCGGGTGAGTGAACGATCACGAAAGAGCACCTGACCCTGAGGGGTCAGGAACGAGTGAGTGTCGATCAACATTTCAACGGGTGCAGAATGCATGCTACCCCGAGCATACGCGACCTACGGAGGCGTATGAGAAATTGCTAATCGAAAAGCGTCTGAGAGACGCAGCCAATTCCGACGAGGATGAAATCAACATTGAGGTCGAGAAGATGAACCAGTTGCGGGAGTTGCGAGGACAAAACGCTCTTTGCTGGGGCACTGGTTCAGTGGGGAGAGCGCGGTCGAGAGTACCGAGGATATAGATGGCCAGCAAACAATCGCGTCCGGTAACGATGCAGTGTGCGCCCACTTTGATCCGGCCGAGATCATTATCAACGGGGTAGTGGGCAACTACTGGAATTACTCGAGCATCGTGATTGGAGGGAAACTGTTCAAAGCATTGTACGACACCGGATCAACACATACGGTGGTGGGGGACGGGGTCATAAACCACCTCAAGGACCGGTTGATACCGACAACCACAGCGGTGTACAATGCGAACAGGGAGAGAATGAACGTCGTGGGCGAACTGAAGTTGAAATTGGACGCGGATGGAACTGTCCAAACAATGGAAGTATTAGCCGCACATAATCTGGAATATGATATGTACAACGGGAAAGATTTTGTGAAGTTGTTCAAATTCAAAGAAGACAAAGAGATCAAGTCATGGAGAGTAGGTCAAGAAAAGTGGAAGCAATTTTTGAATGCCTCAACTCGAGTGCACTCTTGACGATCGAGAAAAGATTGAACGACTGATCAAAGAATATCTGCCGGAAGAATTAGATAGATTAGGGGTATTCATCATAATATCATGAATTAATAATCATAATAATCAAATATTCTATAATAATCATTCATAATCACACACTGATTATTTACATGCTTTACTCAATGTATATATGCAAATATCTCGCGCGTGAATTGACTCGCCCGGGTTCACGACGCGATCAATATGTATATATATATGGGGCGTTTCGCCTCAATCCTCCCAGCGCTGCGCGCGAGCGCCGAAACATGCCGTTTTCAACTCGTGTTTACGATGCCAAAATGTCCCTGAGAAAATGATTCGATAGGTCATTTCCATGTAGTTTTTTCTCAGCTTTCCAACGGTGTAATTAGTTTTCCGGAAATTTTCCATTTTCATCCCCAAAAAATATAAAACATCGCATATCTCAAAAAGTATATTTTTAATATTTTTTTTAATGGTCTCAATCGAAAGCTGAGGATTTTTTACGTAGGAAAATATGTTTTCCAAGGAGTGCACGAATGATTTTCTCTGAGAAATAGAACGTCGAAAAGTAGACGTAGCGCTACTCCGGCGCACGGAGCGCGTGAGCGCCAATCATGCTGTTTTCAACTCTCCCCAACGATACCAAAATGCATCTGAGAAAATTATATTATGAGTCGATCCCATGTTATTTTTACTCAGCTTTCCAATGGTGTTGTCAGTTTTCCGAAAATTTTCCATTTTCATCCCCAAAAAATAAGAAACATCGCATATCTAAAAAAGTATATTTTTAATACTTTTTTTAATGATCTCAATCGAAAGCTGAGGATTTTTTACGTAGGGAAATATGTTTTCCAAAGAGTGCACGAATAATTTTCTCTGAGAAATAGAACGTCGAAAAGTAGACGTAGCGCTACTCCGGCGCACGGAGCGCGTGAGAGCCAATCATGCTGTTTTCTACTCTTCTGAACGATACTCAAATGCATCTGAGAAAATTGTATTATGAGTCGATCCCTCAGCTTTTTTCCTCAGCTTTCCAATGGTGTTATCAGTTTTCCGAAAATTTTCCATTCTCATCCCCAAAAAATAAGAAACATCGCATATCTCAAAAAGAGTATAAACGCATTCGTATAGGAACTTTTCCTTTTCTCTGTATAGCACTTTTTTTCGGGAAGATGTTATATTTAGAACTCAATGAAGTTTTTTTGAGCTTCAATGTTTTCCCACCTGCTGGAATAATTGCATGATATTGCAAAGTTCCCGGTATAGATTTAGCTCTATCCAGCCTTGGTTTTAATTCCAAAACAGTTTGGTCGTAAGACTCTTTACTACTATAAAAAATGTTGGTACCTTTGCAATGATCTTCCGCCCAATTGTAAAGATCTTCAGGTGTTAAAATTCGATTGCCAGATGTAAGTTGCAGACTTGCTCGTTTCGCACCTCTTTTTATGTTTGCGCCTATGCCATCACATGCACATTTGCCATGTGCAGTGGCATAGAAGTGCCATTCAGCTGGAATTCCAAAATCTTCTTCATGAAAAAGAAGATTTTGGAAATGTGTCTTATTTTTAAAATGTTGAGCTGCTCCATCAGTTAGATAATACACTTTTTCCACTACAA
This sequence comes from Aphelinus atriplicis, assembly GCA_020882685.1. Classification (NCBI taxonomy): domain Eukaryota; kingdom Metazoa; phylum Arthropoda; class Insecta; order Hymenoptera; family Aphelinidae; genus Aphelinus; species Aphelinus atriplicis. Next base: position 60,011,708 of record CM037075.1, on the reverse strand, counting down.
AATTATTTTTCAGATGCAACATGATAATTTTCTGATACTCATAAACTGCAACAGAATCATGGTTGAGATTGTCAGAAATTATAGCAATACTCAGATGTTCAAGCTCATTATTTATTTTGTAATAGACCACGACAGTAAAAACTGTGGCTTGATTATTATTCCAGTGGAATGATTGCGCAGAATTTTGTATCACAAATGCATAGTTTTCTGAAAAATCGCAACACACAAGAAATTCTCTTTCTTTGAGGTTTAGTTTCAAATCATTTACAAAATGTGACTGCTTTTTAGCGAAAAAATCGTGTGTCTTTAATTTTAACAATTTTTGGCCCAGTATATCCACAAATTCATTAACATTTACAACTTTTGAACCTATTGTACACCGATCTGTTTGAAACCATGAATCATATTGCACTTCAAAAATATTATTTTTATCAAAAGATTCAAGCAAATGTTGTCGTAATATAGACATGTTGGGACAATCTAAGCAGTCACCAAAATAACATTCATCACGTGCATTACCACATACAATTGCTTGGATACAATCATGATAGTTTTCAAGTAGCAATTCAGTGTTTTTTGTCAAACTTCCTATATCAATAGCATTGAGCAAGAGCTTGACATTTTCATGATGAACACATACGCATACATTATGTGTACCACTGCTTCCAGCGAGAACACAATGTGGGGCCTTAACTCAGTGAATTTCGTAAATCCAATTTTAACATGTTTATATTCTTGTTTAAATAAACAATGAATTTCATTCAAGTTACCAAGCAGTAATCGTTTTTGAACGTGTTCTCTTTTGCCATTACTTTGCTTGACAGATACATAATCTTTTAAGCCTGGCATAATTCGGCTAATATCATCTCTTCCATAGAAACCTTCCACCAACTTGACAGTTTCATCTGGAAATACTTTGCCATTTTTATTTTCCGGTATTGAAAAAATCCCGCTCTTAGCTACTAAATTTTTTGCTTCTCGAGCTTCCCATTCACTGCAATTGAATTCTCTCATCAAGTCCCTACGAGACCAATAATCAGGGGCAAGAGTTAACAACTGAATTCTATCTTGCTTCGTCGTTGATTTTGAGAATTTATTTTTTATTTGTTCGAGGACTGTCAAACCTGCTTTATGATATTCATCGTTACACTCGAATCTTGCTTTTTTACATTCAGATGAAGGTGAATCTGATTTCTGTCTGTACATTTCACGTCGACAAGTGTAACAGATCTTTGCTTTCTCTGGTATCAAGGGATATGCACTTCTCAATGGCATTGGAAAGTCGTACAATTCTTTAGATGACGGATGATTTTTTTTATCTAAAGGATTTATGCATTTCAATTTCCAGGATGAATCCATTGTAGTTTGTACAAGGAGTCAAATAAATAACCAAGCCAATACAATTAACGACTTTATGGAAAAATGAATATGCTCGAAGTTGTGGGTGCTCGAAGGACTTATAAAAACGCCTTGAAAATAATACGATGAAAAAATGATTCAATTCATATACAGCAGATGAAAATTCTTCTTGTGTATTATTGAAAATACCATGAAAGCCACCTATCGGATAAAAAATGAAACAGTAGGCCTTTACTAAAGTGAAAGCATCGGAACTTTTCTTGCGCGTTCTATTTTCCAAAGAAAATAATTGAATTATTCTCTAAGAAAGATCTTTTTGGAGATTGAAATGGAAAATTTTCGGAAAACTGACAACACCATTGGAAAGCTGAGGAAAAATAACATGGGATCGACTCATAATATAATTTTCTCAGATGCATTTTGGTATCGTTGGGGAGAGTTGAAAACAGCATGATTGGCGCTCACGCGCTCCGTGCGCCGGAGTAGCGCTACGTCTACTTTTCGACGTTCTATTTCTCAGAGAAAATCATTCGTGCACTCCTTGGAAAACATATTTTCCCACGTGAAAAATCCTCAGCTTTCGATTGAGACCATTAAAAAAAATATTAAAAATATACTTTTTGAGATATGCGATGTTTTATATTTTTTGGGGATGGAAATGGAAAATTTCCGGAAAACTAATTACACCGTTGGAAAGCTGAGAAAAAACTACATAGAAATGACCTATCGAATCATTTTCTTAGAGACATTTTGGCATCGTAAACACGAGTTGAAAACGGCATGTTTCGGCGCTCGCGCGCAGCGCTGGGAGGATTGAGGCGAAACGCCCCATATATCTTATCATTATATAGAGAGGAAACGTTTGTTTGTATGTTCGCGAAAATTTCAAAAACTACGGGACTAATTGCCTCCGCGACAGTAGCTTTACAATGTACCCTGTGTCATAGGCTATTAAGATTGATCATTAATTAATTAGGAACATTTCTATGCAAAATATGGAAATAACATGCAAATCAGCTCCGGCTTCTCACTTTGGTCACTAGGTGGTGAGCCGTACACACAGCTGAAGTGGCGCGGTCTGGCCTATAAGTATAAGGCAATCAATGTTGTCATGATTGACGATTTTGTCATGGAAAGCTTGGAATTGGTCGTCCTATTGTGACTCTCGCTATTATAACGGTGTAATCGATTGCCCAAATAATCGAACTCCCATATGCCTTTATTTGAAGATCCGGCTTTTCTCTTTGGCCACTAGGTGCCGAACCGTTGTACAAGCCATTCACGCGGTTTCTTTTGCTTCCCAAGTTCCTTTTCTTTTGCTGCCAATTCCAAAACCAAAAATGTTGTTTATTCTGGAGTATTTTAGAAATTTTAAAATTTTAAACACTTGAATGATACGTTTCTATTCCTACGCACAGTTGATAATTATCATTCGAATTCTATTAAAGAGGAGAGCGGGCGAAGTCGCGACGGGGGATGCTAGTATATATATATCCTAACCGTGTACTGGAATATTGGGGGGTTGGGAAGAGGGGCACGATTCAGTTTGAATCAAATGAAATGGCATTGAAGTTGTTATTTATTATCTGGCGCTCAGGATGTAGCCAAAATTGGATGGATGAGCTTTCCTTTTTTTCTTTCTTCCTGTTAACAGTATTTGGTACATCTATTTTGTTTCAATGTCCTCTAGAATTAAATCACTAGGGGCCAGCGGCCATTTCCTTCCAACTCCTCAATTGCAGTTGGATTGCTTGAGGAAACAAAAAAAACATTTTCTAGCTATTGCTAACATTGGCATCAGGGATTTTTCAAGCTACTACGCGTGACTGAAAGTCCGGAAAATTCTTCTATATCTCCAAATAATCAAAATGAACATTATCCGTAATATACAGCAAATGAGTTTTGAGGAATTTTGGCCGCAAGGTCTTTCTTCTTCGGGTCGGATACATACTTTTTGTTGAAATTCAATCTATAATTATATACATATGTAAACACCCTATCCTTAATGTAAGTGTTTTGAATGGTTAGTATATTCCTGAGTGCGCACTCAAGTTAGTAATTCGGGCAGTTCGTCCCTGGCCTCGTGTCAATAAAGTTGTGTTAAGATTGATCCGCCGTTTATTCTTCCCATCCCTCCGTTCATTAAGTTAATTGTTAAGTGCATATCTAGCATAACTTATTTTTAGGTTATGGGCCCAGTAAACGTTCTTGAGATAATGCACAGTTAAATAAACAAAACTTAAGGGATAGGCCGAACGGATCCGGACACGAGGCAGCACGTATAGCCAAGTAAGATGGCTACCGTACATTTTGGACAGGGTATTGGAATCGAAAAATTGACCGGACGAATCAATTACAATAATTGGGCAATTGCTATGAAGGCATATCTAGATTCCGAGGAATTGTGGTGTACAGTAGTAGCACCAGTCGGTGGACAGCTAGATACCGACGAAAAACGGATGAAGAAAGCACGTGGTAAAATAATTTTGTCCGTTCATCCAGATGTATACTCATACATAAATGATGTAGATGGCTCACCGGAACAGATTTGGAAAGATCTAAAGCAAACCTTTGATGATAAAGGAATAACTCGAAGTTTGAGTCTCTTAATGCAACTATGCACCGTAAAATTGGAAGACCACAAAACAGTTGAAAATTACGTAAACCATGTATTGACGCTCACTAAGCAACTGAAAGCCATAAAATTGGAAATACCGGACCCAATGGTAGGAGCGTTATTACTCGTTGGCTTACCGAAAGAATATAAGCCTTTAATTATGGGACTCGGAGCAACGCATCAACAAGTCTCAACTGAACTTGCAAAAACGACAATCATGCAAGAAGTAAAAATGAGTGATTATATAAATAGTGAAAGTGAAAATGAGACATTTCTAACATATTCAAATAAATCTCAAAGGGGCCGTGGTGGCTCGTCAAGAGGTTTCTACAACAACAACAGAGGCAGAAAAGATAAGTCTAATGTTCGTTGTTATGGTTGTAACAAAAAGGGACATTATAAAAGTGAGTGTTACAATACAAAATCAGCAAATGCACATCTTACAACAAATGACAGTCAGAATGAATGTGATCATAATCAATCATTTGAAGAAGTATGCACATATATATGTAAGGAAGAAATTCGCGAAGTTATCCTAAATTCAAGTATTATACCACATGTAATGGACAATAATCAGTGGTTTGTGGACTCTGGTGCTTCAAAGCACATGTGCAACAATAAAAGCATGTTTGTTTCAATAAACCCTTCGCATACAAAGTACATTAAGATCGCCAACAAAAAATCTATTTCCGTAATGGGTGAAGGCGAAATAATTTTAAAAAATGAAAAGACCGGAAAATTGATAAGGTTGGAACGTGTATTATATGTACCAGAAGTATCACTAAATTTACTTTCAGTTAGCATGATCACCGAAAAGGGCGGTGAAGCAATTTTCGATCGGCAGAGCTGTAAGATTGTTGATCAACGCAGACAGAACATAATACATGGAATCAAAATGAGTAATGGAATTTACAAGCTATGTTTACAGGCTTCAAGCGTCCAAGCAGTCTCTAATGTTTTGGAACCGAAACAGCCGTGTGCCTACACAACGGTTGAATCTATCGAGACGTGGCATCGACGGCTTGCTCACCTTAACTCGGAATATCTAAGACAACTGCGAGACAAAGCAGCCGACGGTATAAATTTCTCCGGACCATGTACATTGGAGCAATGTGAGACCTGTGTACGTGGAAAAATGTCAAAAAAACCGTTTGGTCCGAGTGCGAGTAGAGCCTCCGAAAAACTGGCTCTAATACACAGTGATATATGTTATATAGATCAACCTTCATATAGTGGATCACGATATATACTAACTTTGCTAGATGACCACTCGCGTTACTTATTTGTTAATTTCTTGAAACACAAAAGTGAAGTACCAAAATTTTTTCAACATTTTAAAAATAAAGTTGAAACGGAAACCGGATGTAAGATTAAAATTTTGAGATCAGACAACGGAAAGGAATATGTGAACGAGACTTTAGAAAAAATCCTTAATGAAGCAGGTATCCAGCATCAAACTTCAGTGGCTTATAATCCACAGCAAAACGGAAGAGCTGAAAGAGTCAACAGGACCTTGTGCGATAAAGCTCGCTGTATGCTAATTGAATCAAAATTGCCTAAAGCACTGTGGGCGGAAGCAGTCGCAACTGCAGCATACATAGCAAATCGATCACCAAAAGCAGTCTTGAATGGAAAAACTCCACAGGAGGTTTGGACCGGAAAAAAACCTAACTTGTCGCACATGAGAATATTTGGATCAAAAGCGCTCGTACACATTCCTCAACAATTGAGAAAGAAAATGGACCCAAAAGCCAAGGAAGGCATTTTTGTCGGTTATTCACCAAACCAAAAGGGATATAGAGTATGGGACACCGAAAGAAAACGTATACTTGTGTCACGCGATGTAGTTTTCTTCGAACAAAAACCTATTAAAAATACACCCAATACTTCAGTGTTCTTTCCTTTGGAAAACGATACTTCAAGAAGTGAAGATTCTCCTCGGAGCTCATCGGACATAGTCATTCAGAATAATCATACAGCAAACAATGAGGTTAACGAGAGATCAGTTGACTCCGAAAATTTGAGTGACGATACAAACACCTCATCCCGAGATATGGATTTAGATGGAACATTAGATAGTTCAAATGATCCGCAAAGAAGAACATCAAGTCGGATAAGCATCAGACCAGCGTATCTTAGAGACTACGTGACCTTTATGGCTGTGGCTAATGTGAAGGAACCGCAAACATACCAGGAGGCAATAACTAGCCCAATATCTGAAAAATGGAAAGAAGCGATGCAGCAAGAATATGACTCGTTGATGTCAAACAGTGTTTGGACACTGGCAGATCCCCCGGCAGGAGCGAACATCGTTGGTTGCAGATGGGTGTTTAAAGAAAAACGACAAGCCGATGGAATAACAAAATACAAGGCTCGACTGGTAGCAAAAGGCTACAGTCAACAACCAGGTGTCGATTTCTTTGAAACATATGCACCAGTTGTTCGTTTCTCAACTTTGAGAATGTGTTTTGCATTGGCTGTAAAGTTCGATCTGAGTGTATTCCATTATGACATTGATACAGCTTTTCTATACGGTAAATTAAATGAAGTAGTATACATGCAGCAACCCGAAGGATATGTACAGCCAGGTGACAAAAGCAAGGTTTGTTTACTTCGTAAAGCAATCTATGGTCTTCGCCAAGGTGCAAATGCGTGGAACGAAGAAATCCACAGTCTATTCATGTCTATGAATTTGAGACAATGTGCACATGATCTCTGTACATACTACTTTATATATCAAAATGAAATCATTATCATTACACTATACGTAGATGACATATATGTCTTCACTAATAGTCCAGCACACCTCCAGACCCTGAAAGGATCACTGTCATCCAGATTCAAATTTAAGGATCTTGGACCAGTCAAGAAAGCATTAGGAATAAATGTAAACGTGGATCTCCAAAAAGGTATTGTAGAACTGGACCAGACTGACTATATAAATAAAATATTGGAAATTTTTCAAATGTCTGAATGTAAGCCGACATCAACGCCAATGGAAGTTGGACTAAGATTGGATTCGAGCACATCTTCTGCATCCAGTGACCCTCAAGAAAATCACCTAGCAATACCATACCAAAATGCCATTGGTGCATTGATGTATTTACTGCAATGTACTCGCCCAGACCTGGCATACGCAGTCAGCTACTTAAGTAGGTTCAATAATTGCCATAACGAAACACACTACACTGCAGTAAAAAGAATATTCAGATATCTGCAAGGTACGAAAGACTACAAGTTAGTTTATTCAAAAACAGCACAATCAGGGCTGATTGGATACAGCGACGCAAGTTGGGCTTCAGATAGTGATCCTCGCTCTGTGACTGGCTATGTTTTTAAGCTAAGTGGAGGTGCTATTAGTTGGAGCTCTAAAAGGCAGTCGACTACCGCTCTTTCTAGCACTGAAGCAGAATACTATGCCATTTCTTCAGCCACTCAAGAAGCCATACTTTTGAGAGGATTATTGTCTGAACTAGATAATGAAAAACCGAAACCAACCATTTTATTATCGGACAACAAAGGAGCAATCGACTTCAGTAAAAACCAAAAATTTAGTCAGAAAACTAGACATATCAATATTCGACATAGGTTCATCAAGGAGAAGATCGATGCAAACGAGATTAATCTACGCTACGTGCCATCAGAGCACATGGTTGCTGACAGTTTGACAAAGTCAACTAGTGCCACCAAGTTAAAGTATTTTGTGAATAGTGTTGGTCTAGTAGACCATAAACAAACTGATAAGGACAAATAAAAATGATGTTGTATGTAATTAAATATTATTAAGTTGTATATAATTATCAATTGTGGTGGGGTGTTGAAATTCAATCTATAATTATATACATATGTAAACACCCTATCCTTAATGTAAGTGTTTTGAATGGTTAGTATATTCCTGAGTGCGCACTCAAGTTAGTAATTCGGGCAGTTCGTCCCTGGCCTCGTGTCAATAAAGTTGTGTTAAGATTGATCCGCCGTTTATTCTTCCCATCCCTCCGTTCATTAAGTTAATTGTTAAGTGCATATCTAGCATAACTTATTTTTACTTTTATATGCTGACCCCAACATTGTATGTTCTTATTTAACCTACTCTCTATCCTATCCTTATCATAATTTCATAACTACGAAACCCAGCATAGAGTTGGATTTCGATTTTACAGTAGCGCTGACGCAAAACATGATCCACACGGTATCTTATATTCGAGATCGGACGTAGTCCCTCTGAAAAGATTGGGCTTTAACACTATTATATAAAAATTCATCACGTGCATCAGAATATATCATACCTCGAGTAAATCGTAACGGTGAATATCACACAGATTCCTAGACCCTATTTCAGTGCTCATGTACCATCCGTTAAAAGGTGCTGCAGTGAATTCCAAGCCTCCGCAATCAAATATCATATTAGACACAGCAGGAACTGCATACCATTTGAGATCTAAATCTTCAAACCATCGGAATCTATAAGAGTCGAAGAATAAATATTTTGTGATTCATGATTATATTAGATATCGAACAATGATTCAAATTCTCTCATATTGGAACAAACAGGATTATAAGTATCTTTGTTGCAGTATATTCTACTCAAACATATCACTGAAGTCTCTAAATTTTCTGTCATCAAATCAACAAAATTCTACGAGTGTAATGTTAGATTCCTCCATTTTTCGAAGCAGTACTGATGATACACAATAAAAAATAGTACATTTTGTGTGGTTTATCAGTCTCTGAATCAACCCTCAAATGTTGTGACTTTGCACTTGGCCTACAACTTATCACGAAAAAGCAAGGGCTTGAGTGAATTCTCTATAGTTTTGTTGAAAGAAACGGACGAAGAGCACCAGGCATGGATTTGGCTCAACCCAAAATTACACGAGGAATCAAACCCGTGATGAAAACTGAATCCAATGATTATTCGCTATTCTACGCATTGGAGACTCCAGCTAAAAATTCGCTTAAAGTCAGGAAGAGTCGACAAGATGGCTAATTCTCAGATTTGTATAAGACTTAGGAATCCAATCTGAGTCAGAAGTGCTTCATAGAACCCTCGATTGAGTCGAGATTCTTCTAAGGTGCCATCTTCGCAAAGAATACTCTCAGGATATCCGGGTAGAAGCCAGGTAAGAAGGTACCAGCTCGCTCACTACACATTTACTATTCAACCAATTAATATATTCTAGAGAAAGTCATGTGGTTTATAAGGCCCGACCCTTGGGCAGGAGCTTTATTCTGAATTGCAGTTAGGGAAGGGGCTCAATACGAATTATGTAGCATCCGGGATTGATACTCCAAACATACTTACTATTGTGCACTAGATATGCACTGAGCGCACGGTAGCTACGGTCCTGGCAGCGTTCATCGTCAAGTGAGGCGCATGGACCGTGATGTGTGTAGGCTCTAGCGAGGTGTGAGGCAGCTGCACGCCCAAACTAGCTTTCAGAATGGCTACGGATGAGCATCCTAATCATAATCCTCACCATGTCCGGATGAGAAAATGTGACAAAAATTTTCTAGAGATGAAAATGTGGAAAAATTTCGAGAAAAGCTGCATTTTCTTTTTTTTATTTCAATATAGCACAGGAACTACTGATTATAGATCAAAATTGAAGAGGAAAAAAAGTTTTGTTATAATGTTCGCTATGGGAATTAATCAGTTTGGATTATAAATCTTCATTGTTGTTGCTAATATATTGATATGAAAAAGTAAATTACAGCTCAAAATTTGACTTTTTTGGGGATTTTTTACGAGTACTCAAGTTGTACAAACGAATATGGAATTGCAGGTCAGAATATCTTGTATTATGATCAAATAATTCCCAGAAATTCCATCTCAATAAGTACAACAGCTCCCGTACAATCAATGAGTTAATTGAGAAAATATATTTAGAAAATCGACTATCTATGACTTTTCAAAGTTTCTGTAGTCTGGTAGAAAGCCTTCCTGAACCTGATAATTTTTTTACGTATTCTTCAATACCTAAACTATCGATTCTCAGTGCGGCGGTGGCAGTGGAGGGGGTAGATGAGAAGAAACGAAGAAAAGTCAAACGTACGGGTTAAAAATGAGCGCGTGACCTTTGATCGACTGAATCTCAGCTTCTACTACAGATAATTTGATGATTCTTTCAGATAAACTGGAAGCTAATTTACTATTGTCAAGTTTCAATTCATGATTTAATCATCAAATACAAACAATCACAATTTTCAGAGTCATGTCAATCATTTGTTGTTTTTCTATTTTCGTACAATTTACATGGAACTGTCTCCAATGTATTTGTAAATATGCATTCGACTAATAGGCAAATGTGCTAGTTGGAATTGAGAGTCGAATAAATTCCTTTATAGATGTTGTATTTATTGAAATTAAGTTAAGTACTGGAGATGAAAATCAAATCAGAATTGGATAAATCACTTTGTCTCAATAACTCACAACTTCGAGATGAGAATATTGACAGTGACTATGCGGTGACGAGGGAATCTTGATTTCTTTGCCAAAATACAGAAAAAAAATGGAATATGAGATGTAAACTATGAATAATGATTCCATTGGGCTCGGTGGATATTGCGGAAAGTGATATTGCGTGAAAAAAAGTCAACGCTCCCCGGGCTGGATTCAAACCAGCGTCCTCCTGAGTCCGTCAGTTGCGCTACTCAAATTTTCGATCGCTGAATCTGCACGGCCGTCAAGGTTCGTTTGATATCACAGATTCCTTATTCACCCATGCATATATATTTAGCCCCCCCCCCAACACGAACTATTGGGCCAATACGTCTTGTCACCCGATAGTAGTATTTTAACAAATAATTATGTTTAACGTCCTTAAGTTTTTAGCTATGAATACGTTTATTCAACGATGAATAAATCTATTCATCATTGCGTGGAAATGGAAAAGCGTTGCATCACTACTCTTCAATTTTCAAGCAATGAAGACTAACAAGGTGAGTGTCAGACTTTCGGAGCATCAATCTGGACCAAATTTTGTACGTATATTCTTTGGGAGTATAGTAACCAGACGCAAAAGTTTAGTTTTCAACGCTCCTTCAGAGAAAACATGATCACACCACAAGTTTATTCAACTTTATATGTATGAAGATTTTGATACTTACTAGGAGTGTTTAAGGAACGGTTCACCAATCTTGATCAAAATTTATTTGATGTTAGTTTCGCTCCAGAATAGGCTGTGCTCACACTCACAGAGACTAACACTCTCAAACTCCCAAAATATGAATCAAAATACCTAGGTTGGAGCCATACTTCTTGTCCCAAATGATGATATGTCATCTGAGGCGTATTTTCACTCACTACACTGCACTTCAACACTAATCACTGGATACTGCAGTTTAATACACTATGTTACTCACATACAGTGTATCATGGAAAAAATAAAAATCAGGCACGGTTTGCGATTTTACACTCACAAGGGGACACCACAGGCTCCGGGTCCTGTATTCTTACCAAACCTGTTTTAATGTGCTCTATACCACATACATATAGACCCATTTCAGGGATTTTGACTAATGGAGCCTCCTGTTGGAGTTATGGATACATCAAGTTTCAAAAAATACTGATAACTCTAGGTTTTTTCACATTTATGACATTGCTCGCTGACTCATCGAGTGAGCTTACCTAAGCTTCTGTACACTTTGTTCACGCCAGAATCATGAATCCTACATGCTCCCCTGCTATCGACAGCATTTTCACTCTGTATCATCATTTAATTTGTCACTAGTTCATATGTTATCTGAAATTCAGTAGTATACGATAAATAGATTATTCAGCTACAGCTGTCCAAAACTCATCATCAACATGTCTCACTCATTTGATATGTTGCATCAGCGCACACTTCTGAACATTACAAATAATGGTGTTTGATCACACGCATTACTGAATGAACTTCCAAGCCCTTAAATCAGTTGACGAACAATTATTTATTACTGTTTTCAGAATATTAAACATTAAAATTAATCTATTTCCTTATATTACTTAGGACATAACAAATTGTGTATACAAAGTAGAGGAATGTATTATTAGTTCTAGAAATTTATATTAATTTTAGATTAGAATCAATACATATTTCTCCACTATGTATACACAATTTGTTATGTCCTAAGTAATATAAGGAAATAGATTAATTTTAATGTTTAATATTCTGAAAACAGTAATAAATAATTGTTCGTCAACTGATTTAAGGGCTTGGAAGTTCATTCAGTAATGCGTGTGATCAAACACCATTATTTGTAATGTTCAGAAGTGTGCGCTGATGCAACATATCAATTAAGAGTAATGTACAATGAGTGAGACATGTTGATGATGAGTTTTGGACAGCTGTAGCTGAATAATCTATTTATCGTATACTACTGAATTTCAGATAACATATGAACTAGTGACAAATTAAATGATGATACAGAGTGAAAATGCTATCGATAGTAGGGGAGCATGTAGGATTCATGATTCTGGCGTGAACAAAGTGTACAGAAGCTTAGGTAAGCTCACTCGATGAGTCAGCGAGCAATGTCATAAATGTGAAAAAACCTAGAGATATCAGTATTTTTTGAAACTTGATGTATTCATAACTCCAACAGGAGGCTCCATTAGTCAAAATCCCTGAAATGGGTCTATACGTATGTGGTATAGAGCACATTAAAACAGGTTTGGTAAAAATACAGGACCCGGAGACTGTGGTGTCCCCTTGTCAGTGCTTGAATACTGAAGCGATGACAACATGTATCCAAGCACAATAAAATCATATAATAATTGACAGTCAGAATTGAATTTTCTTTATGAGAACTTTGATTCTGAATACTTGTTGTCTGAAATCAGAATATATAAGAATGATAACAAAAAGTCTCTACTTTCAGTTATTTGCTATTCCCAATGAAATTTCTTTCCTTGTACAGCTCATCAGAAATACAAATTAACAACAAGAACCGAATTCTTACATGATATACTTATTCAAAAAGATAAGTTGAAAGAGTCTCCTTCTCTGCCCTTCGCTACTTCTCGAAATTTTCTACCTCCTGCCTAGTTGACCGCCACTACACCGCCTTCACAATCCTCTCACGTCTATGCCGCTACATTGTCCCAGAATATCACGGTCGTTCGTTACGAGGACCATAGATGCCTCTAAGGACCATCTCCCAAGTCTCGTTGGACAGACCATGCAACTTCTCTAACAGCCACACTGCACCGGCGACCCTCTCAGCTTCGTCCCGAGAGATCGTGGCCAAAATCAGCATTGGACCCGGAGCTGGAGGTAGCCCAGTGCGGGAGCCGGGGGTGGAATCACCACTGGTGGGGGAGGCGTAGAGTGGGACGTAACGGGTTAGAATGGGCGAAATTCGAATCGCCCTGGTTTTTTCATGAAAACACAAAATTCTTTTTGTATTCTCTCCAGAAATCCCTAAGGTAGAAGAAACCGTTTCCCTCGGCTAGATCTCTTGGACAGAAGGTACGTTTAAAAGAGGGTAAATATAGCCCTTTTGAAATTCAATTTCAATAGAAATGGGCTGAATTGAAACATGAATCATGATCGACATAACTGTGTACATTATCATTATTCATGAAGCTGGAGCTGAATTTCACGACAAAATCCACAAATCATCTCGTATTTGCGAGATATCTCTGTTTTTATGAGGTCAGAGACGCCTCATGTAACTCGTTTACACAATAAAATACATGTTGAGAAGATAACTCCAACTAACTTTTTATTCGTGATGGGCATGGTAAAAAAATGAATACCCGTGTTTTTTCTCTTGCCAATTGCAATTGTTTACGAAGGATTATTTAAACAAATTGTTTCGGAATTTACTATTCTCGGAAAAATAAAACACCGATTGATTCTACGTGAGAACCTGAGAAGAAATTGTACTCAGCACTCTATTGTCAGGATTCAATTTGTTAGTGTAAAATCGTTATAAACAAATTGACCTTGTCATGTCTCAAGCCGAATATAGATAAGATAGTGACATGGAAACTAATGGATTCTCAAGCATATTGGAAATAGAAATACCCGTGTTTTTTCTCTTGCCAATTGCAATTGTTTATGTAGAATTATTGAAACAAATTGTTTCGGAATTAATTATTCCAGGGAAATGAAAACACCAATCGATTCTACATAAGAACCTGAGAAGAAATTGTACGCAGCACTCTATTGTCAGGATTCAATTTGTTAGTGTAAACTCATTATAAACAAATTGACCCTGTCATGTTTCAAGCCGAATCTAGATGAGGTAGTGACATGGAAACTAATTGATTCTTAAGCATATTGGAAATGAACATACCCGTTTCTTTTCTTTTGTCTATTGCAATTGTTTATGCGGAATTATTTAAACGAATTGTCTCGGAATTAATTATTCCAGGAAAATGAAAACACCAATTGATTCTACGTTCATTCTTCTTCTGAATCATTCTCCATAATTATCAGTTATTTTATTTCTCCAGAAATAGCAGTATTCGTTTTGGGTTTCATGTCTCTCATTGAAGAAATTTTCAAATCCGAATACATGCACATGCGATGGATCAAGTCGGTCATAGTTTCTATCCTATGGAAAAGATGTGTGACGTTGCATTCGGTCTGCGAACATAGCACAACAGAAGATTGAGTGATGAATTTACTGGGCGCCAGGCATGAAGTGCCTCACTCAATGTTTGAATAACAAATGACGGACTTTACGTTAATCATACCCTCTAATAATTACTTAACCTCAAAGGAGCTCCTGACTAGAGACTCGTTCAGGGTCGGGAAGGGTGGGGGAGATGGCCGAATATCCAACTCATTGAGCTCAGGAAACCTTCGACTGTCAGGAGTACTCCTTCGAGTTCGTCGACTGACTCGAGTTCCCTCCTGGGTGCCGTCTCCAAAGAGGGCACGCACAGGATACCAGGTTAGGAGCCTGGCGAGACCGCCGGCTCGCTAACTGTTCAATTACTCAATTCTCGTTGACTGGAAATCCATTGGATACTCGTTCACATGCATAAATATGTCATTCAATGATCAATGATTTGGGGGGGAAAAATCAGGAGGCACGCAGTACACAGTAAGTCATGTAAATCAAACCCATTGAATCTTCTTGAATACATGAACACCACAAAAATTTACTCGGAAGAATCGTCGCACGCTCTCAACAGAAGGAATCGCCGTGACTCTACACAAATTCCAATAATGCTTGGGTAAGATGGCGGTGACCGCGAACTATCGCGGAAGCACCGGCTCTCTGAACCATGGAATGGTGGAGCCGCATCGCTCGCGAGGTTCAGCGGTTAATTCGCGGAAAGTGCGGAACCACGGGTGAGAGATTTCCCCGGGCCCACCGGGGCCATAGCATCGGCTTTATAAGCGCAAGTCTGACCGTGTACTCGTTGATTTCTGGATCGATGAAATACTACTCCGGAAAATATTCTCAGTCCTTCCTGTGGCCATCTGCCTGAATATACGATTAACGTGTAGCACAGGATACAGCCAGAACTAGAATGGCCGAGGACGAGCCACGTGGCCGCGTCCTCTCCATCCCTACTTTGTCTCATTTGCATAAGGTCCAATCCCTTGCGCTCCCAAAATCTCTGAGATTTTGGCGCCGCCAAAATCTCTCCCGACCAATTATATAATCTGCCGGACCCGCGCACCTCGCTAAATTACTTGATTGGTCGCCGGTCGACGCGAGCGCCGTAGTCGCGATCGCCCGCGACATTCAAATGCGTAATATATACATATATACACGCGGCAGACCTTACACACTACTTATGTACAATTTAAATAATAATTAACTACATGAGGACGGTCTAGTAGGGTATTTCTGGGGCTAACGAGCCAGAATAACTCGACTGCGCACGTATATCGCACGTGCGCATCGATATTCCCCTTCGCGCATCGAGGCCCACACCTGAGGGGCTGCGCGAGCCTTGCCTCGTAGTCCTAGTCCCCCCCCCGCGCGAGCTCTCGCTCCGCCGCTCCAAGCGCCGCCGGCTCTCGCACACATGGTGGCTCGATTCTCCGCGTCGCGTTCGCTTCGGTGCCGGTGTTTTCGTGCGCCCGCGTATCCTCGAGCCGAAATCCTCGCCTGGAGCTTCGGCGAGTACCCTCGAGTGCACGCGTACGGGCGATTCGGCCCCGGGCCAGGGCGCGCGGATCGCTCGTCGGCCCTCGTGTCGAGGGGTCCTCATCAGCTGCTTCCTGGATGTCAACAGCTCCTCCAGGACAAAGAAAACCGGGGATTAGTGGTCTGCTCCATGGCTGGAGCCACCACCCAGGACCAGGGATCAGCAGCGAGCCTCTACAAGGACTTGGCGGTGAGCATAGCCTCACCGCCAAGGTAAGTAAACAATAGGTTTTCATATGTACTCTGGGGGCTTCTAATAATTATATATATATATATATTTACAGGGCTGGGCGGAGGAGAGCATACTGATCAGATGCCTCTCCTCCAGAGCGGGAAGAGCTCTGCCCCCAACGTCAACATCCTGGGGGGGGGGGGGTAACATTAGCTCTAGGCGGGTACGTAGGAAAAGGAGTGGACGCCAGGTCCACGACAAGCTGGACCTGGCATGCACTCCGTCACAGATGGAAATCAAATTTCTTGATCTAGTATAAAAATAAGTTTACATTCGAAATGAATCAGCAAATGCAATTACCTCAAAGTTTTCCTTGTTAATTTTTCTCGCAGCATCTTCTTCATTTTGTGAAGGCTCTCTTGGGCTTCCTCCGATAGCATGCCTATCGGAGTCAGCAAATGATCCATAATTTGATTGCCATGGATCAGTATAACATGCACTGATGTAGGCATGTAATACCATGGGTACAACTGTACATACCGTGCGGCCACATTCTTAGAATAAATCCGAAATGCTTTGGTATCTACAGTGTACCTAGATGGGATTATGACATGAAAATTTCTCAGCAATTCTTTATCAAAACCTTGAAAACATATTACTTGTATTGTAATGTGAAGAAATATTAAAATTATAAAAATATCAATGACTTATCGAAATTGAGTCAGGGATCTGAGTAATAGCTTTAAGGATGTAATTCTCTGGAGAGTTGAAAAAAGCTATTTTTTTCTCTACATTTTTTCGTATGTAAGGTCAGTTCACCCAATGTGGCAAATTTATAATATTTCGTATTCCGTTCATTATAGCAACTAAAAATACCCGGCTACCCAATTATGTACCATTTAAGTTACTTTGGTTATTTGCAATTTTGAATGGGTTACAGTGAGAAAATAATAGTTATAGTCTATATTTCGGATAGTTCTTTAAGTACCCTTTAAGATGTTATTTGCTGAATTATAAAAATGTTGTTTTAACCTAGCCAGATTTGCGGAAAAAGGGGTATATTGGGTACCCTCACCTTGGAATTAGTATCGCGTGTGTAGTAAAATTTCGAGAAAAGAATCCTAGACATTCGCGAGGCTATAGCAGTTGATCTCAGAGTACATCATGAACATTTAAATCAGTTAGCATATTGATAAATGGAAGAATCTTGAGCTGATTAGATCGAAAATTTTTGAGGCTATTCTACACTCAAGCGGCTCTCGTAGGTACCACAATTAGGATTTTACAATAATAATACACTACTTTTTGCCCTTACTTAAGGGGTAATATACCTTTGTGACTTTTCTTCCCAATTTTTTTTTATTGGCTTAAACACTCCATAAACTATCTAAGAATGATATAAAAAGTCGATCAAGTGGAGGAAGAAGTTTTAAGTGTCTTAAAAAATCGATTCTCTGGACGAAGTCGTATAGTAATAGTATGGTATTCAAACTGAACGCGTTTGTCTCGAAACCATCTTTTTTGACATTAGCGTACCTCTATAGCGCCGTGAATTTTCAACCGATTCACTTCGAATTTTAACTGTAGCTTGGAAACATGATTTTTAAGAGAAGTACGTAGAATTTTTCTGATATTCTGAATTTTACCGATTTTATGGCCGATTTTCGATTTTTTATCGAAAAAAAAAAATTCAAATTGACGCCATTTGACCCCAAATTTGAATTTCGGAAAAATCCTAGGTACTTTTCTGAGTTTTCTATTTTTCTTTAATACCCTGTTCCATTTTCTGTTCTAAGTTCAAAATTGTGACCTGTAGGAGTGTTACGTTACGCGTTTTGAAAATTTTGAAATAGCGCATAGCAAGTAGTTGCTGTGCAGTGACGAGCATGGCTTGCCTTAGATCTTTCTGCCCGAGAGAGACAGAACTCTCAAGGCCAGAAAGATCTCAGGTAGCAGCCCCCAGACGCTGACTCAGCAGGCGCCGCGCCGAGGGGCACGTGCAGCTGCACGTACTCTCCCGCGAAGCCGTTGCAAGCGTCGTGGGAGGGCATGGTCACTGGCAATTGGCTAATTGCCGGTGACGCGACAAAGAGGGACCGGGAAACAGTGAGAGCGAGTGAGAGAGCATCTCATCTCCTCCCCGCCCTGCCTAACGGGACTCACGCCCCGACGCGACCCCGACGCGACGCGACGCGACGCGACGCGACGCGCAAAATACAGTGCCTTACCGACTAGCCGAGAGTGCAGTCGAGTCTTCTAATTGTACAATTTGCCTATTATTCAATACAGTGCCTTGTCGACTGGCGAGTTGAGCAGTCGTTTTCTTTTTATATTTCATTTTTTTTCAACCCTGTTCAGAAGTGTTAGTGCCTGACAGCGGCTTGTCATTTCGAGTCTAGAGATAGACTGAGAATAGATTGATCATAGATTACAGATTGATTACAGATTGAAGATTATTGATCATGGATTGAACCATATCTCAAGGTACAAAAAGTAAGTGGAACACCGAGCGAATATATATTCTTCTTTTTCCACTAGATTGAGTAAGTCCCCTTGCAAGTGTTCGGGTACCCACGCGACAGTCAAATCATTGTTAAGCAAAAAGAAAAATAATAACAAGAGAAAAAACCAAATTGCAGATTAAATCAAATAAATACACATCGGAAGTGAAGGTGAAAATTTAACGTACAAAGTTGGAATGAGAAAGATGAGTGAATTTGAATTGAATCAATAAAAAGGGAGATATTGAAGTTGAGACCAAAATTAAACCTGTAATTGTACCATTGTATGATTGAGTTTTAAGTGCACTCTGATAAAATAAAAAAACCGAAACAACAAAAGAGGGAAATATTGATTATAAAATCTGCACCAGAGAGAGAGAGAGAGAAGAGAGAGAGAGAGAGAGAGAGAGAGAGAGAAAGAGAGAGAGAGAGAGAGAGAGAGAGAGAGAGAGAGAGAGAGAGAGAGAAAGAGAGAGAGAGAGAGAGAGAGAGAGAGAGAGAGAGAGTTTCAGCGTGTGCTCGACGGCGCGGGGTTCTGCTACCCGCGAGGTCCCCATACCTGCCAGCGCCATCCACAGGGACGCCCCCGCGTCCCAAAAATACGAGTACCTAAGGTACTCATCTGTAGGATTGCCCCCCAGTCCCTAACAAGGAGTAATGAAAAAGTAAAAACACTTCTTTTTCTTTGACAAGCTGGTACGCCGCCATTTTATATTTTTAAAAAAAAATGAAGTGTGTTTTCTGTAGTTGGAGATTAGTACTTCCATACGCAACAAACCTCATATTCTTAGAATCTTCCCTGCGCTCATGGTAAATATTCGAAAATGACCTCGAAATCGGAGGTCACCAAGGTATATTACCTCTTAAGATGAAAATAAAAAAATTCATTTTCGATACTTTCAAAGACCACATTCTATTATTTCTTAAGAAAGCTCTTTGAATTCAATATTTGTCAGAGCGACAATCCTACACAGCAGAATCGATTCTTTGATCCAAGTAAGAAATCATACTCGATTTGGGACGGAATACATGTCATTAAATGGCTATTTTTGAATTTGTAAAACTAGATTTCAGTATGAGTGAATCTCAGAAAATTCAGGTACATTTATTACTTTGGGTAGTAAATGGATTAAGAATGAAATTCACGAGAACTAAGGAAATCCAGCTTTCTTACACTTCTTTTAAGTACAATTGACTTATGACTTTTTATCTACACTTTAGTAGATAGATAATCTAGATTAATTTCATTTATACTCAGACTTAAACTTAGATTATTGATAATATCTCACCTGTGACTTCAGCCACTATATCAAGGTTTTCAAAAAACTTCCTCACCATATTACCGTTGTCAGTGTTACCTGATCCCTGTTTTGGCTGGTCAACGGTAATATGCAAGCGAAGTTTCAGCTGCTGTTGGATAAATTTTTTTCTTTCTTTGATAAGCAGCGTGTCTTGATCTGTTTTGTATGAATATTAAATTGATATGCATGAGATCATAATTATAATTTGATAATATAAGCATGCGTATTATATCATATACAACATACAGCTCTCCACTGCTTTACTGGCAATTTATAAGAGATGTGCAGCACCAGTTCCATCATTCGGATGTGGGCATGGAGGATGGAAAATCCATAGTTCAATAAATGAATATCTACCGTTTGTTTGGCAAGGTAATCTAAATCATTGAACTTGGATATGGTTGCACCACAAACGAAGCACTTTTGGCTTGATGTGCCATTACATGTATGGCATATCTGCAATGTAGATTTTTGGTATTGATATAATTTTCAGATATCCAATCGACTAAATCTACTCATTCAAACAAAGGCCTTCTAGGTCTATGAAATCGATAATATTTCACTATAATATTTTCAGAAAGTTCAATATAAGGTAACTGCAGCTAATGCACCACCCCATAAGGATTTTTCGCGAATTTAACTATGATAAACTTAGAACGTGCAAATTCTGCGAACAGCATCTAAAAGGCTGGCTAAATACCTATCAAGAACGATTTCTATAGTTATCATCTGGCCATTCTAACCTACTAAAGATGTAAATTTAGAAAATGCAACGCAAATGAGCCAAGTTGGCTATACGTGCGGTCAATGTGGCACGATTTCATATTCACTTGTTACAGCTTCTATACGTCTACAGGGACGATCAAATTGGGATCCAAATGACTTTAAATATTCAACTCAAAAATACATATCTTAATCATCGTAACATGTCTATAGAAACGAAACGTTCATCTCCTAAATATTGATTTATGTAACTCAGTCTTTTAGTTTATAATCGCATATCGATTAAATCACTCGAAATAAACAGTAATCCTAGTATTATAGGAATACTGTATAGAAAACGGCCTGTTCCAACTACTAGAAGGATTTTAATGCATAATAGGAGCAATAAATAATAATTTTGAATTTCTGCTCAGAGGAACCGTCTTGAGCTCACTTGAGTTTCATTAAAATCAATCGTATTGACAGTTTGAAAAAATAGTTGGAGGAAAACGAATGTGACCATTTAGTTTGGTAGAGGAAATTATGAAAATTGCAAACAGTGTTCAACTTCAAAGTGTTTTAAAAACGGCTGGTTGGAGTGAAAGAAGACCGGTACATCTCATTTCAATACTAAAACGTAATTGGAACTCAAAATTGGAAATATAAAAAATCGTGACAAATTGGCTTCACTTTTTTTATGCGAAAAGGAGCATTTTCAGTAGGATAGAAAATAGTTTTGTAAAAACTGATGTGACCAATCGAAGGATGAGATGTTCTTACATAAAAAAGAGTCATGACACTTTGAGAGATAAAAATCATTTTCACCTGATTTTTGAGGTTGAGTGAGAATTAGGAAAGAGTGAAAAAATCAGTTAGTGAATATTCTAAGTGTTGTAGAAAAGTGGTTTTAAGGGCTAAATAGGCGGGGAAGGTACCAAAAACCTTCTTTTAATAGCGTCAACACGACCCGAGTGACTGATGCTCAGAGAGCACCGGAAATACGAAATCTGACAAACGTGTCAAATTGCCTGCAGTTATCTTGATTGTTAACCCCTGTATTATTGTTATACCACTATTGATATTATGATAAATATACTATACAAGGAATATTAGAAAGAAATATAAGGACTAATCATATTACCTTTCCATCAACCATTGTTAGTTTCATATCAAAGGAAACATTACAGTTCAACCCTTCATAGTTTTTCAAATTTTCGATTTCTCCTTTTAATCTGCTGTCTTTCGCTTTGATGGAAATCTTGGTTTCTTTTTCAAACGTGACTCTAGGAGTTCTACAGTAACGGCTCAAAGATGGTCGCTGACTTTGCCAATATATGGTCCCAGTCTCATCCAATAATTGTAATGGTACCATTGAAGATACAAAAATGTTACTATAATCAGCATCAGGTGGCGCGTCAGCGCCACTGACGACAAGTATGCGCAGCAAGCGCTCGTGGGGACGCGACTATCCATTATACAGGGTGTACATTAATGAATTTTAGCCACGAATAGGATAAAATGTTGATAGAATTTTACGGGCAAATTTTTCGTAGCGATGTGATTTGATCAAATACAAAGCCACAATCGATCGACGAAAGTAACCAATGAGATATCAGGTCAGAAGCTTTGGGCGGTCCTTTCAACCTGCAGCACCGAAGGCCTGTAATTGATATGGGTATGTTTATGGCATTTTTTATGCACGTAGCTCATTAAGTATGCGCGGGTGCATCGGCCAGCCAGCCTGCTCTAACCGACTTTCGGCCTCCGCTATCCCCGACCCTTCTTTTTCACAGGCTTTCCCAAGTAGTAAAATTTCTCGTCCCTCGATACAATAGCCTTGGCGAGTACGGGACGCTCCATCGAGCCCCAGGTCCGAGAGGCATCAGTGGATATCCTTACAATGACAAACACATGTTGTCACTGCTAGTGGTAGGAAGGAAAATTTTTCATTTTTGAGTTATCAGTGAGGCAAATGGGCATACTTGATTCGCGTTCTATTACTGATAAGTATGTACTTTGAATCATGGAAATCGAACTATATTAACTATCGTTAATATCAAAGTTCGGAAGCCAACAATCCAAAATCAAAATATTTACCTTCATTTAGATGTCATTAATATGGTTCGATTTTCGTGATTCAAAATACATTTCAATCAGTAATTAGGAGACAATCCGGTACACTAATTTTTTATACTATTCAGTTAAAATTGAAGAATTTTCTCCTAGCCACTGGCAAAATGTGTTTGCTGTTTTAAAGATTTTGGTCACAGGTCCCCGGATTCGAGGCTCAGCGGCGCAACGCCGAGATGCCTTGATACTGGATAACCATATCTGATTTCCGTGATATTTTATTATAATATTGTCATTCTACATATTTTTATCAATGTTTGTCAATCTTCTAACTTGCCTGGTCAGGGGTAACAGTAAAATTTGTATGAACGAAAACTGTGACCTCCAAATCTCGAGTTTTTCACTGACCTGCGTTTATCGTATGTACTTATCGTAGAAATCGCGCCGCGGTGGTGCGGCGCGTCGCGGCGTGAGCTACGGGTCTGTTGAATCCCCCCCGTAAAATTCATAGCCGAAAATTTTCAGAAATTTTCCATCATAAATTTGTGCAGTTTCTGGAGGCAACGTCGTCTCCGTCGTTGCCAGCCTTCACTGCAGTACTTGCAGAGCTTTCGTTTGGTGAACATCGTTTTCAAACTCAGTTTTCTTGCAATCGTGTAGAAAAGTATCCTATGATCATCTAGTGCTCATTGACGAAAGATCCGACACGCTTTGAATAAAAATGTACGACAGAAGTGTATATTATAGAATGGTGAAGTATTATTTTAAAAATAACGAAAACGCTACAGATGCACAAGAAGAATACCAATTTGAATTTATGGACAAATTACAAAGAGGTGTAATCGACGATCTTCCACCAATTCCGAGCGTACCGACTATTTTGAGCGCTGTCAGGCGCTTACATGAAACAGGAAGCCTTGACGTTGTTCGAGAAGTTGCACGTGATCGGCCAGTGCGGACTGTTGCTTTCGAAGAAAGAGTTTTGGCAATTTTCCATCGAACCCCAGGAGCAAGTATTAGAGAGGTTGCTCTTCGACTGGGTGTATCAAAATCTCTGATTCATCAGATTTTGAAAGAGTACTATCTCTATCCTTACCACATCTCAAAAGTGCAACATTTGGAACCTGGTGATCCTGAAAGAAGATTGGAGTTTTGTTACATGTACCAAAATTGGACATTTGAAAATCCAAACTTTTGGAGATCAATACTGTGGAGCGACGAGTGCCTTTTCACGAGAGAAGGGTATTTCAATGCGCATAATATGCACGAATGGGACGAACAGAATCCTCATGCGGTAGCGGAAACTAATCATCAGTATCGATTCTCAGTACACTTTTGGGCTGGATTATTGAGTGGCAGAATAGTGAGTAAAATACTTTTTGATAAATTCTACAATTTTTGAAGATATTTGATCGATTCACTAGATTTTTACGAAATTTTGATATTTATAATGTATTTGAATAAATTTTTTTATGAGCAAATTGAGGAAAAAAATCTACATTGAGTATTATTTTTCAAGATATAATTATAATGGATTTTCCATTCCAGATTGGCCCTTACTTCTTCGATCAAGCAGTTACGGGTGTGCGTTATCTCGAAATGTTGCGAGAACATTTACCTTTAATGTTGAATCCGAACGGGCTACCAGATGATGAGTTACCCATCGTAAAACGCAATATATTTTCCTGGCAAGATTGTGCTCCGCCACATTATCAAGGTAAAAATAAATTCCATTTGAAAAGATTATCTCACTTTTTGTTACACTCCAAATTTTTGAGGAACGATTTCAAACAGTTACCTAAGAAACGTATAAAAGTTTTACGGTGAAAATGAGTATTTCGATCATAACAAACATTTATCATACGTTATATTTCCTCCCTTCATTCCATCGTAATTATAGTATGTTAAAAAAGTAAAGTTTTCGAATTATTTTTCAGTGGATGTACGCAACTACTTGGATGAAAAGTACCCTCACAGATGGATTGGACGTGGTGGACTTATTGCATGGCCGGCGCGTTCACCAGATCTGACTGACTCCTGTGAACTTTTTCTTATGAGGCCATGTAAAAGAGCAAGTGAACAAGACTCAAGTGAATACTGTCATAGAATTACGTGAGAGAATTCAAACTACACTGAACAATGTTCCACAAGATATGATCCTCAGAGCAACGGAAGCTGTTATACGAAGAACTCAGATGTGCATCAATATGGAAGGTCGTCATTTTGAACATATGCCAAAAACTTGGATATTTTTCATTTTCAACAGTATGTTTCTTAAATTCTTAGATATAAATCTATCTTAATGAATCTGCCTATTCAAAGAGTCAATATGTATGTACTTGTAAAAAAAATAAAGTTTAACTGAAAAACTCCTCTTCAACATTATTCGATATTTTATTATATATTTTATTTATTTATTTTATATTTTTGTATCTCTCCGATTAGTTATTTAACAACACAGTTCGTTATCTACAATACTATTTGTTTACTTTTTTCCAATAAAGGCCTTCAAATTGAACTTTGCAGAATATCCAGTTGCCCTTTTTGATCCCACAAATTTCAAACTGTAAAATGCATTCACAAACATTGATAGAAATATGCAGAAAGACAATGTTAGGAGAAAATTCTTCAATTTCAACTGAATAGTATCAAAAATTAATGTACCGGGTTGTCTCTTAATTACTGATTGAAATGTATTTTGAATCACGAAAATCGAACCATATTAACGACATCTAAATGAAGGTAAATATTTTAATTTTGGATTGATGGTTTCTGACTTTGATTCTGGAAACGGATTCTAAAAGAGCATGAAATTTTACATCAGAATATGTGGTTCAAAAATTTTTTCAACGCCAATTACATAGGAAATAATCACTCTGAAAACGTGCAAGAAATTTTGACATTTTGGACGTTGTCACTGGCTCATGCCCATTAATAAACAATGATGATTATTAATACTAAAGGAGGACACGAGAGAGTGCAATCTCGCCCGGCGCTGATGCTGGGCGAGTTCTCAGAGTCGTGAGTAAGGATACGGGTGGTGAATCGGGGCCACAGAAACGCGCACACGTAAATAAAATAGTGCTTTATTAGCCATAGACAGGGGTACAAACAATGGGGGGAACGCGGCGCGGTCGATTGAGAGAGAGAGAGAGCAACACGAGGAAACCAACCTTTACGTTGCTCGTGGTGTAGGAGCTGGCGGCGTGGGAGGCCGGCACGGCGATGTCGGCGCTCGGAGAAAGGCCGGCGCTCGGAAGATGCCGGCGTTCCGGGTCCGGGGCTGGCGCTGGGCACGTGGGCCTCGTCTCGGCCGTGGCGCGAGGTAGCTGCTCGGGGTGTCGGCGATAATGCCTGACACACGGGCACGGGGCACAGGTGCACACACAAAAGGCACAGCACGTGGTGCGGACGCGGAAAGGGTTCGGGGTCGATCGGGTCGTGACGAATAAGGGCCGATTGCTCCGCTTGTGCTCGCGTTTGGGCACACACTACCCGCTTCCGCCCGGCACCTGTAGCTGCCGCGGCGCGGCGGTGATGTCGCGCTGTTGTCGTCTCTCTCTCGCGCTCTCTCTGTCTCTCTCTTACCTTATTGTCGGCCGCTCGGCTCTGCTCTCGCCGGCGCTATATAAATAATGGTAATTGTCTGGACAGGGAGACCTCACGGTACAAAGTACCCGTGACACCCCCCTCCCAGGCGCGCTTTATCCCAAAAGAAAGCGCCGATGGATTGGTCTCCCATATAAAGGCCACCATGATCCAATTTGATCAACTCCAACAACAACAGAAAAAGAAAAAATTTATTAGAAATAAACAATGTATCTTGAAGAAATGATTCTACGCTTTATTTCTCTTTTAGACCTTTATTTCGCGGTGCTCTCTCTCTCTGCGAGCAACTGGGCGCGTGCGAGTACAATAATCTGCACGGGTTCTTACCCTGCGAATCGGTCGGCGCTTTTCGCGTGATCGGTCTCACATTTCCGCAATCACATTTGATTTGTCGCATTGTGTGCGTTCTAACTAACGCGTGCGCTCTGTCGCATCACGTGTGCGCTATCGCAAACTAATACAACTTCTTGGCTAAGTTCAAGAACAATTAAATCGTTGTGTTACTACGAACTAAATGTACATTTTTATCAAAAGGGACTAATCAGAAAATCAACCAAATTAAACAAACTAAACTATCAACTAATTAGTGACTTTAATCAGAAATAAAATGTAACAAATAAAACTACTAGATCTCAAAATTAATTGAACTAAAATTCATTTCCATAAAAAAATAATCATGACTTGGCAGCTTTTATAGTGGTTCGCGCTCCACTCACTCTATAATTACTTTAATCGTGTGGCTATTTACCCACTTACAATTTTGATTAACTTGACCAGTCTTTACGGTATAATCTAGGAACAAAAACATGGCTATTAGGCCCTCTTCGGCTGGTTAGCCTCTTCACGCTGCTTGCGCTCCGCGCCCTCGCGTGCGCTCTGCACCCTCGCGTGCGCTCCGCACCTATGCGTGCGCTCATTCGCTGTCTGCGTCGGGCTGGGGTTTTCTCCTCTCCTGCTCCTGCCGACGCTTCTCCTCCTGCTCCCTTTCGTACTCGCGTACGCGGTGGGGCACTAGGTGGTGGAGCTGGCGTTCATGGCAGCGGTCGGGGTTGCCGGTGCCCTGCGACCCGCAGATGGGGCAGTGACGGCCGACGCGTTGGGCGCGCAGGCGTGCTATGCGCTGCTCCTGCGTCTCTGTCTTGCCGCAGAGCACCCTCTGCGTCTCCTCCAGCTGCGCCCGCAGTCGGCGCTGCTCCTCGGCCGCCCTGTCCCTTGACTGGCGCAGCTGTTCCGCCAGGGCCTCCTGCGTGCGCCTCGCCTCCTCCTCGCGCTCCTTCGTTTCGCGCCGTTTGCGCGCGGCGATCCTTGCGTCGTCGAGGATTTCTTTCGCCTCGACGACGACTTTTGTGGGCGCCGCTAGCCGCTCTCTGGCCGCGTCACCGAAGAAGCGGCGTACGCTGCGCAGGGTGTAGGCGGCCTCCTCAATCGCCCTCTCGTACGCCTCGCCGAGCTCCTGTACTCGGGTGGCTGCCTCCTCCGCCCTGCACACCGCCTCCTCTAGGCGCTCCGATGGTGTTTTGGTGCGGCTGGGCGTTGGAGGTTGAGCTTGGGCGCCCGCCTGCGCTTGCCCATCTTGTGCTCCTTGCGCACGGGCTGACGCAGTGGCGTCGTCCTGCGCGTCTGCGTGCGCTCGGTTTTCCGCACTTGCGTGCGTCCGGTCCTCCGCACTCACGTGCATGCTGTTCAATGCCGCCGCTACGTCGTCCTCCGCTTGTTGCGTGTTGGTGTTGGTCGGCGCCTCTACCACCGTCTCGACGCTCGTGTCGGCAAACTCACCATCTGTTGAGATGGTGGTATTGGCGTCATACCACATTTCAAGTGGAATGACGGCGGGCGCGCTCGCGCTCCTTGGGCGCCTGAGCGGTTCTGGGTGCGGTGGCGGCAGGTCCTCTGCTGACATCCTGCTGTCTGCGATGTTGCTTTCTTGATCCATCTGTAAAACCTCATTGTTAGTACTGTCCCTTGACATCTTTATCGTCAATCCACTGGGAGAGTAACAAAAAATAAAAAAAATTTCATGTAAAAAAAAAATTTGTTCTGCTTGCGCATGCAGTTATTTACGCTGCGCTCGCGTGCGGCTTTCCAGGATTACTGGCTCGCTATCCAGCTCCTTATTCCTGGCGCCCTTCGGGCGTCCGCGCTTCTTCTTTCCGCTGGCGGCTGTTCCTGTCGGCGCTTGTACGCTATCTGTCGGCGGCTCTTCCGGGCTCGATTCCGGTTCAATGGCTGGCGTCGGCTGTTCTTCGGTCGCGCTCTCTATCGCTGGTGTTCGCGTCGGCTCGTTTTCGCTCGCAGTTTCTACCGTTGGCGTTCGGGTCGCCACGTATCGGTTCTTTCGCGGTCTGCCGCGTTTCGTGCGAGGTACGTTACCATTCGACGGGTTGGTAGTTGGAGGGTCGTGCGCACTCACCTCTGTGCTACCAGTAGCAGCTGCTATTTCCGTCGCCTGGTCGTTCGCTTGATCGTTGCTGACCTGCGGTTTCAGGAACTTTACGTGGACCACCGATTCGTCCTTTCCCGATTCGTCGGCGATTTTGTACACGTTGGTACCCATCTTTTCGACGACCGTGTAGTTTCGGTTGTATTTCGGCGCCAGCTTTGCGGTGACACCCTTTTCAGCGGAGGAGAGTACTTTGTTTAGCTTCAGCACAGAGTCACCTACGTCGAACTGTACGTCCCTGTGCTTCGCGTTATAGTACTGCGCATTCTTCTCATGCGCGAGCGCTGATTTGTGGGCGGCGATCTCCCTCACCTCTCCCAAGTTATGCAGGCGCTCGATCCACTGCTGGAGTTCTTCCTCCCCCTCCTGTTCAGCGGCTTGCCGATCTTCCTTTCGTCGTAGCGTCAGCGGTGGCGTTGGATTCCGGCCATACAACAGGAATGCCGGCGAATAGCCAGTCGCCTCGTTCTCCGACGTGTTGTACGAGCACATCGTTTCGTCGATGGTCTCGTCCCACGTGCGGTGATCGCTCTCGATCTGGCATTTCAGCGACGTCATAAACGTACGGTTGACGCGCTCAACCGGGTTCGCCTGCGGGTGGTAAGGCGGTGCGAGCTTGTGCTCGATTCCCCGACTGGTCAGGAAGTCGTCCATCAAGCGGTTCTTGAATGGAGTTCCCCAGTCGCTCAAGAAGTATGTCGGTGTGCCGTGGCGCAAAATAACTTTATTAAGCTCACGCTTGACCAGATCCGCATTAGCTTTGCGTAACGGGATAGCCTCGATCCAACGGGAAAACACGTCCATGAAAATTAGGATGTGTTCATGGCCGCGCTTGCTGCGCGGGAACGGTCCCATGAAATCCGCGGCGACTGTGTGCCACGGTTTCGCGACTTTGCGGACGCCAATTAGTCCTGCCGGCCGTCTCTGCTCCACCTTCATCTGCTGGCAGAGCTCGCAGTGCGCCACGAATTTGGCGACGTCCTTATTCATTTTCGGCCAGAAGTAGTACCGCTTCACGCGCATGAAGGTTTTGTACCGGCCGGGGTGGCCTGCGCATGCCGACTCATGGCACTCTTTTAGCGCCGTGAGGCGTTTTTCCTCCGGAAGCACCAATTTCCACGCATCATCGTCCTCGATCAGGTCGTCGAGGTCGGCGTTTGCGTCGAAATGGTACATCTTCCCGCCCACCACTTTGTAGAACGGGAATTCGCCCGGCCGCTCCAGCACATCTTTTCGCCGGCTCTTATACCACTCGTCGGCGGTGTCCTCGAGCTCGACTGCGGCAATTCTTACTGGGCAGTCGTCCTCGTCCGGTTGATACATCCGGGAGAGTGCATCGGGGACGACGTTTTCCGCTCCTCTCCGATACTCGATCTCGAAGTCGTGGTCCTGCAGCTCTAGCGTCCAGCGCGCAAGTCGGCCCGCAAGCTTCTTGCAGGTACGCAACCACTTCAAGCTGTTGTGATCCGTGATCACTTTGAACTTATATCCTTCGATATAAGCTCGGAATTTCTGGATCGCCCACACGACGGCAAGGCATTCCCGCTCGGTCGTCGTGTAGTTGCGTTCTGCCGAACTTAAGATGCGGCTCGCAAACTCGAGGGGTCGTTCCACACCATCAATCGTCTGTGTGAGCACGGCGCCAAGGCCTGTGTCGCTGGCGTCTGTTTGAAGTACGAATTGATGTTCGTACGAGGGCCGGTGCAGTACTGGTGCTGTCGCCAGCATGCCCTTGAGGATGCCGAAGGCTTTCTCTTGCTCCTCCCCCCAAACGTATGGAACATTTTTCGACGTCAGACGCGTCAGAGGTTCGGCGAGGGTCGCGAAGTTATCTACAAACTTGCGGTACCATGTCGCCATTCCTAGAAACCTCTGCAGCGCCTTCCGTCTCTGGGGCGCCGGATATTCCATGATCGGCCGAATCTTCTCCGGATCCGGTCTAAACCCGTCACGGTTAACCAGCACGCCAAGGTACTTTACTTCTGACTTACAGAAGTGGCTCTTCTCCCAGTTGATTACCAGGCCTGCTCCCAATATTTTCTTTAAGATATGCTCGAGCCATTCCAGGTGCTCCTCGAAGGTCTCCGTGCATATGATCACGTCGTCGAGGTATGCGAACGCATAGGGCTCTAACTCAGGCCCTATGAGGCCATCGATAAGCTCCTGGAATGTGGCCGGGCCACCAGATACCCCATATGGTAATCTGGTGAACTGGAAGAGTCCCATGCCTGGCACAGTGAACGCCGTCATCGGCTTTGCTCCAGCGGCCATCTTGATCTGATGGTAGGCCATCTTCAGATCAATGGTGCTGATGTAGCGGGCCCCACGCAGCTTTCGCAGGATCGCATCCATGCGTGGCAAGGGGTAAGCGCTTGTCCGTGTGACAGAGTTCAGCTTGCGGTAATCTACACACATGCGGAACTCGCCGTTGGCTTTGCGCACCATCACAATAGGGCTTGCCCAGCTGCTGTTCGAAGGCTCTACAATGCCTTCGTTGAGGAGATCACGCACCTGTTTGTGCATTTCCTCCTCGATCTTCTTTGAGACCGGGTAGAACTTTTGTTTGATCGGCTTGCACGACGTGAGCTCGATATTATGCTCGATCAAGTCCGTGCAGCCGATCCGTGGGCCATTCACCACGCGATACTTCCCGATTAAGTTCGCCAGCGCTCGGTCCTGGATCTCCGAGAGATCGGCAAGGTCAATTGACGCCAGCTGGTTGCCGGTGTTCAAGGCGGCAAGTTCCAGTGGAATTGCATTTGGGTCGCCTACGATGGTCAGCGTGCGATTCCACGGATCGATCTGCGCGTTGAACAACTGCCTGTAGTCCGAACCCAACAAGATGTCGTAATCGCAGTGCTCCAGGATGATGATTGGCATGTCGTATACAACAATGCCAATCCTCACCGGGAGCGCGACTTGGGCAAGGATTCGGGCGGGAGCGCCCGAGGCTAGTCTCGCGCCTGGTCCATCATATGGAAAAATTTTCGCGCCGATTTCCGTCGCAATTTGCAACCCGAGCGGTCCCATTGCGGTACGTGTCGCCCCCGAGTCATCGAGGCCTCGGATGCGGTACCCTCCCACGTCGACATTCGGGATCCAATATCGCCCGCAGGGGCTGATTGGCCGAGTCAGATCGTCCACGGGGAGTGCTCCTTCCGGCGTGTCCGTAAAGAGCAGCGGGCCCACTATGGTGCCCGCCGGGTACATTGGCTCCTCGGAGGTCTGCGGGGTGGGGGGGGGTATCGAGTGTGACCTCACTAACTCGACCCCCTACTCTTTTGGGGCCGGCGCGTAATGCAATTTGCATTCCGGACAGGTCCTGGTGTAGTAACCCGGCCACGCACAGCTCCAGCATGTGCCGTCCGGTCGCGGGCCTGGCTCCTTGCCAGCGTTACGCCGGTCTGGACCCAACAGGGGCTTCATGAGCACTAGACGCTCACCGTTGCTCTTCCTGTTCGGCTTCTTCTGTTGGCCATTTCTTGAGCCGGCATTTTGCGCGTTCCCGTTTGCTTTTGGCGAGTGCGCATTCGCCGGCGGCGACGGTGTGCTGTTGCTTTTGGTCTCGCTTTCGTGTGCGACCTTACAAGCTTTTAGCTGTTGTTGCACAGCCTGCGTCACTAGGCGTGTGATGTCTTCCGCCGACAAGCCACGCGGCGTTTCGACAGCCGCGATTTTCTGTTTTTGCTCTGGCCTCGTCATGGCGCTTGAGCTTTGGGCTTTGGCTGTGGGCTTGTACGCAGCCTCGGGCAGCGAGCATTGGTCTGGCGGGGGCGGTGGTCTGTACGTCCGCTCCGCGTCCAGCAGATATTCTGCACGGCGTGCTTCCAATAGCAGAGAGTCTACATCCACGACTTTTTCCCGTGGAATAAGTCTCTGTAGCACCGGCAGCAGGTTTCGGTAAAGCAGGTCTAACTGCTGTGCCAGCGGCCACTGCGGATTCAGCTTATCAAGAATCGTAAGCAGCCGGAAAATGTAGTCGCGTGCTGGCTCCTCGGGGCCTTGTGTGCGACGTTCCGCTTCGCGCACGAGTTGGTGCTGGAAGTGTTGGTCGATGCCGTAGCACAACCTTGCCGAGTCGCAAAAATCTGACCACGTACGCCACTTGTGCCTCGTACGTCTTGCCCACTGTAGCGCGACACCTGACAGCAGCTCTGTCAACCCGTTAAGCAACTCGGTGTCATTGAGGTTCGCCGAGCCATTGCACTCTTCGACGCGTTGGATGAACTCCTCGATGCTCATCTCGTTCAGCTCGCCCGAAAATCGGAGCTTCCACGCGCGAACCGTCCGACCGACGTCCACGACCGTGCCGTTTGCGAACGTCCGCCGGGAGCCTGAAGGCCAACCATATGCGTGTGTGTTGGGATCTCCCCCCTCCCAGGCTGGGCGTAACGTCGAGTCGCTGACGTTTTGTTGGCGCGTTGCAGTCGTGGTATTCGCAGGCGCACTCGCAGCGTTAGTCGGTGCCGCTTGTGTTGTGTAACGGGTCAGATTCTGCACGTTATAATTATCAAGTTCTTTTCCTTCCAATGGTTGCAAATATGAGTAGATAGAATTGTTTCCAAGAAGTGTACTACGACCCAGACAACAAATTCTATCTATGACAGTCGTTACCAAGAAGCGCACTGCGACCCGGTCTCAGACTTGAATGAGTATAATGAGTTTTGGTTATTGAGAATGATACTCCAAAAGTGCACTACAATCAGAGCTATCAATCTCGGTTAGTAACGTAGGAATCCAACGATGCGATTATCGAAAAGTACAATACAGTTCAATCTCTCACAGTCATTGGTCCGGATGATAATGAGCATATGTTGATGCTATGAGTAGATCTCAGTAATCTTCCAAGAAGCGCACTGCAACCCAGACAGATACTTTGAATCTATGATATCTTTACCAAGAAGCGCAATGCGACCCAGTCTCAGATTAAGTGAATGTTTGTAATGTGTGATGGTTTGTGTAATATTGAATTGTCTTAATTTTATGTATAGAAAATTAAGATGAAATTCAAATATTAAGAGTTTTTGTGAGTTTACTTTAAAACTTGTTTAAGAGAGAATTTATAAGTATAATAAATCTCTGAGTTGCTTGGTATTGATCATTAATTAATATAATCAGATGAAGTGAAATATTCTTTTCTTATTGTATTTACTTTAATTTGAATTATTTCTAAGTTCAGCTATGAAGAGATTCTTAGGCACTTTTAAGTGTATTAAAAGTCACTACAAATATATTCAAATGGAAATACAATTTCAATGAAAAGAGATTGATTTCAAATTCTAAGTGGCATTTATTAGGTTATATACATAGATATACCCATGCCAATCCCAGTTCGGGCAGAGCTTTCGCTCGTCTGATCGCTACCAGTGTAATGATAAATGTTGCTCGCTCGCAGGGCTATTTATACTGGAGATTGGCATAGGGTGACAATGAGTTGGAGAGAGAGGTATCTCTTCTCTCACTCGCACTTATTAGCTATATACAAAAGCGCGCGAATCCTGTGCTGGCGCGCGGGAAGTTTTCCCGCATAAACTCTCGTTTTGGCGCGGAACCCTTTTTCTGTATTCTGCTGGTCGTCGACGTCGTGATACAGGATGCGCGCGTCGATCCATGGCGCGATTATTCAAATATACTTATATCTCTACGCTACATATATTGATCCTCGATCGATACGATGTACCACCCAGTCGGTAACCCAATCTGCTTTATATGCAGAAATTCGGTTACCCTGACCTGGCCCTCACAGAGCCCCCCTAAAAATTTTTTAAAAGTTGTTTTGCCACGCAAAACAACTTTTCAAAACATTTTTACTTCTCTTATCTCAACTGTCCCTTTATGACATTCTATGTAAATTCAATTTTAAATTATGTTTCAGTAACTTGTTAAAAAGTAATTCTAAATGCTCCTCTATATTTTTACCTTTAGATATTGTTTCATTCATTTGTTCAATTGTTATTTCCATCTTCTCATCATGTACATTTGTATCCTCTACATATTCTCTTTCCATGCATGTATTCATCATTTCATTTTTTCTCTCTACGTATGGTATTATTATTTGTTTCTCATTTATTGTTACTGTCATCTCATTTGAACCTGAATCAAATTTTGCTTTTAAATTCTTTAACGTATCATACCCAATTATGCAATCTCTAATTAACTTTGGTACTACTATAAAAATTAATTTCATTTTCTGCCCCCCAATATCTACTTCTAGCATAATTTGCCATTTCAAACGAGATGATTTTCCCCCTGTCGCCCCTTTTATCATACGTCCTGCTATTGGTAAAGTTGATTTCGATTTCAACATCTCCAAATTTCTCATGTACCACTCTTCTGATATACACGTTACTTCACTACCAGAATCTATTAGCGCATCAATTTCGCTATTTTCAATATTTATTTTTATCTCTGGGCACCTACTGGATGATGCATTTACAACCTCTGGATCTATATCATATAACAATTCTTCTCGTGGATTCTCAAATATAGAACATATTTTTTCTATTCGTAAATTTTGAACATTACTTATATCGGATTTCTCAATGTATTCGTTGAACTTTTTTATAGTCCATTTTTCATTTGGCATATTTTTTGTTTCAGATTTTTGAATTACATATTCATTCTCGCATAATAATTTTCTCAATAACTCTAAACTTTCAAAATCATGTTTTTTCTTTACTTTACTTTGTAAATATTCCTCTGTGAACCATGCATACATCCATGAGTTCTTAATCCAATCTATCAATTTATTTTCACATAATTTTTCCTTTTTTTCTCTACAATAACTTTCAAACATTTTTGAAGCTAATTCGAATTTTTCATCCATATATTTCAATTTTTCAGTTTCCGATATTTGTTTCGTTGCACATTTATTTTTTACATTATTACTATTATTTAATTGAACATGTGCAACGTTTATTCGTTTCCCAAATTTTCTACAGCTGCTGCTTGACTATGTATTTCATCATCAATTTCTATCGCATTGATTTCTGTTCGCTGTCTATTTTGCCATGGTTTTGGTCCATTTCGCTGTTCCTGATTCTTATCCAGAATTTTCGGTACATTCATATCATAATTATTTCTAGTGTTGTTATTCACATTTTGTCTGTTTTGACTGACATTCGATCTATTTTGATTTTGATAACTATTCACAACATTAGTATTTTGCGTTTTTTTCTCTCATTTGCGTTTTTTTTTCATCGCCATCAAAATCTGCTAATATTTGAAATAACTTAGTTTTTGTAGATACCGCCTGTATCATTAATGTATGTCTAATTTCTCGCTCGAAATGATTACTCACTCTTTCAATTATTTCACTTTCATTTTCTTTCTCATACAATTCTTGCGCTATCCCATATATTTCTATTGCGTAATTAACTCTATTTAATTTATTTTGATTCGTATATAATCCAAATTCAACTCTTCTCTTTAATTGTTTTTGAACTACAATGTTCCAATATTGATCTTTAAATTTCTCAAGAAAATCTTCATATGATTTTACTTCATTTTCAACAATATACCACCAATCTTTTGCAGCTCCTTGCAAAGATTGTGCAATAATATAAATCAATTCTGCTTCATTCGGATTCGTAACTTTTAAATATCTTTCCAATTCTACCAAGTATTTTCTCGGCCTTTCATACTCCACGCCACTAAACTTAGGCATTGTTACTTTGATACTACTATTAATCATATTTGTATTTATTTCTCTCGGTCTATTCTCCGATGACTCTATTTTTTGACTAACTTCAAAAATATCTTTCTGCAATGAATTTCTTATTTCCAACATCAATTGTTCATTTCCTTTGTTATTTTCTTCTATTCCATCTTGACGTTTCATTAATAAATCAATATTCTTCGATTGTTCATTAATAATATTTTGCAACAATTCTACTGATTCATTTAACTTATTTACTTTTGTTACTAATGTACTTTTTTCTTTTTCCAAAGTTACATTTTTTTGTATTAACTTTTCGCATTTACTTTTGTATTCCTCTTGCGTAACAAATAATTCAATTAATTCATCATTAACCGCTGTTTTCCAAGCTAAATTTTGTTTCTCATTTTCAGATAATTTATCTACATTGATTTTCTCCGTGAGTTTTTTTAACTGTTCATGCGCATCCGATTTCCTTGTCGGTGCCATTTTAAATTTTACTCAAATTGTCTTTATTGAAGGAGTGTCACGGTCGCCAGTTGTAACGGGTCAGATTCTGCACGTTATAATTATCAAGTTCTTTTCCTTCCAATGGTTGCAAATATGAGTAGATAGAATTGTTTCCAAGAAGTGTACTACGACCCAGACAACAAATTCTATCTATGACAGTCGTTACCAAGAAGCGCACTGCGACCCGGTCTCAGACTTGAATGAGTATAATGAGTTTTGGTTATTGAGAATGATACTCCAAAAGTGCACTACAATCAGAGCTATCAATCTCGGTTAGTAACGTAGGAATCCAACGATGCGATTATCGAAAAGTACAATACAGTTCAATCTCTCACAGTCATTGGTCCGGATGATAATGAGCATATGTTGATGCTATGAGTAGATCTCAGTAATCTTCCAAGAAGCGCACTGCAACCCAGACAGATACTTTGAATCTATGATATCTTTACCAAGAAGCGCAATGCGACCCAGTCTCAGATTAAGTGAATGTTTGTAATGTGTGATGGTTTGTGTAATATTGAATTGTCTTAATTTTATGTATAGAAAATTAAGATGAAATTCAAATATTAAGAGTTTTTTGTGAGTTTACTTTAAAACTTGTTTAAGAGAGAATTTATAAGTATAATAAATCTCTGAGTTGCTTGGTATTGATCATTAATTAATATAATCAGATGAAGTGAAATATTCTTTTCTTATTGTATTTACTTTAATTTGAATTATTTCTAAGTTCAGCTATGAAGAGATTCTTAGGCACTTTTAAGTGTATTAAAAGTCACTACAAATATATTCAAATGGAAATACAATTTCAATGAAAAGAGATTGATTTCAAATTCTAAGTGGCATTTATTAGGTTGTATATACATAGATATACCCATGCCAATCCCAGTTCGGGCAGAGCTTTCGCTCGTCTGATCGCTACCAGTGTAATGATAAATGTTGCTCGCTCGCAGGGCTATTTATACTGGAGATTGGCATAGGGTGACAATGAGTTGGAGAGAGAGGTATCTCTTCTCTCACTCGCACTTATTAGCTATATACAAAAGCGCGCGAATCCTGTGCTGGCGCGCGGGAAGTTTTCCCGCATAAACTCTCGTTTTGGCGCGGAACCCTTTTTCTGTATTCTGCTGGTCGTCGACGTCGTGATACAGGATGCGCGCGTCGATCCATGGCGCGATTATTCAAATATACTTATATCTCTACGCTACATATATTGATCCTCGATCGATACGATGTACCACCCAGTCGGTAACCCAATCTGCTTTATATGCAGAAATTCGGTTACCCTGACCTGGCCCTCACAGTTGTCGCACTCGCTTGCGATTCTACGGACGCGTTGAAATAATTTATCGCAAATGTGTCTTGTATATTCACGTTTCGCTTCGGCGCTCTGTCTTCCTTCGGGATTTGTTCGTTTGGCCGCTGTACGTTTGACATGTCGAACGTCTGTTGCGTGTACGTTTGCGCTCCGGGCATTGTTGTACTGTGCGCCAATCTCTGTTGTTGCCTGCGTCCTTCTTGCCAGCGTGTGCGTTCCAATTCTACTTCTTTCTGTAACCGCACGATTTCTGCTGCAATCGCACGTGGCACTTCCTGCACCTGTCCGTTTAGCGTGCATAGTACCGTGTCCCTAGTCGCATCAGTCGCTCGCGTTGTTACAATCGGCGCCGTTGTGTAGGAGCTGCCTCTGTGAGACGTGGCTATCACAGTCGTTGTCGACGCCACACTGATCGCTGGCAAGCTGTATGTCGTCGGCGCGTCAGTTGTTGTGTGTGTTGTCACCACTGGCTGCATCACGAATTCTGTC
Source organism: Aphelinus atriplicis (assembly GCA_020882685.1). Classification (NCBI taxonomy): domain Eukaryota; kingdom Metazoa; phylum Arthropoda; class Insecta; order Hymenoptera; family Aphelinidae; genus Aphelinus; species Aphelinus atriplicis. The sequence continues at coordinate 59,972,870 of CM037075.1, read as the reverse complement.
GCCGCTGCAGACAGTCTGCTTGAGTTCGCCATACCGTAGGCGTCATCCTCAATCGTGTTTTCGTTTGTCCGCTCAGCCGTTGACGCGTTTTCGGCATCCTCCGGTACCCGTGAGTTCTCACGCTCTTCGATAATTTTTGACACCGTCCTACTCAACATATTCGGCGCATGTGTCTTTCCGAGCTCTTCGGTGAACTCAATTAGTGCATCATCTCTATGTGCACGCAGTGCTTCTTCTGATTCGCACACCGTATTCTGTACGAAGTCGCTTACGGTATATTCGCCCATCAGTCTGCGCATTAGCCGCTGCATCATTTCGCGCTCTGTTCCTGTTCTGTGTAGTTCGAGCCTTTGGAGCGCTTCCTCAAAGCCCTCGTGGCTTAACGTAGTGATCCATGTCGTCAGATCAACGTATTCACTGTTGAAATCGATGCTACTCGCCATTTTCCCGGTTCGCTTTTGTCGACTTAAGAAAGACAATTGTACGCTGGTTCGCAAAATTCGCTTGCGGTCGCTTCTTATTCTAATGCGCAATCGTACGCAGTCGTATGTTCAGATTCGCAATATTTTTATATAATGTCCAATATTGTCTTAATTCTATTTTATCACGCTCCTTTCGGCAGTGATGTACGAGCTGCGTGCGTGAGTCGTATCAGTAAATTCTCTCGCTTGAGTTCTCAACGTCTTCAAGGAATCTCAACTTGCTTGAGGTTCCTTGGCTCAAGCGGAAAAAATTTCACTAGTTGCAAAATTTGCTTAAACTTACTTGAAAAAATTTTAAATTCCTTGTAAGGTCTTGTTTCGCACGCTAGTAAATTATTATGTCACTGAGTTAATTTTCCTTAATTTACAAAAATAACACAAGGCAATTCCTTGTTGTCGTTTGAAAATAATTCCCCTTGAAATACTTTCCCCACTCTATAGTGTCGACAACCCTTTCAAAGCAATTTTGAAATATGTGAAACTTCTGAAAAAATCTGTAGATCAGTACACAAAAAATATTTGACTCACACGCGAAACTCGTATTGAGTGTGTGCCTCGATATCTATAATTAAATAACATTCGAAAATATAATTCTTAAAATTATTTCCGGTTCGACAACTTTGTCGAATTATAAATAATTAATTTAAACGATGACGGCGAAAGGGGCTTATTACAATTCACCGCGTCTTTACGGGTCGCTAAATTAATTATTATAATTGGCAACGAACGTTATTTGGGCTCCGTATGCCTTCGCACGCTGTGTGTTTCGATTCCGCATCGAACAGCTGATCGCTTCAAACCGTGCTAGTTGAGCACCCCTGCGTCGGTTGAGCACTACTGTGGAGGTTGGCTACCGCTGTACTGGTTGGGTACCGCTGCGCCGCCAGGCTCCGCGTGTGCGGACCTTTACCGACTCGCGAGAAGCACGCGCGACGGTATATCTATATATACGGCCGCTCGCTGCTTCACTGTGTATATGCGCGCCGTGTTATGATGCCGCCCTTGCTGACTTCTGCAGCACGCGCGTAGCCCGTCGGTGTATCGTGTATACACTGCCGCGCCGTGTTGCGATGCCGGCGTTCCGACGAGGAAACTCTTGCCGGCGTTCTGTTTATGTATGTCCTTATATGGACAATGCTCCCGGCCCGCGTCGCTATTCGTGGAAAAATTTGTCGCACGCTTCTCGGCTTGCTTCGCCTAGCCGCTGCTTCGCTACGCGTGCTTCGCTCAATCACGCGGTCGAGTGGAAATTTCCACCTTTCTTCGCTCGCGAACGCGTGATTTTAATTTCTATGGGCTTTTCTGTTTTTTGCGATTCACCACCACACGTTAGGGGCGCCAATGTCACTGGCTCATGCCCATTAATAAACAATGATGATTATTAATACTAAAGGAGGACACGAGAGAGTGCAATCTCGCCCGGCGCTGATGCTGGGCGAGTTCTCAGAGTCGTGAGTAAGGATACGGGTGGTGAATCGGGGCCACAGAAACGCGCACACGTAAATAAAATAGTGCTTTATTAGACATAAAGCACTATTGTCGCGCTGTTGTCGTCTCTCTCTCGCGCTCTCTCTGTCTCTCTCTTACCTTATTGTCGGCCGCTCGGCTCTGCTCTCGCCGGCGCTATATAAATAATGGTAATTGTCTGGACAGGGAGACCTCACGGTACAAAGTACCCGTGACAACGTTAATGGGTTAACGTTAATGGGTCAATTTTTGAACCACATATTCTGATGTAAAATTTCATGCTCTTTTAGAATCCGTTTCCAGAATCATGATAAATTTTACAGGAAAAGAGATATGCTCGATTGAAACATAAAAAACACCTAAATTTTCGAAAAAAAAAATTTTCAGGATTTTTTTTCGAAGTGTTACGGTGAAGATATCACCTTGCGACCGTGATCAAAGGTGATCATGGGAGTTGAAGTTTAACAGGGAATTTTTTTGTTGACCTTGAACCATCTCTTCTTTACAAAATGGCGGAAAAAACGAATTTTTTTTTTCAATCTTCATCAATTTTTTTATCAAAATCTATGGACTTTAGAAAAAAATTTATGAGAACTAAAATGCCTTAGAATCGCTTGAGGAATATTGTAAAATTTTTTCAGAATTTTTTGAGACATTTTTGAAAATCCCGTTTCCCGGAAAATCAAAAATTATCTCAAAAAATTGTGAAAAATTTTAGAATGTTCCTCGAGTGATTCTGAGACATTTTTGTTTTATCAATTTTTCTCTAAAGTCCATAGATTTCGAGAAAAAAATTGATAAAGTTGAAAAAATAAAAATTCGTTTTGGCCGATGTTTTGGAAACCTATTGGTAAAAAAACGTTCTGTCTACAAAAACTCGGAAAAAATTTTACAATATTGCTCGAATGATTCTAAATTATTTTCATTCTTTTTTCAAAGACTTATAGATTCCGACAAAAATTTCATCCTTTATTTCCATTTCATTTCGGCAGATAAGCGTAATTTTTGGTCTCATGTATTCATGAATATTCGTTTTTCTTTGTTCTCTTCTTTCGTGTTTTTGTACATACGGATGAGTGATAAATAAACGAAATCATTAATTTCATACATTATGTCGTGGAAACGTGCAAGATCTTCTGAATATGAATCAGATTCTTCAGATAGTGATTCAGAACGCAACGTATTGATTCCGGATCCTGACTATTTCGAATAACGACTCTCTATACCTCGAGTCACGTTCTTAATTGGAGTTATTCTCCGTCTTATACATGTGCATGTATATATTTAATAATAAAATAAATCACTTAAATCGCAATGATGGAGGATAAAGGAGTGTAAACTCCGTCAGGGCAACAAGATAAATTCAACAATTATAAATAATAATAAAACAAAAATTTTCAGGAGGCATAAGGAGTTGTAAACTCCGTCAAGGGACTGCGCAAAATTAATTGAGCAGAGTGATCACTGCTGTTATGCTGATCACTGCTCGTTCACGGCTCAGGAATTCGCTCCCTGAGCCTGGCCGCTGATGTAAACACGCGCAGCACAGCACCTGCCGGCACACGTAAACACGCGAGGCAACAACACTTGCCCCGCGCCGCGTTCTCGCGATCACCTCTGCGCGCTCACCGCCAAGATCGCTTCGCGGTAACTCGCGACACAAAATTCCTTCGCCCGAGATAAAATGTAATTTCTCACGCTCGTTCGATTTCTAATTTTTCCGCGCACGCACTCTCCGCTCGCTTTTCTCCCCGATCACGACCGCGAACACACGTTAGGGGCGCCAATCTGTGACCTGGTGCCCGTTCGCACCAGGTTGCACGGGGGATTGGCTCTACCGCGGGCACTCCGTATTTATTACGGGCGCCAGGAGTGCCGCGACTAGCTCTACTCGGCAGCTCGGGGGGATCTCTCGGGGGGGGGGGGACGGCCGCGCGCGGAGACTCGAACGGAGTCTACCCGCGCGCTCGCTTGGCCGTGACGTCAGGGGGGACGCGAAGGGAGAGGCCCGGGCCAGGGCCAGAGCCCGTCGCTCGTGGGGGGTTCCCCACGTTCTCACGGGGGGACACCGGGGCCACGACGCGCACACCGCCAAACCTTGCTGCCGTTCGCTGTCTCTCTCTCTCGTCCTCGGCTCGGCTCTGCTGCTCTCGGCTCTGTTGGCTGCTGGCTGCGGCGACGTCGTCGACCTCGGCGTCCTGGGCACACGCACGCACACACGCTCACGATCTCTCTCGGCTCGGTCACTCGGGGTCTCGCGCGCGTCGCGTGTTGAGGCTTGCGGGCACCGGACGAGAATGGCCGTCCGCCTCGTGCCTGCTCGCGGCCTCGCGCGCTGCCGGAACTCTTGCGCGCCGCGGCTCGCGTACGCGCTGGAGAGTCCTGCCCTCCCGAGCCGGCGGCTGCCGTACCGGCCGGATCGGAGAGGAGCAGCCTCTCCGCCTACAGTGACGGGTTTCCCCGTCACAGTATGTATGTATGTATGTAGGTAACGTTTTTTTTCGTCCACGATAACTCTCGAAGAAATGGTCCGATCTTCTTGAAATTTTGCACACAGGTTAGTCGCGGCAAAATCTCGGCCGAGTTCAATTTTCAGCAAAATCCGTTGTTTATTTCTCTAGTAACCGTTGCTAAGGTGTAGAATTTTTCGTTTCTTTTGTCTAGGATAACTTTCGAAGGAATCGTCCGATCTTGCTGAAATTTCGCACACCGGTTTGTTGTGGCAAGATCTATCACGGGTTCAATTTTCAGCAAAATCCGTTGGTTATTTCCTCAGCAACCGTTTCTAACGTGTTTTCTTACAAATCCTTATGAGTGCTCATTGGGGCAAGCCGGAAAATCAGTTTTAAGTCACAGTCGATGGCCAAGGACACTGAATTGTTCTATTCTCTTCATAGCAACCGTTGTTTACTTCCTTAGCAACCGTTATGAAGGTTGTAAATTATTAATTAAAGACCTATTTCCATCATTTTCGATGGCAAAGGACACAAAATCTTCCCAATTAACTCCTTAGCAACCGTTGTTCACCGCCCTAGCAACCGTTGCTAATGGGGAAAAAAATTGAAGTGAGTTTCGTTTCCAGTATTAACAACGTACTATAGAGAAAATTGGGAAAATTTGGTGTCTTTTGCCGTCGAAAATGACCAATATAGATTTTGAATTGATCATTTCCAACCTCAGCCGTCGAAAATGATCAAAATGAGTCTTCAAGTGTGCTAAATACGGACTTAAGGGCAGGGCGGATCAATTTTGACCGCCATTAAACCGTATGACAGTCACAAGATGAATTAATCGAAAAATTATGCAGGTCCAAATGTCTCGCATCGTGTAGAACCTAGAACCGTTTGCTTTGTTGCATTTGATCAAATAATAAGAGAGCCCGGGCAGACATCAACAGTCGCGACAAAGTTTGGTCAATTAAAAAAGAACGACACTTTACACAGTCACAAAATACGAATTGAACTGATTAAATAATATTTTTGTAATTTTTGAAAAATAGATGATAGTATCTACGCTAGTGGAAAGGTGAAAATACAGGTTTGGGACGCGTTTATGGGTGATGTTGAAGCCCCTTTGAGAAAGCATACTGCTAAGGCACTTGGCAGCAGTTTTTAGTAATTACTTGTGAAAATTTATTTCGGTAGTGACAAACCGATTAATTGTAATGTATTTTTGAACATATAGGACATTTATGCTAATTTTTGACATTTTCGTCTCGCGTCCATTTTGTGTATAAGCCAAATGTTTTAAAAGAGGATTGATGTGATCTTGCCTGTATATGAATTGATCTCTATAATCTCATAGTTTGGATCCTAAATTTTTGATTGATTTGTGTTTGAAACACTTATACAACAACTATACTATATTATTCCTATTGGTCGATGTTTAGAAGAGAAAATTAGCTGTAAATAGTAACTATCATTATTTCTATTTCAGGATCTGATACAATGTTATAAAATTGAATATTATGTTTTGAAACGAATCTTGAAGTCTGAAAAATTCTACTAGAGGACCAGTGTGAACTTGCCAGAGAATGAATTGATCTCGATACTCTCATAGCTTGGATTCTGAACAAATTTCTTTATAGAACCATTCTTTACTCGACAAGAATTTGTACCTTTCCTCAGAAATGTTTGATACTCTTCAATCTGAAATGCGTTTACCAGAATATTATTTCATTTCAATTACAGTATTTTTTATTTTATATATAATTTCAAAACGGATCTTAGGATCTGTGAAATCAACCAGGTCATTGCAGGAAGTAGATGAAAGCATATATTGAGTGAGGATCAGTATGAACTTGCCAGGAAATTAATTGATCTCGATATTTCCATAGCTTGAATTCTGAGCCCATGTCTTTAGAGAACCATTCTTTAATCGCCAGCAATTTGTACTTTTCTTCAGAAAGGTCTGATACTGTTAAGAATCAAATGCATTTACTAGAATACATAAAATAATAATAATTTATTTCAATTGTATTTATTTAATTCAATATAGAATTCTATAACGAATCTTAGAATATGTGATTTGTTATACCTTTCTTCAGGAATATAAAGTAACTATATATTTAAAGAGATTTATCAATGTAAACTATCCAGGACAAATAAGAATTTATGTATGTCTTTGTATATATAATAGTACGTATAAAAAAATATAATATAATTGACAAATGTTGGATAATTATTTAATATATAATTTCAAAACGAATCTTAGAATCTGTGAAATCAATCAGGTAATTGTTATTTACTCGTCAAAGATTTGTACCTTTCTTCTGAAAGGTCTGGTACTCTTGATACTGAAAATTCATACAGAATTTGAAAAAGAATTTCAGAATCTGTCATCTTATCAGGGTAAGTGTAGGAAAGAAATGAAAGCACATATTGAAACAGAATCAATGTGAAATTGCTAGAAAATGAATTGATCCCGTTATTTTCATAGCTTGGTTTTCGCACCCGTGCTTTTATAGAACTATTCTTTACTCGTCAGTGATTTGTACCTTTCTTCAGAAAGGTTCGATACTTTTAAGATTGAAATGCATTTTAGAACTATTCTTTACTCGTCAGAGATATTTGTACCTTTTTTCAGAGAGGTTTGATACCCTTGAGATTATATAATACATCTACAGAATATTTCTATAATATTGTTACGACCGACGCGCGGCGTAGCGGTTACTTTTGAATAGAACTCTACCGGGTTCAAATATCGAGCGCGTTTCCCGATTCGGCGTGAGCCAGGATGGGGCGATGACTTTTCGGTTGGAAAACACGTGCAAGAGAGCGGAGCAGTGCAGAGGGAGTAGCAGAACTTACAATAGCGGCCGGGACAATGGGAAGGGTACTCACCTTGCAGACTATGCTGGTAGCTGGAGGTTGGGCGGCGGCTCTCGATGTCGCAGGTACGGTCGCAGCGGGCGGTCAGTTACTCTTGCCGCGGCGCGGACTTTTTTGAATTAGCGAATCGTCAGAAATTCGGGTTCTCGAGTGAAAAATATCGAAATCTTCTTTACGTTATTTTATTTCAAACCACTTAAAAGATGATACAATGTGCTATGAGCTTAGAATCAACGGCGCGATTTTTACAACACAATTCGACTACGCGAGGAGCAGAGGTTCGGGCTCAAATCATGCCCTCTCGGTGATAAGTAGATAAATAAAAGTAATCTAGTAGATAAATGAGTCTATTTGACAGGAAGATTACAGGCGCTTCTGTTTGCACGGTTACGACGAGTGTCGGAACGCGTACTTTTTGGCTCCCGAATTACCTAAGATGGTCATACGCAGCTCTTTTCCTGGAATCTTCGTGCCCCAAATCCATAATTACTGTTAGTCCGGATGCTCGCTTCTGGCAGGGAGAAAACGCGTTATCAAAGAGCCGCTGCCTCGGCGCCTGTTGATTTTTCCGCTTCAATGCACTGCAGCCTTATTAGCATTAACAGCGGGGGTCGGGCTCAGCGCTCTCGCTAGTTCTGCCAGGCCGAAATACACGGGGCAATGCCCGTTTTCTTGTTTGTTTTTGGACCGCACGGGCTGGCCCTTTCCCTCTGGACGGTGGGCTCCTGGAGTCAGGTAGCGTAGGGTCTTAGGCAGCTGGCAAATGCACGCCCGCTCCCGTAGCGTAAGCGTGCTCCGAAGGCGGTCCTGAAAACTTTTGAAAGATGCGTATTGCGTCATGACCTACTTTCTGCCGTGCGCGCGTGGCTGGCTGCTTGTACTGGCCCTCTGTATCTAAACGTGCTGCACCTTCTCCTGGACCGCAAGGGTTGCACTTTGCTGTCTGGGTCGTGGGCTTTCGGTATTTTGTTTATTAGGTCCTTGGGCAGGTGGCAAATGCAGCCCCCCCCCCCCACCAGTGGCGCAAGCGGATCGGCCTTTCGAACAGGGCGCTATTATGCAACGGGCCAATGGGCTGGTGTTAATACCCGAAGCCCATGGCTCGTGTGCATACGGCAATGTACGTGCAGAATACGCACGTGACAATATATTACTAGTTAAGTTATTATATTGACTAGAATAAGAGATCTCTTGAGATACGTACTGATACTTTGAGTTGTTTCTTATAATCAAGGGCAGATTATGGGGGGGGGACTTAGTGGGGCTATAGCCCCGGGCCCCAACCTCTTTTGGGGCCCCCACGCTCTTAAACAAGAAACTATATTGCGCGTATAGTTAAATTGTTGCACACTGTCGTGCGTGGAACATAAATGTATTTAATGGATATGCATTGAACATGGAGTTTCAAATAATTGGATATTGTTCACTGGATATTGTTTAAACTATTTATTCAAGTTGGGTATTGACATAGAAATGAACATCATGAATAACATGGCACGAATGTATCTAAAGTTCTGAAATTTCGCTCAAACATTGAAATTGATTTACTTCGATTGATTGAATTCGATGATTGGAATCAATGATTTCGCTAGAGCAAAATCATGAGAAAAATATTTCTAATTATTAAATAATAATAAATAGTTTCTAAGGTAACTGCAGGCAATTAGGCACTGCAGTCAACTGGGCACGTTTGTCAAATTTCGTATTTCCGGTGTTCTCTGAGCATCAGTCGCTGCTTTAGAATATTAGATCGGTCATGTTGAGGGTATTGAAAGAAAATTTTCGGTACCTTTTTCCTTGCCTATGTAGCCCTTAAAACCACTTTCTTACACCATTTTGGAGTTTCACTTACTCATTTTTCACCCTTTCTTTATTTCACTATTCTCGCTCAACCTAAACAATCAGGTGTGAATAATGTTTAACTCTCAAAGTTTCATCACTCTTTTTTATGTAAAAACATCTCATCTTTCGATTGGTCACATCAGTTTTGCAGAAACTATTCTCTACTGAAAATTCTTCTTTCCGCATCAAAATAAAGTAAAGCCAATTTGGCACAATTCATGATATTTCCTATTTTGAGCGTTTTAACCGTTCTAGCGGTGCATAAAGACGCTCGGATCACGTTTTAGTTTTGGAACAAGATGATTGGTCCCAGGCGTTAGAGTACCGGTCATTTTTCACTCCAACCAGCCGTTTTTGGATAACTTTGAAGTTGAACACCGTTCAATTATCTTTTTTCTTTTGAAATTTTTATTGCCACACTATAAGTTTCCTCTACCAAATTAGTACGTTAATTTTTTTTTTCAAATGTGGCTACTCAATTTCACCCAAAAAAAGCTCATCTTTTGAATGGTCACATGAGTTTTCCTTCAACTATTTTTCTACACTGTCAATACGATTGGTTTCAATGAAACTCAAGTGAGCTCAAGACGGTTCCTCTGAGCAGAAATTCAAAATTATCATTTATTGTTCCTATTATGAATTAAAATTCTTTTAGTAGTTGGAACTGGCCTTTTCCTGTATAGTACTCTTATAATACTGGGATTGCCATTTATTTCGAGTGATTTAATCGATCTCAATATGTGATTATGAACTAAAAGACTGAGTTAAATGAATCAATACTCAAGAGACAAACGTTTCGTTTTTATAGACGTGTGACGATGATTTAGATTGTATTTTTGAGTTGACCGTCAAAAGTTTTAGATAAATATCAATGGAAACATGATTGAGAGTTATTTGGATGCCAATTTGATCGTCCCTGTAGGGGTATAGTGGCCGTAACAAGTGATTATGAAATCTTGCCAAATTGACTGCACGTGTAGTCAACTTGGCCCTTTTGCGATTTTTTTTTTAAATTGACATTTTCAATAGATTAAAATGATAACTATAGAAATGGTTTCTGATAGGTATTGAGCTAAGCTTTCAGATACTGCTCGCAGAGTTTAAAAATTCCAAGTCTATCGTAGTCAAATTCGCAAAAAAACCCTTAGGGGGTGGCGCATTGGCTGCAGTTACCTTATATTAAATCTTTGAATATTTATGAAAATAAATTATACAGGATAATAAGTCATTCTCATTTCTATTCACAAAAATCTCGTTTTCTCTGCCCTTAAGTGGGCCCCATCAAGATTTTAGCCTCAGGTCCCACAAATCTCCAATCCGCCCTTGCTTATAATACGTGAATTTATAAGAATAATTGTAAGCAACTAAGAAGATAAGAAGTATCTGAACTTGCCAGGACAAATATCAATAGATTTCTGTATTTTCATATGCTCAGATTTAAGTAATTCTGGTATTCAATGTATACCACCATATTTAGAACCAGTCTTTTAAAGTCTAGGTTCGTCAGAAAGTTATATCTTTCTTTAGAAAGGTTTGATATTCTTCAATCTGAAATTTATTCACAAAAATGCTATTAAATTCATTTCGATTGTTATATCGTATGTTATTATTATAAAAAAATAAAAGATATAAAAGGTCGAAGCGAATCTTGAAGTATGAAAAATTGAGCAAAATGAGTGTTGAAAGTGTTAATGTCAGCTTGACATAAGAAAAACAAAATATAAAAGTAATATGCCTTCATAGAACCACTCTTTACTTCGTCAGAGTCGTACTTTTCTTTAGAAAAGTTTGATATTCATAGAGATGGAATACACTTACTGTAAAATTTACCTTTTTTGTATAAGGTAAGTTCGTACGAATTTTATTTCGTACGAACTATTTTCGTATATGTGGGCGTTGAAATCGCCTCAATGTTGAATTTGTCGAATTATGAAATGAAAACTAATATTTTTCACTGCTGAATTTAACAAAATTTATTGAGGAACAGAAGAATAATGTTATATATAAATACAAATTCAGAATCGCAAATGATTCGAAAGTAAGAGAATCTTAATGTGGTAGTATTTAACCCAAAGGTTGAAAACGAAGTAGTGTTCGTCGCGAACTCAAACTATGAGATCACCTCGATTGTGCGCATCACATCATACAAGAGGCGTTGCCTTATTTTAAACTAAAAGATAGGAAACCAATCGGCACATTGGCATAAACGGCTAGACTTACTATTGGCGGATAGATGCAGGCGTGGGCGTATCCGTCAATATGCGCTTTGCCGAATTTTGGGTATTCAGGTACAATGGGCGAGCTCGGCGCCGCGTCGCAATTGCCGCAATAAAAATCGCACGGATCGTGCCCCGCCGCCAACTAAGAACGCGCGCGGTCAGTTCTGCCGCTCGCGCCGTATACAAATACCATAAAGGCTTTAAGCAATGGACATCTACAGCTGCAGCGGATTATCCGACGAGGACACTTCTCGCACACGTATCGCAATCAAACCTAAGCATACAAAAAATTGGGAAACCTCGCGATCAAAGAACAATGTCGCGACTCTCCACAATAAATGAATAAATCGATGGTAGTTATAAATGTGCGGAACATCTGCAGAATAGCTGCGGCGCAGACCATTTGAGATGTCACGAGCTGAAACGGTTGCTCTTGATGAGCATTTCGTCGCGTTGATGTATATTGTGACGATATCGGTTAATATACTGTCTTATTCTATTATTATATGCATATACACAAATGTACAGCTACAGTATGTGATTGTACACTTACTAGAAAATCGTTTCATTTTAATCATAGTATTTGATTTCAAAATTAATATAGTAATATAAATACATGAATGTATTCATTCATCAGAAAGGTTTTATTCTATTAAATTCTATAAACATTTACGAGAATTACATTTAATTTATTTTGACATATAGGAATAAATCAATATTAGTCCATAGAACCATTCGTTGCTCGCCAGTAAGTTATACCTTTCTTCAGAAAGGTTTGACACTCTTCAACCCGAAATATACTCATTAAAATATACTATCGTTTCATTCTAGTTATATTCGACATGAGATGTTGAAACGAATCTGAGAATACATGAGCTCATGGGAGTATTAGTTAATAGCTAAATGTGTTAGATTTACATGGGAAATACTTTTGATATTAAACAATGAAGAATGATATAAACGTAAATGTAAAAATGATATAGAATTTCAAAACGAATCTCAGGATCTCTTAGGATACGTGAACTTATAGAAGTAATTGTGGGAGGAAAAAGGATGAAATTTATTTGAACATGCCAAGATAAATATATGAATTGATTTCTTCACTTTCATAAGCTCAGATTTGGGTAGTTCTGGGATATAATGAATAGAATCGTTGTTTACTCCCCAGAGACTTGGTACATTTCTTCAATTTATAGTTCTTAGATCAGAATAATTTGTTTGTTCCTTTTTCAAAATTCATTTGAAAAATCGCGCCTCCTACAAGCGTTTTCCGAAAAAAAAATAAAATACTAGTTTTTGTCACATAATATGCGATCAAAGAATTAAGGGGGGGGTAGGGTTTTGAAGGCAGAAAAAAAAACAGGTTCTTACAGATTTTTTTTTGGGCGTACGGTGAAAGTACATTTATTTCTGATTATTGTACACGAAAGAGTAGTAATTGAACTATATTCTGTGAAATATTGGTTGAAAAATATTGAAAATTGACCGAATGGCAGCAATTCTTCGCAGGCGCCTCAGAAATGAGTCGGTGCACTCTGTATCTCAAAATCTATTCAACCGATCGTTCTCAAATTTTTTACAGTATTTCCTTACATAATTTATGAGGTAATCCTGTTGAGATTTTTTCGTTTTTGATTTTATTTTTTTTATTATTAACAACAATAGTCATGAATTTAGGCCAAAAATCGGTATTTTCACTTTCAAGTCTTGTAAAAAGTTCAAAAATTTAAAAAAAATGAAAAAAACTCGACAGGGATACCTAGAGGGACATAAAAATTAAGGGAAAAACTTTGGTTATTTCATTTCAAATGATCCAGTGCTGAGGTATGATGTGCACCGCAAAATGTATTTTTTCTGAGGCGCCTGCGAAGAATTGCTGCCATTCGGTCAATTTTCAATATTTTTCAACCAATATTTCACAGAATATAGTTCAATTACTACTCTTTAATGTACAATAATTAGAAATGAATGTACTTTCCCCGTACGCCCAAAAAAAAATCTGTAAGAACCTGTTATTTTCTGCCTTCAAAACCCTACCCCCCCCCTTAAAGATAAAAAAAATAACATTTTTCGCAATCAATTTTCATCTTTGCTACCGAGAATCCCGACTCTATTTCAAATTTTGGGGCTGAGCACCATCTTCAATTTTACCCACTAATTTTCAGTGTAATTTTTTCTGATGTTTTTAAGTTTTAGTGGAAATGTGGACAAAGAAATGGATTGACTTCCAATGGAGAGCCACATATATAATCGCTATAAGTTATTCATTTTTATACAACTATTTGATTCAAAATATTCCTCTTATCACAAAAAAAAACATACTTTAAGACTATCATATCAAAATCTTTCATTACGTCTTATACTCAAATGCTGAAAAAAAATATTTAGAAATGAACTCGTCTCATTTACAAATATAATAATATCTCTTCATGATCTACATAATGAAATTCACTTTACTGTCAGAAATCATTCTCAAAAAATTATAATTATTTAATGCTTGTTGGTGATAGCTTCAAAGTAAATCTATAAGTTTCTATATAAGTTTCTATAATTCAATTCATCATAATCACAACAGCTTTTATCATAAAGAATTCAATTTTCGATCTTTGTGAACCATACCATACTCATTGCAAAATGAGATTGCAAGAGAAAAAATTCTATACTTCTAAGGGTGAATTAGAACCACCAACCTCCTGAGAACATAATTTTTGAACTTATGAACGATTGCATTGAATATATAAAATATATAAAACCTGTATTTAGATTTTATTCAACATCTGACAAGAAGATTTGGTTGTTTCAACCTCAAAACTTTTATTTTCTTTTCAAAACTACAGTATACGTCCCTAAACCTCAAAATTTATTTTTCTTTTGTTTTTCGCTTCCCTGCATTCACTACCTACATCTATATCTATATTTTACTCGACTCGTCACGTGGTTAGGTCTACACCAATCAAAACACGAGTTAACTGGCTTCACTTTGACCCCCATCACTTTTTTATATAAGAATAATTAAATGCATTTAGTACGATTGAAGTCAAGGTATTTTTCAATTAATATAAAATCTCCTGTATAAGTAATTGAATTCTCAGTTCTTCAGTTATAAAGTATTTCTGATCTTTCTCTGTATGCTTCAAGAGTTTTTCAGAAAAATTATAAGATGGAAATCTGTCAACTCATGACTGAATCATTCCCTCGAAAGTAGACTCGTAATTCTTCAACACAGCGTTTCCTGATCCTGCAATAGAAAATTATTGAATATGATCATTTTTGTTGAAACATATATATGTGTGAGCAGATAAACTCTCAGAATAACTGCTCTGCATACCATCAACGGTTGTGTTGGATTGGACAAATATTTTTCTTGGTTGTTTATGTGCCAAAACAATGTCCCTCCATTTAGCCCATGGGTAAACACTACTTTCGGGTACTTTACTATATTCATTATACATTTTTTTGGCCCTACCCAGAGGTCCTTCAAATTCAGGAAAAAATCCAGTAACATATGAAATTCTATGTTTCTAAGATACGAATTTTTTATTCCCAATCACACGTATCGCGGGCGAAGCCGCGACGGGGGATGCTAGTAAGCTTCAACTACGTCTCACCAATGAATGATAATTAATTTCCAACTCAAAATTTTCCATTACCTAAAATCTCACACAAGTCCGACGATTTCTGGACAAAATGAATTTTTATAACGAATATGTACCAAATATATCGATTATTTTTGACCAACTTCACAATATATTTAGAAAAAATCAAAAATTCATTTGGACATGCTTCTTCGAGTATTTGAAAAATGTTCTGTGTACAAAACTGTTGGATATGTATATATATCATTCGGCCCTCCTCCCCTCTCCGCCGTTCACGGCGAGCGCTGGCGCTGTCGCGCCGATCGTCACTAGTCTCACGACTGTGGAGAGGCACGGACGTTTGCTCACGGGTGTTTGCAAAGAGGCGCGTTCATATAATAAACTTATAAATACTAACTCGGAACGCCTTTTTATTTACCTGCCCCACGTAATAACCATCAGGTTATGGGAAAGGCCCGCGTCCACTGCGCGTAAAAGTGTTTTCCGAGTGGTAAGTGAAGCTGTGTGGTGCGAAAGGCGAGACAAGGAGAGACACGAATTTCCCGACAGCCCCCTCCCTTCACCGAGTAACCAGGTCGAGAGGATGTCGGACGGCGGAGACGTTGGCGGATCGAGCATGCCGACCCCGGAAAGTTCCAGTAAGTAGTAGTGCTTACTGGTGCGGTGCGCGATCGGTGACGTGGGATCGGCGCCGAGTCGAGGCCCATACATCGCGCGACGATTGCGTTCGTCGGAGCGCGAGGCTCGGGTTCTCCGCATTGCGCGTTGCGGATCGTGGTGTCGAGGCACGTGCTCAAGGACGTTGGCGAAGGCGAGATCCTCGGTGCGGTGAGGCGAGCGGCGCGCGCGGGAGCACGCGATCGGTCGTTGTTCGACAGTTGAAGTCGCGAGTGCTCAGAAGCGCGCGACGATAGTGTTTTGCCGCGGCGCGACTGCTCGGAAGCGCGCGACAATTGTTCTGCCGCGGCGCGAGAGCAAGGAGGCGCGCGACGATATCGTTTAGCGCGGCGCGAGGCTTTCCGCCGCGCGACGTTTTCAATCGTCGCGGGGCGAAAGACGAGATCGCTCAAGGCGTGATTGCCGAGAGTGCAAGGAAGGCGAGGTCCTCGGTGCGACGAGATGAGCGGCGCGCAGGGACGGTCGATCACAGTTGATCGACCGTTAAGTTTCCGAGAATCCGGAAGCGCGCGACAACGTGTTGCCGGCCGGCACTCTTGCACGCGCGCGGAGGGGAAGGGGGCGCGCTCGACTCTCGCTCGCGCTACTGGCCAGGGCGTAGGAGCGAACGTAAACAAACAGTTTACGGTGTCGGCGCGCCTGACTCTCCGCGCATAACCAAGCTTCGTTGTCGCCGCTCGATCTCGAAAACAAATAGAGGTGCGCTACGAGTGTTGACCGATTTACACTATACATATGCGCGTGCATATATATATATACATGAATATATATACATATGTATACGTGTAATTAATTAAGCAATTGCACGAGATGAGAAGTTGTGTCTAATATAATTGATTTTAAATTAACTTGATTTTCTATCCACAGCTACCTTGAAAGAAATGTCGGCGTGGGAGGTGCTGACGAGCTCCTTCTACCTTGACGTAAATCACAAGGGGGAGAATATTTTAGTTGAAATTAAAGGTGATAATCTTACTTTAATACCTGAAAAGGGTGAACCCTATACTTCAGGTAAATAATGTTAAACATTTAAGATGAGATGAGACAGTTTTTATAAATAAAAGTGCATATGTGTGTATATAGGCTAGCATATATACATATACATATATATATATATATATATATATATATAATAATAATTGGTAGCACTTTTGAAAAATAAACACCTGATCAGTGTAAATAAACATATCCTTTGCTGGAAAAATCCAATTAATATAAATTTACAATATTATTGTATAAATATATCTCTGACCGGTTGGATGGCGGATGTGTGCTTGTGTTCGGTACGCATAAGCTGTCTAACTGGAATGAACATTCGGAATGTCTTGTGTTCAGCCACTCTTGTTTGTTCATTCAATCTTTGAATTAAGTTATGCTTGTTGTTCGGTAAACTTATTTGAAGATGACCTATGGCAAACATGATCATGTAACAAAGTAAAATCTCGAGTACAAAATTATTAAAATAATTGGCTAAGTGTGTTATTAATCTGCAAGAAAGTGATCAGTGAAATACCATAGTTCAATGGTATGAGGATCAAATCTTGGCAGAAACACCAGCCATAATGCCAAGGCCGAGGTCAGAGGACGACTCGATTCATGAACCAAGTACCTCAATAATTGATAATGGGATTGACATAAGATGTGATGTTGAGTCCCAGAAGAGGAGAAAGATGAGAAAGAAGATGAGAAAGAAGAGGAGAAAGATGAGAAAGAAGATGAGAGAGAAGAGGAGAAAGACGAGAAAGAAGATGAGAGAGGAGAGGAGAAAGATGAGTCAGAGGATAAAATCTTGGCTAAGCTCAATAAAATTGAGTCCATGATCGAGAGCGTCAAACAAACAGGTAAAGATAAATTGAGAATAGTGAGTAACCGAAAGGTTGTACCTAATCTCAGATTGTTGAAATCTAACCAAATCCAAATGCACCAACCATTTGAACATAATAATGATGAGTCTCTTGAATCCCGTACAGTAAATAATACTGAAAAGAGAGTAGCCACTCTAGAGAACAAATTGGCAGGTACATCCAATTTCGTTGAGAGACTCTTTGAGAGTATCAATAGGTTGATGGATGTAAGGGAGAAAAAGGAGGGTGTTAACAACCAAAGATTTTCAAAACTTGAAGAAGAGTCAAAAATCAGTCGGAAGGAGAGATTAGACCAAAGTATCAAGTTTCGCAACCTTATGACTACTATCAGAGAGGACTATGCGAAACAACTTGATAAGGTCAACGAAATTGTCAAGAACCTGACAAACTTGTACAACAGAAAGGAGAGTGAAGATGAGAGCTTAATTACCTCTGAAGATGACGAAAAGGTGAGAAATAAAAACATGGTTCAAAATAATGAAGTAAAATGAAAAGGTAATAGCAAAAATTTCAATTCAGTAAAGATGAGAGAACAAAGTAAAAATTCAGAGAAATTCAGATGAGGAAACTCCAGCTCAGACACGGAATAAAGATAACTTTGGAAGTAGAGATTACAAATTAACAAATGAGATGAGATTTGAACATTTTTGGATTATTTTGTGTCAGAGCTGAGAGCCTGTAACTTCTCACACACTATTGATGAGAACAGCGTTTTGCATGTGGATGAGACAGTTTTAGAGGATCACAAGTTCCAGAACTCGTGACATCCTAATAAATCAAAGCAGGCGAGGTAAATTTAACATCTCACACCATACGCAAGGCGCTGTATAACATGGAATATATAATTGGAAAGGAAACGGCTGTCGAATTTTGTGAGAGATTTGAAAATGTGGTGAGAAATTATGAAAACTCTCCCGGCGCCAAGCCATTATCGGAAGACGAGGAAAGAGATGCGTTTTATAATGCTGTTATGGTATCAGTGCCTACAGCTCAAACTATTGAGTTTGTTTCAAAAAGACATAATGGCGAAAGTACTTCATACGATGAACTAAAGGCAATTGTTGTACAGGAAGAGCAGGTGAGAAGAGCAAATGTTAACACCATCCCAAGGAGCGTAAATTAGGCCGACGTAGCATCGATCCGATGTTATGAATGCCAGGGTATGGGGCACATTGCATCTGACTGCCCCAACAAAGGGAAAGGTGTCCGGTGTTACAACTGCAACGGATTCGGGCACAGGGCTTTTGAGTGTCCAAAGTACACTGGAAAAAGAGGAAGGTATGTCAATAAGACTAGTAGATCTCATAACTCGAATGGTGGTGGTGGGCCGGTGAGTGGTGCGAAAAGAAAGAGTAATAGCGATGCGAATGCGAGGGGTGCGAAACGTGGGCGAGTATCGAAGGGACGTGGAAGATCCAACTACCAAAACACCGGAAATAGAAGCAACAACGGAGGCAACAAAAAGGATCAAAATAAGCGACAAAACAAAGAGAAAGGTGAGAAACAAGTAGCGAGCGTTTATAACATAAGTTGCGAACAAGATCAAATTTTCTCCAAGTTTCTAGCGGATTCCGGTGCTACGGAGCATATTACTAATTCCAAAATGATCTTCACGTCTCTTGATGAAAGTGATTGTGGCGTGATAAAGTGCGTTAACAAAAACAGTTCAGCTGACATAAACACAGAAGGCGCGGGTACAATATTCGTGAGAATGAATAACGGAGAAATTCTAGAATTTGATAAAGTCATTTTCGCCAACGCGTTAAAAGATAATCTCTTGTCGTTACGAAAATTCGCTGATATGGGACTAGCTATATATTTAGACAGCACCAAAATAAATATCTTTGATCCCTGCTCAAACGAAACACTCCTATCAGGCATATACAGACGACCTTATTGGCTAATAGAACTAGAAATTAGTAAAGATTTGCCCAATGGTGAGACTGTCACACAGAAAATAAACAGGCAATTATTGCCAATACAGTAGATGCGAATCCAGATGCGAAAAGATATAATACACGAAGTGTGACAACTCAGCTTCAGTCCTTACCAGGATCTGTTCAGGTGCCTGGTAGCAGTGGAGAGTTTGAAATCCCAATAGATGAGAGTGATAGGGCAAAGGTAAAAGAACTAACAGAAGATGAGTATAAATGTGAAGATGTGAGAATGGAAGATGTGAATGATCTTGAAAATAGAATAATTGAGAAAAATATAAAATTACTTGACTTATCGAACTTTGATATATCTATCACAGATAGAAAATTTTACAATATAGATGAGGCCCCCATAACAGAAGTTAATCCTGACGAATCCCCTTTTTCATTGGATACAAAAAGGTTTCTCGAAAAGAACAAAGCCATGCTGTGGCACGTAAGATTTGGTCATGCTTCAATTGCCTATCTCAAGGCATTGCAAGCTAAATTCCCAAAAAATAAAGAGCTGCAAGATGCGATTTTCGATGAGGCGTTAAAAGACTGCGAAATCTGTCTAATAGCGAAATCAAACAAACTGCCTTTTTCATCAGTACGTACTCGGGCTACTGCTCCCCTACAAATTATTCATTCTGATACCATGGGTCCTATCTCACCGCCTTCTCATCCCAAGAGATACAGATTTATATCTGTGTTCATAGATGATTTCTCAAGATTAGCAATAGCTTATCCTATGACCCATAAGAATGAAACTGGGTATTGTCTTGAAAGATATGTAAGGAGCGCAAGAAATCTTCTAGGGTACGACGCAAAGGTGTGTTATTTGCGCTCGGACCAAGGGACTGAGTATACAGGTGGATACACTATAGAAGTATTGAATAATTTGGGCGCAGAATTACAACTAGCAGCCCCAGACACGCCTGAACACAATGGTGTGGCAGAGCGATTTAACCAGACAATACAAAAGAAGGTGAGAACATATATTTACGATGCGAAGTTACCCGAAAATCTGTGGGATATAGCATTGACAGCTGCTGTATACGCATATAATCGGACTCCGCACAAATCGAACCAAATGGTGGCACCTCTGGAAAAGTTTGCTCCCCAACATAATTTCAGTATTGATCAGATCAAAAAGATTTGGATGCCTGGCTTATGTAAAAGTTCAGAGAAAAACAGGCCCAAAATTCAGATATGAAGGAAGGCGAGTTATCCTGGTGGGCTACACACCAACAGGTTATATTTTGTTGAAACCAGAAGAAGGAAAATTTTATGAAAGCCGAGATGTGAGGTTTAATGAAAAACTGGTTTACGGAGACAAATATAACAAAAATGGAATAAAAGATTTTTCTGGTGTAAGCAATGATCTGAATAAAGATGAGTGGTTTATCAAATCTGAAATGAATGAAAGATGCGAAGAATTTTCAAAACAGGAGGGAGAATCATTACAAACTTTAAAACCGGAGAGAGAGATCAAGAGAAAAAGAGGTAGACCCCGTAAAACTGTAACTGTTGTTACTAAAAAGGCAGATGAGAAAGGTGAGCTTATTAACGATGTCAGTTTCTCGAATCTACCCCTTGATGAGAATATCAGAGCAAATGTTATGCTGTCCTATAACATATCAGATGAGATAGATGAGAGTAAAATCAATTCTAATGATGAGATTTTTCATGCCTTGCTTGCTGATATCAACTCTGATCCCTCTAATTATAAAGATGCGATGAATTCAGATGAGAAAAACTGTTGGAAGTCAGCGATTAAAGATGAGTTAAATTCTATGAAGTAAAATAATGTCTGGGAAATAGTTAAAAGACCTACAAAGATGCGTGATGGAAGAAAGGCAACAATAATTGACTCAAGATGGGTATTTAAACGAAAAACCGCTGCCAAGTGCCTCAGCAGTATGCTTTCTCAAAGTATTGCAATTGAACCTCAACTTGCATTAATCACCACTCTTTGAGAAAGCAAAATGAACCTCTAACTCATTTCCTCCACTCTATAGTAACGGTTGCTATGGTAAATATCCGAGCTTCGGTGTTCTTACTTCTTAGTCGTCAACAGTTCCGAAAATAGACCTCTAACTGACTTTTCCCACTCCATAGTAACGGTTGCTAAGGACGTAAACAATGGTTGCTATGGTAAATGTCGGAGCTTCGATGTTCTTACTTCTTAGTCACCAATAGTTCCAAAAATGGACTTCAAACTGACTTTTCCCACTCCATAGTAACGGTTGCTAAGGACGTAAACAACGGCTGCTATGGTAAATGTCGGAGCTTCGACGTTATTACTTCTTAGTCATCAATAGTTCCGAAAATGGACCTCCAACTGACTTTTCCCACTCCATAGTAACGGTTGCTAAGGACGTAAACAATGGTTGCTATGGTAAATGTCGGAGCTTCGATGTTCTTACTTCTTAGTCACCAATAGTTCCAAAAATGGACTTCAAACTGACTTTTCCCACTCCATAGTAACGGTTGCTAAGGACGTAAACAACGGCTGCTATGGTAAATGTCGGAGCTTCGACGTTATTACTTCTTAGTCATCAATAGTTCCGAAAATGGACCTCCAACTGACTTTTCACACTCCATAGTAACGGTTGCTAAGGACGTAAACAACGGTTGCTATGGTAAATGTCGGAGCTTTGATGTTCTTACTTCTTAGTCATCAACAGTTCCAAAAATGAACCTCCAACTGACTTTTCCCATTCCCTAGTTACGGTTGCAACCGATATAAACACCGGTTGCTAGAGACATCAACAATGGTTTATACGGGAAAGGTCTCTTTGATTGTTATAGAATCCCATAAATATACAAACCCAAATGATCATTTATCATGAATTATATGGGAACTTATCGAAAACACGCTAGCAACGGTTGCCATGGAATCAAACAACGGATGTTGCTGAAGACCGAACTCGGTTCACATCTGCCGGTGACCGACCTGTGTGCAAAATTTCAGGACGATCGGACCATTCCTTCGAAAATTAACGTACGACAAAAAAAAAGTCAGTCTGAAGCTGAATTTTGTATCTCCATAGCAACGGTTGCTAGGAGAATAAACAATGGTTGTTCCAAAATGAATGTCTTATCGATTCTCATCGATCGTCGAAA
Source organism: Aphelinus atriplicis (assembly GCA_020882685.1). NCBI lineage: Eukaryota > Metazoa > Arthropoda > Insecta > Hymenoptera > Aphelinidae > Aphelinus > Aphelinus atriplicis. Next base: position 59,950,349 of record CM037075.1, on the reverse strand, counting down.
GAATTCGAGACCCATCGTGCATTGATGATGATTTTTGGAGCTTTTATCAAAAACACGTTAGCAACGGTTGCTAGAGAAATAAACAACGGAATTGGCTGAAAATTGAACTCGACCGAGATTTTGCGGCGACTAACCTGTGTGCAAAATTTCAGGACGATCGGACAATTCCTTCGAGAGTTATCGTACGACAAAAAAAAGTGCACGTACGTACGTACGTACGTACGTACGTACATACGTACGTACGTACGTACATACATACAGACATTTTCGGATTTCCATGTTTTTCGACCCGTAGATTACGAAAATCGAGGTCCCGAAGTCCGATTCGGTGGGTCGATTTTTACCCCGTTACAAAGCTTTCTCTTTGAGAAAGCAAAATGGATCCAGAAGGTAATATCAAATACAAGGCGAGATTGGTTATCCGTGGGTTTAAGGATAAAAACTTCTATGAATTAAGCGAGACGTACGCACCTGTGTCAAGGTTGACACTTGTGCGAGCTGTGATAGGTATTATCAATAAGTTCAAATTACTTGTATGTCAAGCTGATGTTAAAACAGCTTTCCTACACGGCGTCCTCGATGAGGAAATATATATGGAAATACCTGAAGGAGCGGAATTTACAGAGGAGCAAAAACGAGACCAAGTGTGTCGAGTGATGCGTGCCCTGTACGGATTACGCATCAGCCCGAAGAAATGGAACAATAGATTCACTGAAGCAGCCAAAGATCTAGGCTTGCAAAATTCAGATCTAGAACCATGCTTGTTCACCTGGCGAGAAAATACAAAATTTCTGATTGTACTTCTCTATGTCGACGACCTACTTATGGCGAGTAACGATGAGAGAAAATTGAAAGAGGTCACAAAAAGGCTCAGTAAAGGAGTTTGAAATGAACATTCTAGGTGAGCCCAAGGAATTTCTCGGTATCAGCATAAGGCGGGATATTGAAAACAAAATTATTGAGCTGAGCCAAACGAAATACATTGAAAATATCCTTACTAGGTTTGGATTCAGTGAATCACATCCGCAAAGAACACCTATGATCACTACTCAAGTGAATAATAGGAGCAGAAAGATGAGAGAAACAGATGCTTATGATGAGTTACTTACAAAAACTAAAACCAAGGAAAATGTTCCTTACAGAGAAGCCGTGGGAAGTCTTCTATATCTGGCAGGTGCGACAAGACCAGATATTTCATATGCAGTGAACATTCTGAGCAGACATCAAGTAAGTCCAACCGAGGATGATTGGAAAATGGTTAAGAGAGTGTTCCGTTATTTGAAGGGAACTAAAAATCTGAGCTTGAGATACAAAAGTGAGACAGAAGATATCCAAGCCTTTTCAGACGCAAGCTTCGCTGATTGCAAAAACTCACTCACCACATGAGGTTTTGTTATAAAAATGTTCGGAGATGCGATAGTATGGCGAACTCACAAACAGTCATACGTGGCATTGTCTACTTGTCAGGCAGAATACGTAGCGATGAGTGAGGCGAGCCAAGAGATGCTTTCTGTATACAACTCTCTTAGACTGATCTTAGTCGAACCTCCGTTGCCAATAATCTTGTGGTGCGACAATAAAGCTGCGAAAATAAATACTGAGACGAGTAGAGGAAATATACTGCGACACTTGATCCAGAGCTGACGATTCATATGAGCCATTCCACGAAACCTTAGGATTCCATGCTCCTGTTGTGTTTGGTGGCTATTCGATGATTGCTATGAAGTTTTTGCAATAGGACTGTATACTAAAAATCATAAAATATAAGATCATATGTTCATAATTATTATAAAAAATCATTTATTGCACGTAAAATATCATAAAATCCAGCATTTTCATTAATTTTCGTTGCTACCAACCTAATTTTTCCAAGTTATTAGGGATCTGTATGCAAGCATTTTCACCAAAAATAATCAAAACAATTTTTTTTGTAAAGTGTGATGATCGGAGAATATAGTAGAAGCTGTTTCAGAAGTGTGCCGTAATCGCTAACTGGCTTATTAATTCAATATATACCTGCAACTACTTTTCAAGAAAAATGAAAATGTTTCGCACTTGCCTCTGTAGAAAAACCGCTGCCAAGTGCCTCAGCAGTATGCTTTCTCAAAGTATTGCAATTAAACCTCAACTTGCATTAATCACCACTCTTTGAGAAAGCGAAATGAACCTCTAACTCATTTCCTCCACTCCATAGTAACGGTTGCTAAGGACGTAAGCAACGGTTGCTATGGTAAATATCTGAGCTTCGGTGTTCTTACTTCTTAGTCGTCAACAGTTCCAAAAATGGACCTCTAACTGACTTTTCCCTTTTTTAGTAACGATTAATAAAGACGTAAACAACGGTTGCTATGGTAAATGTCGGAGCTTCGATGTTCTTACTTCTTAGTCATCAACAGTTCCAAAAATGGACCTCCAACTGACTTTTCCCATTCCCTGGTTACGGTGGCAAGGGATATGAACAACGGTTGCTAGAGACATCAACAATTGTTTCTACGGGAAATGTCTCTTTGATTCTTATAGAATCCCATAAATATACCAACCCAAATGATAATTTATCATGAATCATATGGGAACTTATCAGAAACACGCTAGCAATGGTTGCCATGGAAATAAACAACGGATGCTGCTGAACACCGAACTTGGTCCACATCTTCCGGAGACCGACCTGTGTGCAAAATTTCAGGATGATCGGACTATTCCTTCCAAAGTTATCATAAGACAAAAAAAAGTCAGTCTGAAGCTGAATTTTGTATCTCCATAGCAACGGTTGTTGGGGAATAAACAATATTTGTTCCAAAATGGATGTCTTATCGATTCTCATCGATCGTCGAAAGAATTGGAGACTCATGGTGCATTGATGATGATTTTTGGAGCTTTTATCAAAAACACGTTAGCAACGGTTGCTAGAGAAATAAACAACGGATTTGGCTGAACTTTGGCGGCGACTAACTTGTGTGCAAAATTTCAGGACGATCGAACAATTCCTTCGAAAGTTATCGTACGACAAAGAAGTGCACGTACGTACGTACGTGCATACATACAGACATTTTTGGATTTCTATGTTTTTCGACCCGTAGATTACGAAAATCGAGGCCCCGAAGTCGGACTCGGTGAGTCGATTTTTACCCCGTTACAAAGCTTTCTCTTTGAGAAAGCAATATTCGGTATGATGGGTCGAAAGAGGAGGTCAATAGCTACAATTTGAACTGGCTAAAAAAACTTTTGAATGGCTACTAAAATTTATTCACACAATGATATATTCTTATTCTTTTGTTTTCCATTCCCATTTACTAACATATATTCTCATGTGACATTCTCGGATTTTCATGTTTTTCGATCCGTAGATTACGAAAATCGAGGTCCCGAAGTCCGATTCGATGGGTCGATTTTTACTCCGTTACAAAGCTTTCCCTTTGAGAAAGCAAAAGAAGGCGATGTATCAAGAATGCTCAGCAATAGAAGAAGCGATACAATACTGGCAACATTGGCTTATAGGTAAATCATTCACGATATTCACGGACCGTAAACCATTAGGAAAGATGAACATCAAATAAAGAACAGATCAGGAACTAGGGGACCTAACGTATAACTTATCACAGTACACTTTTGATATAAAATATAATCCAGGTATAAGTAACTTAGAAGCAGATGTGGGCGAAGCAGACAGTCTGATATTCGTCAATTTAACGAATTTAAGTGATATACTTGAAGATCAAATGAAGAATAAAGAATTATATCAGAAGAGAGAAAAACTAGTATTCAGGGATAACTTATTCTATAAAAGAGGAAAAAAGGAAGAAAAATTCTGCTATCAGGAGACTCCAGTGAAGAATTAATAGAGAATACTCACAATATCCTTTGTTACATCGGCATCAAACAAATCGAAAACAAAATCAGACTCTACTTTACGGCCAAGAGCTTAACCAAAAAATATTCAAAGAATTTGCAAGAGTTGCGAAATCTGTATTAAAAATGAATCAACAGGACACGACAAAATCGGTGGATTTGACGGTTCAAGAACAATAAAAAAATATCTTCACCACTTAGTAGATCATTCTACCAGGTATGCCTACATATACAATTCAGAACCCACATAGCACGTTTTGTTGCTGAAACGTTCTGGGAACGTTTTTTCGGAACCAGAAAACGTTCTAGAGGAACGTTTCCTGAACGAAATAACGACGTTATATAAAGGTTGAAATGTCCGCGTATTTTTGGCGAAATACTCGTTATTAGAACGTTGCACGAAAACGTTCAGCGGAACGTCTATCAATGATCGTTGCCAAAAGTCGTTTTGAAAACATTATTGGGAGAATGAATATTACCTTCTATCAAAAATTGGAAGCCACAGCCATACGTTGAGTGATCGATGTCGAAACGTTGTGGTTCAACGTTTATCAACGACTGTGACAGAAACATTTAGAGAACGATAAAAAATATCGATTATAACGATGGGCACCGTCTCTGTTCCACGTCAAGAAAACATCGAACAAACGTTCTAAGTCAAACGTTACAAGTCAAACGTTGAAACAACGTCGAGAGAACAAAATACAGAGGACTATATGCCCTACTACTAGTAACGGTGTTTTCCTTAGAGCCTTCCCAAAACGTTCCTCTGGGAACGTTGTCTGAGAACGTTAACGAGAGCTTTGATTTGAATCAAATCTATAGATTAATGATTAAAAAATTACCAAAAAATATTTTAGAACATTTTATTACTTTCACTTGTAACATTTTTATCCATAATATATTTACAATGATTATATACAAATCGTAATGCTCAAAATCTCTAATTTACAAGGAAAAAAGTAAACTTCAAAAAGACACTTATCATTATTATAACTATATATTCATTATTTATGAGTCATAAATAAAGTGTGTGCGTGTGTGTACATATATATAATGCGTTCAATACGAACATTTCGAAATACAATTGTAGTAGGTAAGTACAAAATCATTTATTATTAGCTCATATAGTTTATGCGTAGAATGCTTCAATTGGCTTCAAAGATGAAAGACTCGATTTTTCCAATTTTCAATCAAAATTAAACTGAAGACACTCATTATTTTGACATATTATAAAAATTAGCTTCAAAGATGACATCGTCGGGGTTTATCGTGGAATACTGTCATTCCTTTCATTCTTACAAGTGTGTAGAATTGGTATCACGACAAAATCATTCTCGTATGGAAGTTTACATAGTTTACATTTCATTTCAGTAATTTTCCATGCTCCAATCTCAGTATTCTCTTCTCTCACAACATTTATCCCTAGAATACTCGATTTCAATGGGGTTTCATAAAAGTCTCTCACAATTTTCATCTTTCTACCTACTACATACACTTCATCACTAACGGGGCACCGTACAAAATTTAAGGGATTAACAATTTCTATATTATTCATTAATACACAATTATTCTTTTGTACAGAACCATTCTTAATATTTTTACAGCTCAATTTTATTGAATCCAATTCGATATTCTTATACTCTACCCCTCCTAAGAGATTTTTCGTTAAAGGCCCTTCAGAGTGTTTTATTTTTAAGTACATGTTCTCTTTAAACGATTTTTCTTCTTGGATTAACTCTAATTCTGCACTTCTGCGCATCAATTGCTGTAAAGGTTGATTCCCTTCTTTTATCCGAAGTTTTATATAGTGTATATGATTTTCAAATATCCACGCTGAGAAATTATCAAGATTACCGTACTTTTTACAGTCATCTGCTAAATGTAATAAATTATGAAAATTATACGACACAAACTGTGGACCATACAATTTCTCAAAATCATTCTAATTTCTCGAAAGTTTCTAATAACTTTTTCGCATACTCTACACAAGTAATATCTTCACATAAAAACGGACTACTAAGTATTGTGACTGGTACGTGTAACGTTACAAAATTTTCATATATTTTATCATCGACGTTGTCTTTGAAAGCAATTATGCCAGTATATAACAGTATCAATCTAAATTCTGTTGCTTTCATCAACTTTAGGTACTTTAATTCTCTAGGCAGTCTTGCAAAATCACTCGGGATGAATGACTTCAATTGAATCATGATATTAGAAATTTTGTCTACTATTGTTTGACGTAGTTTATGCTTCGTTGATACAGATATCCATATAATTAATAATTTTTTCATGCACCCTAGGAACAGGAGATGTATTGGGTCAATAGGTACTCCCGAGACTAATCCCAAGCGAGGAATTCTGTTCAAAATGCACTCAGATTTTTGATAATCTTCTTTATAGTAGTAACTTCTAAACTTTTCATCAGTCCGAAGAACACCAATTTTCCCTGGAAAACAGACGCATTTAAAATATGTACCTTCAATATCGCACTTTGTGCAACAATCATATCCACTGTGACTTTTAACTGATAAAGCAAAAGCTTTAGCTGGTGCATCCAAAATCATTGCCCACACATCAATTTTATAATTTCTATTATCTATCAATATTCCATTAGTGACTACTTCTTTGGCTTCAATTGTAAAAGGTGCCAGGAATTCATTTGCATCTTTTGGCTTCTCTCGACCACAATAGACACCAATACTTCTTTAATAAGTTTTTCTGAGCACAATATGACCCAGAGGTTTTTTTCGCTGCTTTTTCCAATGGGCGCACCATCAACAAAGACAATCAATTCAATACTTTGATTATCTACACCATATTCGAAACGATTATTCACAATTTTATGTATGCACTGTTGCAGACCAAAATGACAGTATTTTCCACCAGCAATGTCACTAATCTCTGTAGATCTTGGAGTTCGTAGCAAAGTTCGAGGATCTAATGGAATCTTCAGTCTCGGAACTTGATCTCTAATTGTGTGCAGCAATCTAGATAGAGAAATTTGTGCAATATTACACTTCACTGCCCATATGCCCAATATATTTTTTAAAGATTCTGACATGGATTCATCTATATCTTCAGATGTACAAGTGATATCTTTATTATCTTGCAGTGTAATGTCATGCAAATCGTCATCTTGAAAGTCCTCATCTTCAAAATATTGAAAAAAATCACCATCATCATCATCACTATGTCGATCATCATATTCTTCAAAGGCATCGGATTCTCTCAACGACATATCCACCAACTGTAATTCAACAGAATTTCCACCGTCACTAAAGTTTATCGCACGATCATTACTTTCGAAATTTGCAGCATTGGCTTCATTGTTGATTAATTCGCAGGAAATTGTTTTATCATTTCCAGATCCAGAAATGTTCATATCAAACACTGCATGTTTATTCCATAAATTGTCTTGAATATCATTTTGAAAGGTTTTTAAAACATTATCGCTGTTATCTGTCGTTTCACAACTGCAGTTGTTTACAATATTATCTATACCATGTGAAATAGTTTCATTGGGTTCATTGTAAGTAGTCGCCTTCACCATTGGTTGTGAATCAATCGATTGTTCATTCAAACATGCCACTTTTGAGTTTATGCGTCGGTATATTATAGATTTTTCTTTCTGTATTCTTCGTCTTATCTGTCTGGACCCAAGATCTTGAATGCATTTTTTACGCCTCATCAGCTCTGACTATATGAAACAAATAAAAATTTACAATTTAGTCCCAGTAATTTTATCCACTTTTCAAGTCAAGTTAGGAGTCTATTGAGAGAGTCAGCTATCTACACGCAATCTACTTCATATTGTTTTTTGCATTAAAGTACAATGTTATAATGGTATCTCATACAGAAAAACTTTGATTTTTAAAAATTTTCTAATCTGTATATGAGATTAATGAATTATATGACAACTATCATGTAGTAAAATCGATACATACCAAATGATCCATAGTCAAGACTTATAACAGTTGATTTGTCCACTTCTATTTAGTTTATTACCTCCAAAAACCTCAGATATCCTGAAATGACAATTAATAATGAATGTCAAAGTTTTTATATTTGCTCAATTCGATGAGATATTTTTTGGAAAAAATATATGATTTCTTGAAATTTCTTTATAAGAGATACTGTTCTCTGAGAATCATACGTTTACAATGTTAAAAAAAAATATTCAAATAGATAAGTTTAAGAAACAATCGGCTCTTACCATGTAAAACTATTCAACATCTGCAATTCAATCCCAGTAATCCAATCCACTTCTCTAGTCAAGTTAGGAGTCTATTGAGAGATTCAGCTATCCACCAAGATAAGTATTAAGTGATCCAAAGTCAAGCCTTATAACAGTTTAATTGTCCACTTCTATTTTGTTTTGCACCTCCAAAAACCTCAGTTCTTCTGGAATGACAATTAATAATGAATGTCAAAGTTTTAATATGAGACTGAGGTTAATGCTCCATTTGATGAGATATTTTTTGTGAAAAATGTATTTCTTAATTGACTATGATTATTTTAAATATCGCCTTGGAAATAGGTTGAAATCGTACTCTGAAGTCTCATTATGTTTCGGACAGATGCGCGTCTCGAGATCGAGCTTTGGGTGGCGAAATAATCCCTCAGCCGCGAAGACGGTCACGCGCCCGCGAAACAATGCTTGCGCACACCTGGCTCATTTCGAGGCGCACTAACTGCCTATCACAAATTTTGTCATGAATGAAGCCCGAAATGTCGTCTCGCAATAAAAATACATGCGCTCGAACATCTGTCGTTCACGCGCAACGACGCCGTAAAATAATCGGACGAAAGCTCCCACGACGAGTCGAAAGAGCCGCCGCGTTTACGACAACCGCCCGGACAACGCGCCATTACATCGGATTAACGTCGCCGAACCCAAACCCAACCGCCGCGCCAAATCCGAAGCCGTATACCTGAGCGCGCGCCAGGCCGGCCCCGACTCGCACAATAACCCGGCCCTAAACCGACTCGATCGCTCACGCACGTCTCTGAGCCGAAAATGAGTATGAGTGTGACCGAAAATGATTGTAACGCGTCGAATGCATTTAGTTTGTAAGCCGTGTCCTTTCTTGCGTGCGAATATCTCTGTACTCCAATTCTATTTATAAACACACTAAAATGTCGCGGTAGTTTAGTTTCTTCTTTTATAAAGCAGAGAGAAAAGAGGCGAAGGTTTGCGCGAGTTCGCTTGGAAACCGCGCCGTAAGAACGCGTTTACAGTGGAGCCGGGAACCCGTCTCGCGGTCCGAGACCGCGCTTCCGAGTGGGCACCGGCAGCTCTCCCTTACGTGCGTGGCCATCGTAACGAAGCGATGCGCCGTGGCCGTCAGCCACAGGACCCGGACGGCTGGCAACCGCCCGGGCCCCACCATCTTGAGGATCTCGAAGGAGATCACACGTCTGGGTCGGGAAGCCGCAAGGCTTACCGAGACCAGTAGTGGTGACCTCGGAGAGCGGAAGGTGGAGAGGGGGTAGGGGCCTCGCATCACGGTGCACGGCTCAAAAGCGGCCCTCCAAGCCCTGCGACGGCTAGCGGACCTGGAGCGGCGAGGAGGGGAGAGACTCAAAGCTGAGCGCGGAGCTCGGGAGATCTCGGCTCGCTCCGCCGTGCCGTCTAGACAGCGGGGGGACATTTGGGAGCGGGGGAGAGGTTTCCCGGCCCACCGTGGAAAGCCACGGCGTGATCTGCGGCAGATTTTTCGGCGCGCTTGCCCAGATCGGTCGCTGGGATTGGCCTCTCTGCTTCGCGCTACCTTTCCCTATTTTCTTTCGATCATTCAAAATTCACACATATTTACTTGAGACTTCTTGCGTAACTCGCCCTTTCGATTGTTTAGTTTACGATTATAAATAAGATTAGTGTTCTAAGTAATTTGTACCCATTTTAATGCAATTTATATGAAATTTTTCCTTTTCAAAAATTTGTGAAACAGTAAACTTATTTATTTATTTCCTCCTATCACCGAACGCCCGAAACACATTATATTGAATATAAATTTCATCTATAATGTTGGATAGTAATTTTCATTTTAAGACATATATTTACGTGTTATCGAATGAATGGGTTTTTTGTTAATCATCTGAACTGCTCAAAGCCATGTTTTTGTTCACCTGGCGTGAATACAAAACCATTAGTAAGTTTTGAAAAATTGAAAAATTATATTAATATTTTTGAGTATATTATATGTATACGAAGTCATCAAATGGTTATTGAAATACTGTCTCTATACACAAACTGATTGACAAAGCTAAATATATATATATATATATATATATATATATATATATATATATATATATATATATATATATATATATATATATATATATATATATATATATATACGAAGATGATGGTTCGGAAATATTGTTATGAGCTTCATTTTGTTTCTGTACTAATTACGTCCCGAGTTATACATACAGACACACGCGGGACAACGATTGTATATTATCTTTCTCTCGCTTATGAATACACGTTACACCACTATCACCATTTGCAATTCAATGCGACAGCTCATTCACTTAATGGAAAAAATAAATTTTACCTCGGAAGATCCCCCTCGGACTCTTACGCAGAAACGCTTGTTGACTACGTCGAAAGCTACAGGACTGGAACCTGCTCCGAATACGTACTGCTCGTCTGATGTTCTCGCACTTGCAGGTATATAGTCAACACGGAAGAGACTAAGTTAGTCAAAAGTGGGCATGGGTTAACCGATTGAAAAAAGTCGGTTATTTTGAACAAAATCAAACTATTTTAAAAAGTTAAGTGAACAACTTATTTGCGGCCTCAGTATCACCATACTGAATGAATGATTAGAACAGAGAAAGTGCAAGCATGCGAGGTCAAATTCGATCTATGAGATTGTTTTGAGGCTATATTTACATCGAATACAGTCTGTTTTGTGAGAATTGGCAGGCGCATGCGCGTAGTGCATAGGCATCAAGGCATCAGTGCTACTGTTTCAGCAACCTGAAGCTCTTGCGAAAATCAGCCAAACGCATGCGGCAGAAAGTCGGTGAAATTTGATTAAGAATTGAAGTCTAAAGAAAACTTGAACAGTGCCTTGCCCGGTGAATCAATGGAATAATCTACAACCATTCTATAAAGGATTCGCATCGACTGCGTTTTACTGGAGGGACCTTCTCGTCCATAATCTTATATATCTGGCATCTCTCCGAAAAAAGCTCGCAGTGTTCCGTTCATCCTGTTTTCAATCTATATTTATTCTTAATTCCATACGTAACTGCTCATCATGATTTTCTAAGCTGTGTGAGTACAGTTTTGCCTTTTTTTCTATTTATTTACCTCGTTTGGCAAACTGCAACCTTAGTTTTAGCTTTATCCATCAAAGTTTGTGATGGGACGTTTATTCGTACATGAACAAAATGGAGCTCATAACAATATTTTCGAACCATGATCTTCGTGTATATATATATATATATATATATATATATATATATATATATATATATATATATATATATATATATATATATATATATCCCACCTTAGGTTCAGCTTTATTATCTATCAAAGTTTGTGTATAGAGACAGTATTTCAATAACCATTTGATGACTTCGTATGCATCCGCCAAAAATATTAATATGCTTTTCGATCTTTCTTTCAAAACTCACTAATGGTATTGCATTCACGCCAGGTACTTGTGAACAAAAATATGGCTTTGAGCAGTTCAGATGATTTACAAGATACCCATTCATTCAATAACACGTAAATATATGTCTTGGAGAGAAAATTACAATCCATTATTATAGATCAAATTTATATTCAATAAATGAGAATACAGAGTAAGATTTAAACCATTTCCAAGGGGATAATTGAAAAAATCATATTCAATGATAAGTTTTTTCAGAAAATAACTCATCAAATGGAGCAAATATAAAAACTTTGAAATTCATTATTGATTGTCATTTCAGGAGATCTGAGGTTTTTGGAGGTGCAACACTAAATAGAAGTGAACAATTAACTGTTACAAAGCTTGACTTTGGATCACTTAGCTTATTTTACTACATGATAGTTGACATATAATTCATGAATCTCACATACGGGTAAGAAAGTTTTTATGTATCAAAGATTTTCATGTTAGATAACAGTAGAATATTGTACCTCAATCCACGAAACTAGCAAAAGTGTAGTAGATTGGATGTAGAGCTTTACTCTCTCAATATATTCTTAACTTTACTTGGAAAATGTATTGAATCACTGGGATTGAATTGTAAATGTTGGATAGTTTTACATGGTAAAAGCTGGTGGTTTTCGCAAACTTATTCCTTTGAATATTGGTGTTTAACGTAGTAAGCATTCATCAGAAGCGTAGAATACTTATACATTTCTGTCAATTCAAATATTTAAGGGATTATGCTGCTAGTAAGAGCTACCTTAACCCGATTTGGGTATCGTGGGTCGCTGGAGACCCGAGCCATTTTTATTTTGTCTAATATCTCGGAAACCAAGAGAGGGAGAAATACCTATCCCCACCCTAAAAAAACTTTATAATGCAAGGACCCTTCGTACTGAGTCACGTTCCGCCAGTGCCTTCCTGGATGTCGTAGTGCACAAATCAAGTTCGTTTCGGGTCGCCAGTGACCCACGATACCCAAAACTGTGGTCGAAATCCGCTTTGAGCGGCAAAATAAGTTCCGGTTTTTTATCAAATTTATCAATATTTTCGAGAGATTAGGCAGTTTTCAGAGACATGTATTGGTTTTTTCCATTTTTTACAGATAACCAAAACAAAAACCGAGACTGTGGTGGAAAACCGATTCGAGCGGCTGGTAAGTTGCACGTTGAAAAACGTGCAACTTGACACCTCTCAATTAAGCATCTCTTTTGCTCTTATCAAGTTCGCGATTCTTTAAGTGAAAATACCATCTTTCAAATTTATTTTGCAATTTGAAACTTTTAGATATCTTGATTTTTTCAAAAGTTATGAATTTTTCCGTAAATGCATGCATTTTTGGGAGGGGGGTATGTTTAAAAAAAAAAATATTTATCCAATTTTTTTTCCAAAACCCATAATATGCTCTCAAAGTAGAAGGATTGCAGAGTGTTCAAGAATTTTTTCAGATTTTTTTATTGAAAATTGCACTTTTTAGCCTGTATCGGGTCTCCAGCGACCCACGATACCCAAATGAGGTGCCGAAAAAAGCGATACCCAAATCGGGTTAAATAAGTAAGAGCTGCCTCAGGCAACCAAATTGAGTTCTACAAACTGTTATTACTTGTAATCCAAGTATGATTCCTACCGGTACTGTCATGTATCAAATTCATGCACTCGATCACTTTATTTGTAACTTTATCTTGGTTGTGAAGTATATTCGTAAAGTTATTGTAACTATTTCAAGTGACCGAATGTATGATTTCTAGAAAACAATATTCATAAAGAAAATACAAAAAATTATATTCAATGAAAACAAACATTTTTTCGAATAAATGTCTGATCAAATGGAGCCACAACTTTTGTCTAATATAAAAATTTTGACATTCATTATAAATTGTCATTTCAAGCAATCTGAGGTGTTAGGAGGTGCAAAACTAAATATAAGTGGAGAACTAACAGTTATAAGGCTTGACTTTGAATCACTTTATACGTATCTTGGTAGATGGCTGCCTCTCTCTATAGACTCCTAACTTGACTAGAGAAGTGGATTGAATTACTGGGATTAAATTGTGAATGTTGAATAGTTTTACGTGGTAAGTGTTGATGGGTTTCTTAAACTTATCCATTTGAATATCTGTTTTTCACATAGTAAGCTTTCATCAGAAGTTTAGATTACATTTTTGTCGATTGCAAGATTTAAGGGATAATGCTGCTAGTTAGAGCTACCTTAAATAAGTAAGAACTGCCTCAAATAACCAAATTGAGTTCTACAGATTGTTTTATACTTGGGATCTATGAGTGATTCCTACCGGTACTGTTTTGTATCTAATCCATTCACTCGATCACTTTTACCTTTGATTAAATGGAATTTTATCTTGGTTATGAACAATATTTGTGGAGAAATTGTAATTATTCCAAGTGACCGAATGTATAAATTTTCAGAGGACAATATTTATAAAGCAATTTCGATTATTCTCAGTGGCTGAGTGCAAGATTTTTGAAGAAACTTGTTCCAGCCAGAGATATATATGTATCCCAAATGAAAAACAGTTTGCGGAACCCAATTTAGTCATCTCAGGCAGCTTAGACTCAATAGAAAGAAACTTTCGCATAGCCAAAAATGAAATTGAGTATATATGTCCGCAATCTGAGTAAGTTTTGATATTCTGACTTGATGTTATGGGAAATATGTTTTATATATGTAGAAACCATAATATAATACATTTTTTAATGCCATTTCAGTGTACATTAGCCATTCGAGATTTTTTATGGTATTTACAAGTTGGTACTAGAGAAATAATGTATGAAGATAAAAGAAATGTTTCATAAATCAAAGTTTTTTATGCTAGATTCTACAGTACATAAGCTCTAACTTTCAATATTGGTTACGCTGATAGGTATAACAGTATTTCATTCGGAAATTTATATTTTTTTGATTATGAATGTCCTGTAACACGTGAGATTTCAAATATCAGTCAGCGTCATCAATAGTAATAACTAATTAAAGCTCATTCTTAAGACGAAAAAACGTGTTTATAAATTTTTCTTTTTTTCTCGAGTTTACAAATTTTAAAGCAAACATTTTTCAAATACACCCAACCAGATAGTAATTGTAAAGTTCATAAAATGATTTTCGTTTTCCAGGTGCAAAAATGACTCAATTTACGATTGTTTAATTCGATGAGCCGGAGTATGAAACTTACCCTATTTCTATTGTTGCCCAATAATGGATTAGCAGCGATAAACGAACCTGTTACTGGCCTCCGTACAAAAGTGTTGAAAGACTTAATCACGCCATTAGAAATTTAGAAAAATCAAATGAGAAATTGGCCCAATCAAAGATTAGAAGAATATTAATCAATGCAGGTAAATAAAATTGTTGTAAAGAGAAAATTATATTTAACCTAATATCGAATACAATTTATGTAAATATAGAAACTTATCGGGATGCCGAGATCTATTTGGGTGTGTGTATACAATGTTCTGACGCCGATGACATTGAATCGGAATTTACTAAAAAAATACAGCAAATTGAAGAAAATGATAGGAAAGAAGACAGACACTTGAGGCACCAAAACACAAAATATATGTCACAAGAATCAGCTGATAAAGTAACGAAATTCCCAGAGGCTCCAGCTACATCATATTTTGGTAAATGATGAGTATTATCAAACGAATGTTCGCATAATTCTTAGTTTTATTGATTAAACAAAACGATTGTAACAATCTATATATAATTTATAAAATTTTTCAGTCACACAAAAAGAAGAAATCGATCCTTTAGGTTCCGATGATAGTTTCTCTATGAATAACTATCCCGTCATCGATGATAATGCAGCCAAGAATAATGACAGTGAGTAATTGAGATGATTATGATCTGAGAGGCACCTGGGAGTGAGGGTATTTGGGTGAAAATAAGAAGCCGAAGTTTCACCTTAATTAACAACACTTTATTATACCAAATCTAGCGGAAAACTATCTAGCTTGAATCTAACTTATTCACAGATGAACTAGCAAGGTATCTTTGTGTAAAGATATTTGTAAAACCCGGCACGAAGCACGAGGAGCTGTAGGCGCGTCGGGAGCTCGACTCAGAGTGAGCCGGCGGCGAGGCGAACGAGCCGGCGGTGGAGGGGAGCGCAGCCACAGGCTGGCGCGCCAGAGGTTCGCAGCGCACGCCGCACACGTGCGAGGCTTGATGCGACCGCACATTTCTGACACTCCCTCCCGCAGCAAGGCCGAGCACCTTCTTCTTCATCTAGCCCTTATTATTCTGCTTGGTCGTACCTGTAACAAATAGAAAATCCAAAATATGTGTTCGTTATCAGTTCTAGCTTATAAATCCAACTTCAACTCCAGTTTAACAACTGTTTCATCAATCTGTTATGTATTTCGAACGATAGAGGTTTTGTAAATATATCAGCTATCTGATCTTTGGATGATATCCATTCTACTCTAACTAAATTCTTTTCTACACACTCTCTAACATAATGTTCTCTAACGTCAATCATATGTCTTAGTTTACTACTGGTGCTCATTTGAGTACTGGCGCATGCAGCTTTGTTATCACACCATAAAATCATAGGTAACATAGACACATTTAAAATCTCCGAGATTGTAATATGTAGTGCGATTAGTTCTTTGCAAGCTTCACTTGTTGCAACATACTCTGCTTGGCATGTAGATAAAGCCACATAATTCTGTTTGTGAGTTTTCCAGGCAATGGTGTCACCAAAGAGTTGCACAGCAAACCCACTGGTGGTTATGGAATTTTTGCAATCTGCAAAACTCGCATCAGAATATGCTCTCAAGCCGTCTAACTTTCCTTCGAGCTTTATTCCAACTTGTTTTGTATGTATCAGATACCTCATGACTCTTTCTATCATTTTCCATTCATTCTCGGTTGGGTTGATCTGATGTCTGCTCAAGACGTTTACGGCATACGAGATATCTGGTCGGAGTGTATTTGCCAGATATAGTAGAGAGCCTATTATTTCTCTATAAGGTGTATTCGAAATGTTTCTAATACATTCTAACTTATCAGGGCTCTCTTCTCGTTGCCTTCTTTCTCGATTTGACATTTGTCTTGTGATCATGGGCGATCTTTGAGGTTTCAGGTCACCATAATCAAATCTATCTAGCATTTTGTCAATATAACCTTCGAGCGTCAGTGTCATCGTTTGCTTTTCTCTGTTTCTCTTGATCTCGATCCCCAGGAAATTTTGTGGTTCTCCAAGATCGGTCATTTCAAATTCTAACATCAGCTGATTCGTTATTTCATTTAATTTCTGTGAATCATTGCTGGCTATCAACATGTCATCGACATAAAGCAACAAAATCAAGAATTTATCGAGCTTTCTCCAATAAAACAGACAGGGTTCACTATTGTGGGATTGAAGCCCAATTTTAAGAGCAGTTTCCTTGAAACGCTCGTACCATACCTTGGGACTGATTTTCAATCCGTACAGTGCTCTCAATAGTTTACATACCCTTTTCAATCTTTCTGACTCTGTACATTTTACTCCTTCTGGTATTTCCATGTAAATCTCGTAATCAATTTTCCCATTCAGGAAAGCTGTTTTTTACGTCTAGCTGTCGAACTTCTAAGTCGAACTTATTTATTATCGCGAGCACGGCCCTTGTGACTTGCATGCGAGACACTGGAGCATAAGTTTCGTTTAGGTCATACTCGTTCTTATCTTTAAAGCCACGAATGACTAATCTAGCTTTGTACTTGGTCTCACCATTTATTCCAACTTTCCTTTTCAGAACCCATCTCGAATCAATAATATTGGGCTTTTGTTTTCCAACTCTAGCTGTGGGTCTATCAACCAGTTCCCACACTTGATTCGTTTTCATCGATTCAATTTCGGATTCGATTGCCTTTTTCCACTGTTCTCTTTCTGGAGTTTGCATAGCCTCTCGATACGAATTTGGTTCTTTGCGAATAGCTGTCACCATGGCAATTATGTCTTCATCTAGCATATCTATCGTTGAATCTATCATTTGGTCCTTTTCGACTGGTAGAGGTTTCCTCGGCCGACCTCTTTTTCTTTTCTCTACTCCCTCCGTTTCAGTGGAGATCTCGGAGTTTTCAAAGTTTACAAACCAATCTTTGTGATCTGTCTCTTCTAGCGAGTTTGACCAGTCTTTGATGCTGCTTTTGTTATATTTTTCTCCAAAAACCATTTTTTCATTGAATCTAACGTCACTACTTTCGTAGTATTTTCCTTCTTCTGGTTTTAAGAGCAAGTATCCAGTCTTTTTGTACCCAATAAGGACTACTCTCTGACCTGTGGGTTCGAACTTGGTGCCAGTGTGTCTTGGCTTTCTCATGTAGGCTATGCAGCCAAAGCGTTTCAGCTGTTCTAAATTCAAATTATAGCCAGGCTTGAATTTTGATAAAGGAGGGGTCATTTCATTCGAGCTGTGGGGCAGTCTGTTATATAAATGTACCGCTACTCCAAGGGCCAAATCCCACATGTTTTGAGGCAGTCTCGTATCGTATATTAGGGCTCGAACTTTTCTCTGCAGAGTCTGGTTGATACGCTCTGCTACGCCATTGTGTTCAGGCGTGTCGGGACTGGCTAACTGGAGCTCAGCCCCGTTCTTTTCTAGCACTTCTAGCGTATACCCTCCGGTATATTCTGTGCCTTGATCACATCTCAAATAACAGAATTTTTCGTCGCTTCCCAAGATATTTCTAGCGCTCACGAGGAATGTTTCCAGACATTCTCCCGATTCATCTTTATGTTTCATCGGGTATGCTTGGGCCAGTCTAGAGTAATCGTCAACGAATACAGCGATGAATCTGTATTTTTTAGGATGTGTCATAGGGCTTATGGGTCCCATCGTATCTGCGTGTATTATTTCTAACGGTCTCGTTGCTCGAGTTCTAACTTTTGGGTGAGGCAATCTATTGAATTTAGATACGATGCATGCTTCACAGTCTAATATTTGACTATCAAACTTTACACTTTTCAGATCAGGGATGTGAGGATTCTGTTTTTGGAACTCTTTTAAGTATCTCAAAGAAGCATGTCCGAGTCTAGCGTGCCATACCAATGCTTTATTATTTGAGTACAGTTTTCCATTTTCATCATTGTACGTTTCTTTGACGTCAATTTCGAACTTGCTATTCACTTTTCTATCACACAGAGTATTCTCAAAATCAGGTCTAGCAGACTTATTTACAGTTTGCCCAGCTGTATTTTCTAAACTTCTAGCAGTCTGTTCGACTCTATTGTCTAGCTTTCCATGAGTCTGTCTAACTTTGTTTTCTAGCGTTCTCAGAGACTGTCCAACTTTATTTTCTAGCGTTTCGTGAGACTGTCCAACTTCATTTTCTAGCGTTTTCCGAGACTGTCCAACTTTATTTTCTAGCTTACTAACTTTTGGTGAGATATCACACTCATCGGACTCTATCCTTTTGCCATTTACATTGTTCTGTTGAGACATTTTTCTAGCAGTGCTCCTAGTTTTGTATCCATGCTCATGGGTGGTGACATAGGCTATTGCATTTCTTTCGTTAGAATCATTTTTGTTTACTTCGAACTCTATAATCCAATATGGTTTATCGTGAATACCCGTGACAAAGATTTCTTTCGAGCGAGGATCAAAAATGTTGATTTTCTCATTGTCAAGGTAAATACCGAGTCCTTGATCTACGAACTTTCTCAGCGATAGCAAGTTTTCAGACAGGGTTTCGGCACAAATAACGTTATCTAACTCTAGCTGTTTTCCTTCACGACGAGGTGTCAGGTCAACTTGTCCTACTCCCTCCGATCTGAATATCGCCGATTTGCTTTTGTTTGCGCATCTGATATCTATACGCTTTGATTCATCTAACGTTTTAAAAATCAATCTCGAATGGGTCATATGTTCTGTGGCTGCGCAGTCAGCCAGGAACTTGATGAATTTATTGTAATTCGAATCATATGTCGAGCTATTTTCGAGCGAGTCGGAGTGGTTTTTATCAGTGATCAGAGCATTATACTCACTAGTATCTTTAGAGGTTTGCGGCCTGTTCTGATCTCCTTGGAAGCTCCCTCTTCCACGACCACGTCCGTGTCCACGGCCACGGCCACGAGCAGGGCTAGTCTTTGCCCTTTTATTTGGACAGGATTCTTGGTTTTGGGAACCTTTTCGTTTTGACCCTCTATCTTTCGAGCTACTATCGCGACCACGCCAATTACCCCTTTTGTTATTTGGAGAGTCATACCTTTTTCTAGCTGGTTGTTGTGGGTATTTGCCAGTCAAGCTGTAGATCTCATCATCATCGAGCGGGCAATCTCTGCTGATGTGGTTTGAATATTGACGGCATCTGTAGCACATCGTGCCCCGTCTATCGCATTGGTCGTCAGTGTGACCCTTGTTTCCACATCTGCGACACAGGGGTTTTGGAATGGTACCCGTGTACAGTGCTTTTGTCGAGCTGTGGTCTCCCTTTCTATCTGCCTCCTGTTCAGTTATATATTTTTTCAATAAGTCAGTAGTCATTCTTTCACCCGATAAACTTTTATAATTGAATTCTTGTTGTTGGATTTGAGTTTTTGATTTTATTGCGTCATAAAAAGCATCTCTAACTTCAATCTCAGTCAATCTTGGAACAGAAGGTATGTTATTGTACTTTCTAACTATCTCGTCAAATCTGTCCCAGAAGTGTGAAGCAGATTCTCTGTTTGGATCGTATTGAATTGAATGCAGTTGTCTTCTAACTGAGCCCGTCGTAACGTCAGTTTCACTGGTTTTTAACTGTTTGATTTTATCTAGAAATTTCACTGGATCCGTAATATGTACCATTTTTGCATGGTACGATTCATCTATTCTATTGATTAGAATATTTCGAACTATCAATCTGTCTTTTTCTAACTTCTGTTCGTCACAGTCATTTTGTCCATCTTGCGGTTGTATTATGTAGTGTAGATCTAGCAATTTAAGTTCAGATTCGAAAAGGTCTAAGAACGTCTTTAAACTCACTTTTTGCGTCAGTTTGTAGTCCATTTTAATGGATGGCTGTATAATATGTGACATATTTACCGATGTTGGTTGGAAACTCGAGCTGATATTCCCTAAACTAGCCAGGGAACGTTCAATCTTTTCGAGCCTGCTTCCAAATTCTCGTTTGGCCTCGATATTATCAGCTGCACATTGATCTAGCGCGACATCAATACCCCTTACACTTTGTCGAGCTTTCTTGAGATCCTCTTTGAGTTTCTCGATTTCTAATTTTTGAGCTAAATAAACAGAATCGGTAACGTTAAAACTTTCACCGATTTCGGTTTCAGACGATAGATCTTTAGGAAGTTTGCCCATTTGAATTTTACTGAGATCTAAGTTAAAAGTCTTTATCTGTTTAATTAGGGGCGTGCTTGTGCTCTTACCAGCTACTTCTGTTTTCAGAGCATCTAACTCTTCTCTATCTAGGCTCGTGCCATCAAGCGTTCTAGCTCCGACTATTTCTTGGGAAATGGCGTGATCGGTTAATCTAGCTTTTCGAGCCTCTTCATTTTCTAAGGCCTTGGCCTTCACGACTCTCTTCGTTTCCTCCGATTGAGCAGCCATGTCTGTGAAAAATAAGGAGAGGGGGAATAATTGACAACAGCACAGCAAGCTATCAATTATTGACCAAAAATAACAGCACAGCAAGTTATAAATGGTCTATGTATGCTAAGAGTGAAGTGTGTTAATTATGCAAAGAAAATCGAATGACTGTATGCTAATTTCTTATTTAAAATTCACCACAAGAGATCGAATGATAACAGCACAGCAAGCTAACAAGGATCTGTTTGTGTTGAGAAAAACGTAGTTCAAACTAATAAATTTAACTTGAATATATTGGTTGTCAATATTTCACTACTTCACTCACTAGCGTTACATTTATGGGGGCAATCTAACTTTCACTGAATGTTTTCGAACGAGCGTAAAGGATTTCCTTATTTACCGACAGATTGTTCGGTTCCGTCTCCAAATCTAACGACGATGTTCTCACTTTCGTCAAGGCCCAATTCCAAAGTTTGGCCAGGGTGGGTTGTATGAGTGTCCAACTCACAGGCCAAAGTCAGCATGAAAATGTGGATGGTCGTCTCATCTGTGTACGGATGAATTTCCGTTTATCTAACTTATATATGTGGGTTGGTTCTATTTCTAGCGTACAATTATCTATCGTATTTCGCAATCCGAGATTTATTTCACATGCATTAGTTTAGGAGTATAGCAACGAAAAAGAAATGATTCTAGCTTGTATTTCTAATTCGGATATTCGAGCATATAATATAATAATAAACTCCGATGTATATACACGGGCTGTTGTATTTCCAGGAAAGAGCCGGCCGGTAGCGGCGCAGCTTGTTTATACCGTCTATCTCTCTCTAGCGCTCGAGCAGCCGGCGCGTGTATATACGCGGGCGCGCGATCTGTGCGCGGCGCCGAGTCCGTGCGAGTCGGACTGTTTCTATCTCTCTCTCACTCTAGCGCTCAAGCAGCCGGCGCGAGTATATACGCGGGCGCGCGATGCCGAGTCCGTGCGAGTCGGACTGTTGTTTCTATCTCTCGTTCTCTTTCTAACGCTCGAGCAGCCGGCGCGTGTATTTACGCGGGCGCGCGATCCGTGCGCGCTCCCGACTGCCCTCAAACAAGTTGCCCGCCGTTCGGCCAATTCGCGCTTGCTTGAAAAACAAGGGAACGTGCATGCGCACGCACAGCGCGCGCTGCAGCCCCGTTCCGGCGCCGTGGCCGGTTCGCGCTTGTTTTGCAAACGGCTCGCCGATTCCGGGAAGCGAGCGGTCTTCTTCGCCGGGCGGCCGAAAGCTTTTGGCTCTCGCGTTCGGAGAACTCGCGGCGCCGACAGAGAAAACTTTCACTTACCCCTTGTTGCGGGGATCGAGCAAGCCATGTTTTATCTAGCTTTACCAACGCTATCTAAAACTTGTGAGATTGGTGGCCTGTCCTTCCTTCCTCTCGAGCTCTGCTGGCTGGAGCTGGATATGGCGCCAACGAGACAGAGGCACTAATCGCACTCTCTCTCACTCTAACTTATCGAACACAAAAACACTTCTAACACTTTTCTATTTCGCAATAACCTCACTCCGTGCGCAGTGGAAGCGGTGCAAGGACCATAACCTGAGATGATTATGATCTGAGAGGCACCTGGGAGTGAGGGTATTTGGGTGAAAATAAGAAGCCGAAGTTTCACCTTAACTAACAACACTTTATTATACCAAATCTAGCGGAAAACTATCTAGCTTGAATCTAACTTATTCACAGCTGAACTAGCAAGGTATCTTTGTGTAAAGATATTTGTAAAACCCGGCACGAAGCACGAGGAGCTGTAGGCGCGTCGGGAGCTCGACTCAGAGTGAGCCGGCGGCGAGGCGAACGAGCCGGCGGTGGAGGGGAGCGCAGCCACAGGCTGGCGCGCCAGAGGTTCGCAGCGCACGCCGCACACGTGCGAGGCTTGATGCGACCGCACATTTCTGACAGTAATCATTATCAATCAGTCACGTCAGTGAGGGGATAAAAAGTATCTCAAACGACGGATATGATTGAAGCATCGACACCTAATAATATATTTTTTGCGGAATTCCATAACATGTGAATTTTCGGTTCATAAAGGAAAAACACCAATAACACGAAACTACTGGTACATAGCTCAATTAAATGACGAGAATACTCAAGTAATTATACCTAGCAACTGGATTGATGTAAATGAAATGAGAGGGCAGTGGCCCCTCGACATAGGTGATGATTTATATGAATTAATTAGAAACGCAGAGGACCCTCAAATGTCTTGGGACACAATCGTCATAACAAAGATATATTCATCTCACGGTATGAAATAAATCAATTTTTCAACTCATTATGTAAAGAAAATTATATATTGCTATTTAATCAATCTTAGAATCCTATGAAGATGCTGCCAGAATTCTAAATTCTGAAACTATTGATTTGAAAATACCCGAAGAATCACTTAGATCCAAAGATACAAATACATTTCAAAGAGTAGCTCTCCATCCAGGTACGTTGAATACATTACGTTAGCTTTTTTTGAAAGTGATTGAATACAAAGTTTCCATACTTTTTACTGTTTCTTACTCTTTTTAGATCGGCAAGAAAAGCAACGATCTGAAAAAATGCAGGATTCATCTGGGAACCATTCTAAAATATCGAATGTGATAACATCTAATACCGTTCCTATTAAAAAAAGAAAAAGTATGGAAGAAATTGAAAGTATGGAAAAATCTGATGTCCAAACTTACATGATTGGTGAGTATATATGTATGTATGTATCGTTAAACGCTATATGTTTGGCATACTCATGATTTTCATTCTTTTAGAATGTATGCACGAATTATTAAATCAACAAGCCAAACAGAGTGTACTAAACTGTAACCATTCATGCGGTGGCTGGCGGAAAAATATATCAGATGCAACTGGTGATATAATAAATGAATTTAGAGAAAACAAAACCTTTCCAATGGAGGACTTACAAATGTTCAAAAGCTTACACTTTCAACAAGATCCAAAATATGTTGAAAAAGTTGTCAGTTTCTTAAAATTCACCTTAAATCATCTTTATCAATGAATTATCCGAGTTGATGTATTCATTTATTTTCTAGACATTGTATCTAAAAACCGCTGGGGGAACTACTGGCGATGCAAAATTGAACAGCATGCATACACTACTAATGAAAAAGAATATAGCAAAAGAATGCAGCTTAAGAGGTCAAGTTCGAAAGGGCATTCGAAAATTATGTTTTAGCAAGCACAACGTTAAAATTATTTATCGTAAGTCAATGAGAAACAAATCTCTTAGAATTAGAACATCATTTTAGCAAGAATAATCAACAGTTTATTTAATCATTACAGCTCTGGTAGTTGGAGTACCTGGATATGACAAAAAGAAGGCTGAAGACCAATTGGGCAAATGGCTAAAAGGAGCCAATGTGTTCGTCAAAGACAGAACGAAAACGATACTCAAAAAGAAAATGAAGGCGACGATATATTCATTGAAGAATGATTGAAGAATTTTCATACGAGAATTTGAATCTTTATTTATAGTTTTAAAAAATGCCTTAGGTCATTAGTTGAACATGTACAACAAACTTCTTTTAATACTAAGCTCTTTTATAAAGAGTAATATATCTGTTTTTATAATATGTCTAAATTATAAGTGTCTTCAGTTTCACTTCGATTGAAAATTGGAAAAATCGAATCTTTTATCTTTGAAGCCAATTGAAGCACGTTCTACCCATAAACTATAAGCTAATAATAAATGATTTTGTACTTACCTACTATAATTGTATTTCGAAATGTTTGTATTGAACGCATTATAAATAGGTACACACACGCATATGTTTATTTATGACTTATAAATAATGAATATATAGTTATAATAATAAGTGTCTTAAGTTAACTATTTGTTTGTAAATTAGAGAGATCTTGAGCATTACGATTTGTATATTATCATTGTAAATGTATTATGAATAAAAATGTTACAAGTGAAAGGAATAAAATGTTCCAAAATATTTTTTGGTAAATTTTCAATTATTAATCGATAGATATGATTCGAATCAAACCTCTCGTTAACGTTCTCAGACAACGTTCCCAGAGGAACGTTTTGGGAAGGCTCTAAGGAAAACACCGCTACTAGTAGTAGGGCATATAGTTGCTCTGTATTTTGTTCTCTCGACGTTGTTTCAACGTTTGACTTGTAACGTTTGACTTAGAACGTTTGTTCGATGTTTTCTTGACGTGGATGAGAGACGGTGCCCATCGTTATAATCGATATTTCTTATCGTTCTCTAAACGTTTCTGTCACAGTCGTTGATAAACGTTGAACCACAACGTTTCGACATCGATCACTCAACGTATGGCTGTGGCTTCCAATTTTTGATAGAAGGTAATATTCATTCTCCCAATAATGTTTTCAAAACGACTTTTGGCAACGATCATTGATAGACGTTCCGCTGGACGTTTTCGTGCAACGTTCTAATAACGAGTATTTCGCCAAAAATACGCGGACATTTCAACCTTTATATAACATCGTTATTTTGTTCAGGGAACGTTCCTCTAGAACGTTTTCTGGTTCCGAAAAAACGTTCCCAGAACGTTTCAGCAACAAAACGTGCTATGTGGGAAAGTCAAAACGCCAATGACTTCATGAAACTAACACGGATAATATCAGATAACAATGATATAGGCATAATTTTAACAGATGAATACCCACGACTGAATTCGAACGACTTTAAGAGATTTTTAGATGAGAGAAGCGTACGACTTATTTTTACTTCTAAGAATGCCCCTTTCTCTAATGGACTAAATGAGAAACTGAACCGAACTCTAGTGAACAAAATCAGATGCAAACTAAATAGAAGAGAAACAAAAGCAGCATGGACCGCTGTAGCACACGAGTCTGTAGAAAAATACAGTGATACTGAGCACACAGTCTCTAAATTTAGCCCAAGCTATCTATCATCTATCATCTATCATCTTAGCTGGGACAGATACTTCAATATTACCACAGGAATGAAGAAAAAATAAACCAACGACGATCTACATAGAAATAGAGCACTAGCTCTAGAAAATGGTATAAAATAACTTTGTTTTACAGAAAAACTACTCGAGTTATTAATTTGTGTTGATCCCAAAAAATTGATATCTGAAAGTCCGAAAAGAGGACTTTATATATATAGAATGTCCTGACTTGCAGCCTCCCGCTGATAGCGCGCCAACCTACCGGCGAACGCGCACCGCGGATCCACCGCTAATCCCGCAGAGGAATCCCCGACCACGCGCGGCGCGAATCCGCCGACGCCGTTGCGCTCACCGAAGTCGCCACCGATCGTCCAACAACTCCGCCGGCGCTCGTGCCTCAGCCTACCAACTACCAGCACGCCGGAAAAAAAATCTGCCACCGATTGCGCGGCGATGCCACTGGCTGCACTCGTCGCGGATCCACCAGCGCACGCACGCCCGAGCCTGCCGTTGTCGGTACCGCGCAGGGACAGGTTACACACATTGAGTTTCCACCAAAGTACACGCGCTCACAGCTCGTAACCCTCGCGCGCCCTAACACTTCACTGATAAAGAGCCGTGTCCACCGCGCCCCACCGATTTGTCGCCGATCGCACGCCAATGCCGCCGCGGAGCCGGAAATGTTCGCGCGAGCCAACAATGGCCACCTTCTCTCTGTACCCCATCCGGACATGCCGCTTCTCACGCACTTTTCCCCGTCGCACAGCTACCTGCTATGCCCTGCACAACGCACACACTTCCGATCGCGACCACGTGGAATCATTTCACTCACCTTTCGTCGACCATTGACGTCATCACTCACCACAGTCATTACTCTCTCCAACTCCTCACCGATCGCTGCTCGAATCGTGGATCTGGATTCGCAGTTGTTGGCTGCTGGGCTGCTGCTTAGCTGCCGCTGCTGCAGGACCCTTGGCTCCTGGACACACTCTCGAAATCGCGCTGCACTCTTGCTCCACGTCACTCGCTACG
The DNA here is from genome assembly GCA_020882685.1 of Aphelinus atriplicis. Classification (NCBI taxonomy): domain Eukaryota; kingdom Metazoa; phylum Arthropoda; class Insecta; order Hymenoptera; family Aphelinidae; genus Aphelinus; species Aphelinus atriplicis. The sequence continues at coordinate 59,923,350 of CM037075.1, read as the reverse complement.
CGTGATGCTATGGCGGAAGCCGGTGCAGAACTGCCGGCCGCCACGCGCTCGTGCCGTGCCAATCCTCCCCTGGCGCACGGCGCCGCGGCACCCTACGAAATTTCCTTAGCCACACGGTTCCTAGCTCGCGCGCGCTATTTAAACCGGCGCTCGCGCACGGCGTCCGCGCCGGAGTGGCCATGCACCCCTTACACTACGGCCCCGCGTTGCACGATCCACTCGCTCGCCTCCTCTCCAGCATTATCTCACTCTTCCTCTATCTCCTCGCTCGCTGATCACACCGCCGTGCTTCGTACCATACCGCTCTGCTCCACTCGTACTTCCCGCATTACCCCCACGGTACTCGTGCCACGAAACAAACAAGGAAGAGTCGTTCAGTCATGATCATTTGACACTTCCTTGATCTGTGGGGCGGACTCCTCGTCTCACACAGACGGTTCCAACCGTCGCAGTATAATATCCTCACTGTGAGTCTCAACATGAAACTCATGTGTTGGAAATAACTAAAAGTGAACTGTGAGGTGCCATATCAAAATGAATAATCGCGGAGGATTTCGAAATTTCTCCAAAAAATGTATAAGACTATTTTTGAGCTATCGAACAGAGGTATGTACTTTGAAAGGTCAAAAATAACTCCAATTCTGAATACATATATCTTTAATGTAATCCATTGTTGTTGTCTTATATTGTTAATAATTATTCATTTAAACCACGGAAACAGTAATTAACATTTATTTGACTACTGTTTCCGTAGTTTCTAGTAGTCAAATAATTGTTTATTACTGTTTCCGTGGTTTTAATGAATGATTGTTAACAATATAAGACAAGAAAAATGGATTAAATTCAAGCCATATGATTTAGAATAATTAATAATTGTTAACTACTTGAATGAGAATGTAATGTCAAATAAACGGCATATCGTACAACATTTTTCTGTGCTGTCCTATTCAAAATCTCGACAAAATATATTTATTGATCAATATAAATTGAAAACATTCCCATTGAATATCTTAGTCAGCGTGACGTAAATTTTTTGATGAGAATTGAAAAATATTATTTGAACTGTTCTATAAATATCCATTATTAAATTTTTCATATATAGATCGTAACCAATAATTTTCACGGTACATTTATCTAGATATTCAATCGTCTTCTGACTTGCTATATCAAATTAAAGAAGAATCATCGAATTATCTAATATAGGAGCTGAGATATTGTAGGTAAAATACCAAACGTTCATTTTGATCCTGAGCGTTCGACTTTTCGTCGCTTCTCCCGTAGCCCCCCCCCACCCTCACTGCCCCCGCCACTACCTCTACACCGAAAGTGCTGCGTTTCGATGTTTTCCGTCAACTTTCCGCTCGACTATTGAGTATTAAGATTATCACTCACATGAATAATACATGATACTTAAGTAAACCAATGTTCGAGCTACCAGAAACCGTTTCAATTTTTATTCTACTGCGTATACTTTTGCCGGAAAGGTACCTCAACCTTAAACTTCTATATCTCAAGATTCACAAATCAGATTCGAGTAAATTGAAAACTCAAAATGAGCGTTTGTTCATCTTCTATCATATCCTTTTTTTCAATTCTGAATAGATAGAAAAACCGCGTTGCAGTTCCATTTGAAACATTCTAAAAGTTGTGAAAATTGATAAAATCAATATTTTTTCGCGGGGTATCGATAGTTAGTATCTATAAAAGTATGTAAAAGAATTGGCAGGTTTCGGAGAGGCCCATGAAAGACTGGATTACAATTGTAAAACTCAGCGATATTTTGAAATTGGCTTACTTGACAGATAGATTGTGCGAAAACTATCTGAGATATCGAAATGAAATTTTTTTTTTATTTTCATTACTGTATAAGGTATCCTGAATTACAATCTCATTATCGTAGCTACGATTTAGAAACTTGGAAAAAAATTCACAAAAAATGGCTCGATTTTGGTGTCATTTTTCCCGTTTCACTACTTACTTTGCAACATCAATATTCAGGATCACTGTTTCGAAATATTCAATTCTCATTGGAAATTTTACACCGAAACTTTTTCTATGCTTTCATTTCACTCTAGGATCAATAGTTCTCGTACTGTTTTGAAAGTAACAGAAGAAAATGCTCAATTTGTTAACATTTCCATAAATAAAAACATGTAGCCATAGTTTTCATTTGTCCACGTATATCTTATATTATTCCAAATCATTTTCCGGAGACAACTGAACAGGTTTTAGAGGGGGGGGGGGTATAAAAAGTCCGAGATAGCAAGTTTCTGAACAGATGAGTCCTGGGCTATATCCTGAAACGATTTGAGATTGTCAACAGTGGGGAGGAATTATTAATCAAGCATTTTCATTCTCTCAATCTAAATTATTATCATAAATCAATTTAATTATCTTACGTTGGATGTGTCAACGGTATCTCCATAACAAGATCTCTGGGAATATCAAAATAGTCGGGATCATGACCATTGGCTGATAGAACTAGTGGTAAGATATCAAAATTAGTCCTTGCACCACGCCATCCTAGCTTCAGGCAGATCTGTAAGAATGTGTTATGAGCCTTAGATCGATTATCGCAAAACAAAAAAATCTGTTACTAAGTATTCACCTCAGTAAATTCAATGTTTCCTGCATCACCAAGTACTGAACCATCTTCGAGTTTGTATCCAGCGTAGCTTATCAATTGCTGATTCCAGATACGATAGTCGTGCTTTCCGTCAGTTCTTTGCGGAAATACCGTTATTGCTGACCTGCATTCAGATTAATGTCTTATATCTCAATTGAAATCATTGAATAATATTTCAATGACACGATTTTTATTGTAGAAATGGATGCACAATAACACGAGGGAGATCCATCGATTACTCTGCTCACTCACAAAGGGACACCACAGTCTTTGGGCCCTATATTATAACAAAACCTGTTCCAATGTGATCTATATCATACATTCGTGGACCCATATTGAGGATTCAGGTCACTGTGGCCCCTTGTTGGAGATACGGAGACATTGATTTCCAGAAAATATAGATATTTCTATGTTTTTTCCACACTAAAATCATGAATTGTACATGCTCGCCCACTATCAGAATTACCTTCACTCTCTGTTATTATCTTATTTGTTTCGCAACGTGGTGAATCCTGAACCTCTCGTGGTGCAGGGTGTGCACCCCAAGCTAATAATTAACGGCCCTGCTCTTTGCTCAGTGGCCAGATCGGTCGACCAACTCCCATGAGCAGATGCTGTACCAAGGGTCTCAAAAGCGACTCCCAGCCGTCTGTACACGGGTACGGACCGTCGCGGCTCGTGTATTGATTGCCTTCCCGGTACTGTGAAGAGCGGGGGGGGGGGTATTCTGGAGGGATGTCGGGGAGGTATCTCAACTCGGCGCTCGTGGTCACTCGTTGCGGCTCACGCCGATTGTTGGGGCTCGGAGGTAATCGCCTCGTGCAGTGAGCCCATGAATATTCGAGTCACGCAATTAATCCCATCAAATACTCGAGTGCAGCTAAACTCAGTCACGGAGAGAAGTGAGTGCAGAAAAAACAAGGAGAGGGGCGAAATATTATTGAACTGCCCCCGAAAGATGGCGCGCTGCCGCTGAATTTTCTTGAACTGGTGTTGGTATTCTTGGGTATAAATTCCCCACGGTTTTTTCAGCACCTCGAGTTGATTTTTCTCTCGCCCGGTCCCGGTTTTTTCTGCACCACGGACCTAGAGTAAAGCGTTCCCATCTCAGCGCTCTCCATAAGTCCATATATGGTAGATATATATATATATATATATATATATATATATATATATATATACCAGGCATGCATTAATTAGTGCACAAAGATATGGCAGACGAAGAAGTGAAATAAATATTAATCGAATGGGGTTAATAGTTTATTTATTGTTTATTGTTATTAAAAAAAATTAATAATTTTATTTTTTAAAAAACAGGAAACAAAGTAAAGCAGATTTTGACTATAAATTTTGTATTTACTTTAAAGTCCATGAAAGTAAAATGAAACTTGAATAATTCAAAAGTATATATGTGTTTATTAAAAAAAATACTGTGTATATACAGATTTTTATATGCATGTATGTGGAAATTATACATGCACTCAGAATCTGAATTTCACATACAATCTTGTATCACATCAAACATGAAAAAAAAAATGTTTAACACTAGAATCCTCCATCCTGATTGACTTACTTCATCAATTAAACATAATTGAGCCACTTTGGCTCTGTTCGTCCACTGATATTTCACTTTTCAAGGTATACGTACATACTCCTGTTCGATACCTTGAAAATGATCACATACATATTTTGGAGCTATTTCAATATCCTACTTTATTATTCCAATAAGCCACCTCACTTTTTACTACTTGTTAGTTCCAACATATCAAGTTCATGTTGTTATTAACAGTGAATATATCAGGCCAACGGGTCATCAATTTCAACTAAACTTTATACATATATGTTTTCTGGCACTAGTGTAAGCTACCGGTAGAGTCTGAGGTTCCAGCGCTGCCTTAGTTTAGAGGTTTATATGACTTTAGACTGAGGTAGCTATACATAGATATACATATCTGCTTTGATTTGCCTGACTTTATCATGATTTTTATACTTTCATCAAGAAAATGATGCATTTTACTTTCTTTAATACTATTAATGAATATTATCTCATGCAACTGACTTATATTGTGTGAATAGCTATTGACGGGTGACCCAAATCACACTTTTAGTTAATATAACTCATGGAATTCACTTATTTTGTGTGAACTGCTATTGGCGGGTGGTCTCTAATCCAATTCTCAGTTATTTACACATAAAATTGGCTAATATCAACCAAGAGTGTGGTTTTAGACCACCCGCCAATAGCTGTTCACACAAAATAAGTGAATTCCATGAGTTAGATTAACTAAAAGTGTGATTTGGGTCACCCGTCAATAGCTATTCACACAATATAAGTCAGTTACATGAGTATTAACTCAAGTAGCTGACTTATATTGTGTGAACAGCTATTGGCGGGTGGTCTAAAACCACACTCTTGGTTGATATTAGCCAATCCGGGCGGGCGGTCCACATGGCGCTAGGCTCTCTAAATACCTGCGCTGTGTGCAAAATGTCATCCCACCGCCCCCTCAAAAAGTGCCCTGAGTGTAATGAGCCTCGGCACTCAAAATGCGCGAATAAGAAAGGAGAGGGGCCATGCAATATTTGCCGAGCAAGAAGTACAGACGACAGCGGCAGCAGAAAGCCGCCCGCTCGCTCTGTCCCCCCCACCCGCATACTCCCGCCAGCAAGCGCAGCAGGCAGGGATTCCCCGCGCTCACCAGCTTCGCACGCGCTGCCAGCCAGTGCTGGCGCAGTGGCGCGCGGGGCCCCTCTACGCTCATCAACGCCGGCTGCGTCGCGCCCGGCGCCCTGCACCTCAAAGATAAGTGCGGCAAATTCAAATTCGAAATTGCACTCTTCATCAAATATACCGCGCTTCAACTCCCGGGACGTTTCTGCAGGACGCAGTCGTAATACTTACGCTAGCGTTAGTAATAATAATCATGATGATAATAATAGTAATAATAAAGACGACTGTAGCGAGAATCTCAGCGCTTCCGGGTGTAGTAGTATTAATATTAGTATTAGCAATAATGACGAAAGCTCTGTTGGCTACAGCCTATCTAAATTAGTCGAAGCGTCGACTGCCGAAGGTACAATGCTCTCAGCCATTGTCAGCCTCACCGACGGTACCCAAAAACTCATTGAGTGAGAATGTGCAGGTCAAAAGTCGCTCATTTCTGCCGGAGTTGATTCACTCAAATCGTCGGTGGATCTCATCCCAGTGCTGAGTGAGAGCGTTACGAAGCTGAATTCACGTGTGTCAGAACTTGAGCGGCTTGTGGTAAAGCAGAATCTAGTACTGGAGGATTCTGCAAAATCTATCTCTATGCTTCTCGCTCAAAAGATCACATTAATAGAACACATCAAAAACAACCTCACAGAACACTACAATATTACAGAAAATAGAAAACATAGAGTCTCAAACACATCTCACAGCTGATAGTAATTCACACAACACACGTAGAGATCCCGGGCTGACAGTGGCTGATAATTTTGTCGATAATTTTGTCGATGCCTCGTTGGGCCACATCACTAGTCCTGTGCCTAAAAAAGGTTTGCCGTCTCAAGCCAGTGGTCGGGTACATGGTGCTGAGGGTGACAAATTGTTCATCACTGGTATAATCGACTGTGCGAAACACAATGTTCCAGCTGAGAGGGCGGCATTTGTCGTTCTCAGCGCCGTCTGCCCGGGCCTGTGCGAGAGCGATGTCGTTAAGGCCCACCAAATTAAACCCAGTGGCTACAATAGCAGTAGTAATAGCAATAACATTAATTCTAGTCATTCAAATCATACCAAAGATGTAAATAGTCCTAGTCCTAGTCATAGCAATAAAAATAGTAATAGTCACAGACTTCCGGCCATTATAGTCCAATTAAGAAATAATGATCTCAAAAATAAAATTTTATATGAAAAGCACAAGAGGACGGGCCTCAATACTAGCGACTTGGACCTGACACTATTGGACGCGAGCAAGTCCAAGCATGTGGCCCGTACCGCTGTTTTTATAAATGAATTTCTGTCGACTGTAACTTACCAAAGATTATCTAGTCTGCGTCAAAATGCTAAGTCTCTAGGTATTAAGTTACTGTGGTACAAGAACGGCAGGTTTCTATCAAGACGAGCGGTGGAGGACAAAGTGTTTCCAATCGAAAATGAGGCTGACTTAAAGGTCATCGCCGAAGTAACCTCAAAAGGGTAGCTCCAGCGAGACAGATTGACTGTCGAGTAAGGAGCAAGACCCTGTCGTCGCCACTGGAAGATTGAGAGCGGGCTTTCACAATGTTAACTTTCTTAGAGCTCACATTGAACAAGTCCGTCAGATTCTGAGTGAGAATCCGTCCTACCACCTCTATGGTATTGCGGAGTCCTGACTGGGTCCGGACGTTCCGGATGACGTTGTTCAGATCCCAAATTATGAACTAATTAGAAATGACCGTAACACGATTGGCGGTGTGGTTGCACTATACGTCCGGGATTTTTACAAGGTTGAACTTTTAGCATCGTCGAACGCCATGGGACCAGGTAAACCCGGCATACCTGAGAACCTTTTCTGCTCATTGCAGCGCGACAACTTCCAACCAATTCTTGCTGCGGTCATCTACAGGCCACCACATATTGCCTTTGCCGAAAATCCCTCGCTGATCAATGATTTAAAAACACACTGCTTTGACTTCAGCCATAAGTTTGTAATGGGTGATCTGAATGCCGATCTTCTTTCGGACAGTGATGACTCAAAATTTGTTCGCAAATTAACTGATGAACTGTCGTTGTGTCTGATCCAGCACGGGGCTACGCATATGACCTCAACGTCTCGCACATGGATAGACGTTATTCTGGTGGACGACAATGACATAATCACGGACGAACGTAACTTTCCAGCTCCCTTTCGCAGTAAACACCACATTGAACCACCAACACCAACACCACCAACACCACGTTGACGTGGAACTCAACATTCAGCAACCCAGGGGGAGGCCGGGCTCTAAGGGTGTTCGGCAGGAAGACCTGGTCTCTACCTTGGAACAGTGTCACTGGGGGCTGCTCAACCATGAAGACGTGGACGACATTGACTCTGCACTCGGCTGTCTCAGCAGCAATCTCACGATGGTCATTGATGTGCTGGCACCTCTTAGAGATTTTAAACCCAGAAAAAATAAGTTGCCGTGGATTGATGCTGAGTTATCACTGTTATACAAAAAACCGGACGCGACTTACAAACGTTACACTTGGACCGGTGACGAGAGCCTGCTCGCTGAATTTCAGAGGTTGCGTAATCTTTCCGATAGCAAAACAACTCAGGCCCGCACTCAGTTTCTCTCAAGTGAATTGTCAGAGGCGCTTGACACTAACACGGTTTGGAAAGAATTGCGCAACCTTCATCTTCTACCTAAGCAAAGGGAGGACTTAAACGGGATCTCGCCGGAGGATCTAAACGCAAACTTTGCTAAAGTGTCAATCTCGCATAATGAGAGTGCATCGGTCTACCGGGATATCATCTCTTCCGCTTCTGAGGAAGACGGCTTCTGTTTCCAGATAATTAATGTTAATGATGTTATTCTGAGCATTTCTCATTTCACATGTGACCTGGTGCCCGTTCGCACCAGGTTACACGAGGGACTGGCTCTACCACGCGCACTCCGTATTTCTAACGGGCGCCAGGAATGCCGCGACTAGCTCTCGCTCGGGAGCACGGGGGGATCTATCGGGGGGGGAGGGGGGGGCGGCCGCGCGCGGAGACTCGAACGGAGTCTACCTACGCGCTCGCTTGGCCGTGACGTCGGGGGGGACGCGAGGGGAGAGGCCCGGGCCAGGGCCGGAGCCCGTCGTTCTTGGGGGTGTGTTGGCGCGCTCGCCAACACACACGTTCTCGCGGGGGGGTGTGTCGGCGCGCTCGCCAACACACACGTTCACTGGGGGGGGGGGACACCGGGGCCGCGACGCGCACACCAAACTTCTCAGCCGCTCGTTCTCTCACGGCTCGTACTCGGCTCTGCTGCTGGCTGCTCACTCGGGTCGTTGGTGGCCGCGTCGTCGTCGGCCTCGGCGTCCTGGACACGTCGCACACACGCACACGATCACTCTCGGGGCTCGGCAACTCGGGGTCTCGCGCGCGTCGCGTGTTGAAGGCTGCGGGCACCGGACGAGAATGGTTGTCCGCCTCGTGCTCACTTCCGGCCTCGCGCCGCCGGAACTCTCGCGCGCCGCGGCTCGCGTACGCGCTGGAGAGTGCTGCCCTCCCGAGCCGACGGCTGCCGTACTGGCCGGATCGGAGAGGAGCAGCCTCTCCGTCTATAGTGACGGGTTTCAATTCTTGCAAAAACACTTGAAAGAATTGCCTCGGATCAAATCACTGCTTACGTTGAAGCAAATAATCTCCTTGATGAGTTCCAGTCTGGCTTCCGAGCCGGGCATAGTACACAGACAGCCTTACTCAAACTCACCGATGACATCCGCTGCGTCAGGGATAGAAGGATGGTGACTGCGATGTTCCTGTTTGATTCCAGCAAGGCCTTCGATACGGTCTGTCACGTCACGCTTTTACAAACTCTACAAAACGTTACGCAAACTCTCTGATATGGGTTTTTCGTCGGGCGCGCTCAGGTGGCTTGGGTCCTACCTTGGCGCTAGGAGGCAGGCAGTGAGGGGCCCGAACGGAAACCACTCCAGCTTTCGCGACGTCAACAGTGGCATCCCTTAGGGCTCAGTTCTTGGCCCCCTGCTGTTTGCTCTCTATATAAGTGATGTGGCTAGACATTTCCCTGCTGACGTTAAATACATAGTCTATGCTGATGATCTGCAGGTGTATCTCCAGTGCGCCCTATCTGACCTTGATGCGGCGCTCGCTGCTTCAAGCAGAGTTGGTTCTCGCATCGTTGCTCTCTCGCTCTTACGTTTGAACACTCTCTCCGTTTTTGAGATTTCCTCCAGCATTTCCTGTTCATCTCTCTTGAATTCAATGAACCAGTCCTTCTGGTTAGTTTTTATTGGTTTAATAGGCCAATCTTTGATTCCATTTTTCTTATATATATATATCTCTGCATACTACCTTTTCGTTGAATTTGACATCTCTGCTTTCATAAAATTCACCATCGTATGACTCCAAGAACTAGTAGCCAGTTTTCGAATATCCCACCAAAACTACCTTCTTTGCTTTAGGACCAAACTTTGGTCCTACGTTTCTTTGAATAGTTATATATCCAATACATCCAAATCTTCTGATTTGACCTAATTCAAAGTGGTAGTTGGGAGCAAATTTCTCTAGTGGAATGTTCATATTATTGCGACTGTGTGGTATTCTGTTCTATATGTATACAGCTGCTCCTAAAGCCAGATCCTACATACACTCTGGGATTCCAGAATCAAACACATACGGGGCGTTTCACGTCAACTCTCCAGAGCCGGCGCGCGGGCGCTAAAACCTCACGTTTCCGACGCTTCTTTTCGACTCTATATGACCGATATCTAATTCAGTGTTGGATATGCTATCAATGTAATTTTTTCTCAGCTTTCCGATGGTGAATTTAGTTTCCCAAAGTTTTCACGTTTTCCGAATAAAAAAAACATAATACATGCGATATCTCGAAAACCTATTTTCCTTTATTTTTTCAAATAGTCTAGATCGAAAGCTGAGGTTTTTTCACGTCGAAATAGTCCTTGAAAAAATCAACCTTCTTTTTTGTATTCGAGTAATTGAGTAGCGAACATGAGAAAATGCGCCGCGCTGCGCCAAACTCGAGTCTAGGCGCGTGGAGGCAGCGTGGAGTGGCCCGGCGCGGGGCATTTTCTCATGTTCGCTACTCAATTGCTCGAATACAGAAAAAAGGTTGATTATTTCAAGGGCTATATCGACGTTAAAAAATCTCAGCTTTCGATCTAGACTATTTAAAAAAATAAAAAAATTAATAGGTTTTCGAGATATCGCATGTTTTATGTTTTTTTTTATTCGGAAAACGTGAAAACTATGGAAAACTAAATTCACCATCGGAAAGCTGAGAAAAAACTACATTGATAGCATATCCAACATTATTCAGATATTGATCATATAGAGTCGAAAACAAGCGTCGGAAACGTGAGGTTTTAGCGTCCGCGCGCCGACTTTGGAGAGTTGACGTGAAACGCCTGATACGCTCTTACCTTTTTCTGAATCGTTTGGTTGAAACGTTCAGCCACTTCATTGTGTTGAGGAGTGTCTGGACAGGCCAGTTGCAATTTCGCATTGAGTTTTTTCAACACCTCTACCGTATAACCACCTGTGAATTCTATCCCTCTATCACACCTTAGAAAACATACCTTTGCGTCTCTGCCCAAGATATTTCGAGAACTTCTGACAAAAAGTTCGAGGCATTTTCTCGCTTCATTCTTATGACGCATAGGGTAGGTCATAGCCAGTCGGGAAAAATCATCTATGAATACTATGATAAAGCGGTATGTTTTGGGGTGTGTGGCAGGGCTAATTGGCCCCATCGTGTCTGCATGAATTATCTGGAACGGCTCTGCAGCCCTCACTCTCACCAAAGAGAAAGAATCCCTATTGAGCTTCGATAAAGCACACACTCCGCAATCCATTATTGATTCATCAAAAACAGCATCTTTCAATGAAGCGATTTCTGTGTGTAGCTTTTGTAACTGCTTCAGATACTTTAACAATGCATAACCCAACCTTACATGCCATAACAGAGCCTGGTTATTTCTCGAGAATTTTCGATTTGTTCCGGTAAATGGACTTTCTTCTACATCTCACATTTTAGTCAATTCATTGACGCTGTTGAATTTTCTGTCACGCATTGTAACATCGAAATTAGAAATCCCCGTTTCAGATGTATTATCGTTTTTGGGATCCACCTTAGCAATTTCTGTCAATCAGAATTTTCAAGTTCAGATGACTTCAATACCGTAAACGTGTCATCTTGATCATCTGTTGTATTCATTCCATTCCTTTCCAATCTTAATTTTCTAGTTACGCTCTGTGTGACGTGATTATTATCACTTCTGGTTAAGTTGACGAATATTTTCCGACTCTGTTTTTTTTACTTCCAGATTCTGACATACCTTCCTGTTCAACTTCTAGCTCAATAATCCAGGAAGGTTCACTATAAATCCCGGTCAAGAACAACTCATTCGATTTAGGATCAAATATGTCAATGCGTTGACTGTCCATGTATATAGCAAGACCAGATTCTGCAAATTTCCTTAGGGACAATAGATTATCGGAGAATGATTTTGCACAGATTACGATATCTAATTCCACCATTCTACCGTTGCTCGATTTTCTTGCCCCCGTACCTACTCCCTCCGATCTAAAGTTTGCAGATTTATCTGCGTTTGCGCATTGAATTAACTCTTGATCGGACAAGTCAAGTGATTTGAAAACTACCTCAATTTTTGACATATGGTCCGTTGCTCCTGAGTCAATAATACATCTGAATAGCAACGGGCGTTCATCATTACAATCGGGATCGTCATATACATTGAAATACTCATTACAATTTTCAACAAAATATGAAGTTCTTACCTTTGTTTGTCAAGTCGACTGCTTTGGAACCACCATTGCTCTGAGATTTTTGGTTATTATGAGAATTTTTTCTGCGTTTACATTGTAAGCAGTTTTTCCCTTTTTACTATGTGAACTACCGTTTTCTGTATTATTCCCCTTCCTTTTACCTCCCTTGAAACTACCTTGACTAGAACCTTTGCATCTGTTCTCGTGGAATCGGCTTCTGCCGCCTTCAGAAGAACCACGACCGCGTGGAGAAACATCCCTAGTAAAAATAATTTTTGTACATAATTGTACAAAAACGTACAAAAATGTATAGAAATGAACAAAAACGTACAAAAACGTACAAAAATGTTTATAAGTGTCCCATTTGGAACAACTTTGAAAAACTGTTCACATACTCACTACACTTTCGTACAATTTTGTACACTTTTCTACAATTCTATACGTTTTCGTACGTTTCCGTACATTTTTATACGGTTTTGTATGTTTTTGTACGTTTTTATATGGTTATGTATGCTTTTGTACATTTTTGTACGTTTGTATACGTTTTTGTACGTTTTTGTACATTTTTGTACATTTTTGTACATTTTTGTACGTTTTTGTACGTTTTTGTACGTTTTTGTATGTTTATGTATATTTATCACGGAACGCGGTAGTGTTCCATGCGTCAAGCAGAAGACACCGCAACTATATAATGTTTGAGATTGCACGCTCGACTTTTACATTGGCTTTAATTTAGCCAAAACGACTTTTTTTGGATGCGAAACAGGATTTCATGATCATCTAGCATTCCAATTTAGCAATTGACAAAAAGAAATACTCAAAAACTCGTTCGCAATAATGAGTTTGGAGTACCGTGTCAAGCGATCCACTACTTTTTTCTCCCGACCAGATTTTTGTTCAGATCATTTTTTCTTATTACCATGAAGTTAGCCGCGGTAGCCTGATAAAGCAGCTATGTTCACGCATAGTACATAACACGTTTACATGCTCTTGCTTCCCGCGTAGATTTGAAACCATGGGATTGAAAGTAAATTATTAATGTATTATGGTTAGAAAGAATATGGCAAAACTATTGGCCGTGTCCCATACATTCAACGAAAAGTACTGCAGATTTTTTCAAACTTACAGAAGATAAGACAAGACATATCAAAATTCATTCCATGTTTTTTTTTATAATTGATTTTACACGGGCAAATGGTAGTTTAGGATGCCGATGTCAGCGTGTCGACTTGAGTTTTATTTGAATAAGCATATACCCTATAATACCCGATAATGCCCAGGTAGCTAGTGTCGCCGATGGCAGCGTCCCGAGGGTGCGCTCCAAGTATTCTGACTTGGAAAAGCTGACCCTGGACCCGAACGATGTGCAGGTAGTCAGGGTACCCGATGACGCTGTTCCAAGGGTGCGCTCCTGGAATTTTCGCTTAAAGCAGCTGACCCTGGACCCGAACGAGGTCCAGGTAGTCAGGGTACCCGATGACGGTGTTCCAAGGGTGCACTCCTGGAATTTTCGCTTAAAGCAGCTGACCCTGGACCCGAACGATGTCCAGGTAGTCAGGGTACCCATTGACGGTGTTCCAAGGGTGCGCTCCTGGAATTTTCGCTTGAAGCAGCTGACCCTGGATCCGAACGATGTCAAGGTAGTCAGAGTACCCGTTGACGGTGTTCCAAGGGTGCGCTCTTGGTATTTTTGGTTGGAGTGCCTGACCCTGGACCCGAACGATGTCCAGGTAGCCAGGGTACCCGATGACGGTGTTCCAAGGGTGCACTCCTGGAATTTTCGCTTGAAGCAGCTGACCCTGGACCCGAACGATGTCCAGGTAGTCAGGGTACCCGATGACGGTGTTCCAAGGGTGCGCTCCTGGAATTTTCGCTTAAAGCAGCTGACCCTGGACCCGAACGATGTCCAGGTAGTCAGGGTACCCATTGACGGTGTTCCAAGGGTGCGCTCCTGGAATTTTCGCTTGAAGCAGCTGACCCTGGACCCGAACGATGTCAAGGTAGTCAGGGTACCCGTTGACGGTGTTCCAAGGGTGCGCTCCTGGAATTTTCGCTTGAAGTAGCTTACCCTGGGCTCAAACGAGGTCCAGGTAGTCAGGGTACCCGATGACGGTGTTCCAAGGGTGCACTCCTGGAATTTTCTCTTGAAGCAGCTGACCCTGGACCCGAACGATGTCCAGGTAGCCAGGGTACCCGATGACAGTGTTCCAAGTAGTTGACTCTGAACCTTAATGATGTCCAGGTAGTCAGGGTACCCGTTGACGGTGTTCCAAGGGTGCGCTCCTGGTATTTTTGATTGAAGTAGCTTACCCTGGACCCGAACGATGTCCAGGTAGCCAGGGTACCCGATGACAGTGTTCCAAGTAGCTGACTCTGGACCTTAATGATGTCCAGGTAGTCAAAGTAGTCAGCTTCCTCAAACAAAAATACCAGAAGCGCACCCTCAGGACACTGTCATCAGCGACCCTAGCCACTTGGACATTATCGGGTATCAGGTTATATCCTTATTCAAATATTCAGTCGACATGCCGACATCATCATCCTAAACCCTAAACCACCATTTGCCTATGTAAAAATAGTTATAAAAAATCATGTGATAAATTTTGATGCCTTGTCTTAAATTCAGATAATAGATTAATTATTTTCTACTGATTACGTATATTTTTTTTGTGTATCGCTCATCCATATAAATATTTGCATTTTGGAAAAATATCTATTTAATTTTATTTCTGACGCTAATGCATATACATTTTATTGATTATTATTTTTATAATATATTATACTCCGCAAAAAGAATTGAAATCCTCAAAAAACCTTTTTTAGAAAAAGTAAAAATGTTGCGTCAAGCATGTGGCAGAACTAGTTTATCTCTTATATTGCTTAAAAAAAAAATGAAATCCATAATAGACACATGAGTCAATCTATTATTTCATCAGTATTCATTCAGATTAATTCTCATATAGTTGGAGTATTACGTATTCTTATTACAGTTTACATACTATAGAAGACGTTGTCAACTTTAACTAACCAATTACGAAAAAACTTACCAGAATGCTCTTAGGTACCTCAGCAATTATTTGAAGAACTAATGACGAACCAAATTGACGCCACTTGGTAGGCATTTTTAACGTCTTAAGAATAATAATATTTCACTAAATCACTGGATGTAAAAATTATCATAGAAATATTATAGAAATATTTATAATTTACTGAGACATATGATCAATAGTTTGAATTATTAATATTTGTCTCTTTGAAAGACAATGAAAGTATTGATAATAGAAGAATATATAAAGTCTATCTGAATTATAGGATTAACTGCATTGCAATTACGATACAAAAATATATTTGAAATGAATCAAACGATTGAGGAGAGGTTGTGAAACCGTTTAACTAAAAATAAATAGGTAATGAAATAAATAGGTAATGAAGAATATTATATGTCAGTTTAATAAGGCATTCAAAGATATTCGATCCTACCAAGTGGCGTCAATTTGGTTCGTCATTAGTTCTTCAAATAATTGCTGAGGTACCTAAGAGCATTCTGGTAAGTTTTTTCGTAATTGGTTAGTTAAAGTTGACAACGTCTTCTATAGTATGTAAACTGTAATAAGAATACGTAATACTCCAACTATATGAGAATTAATCTGAATGAATACTGATGAAATAATAGATTGACTCATGTGTCTATTATGGATTTCATTTTTTTTTTAAGCAATATAAGAGATAAACTAGTTCTGCCACATGCTTGACGCAACATTTTTACTTTTTCTAAAAAAGGTTTTTTTGAGGATATACATATATATACGTTTTTTATACTTTAAAGAAACCCTTTCAGTAACTTAATCTTTATTACATATTTATATATAATCACATTCATTTGATCATTTTTACATGAAAAAATTGAACAAATTATTTTTGTAATCAAAATTTGATCTGAACAGTTCATAATACTACAAATAACATGTACATTAGTTTGATCTTTTACCCATGGCACCTTCAGCAATTGTGCTACAATAAAATTGATCACCGCAATGTATGAGTGAACTCGGTCTAATTATGTCATTACACCGTATAAAAGTAAAATCACTGAGCTGTCTATTCACAATTTTTACATGATTCACATTCGCATTAAAGCACTCATATTTAACATTTAGTACATTCATGAAAATTATTACAATATCAGTATCGACGTACTTCATTTTGCATATATTTCTTATTAATCCAAATACAGAATAATTTGTCACAAATCGTTGTTTCTTTTAGATTTTATAAAAGAGCAACTACTATATTGGCGACCTTTATAAATAAATTTCATGTATCTATAACATTCTCTCAGCTTTGTCAAATAAAAAATTTCCCTGAGGCACATAATTTTAATTCCTTTAAGTCTATAATTTTTTTTTCTTTTGGGTATATGATTAAAAATAAGATCAAAGACTAAACATCAAAGAATAAAATAATGTAGGTGTACACAAAGGTTGTGATTCGATTAAGTTATTCAGACTGCATATAAATACACACACACACACACACACACACACACACACATATATATATATATATATTTGCTTAAGGATGTGATTTAGAAATACTTTTTTCAATATTTCGTTAATATTTTTCAATTATTTTGTAAGACAAATGTGTGCTCAATAAATAAGATTAAGTGAACATTTCCCTGTTTCAGAATTTATTGAATATATTACAAAATTTTTTTTCTCTTCCAAAGGCTATTACCACCTGGGTATGTGCCTAATATTACAAAATACATTCTAATTAACAGAGAATGTCAAGTTCCATTCCACTATGTTAATCTCCTATAAAACGTACAAAAACGTACAAAAACGTACAAAAACATACGAAACTGTACGAAACTGTACAAAACTGTACATAAGCGTATGAAAACGTACAAAAACGTACAAAAACATACAAAAACGTACAAAAACGTACAAAAACGTACATAAACGTACGAAACTGTACGAAACTGTACAAAACTGTACATAATCATACGAAAACGTACAAAAACGTACAGAAACGTACAGAAACATTCAAAAATATACAAAAATGGATATAAATGTATTTTTTGTTCCAAATGGGACGTTTATAAACGGTTTTGTACGTTTTTGTACATTTTTGTACGTTTTTGTGAGGAAGTTATTTTTACTAGGGATACCTGTTGGAGCCTCTAGAGCCTCGTCCACGAGCATTGCGTTTCCTTTGGCAGTTGTGCATGATGTGTTCAATGTCAAAGAAATCGTCGCAGCTGAAACACAGCTTCTTGCCATCAGTGCGCGGGCACTCGTTCGTCCAATAACCTTGACCATCACATTTCCAATAACGATTTGTGATAGTTTGACAATGGCAATGGGAGCAGCCGCTTCCACTGCCGAACGTAATACTATATTTTCATTCATAACTGCCTGATGAGGCCAGTGAACCTAACTGGCGAAACGTCGCATTAAATAATTATATGGTGGATTTTGTGAATTTTCCCTTTTCCACTTCACTCTGGATTGGCCCTCAAAGATCGACAATTTATACATATTTGGAATTATGGAGGGTGCACAGCATAATAATACCTCCTTTCTACCGTTGTTTATCAATTTTCGATTTCAAATTCAAATTCAGTTCCTCCAAACACATTCCAAATAAATTCAGCACAATTTCAACTTTGTGAGCTAGATTTGATTATTGCGACTTTAATAAGTTACTTGTGAGTATTGAATGGCCAATTCAATTCTGCTCGAGTTTTTGCCTGCAACATATGTTTTGCCAGACTCGGTAACATATTCAAACTCCGTATCCTTAATTGAGAAGTAGCCAATTCCATTGAGATGACTTTTATCCAAGTTCCAAAATTCTTGGGAACACTCTTCATGGAAATACATCAGAGTTTGTTTCTTTTCTCGAGACAGATTGAGATTCTCCAAAGCTATGGCAAAAATTCCAAAATTGTACCTTCCGTATGGAATGATCATTTTAACATTCCATATTCAATTTTATTTTCAATTATTATCGTGCTTTATATTTGGCATCCAGCGTCAAATATTATTACACGAACCAGCATGCTATAAACTTAACCTAGAAACCACCATTCTTTTATTCAAATCGAGATATCATTCGTACGTCCGAGAATGATATTACGGCTAGTGACAGCCTGTCAGGTGGGCCCACCCGACCGACCGTCCTACTTCCGAATCAATCCGTTGTAAATACATTCATGTATATGGGACGTTCCACGTCAAGTGAGCATGGTCAAAATTTTTTTCGAAATTCTGCATTGACAAATTGATTGGTATCCATCCCCAGAATACTCAAAAATTTTTTCAGATTTTTAGGTGCATGTATGTGGAAGTTAGTCTATGCACTCAAAACCTGAATTAATCAAAATTTAACTTTTTTCTCAATTTTGAGAGCCCAAATAATCTTGTATATGTGTGAAAATGTAAAAAACCTGAGAACAAAAATTATGCTGAATACTACAAAGATTATAAAAAAAATTGTTTGACACCAGAATCCTCCATCCGGATAGGCTACTCTATTAATTAAACATGTTTCAACCAGTTTGGCTATGTTCGCCCACTTATTTTTGACCTTTCAAGTTATATGTACAAACCTTTGTTCGATAGCTTGAAAATGGTCTCATACATTTTTTGGAGAAATTCCAATATCTCCTGTAATTAATTGTTTAAATCTGCAATATCACAATCCCCTTCTTGTTAGTTTCAACATATCAGGTCCATGATGAAGCTCACAGTGAGGATATCATGCCTTCGGGTCATCAATCTCAGCCAAACTCTACAGATATGTTCCCTGACACTGGATCAAGCTACCTGTAGAGTTTGGAGTTCCAGCGCTGCCTTGTTATAGAACTTTTTATGACTTTAGACTGAGGCAGCTATATATAGATATACATATCTGCCTTGATTTGTCTAAAATTCACATAATTTTCATAATTTCATCAAGAAAATGATGTATTTTACTTTGTTTGGTACTATGAATAAATATTAACTCATGTAATTGACTTATATTGTGTGAACTGCAAGGCTAAGGTTGGAAACCCTACTGCAAAAAATCACCTGAGAAATCACCTGAGAAATCACCTGATTTCTCAGGTGATTCCTCAGGTGATTTCTCAGGTGATTTCTCATGCCAATTTCTCATGTGACCTTCATTACATAGAGTAAGTTATTCAATTTCCATATTAATTTTATTTTCTATTCAAATCAGTTTGAGGATCAATAAGCATTTGCGGAAAAGCGTTGAATCGCAAAAATGTTTGCGTGCTCATATGAAAATACGTATATATAGTGAATTTTCTTTCTCGGAGAGAAAACTTTGTGACGAATTAAGAATCAACCTCTTGAATTGTTATTGCAGAACTTTATTTGCGTAATCTATGAGTTTCAAAAATGGGTGTTTGAGCAAATGCAGAACGATATTTTTCGTGCACACCCTTCGGGTCATCAATCTTGACCAAAATTTGAGGGATCTCTCTTGATACTATCACCAGAGATCCCTGAAAGCCACAGGGTCTAACGCTCAGCCATTCCTGAGAAAAAAAAATAAAACATATTATGAGATTTTCAATTATTGGCGGTACAGGGCATAACATTGCATATGCTATTTGAATGCATATCAATACCCGCCAACCATATGTACCAATCAATTTTTTATAAATTTGACTCAAAGATAAACTCTAAAACTATCTTGACAAATTTCCACTGGTTTTAGGCATACTTCCCTTATAGGATGTATAAGGGTCTCAAGCACTATAACCAGGTTATCATGGGAAACATGTTATACCACTGTTATGGCCCGGCCGTGCCCCGCCCAGAATTTTCAAAATGTCAGATTGGCACGAGTCGCATCGTATATTTACGATGCGCATTTTCCCGCAAGCTACCCGAGTTGCGCCGAGAAGCGACATTAGGATTAAGCATACATGTATGAGTGTAAGAATGCGCTGATTGAGACGCATCCATGCGACGGATGGCGAGTTGCACGTAGTGCATGGGAATCATGAGGACAGCTTGCATTTTTGTGCAGCTGCCCAACGTGGAACGGATGAATGTCGGCTATAAGATATTCACTTATCAGCCTATGCGAAGCCACGAGCAGCCAGCGGGCGCTCGTGTGGGAATGTTATTTTATAAGTGCGAGTTGCACACGGCAACTGCGCAGCTCCCAGTTCTTAAGAAACGGCCATAGGATATTTTCTTATCGGCACGTATAAGCTGACGAGTAGCCAGCGGGCACTCGAGAGAGAGCGACAAGTAAATGAATAATCAAATATAATTAGCAGGCGTGCGTTGTTGATGGTTTATGCGCTAAGCAATTAAGAACTGATCCGGCCGGATCAGAATGCATTTGTATTTATGTGCCATAAGGGAGGGCGAATTGTTATTATTATTAGCCGGTTAATAGTTTAATAAATGGATGACGCGCAGATGCGTATATTAATATAAGGTGCCCTATTCATATAGATAGTTACGTAAATAAACCGATGCGCCTTGCAGCGCAAACATAGATTTGTAACGAAGCGAGCGCGCCTCGTAGTCATAAGTATTCGCGCGTGCGAACGGAGAGAAGACGCTGAGCCACGCGCGCTTGTTATCACTCCATGAGGGAGAGGTAATTCTCGCGAAGTGCTACTGCGCTTCCCAACCGTTTCGCGCCCGCGCTTCGCGCCCCGAGAGCGCATCTTGACGTGACGTCACGGCGCATATAAAAGATGCGGCCGCGGCGGACACGAGAGAGAGTACATCCGCGATAATCGCGAGTGCCACACGGGTGGCCGCGCGTGGAGCGCGCAGCGGCGCAGCTCCCCGCGAACGCGTAGCTTACTAACGTCTATCAATAAATAAGCGAAGGTGTATACGATCCAACCACGCGGGATCGGGTGTTAAGTGTAGTTCAAATAGAATAATAAATGAGTTAGTGCTAGTGCACATGCAGGTAGTTTTCTTGCAAAACCCTTCATCCGCACCACACACATTCCACCCGAGCCGATACGTTGATACGGCCCAGCGCGCCATGGAATACTCGGCTGCCACGCTGCCACGTTCCAGCCAAGGACGACTATGCGCCGGAGGGACATGAGGTATAAGTGGCCGAGCGGTCACTCGCGATAGTTTCGGTTTCCCAACGAAAGGCCGAGCAGAGCTATCCACACAAGGACATAGGGGTTTGTCGCCCAACCGCCCCTTTAAATAACGGTCGGGCCATAACAATGGTGACAGCGGTGGGATAGCTCTGTGTAACGGGATTAATGGGAATCCGAGGAAAAAGAGTATAAACAAAGACTTGAGGGTGGGGGTACGCGAGTCGCAAAGCCCGCTACCGACACACAACAGGAGAGTGCAGCGCAACTCACGAGCGAACCGACGTGCATCGGGCCGCTCCAATCGACAGACAGCCGCAGAGCACGCGACGAGCACCGCGTGCAGGTAATCAGTGATTAAGGTGAATCAGGCGACTCGCGGGTCGATGGCAAGAGCTCAAGTCAAGCTCCATGTCTGCGGAGATTAAGGTCTGGCCAAGCGGAATTTTCCGGGAATAATACAAACAGTGGCAAATTTTGGTGATTCAGATTGATTGGACAAGGAAAGGATTAATTAAGTAGTACATATGTATTATGTATTCCTTTTTCTTTATTGTGAAATAAGTGAGTGAGCGCACATGCACGCTAACTCAAGCAAGAGTGGCTGAACTGCAGCTCACGAACGAAGCGGCATCATCATCACTCTCGGAGGGCTCAAGCAGGGTCAGGTCGACCGACTCGAACTCTGGCATCTCCCTTCCACTACATGCAGTGGAAACCACCTCAGCTGCAACAGCAGGGACAGCAGGCTCATCAGCAGCGGCACCGTCCGGCTCGGCGAGCGTGACATCGGCGAGAGAGTCGAGCGCGTCGGCAGCCTCAGACACGGAGGCGACCGCAGGAGCGGGCTCTGGCGCGACCTCCACAACGGTCACGACAGACAAGGAGGGTGAAGGCGAGCGAGTTTCCTCGCCTCCAGCAGGAACAGCAGCGGGCGAGCTTTGTGCGGTACAGCTCCGCAAATGCGAGCCGCGATCCCCATAGGCCACCATACGGCCGCAGGCACGATGAGGCGCCTCGCGCCGTTGTAGCGAACACACTTGGGTATGTTCGTGGCGGGCTGAGGGCAACGTTGCCCGCCCACAGGGTGCGTGGAGGACCCATTCCAACCGGCTGTGTTCACGGGCCGGAGTGGCATTCATGATGCCTCGAGCCAGGATGCGACGAGCGTCTTCCTCCCGATAGTATCGGACGTACAGGAAGGTTTTCCCGTCGTCTCTCAGGTGCGCGTTGTAGCACACGATTGGGCCGTCGTCCGCCACCTGGACAACGGCATCCCAGACCCGCATGGATGGCGGGACAGTCAGTCTGATCCGGCAGTGATCAAGCTCCCCAGGGGCAGCAGCCGACCCTTGGAGCGGCGAGGTCACCGGCGAGCGCCACGGGTACCTGTTCCCAGCGCCAGGAGCCTTGGAGGCGCGCCGAGACCGACTGCGCCCACGACTCTTGTCGCGTCGCGCCACGACGTCGTCCGACGCCTCTTTGCTCTCCGCAGGAGCGACGACAGGAGCGGAAGCTTCAGGTGCCTCGGCCCTGACGCGGTGGTCCGCCGGGCCTGTGAGCATCAGCTCACGGGAAATTCGGGAGGCGAGCAGCCAGCTCCCCCATGCCACGTCGGCCTCACTTCTGGAGCCGAAAATGACCTCAACGGTCAGTGAGTCTGGCCGCAAATCCGAAAGGATTACCTCTGCGGGCTCCAGCCAGGAAGGAACGCGTAGCGGAAAGAACGAGCAGCCGCTCGAGCTGGCGCGCGCCACAATCTTGATGCAGCAAGGCGCAGCGGCCTCGCGGATAAGGGACACGTCCAGGAACATCTGAAAAGGAAAAGGAAAAAAATTTTAGAATTGTCAACGCACAACGCGCCGTGCAAGGGAAAGAAAGCACGCGCAAGCTACGAAGAGCCGCACAAAGCGGACGAGCCGATAGCTCTCCGCGCGGCGCCCGAGAAATCAGCGCGTGACGTCACACGATGACGCGACGCCTCCTCGGCAAGGGCGAGTACGCTCGAAGTTGCGGGGAAGGCCTCGGCTAAGAGAGCGCGAGCGAGACGGCGAAGAGCCGCACAAAGCGGACGAGCCGATAGCTCTCCGCGCGGCGCCGACCAGAAAGCGAACACGAAGCAACGCAGCCTCCCGCGACACGATCGCGAGGAACGCGTGCGTATCGCGAGGATTCACGGCGAAAGCGAAGAGACGCCGCGCCCCGCACCTCAACAGAGAGAAAAAGCACGCGCGAGCTGCGAAGAGCCGCACAAAGCGGACGAGCCGATAGCTCTCCGCGCGGCGATTGTAAACGATGCAGCGCGTCGACCGGCGAATTTGCGCGAGCGGAGCCCGAGATACAGCGCGTCAACAGGCAATGTTACGCAGCGGCGCAGCTCCCCGCGCACGTGAGACAAGGGTTGTAGGCACGACCTCGCGCACTGAAGACGCGAAGTCGCGTCGATATCGCGCACAGCGGCCGAGAACCCGCCGCACGACGCAGCCGAAAATTTGAGCCAGCGAGCGCCCGCCTGCAAATGGGGGTGCCCCGCACGTACCCACACACACACGGGAATCTGTTCGCGCAGCGAACTGAAAAGGCGCGCGTACAAAAAGCAAGGAGCCGCGGATTACACGGATGTCACGCACCAAAAACGATGAAAATCCAGCGTACGCACGTGCGAATCGCTAACACTCCGCGCACGATACCGGAGGAATATGTCCACGACCGCACTGGACGAGAAGGAAAAACTCACCTTGTACACCAAGAGGATAAGGCACCAGGGCAATGAGTGAGCAGCAGAGCAGGAGCAACTGGAGCGAGCGGCGATCAGCAGCTGAATGATCAGCGAAGTTCGATCGCAGGCACAATGAGCCTCGACGCGCCGGACGCAGCTGACGGAGGGCTTATCGCCGAAGTATGCGACAACACTGTATACGGGCGAAGGCCACTGAAGTATAACAGGAAACCGGAGCGCAGGCAATCGACCGCGCTAGTATTATAAGCCGTATGTATTTATGATCGAGAGGTATATGCCGATCGGGATTAGTTGTAAGGTGAAAATGGAACTTTCCGAGGTAGCTCAGGTAGAGGGATTTGCAGTTTCGGAAAACTCGGTACAGCGGTCCTCGTTTTGACCTGAGGGTAGGGGTGTTATGGCCCGGCCGTGCCCCGCCCAGAATTTTCAAAAATGTCAGATTGGCACGAGTCGCATCGTATATTTTCGATGCGCATTTTCCCGCAAGCTACCCGAGTTGCGCCGAGAAGCGACATTAGGATTAAGCATACTTGTATGAGTGTAAGAATGCGCTGATTGAGACGCATCCATGCGACGGATGGCGAGTTGCACGTAGTGCATGGGAATCATGAGGACAGCTTGCATTTTTGTGCAGCTGCCCAACGTGGAACGGATGAATGTCGGCTATAAGATATTCACTTATCAGCCTATGCGAAGCCACGAGCAGCCAGCGGGCGCTCGTGCGGGAATGTTATTTTGTAAGTGCGAGTTGCACACGGCAACTGCGCAGCTCCCAATTCTTAAGAAACGGCCATAGGATATTTTCTTATCGGCACGTATAAGCTGACGAGTAGCCAGCGGGCACTCGAGAGAGAGCGACAAGTAAATGAATAATCAAATATAATTAGCAGGCGTGCGTTGTTGATGGTTTATGCGCTAAGCAATTAAGAACTGATCCGGCCGGATCAGAATGCATTTGTATTTGTGTGCCATAAGGGAGGGCGAATTGTTATTATTATTAGCCGGTTAATAGTTTAATAAATGGATGACGCGCAGATGCGTATATTAATATAAGGTGCCCTATTCATATAGATAGTTACGTAAATAAACCGATCGCGCCTTGCAGCGCAAACATAGATTTGTAACGAAGCGAGCGCGCCTCGTAGTCATAAGTATTCGCGCGTGCGAACGGAGAGAAGACGCTGAGCCACGCGCGCTTGTTATCACTCCATGAGGGAGAGGTAATTCTCGCGAAGTGCTACTGCGCTTCCCAACCGTTTCGCGCCCGCGCTTCGCGCCCCGAGAGCGCATCTTGACGTGACGTCACGGCGCATATAAAAGATGCGGCCGCGGCGGACACGAGAGAGAGTACATCCGCGATAATCGCGAGTGCCACACGGGTGGCCGCGCGTGGAGCGCGCAGCGGCGCAGCTCCCCGCGAACGCGTAGCTTACTAACGTCTATCAATAAATAAGCGAAGGTGTATACGATCCAACCACGCGGGATCGGGTGTTAAGTGTAGTTCAAATAGAATAATAAATGAGTTAGTGCTAGTGCACATGCAGGTAGTTTTCTTGCAAAACCCTTCATCCGCACCACACACATTCCACCCGAGCCGATACGTTGATACGGCCCAGCGCGCCATGGAATACTCGGCTGCCACGCTGCCACGTTCCAGCCAAGGACGACTATGCGCCGGAGGGACATGAGGTATAAGTGGCCGAGCGGTCACTCGCGATAGTTTCGGTTTCCCAACGAAAGGCCGAGCAGAGCTATCCACACAAGGACATAGGGGTTTGTCGCCCAACCGCCCCTTTAAATAACGGTCGGGCCTTTACACCACTTCCCACCCAACAAAACACGCATTTATCTTGAGCCCACCCATGAATATATATCAGAATATATATTCTACACTTGAAAAAAAAAGGAAATACCGTCAACACTACTTCTCTCTTTCCTACAGTCCAGAACACTTGAATTTTTGACGTTAAACAGTCGTATCTATTCAAAACTGTGTCTGGACTTACAATATCCTCATGCGTGTGGATATTTCTTAAGCCTTTGGGACTGATGGGCACATGAGACAGAAAAAATGTACCTACTCACCTCAAGTAATATGCGCTTCATAGATATGATGCTGCAAAATAACCTATCCCTTACATGCATGTTGACAACACTGCAAGTTTGTTGGGGATTAGTTTTTGCGCAAACTTGTTCTTTTTTCTTGAATCACCATTATGTTCACCAGCTCCCACTGAATGTGTAGCCTCCAGCATTCACAGAAATGATGTCCTATAAAGGGAGAAAAATAACACTCCAAGCCTCATCCACTCATGATTGTACTCTTGAAGTACCTGAAAATGAAAACACAAAGAATCATTTTCTTTGAATTTAAAGGTTAAAAGTAGGAAAAATCTAGTTAAACTAACAGAGAAAGAGAGTTTCAGAGCTACATAAATTCAACTAGAGTAGAAATTAGACACCCAAAATCAAAGGTTAGGTTACACTATGTACTTATCTGATGATTGATGATCCTTTCTGCAGCAATCAGCTTTCCTTCATGATCCGGTAGGAGAATTTTCCCAGACCCAAATTTTAGAAAGAGTTTCACTTCCACAGCACTATCCATATAGTTGTACACAGAGTTACTATTAATTCATAGTTACATATAACCATAATTAAAAAAAATATTGTAGCTATTGTTAAATTATCGAGAAAATTGAATAATTATTAAATAATAATTAAAAAAAATGATATTACATAGTGTAACCTAACCTTTGATTTTGGGTGTCTAATTTCTACTCTAGTTGAATTTATGTAGCTCTGAAACTCTCTTTCTCTGTTAGTTTAACTAGATTTTTCCTACTTTTAACCTTTAAATTCAAAGAAAATGATTCTTTGTGTTTTCATTTTCAGGTACTTCAAGAGTACAATCATGAGTGGATGAGGCTTGGAGTGTTATTTTTCTCCCTTTATAGGACATCATTTCTGTGAATGCTGGAGGCTACACATTCAGTGGGAGCTGGTGAACATAATGGTGATTCAAGAAAAAAGAACAAGTTTGCGCAAAAACTAATCCCCAACAAACTTGCAGTGTTGTCAACATGCATGTAAGGGATAGGTTATTTTGCAGCATCATATCTATGAAGCGCATATTACTTGAGGTGAGTAGGTACATTTTTTCTGTCTCATGTGCCCATCAGTCCCAAAGGCTTAAGAAATATCCACACGCATGAGGATATTGTAAGTCCAGACACAGTTTTGAATAGATACGACTGTTTAACGTCAAAAATTCAAGTGTTCTGGACTGTAGGAAAGAGAGAAGTAGTGTTGACGGTATTTCCTTTTTTTTTCAAGTGTAGAATATATATTCTGATATATATTCATGGGTGGGCTCAAGATAAATGCGTGTTTTGTTGGGTGGGAAGTGGTATAACATGTTTCCCATGATAACCTGGTTATAGTGCTTGAGACCCTTATACATCCTATAAGGGAAGTATGCCTAAAACCAGTGGAAATTTGTCAAGATAGTTTTAGAGTTTATCTTTGAGTCAAATTTATAAAAAATTGATTGGTACATATGGTTGGCGGGTATTGATATGCATTCAAATAGCATATGCAATGTTATGCCCTGTACCGCCAATAATTGAAAATCTCATAATATGTTTTATTTTTTTTCTCAGGAATGGCTGAGCGTTAGACCCTGTGGCTTTCAGGGATCTCTGGTGATAGTATCAAGAGAGATCCCTCAAATTTTGGTCAAGATTGATGACCCGAAGGGTGTGCACGAAAAATATCGTTCTGCATTTGCTCAAACACCCATTTTTGAAACTCATAGATTACGCAAATAAAGTTCTGCAATAACAATTCAAGAGGTTGATTCTTAATTCGTCACAAAGTTTTCTCTCCGAGAAAGAAAATTCACTATATATACGTATTTTCATATGAGCACGCAAACATTTTTGCGATTCAACGCTTTTCCGCAAATGCTTATTGATCCTCAAACTGATTTGAATAGACAATAAAATTAATATGGAAATTGAATAACTTACTCTATGTAATGAAGGTCACATGAGAAATTGGCATGAGAAATCACCTGAGAAATCACCTGAGGAATCACCTGAGAAATCAGGTGATTTCTCAGGTGATTTCTCAGGTGATTTTTTGCAGTAGGGTTTCCAACCTTAGCCTTGCAGTTCACACAATATAAGTCAATTACATGAGTTAATATTTATTCATAGTACCAAACAAAGTAAAATACATCATTTTCTTGATGAAATTATGAAAATTATGTGAATTTTAGACAAATCAAGGCAGATATGTATATCTATATATAGCTGCCTCAGTCTAAAGTCATAAAAAGTTCTATAACAAGGCAGCGCTGGAACTCCAAACTCTACCGGTAGCTTGATCCAGTGTCAGGGAACATATCTGTAGAGTTTGGCTGAGATTGATGACCCGAAGGCATGATATCCTCACTGTGAGCTTCATCATGGACCTGATATGTTGAAACTAACAAGAAGGGGATTGTGATATAGCAGATTTAAACAATTAATTACAGGAGATATTGAAATTTCTCCAAAAAATGTATGAGACCATTTTTCAAGCTATCGAACAAAGGTTTGTACATATAACTTGAAAGGTCAAAAATAAGTGGGCGAACATAGCCAAACTGGTTGAAACATGTTTAATTAATAGAGTAGCCTATCCGGATGGAGGATTCTGGTGTCAAACAATTTTTTTTTATAATCTTTGTAGTATTCAGCATAATTTTTGTTCTCAGGTTTTTTACATTTTTCACACATATACAAGATTATTTGGGCTCTCAAAATTGAGAAAAAAGTTAAATTTTGATTAATTCAGGTTTTGAGTGCATAGACTAACTTCCACATACATGCACCTAAAAATCTGAAAAAATTTTTGAGTATTCTGGGGATGGATACCAATCAATTTGTCAATGCAGAATTTCGAAAAAAATTTTGACCTAGCTCACTTGACGTGGAACGTCCCATATGTATATATATGCGCACACACTCACTAGGAGACCGCTTGGGATTCGGGTCACCAATCTTGACCAAAATTTTTTCCATGTGTTCTGGTGGCCATAGTAGAGAGAATCCAGAATTTTAGGGTCCAACGCTCCCAAACTTCCCCGATATTAATTTATGTATCCTGGGTGGAGACGTTGTTCTCGTTCCAAATGACAATATGTCATCTGAGACGTATTTCCCTCACTGCACTGCACTGTAACTGTTGACACTTGAACACCACATCACATTCCATCCTAGAAAACAGATAGAAGGAGTAAATAGCGTGTACAAGCAACAAATCTTACTTTCATGTCTTACTCACATAGAGTAAAACATGAAATATATGGAAAAATCATCGATTATCAACTTTTCACTCTGTGCTTGGATACTGAAGCAATAACAACATGTATCCAAGCACAAAGACAACAAATATAGTATAATTGGACGACAATTCAGTGTCAGAATTGATTTTCACACATGAAAACTTCAATTCTGAACATTCGTCGACCAATATCATGCTATAACCAATATTATTTTAAATTTATCTACTCACAGTTTTGTTCTCGCTTCAATACAACTTCTGGCCCTGTACAGCTTAACTGGAATACAAAAATTATCACAAAGCAACATATTTTAAAGCATATATGCACACAGGCAAAGGTTAAGTTTACTTATCTGATATTTCTTGCGCCTTGAATGAAAAACCATCAGCTGCACACGATGAAGCTCCAAACCTGCTGGAAACACTTGAAAGAAAGTTGTGTACTTATAAACTTTAATTACGATTACTCAAACTGTTGTGAGTAAGCAATGTCTACTTGATGAGTACAGCATCACATGTCTAACTGACTGTGTTTACATACGACGCTTATGGTAATCTGCAGCGCTGTACCTGCATTACCGACAGAATCCAGCCAAGTGCTACGTGAAAAAATTCGAAAAAACGACAAAAAATTCTATCCCAACGGGTTTTTGTTATATATTCGGGATTTCTCTCTTTATCAAATATACATAAAACTGTATCATAACCGCTAAATTTTCTGCAAGCTTCAAGAGTATTGAGTATCATTTTTGATAAATTTGAATTTAATTTACTCAAATATACAATTTTGAATAATGTAGAATCATATATTGTCATAAGAATATTAAAAGTACAGTAGAATATAGAGTTATATTGTTTATTGTAATATATATTATATTGATAAAAAAAACAGGACAAAATTTAGTCTCCAATATGTTTTTAGAAATTATTACTGGCAGTGTGAATGAATGTGTCAAGATCTTAGAAATAATGGGTTCAATTGATAATAATAAATTAAACCCATTATTGAGCATCTTTATTGAAACTAGATCATCTGCACACGATGAAGTTTCAAATTTACTTTTACTCTGGATATACTGATAAAATTGAAAAAAACTTATGTTGCAATTACTCAAATCGTAAGTGTATGATAATGAGACATTTTAGGTATTAATTGCTGATTCGTATTGATAGGTATTGGTTCTTCACTGAGCAATCGATAGGATTCAATTTTGGTGGTAATAAGACATTTTTTTATATAATATAGATGCTTTTTAACAACTTTTGATCTTATAAATTTTTCGATTTTGTATTTATTGCTTTGGTAAATCAGACCACAAAGTTGATGGAAATTTGAAACCTCTAGAATCAAGCTATATGAGATTTGTTTTAAAAATAGATTGGTAAATGTAAAAAAATTTTTTTGCGCTATGGAGATCAAAATTCAAAAGTGTATAAAAATAATTTTTAAAATAAATGTCATTCTGTTGTATCTATATGAAATAGCTTATACGCATGCATAAAGGCTTTCATTTACAAATTCTAGAGCATATTGAATGTTCATTATTTATTTTATGTTAGGTTAATAAAGTGTATGATCTACACAATGTCAAAATAAAACCAGTAAATGTTAACTTCAATAATTTGGGTTGCATGTACGAGGTAGTGGTGATAAAAATACCACTATTACGAAGATTGATGATGTTGATATGAACGTAGATAAATTTGAAGCAATCATTGAATTTACTAAGTTTAATGAAATTGCTAAACTAAAAAACAAATCTAATATAAGTAAGTATTGCATTGGTAATGCATTATTAATGCATGTTATATACTCCGGACCTTATCAAATTGCCCAGGCACTGTTTTGCCCGCCAATCAAAAACGGGTCACGTGCTTTTTGCCCGCCAATGAGCTGAGACGTATGTAGGGGTAAGATCGATAAGGTCGGTAAGGCAGTTTTAATTGAAATCATCATCGCGTTATGACCGAAGGAAAATATCAAAATGTCCTAAAGAGTTTTGAAAGCTCTCTGCAAAATATTGATTTAATTGAAGTTGCAGAACATGGATTTTTGGGTTATTTGGGTTATTTGGAAAAAATATGAAACTTCTTTATCGATCAAGTTCCAATAGCTGATTGACCTGGTATGCCCTCATTGGCGGGCAAAAAGCACGTGACCCGTTTTTGATTGGCGGGCAAAACAGTGCCTGGGCAATTTGATGGGGACTCTCGTATAACCTATATATGTATATACAACAATTTATTTTTGAAATAAATTAACGATGGATGTTATTTTAGATGTAATTGCAGTTATAACAAATATAAGTCCTATAAATGCTTTTAATTCAAAAGAAGGCACACCACTAAAGAAACTAGAAGTGACATTAAAAGATGATACTGCAACTCAGGTAATAATGCCATATATTATATAAGAAGAAATGTCTAATATAATATGATGGATATACTTTATTAATGGACATATTAATATTTTATAGATAAATCTCATATTATGGAATAATTATGCTGAAAAATTTAAATATGAAGTTGGGGACATCATTGAAATAAAAGGAGGAAGAGTGGGAATATATGCTGGCTTATTCACCTTGAACAGATTGAGCACCACTATAATTAAAATCAATTCATCTGATCCTCAGTACAATAAGTGAGATATAACAGTTTGTTTGTTCATATTAACATTGTTAGAATTATCATGAGAATTCATGAAACGTAATTATTGTTGTTGCAATGTATGATATAAATTTTCAGAATCAAACAATGGTATCAAAACCAAACAAGTGTTCAAACCGATAGTGAATAAACATGTATTCATGCAAGAACATCCTCATAAGTTGTAAGTATATATATCGTACATAAAAGTTATTAAACATTCTCATGATACTTAATAAGTTTTATTATTGTTTTCAGATTCTCAGATGTTCAATCATATTTTGTAAAGTATTTCATTTTATATATATTTGATATAGCGTAAGTGACAATAGTAATATTTTGTTAAAAGATATATACAGCAATCTTAATGTTGTAGATTATTCCAATTCTAACGATTTGTTGGTATTTTTTTACATTAATAATGATGTTAATTTTTTGTTACTAGTTCTTTATTTCGAAATCGTTTCTATGCAGTTAGTGTTATTTCTGATTATGTAGCAACGATTTACACATTCAAAGATAGATTTAAATATAATTTATTAGTTCATGGCTATGCAAGTTATAAGATATACTTAATGGGTGGATATTATGCAGTGCACCCTCCATTATTCCAAAACCGCTTCCACTGCCGGACGTAATATTATATTTTCATTCAAAACTGTCTGATGAGGCCAGTGAACCTAACTGGCAAAACGTCGCATTAAATAAATATGTGTTGGATTTTGTGAATTTTCCCTTTTGCACTTCACTCTGGTTTGGCCCTCAAAGATCGACAACTTATACATATCTTAATGGGTGGACTTTGGCTGTTAAAAAAATTTCCAAAATATGTGTATTTTATTTGAGTAAAGCCATTAAGAGAGTGTTAGTAAACTCCATTTATTCTTTACTATTGCATCTTTTGCGTTGACTAACGTGTATTTATACCATAAATACATGCACGTACGATGATGGTGATTTTGAACTTGATTTACGAGATTTTGTCTTATAATGATACGCCCCTACGCCCCTACAATGTACTAGATTATGTTGCAGAAATTGTATGTTATAAGTAACATTGGACTTCATACACTTGGCGCATTTTGAATAATAAGAAAGTTTGTAGGAAGATAAAATAAAAAACAAAACTTTTTATAAAAAATTTCATGATATTCTAATTTTCCATGTAGCAAATTTTGGTGATATGTCCGATGACAGAAATCGATTGTAGAGTTGTGATCATCCAACATCACGATCCAAATTACGTAAAATATATTATTTTACTTTTGTTGAGTAAGACTAATCAGATCATTTCCTAATTGACTTGATTTCCTAATCAATGCTTATTAATCAATTATATCATAAAATTTTATGTTATTCATCCGGATGATATGATTTGCTCATTATGTTTAAGTAATAATGATTACCAGCAATACTATATGAATCCAAATTCCATTGAGACATTATCAAACAGTAAATGTGTTAGTTTTGGGGTACTGCAACCTTTATCTGTTCAGTCGAATGCATTAATTTTTATTATTATTTCTACATCTATCCTTGCATATTAAGAATTCATATAAACAAGTTTAATTCAGCATGTAATTGATCCAATTATTTTAAATGATACATGTTTAGTTATGTGATTTTAACTCTCAGCTTTGAAAATGCATTGTTTTTCACATAATGGATCGTCAGTCCACGGTAAATATAAGGACATAAATGCTAGATTAATCAATTCCATCTGTATTGTAAATGGTTTCTTTAATTAAATTTTTCTTTAGCTTCATAGCTCATTCTATATATTTCTCTCTCTCTCACTCACTCACTCACTCTCCCGTATACACGGAAAGAAGTCATGCACGACAGACGCGCTGACCCGCGCGTCAGACGAGCATTATAGCAGAGAGCTATCGTGCATCCATTCTGCGCGATATACGCGCAGAAACGACACCTCAGACGCGCATCACTGGCACATTCGTTGTGCATGGAGCATGGACGTCTTTCGCCGGTCACACTGCGTATCCTGCGCGCACAGTTCCAGAGCGACCTGCTTGGGTTTGTTACGAGGGTGCGCTCCACAAATTTTCTCTTGGACGGGTTGACCCTGGACCCAAACGGTGTCCAGGTAGTCAGGGTACCCGATGACGACATTCCACGGGTGCGCTTCTGGTATTTTTCGTTAGAGTACCTGACCCTGGACCCGAACGATGTCCAGATGGTCAGAGTACCCGATGACGGTGTTCCAAGGGTGCGCTCCTGGAGTTTTTGCTTGAGGAAGCTCACTCTGGACCCGGACGATATCTAGGTGGTTAGGGTACCCGATGACGCCGTTCCACGGGTGCGCTCCTGGTATTTTTCGTTGGAGTACCTGTCTCTGGACCCGAACGATATCCAGGTAGTCCGGGTACCTGAAAAACTTCAGGAGCGCACACTTGGAAGACCGTCATCGGGTACCCTGACCACCTGGACATCGTTCGGGTCCACGGTCAGCTGCTTCAAGCGAAAATTCCAGGAGCGCACCCTTGGAACACCGTCATCGGGTACTCTGACCACCTGGACATCGTTCGGGTCCAGTGTCAGCTGCTTCAAGTGAAAATTCCAGGAGCGCACCCTTGGAACACCGTCATCGAGTACCCTGACCACCTGGACATCGTCCGGGTCCAGGGTGAGCCTCCTCAAGCAAAAACTCCAGGAGCGCATCCTTGGAACACCGTCATCGGGTACCCTGACCACCTGGACATCGTCCGGGTCCAGGGTGAGCTTGCTCAAGCAAAAACTCCAGGAGCGCACCCTTGGAACACCGTCATCGAGTACTCTGACCACCTGGACATCGTCCGGGTCCAGGGTGAGCTTCCTCAAGCAAAAACTCCAGGAGCGCACACTTGGAACATCGTCATCGGGTACCCTGACCACCTGGACATCGTCCGGGTCCAGGGTGAGCTTCCTCAAGCAAAAACTCCAGGAGCGCACCCTTGGAACACCGTCATCGGGTACCCTGACTACCTGGACATCGTTCGGGTCCAGAGTCAGGTACTCCAACGAAAAATACCAGGAGCGCACCCTTGGAACACCGTCATCGGGTACCCTGACCACCTGGACATCGTCCGGGTCCAGGGTGAGCTTCCTCAAGCAAAAACTCCAGGAGCGCACCCTTGGAACACCGTCATCGGGTACCCTGACTACCTGGACATCGTTCGGGTCCAGAGTCAGGTACTCCAACGAAAAATACCAGGAGCGCACCCTTGGAACACCGTCATCGGTTACCCTGACCACCTGGACATCGTCCGGGTCCAGGGTGAGCTTCCTCAAGCAAAAACTCCAGGAGCGCACCCTTGGAACATCGTCATCAGGTACTCTGACCACCTGGACATCGTTCGGGTCCAGGGTCAACTTGTCCAAGAAAAAATACGTGGAGCGCACTCTCGTAACAAACCCAAGCAGGTCGCTCTAGAACTGTGCGAGTAGGATACGCAGAAATGACCGGCGAAAGACGTCCACGCTCCATGCACGACGAATGTGCAGTGATGCGCGTCTGATGTGCATGACTTCTTTCCGTGTAGTATATTTCTGTTTATCTCTTTGTTTACGTTCTCAATACGACACTAACATAAGTCTCCTTAGTATACTATGCAATATGAAAAAGGTGAGCTATTATAACGAGAGTTATGTATGTCTTTGATCGATATCTTATTCTATTATACAAACACGTGCATAATCAAAGCAAGTATCTACTCGTTAATATTTTATATTTTATGATTGCAAGTGGCTAAAATTGGTTATTTGGAATGTTACAAATCAATGTCAAATTATAAAGCGTGATATTGGAATTGCAAAGGAAAAACCTATCGTCAGAAAGTGTCCAAAAGTATTCAGGTTAGGTGAAAGAATCTACAATTTACTCATATTACATTCAAATTATCTTTACATCAACCGAGCTATATTTAAAAAAAATGGATATACTCATATTGCTTTCACATTCGAATGCGATATTATTAAAAAGTATCAATTATTCCTATGATTTTTATGGACCAACATACAATATACAATTATTAATCTACTTATTTACATTTCTTTATGTAATGTTTTACATATAAGATGTCCATTCTTTTAATAATTTCTAGTTGTTTTTGTTTGCTTATCTGTATAGAAATTTGGTTCTATCAATTATTCAGTTGATCAGTTCAATTGTTCATAGATTTTGTTATCAAATATATGTTCTGCATTTTAGCGTGCGTTCTACAATATAATATAAAACGATTGCAACTGCTTTTGAAGAATCTGGTTTGCATAAACAGCCTCTTGACGGGATTTGTCCATTTGGTGAATAAACATTTTTATTTATTTTTGTTTAATTATTGGATTTGAATAAATAGAGAATTGAAGATTAGTTAACAATAGAAACAAATACTTATGTATATATATATGGGCAATTTTCTGTGGGATCGAACATGGAACAATTTGATTTGGCTCAAAATTTTTTTTTAAGTTCTAGGGCATCATGCCAAATTCCCAGGATTTTTTTAAGATTCTTTCGAGCACTTTAACCCTGCTTAATAAATAGGCAAAGTTGCTGATTTTGCTGTTTTTGCATTTTCAGAGGCATTTTCAACCTTCATTTACACCCTGAAAATGACATCTGAGGCAAAAAATAAATCAGACACTCTTTTCTGCAAATTGCCTGAATTTTATAGAAAAATTGTCTCCAAGATCATTGGAGCACATTAAGTACTCCACATTACCAATTGGAGCCTCTATATTGGAACCCTGAGAGTTCGCTCGTCGAGCCCCATACCACATGGGTACTAAAAGTTGTCCCAACCCATACCACATACAGCCTATATAGTGAAAAAATGGGCCTGGACTCTGGAAGCTCCCAAAAAATTAATATATTAACTAAAATAGGGGTAAAAACAGGCTAAAATGACTATTCAAGGGGAGCCTTGGACCGCCAACACTTTCAATTTTTGCAAACACTCGTCTGTGGTATTATTACTATTATCCACTGTAAAAACTCACATTCTATCATACCAATACATATCCTGAGTTGTCAATATCATATTTATATAAATCAAGCATGACTATACTACTTGACGCCACCTAACTTTCAGTAGTTACATGTATTGATGGTCAATATATTGTCTCTATTGTGCTAAAATTGACAAGAAACTACTAATAAAGTACTTTGTCATGAATTGCATTCACTCGATGAGAAAGATTAATCCAAAATGTAAATTAAAATTGTGGATTACACGTATACCATATAACACACTAGGTAGTGCATAGATATCATATGATTTTTTTATATCAACAAGAAAATGTTGAAGTTCACTGAACATAGGTAATATTCATGAATATTGGACTCATGAAATCCACTCATATTGTATAAACTGCATAGCTAAGGTCCAAGCAGCTATCGCTGGGTTGGCTCAAAATACAACTTCAAGTTATTCACTCATGGAATTAGCTAATGTGAATCAATCCACTTAAAAGTATGATCACTAAACGCGCAATTTGATAAAGAATTCAAATATATATAGTTTGCCCGTGTTTAAATGACTTTATAAACCACTTTGTGAACGTTATACTTGCCTATACTAGAGACTTGTATGACCCATGTATTGCGCAGGTTAGGTTACCGACCATAGACTTTTAGACCAGCAAAGCCATTTTAGAAGCTTCAAACTCATTTCCGGACTGGCAAACTATATATATTTGAATTATTTATCAGAATGCGCATCTAGTGATCATACTTTTAAGTGGATTGATTTACATTAGCTAATTCCATGAGTAAATAACTTGAAGTTGTATTTTGAGCCAACCCAGCGATAGCTGCTTGGACCTTAGCTATGCAGTTTATACAATATGAGTGGATTTCATGAGTCCAATATTCATGAATATTACCTATGTTCAGTGAACTTTAACATTTTCTTGTTGATATGAAAAAATCATATGATATCTATGCACTACCTAGTGTGTTATATGGTATACGTGTAATCCACAGCTTATAATTTACATTTTGGATTAATCTTTCTCATCGAGTGAATGCAACTCATGATAAAGTACTTTATTAGTAGTTGCTTGTCAATTTTAGCACAATAGAGCCAATATATTGACCATCAATACATGTAACTACTGAAAGTTAGGTGGCGTCAAGTAGTATAGTCATGCTTGATTTACATAAATATGATATTGACAACTCAGGATATGTATTGGTATGATAGAATGTGAGTTTTTACAGTGGATAATAGTAATAATACCACAGACAAGTGTTTGCAAAAATTGGAAGTGTTGGCGGTCCAAGGCTCCCCTTGAATAGTCATTTTAGCCTGTTTTTACCCCTATTTTAGTTAATATATTAATTTTTTGGGAGCTTCCAGAGTCCAGGCCCATTTTTTCACTATATAGGCTGTATGTGGTATGAGTTGGGACAACTTTTAGTACCCATGTGGTATGGGGCTCGACGAGCGAACTCTCAGGGTTCAAAAATAGAGGCTCCAATTGGTAATGTGGAGTACTTGATGTGCTCCAATGACCTTGGAGACAATTTTCCTATAAAATTCAGGCAATTCGCAGAAAAAAGTGTCTCATTTATTTTTTGCCTCAGAGGTCATTTTCACGGTGTTAATTACGGTAGTTCCAGCGGTTGGTGTCGTATCAAGTCAGGGCCCTTTAGGGTGCTTTGCATTTTCTATGAATTCAGCTGGTCAGGTGAGTGGCTATCATATCTGAGTTATATTTAAACCACTCAGCGTAGGGGTAAGGAACGTAACAGACAATCGAAGGAATTTTATGAAACTTTCAATTGGCACCCTTTTTTTGGGTTGCTATAACTTATAGCCGGGATCTGGGAGATTACATACTCTAATTTTTATTGTCTCCGTTTCATCGATTACCTATACTATTTTTCATGGAATATCAATGAACTAGAAATAACAAATATTCCACGTTTTTGTGGTCAAGTTCCCATAAGTGATTGCTGAGGAATTCTATTTAAAAGGTACCAACCCCATTTGACACTATGTTAAACTGGACAGTTTTGAGGGTTTTTTTACTCGAAAATGGAGTCGATGACCTAAGTATTTTAACATAGCAAATTTTCCGTGAGTATTCTAGGTGTTTTGTACAATATTTTCTTAACACAATATTTATTTAATCTTAGGGAAGAAGTTACACAAAAGGGCAACGAGCCCTGGGTCGCCTCTCGCGGGCCGGAGCGAGAGAGAGCGTGAACGCGTGTTGGCCGGGAGAGAGAGAGATGGAGATCGAGCGGCACTTACTCGGCGTTGCGTGAGTCTCCGGCTCTATTTGGCGGTCGCGGTCAGCTCGGTTGCGGGCGCACGGGTCGGGAGCTGGTGGACCTCGGGGATGTCGCTGTCGTCTTCTTGGGGCGCGGTAGCACCTCGGAGCGGCCTCGCTATTTGAGCACACGTACGCTATCGCGCGCGAGGGCCGGCATAAAACTGATAAGCTTCCACCGCGCGCTGGGCCGGCCGAGCTTACTTCGGCCGTCTCCGCCTGACGTCACGCGGCGCAATACTCCAATTTTGTTCGCGACGCGGTCTCTCTCTCTCTCTTACCATTGTCGGCAGCGCTGGCTCTCTCGCTGGGCGCTGAAACATGGCTAAATATTTACATATGACATAATATTGTGGAGAGATATCACAGGGCCTGATATAATAAATAGTTATAATTAGTAGCCCGTGACAATATGTATATATATATATATATATATATATATATATATATATATATATATATATATATATATATATATTGTCACGGGCGGATAATTCATTATCAGGCCCTGTGAGATCTCTCTCCACAATATTATATTGTTTGTCAATTTTAAGTTATGTTTCAGCGCCCAGCGAGAGAGCCAGCGCTGTCGACAAGGTAAGAGAGAGAGAGACCGCGCCGCGATCGGGATTCAAACCTCGCGCCGCGTGACGTCAGCCGGACACGGCTGAAGCAAGCTCGGCCGGCCCAGCGCGCGGCGGAAGCTTATCAGTTTATTGCCGGCCCTCGCGCGCGATAGCACGTGCCCTCGAATAGCGAGACCGCCCCGAGGTGCTACCGCGCCCCAGGAACACGACAGCGACATCCCCTAGGTCCACCAGCTCACTACCCGTGCGTCCGCGACCGAGCTGACCGCGACCGCCGAATAGAGCCGGAGACCCACGCAACGCCGAGTAAGTGCCGCTCGATCATCATCTCTCTCTCTCCCGGCCAACACGCGTTCGCGCTCTCTCTCGCTCCGGCCCGCGAGACGCGACCCGAGGCTCGATGCCTCATACTTGTGTAGAATCTTCCCTTTATCTCAATTAATAAACTTTGTGTTCGTCAGAACCGTTGTGCATTCTTTATTGCCACGCTATTCCTGCCAAAGATCCCATTCCCGCGCACACGAGTTTCACCACCTCGTGCGCGCATTTGTTATCATGCTCCAGGCCCTAAGGCCATTACAGTATTAATTATTAATAATAAATACGGCGGTGATAACTGGCGCCCAGCAATCGTGGTGCTGGAATAGTGTGGCAAAATAATTAGTTAAAATCGCAAAGCGAAAGCGCAACAGGTATACCTGTTCCCTCCAAAATTCAGCGACCATCTTTTCTCCCTCGTCCCGCGGCAGCAGCGACTGGCGTAGCAACAACAGCGCCGTGCGCTGAGGCAATTTTCGCGAAAAGGCACGAATAATAAACTTGTGGGAGAATTATTGATGCCAAATAGTCTCCTCCAGGAAGAGACAAGCACAGCGCCAAATAATATTTATAACGGACGATAGATATACATATTCCCCCTGTTCAACCGCGTGTCCGCACCGACCACGAGGCGAGCATATATACGCGCCGTCCCGAAAACATTGACCGCTGCAGCGAAGCGGCCGGATTCAAACCCGAGCAGCGCGTATACGCACCAGCCTGGAAACATCGGACGGGCCAGCGAGTGAACAGAACCTATGGGCCGAGGAAAAACATCGACTACATATTTGTAAACACGGGTTAGCGAGTCGTCAAGCGAGGAAAGGCATGAACTCATGCAGTTTCGAAGTTAGAATAATAAGTTAAACGCCTCTTTGGAACATAATAATTTTCAAGCTGGAACGGCGGAGGGATCGCTCCGCCGGAAGCGACGAGAATGGTGGGTTGTCGCCGGCCACCCGAAGCTGGCGACCCTTGGAGCGGGTAGGGCAGGCCTACACGGCGGCTGCCTCGACTGTCGCCACGGGGGCCCAGTTGCGGGTGGACCGGGCGCGGGGAGAACGACGGGCGTCAGCGACGACCCAGCGGGATGAGGGCCCGAGGCGGCGCAACCGGGGGCTGAGTTTTCGAGTGCGGGGCACCGCATTCGGGGGGGTTGAGCGTCTGGCGGTGGACCCAGCACTAGACCCGCCCGACTACTCGTGCTTCTCGTGCTGGAGATCGATGCACGAGAGGCGCGGGTGCCCGAACCCCGGCGGCTGGAGTTTTTGCTTTAATTCCTGCCGCCGGGACGTGGGTGTCAACCGGTGCCCGCGATGCGCGGAGGCGTATCGGCGGTGGATGGGCGCGCGGCAGTGGATGCCGCGCCCCACATCCCCACCGCGAACGGATCGCAGCCGCAGCCGAAGCCCGCTGCAGCGCGACGCTGCGCGTATTTGCGGCATGGCGGCTCGAGACGGGCAAGACCCAGACATGGTGCGGTTCCTCCTCACCCAAAAACGACGGGAGCGGTTGGAGAACACCACCAGGGAGGGAACCGCCCCCCCGCCCCAGATTCGGCCAGTGGAGGTCGCGCGGGCGCAGAACGAAGGGGCGGGCGGGCAGCGCAGCCCTACGCCAACGGCACCGACCACCTCGACTCCAGCCGCGAGGGTGTGGCAGGCTTCGGAGGTGTCCTCGGTGTCGGGAGAGAGACGGGCACGGGGCTGGCACGAGCTGGTGCGCAGCCTAGCGCACTTGCCAGCGGAGGTGCAGTCGGCGGTCCTCCTGGCGGCGGTGTCTCAGGATGCCACCGTCAACGAAGACCAGGAGGGGCAGCCGTAGAGCGGATAGGGGGGGTTGTTGAACGCCCGGCCGCCGGGTCCCCGGGGGACCCTGTTTCCACCGTTGCACTACCCCTTACCCCGTCTCACTCGGGTCCAGCTGACGGACCGGGTGGTCCGGCTTAGGGAGGGGGAGTTATGACGGGGAAACCCGTCAATGTAGACGGAGAGGCTGCTCCTCTCCGATCCGGC
The DNA here is from genome assembly GCA_020882685.1 of Aphelinus atriplicis. Classification (NCBI taxonomy): domain Eukaryota; kingdom Metazoa; phylum Arthropoda; class Insecta; order Hymenoptera; family Aphelinidae; genus Aphelinus; species Aphelinus atriplicis. Next base: position 59,881,221 of record CM037075.1, on the reverse strand, counting down.
CGGTACGGCAGACGCCGGCTCGGGAGGGCAGCACTCTCCAGCGCGTACGCGAGCCGCGGCGTGCAAGAGTTCCAGTGGCGCGCGAGGCCGCGAGCGAGCACGAGGCGGACGGCCATTCTCGTCCGGTGCCCGCAGCCCTCAACACGCGACGCGCGCGAGACCCCGAGTTACCGAGCCCCGAGAGTGTGCAGAGTGATCGTGTGCGTGTGTGCGACGTGCCCAGGACGTCGAGGCCGACGACGACGCGGCCACCAGCGACCCGAGCGAGCAGCCAGCAGCAGAGCCCCCCCGACGTCACGGCCAAGCGAAGCGCGCGGGTAGACCCCGTTTCGAGTCTCCGCGCGCGGCCGTTTCCCCCCCCCCCCCCCCGAGAGATCCCCCCATGCTCCCGAGCGAGAGCTAGCCGTGGCACTCCTGGCGCCCGTTATAAATACGGAGTGCCCGCGGTAGAGCCAGTCCTTCGTGTAACCTGGTGCGAATGGGCACCAGGTCACAACCCCCATTGTGGCCTCTCGATTTATCCCAAATTTCTCACGTCGATTCCCCAACGACGCGGTTCGAGGCTGTCCTCACCTGAGAAATAATTTTGCGAACGAGTGAATACTTTCGACGATATATTCGGGGTACGCGAGAGGCTCGTTAGCGAGTTTCCTCGCAAATAAAATATCTACCGTCGCATGGCGCCCAACGTGGGGCATACGCCTTTGAAAATTGAGAAATTTGCGGAAAATCGAACAAAAAACGGTTGAGTTGAGAGAAAATTTTGTATGAGAAATTTATCCGTTTGAGCGCGAAAAACTGAGAGCACACCGCGAGCGAGTAGAGAAATAAGTCGAGTAAGGGGAATTCAAGCGTTTTTGAGTATAGCACCCAAAGTCAAGCCAAATCCGAGAAAATCGAGACAGAAAATCTGTTGAGCGGATTAGTAATTCCGAGACGGATAAACAATACCCCGGGTCAAGCGTTCTCGGAAGCGGCCGGTTTCGACAAGTCGAGTCGAGCGGGCCGGCTCATTCTCGGAACGGCGCGCAGTTGCCGGGCGGGCGCTGCCGACTATATACTTGGTAACAACAAGCGCATGTGTTAACATTAGCGCTATGGAGAATTTCGAGCTACACGAGCAACGAATGCGTGCGCTCTTCAAGAGACGTGAGGTATGCGCGATACGATGCCAGATCGTGACTTTGTCGGCCGCGGAGCTTATCGCCGTATTGCGCGATCGATTAATTCGAGCTTTGTGTCGCGAGGATGATACGCTGGCGATAGTGACGCCGTGGTGCGAAATGGACCGCGCCTTTCAAGTGGTTGAGGAAGAAACGGTGCGCGAGCGAGAGCTCGTGGAGTCGCGGGAGACGAGCGCCAAAGAGGGCAGCGTAAAGCACAGGTTGGAACGGGCGGACGTTCATGCGCCGCCGCGCACGTCATCGTTTCTCGCGGAGGGACTGCCTACGCGCGCCGCGGTGACAGCGCCGATCATACCGGTGATTATGACGACGTGCTCGCGGACATCGGCGATAGCGCCTACGATGACAACCTCGATGATATCCGCGCCTTTTTCAACGCCGCTCGCGCATACAGATTGTATAGGTGTATGCATGTGACTGACGAGTCAGCACATTTCGGGCGTTGAGCCTCGGCGCGCCCGCACGAGCGGCAGTTGCATTTCAGCTGCGCTTTGAGCATGTATAGTATGATGTGCCTCTAATAAATATATATATCCTATCATATTCAGATAGATCATTGTTTAACCTTACCCACGATCAAGACATTACAATGGCGACGAGGATGTTCGAAATAATAGTGAAAAAGTGACTATATGAAGCTGCAGGAAGGTGCAGACGTGTCAAGTTATCGTGTACAGCTGCAGAAAGGTGTAGCTGATTTGTAAGGTGCGCAACTCAAAAAAATTGACGAACTGATTAAGGTGCATAGGTAGATGCAGAAAGGTGCAGGCTACATATATTACGTATGGGTAATGAAAAAGAGGTAGTTGAAGGTAAAAATGCTACGTGGGTACACTTGGTATCCAAAAGAGAATAAATTGAGTATAAGATAATTTTACACTTGAAAGCATACTAGATTTACTACCCGTAGACGAATTAATAACCATTTGCACCAAAGGGAATATCTTAATAGAAAATTACCAAAAGATAGATTGATTGAACAATTAAGTAAGTACGAACAAGAAGGTATATTAGAACTCTTGACAATAGATGTTTTGAGAAAAATTGCTAAGAAACTGATAGAAGATTATCGAGAAAAATTTAAAGTGGCAAGTAAAGACGCGTCAACTGTGGAACAAAATTCCAGCAAAAGAGTTGACGAAGAGAAAAACGTATTCGGAAGAGCGAAGAATTTAGTTGACGTCAACAGTGAAGAAATTGAAGACGGTGAAATAAATTCACGTATCGAATTTTTGCTGCATAAGGATGATTGGGACACATTCATTGAACAAATGGAAATGTTCTTTGAGGCAAAGGACATCAAAGAGGAAAAAAAGAAAGCTCATTTGCTGATGCAAGTAGACACAGAAGCATTTAAATTAGCGAAGCAACTTGTATCGCCAGGGAAAATAAGTGAAAAGACGTACAAGGATATCGTGAAAATTATGAGGGAACATCTAAGCCCAAAACCATCAGTAGTGATGGAGAGATGCAATTTCTATGTGACTAGAACAGAAGCGTCTGAGTCAGTGGCTGACTTTTAAGCAAAATTAAAAAAAAATAACACTAAGCTGCGATTTTGAAGGAAATTCAAACAAAGCTTTCCCTTTGAGAAAGCAAAACAGCTTTGCGAGATCGATTCGTTTGCGGTCTAAGGAGCCATGACACTAGGGTGGCATTATTCAAAAAAGAGAACTCAACGTTCGAAGATGCTTACGAAGAAGCAATATCTCAAGAAAATGCAGAAAGAAATGCATCGGGTACGCAAAATATACTACAGGGTAAAGAGTGAAAAAGAGAAGTTTTTGCACTGAAAAATACATATCAGCATCCAGATTGGAAGAAAAAAAGCACAGTGAAACCGGAGCGGCAACCAGAGCAAGGTGCACGACGTCAAGGACCTGCTGACTATAAAACAAATCAAAACAAGGATCAAAAAGGAATTGTTTGTTACTGTTGCGGAGAGCCGAATCACAAAAGCATCGAGTGCAGATTCAAAGAATATATTTGCAACGGGTGTGGCAGAAAAGGACACTTATAGCAAGTTTCAAAAGCCAGAAACAAGGAAATCGAGAGCAGCAACGAGTACAGCTGATGCAGCACAATGGAGGGACAGCAAGCAATAGTGGACGAACTGATGACGACGAGAAGGTGACGAATGAAAATGAACAGTGGTCAAAAAGCAAGAATGAATTTTTGTACATAGAAGGGTATGGCAAAAAGGAATTTGTTGGTAAACAGGTAATCAATAATAAAGATATGGAAGGTAATCGGATGTTTGTAAATATATGTATAAATGGCGTTATTGTGAAAATGGAAATTGATACAGGCACTTATGCTACGGTTATTTCGAAAAAATGTTATAATGAGAATTTTAAGAAATTTGAGATTATAAAAAGCGAAAGTAAATTGAAAACGTACGATAACAGTATTTTGCAATCGCTAGGTAAATTAAATAATTCAACGGTACAATTTCGAAATAGAGAAAATGTATTAGAGTGTTTTGTGCTACCAGGTACTGGACCATCGTTGATGGGAAGGCAATGGTTAGCAGCGTTTAATTTATGGCCGTTGAGTTTTGGAAAAAATTTCGAAAACAACGTTAATATGTTAAATATTGAAAATGTAGCGAAGAGTGTGAAAGAAAAATATCAAAATTTGTTTGATGACTCACCAGGAGTATATAATAAAAGTCAAACGAAAATCTATTTAAAAGAAAATGCAAGACCAATTGCGCTGAAATGCAGAAATGTAGCGCATGCCTCAAGACCATTAGTAGAAAAAGAAATTGATAGATTAGTAAATTTAGGGCATTTGAAGCCAGTAGACGTGAGCGAATGGGCCACGCTGATTGTTCCAGTATTTAAAGATAATGGAAAAATACGCATTTGTGGCGATTTCAAAATGACGGTAAATTCATACGTTATCATTGATAAATATCCTCTACATACAATAGACGATATTTTTGTAAAACTGCAAGGTGGAAAATTTTTTTCTGAGTTGGACTTAAGACATGCATATATGCAATTTCCTGTAGATGAAGAATCTTCAAAATTGTTGACGATTGTAACTCACAAGGGGTTATTTAGGTACACAAAGGTACCTGAAGGGGTATCACCTGCACCTGCGGATGTGCAGAAAAAAATGGATGAATGTTTGAGAGAAATTGATGGTACTATAGCGTATATTGATAATATTTATATAACCGGTATAACAGAAAAGAATCATTAGGAAAACCTGCATAAGGTGTGTAATAGATTACAAGAATGTGGATTGAAGCTGAATGTAGAAAAATGTAAATTCATGCAAGAGAAATTAGAAGTTTTAGGATTCGTAATGAATGCAGAGGGTTTACATAAAGCAAAATTAAAAATACAGGCGATGGTTAAAGCGCCTCAACCGACAAATAATGAAGAGTTAGCATCTTTTCTTGGGTTAATAAATTTTTATGCTCGATTTTTAGAGAAAAGGTCGGAAAGATTAGAGCCATTATACGATTTATTGAATAAAGAAAAATTTGAGTGGAATGAAAGGTGTTCGACAGCTTTTGAATGGGTTAAAAATGAATTAATTTCACCAAAAGTTTTAGTGAATTGCGACCCGAAAGAAAAAGTAGTTCTAGCATGTGATGCTTCGGATTACGGGTTGTCAGAAATTATATCACATCAGTATAAATATGGGACCGAAAAACCAATTGCGTATGCGTCGCGAAAAATAGCAAAGAATGAACTGAACAGAAAAATACTTGACAAAGAAGCCATGGCTATAGTTTTTGGAGTTCAAAGATTTCATCAGTTTCTATTTGGTAGAGAATTCATTTTGCGAACAGATAATAAGGCATTAGAATGTATACTGGGTCCGAGAAAAGGGATTCCATCGACAGCCGATAATCGTTTTCAATGATGGGCTTATTATTTATCGGGATTCAGGTATAAAATAGAACATGTGAAATCAGAAGCAAATGGGAACTGCGATGCTTTGTCTCGATTGCCCATAAATGATGATACGGAAATGATAGACGTTGATTTCTCACATGTAAGTTTTTTCAATGAAGGGGTAACTGCATTTGATTACAAAATGTTAGCGGAAATGAATAAAAAAGATGAATTAATTTCTACAACAATTAAAAGAGTTTTAGGTTGTTGGCCAGATAATACAAAGGAAATGACGAGCGAAGAGAAAAGTTTATATAGTAGAAGGTTAGAATTAACAGATGAAAAAGGTTGCTTATTTTGGGGCTTAAGAGCAGTAATTCCAGAGAGCATGAGAAAATTAATCTTACGGGAATTACATGCTACTCATTTAGGCATTGTGAAAATCAGAATGTGTGCACGTTCGTATGTTTGGTGGCCTAACATTGATCGGGGTATTGAGAATCTAGTGAATGATTGCAAAGTTTGTATGATGGAGCGGAAGAAACCGCCTAAAATGCCGTTAACGACATGGCCTTGGCCGGACAAATCTTGGAGCCGTATTCATTGTGATTTTGCAGGACCATTTTATGGAAAAATGTGGTTAATAGTTATTGATACACACTCCAAGGGGACAGAAATAATTGACTTTAACAATAATACAAAAGCGTATAGATTGATAGCGGAATTTAAAAAATTATTCGCTAGATTCGGTCTATTGCTACATTGCGTAACGGACGGGGGACCGCAGTTTAGAAGTAATGAATTTCATGATTTTTTAACTAGAAATAGTGTTTACCACACGATATCTCCAGCCTATCATCCAGCTACAAATGGAGCAGCTGAAAATTTTGTTCAAATTTTTAAAGATAAGGTTACTAAAATTGTCAAGGGGGGAGAGTCGCTGGATGATGCAATTAATATATTTCTATATGATTATAGAAGTATTGGAATTGTACAACGCGTAGGAGCCCTGCGTATTTAATGTCAAAACCTGAACTAAGAACGAGATTTGATTTACTTCGACCTAATGTTATAGAAACTGTAGCAAAAAAGCAACGTGAGCGAATTGTAGCTCGACCCGGAAAACGAAAGATTGAATTGTCATCAGGCGATAGTGTTATGATAGATGAGCACAGTGTAAGATCAGGTAAAAGGTCAAGCGGTACCATTATTAAACAAGTTTCACCATCCACGTACATCGTATCGGATGAAAAAGGTGTGACTGTTAAACGACACATAGATCAAATAATTAAGAGCAATTATTCGAATGTAAAATTGAGACGCTCTCCGCGTTTTCAGGGAAACTCAGACATAAAAGAGGCGGAGAGTTGTGGTGTATGCATGTGACTGACGAGTCAGCACATTTCGGGTGTTGAGCCTCGGCGCGCCCGCACGAGCGGCAGTTGCATTCCAGCTGCGCTTCGAGCATGTATAGTATGATGTGACTCTAATAAATATATATGGGACGTCCCACGTCAAGTGAGCATGGTCAAAATTTTGTTCGCAATTCTGCATTGACAAATTGATTGATATCCATCCCCAGAATACTCAAAAATTTTTTTAGATTTTTAGGTGTATGTATGTGGAAGTTAGTCTATGCACTCAAAACCTGAATTATCTGAAATTTAACTTTTTTCTCAATTTTGAGAGCCCAAATAATCTTGTATATGTGTGAAAATGAAAAAAAGTTGAGAACAAAAATTATGCTGAATACTACAAAGATTATAAAAAAAAATTGTTTGACACCAGAATCCTCCATCCGGATAGGCTACTCTATTAATTAAACATGTTTCAACCAGTTTGGCTATGTTCGCCCACTTCTTTTTGACCTTTCAAGTTATACGTACAGACCTCTGTTCGATAGCTTGAAAATGGTCTCATACATTTTTTGGAGAAATTCGAATATCTCCTGCAATTAATTGTTTAAATCTGCAATATCAGCATCCCCTTCTTGTTAGTTTCAACATATCAGGTCCACGATGAAGCTCACAGTGAGGATATCATGCCTTCGGGTCATCAATCTTAGCCAAACTCTACATATATGTTCCCTGACACTGGATCAAGCTACCGGTAGAGTTTGGAGTTCCAGCGCTGCCTTGTTATAGAGCTTTTCATGACTTTAGACTGAGGCAGCTATATATAGATAGTTATATATATCTGCCTTGATTTGTCTAAAATTCACATAATTTTTATAATTTCATCAAGAAAATGATGTATTTCACCTTGTTTGGTACTATGAATGAATATTAACTTATGGTTTCACTTATATTGTGTTAACAGCTGTAGACGGGTGGTCTCAAATCACATGCAAGTTATTTACACATGAAATTATAAACATTAACCAGGAATATGTGATTTGAGACAACCGGTCAATAGCTTTTCCAATATTAGCCTTGCAGTTCACACAATATAAGTCAATTACATGAGTTAATATTTATTTATAGTACCAAACAAAGTGAAATACATTATTTTCTTGATGAAATTATGAAAATTATGTGAATTTTTGACAAATCTATATATGTATGTATGTATATCTATATATAGCTGCCTCAGTCTAAAGTCATAAAAAGCTCTATAACAAGGCAGCGCTGGAACTCCAAACTCTACCGGTAGCTTGATCCAGTGTCAGGGAACATATCTGTAGAGTTTGGCTGAGATCGATGACCCGAAGACATGATATTCTCACTGTGAGCTTTATCGTGGACCTGATATCGTCGCCTGGGGGGAAAAAGCAACGATCTCAGAAACGCGCTAAAGAAAGATCTATTTCGATTTAAGCGAAATAAAAAGATCTATTTCAAATTGAGCGAAATAAAAAGATCTATCTCGAATCGAGCGGAATAAAAAGATCTATCTCGAATCGAGCGGAATAAAAAGATCTATTCCGAATCGAGCAGTATAGAAAGATCGTTTTCAAATCGACTTTTAAAGAAAGATCTAACTCAGATTTTACAATATAGAAAAATCTATCTCAGGTTTAATTTTATTTTGCGGCGTTTTTTCGAGTTCGGAGTTGATGCGGTACGCGCGCACTTGAGTGCGATTGCTTATGTGCGTGTGTATGTATGTAAATATGTGTGTATGTGTGTGTGTAAGGACACATCTGGATGTAATATGCCAAGTTAACTATTTACGTTAAACAGTTTTTGCCTCGATGGTTTATCGTAGAAATTTGTATACATGTGTTTTTGAGGTCGCTAATAACGAATCCCGCCTCAAATTTTGAAAATTCAAATTAGAGCCTCTAAGATCACCTGACAACATTTTGGAAAAAAAATTGAATTTTTTTAAAAATCGGTATTTATGGGTTTTTGAGGTCGCTGATTACGAATCCGGCCTAAGATTTTGAAAATTCAAATTTCAAGCCTCTAAGATCACTTGATATTTGGAAAAATTGAACTTTGTTGAAAATTGGTATACATGGGTTGTTGAGGTCGCTGATCACGAATCCGGCCTCAGATTTTGAAAATTTAAATTGTTGAAAACATCATGTTGGTTATACGTTTAATATGACTCTCGTCTCTACGTGCTCAAGGTTAAGGTCGGATTCGTAATCAGCGACCTCAAAAACCCATGAATACCGATTTTTAAAAAAATTCAATTTTTTTCCAAAATTTTGTCAGGATCTTAGAGGCTCTAATTTGAATTTTTTAAATTTGAGGCCGGGCAAAAATTGTTCAAAGTAAATAGTTAACTTGGCATATTACATTCAGATATATCCTTACACACATACACACATATTTACATACACATACACGCACTCAAGTGAGCGCGTACCGCATCAACTCCGAACTCGAAAAAACGCCGCAAAATAAAATTAAACCTGAGATAGATTTTTCTATAATGTAAAATCTGAGATAGATCTTTCTTTAAAAGTCGATTTGAAAACGATCTTTCTATACTGCTCAATTCGGAATAGATCTTTTTATTCCGCTCGATTCGAGATAGATCTTTTTATTCCGCTCGATTCGAGATAGATCTTTTTATTTCGCTCAATTCGAAATAGATCTTTTTATTTCGCTTGAATCGAAATAGATCTTTCTTTAGCGCGTTTCTGAGATCGTTACTTTTTCCCCCCAGGCGACGATATGTTGAAACTAACAAGAAGGGGCTTGTGATATTGCAGATTTAAACAATTAATTGCAGGAGATATTGGAATTTCCCCAAAAAATGTATGAGACCATTTTCAAGCTATCGAACAAAGGTTTGTACGTATAACTTAAAAGGTCAAAAATAAGTGGGCAAACATAGCCAAACTGGTTGAAACATGTTTAATCAATCTATCCGGATGGAGGATTCTGGTGTCAAACAATTTTTTTTATAATCTCTGTAGTATTCAGCATAATTTTTGTTCTCAACTTTTTTTCATTTTCACGCATATACAAGATTATTTGGGCTCTCAAAATTGAGAAAAAAGTTAAATTTTGGATAATTCAGGCTTCTAGTACACAGACTAACTTCCACATACATGCACCTAAAAATCTGAATAAATTTTTGAGTATCCTGGGGATGGATACCAATCAATTTGTCAATGCAGAATTGCGAACAAAATTTTGACCATGCTCATTTGACGTGGAACGTCCCATATATCCTATCATATTCAGATAGATCATTGTTTAGCCTCACCCACGATCAAGACATTACACGGATCTATATCGAATTACCCTGCACCAGGAAATGCGACGCGCAATGCAGGCTACACGGCTAGGTTTCGGGTATTACGCTGAATACTTGGAGCGCGCAGGCGTCGTGCGCCAGCCTGAAGCGGCGCAGTTTCATGCGAACGAGCTGCCGATCGGCGCAACCCCGCGTACGGCGAAAGCAAACAGACCGGCGCTTCGCGAGAACGCGCAACGACCGCATTGACCTCACGCCGCGGACGTCAACAATATGGGTAAATATTTTTCGGAGAGCGAACAGACGAGTGAAACCGAATATGAAGGAATTGGGATCGCGGAGTTCGAGAGAGAGAGAGAGAGCGCAGCGAACGCGCAGCTGAGGAGGCGTAGAAATTTGACCGCGGGCAGTCGGCCGGCGCAGAGCCGCACGATGAAACATATCATACCGCACTGGGGCCGGCGCGCAGCGGAGAAACACATGCGCGTCATCCGTTCGATTCGGCGACGAACGAAAATTTAAGAAAGCGAGAGAGAGAGAGCGACTATTAGTGGAGAATGAGCGTGGCCGCGGAGCGAGACATACCGGCGCGAGTGGAGAAAAAAGAGAGAGAACAGCGCGATCGGATAAAGGGCAAGATATGCGAAGCAGTCGCGGGCAGCGCGCGCGCGCCCCGGTTTACAGCGTGAACAACTACGATTCGGACTCAGCAACATCTGAGTCAGATGTCGAAGCGCACCGATATCGGGATACGCGCGCACGCGAGTTACAGAATGCGCAAACGGTGAAATTTCTCAAGCAGTGGGGCTTGAAATTCACGGGCGAGTCTAAGGGAAAGGATCCCGAGGAGTTTTCAGAGCAGCTCCAGGACTGCTACCCGAGCGCAAACATTCGAGAGCGCGCGTTCATCGGCGCGTTGACATGCGTTTTTCAGAAAAAGGCAAGTCGGTGGTTTCGCACGGAGCGAGCCGATTTTGAATCGTGGGGCGCGTTTAAGCGCGCGTTCAAGCGCCAGTTTGAGGTCAAGTATAATCACGCAGATTTATGGGACGATTTACATCGGCGGACGCAGGGAAAAGGGAAGAAAATTTCCGAATTTATTTCGAACCTTCGATACATTGTGTCGAAATTCAAACGACCGCCGACGGCCGAAGAGCAAGTAAATCTCGCATATCGTAATCTTCTCCCCGAATTCTGGCGCGCGATGGTGGACAAAGTCGTAATATCGTTGTACGACATCGAAGATTTTGGCCGTCGCTGGGAACGCCAACGAATCTTGGACAGCCGCCACCGCCGGCCGAAAAGATGCGCGTGCCCGGCGTCGCGTTCGTGGGCGCGAGTGTAAAAACGAGTGTAAAAACAAGTCGCGGTGGTAGAAAATGAGGTAGCGGGCTTGGCGAATGAAGAGGCGGTTGGGATCGCGGAAGAGGGGAAGAAAAAGAAGAAAAATAGAAATGGGCCGATTAAAGCGGAAATAAAGGCCTCTACTGCTGCGCCGAAAGAAGCGCCCGCGCAGCCCGTCCGCGCGGCCGATGGAGAGCGCGCACCGGTGTTGGATGTTGCTGCCGCTCAAGCGTGGCAGCATCCGCCACCGCGGCTGCAGCCTCGACCACCGGCAAGGCCTCAGTTTGCGAAGAAAGGGGCTTATTTTAGCGGTCAGGGGGCTGCGAGCGCGGAGTCTCGCAATAGCGCAAAACAGAACGCAGCGGCGTACGGCAGCGCAAACTTGGAGAAGGCGCACGGCAGTGACCCGCCGCGTTTTCTCGGTGCATGCTTCACATGCAGCGCCGTCGGACACCGCACATCGGTCTGCCCCGAGGTAGTATGCCACGCGTGCGGGCAAAAGGGTCACATTTCGTGCGATTGCGGAAAGCGGAGCTATGGGCCGCAGGTAGTCTGCCAGGGCTGCGGACGGCCCGGCGTGACCGTAAAACGTGTCCAGATTGCCAGCCGATGTTTCTCGCGATGTCGTCGGGAAACGGCAAGCGAGGGGAATCGTAAAAAGCGTCGCGGTTACCCGCCCCCCATGTGGAGACAGCGGAGAAATGCGTAGCGAAAATCGAGTTAAATTTTCCCCGAGCGCGTACGAATTTCCGAGTAGAGAGACTGAGCACGTACCGCTCGTACGCAATTTGGAGAGTGACAAGGAAGAAATGGACTACCAAAATTTAAAATTTTTGGGGCCCACGCTAGATTATTTATTGAATAAAAAAGAGAATGAGAGAGAGAAAAGAGAGAGAGAGAAGAGAGAGAGAGAGAGAGAGTAATAACCGAGAGGCAAATGAGATTTTGCGAGTGAGTGAGCGAGTGAGAGAGACGGTTAGTGGAGAAAAGCAAGCGAGTGTGAGTGGAGAAATTGGGGCAAAAATTGACAAAAAATCGAGTGAGAACCCAGAGGGAGGAGATATCGCGGGGATAGTGGAGGAGAATCGGCACTTCATGTCGATCTCGCTGGCCGGTCAGCCGTATCGGGCTCTCGTGGACCCGGGCGCAATGGTGTGCATCGTCGGCCACGCGATCGCGGAGCGTTTCAAGGATCGCATTAAGGGACGCGCCGGAGTAATTGGCTCGTTTTCGAAAAAAGGATTATGTAAGACGACGGGTGTTTTAAAAATCATGTTGGATATAGAGGGCCTAGCTGCACCGGTGGAGTTTAAATGCGTTCCCGATTCTGCCGACGAAATGATTCTCGGAATGGAATTTTTCAAAGTTTTCGACATTGACGTGAAGCTACTACGCGGATATTGGAGAGCCAATGAAGGCAAGTGGCACGCGTTCAAGTCGAATGCAACAGGCGAAAATAAATATCCGGTGATGGCCGAGTGCGCGGGAATAAGTGAGATTAACGATGAGCAGCGAGCGAAAGCGGAGAAACTAGTGGATAAGATGTTTGCGAAATTTCCGACAAAGCCAGGTTTGACATCGTGGACGGAGCATGACATAGAAGTCACTGATCCAACCCCGATTCAGCATAAAATCCGGCGTATGTCGCCAAAAATCCGTGATATCGCCGTGGAGCACGTGAAGAGAACGTTTAATGAGGGAATAATTGAGAGATCAGCAAGCGATTATTGTAGCGCGCCCATGATGATTCGCAAGCCCGATGGAACATATCGTTCTGCATCGATTATTACGATGTTAATAGAGTAACGCGAAAAGATCGACATCCAATTCCGAATATGGATACGATCTTGGATCGATTGAGAAACGCGCGTTATATTTCGAAGCTCGATTTCAAAAACGCATTTCATCAAATTGGGATGTCTCTGGGTAGTCGGGAATATACAGCGTTTGCGTTGCCGGGCTCGGGCCTATGGCAATTCAGGCGCATGCTTTTCGGGCTCACGAACGCGCCGCGTACGATGCAGCGCCTATCGAACGCTGTTTTTGGCCCGGCTTATGAGCCGCACGTGTTTGCGTATATGGACGATATAATGATCGCGACTGAGACATTCGAGGAGCATATGTATTGGTTAGAAAAAGTGTTAGAGAGAATCAGAGAAGCGGGGTTAGTTTTGAATAGAGATTTGTGCGAGATTTGTTGTTCGAGCGTCACGTATCTGGGCTTGCGGCTCGATCGAGAGGGCCTGCGACCGGATCCAGAGCGTGTAAAACCCGTGTTAGGGTATCCGCCGCCGCGAAATTTAAAAGAGTTGAGACGCTTTATCGGAATGATTGGATGGTACGCGCGTTACATTGATAACGTGACAGAGTTGCGCTTGCCGCTTGTCAAATTACTCCGAAAAAGCCAAGCGTGGGAATGGGGCGAGGAAAAGCAGGCTGCGTTCGAGGCTCTAAACAAGCCCTAATTACGATGCCAGTGCTCGCACGCCCTGACTTTTCCAAGCCGTTTTCGGTGCAATGTGACGCGAGCGACATGGCAGTCGGCGCTGTGTTGACTCAGGAAGGCGACGAAGGAGAGCATCCGATTGTATATAGAAGTCGTACTCTGAGGGCGGCGGAGCGAAATTATACAACGACCGAGAGAGAATGTTTTGCCGCGTTTTGGGCTGTTAAGAAATTTCGGCCGTATCTCGAGGGGTATAAATTCACGATTATCATGGATCATAGCGCGCTTAAATGGCTTCGTAACTTGCGAGATCCGACGGGACGGCTTGCGCGCTGGGCGCTGGAGATGCAGCAATGGGATCATGAGATTTTGCATCGAAAAGGCGCGTTGCATAACGTGCCGGACGCGCTCTCGCGCATGTACGATCTCGAGGTTGAGGAAATTGCGGGTTTCGAGAATGTGTCTGATAGAGGATATTTGAGAATGTTGCGGAGAGTGGAGAATAATCCGAGGAAATATAAAAATTGGCGAGTAGAGAATGGCAATTTGTATATATGCAAGGAGAATTTATTAATCGATCCGGTGACTGATAGAGAGGACGCGTGGAAATTAGTGATACCGCGCGAGTTTCGTGATCGAATCTCACAAGATTCGCATTGCGCCCCCTCGTCGGATCATCTTGGTATGGAAAATACGTTTGAGCGAGTTGCGAGAGAGTATTGGTGGAAAAGGATGTACCACGACGTGAGAGATTTTGTGCGGCAATGCAATGAATGCCAGCGGTATAAAATATCGCAAGCGCAACCGATGGGATTGATGGGCGAGAGAATAGTGGAGCGGCCGTGGTTGATCGTCGTGGCAGATCTCATGGAATTTTCACTGAGCAAGTCCGGTTATAAATATTTAATCGTATTTCAGGACCTCTTTACTCGATGGGTCGAGGTAAAACCCTTGAGAAAAGCGGACGGCAAATCAGTCGCGTTGGCGTTAGAGGAGCTCGTTTTATTTCGCTGGGAAACGCCTAAATATTTTTTGAGTGACAACGGGCGGGAATTCGATAATAAATTATTAGCGGAGCGATTAAAAGAGTACGGGATAACGCACGTAACGACACCGCCTTATCACCTACAGGCGAACCCGGGGGAGCGCAGTAACCGTACGCTTAAAACAATGATCGCGCTGTTTGTCAAAAATAACCACAGAAACTGGGATCAGCACTTGCACGAATTTCGGCACGCGATGAATACAGCTGTGCACAGCTCGACAGAAGTGTCGCCCGCGTTTCTGAATCTAGGCCGACATCCGCGACCGGTGTATAGTTTGAGGCGTGAAATCGAGGGAGAAAAAGAAGTTGTGCGTATCGACTCGAATGTGTGGAGTGAGAGATTTGCGAGATTAGAAGCGTTGCGTGAGATAGTGGAGAGAAATATTGAGAAAGCGAGAAAGAAGCGAAAGGAGCAATACGATCGCGGGCGAAGAGATGTTACGTTCTCAGTGGGAGATCGAGTGATGCGTAGAGTACGCGTGCTATCGAGCGCCGAAAAGCGATTTTCGGCCAAGCTGGCGCCAAAATTCGAGGGCCCCTATGACATAATTGAAGTAAAATCCCCAACGGTATTTATACTCGGTCAGGGCGAAGGCTCGAATCGCCGTCTGACAGAGGTGCACATCAGCGAGCTCAAACGCTTCGTTCCCCCCGCGCCAAGTGAATTTAACTGAGCCCCGTGGCCAGAGCTTTTTGTTGCAGAATCAGGACGAGCAGCCTACAATGAGAAAGAGTGCGAGGATTGCATCCCGTGGAGCGCACACTCCAAACAACGGCCGCACTCTGCCAACAGAGTATTCCCCGCCTGTAGACGCCGTGTGTCTCACGGCCGAAGAACAGTTGCGCGTGGCGGAGCGTGTGGCTTCGGCGGCGCGCAGCCGACCGGCCGCCGCGAGCGAGCAAGTCGCTCAGCGCCTGCCGGAGGAGGGCAGCCGCGCCTCTCCGGCAGTGGAGAACGCGCCCACGGGGGAAAATCTAGAATTACTTGAGAATGCGTGCGCGATGCTCGTCGGAGAAATCGCGTCTATCGAGGAAATTGCCGCGTCGGAGGATAAATCGAAGGAGAGAGAGCGAGTGAATGAAAGAGAGAGATTAAGTATGAAAATGAGAGTGAGGAGTTGAAGGAGCTGCGGAGAGGAAGGAGAGAGGCCGAGAGGAGACTGGAGAAAATCCGCGAGCAATCCAGGAAAATTGAGTGTGAGTTGCGCGAAAGTGAGGAGTCGCGCGAGTCGGCGGAGTCATGGCTAGCGCAGACTCACTCTCTGCGGGAAGAAAAGGATCTCACGGAGCAGGAAAACCGAATTCATCGGATGAAAAGCCGCGAGAACCTCCTGCGCCATGCCCTGGAGAAAATCGGCGAAGAGGCAGCTCGGGGAGCTGTGCCGGCCGGAAATGTGGAGAGCGCGAGTGAGACGCGAGAGACGGGCGAAAATAATGAAGAACGCGAGGAGTTGGGAGATAAAATGAACGGGAAACTGCTGGGGCTGAATAAGGAGGGAGAGTGGGTCGCGGTGCGGCGTGAGCTACTTGCGCAATTGGGTATGGACGTGAGTACAAGCCCCGATGCGCAAGAGGAGCCCCGCGCGCCGGAGGTGGAGAAATTCTGCTGCGCGGACGACGTGGAGGACGATGACTACGTGCGCGAACTCACCGCGTACTTGGGCGAGTTCCCGTCGCCCGCGGTCCCGAGCGCGGCCGCTTCAGGAGGCGAGCAAGTTGTCGAGGTCGCGATACCACCGTATCGGCAGATTCCCCCGCCTCCGCTCCCGGGTATTGTTTCCATCGATGTGATCGACGGATACCAGGAGCCGATGGAGTGAGACTCGGAGCCGGAGACCTGAGCAGCACGTGCAAGTAGCGACGTGCGGCCCGCGGAGACCCGCAGCGCAGCTGCAACCGCGCCCGATGTGAGCAGAGGCGCGATACCGCGAGTGGTGTCGATTGAGACCGTGGAAATGAGCGGGGTGCGTACACCGAGGAGCGAGCGATTGCGTTGCCAGGGCCGCCGATGGGCGATCAACCCGCGCCATCTGACGCGGGAGGATTATTTTGGAGGGCAATCGCGCGAACCCTCGCCGGAGCCCGGCAGGCCGTTGAATCGGCCAAGCGGCGCGCGCGCCGAGCCAGATAGACGAGCGGAGCGGCCGGTGAGCCAGACCGATGGCAGCCGCGCTGCGGAAAATGACGAGATACCTGCGATCACGCAGGGGACAAAGTTCGGAGGCCTCGTGCGGATCCCGACGGAATATCCGGCGTGAATGGAGATTGCAAGAGAGGGCGGCGATCTACTCTCAAATCGGGCACCAATTCCAAGGTGAGGGGACTGCGACCGCGAGGAACGGGCCGTCAATGCCGGCCGCGCCCCCCGCAAATTTTGTGGCTCCGCCGCCCAGTCCGTAGCAGCTGGGAGACCAAGATCGCAGAGTCGCCGATCACCTGAGGAATAATTTTGCGAACGAGTGATTACTTTCGACGATATATTCGGGGTACGCGAGAGGCTCGTTAGCGAGTTTCTTCGCAAATAAAATATCTACCGTCGCAATATATTCTTGTAGCGGGTTTTTTCCAATGAAGGGCGCGTAGCGGGCGATGAGCCCGAAGACGCCACGCAAGAGGGCAAGCAGAGGCGATCTGCTCGTCTAGCGGCCCGCGCCAAGTAGCGCCCTCTCCCGTCTCTCCGGCGAACGAGAGCGCTCAGTCTCGTGTCAGCCACGGAGAGAGGAGGGCGGGCACCCCAAGAAGGCGGCTGCGCGCAGGAGCGCGCGGACCTCAGAGAGAGGCCACTCCGGCCCCACACGAAGCGGTCCCCGGCGCACAGTGGGCCTGGAATGGCAAAAAACGATCAAAACCTCGGCTTCACGCGAATTTGCTCCCGAAAAAATATCTGTTTTGATAGAAAGATACCCAATACTGCCAGGTTTAATAATCCCTTCACCCATAATGAATTACCCCCACTCCAAAAACTTTACTATTGAGACAAACTAGGCTAAATGTGGTTTTCTACTTTAGGCGCCAGGCTTCTGGAGGAAGGGAGCTAAAAACCGAAATATGAAACCCAATTGAGGAGTTTCTGGGGGCGCTGAATTCGAATTTGCCATTAGTTTTGCAAAATTAATTTGTTTAAGCAATTTTTTTAAACAAATTATCGCATAATCATTTTTTTTGGAGAAATAAATCCCAGAATCAGATTCTCCGGACAAAAATACGTACGGAATGATTTGATTGTGAAAGTGTTCACAATAAAATTATTACAGCGTACATCGACTTGGGAGTTTTTGGGTTCGCTGAGTTAGAATTGACCATCAGCTTCGCAAAATGAATCTTTTTCGCACAATTTATCGCATAACCATTTCTTATTATTTTATACAATAAATAACAAAATTAGGTATTACTGTGTATTTGTTGTTACTGTATATTCATGTTATGGAAAGAGAGGATACATCAATATCGTCTTCATAAGAATTATCTGAAAACGAATTTGATCTAGATTCTTCGGTTTCTGCTTCATCTTCACTTCCATCCTCTTTTTCGGAAAGTTCAAGAATCATGAGTTCTTTCATCTGTTCAGTCAAATGAGAGTGTTTGATTTGTTTATTCATAAATAATGATATCAAAATGACAGAATTAAGAAATAATTTTTTCTAACATATCTCTATTTGTCAATTCCCTAGAGATAAAATGTAAAAAAATTAATATATGATTATGAAATATAGAATAGAATATAATGAATTGGTTTTAATTCATTGTACCTCGAGAACTTTCTTGTAAATGATTCTCTGAATCTTTTTATCACTTTATGGTTTGCTTCTAAGGCCTCTTCAGATAGCATACCTAAGGGTATAGAAAAAAATTCTGCTACTCTCCACCCATGCATCAAGACAATGTGCATTGAAGGAGGCATATAGTACCAGCTATAAAGAGATACGTAATGATTAGCCGTTTCTTCACAATAGTCACGAAACTTTTCAATGTTTATTCTATGGCCAGAATTAATTGCTGCCAAGACGGTTTTGAACTTCCCAAGAAGAGTTCTATCAAATCCTGAAAAATATGAAATTATTTCTTATCCGTATCAAATGAGAGGTGCATCTAGGAGGAAAAAACTCTTCAGTAACAGACAGGAAAATGAAGTATTAATTCATCACATACAAAATAACAAATATTTGGATTTGATCGAAGTATTTGGGCTATTTCATATTATTACATGTATAAATACATGAAATTCTAATTCATTGACTTCAAGTACTAATATTTTAGAATTCGAATACTTAATTTTATTCGTATTTGTAATGATGTAATTTTATTATTACAAATATATATTTGAAATGAAATATTTTCACATGGATATATCTAGTTTTCAACGTATTCATTGATTGTGTAATTAAATACATGTACGGTAAAAGAGGTTTGAGTTTTGAAAGTGAAATAGTCGTCCAAAAACAGTGAAATGGGGATTACTTTCGAAGAAATATGGTTTTAAGCAAATTTGGAAAATTTCTGCGTGCTTGCAGTCTATTTCAATCAAGTACTGATATTATATGAAGCATATTTACGCAACCTCACATTTCATACAGAAGCTTTCACTAAATAACGAATATATACGTGATTCAATAAATACTTGTATGACTACCTTAATGACTACCTTTCACTGTTTAGATTTGAAGAAATTGAAAAGTGGTTCAAATATATTTTTTCTATAGTCAAGCACTTACCAGTAACACACGATACGACCTCAATGTTGTTGAAAAATGTCCTAGCTGTATTACCATTATTGGTGTTACCAGACCCTTGAGTTGGTTGATCAACTACTATAGATAACTCTTTTCTCAGAGCAGTTTGAATTGCCTTTTTCCTGGCATCAATGACTGCTTTCTCATCTTCGTTAACCTATTCGATGACGTTGCAATATTATATGGAATGGATGATTTTTGAAAAATGTGCAATGTCCAAATTAAATTACCTTCACCATTGTTAGTGACCAATACTCCAAGAAATAAAGTAGGAATAATTCAAATTTACGAAAGCGATTCTTACTCTCCATTTCTTCAAATGTATGCGATAAGAAACGTGAAGAACAAGTTCCATGAACCTAATATGGGCATGTGAAATTGAGAACCCATTTTCTAAAGCAGCTCCATTAATTGGTGTTTCAATCATTCCTCTCACATTATTCAAGTTGGATATTGACGCATTGCAAATAAAACATGCTTGGCTAGAAGTACCATGAATATCAGAACAAACCTAAAAGAAACAGTTTTCAATTGAAAAGTGCGAGTGAACACGAAAACACCTGAATGCATTTTCACCAGATATTCTTTTTTGAATTACGCAGAATTTGAAAATATCCAGGATCGAATAACTTGGATATCAAATATACGAGTTAATATTTCGTATTCGCAGAATATTATCCCGAAAGACTGTAGACAGTTATCCCTATAAAGGCAACTCATGCCCTTAGCATGAAATAATAATGATGAATAATTGTTGGTTGGAAAAAGCATAAAAGTACTAGTATATGAACGCGTGCGAATGTTGGCAGTAGCGTTTTACAATCACTCACTTGCGATGGATCTAACCTCTTGTAGGAAGTGATGCTGCATTTGAGTGCACTACACGTGAACTTTAGCCTGTTGGCCTAACCACACGTTGGAAGGGGAGCTAGGTGACACGGCTACCAAGCGTTGAGGTTCATTGCCCAATGCCGGTGTTTTCATGCCAAACACACGCTTTTTACATTTACATTTCATAACAAACATATAAACTATTGATGTGAGTGTCCTGTACGAAACCCTGCAACTTCGAACTGACGAATACGATACATGGTGATTTCTTTGAAGACTAATGATTCTTGATATAGTAAAATAAAACATTTGATATACCGCGCGTGTATCTGGCAACCGTGAAAATAATGTCCAAACGTACTTAAAAACCGATAGGTATGTTACACAGTATATAACGGATGAAAAAAGCACAACTTCTTTTTAAGTTACTCATTCTACATAGATGCAGGTGATCTCAAGCGTAACTCGTAATATGAAATAATTCTTCATGAGTATGAATGGTAGATAAGGGAGATAAGGGAGTAAAGGAGAGAGAGAGAGAGAGAGAGAGAGAGAGAGAGAGAGAGGGAGAGAGAGAGAGAGAGAGAGAGAGAGCAATGACAGTAAACAATAGCACTTACGTTTGTTACATGAGTCTTCTTGTTTATCGAAGTTGATGTATAAATTATTCTCCAACCAATCCGAATGCCTTTTTCTAAATTCAAGATATGTCCTACGACCTATTGCAATCTTATCCCACCTACGCTTGAAGTTATTATAAAAAGAACTCCTCCATTTTTCACTGATCACAGTTCTCACTTTCAGATTATCTTCTAATTTGAACGTTTCTATCGCCCAATGCAAAAACGATTCTCTCTTTTTCTCGTAATTAGCATTGGGAATACTTTCTATAACGCACAAAATATCACCATACTTTACTTGAATGTTTGTCATTGTTCAAAATTATTCCGTGACATGTGTTCTTCAGTCACGATCGATATCTACTGAGAGCTCATCGTGCATCGGAATACGTGGACTTGTGTATACCGCGGTTGCAAGCTTGAGTGGAAAGGCTTTCGCGGAAATAGATGACTTTCGAGTCGAACAATATAAACAGAAGCCTGACCGACGAACATATTATTAACTTTCGGATATCGCTCAACATACACAGCAAAAACGATTTCTTGATTTAAGTAAAAAATCTCTCTTAAAATGGGACGGAACGAATTTCAGTATGAGAAAAGTACTCAAATCAAGATTCGTATTTTGTACTTAGATTAAGTTTTCCTTGTACTAAATTTCCGTACGACGAAATACTTGAATCAATAATTGTCATTCTGAATTTAAATTATTCTTTCATCATATCTCAATCTGCAGTAGACACGGGCTATAACCGCAAAATAAATAAAAATGTAATTTTCAAATCTTCGAATGAATCCAGCAACGTTATACATACAAAATAATAATATAAGTGTTGCTTTGCAAAAAAACTCTTCTATCGCAAATGAATTGAGTTTCTCCAAAATCTGGAATATTCTCCATTGATTCTTCATTTTTCACTAATTAAATTGATATTTTTAATGGAGTGTAACAAGAGAATGCATTCCCATATAACCCTTCTAACATTCAAATTCCTAGCACAGTTTCTCCATTTTCCTGTATCTTCGTTCACTTCTCTTGTTTTTATCAGGTTCTCAGAATTTGCAGCAACTAGTAAAGTTTAGTTTTAATTCGAATGCTCACAAAAATACTAGACAAATACTGACCTTTATACAATAGTCAATCAATTTAGGCCAGAATCGATTTTAGAAATTACTAAACTTGCTTCCAATAAATTTGTACTGGATTACAGAAAAATATTAATTTTGAGTAATAATTACTGACACTAAGAAATTTCGGATTTATTGAACTTATTTCGAGTAAAATAAATTTCCAGTACTTTAACACTTTTAAGTAATCGTTTTCTGTGTACGCTTATCTGATACCTATCAAAATTTGCTTTTCTTCATCCGAAGAACTGAAATATGTTTTTTCGTCCAAAGATCTAAAATATGATTTTTTCTTCCAAGAATGGGTGCAAACATAAGTTTAGTGGCGTATACGCCAGTGCGATCAAATTGAGATTCGAATGGTGTGTCGCAATGCAAAATTCCATTCGATTCCTACTTGCCACCTACATTACTCAACTACTACTATTTTAGACGTATTTTTTTCCGGAGAATCTGATTTTGGGATTTATTTCTCCGAAAAGAAATAATTATGCGATAATTTGTTTAAAAAAATTGCTTAAACAAATTAATTTTGCAAAACTAATGGCAAATTCGAATTCAGCGCACCCAGAAAGTCCTCAATTGGGTTTCATGTTTCGGTTTTTAGCTCCCTTCCTCCAGAAGCCTGGCGCCTAAAGTAGAAAACCACATTTAGCCCAGTTTGTCTCAATAGTAAAGTTTTTGGAGTGGGGGTAATTCATTATGGGTGAAGGGATTATTAAACCTGGCAGTGTTGGGTATCTTTCTGTCAAAACAGATATTTTTTGGGAGCGAATTCGCGTGAAGCCGAGGTTTTGATCGTTTTTTGCCATTCCAGGCCCACTGTGCGGCGGCTGCGCGCAGGAGCACGCGGACCCCGGAGAGAGACTCCTCCAGCCCCACACGGAGCGGCCCCCCAGCAGAGAGCTCCGCGCCAACGCGATTGGCCGGCCGCACAAGGGTGGGGGAAATACTCAGCGGCGGCAGCCGGCGAGCTGCCCCCCGCATGAGTATAAACGAGACCACCCACGCAGCAACAGGCACTCTCTGACGGCTACTCAACGCTGACCAGTAGGGAGCACAACCCGATCCACGATCGGGGCGACTCCGGCCACTGGCACAGCGTTGCAGTACGGACGCAGGACAGTAAGGCGCGCCCCGGACTCAGCGTCCAGGACCCGCCCGAACTCCACGGCCACGCCTAGGGAAGGATCTCTACCCCGCAGTAGAGATACGCATCCAGGTCCCCCCGCGACCCGGAACGTACGCTCGACCACCCCCCCTTGTACGCCAAGAGGCACAATCGGCCCTTCTCAGGGCCAGCCCTAACTTTTTGTGCAATAAAGAATAGTTTCTCTCTTTCACTCAAAACCACTCTCTTTTTCTCGATCCAAACTCGCCACTCACCCCAAACACCCCCTAACAGGATTAAAACCTGTTACATTCTGAAATATATTCATGGGTGGGCTCAAGATAAATGCGTATTTTGTTGGGTGGGAAGCGGTTTAACATGTTTCTCATGATAACCTGATTAGCGCTTGAGACCCTTATGCATCCTAGAAGGGAAGTAGGCCTAAGACCAGTGATAATTTGTCAAGATAGTTTTAGAGTTTAGCTGTGACGGGCTTTGGAGTATGCCCTCAAGCTTTGCTCCAGGGCCCGACACTGCTCGTCTCGACGAGCTTTGCGGTGGGGAAGCCGCGCGCCAGCCGCCTCGAGGACGGCGCTCGTCGAGTCGAGATTGGCTGCAGAGCTAGCTGCAAGGGGGTTATGTCCGCGAACGCACGTGGGAGCCCGGCTGAGGCTCGTTCTCCTAGGGATGGGATCTTGGGTGTAGGGAGAATCCACGAATTCCGGGTACGATTAGATTAACAACGGTCTAGTTTATTTAATAACGGTACAACTATGGTGCCGGCGGCGTCGATACGCCGGTCGGCACTGCTCCCCGGGTGGGAGTTACAATGATTCCCCCAAAGGGGCTACAATAGATCGCGGTGGGCGAGGACGCGGTCGCGGTCGCGGGCGCGGACACGATCGCGAGCTAACACACACACAATCACTCCTACCTGCCGAGCCGTTGGAGATGCTGCAACCGCGATGGCAAGGCTCCTGGAGACTGGGCAACGTCGTGGACCCAGCAGCAACCTAGGCGAGGACAGGAGGCTTACCGGTGGCCGAAGCACACGGGCTAACTCAGTGGACGTTGAGGTGACCCGGATCGAGACCTGGGGGAGCAGTCGGTCGAATCCGGCCTGCTCTGTACCTCAACGAAAATCCAACTGACTGTCGGAGTATTATTCGCCAGTCACGTGACGCCAGCCCGCATGGGCGCTCTTCTCACTTTTAGCCGGACCAAATTCCTGACTCTGTGAGGCGCCGTGCGGGGGCGCTGGCGCCAGTATGATCGCGATCAAACTCGCGATCGTACAGGGACGCTTAAGTGGCCATTCTACGGACCACCCGGACCAATCGATCCATAATGGACAATCAGTTGCGCCGTGGCGAAAAGCCACGTCACATAGCTTTGAATCTAATTTATTGAAGATTGATAGGTATATATGGTTGGCCGGTATTGGTATGCATTGAGATATCATATACAATATTATGCCCTGTACCGCTAAGAATTGAAAAATATCATGATACAGTGTATATATGTATATATGTCTACAGTCTAGATATGTAAAAATATCATGATCCTGTGGATTCCAGGAATCTCTGATAATAGTATCAGGAGAGACCCTGGAAAGTTTGGTCAAGATTGGTGACCCAAAGGGTGTGCACTCTCCTAGTTAGTGCAAACGTGTTCTTACTTTTATCGTTGAGCATCGTATTTTTCTATCAACTCGAGCGAGAAAAAACTCATATCCGCAAGTGGTCAAAATTCACATCGTTCTTATGTATACCAGAAAATAGCATGGAAAACACTATAAGGTACGACAATAAGGTGACATATATATGGATTTAGCGATCATACACGTCCGGACTCCGGTGAATTTGTACGATCATCGCACACCGGATATTTATTTGTATAGATTGATATTGTAAAGACGTCGATCTCAACTACTATGTGGAAGACATCGTCTGATTTCTTGGAAAAATGCAACTCTACATTCTCTTCATAGAAAATCTCCTGGAGAAAGACACTAAATTTTTTTTACATAAGTTCATTCACTTTTTCTAAGGTAACCGTCTATCTATCCCTAGGAATCGATATGAAATATTTCGGAAATCCGGGAAGACAACCTAGCAATCTTCTCAATAATAACAAATCTTTGATTCAACATATGTAATATTCACTTTAGAATGCACGGAATCTCATAACAATCATATACTCACCGTATGTTTCCTCTGTTTGTACTGTATTTGATGTGATTACACAATGCTTCGAACATACCACTCGTTGTTGTAACATATCTGCAATCGAATACCTGTTCAAAATTTATTATATCAGTTTATTCAGATAACTAGAATTTTCATAATTACGTGATCATAAGTGAAATGAACCTAGGGAGGGAATATTGCCAATGCATCAAGAACTTGAATAAAAAACTGTAGCGGAGAGTATATGATGGCCACGCAGACGTTCAACTAAAACGCATAGTCGGAGTGTCAAGGCCCGACCTTTGGTAGGGGATTATATTCATCAACGAATGAGGCTTTAGGTCTCGGAGAGGTTGTCAACTTTGAGTGCATCATCTTGACCGAACTGCGGAGACTTGTTTCTAGGCATGTCATGAGGCACTCAGCGCAATCATTTGGACGATCGCTCTCGATAACTTGAGTTGTGTCTCTGTGCGAGCCCCTTCAATCATTCACAGCTCTCACAGCAATCTAGTCATGATGCATCTTTTTATATCGATGGCCCTTACGAAAAAAGCACATTCCAAATTACACTGCAGCCAATTTGGCTTCAGCTACCTTACAACAAATTCGATAAAATTTTCATTACCTCTATTCTGCGATGCCTGCTCAATACAATTGACCTTCCACTAGAAAATTAATGTATGTCAACGCTAGGATGGGACGAAATGACACTATCGCAACAAAGTGCACAGTCACACATTTTGCATCCATAAATTTACCACGCAATACATCATTTTTCATATCCGCTATATAAATACCGTATTCTCAAGCCCACTATTTATTGGCTGAATTTGTTGAATTGGTCTTGTAAAATTGATAATCATCAAACCACACTCCACAAGTCTTCTTAATATGTTTATGAATGAGACAATTCTCTTCGTGAATATTTTCAGCAAGACAAAATGGTGGATTGTGCGGCTGTAGATATGAACTATTCGACTACTCATAAACCATCTCACAAAGTTCCATCGTCATTGAACACCCGGACATAGCATCCTCTCTTTGTAAGTCTGACTAACAAAATATCTGATCCAATGAGAGATTTTCTCTGAAACTATCAAAATCCTATTCAAAAATCAAACCATACTGTGAGAAATACTTCGGTAAATTGCCTCCAATTATCTACAGAAGGTATCTAGCGATTCCTGCCGATGCAAAAATTTGGTCAAAATTGAATGTGATTATGGATTATCTTCATCTTAAAAGAAGGATGATAATACAAATGATCCGTCAGTAAGGAATATTAATCATGCAGAGAAAACTGCACCGATGAGTATCATAGAGAGCAGGTGTAACTATTCTCGACCAAATAGAATGAAAATTTCGAAAGACCCAGAACAAATAGAAAAGAATTTTACTATCCTTACTCTTACATCAAAATATTGCAGTCGTTGAGAGCTCAAAAAGAGAGTTTTCTTGAGTTTCAGCACTTTTCGGAAAATATCTTTTGGTACGTAAAAAATCTTCAGTTTTCGATTGGAATCAGAAGAAAAATATTGAAAAAATATACATTTTGAGAAATGAGATATTCCATATTTTTTGGGATGCAAATGGAGAATTTTCGAAAAACTGATAACACAGTTGGAAAGCCGAGAAAAAACTACATTATAATAGACAATTGCGTTACTCGTCAAATACAGTCTGGCATCGTAAACACGAATTGTAGACAGTATGATTTGGCGCCCGCTCGCCACGCTGGAATAGTTGGAATGCCCCATACAGTAAATGCACTTCTATTCGGATGCTGATCTTCAAGATGCCAACAGCAAGTGTCGTAACGTCAAGCTATCGACCCAGTTATGACGACCGATCCAGTGCTCGGACTGCATGCGCATAATAGGTGTGGGAATTCAGACGACGACGGTCACCTTAGAAAAATTATCCAATTATCCAAAAGTCCAGTTATATTTGGCAAAGTCCAGAAAATGGTTGAAAAGTAGGAATTTATGTATTCTGTTAAGGAAACTGTAAGGGAAACCTGATTGATCCTCTTCCCATTCTAGTCAATGATAAGAAATTACCGTTCTTGAATGAGACATATACCAGAATCAATTTTACGCTATCTAGGGAAACATTCCTACCTGATGTGAAACGATTGAATCTGATTTTCCTAACCGAGAATTTGATTCATTATGAGTTTTTCTGTTGAGTTCATCTGGGTTTCATCGAAACGTTCTTGCCATTACTCCGGGCGCAGAGCCGGATTCCGTAGCCGATGGATGGCCCAAGCTCCACCCGGGTTTTTCCTATGTGGTTTGGGCTGCTGAACACGAATTTCAAGGGTAGACAGCCGGAAAATGGGCAGGAAAATTGTTATCGAGAATTTTCCGAGAGCGATAGAAAAATCAGTTTTTTTGCGAAAAAAATTATTTCTATATTCTCCTCAGCATTCTGCACAAATAAGATTTCTATACATTTTTTACTAAAATGCGCCGTTCCGGGGTAAAAAATTCCCAAACTTTGAGAAAATGCGATTTTTCCGATTTTCAAGGTGCTGCTACTCAGTCACGCCACAATATTTTACAGTCCATCCGATCTCAAACTGCTGTTTTGGGTCTTAACTGGAGATTTTGATAGTTTTTGAGCTGGAAAAATGGTAATTTCAAATGTCCCGGCATTAGTTTTCCAAGCACTCCCAGCGCCCTTTGATTACGCTTATTCACATACTAAAGGGTTTTCCGAGGTTGGGTCGATGTTTGGAATGTTTTGGATGGGTTGGATCGATGGTTGGATTTTTACCCTCATGAGATTTTCACTTAAAATTTCTATTTTCAGTATAATTTGAATTTTCCGAATTTTTTCCGAATTTCCTAGTTTTTCTTCAGAAAATTGAATTTTAGAGAATTCAAATGGATGGGAAAAAATTATCGAAAGGAATTGGGTCAAATCTAACTTGGCTCAAATGAGGAGAATATAGAAATATTTTTTTTTTCGCAAAAAAACTGATTTTTCTATCGCTCTCGATAAATTCTCGATAAAAATTTCCATGACCATTTTCCAGCTGTCGTGTTTAAATTCGTGTTCAGCAGCTCAAACCACTGGGTAAAACCTGGGTGGAGCTTGGGCCATCCATCGGCCACGGAATACGGCCGTGCGCCCGGAGTACATTAAGACAAAAACTGACATAGATATACTCAACAATAGAAAACGTATTCACATGGATTTATTACCAATTGTAGTCAAATGAAAAGAGCTGAGGTTCGATTTTTCCAGCCAATCACTAATTTCTATGGAGTGAATCTATTTGTTTTCAATTTGAAAACAAGTTATTAATATTCTTGACGAACCCTGTATTACCCTGGAACCCTGCGATAAATTTTCAGAAAAAATTATCGTCCTTGGAATTTTCTTATGTTAACTCATATTGTTCAGAATAAAGTTTATGGACCAACAGAGAAGACCGCAATATGTTATTGTACGAAAATTCCTTAGGATATTCTTTGTCGAAGAATTGAAATTATGGTGATTTATCACATTTTCAGGACTGCTGATTATGAATCCATTATCTAACATTTAAATATACCAAAGAGGATTCAGGGAATAATAAAGAACGCAAGTGTCGTTTACTAAGTCTATATATTTATTAATATGTATCAAAGGAAATATCACTGTCTAATCAACGATCGAGTTCACTCAGAAACGACTGTTCAGCCGGCTGTCAGAAAAGGGAATGGGCTTTGCGCTGTGCGCGAAGTCCGCTTGGCGCTGCTTGCAGCACCACTGAATACCGGTTGTTTGATGGGGCAGTTTGTTTCTCTCAACACTCCCTTCCAAACAGCTCCATTACATTCTTCATTGTAGACTAATTCCAATTTTCATTGTCTTCACCGACTCTGAACATGAGTATATCCGTATAGCGTACTCTACACTGCTCCTATCTCGTTTCATTTATTTATTGGCTCCTAAGGCAGAAGAAAAATATGATTAAACAGTGATAAATTATAGTTTGTTAACTGTCTATTATTCATAATTCGGTCTCTCAAATTTTCATGGAGTGCTAGGGGTAGTAGAGGCTTTGTGAAGATATCAGCTATCTGCTCCTTCGAGTATACCCATTCTACTTCAATTAAATTATTTTTGACACATTCTTTGATGTAATCTGATCTAATTTCCACCATATGTCTCAATTTTTTCCCCCGTCAATTTCGGTACATGATATTGCCGCTCTTTTATTACACCACAACCTGATTGGATAGAATTTTCTGTCTATCATAATCTCAACTGATTTTGCTAGTCCAACCAGTTCTTGAGTCGCTTTACTCATTGCCACGAATTCAGCCTCATAAGTTGATAGTGCAACACTAGTTTGTTTATGAGTCCTCCACGTTACAGAGTCTCCAAAACTAGAATCAGAGTATCCTTTCATCTCATTTGTCTCACCTTTGTAAATCAAACTCAGTTCTTTAGTCTATTTTAAGTATCCCAGGACTCGGGCCACCATTTTTCAGTCTCCATCTGTCGGATCAATTTGGTGCCTGCTGAGTACATTAACTGAATATGAAATGTCAGGTCTCGTCACATTTGCAAGATAGAGTAGACTTCCAATTACTTCGCTACATGCAGCATTTTTCAAACTCACGGTTTTCTGCAGTTTCTCATCGCAATCTGTCTCTTCTCTGTCTCTTCCTTTTCGATTAGTAACTTGAAAGGTTTCCATTGGCATCTTTCTTTTTGGCAATTCATCAAGACTAAATTCCTCTAGAATTTTATCAACATAAGGATCTTGGCTTAACTCAATCAATTTATTTATTTTGTCTCTTTTAACTGATATGCCCAGGAACTGTTCAGGCTCACCTATATCAGTCAACTTGAATTTTTGTTCCTATTTCGTTTCAATTTCCAACAGTTTCGGTTTATGATTACAGCCATTATAATATCATCAATTTACAGAAGCAAAATTACGAATTTCTCTGATTCTCTCCAAGTGAAAATACAAGGTTCACTTGCTCCGTTTTTCAGATATATTGCTATTGCTTGTGACGGGGAAACCCGTCACTATGGACGGAGAGGCTGCTCGCCGATCCGGCCGGTACGGCACCTTAGCAGGCAGCCACCGGCTCGGGAGGGCAGCATTCTCCAACGCGCACGCGAGCCGCAGCGCGCCGAGAGTTCCGGCGGCGCGAGGCCGGGAGTGAGCACGCGGCGGGCGAGCATTCTCGTCCGGTGCCCGCAGCCCTCAACACGCGACGCGCGCGAGACACCCGAGTTGCCGAGTCCCCACGTGTGCGAGATCGTGAGCGTGTGTGCGTGTGTGTGCCTAGGACGCCGAGGCCGATGACGACGCGGCCACCAGCGACCTGAGCGGCAGCCAGCAGCAGAGCCGAGAAAATGAGCGGTGACGAGCCAGGTTTGGTGTGCGCGTCGTGGCCCCGGTGCCCCCCCCCCTCGCGAGAACGTGTGTATCGGCAAGCGCACCCCAGGATCGACGGGCTTCGGCCCTGGCCCGGGCCTCTCCCCTCGCGTCCCCCCCCCCCCGACGTCACGGCCACTGCGGAGCGCGTGGAATAGACTCCGTTCGAGTCTCCGCGCGCGGCCGTCCCCCACGCGAGAAGTCTGTGCTCCCGAGCGTGAGAGCTAGCCGTGGCACTCCTGGCGCCCGTTATAAATACGGAGTGCCCCGGTAGAGCCAGTCCCTCGTGCAACCTGGTGCGAACGGGCACCAGGTCACATGC
Source organism: Aphelinus atriplicis (assembly GCA_020882685.1). NCBI lineage: Eukaryota > Metazoa > Arthropoda > Insecta > Hymenoptera > Aphelinidae > Aphelinus > Aphelinus atriplicis. The sequence continues at coordinate 59,850,369 of CM037075.1, read as the reverse complement.
TTCTTCAGTGAATTTTGTATTTCATCTTTTGGGGCTGACAGGCAATCCACACAATGCCTTTTAGCAAGCAAATCATGTTTATTCTTTCTTGTTTGGGATGTACAGTTCCCTCTGGAATTTCCATCAGGACTTCTCTTTACAGTGTACTGTTCAAAAACGCTGTTTTTATATCCAATTGAATCACTTCTAATTCTAGTCTATTCATTATTGAAACTAATGCCCGAACTAGTGGGAGTCTAGACAGTGGTGCATAAGTCTCTATGAGGTCGTAGTTTGTTCTGTCTTTGAAGCCTCTGATCACCAGTCTCGCTTTTGATCTATTACTTCCATTCGGTTCTATTTTTCTTTTGAAAACCCACCTAGAATTTATGATATTTAGTTAGTTTTTCTGGGGATTTCAAGTCTTTTTGCGGAGTACTCTATATTATAAAATAATAATTCATGAAATGTATATGCACTAAGGACTCACATATTAGTGTCAGTATTAAAATTCAGTAGATATTTTTCCAAAATATTTGTATGCATTAGCGTTACATAAAAAAAATATAAATATTCAGGAGAAATTAATTAATTTATTATCTTAATATGAAACAAGACATATCAAAATTCATCCCATGTTATTTTATAATTAATTTTACATGGGCAAATGGTGGTTGAGGATGTGAGGGCCAGGTCAGAGTAACCGAATTTCTGCATATAAAGCAGATTGAGTTACCGACTGGGTGGTACAAATTACACAGCTCCACAAAAAAAAATAAAAAATTGAACCTAAGAGACTGGACCACCCTGCTTCTATGTATTTTTGGCTGCTGAATCCGAATCCGAGGTCCGTTAAGCTCCATCACCTCTGCGTTTAGACATAACCTCAAAAAAAAATTTTAAAATCATCATTTTGCGAATCAGAAATTTTTTTTAGATTTTATGTAAAAAATTAGATAGAAACTGTTCTTGGTATTTTTTCAATTAGTCGCATAGTTGACGAGTGAAAAATTCATAAAATTATGAATTTTGAATCCGGCCCACTAGCCGTCAAACTTTCTGAATCTTTTTACCAAAAAAGTATGCGACGAATCGGAAAATCGCTAAGGACAGTTTTCTTTTATTTTTTCATGTAGAATAGAATAGAATTTTTTGTTTTGCAAAATATCGATTTCATCGATATGTCGTCCACCATATTTTTGAGGTTATGGCTAAACGCAGGGGTGATGGAGCTAAACGGACCTCAGATTCGGATTCAGCAGCTCAGCAGCCGAAAATACATAGAAGTAGGGTGGTCCAGTCTCTGGTTCAATTTTTTATTTTTTTTTGTGGAGCTGTGTTATCGGTCAAGAATCAATATGTACAGTGTATAGATATAAGTATATTCAAAGGAACGCGCCAAGGATCGACGCGCGCATCCTGTATCACGACGACTACGACCAGCAGAAAACAAGGAAATGGGTTACGCGCCAAAACAAGAGTTTATGCGGGAAAACTTCCCGCGCGCCAGCTCAGGATTCGCGCGCTTTCATATACCTACGATGAGTGCGAGTGAGAGCGACGATACCTCTCTCTCTATAAAACATCGACGCCCTATGCCAATCTCCAGTATAAATAGCCCTGCGAACGAGTAAAATCTATCATTACACTGGTAGCGATCAGACAAGCGAAAGCTCTGCCCGAACTGGGAATGGCATGGGTATATCTCTGTATATAATCTAATGAATGCCATTTTGAATTTGAAATACGTCTCTTCCCATTGACTTGTATATCCATTTGAATTTATTAATCCTGACTTTTAATACACTTGAAAGTGCCTAAGAATCTCTTCATAGCTGAACTTAGAAATAATTCAAATTAAAAGAAAATAAAATCGAGAAGAATATTTCACTTCATCTGATTATATCAATAAATGATCAATACCAATCAACTCAGAGATTTATTATACTTACAAATTTCCTCCCAAACAAGTTTTGAAGTAAACTCACAAAAATTTAATATTTGGATTTCAGTATTTTTGCTTGAGGAAACCGGCCCTCGACTTGATCGATTTCCAGGTAGTCAGGGTACCCAATGACGGTGTTCCAAGGGTGCGCTCCTGTATTTTTGTTTCAGGAGGCTGACTACATTGACTACCTGAACATCGTTTGGGATCAGGGTGAGCTTCCCCAAACAAAAATTCCAGGTGTGCACCCTTGAAACACCGTCATCGGGTACCTTGACTACCTGGACATCGTTCCGGTCCAGGGTCAGGTACTCCAAGCAAAAATACCAGGAGCGAACCCTTAGAACACCGTCATCGGGTACCCTGACTACCTGGACATCGTTCCGGTCCAGGGTCAGGTACTCCAACCAAAAATACCAGGAGCGCACCCTTGGAACAGCCTCATCGAGTACCCTGACTACCTGGACATCGGTCGGGTCCAGGGTGAGCTTCCCTAAGCAAAAATTCTAGGTGCGCACCCTTGGAACACCTTCATCAAGTACCCTGACTACCTGGACATCGTTAGGGTCCAGGGTGAGCTTCCCTAACCGAAAATTCCAGGAGCCTACCCTTGGAATACCATCATCGGGTACTCTGACCACCTGGACATCGTTTGGGTCCAGGGTGAGCTCCCCTAAGCAAAAATTCCAGGAGCGCACCCGTGGAACACCCTCTTCGGTAACTTTGATAACCTGGACATCATTCGGGTCCAGGGTGAGCTTCTCGAAGTTAAAATACGAGGAGGGCATCCTCGAGACACTGCCCTGGACATTATCTGGTATTAGGGTATATCCTTACTTATTCAAATAAAACTTCAGCCGACATCGGCATCCTAAATCACCATTTGCCCATGTAAAATCAATTAAATTATGAAAAAATCATGGAACAAATTCTGATATGTCTTGTCTTATCTTCTGTGAGTTTGAAAAAATCTGCAGTACTTTTAGTGAAATTTATGGACACGGCTAATAGTTTTCCCATATTCTTTCTAATTATAATTAACAATTCATTTTCGAAACTTTTCCCATGGTTTCAAATCCACGCGGGAAGCAAGAGCATGTAAATGTTGTTACGTTGGCGTTCTGAACCATATGTGTACCTCTTACTATGCGTGAACATAGCTGCTTCATCAGGCTACCGTGGCTAACTTCATAGTCGTAGAAAAATAGATCTGAACAAAAAACTGGTCGGGAGAAAGAAGTAGTAGGTCGCTTGACATGGTACTCCAAACTCATTATTGCAAACGAGTTTTTGAGTATTTCTTTTTGTCAATCGCTCAATTGGGATGCTCTATGATCATGAAATCCTGTTTCGCATCCGAAAAAAGTCGTTTTGGCTGAATTAATGCCAATGTAAAAATCGAGCGTGCAATATCTAACATTATATGGTGGGGTGTCGTCTGCTTGACGCATGGAACACTACCGCGTTCCGTGATGCTCTCACTCTCTATTGAACTGTCTGGTTAAATCTTCCAGCACCTCCGCTATGCTGAGGAGTGTCAGGACAGGCCATTTGCAACTCCGCAGTCAATTTCTCTAGTACTTCCACAGTGTATCCTCCTGTATACTCAGTGTCTTGATCACACCTGAGAAAGCATACCTTTGCGTCCCTTTCAAGTATATTTCGTGTGCTCTTTACGAATGATTCTAGACAGTATCCAGTTTCGTTCTTATGACGCATGGGATATGCCACAGCCAAACGAGAATATAGTCTTCAACAAAGACTGCCACAAAACGGTATCTCTTCGGAAGTGTGGTTGGGCTTATTGGCCTCATAGTGTCTGCATGAATTATCTGGAGTGGCTTTGTGGCTCTTACTCTGACCGCTGAAAACGGTCTCTTTGTTCAGTTTTGCAAGAGCACAAACTCCACAATCCATAATGGATTTATCAAATACCGCTTCTTTCAAGGACTTTCTTTCTGGGTGATTTGCCTGCAGTTTCTTTAGATATTTGACTGACACGTGTCCCAGTCTCACGTGCCACAATAAGGCACTGAAATTTTCTCAAGATTATGGAAAAAATAAGCAAAAAATTCCTTGACCGACAGTTTTCGAGATATATCGATTCTCAATCGAAGAAAGAAAGAATACGAAATGACCGGCCCCCAAATGACGATTGAAGACTCATTCCCGAAGTGAAATAATTCCAGAATGCCGAAGTTCTGGCGGTATTTGATATTTTTGGGGTTATTCGGGTTATTTTGGTTATTTCGGTTATTTCGATTATTTGGATTATGTTGGTTATTTGGGTTATGCACACACAGACACGCATACAGACGAACACACACACACGCGCGCGGGATACTACATTGACATTGCCTCCACGCGATGTATTCTGGGTAGCTCTAAAAATGTCTCTAAAGAATGGAAAAAAATCGAGTTTACAATCGATATATCTCGAAAAGTATCGATCTAGGAATTTTTATATCATTTTTCCAGTAATCCTGAGAAAATTTCAGTTGGGAAATGGTTTTCAAACAGTGTTTTTGGGTTAAGGAGTAACACCACTCTAGAGGCCGAAAAAAAGGTGTAATTTTGCGATTTTTTCATGGGATCATGGGAACAGGGATCGTATTGAAATTCACAGGGTTCATTCAACATCTATTGGAGTATGAATGAACATTCTTTTATTATCAATTTCGTACAAAATGGCGGTGCCACAGTGGATCTCCGATACAAGGTTTTCTTTGAGGCGCTCCGCGGACGTACCTATATCTCGGTAACCATGGGAGCTGGAACAAAACTAAACAATCCTTTCGAAACTACATACTAATAGCTATCGAAGTGCGTAGGATTTTTTTCTCCAATTTTTGTAGAGACTGTGCATATCTGAAAAAAACGTATGAATTTTCGACTAAAAAAGAGCAGTGATTTGTTAATAAAACGAGTAATTTTCAAAATATCAAGAAACGGCTACGTACTTCGGAGGAGAATATATATATGAAGCTACTGTAAGAATTTGAAGTCGATCCATGCAATAGTTTTGAAGTTACGAGTACGCCCGATTTGAGAAAAACAGTTCCGAGAAAAACGCGTTTGAAGTTTTAAATTATCGTTAAATCGTACTCACACTTCAATCAGCAATCTCTTGGAAAAAAACACTTGGAGTTCGAATTTCAGAAAAAGGGTTCAGGAGAGTATTCTACGGGAAATCTACTAACTTTTCAAGTAAAAAAAATCGAATTTTTGAAAATCCTAGAGTGGTTAACCCCTTAACTTACTTTTGACTTCAAAATCAATATATCTCGAAAACTATCGATCTAGGAATTTTCATAGTATTTTTCCAGTAATCCTGAGAAGATTCTGATTCGGAAATCGGTATCAAATCGAGGGGTTGGAGATATTGTACTCGTGCAGTGTTCTCAAACAAGTTCTCACGTATTGGAGTGCCTGTCTCAGATAATTTATCCACACAGTTAAATTTTCTATCGCAAATAGTTACGTCCAAGCTTGAAATTCCACTGGTACACTCATTCTCTGTAGCTTTTTCATTTCGTATTTCAGTCTCAGATGGGTTATCATTCTGGCAAGTATTACTTTCTAATTTTCTTGCCATGCTTCGAGTAAAATTACCGTCGCTTGCTAATTCAGTCAGATTCATGTATAACTTCTTATCAATAATCGAACTTTCACTGTCTATTGAGCCATCCTTTCGATTTGCAATTCTATTATCCAAAACGATCTACTGTATATTCCCGTAAGGAAAAGCTCGTTCGACTCTCCATCGAATATGTTGATGCGCTCATCATCCATATAAATAGCAAGACCCACCTCGGCAAATTCCCTCAGAGAGAACACATTCTCAGACAAGTTAGATGCCTAGATTATATTATCAATTTCAGTCTTATCTCCATTACTCAACTTCATTTAAACAGATCCATCTCCCTCCGATTCGAAATTTGCAGAACTGTCATTATTAGCGCAGCTTATTGTTTCTCGACTTTGAGGGTCGAATGATTCGAAAATTCCCTTTTTGAGGGGCGAGATGAGGGTGGAGGGAAATATAGGTGAAAAGGGAATCTGCAAGAATGCGATCGGACCTTGATCGTGCAGATTCAGCGATCGAATTTGATCGTGTACATATGGATGATATTTCAAGAGAATGAATTCATGCTCCAGGGATGTGATGAGCTGGTGTTTTTCGGGTGGCGCAGATGCTAACGCAACTGACCGGAGATCAGGAGGACGCTGGTTCGAATCCAGGCCGGGGAGCGTGAATTTTTTTCTCGCAATGTCACTTTGGGATAGTCCACCAAGCCCGATTAAAATTAATTTATTCGTCGTTTGAAACATGTGGACGTTAAAAATAATTAATTGTAAAATACTACTTCAGATGAAAAAGATGTACTAGCCCAATAGGTTGGGTTGGAGGGCGAGGGGAGGGTGGGGGAAAATATAGGTAAAGAGGGAATCTGCAATAATTCGATCGGACCTTGATCGTGCAGATTCAGCGATCGAATTTGATCGTGTACATATGGGTGATTTTGCGAGAAAATGAATTCATACTCCAGGGATGTGATGAGCTGCCGTCTTCCCGGTGGTGCAGATGGTAGCGCAACTGACCAGAGATCAGAAGGACGTTGGTTCGAATCCAGCCCGGGGAGCGTGAATTTTTTCTCACAATGTCTCTTTGAGATAGTCCACCAAGCCCGATTGCAATTAAGGGGGGATATACAGTTAGGATGAAAAAAAAATTGGATTTTTTTTTCCATGAAAAGTTAGTCAATTTCCCGTAGAATATGCTCCTGAAACCTTTTTTTCGAAATTCGAACTCCAAGTGTTTTTTTCCAAGGGATTGCTGATTGAAGTGTAAGTACGATTTAATGGTAATTTAAGGGGGGATATACAGTTAGAACGAGAAAAAAAACTCATTTTTGAGAATCGTTTTTCAAGGGGAGGTTTCAATCAAATCGATCGAAACTTTTTCACAATTATAAGTGTATCCATGTTGAATACATGAATATTTTTTCTTAATTTTTGTTAACAAAATGGCGGTCGTTAGATAGCGTTGGAATAGTACTTCTATTTTGCTTGTGACGACTCTCCTGGTCGCAATTTTGATCGGAAATCAAAAAATTAAAAAAATTTACATTAATTACATTCACAGTTAGTAGATGAATTACAAGAAGAAGTGAAAAAAAAAATTTGCACTTTTGGCGTAACTTTTTCCAAAAAGATATATACATAATGCATACATATGTATACATAAAATGCGCTGTACATGCAAAATCTGTTCGAGCGGCGCCACTCAACCAGCCACCACACGCACGCACCATCATTGGGTTGTATAGATACATATACACCCATGCGTCTATCCAGGCTGCGCCAACCTACGCGCGGACGCTCGGCCGACTCTCTATGAAGAGAGGGTATACCTCCCGGGCCGTCTGCCGCGCGCGGCCAACACGTCATCAGTCGTGCACCCGCTCAAGTCTCTTGGCGTATGGGTACATCTCCTTGTAAGGATAACCCCTGGAAGGAAAAAAAGTCTCTCGGCGCTGTCTCATACACACACATGTTCCCGCGCACATACAGACGTGTTTGCCCGGCCTCATGCTTACATCTCGTGCTTGTTTACATGCGAGGCCGATTCCCGAAATCGACGCGAATGAGGGCCCTTACTTATGTCGGTTTGATGGCGCGCGTTCGCCCGATTCTTGCCTATCCGAGTAGCTAGGCGACCATCCCCAAATCAAGAGTCGCTATTTCTGACTCTCTGTCTCTTTAGCTCCTACAAAATCGACAAGCTTGACTCCTTGGAAGTCTCCATTGCTAAGATCCAGTGCAACCTACAGTCCCTTCCTGATCTTGTCAGCCGACTGGCGGCAACGGAGACCAGGGTGGATATCCCCCCTTAATTCATGCAACTTTTGAATTAGTCATGTGATTTGTTGCACCTGAATAACTTATGCATCTGACTAACAATGGGTATTCTTTTTCTGGGGATAAACTGTCTACACACCTACCATCTCTTACAAAACAAGCAACTGATCCCTTACCTTGCTTTGCTGAGTTGCCTGAGTTGTTAGTCTCTTCATGATCTTTCCCCCCTCGCTGAACATGAAACTGGCTTTTATTATCGGAGGTTTTTCCTCTTTTTGGAGGGCCTCCACCCTCTTGATTTACATTTTTCCGCTTATCGGACCGATTTGTTTCACGAGAACCGCCTCTACTACCTCGGTAAGATGAGCGTTCTCGACTATCAACATACCTTGTGTTATTTAATCCTCGTTCTCGACCAGTCAGTTGTGTTACTTTCATTGGGCGACCCGCATCTATGTGCTCCTTGGTCATTTACTTCTTACAGGCGAAACACAGTCTAAGGCTATCTGTCCAAGTACATTGGTACGCTAAGTGATTCGGTCCATTACACTTATAGCACCTTGGTCCCATTTGCTGGTTTTCAGTCAACATTGCGCAGGTCTGATTATCTGTGCCGAGACTTCGGTTCTCAGCTGCCTTCTTATGAACCAAAGATTTCATACGCTCGTAAGATAATCCAGGACCACCATCCTCATGCACATTGAAATCAGAACTCTGAATGTCAGGTACGGCTCCTATTACAGCACGATACAAATAATTGCGCTGTTCCTCTTCAAGCATACCGTTCAATTCCATCAGACCAAAATATCTTATACAGTCTTCGAATTTGTCTATAAAAGTCACAGCAGTCTCTTTGCTAGGGTTATATCTCATGGTAAACAACTGATTTCTAATATCCATAGTTGATACGTTTGATTCACATTTTTCCATGTTTTTCAATTTTCCTAGAATCTCTTTTGGATCCTTCAAGTTAAACAATTTTGAGTAACAACAAAAATCAATTCTCTTTATTATTATATCTCGAATTTTATATTTCATTCTTTCTAGAACAGATTTTCCATGTTATATCATTGGTTTTTCTCTTGAATCAATTATGTGAAGTAGATACATGGAACATAATTCTGATGAAAGGAAGTCATAGAAGAAATCAAACCTCAATTTTGGACTCAGTCTATAGTCCCGTTCAATGCCAGTATCTTCAACTGCCATTGCAAATTTGAACTGATCAGTTGAGATGTTAGCCACAGTATCGCCTCTGTGACCTTCATTACGGAATTTTTTGACCTTATTTCTACATATTTCAGCAATTTTATTCACCAGTACTTTATTACTGTCGATATTTACCTGTCTATCATCATCAACATTTAGATCAATTGGATCTTCCATGGTATTATCGTTATAAGACTCATCATTGTACTCTGCTCGTCTTGCATAATCTTAATCATTTCATTCGTCTGATTCTGTGTAACCCTGTGAATGTCTCTTAGTTCACTATCAACTCTGTCTCGAAGCTGTGAGGCTACAGCTTCCACAGTATCAGATGTCTGAATGACTCGCCCTACATCATTCTCAGTTGACTCAGCCAGTTTTGACAATTGAGTCTTTGCATCACGAATAGAGTGAGCATATTTCTTCACGGTTTTCAGAACCTCTTACATTTCTTCTGTCATTCTTGTAGCTTGTGCATGGGCTGACCTGAGCTGCTCTCTGTCTTGGGCAAGCTTCCGTCTGATCAGGTCATCTGTTGAATTTTGTTTAGCATTGTTAACAATTTTATACTTCGATATTAATTTATCGTTACTCATTATTTTTCTACTTCACCTTGAGTGGGTGCTGTCTGAGAGGCTTTATCGTCTTATCTACAATCATATCACTCTGTTCATTCTTATTTTCATTCTCATTCATAATTTCAATCTCATCATCAAATTCAACCTTTTCTGGTTCAACTGCCTCTTTTGCCACGCTCACGTGGACAAAGTTGGGTTCAGATTCATACACGGTCGAACAGGCGTCTGGCTGGTCCTCTTCTAACAACGTGTATTCTAATTCCGCATCAATTCCCTCCAGTTCTTCTATAGTTTTGAACTGTCTAATTAGTTTCAGACCTGGAGATAGCACCTCCGCTTTCTCGAATGCCTCGACTTCTTCATCAGAGAGAACATTTCTGTCTGCATAACCAAAAATAATCGATAACATGTCTCAACATTGCAGATTAACTCCGTGCAACAATATCTGGCTCACAGCGTCAAATAATGTTACCGCAGTTCAATAAATTTGAGTTTTTTTTTCAATGCACATATATAATTTTTGATCCAGCCCAATACTATGACGTTTGGCACACAGCGTCAAATATCACAGTATGGATTAATCATTGTTTATTTTGAATCAAGAGTCTTATTGATTTTTCAAATTCATCTGATTCAAATTCAGTTATCATTGACAAAACTTGGCATACAGCGTTGAACATCATCAAAGAAAAGGATTTTTGGAGTAGAGAAGTCGAAATGATGTTTTCTGTTCAACCTGATTTCATTCATTCAAAGTCGCTGATTTTCCTCCCAGTCATTCTCAAATTATTACAAATTCACAGTTCCATTCCAGTCTCACTGTCTTATTCGTTCAGTCTTCATTCCGTCTTACTGTCTCATTTTATTTGACGCTTCTCAGCTTCGTCTTCTCTTCGTCTTCTCAGCTGGTGTGAGTGTCAACTCGTTCAGCTCTATTATAAACGATCCAATAAGTTGTCCGTATATTATTCTCAGCAAAGTTAACTTTCAGTATCGATCTGATTGTACGGCGATATCTGGCTCACAGCGTCACACATCATCGCACATTTTGATCCAGTCAATTGTTCATACATGCATACAAATTCTTTCGAATATATATATATACACATTCATTCAGTCTATTCATACACATACATAGGTATACATAGAATGCGCTGTACATGCAAAATCTGTTCGAGCGGCGCCACTCAACCAGCCACCACACGCACGCACCATCATTGGGTTGTATAGATACATATGGTCAATTCTCTGTGGGATCGAACATGAAAAAATTTGATTTGGCTCAAAATTTTTTTTTAAGTTCTAGGGCATCAAGCCAATTTCCCAGAATTTTTTTAGATTTTTTTGAGCACTTTAACCCCCTTTAATAAATAGGCAAAGTTGCTGATTTTGCTGTTTTTGCATTTTCAGAGGCATTTTCAACCTTCATTTACACCCTGAAAATGACCTCTGAGGCAAAAAATGAATGGGACACTTTTGTCTGCAAATTGCCTGAATTTTATAGAAAAATTATCTCCAAGGTCATTGGAGCACATTAAGTACTCCACATTACCAATTGGAGCCTCTATTTTTGAACCCTGGGAGTTCGCTCGTCAAGCCCCACACCACATGGGTACTAAAAGTTGTCCAAACTCATACCACATACAGCCTATAAAGTGAAACAATGGGTCTGGACTCTGGAAGCTCCCAAAAAATTGATATATTAACTAAAATAGGGGTAGAAACCGGCTAAAATGACTATTCAAGGGGAGCCTTGTACCGCCAACACTTCCAATTTTTGCAAACACTTGTCTGTGGTATTATTACAATTATCCACTGTAAAAACTCACATTCTATCATACTAATACATATCCTGAGTTGTCAATATCATATTTATATAGATCAAGCATTACTATACTACTTGACGCCACCTAACTTTCAGTAGTTACATGTATTGATGGTCAATATATTGTCTTTATTGTGTTAAAATGTACAAGAAACTACTAATAAAGTACATTGTCATGAATTGCATTCACTCGATAAGAAAGATTGATCCAAAAAGTTAATTGTAAGCTGTGCATTTCACGTACACCTTATAACACACTAGGCAGTGCATAGATTGTCACGGGCGGACAATTACATTGCCAGGCCCTGTGATATCTCTCTCTACAATATTATATTGTTTGTAAATATTAGTCATGTTTCAGCATCCAGCGAGAGAGCCCGCGCTGGCGATAAGGTAAGAGAGTGAGAGAGACCGCGTCGCGAACGAGATTCAATCCTCGCGCCGCGTGACGTCAACCGAAGACGGCCGAAGTGAGCTCAGCCGGCCGAGCGCGCGGCGGAAGTATTTAGTTTATTGCCGGCCCTCGTGCGCGATACCACGAGCCCTCGAGACCACGAGACCGCCCGGGCTATCGCGACCACGACGACACCAGCGGACCGATTTCCCACGTCGTCCCCTTCGCTTCCGCACGCCGAGACCGATTCGAGGACGAGCATCGTCTAGCGCCGGAGCACATCGCCGAGTAAGTGCCGTCCGATCGCCATCTCTCTCTCTCCCGGCCAACACGCGTCCACGCTCTCTCTCGCTCCGGCCCGTGAGACGCGACCCCGGGCTCGCTGCCCTTCTGTGTAACTTCCCCCCTAGAATTAATTGAACATTGTGTTCGTCAGAACCGTTTGATTCTTTATTTGCCACACTGTTCCCGCTCAAGATCCTACTCCCGCGCACACGAGCCTCACCACCTCGTGCGCGCAATCCTTACATTCGTTATCATGCTCTAGGCCCCATGGCCATTATATTAATTAATTATTAATAAATACGGCGGTGATAAGATATCATTTGATTTTTTTAATATCAACAAGAAAATGTTGAAGTTCACTAAATATGGGTAATATTCATGAATATTGGAGTCATGAAATCCGCTCATATTGTATAAACTACATAGCTAAGGTCCAAGCAGCTATCGCCGGATGGGCTCAAACTACAACCTCAAGTTATTCACTCATAGAAATAGATAATATGAATCAATCCACTTGAAAGTATGATCACTAGATGCGCAATTTAATAAGGAATTCAAATATATATATAGTTTGCCTGTCTAGAAATGGGCTTGGAGCTTCCAAAGTAGCTTTGCATGTCTAAAAGTCTATGGTCGGTAACCTAACCTGTGCCATACATGGGTCGTACAAGTCTCCAGTATAGGCAAGTATAACGTTCACAAAGTGGTTTATAAAGTCATTTAAACACTGGCAAACTATATATATTTGAATTCCTTATCAAATTGGGCATCTAGTGATCATACTTTCAAGTGGATTGATTTATATTATCTATTTTCATGAGTAAATAACTTGAGGTTGTAGTTTGAGCCCATCCGGCGATAGCTGCTTGGACCTTAGCTATGCAGTTTATACAATATGAGTGGATTTCATGAGTCCAATATTCATGAATATTACCCATATTTAGTGAACTTCAACATTTTCTTGTTGATATTAAAAAAATCATACGATATCTATGCACTGCCTAGTGTGTTATAAGGTGTACGTGTAATGCACAGCTTACAATTAACTTTTTGGATTAATCTTTCTTATCGAAAGACTCAATTCATGAAAATGTACTTCATTAGCAGTTTCTTGTTCATTTTAACACAACAGAGACAATATATTGACCATCAATACATGTAACTACTGAAAGTTAGGTGGCGTCAAGTAGTATTGTAATGCTTGATCTATATAAATATGATATTGACAACTCAGGATATGTATTAGTATGATGGAATGTGAGTTTTTACAGTGAATAATTGGAATAATACCACAGACAAGTGTTTGCGAAAATTGGAAGTGTTGGCGGTACAAGGCTCCCCTTGAATAGTCATTTTAGCCTGTTTCTACCCCTATTTTAGTTAATATATTAATTTTTTGGGAGCTTCCAGAGTCCAGGCCCATTTTTTCACTATATAGGCTGTATGTAGTATGAGTTGGGACAACTTTTAGTACCCATGTGGTGTGGGGCTTGACGAGCGAACTCCCAGGGTTCAAAAATAGAGGCTCCAATTGGTAATGTGGAGTACTTAATGTGCTCCAATGACCTTGGAGATAATTTTTCTATAAAATTCAGGCAATGTGCAGACAAAAGTGTCCCATTAATTTTTTGCCTTAGAGGTCATTTTCAGGGTGTAAATGAAGGTTGAAAATGCCTCTGAAAATGCAAAAACAGCAAAATCAGCAACTTTGCCTATTTATTAAAGGGGGTTAAAGTGCTCAAAGTAATCTAAAAAGATTCTGGGAAATCGGCTTGATGCCCTAGAACTTAAAAAAAAATTTTGAGCCAAATCAAATTTTTTCATGTTCGATCCCACAGAGAATTGCCCATATACACCCATGCGTCTATCCAGGCTGCGCCAGCCTACGCGCGGAAGCTCGGCCGACTCTCTATGAAGAGAGGGTATACTTCTCGGGCCGTCTGCCTCGCGCGGCCAACGCGTCATCAGTCGTGCACCCGCTCAAGTCTCTTGGCGTATGGGTACATCTGCTTGTAAGGATAACCCCTGGAAGGAAAAAAAAGTCTCTCGGCGCTGTCTCATACACACATATGTTTGCGCGCGCATACAGACGTGTTTGCCCGGCCTCATGCTTACATCGTGCGGTCGCGCGCGACTTCTCGCCGCTGTCCAGAACTTTCTCTCTCTTCCTCTCTCTCTCTGGCCATCGTTTTTGGGAGTCAACCTTCCATTGCTCGTCTTCCTGCGGAGGCATCGGACGGACTCATCATAAATGGTTCGCCAATTGAACTTGAGTCCTCAGTGAAGAGCTTGGGGGTGATCCCCGACTCTACCTTTTCATGGAAGGAGCATGTTGCCTTAATCACTGGCAGATCCCATGCTCTCATGTACCGCTTACATAAAATCCGGAGGAGCACGACTTATCAGCTCAGGTGCCACCTCATCAAGACGCTCCTCTTTTCCATCGTTGATTATTACTCTCCTGTGTACTGCGAAGCGAAACCTCGTTCTCCAACGGCTTATTAATACTAGCATAAGATATGTCTATGGGGTGAGAAGGAGCGAGCATATCTCTCCCTAAAGGGAGGAACTAAACTGGCTTATAACATCTACTCGGCGAAGCTATTTCATGGCCTGTATGGTGTATAAGATCCTCAAGTATGGCAGCCCGTCGTATCTCGCAGATTATTTTCTCATGAATACCAGTACTCGTTCTTGCAGGGGTGGCTATCGGCCGCAGCTTGTTGTCCCCAGTTTCCGCAAGGATTTTCTCCGTAGGTCGTTCCATGTCAGTGCAACTTATCTTCGGAATTCACTCCCAACAGTAATAATTAACGCTTCATCTCTTCCTGTTTTCAAAAAACTTTTATTTCTTCACCTCCTTGCCCGCGACCGTGGTGAGAGCTTGCTCTGCTCTTAGACTTTTCATTTTGCTATTGAATTTAAATAAACTAGATCAAATGAATTTAAATTAAATTAAGCTAAATTTATATTGTTCATCTAGATATAAGTAACTGTATGTAGAACTATGATCACATTTTACAACAGAATGTACAGGAAATGAATCAATCTAATCTAATCTCTCTCTCTCTCTCTCTCTCTCTCTCTCTCTCTCTCTCTCTCTCTCTCTCTCTCTCAGGTATAACCGAAATACCTACTGAGCCTCTTCACTAGGTATGTGTCCACTAGGCCCTCCAGGAGTGATGCACCGGAACTCTCGGTCCCCAAAATGAGGAATACTTTCGGACTAAATTCATTCCAGATGCAAGCAGCGCACCTTTGGAACTCCCTTCGGTCCTCGGATAGAAACCTGCCGTCTTTGTCAAGTTTCAAACGTTCCGTAAAGAAGTATTTTTTAGAATTAAATGAATGACCTTAACATCTTTTATAAAGTTCCTTACGATGACCATTTGTCTGAATATATGATGACCAGCTGTATAATTATTATTATACCTATACTGACTCGCTATCTGTGATAATTAGTTTTACGAATTTTACTATGATTGACAAGGATATGTAGAAACAATGTTTTAGTTAAGTGACCGTTATTTTTAAAAAAGAAGACTGATATTTTTGTAAATATGAATTTTGTATAATTTATACAATAAAAATATATCTATCTATCTATCTATCTATCTCTCTCTGACAAAAACCTGCCGCTCTTATCTAGTTTTAAGCGTTCCGTGAAGCCTTATTTTTCAGAATTATCAGAATGACCTTTCCATTTTTCTTTTAATAAGAATAGACACGTTATCTGTGATAATATATATATATATATATATATATATATATATATATATATTTGCGATGTTGACAAGGATGATATGTGAAATAATTTTATAAGAATGACTAATATTGGAGAGAGACGACTGATATAATGTAAAATGCCAAAATTATATTTGAATACAATAAAACATATCTATCTATCTGTCTATCTCACGCTTGGTTACATGCGAGGCCGATTACCGAAATCGACGTGAATGAGGGCCCTTACTTATGTCGGTTTGATGGCTCGCGTTCGCCCGATTCTTGCCTATCCGAGCAGTTAGGCGACCATCCCCAAATCCAGAGCCGCTATTTCTGACTCTCTGTCTCTTTAGCTCCTACAAAATCGACAAGCTCAACTGCTTGGAAGCCTCCATTGCTAAGATCCAGTGCAACGTACAGTCCCTTCCTGATCTTGTCAGCCGACTGGCGGCAACGGAGACCAGGGTGGAGTCCTAGGAGTCTCGCTTGCGTGCCATTGAGTCCACAATGTCTGAACTCCGTGAAGGTCAGGAGCGCATTTGCTCCCTCATCACTTCAGACTGTGCTGCTTCTGAATCTGGAGACCTTGCTGCGACTCTTGCTTCTGAGACTGACTCCAGAATCCGCAACCTGGAGCGCATCAATAACTCGCTCTGTAACAAGCTGAACGAAATCACCAGCCAGCACAGAGAGCTTTCTGCGGACGTCGTTGTTACTGGGCTCGACGTTGAGACTGAGGCCGATCTCGGGAGACTTGCCTTCGGTGTTCTGCTCACTATACACAGTGGCCTGTTACCTTCGGACGTGGTAACAGCTCGTTACATTCGTTCACGTCAGGTGTCCTTCAATCGACTAACCTAGTGCCATGACTTCGGCAGCGCAGCAGTCCGCCTCGGCACCGCCTCCTCATCGCAAGCCTTTGCTGGTGGTCACCTTTACCTCCCCAGAACACGTTACTAACATCATTCGAGCCAAAATCAGGAAAGGTAAGGTGATAACTTCCAGCATCAGCGATGATCGGCTCAAGGCGACGAGAGTGCCTCTCCCCATTGAAAATCTTCCACTAAATGTCAATGAGTTTTTCCTCTCCGGATAAATTCACTCATGTCACCTCATTATCTCGCTCTCACCTCACCAACCTTTCACATGCATCGCAGCCCATCGCTTCGCTGAAATCACCTCCTAACAGCTCATTCACTAACTCGCATCATCAATCCTTGCTCAACTACATGACGGCCGTGAGGGAAGGACTCCGAGTCTGTCATTCCAATGGGAACTCTATCGGTGCTCACATTGGAGCGATTAGACTCTCCGTGGCCTCTCGCCCCCGTTTCCACGTAATTGCTGTGACTGAAACCAAACTGGCGCCCCAAATTGAGGATCACATCGTTGCTCTTGATGACCATATTCTGTTCAGACGGGATCGCAGAACCACTGCAGGTTGTGTCGCTTTTTCCATCCATAATTCGCTTTCTGTTACTATACTCTGCACCTCAACCGAAATCTGGACTCCACGTGGAACATTTCCCGAATACATCCTCTGCGAGATCACTTCCAGGGGGGGCAATCCGATCATTACAGGCGTAATGTATCGCCACCCTCATGTCCCATTCGTGCAGGGAATTAACCTCTTCCAGGACCTCACTACGTATATATACGACTACAGCTCCAAGGTCATACTTGGTAATTTTAAAGCAGATCAACTATCGTCAAGCCCTAACGCGTATATTGTACGTGGGTTCTAGGAGGAGAACTCAATTCCCAAGGTTATCCAAACCGATTACTCGTATCGTAATTTTAATGCAATTGATCCGAAAGCCCTTAATGAACATTTTGCTGGCTAAGATTGGTCAGTCGTCGATAATTCCGACTGCTCACTTTCAAACGGTCTTGACTGCTTTTATACCCACATCCATATTGCACTTGACACTTTTGCGCTCTTAAAAACAGTCAAACACCAAATGGAACGCAGGCACACTTGGTTCACCAACGTGCTCTCCCAGCTCATTAAGGAGCGCAACCGACTTTACAGACTCTACAAACGTACCGAACTCTACTTGTATTTGCTCCACTTCAGACGTGTACGTGATGAGACTCATCGACTTGTTGAATCTGCCCAACCTGACTACTACTATGACCGGATCAAAGGCCTCTCTGACCCTAAGGAGGTCTGGAAGGAACTCAGGTATTTGGGAATCTGTCCGGACAACTAGAGCATTATGTTGCACTTTTCCGCGGATGATGTCAATGCTAACTTTGCCTCGACTTCTTACAACGCTCAAGCACTCTCGCTTGTTCACTACCTGTCCGAGCTTCCTGAGCACTCGGTTGGTTTCAGCTTTGCTGGAATCACGCTTCAGTCGCTAGAGAAGGCCATCGTCAGACAGAGGTCTCAGGCATTGATGAGATTGGGCATTGATGAGATTCATCAGAGGTTTGTCCATGCGACTCTCCCCACTCTTGGGCCGTATCTTGTCAAAATTTTTAATCTTTCGCTATCCCAATCTGTTTTTCCCTGCAACTGGAAACAATCTCTTGTACTGGCTCTTAATAAAGTGCCCTCTCCCGGTGGCTTGGATCCTACCTTGGCGCTAAGAGGCAGGCAGTGAGAGGCCGGAACGGCGACCACTCTAGTTTTCGCGACGTCAATTGTGGCATTCCTCAAGGCTCATTTTGTGGCCCCCTGCTCTTTGCCCTTTATATAAGTAATGCGGCTAGACATTTTCCTGCCGACATTAAGTATATAGTCTACGCTGATGATCTTCAGGTATATTTCTAGTGCGCCTTATTTGGAATTGACGTGGCGCTCGCTGCCTTGAGCAGAGTTGGTTCTCGCATCGCTGAGTGGGCCGCTCTATCAAAGGAAGTATCACTGTCTGATCAACGATCAAATTCACTCGGATACGACTGTTCAGCCGGCTGTCAGAACAGGGAATGGACTTTGCGCTGTGCGCGAAGTCTGCTTGGCACTGCTCGCAGCACCACCGAATATCGGTTGTTTTGATGGGGCAGTTTGTCTCTCTCTTAACAGTACCTTCCTCCTTACTCCACTTGCCCACCCTCTATTTATTATTCAATATTGCGTTCTCCACGAAAGGAACATATTCACATGGAAGAAAAAAATCAAATGGTATTTTCCCTGTTCACCTTGCTCACCAAACCCCGTCCTCTCTTGTAACAATCAAATTCTATGTATGTTAATAAAGTCAATATGTGCATACAAATACTTAAAGTCCAGCAGAATCTATAATTTTCAGATTTTGGATTCTATTCTTTGAGTAACATGCGTGCAAGATATTCTTGTAACAATAGTGCTCTAATGATGAGTGCATATTACTCTGGATGTTCCCAGACTTTTTCTGTCTCTATAATTTCAGATGAGAAAGGATTTATGGAGTCTAGTTGTCATTGCATCCACTCAATCATCTTGGTGTGACAACATAATATATTCATTACTACTGCCTCAAACTTGCAACGGACACACTTTGCTCCTGTGCATTGATGGCCCCGCCTGGCACGTTTTTCCCTTGTGACACGGCAATACCACGCAGTGAGCCAGCGGCCATACACACCGTGCGGAGTGGTCCCCTATCTCCGCGCGCTTCCACCGCCCTCGCGCGCGGCCCACACCGCGCATCCCCACTCACGCGCTCCCACTTCATGCGCCGTTTCTGGAGGGGGATCGCGCCGCCACGGCTTCTGGCCGCAGCTGCTAATACTGTGCGTAGCGGAACATCAGTTCTCCAATTCCAGCCCTACTAGCAGCAACGGCTCCTCTCCTCAGCCTTAGGCACATCGCGTCGCGGTGCCTACACCCCTACTACAATGTAGGACCTGCCATTTCCAGGAGCCACTAGCAGAGGTAGCCAGAGGTAAATGGCTACTCTCGAGTGAAAGCTTCGGGCGATACTTGGAGTAGCAATACTCCACACTTAATCGGCAAAGGTTCCAATTCTTTTTGTAAGGGTTGAGTGTGATGCTGTATAGCTAGCCTCTACCGAAACTCACATGGTTAGTGCGGACTGCCGATTCTCATCCCCTACATACTTACACACACACCCACGTTTACCTGTAGAGCCTACCCTTTGAGAGTGCGTAGCCTTCATGATGCACGGCGCTAATCGCCACAATTAATTTAGTTACCTTTATTGTTGACTATTGAAAACGGTAATTTGTCTTCCACCTTTCACGCAGTCGGCCGTTTCCCTTTCTCTTTTTCTTCAGGTGATGAAAGTTCGAACCGCGCGAGAACTGTGACGCGACATAACCCACCGTTTTTGTCCTTTTCTTCATTCAGTTATCTAATTAAGTCACGTCACCGCTCGGTCCTCTAAATTCCTCATTCCTCATTCGGAAGTTAATTAATAGTTGAGAAGCAGATCACACTTATTCTGTTAACTGTAATGAATAGGGACCCACCAGCTGATTGAGTCTTCAATGTTACACATGTGTAACAAAGAAGGAAATAGGACTATTCTGACTGCAGGACGTAGCATCATGAGTATATATTACGTATCAATAACACAGCCACACAAAAAAAAAATTTTCGACGCAGGGGGTTTGACTATGTTTACTATATGTTTTCGGGATCGCAGAATACGAATCCGAGGTCGGTTTGAACCCTGCAGGTCGAGGTTTGGCCATAACCTCAAACAACCTAGTAAATTTCCAGGACATTTCAATTTTTATAACTCTATCACTTGTACAGTAAACGTCTAAAACGTCTAAACCCATAACCGAATAAAACCATAAGCCCATAACACCATAAACTCTGGACGTTGTTTGGCCATAACCTCAAAAAACCTAGTAAATTAGAATTTCCAAGACATTTTAATTTTTATAACTGTATAACTTGCACAGTAAACGTCTAAAACCTCTTTTTGTGACTGCGTAGTTTGAGTTATATTGTTATAGGATAATACGGCTCGAAAATCTGGGGTTACAGGGTTATATGGGCATGATGTTATTGGGTTATAAGGTAATATATTGATAAGTTTGAAGGTTAACTTTGTCGAACCCCATAAACCCAAACGATTTTATACAGTTTAAATTATTTGACTATAAGCCTAGGTGATTATATAGTATAGTGTAACGGGATTGTGAGGTTATGCGGTTATGATGTTATGGGGTTATGGTGTTATGGGGTTATGATGTTATGGGGTTGTGGAGTTATGTGCTTATAGAGTTAGAGGTTTTAGACGTTAACTGTTCAAGTTATATAGTTATGTACAATGCATAGTTCTGAAAATTCAAATTTACTAGGTTTTTTGAGGTTATGGCCAAACAACGTCCAGAGTTTATGGTGTTATGGGCTTATGGTGTTATTCGGTTATGGGTTTAGAGGTTTAAGACGTGTACTGTACAATTTATGCAGTTATAGAAATTAAAATGTCCTGGAAATTCTAATTTACTAGGTTTTTTGAGGTTATGGCCAAACAACGTCCAGAGTTTATGGTGTTATGGGCTTATGGTGTTATTCGGTCATAGGTTTAGAGGTTTTAGACGTTTACTGTACAATTCATACAGTTATAGAAATTAAAATGTCCTGGAAATTCTAATTTACTAGGTTTTTTGAGGTTATGGCCAAACAATGTCCAGAGATTATGGTGTTATGGGCTTATGATGTTATTCGGTTATGGGTTTAGAGGTTTTAGACGTTTACTGTACAAGTCATACAGTTATAGAAATAAAAATGTTCAGGAAATTCTGATTTACTAGGTTTTTTGAGGTTATGGCCAAACAACGTCCAGAGTTTATGATGTTATGGGCTTATGGTGTTATTTGGTTATAAGTTTGAGGTTTCAGACGTTTACTGTACAAGTTATACAGTTATAGAAATTAAAATGTCCTGGAAATTCTAATTTACTAGGTTTTTGAAGGTTATGGCCAAACCTCGACCTGCAGGGTTCAAATCGACCTCGGATTCGGATTCAGCGACCCCGAGAACATATAGTAAACATAGTCAAACCCCCTGCGTCGAAAATTTTTTTTTGTGTGGCTGTGTAATCGTTTGGGCCAAAGCACTACACGCATCTTGAGTAGTAACCGACCTAATGTAATAACAGATGCATCACATGGAATGAGCATCGAAGCGCATAGCTGCATGAACGTGAATTGTAACGAAGTGAGCAAGCTTCGTAGTTGTGAGCACGGGCATGCGAGCGGAGGAAAGAAGCAGTACCACACGCGCCGTTATCACTCTGTACAACAATATACCATAGTTATACTTTCATATGCATACATATCAAAATGGAATCATATCTGACTATTATGTAAAGAGGAAACGTTTGTTTGTATGTTCGCAAAAATCTCAAAAGCTACTGAACTAATCGCCTCCAAATTCTGACAGTAGCTTTACTATGTACCCTGAAACGTCATAGGCCATTAAGATTAATTATTAATTGATTAGGAACGTTTCCATGCAAAATGTGGGATTAACATGCAAATCAGCTCCAGCTTCTCTCTTTGGCCACTAGGTGGCGAGACGCTGTTCACTAACTGCGAGGTTCCTTATTTTTGCCTCACGTAGGTTTGATTGCTAGACATCTTAAGATGTCCTCGTCGGATAATGCGATGCAGCTGCAGATGGGCATTATACTGAGCCTTTACGGTGTTTGCTTTCAGCACGGGGCAAAGAACTGACCACGCGTGTTCGTAGTCGGTGGCGCAGTGCGGCCCTTGCAACGTTTTATCGTAGCAATTGCGACGCAGCGTGGTGCTTGCTTGTAACCTGTATACACGAAATTCGGGAAAGGCGCGTTTTGACTGATACGTCTACTCTTAAACGACTATTCATCAATCATGAGTAGATCATTCTCAACAAGCATGCCTATTGGTTTTCACACAGTTTGACTGAATATAAGGCGGTACCTATTGTACGTTGTGATGCGCACATCAAAGGTTTTCTGATAGCTCAAATTTACTAAAACGGCATTTGGTTCTCAACCTGTAAGTTAAGGGCCGTCAAAATCAGTCACTCATCTTCGAACTGTACATCATTCGGGATTTTATAGACTCCTGTAAATTTAGACTACTGCTTATAAAAGATAATTCGGAATAATTATCATTTGAAGGCAATGGCTTTACTTTACAAATGAATCAGATGGAAGTCTCTGCGCCGACTCCCACCAGTCAGGAGTACTGAGAGGTGATTTTTAAAGGAAAAATATCCATATTGTTGACTCCCACCAGTCAAAAGCATCTCTTCATTCGAGGGTGAATCATGTAGGAAAACGATCTCCATTGAGCCCACTCCTAACTGTCAGGAACACGGATCCCACAGCTCGTCGTGACGTAGAATCGCGTTGAAAGCCAAGTGACCATATCAACTTCATCAACTTCATCAACAAGTCAGCTCATCAACCTCAAGGGTAAATACCTCCTTTGAATCACCAACACTGCGCAAGAAGTATTTTGTATCATCTCGAGTTCTGTATAGAATTACATACTTTGGAATGGCGAATGAAAGATTGAAAGCGTTGAAAGCGAAAAGAGAAACAAATCGATGAGATGTTCAATCAATTTGGAGAATACCACGATGAATTGGATACTCTTGATGGATCAGAAGAAAGTGTGTCTGCGAAATTTTTTAATTGCGTGCTTTTATTACAACGTCGCTTTTAATTTCGTGACAGAGCATTTGGTTGAAAAATTGAAGCTGCAAAAATGGCCAGAGTGATTGGTGGTCATTGGTGCCATGAACGGCTTGCACACTGAGCCAACGTATTTCATACAATTGACGTTCAAATAGAGAATCCCCGATCTTGTGTTGAACGAAGCGATAGATAAAAATACGTGTGCAATCTTCTCTCCTGTGCAATTAGTGGATCCGAATTTTTCCAGCACGAATTCAAATGTTAATCGGAGCAGGTCCTACTCTACCTTTGTTGTGTACCAAGTAAATAACATGATTGTGCTCCGAAGATTTAATCTTGCAAGAAACCAAATCAGGTTGGATAGTCAAGTTGGAGTCAGTGCTGTGAAAGAAGTTAGATCAGCGGAATGCTTATTGACCAATCCAAATTCCGACCAGCGATCTGGGATATTGAGAAAGTGCCGAAAGTCTTATCGCTAGAATACACTTGCTTCAACGATGAAACAGAAGGCGAGATGCATTTCAAAATACACGTAAAACGAGAAGGAATGTGTAGATACGTAGTTGCTACCTAAACATAAAATCGCCAGAGAAAACAATCCAAAAGACATAAGCGTGAAAAGGGTGATCATTTTAAAGAATGAATTTGAACGAAATCCCGAGATTAATATGGAATACTTAAGGGTCTTGAACGAATACATTGAGCTAGGACACATTCAATTGATCGAGAATCTGAACGAGAAGGATTTTATGTGCCTTACCTTGCGGATATTGAAACTGAAAGTGCCACGACAAAGTACCCGTTGATTAGTACTGTCATTCAAGATGACTTGATCTCTCTTTCATTACGATCAAGAACATGCGTGTACGTGATACTTGCCGATACAAAGAAAATGGATATACCGTTTCGCGTGCGCGAAGATAATTGACAATTTCAAAAATTTTGGCTGTTCAATGAAGCCACACGCGAATTTTTTATGAATTCGGTGACCTCTGTAGTCGCATCGGCCTCTTTTTTAGCGATAAGGTATTTACACCAACGAGTGGATGACCAATCACCGAAACTTCTTTCAGCGGCAAGGGTATCAAAACATGATCTGTAAGTTGACAACATGCTAACAGGAATAAACATCGTTTGCAAAGTACAGGAAATCTGTCGACGAATAACGAATTTCTTAAAAACTGCAGGATTAAACATATGGTAATGGGTTTGAATAATGCGAAGGTACTTGAGGAGATCAAAAAAGAGGATCTTGACACCAATTTCAATCTTAGTGAAGACAGTTCAGTTAAAATGTTAGAAATTTTCTGGTGAGCGAGGAACAATATTTTTATTCACAATATCAAAAATATTTCTTTGGAGAAAAAATCATCAAGAGAATTTTTTTATCTGACATTGCAAAGATTTTTGATCCTCTAGATCTACTTGGTCCAATCATTCTATATGCAGAGCAAGTCATGCAAGAGCTTTGAGAAGCTCACAAGCAATGGGATGAATTGGTCTCTAATGGAGTGCATTATGTCTGGATTTTTGCAGTCAACTCAATTTGATCAACTCGATCACATTCGATCACAGAGTTATTGCACCTCGTTCTCAAGAAGTTCAAGTAGACCTTCATGCAATGCGAACAAATTTGCTTATGGAACTTGTATTTACATTTGTTCAAAAAATTCAGAAGGCACTCACGATATTGTCCTTTGGTGTTCAAAGTCATGAGTCACGCCAATTAAACGATGAAGATTACCCTGTTTGGAGCTGTGCGAGTCATCATTATTAGTTGATTTATAAGAACAAGTAATAAATGACATGAAAATCGATTTTAATCATGCGTATTTTTAATCCGAATCCAACATAGCTCTAAGCTGAATACAAATTACACTTAACTTATTATCAACTTTTATGGCGACCAAGTAGAAGAAATACAAAGAAAACCCGTTACCAAAGATTGGCGTCATATTTGGTCTGAAAGTAATCCAGCCGATGCCTTATCCAGAGATCAATTGGCCGATGATTTCCTTGAAAACCCGCTGTAGTTGAGCGGATCGTCGTGGCTAGGGGAGAATAAAAGCTGCTGGCCTAAGTCCGTTATACCTGTTTTAGATGATTAACCCGGGAAATGAAAAGCTCTTTGCTTGACGATGCAATGTATGTTAGTTCGAAAGCGAAGTAAAACAGTGCCGTCCGATCAATACCTTTTTTCGAACATCTTTTCATTATTTACGAAATTGAAACGCACAATAACTACCTGTTTTTGTTTCCTCGAGAAATTCCGGAGATCAGAGTATAGTATATATTCAATATTTTGATGTCCACGAAAGGAAAGGATTCACAAGAAAGATGGAAATCAAGGTAGTATCAACCCTGCCCCGCCTCGCTTGCGAACCTTCACCCTCGCCGGTAAACATTGAATTTTGTGTACTGCAAATTAATTATCAATGATTGCACAAAAATACTTGAAATACTTCGAGATCAATCAAGTTTGAATTCTGATTCCATCGCTCTAGCAATATTTGATTTGAACATATAGTGTTGTACTCATAAGTATCTATCAATTTGAATATTTCCAGTTTTCTTTCTGTTATTCCAATTAAGATTAGAGAGGATTCATCGATTTTTGTTATTATTCCATATTTTCCTTCGCACGATCATAAGTCACAAGAGTTTAAAATTCCCACTTGATTTAAATTCTTGTCAAATGTCAATTTTTTCAATTGATTATGGTGATGTTATGATTTACGAACATATTACTATAACAGTGTCAAAGAGGAACAAAAATAAGAATCAATAATGAGGAGCAAAATGAAGAGCAAAGATGAGCAATGATAAGCAAAAATGAGGAGTGAAAATGGAAAGCAGGAATGAGGAGAACAATGAGGAGCAAAAGTGAGCAATTATAAGAAGCAAAATTGCGGAGAAAATATGAGGAGCGATAATGAGGAACAACCGTGAGGAGTAACCGTGAGGAGCAATAGTGAGGAGCAAAATGACGATGGCGACGGTGGCGGTGGCGGCGACGGCGGTTCAACTATTAATTCAGAGAGAAATGGCATTCTGCGAGTAGGAGGCAGAATTAGAGAATCGCGCGCAAACTCCTCGCAGCAACATTCCATTATTTCATCACCGATTAATCACGTACCATCTCTAATTACACAGCTCCACAAAAAAAAGTTGTACCAGAGACTGGACCACCCTACTGATACCTATTTTGGTCTGCTAAATCTGAATCCGAGGTCCATTTAGCTCCATCACCCCTGCGTTTAGCCATAACCTCAAAAATATAGCGGCAGACATATTGATGGAATCAATATTTTGTAAAACAAAAAATTTCATTCCATTCTACATAAAAAAATAGAAGAAATCCGTTCACAGTGTTTTTTTGATTCGTCGCATAGTTTTTGAGTGAAAAATTCAGAAACTTTGACGGCAAGTGGGCCGGATTCAAAATTTATAATTTTATGAATTTTTCACTCGCAAACTATGCGACAAATTGAAAAAACACCAAGAACAGTTTCTATCTAATTTTTTACATAAAATCTGAAAAAAATTTCTGTTTTTCAAGATGTTGATTTTTAAAAGTTCTGTTGAGGTTATGTCTGAACGCAGAGGTGATGGAGCTAAACGGATTCGGATTCAACAGCCAAAAATACATAGAAGTAGGGTGGTCCAGTCTTTGGTTTAATTTTTTTCTCATGGGGCTGTGTTATCGCTTATTTTCACAGCGACAATTTTTGTTCAGGCACGCAAAACACTTTATATGTTATGAGGAATAGATTTTGACTGATTTACACTCGTACTAAAATACGCAGAGGGATCGGTGAATGTATGATTTGTTTCACGGTACAACCGAAACCAGTACGATATGGAATGGGAAATTCATTGAGTATACGAGTTGATGAAGCCGTCGTATTTAGGAACGTCGGCGTAGATGTTTTCTCAAGAAAACTGTTTAGAGACAAAAAATCCATCAAAATTCATGTACCGGTATTTGTATGTATGGCAGTAAAAGCCGTGCAATTCGAAGTAGTGGAAGATCTATGAACCGTCGCACTATAAGCAGATACGGTAAAATCGGCGATTCGGCCTTATAACTTTTCAAGGAGGCCATATTCTTTGATGATCTGAAATGAAAGCTAGCCATCTATAAAATATATATTAGATAATCAGAATAAAGTAATTCAAAAGTGCAAAAAAATGGGTCGATTTTGAAAAATTCAAGAAATATTTTATCGACCAATGTAAAATAAAACATGAAAAACAGTACACTATACCTTGGAAATTCAGTTACGAGACCCTGAAAGAATTTTTCAGAAATGTTGATGATTACTCTTGTAAATTGCAAATGATAAAAGAAAACTAACTTTTCAACGAATAGACACATCAACTTCCAACTTGACTGGAAATTTAGATAAATATTCGGAAATTCCAAAACCAGCACTGAGAAACAAAAATATTCATCTACTCATAGAATAATTGTGAAAAATGATGGATAGGGAAATGGTAGGACGAAGCACTTTTTTGTATGTAAGCCAGGCTATGAGGGTGGTATGTGGGACTTTGTGTAAAACAATTCGAATACCATTTACGAAGAGTAGCAGCCAATGAAAGATTTACTTACGCTGCATTCGAAACGTTTGCTATAGAAGTTGGAAGAATATCAAATTCACGTCCATTGACTTCCCTGAGAATTTGAGGAAATGTCTATGAAGCACTTAGCCCCGCAGACTCTTCAATTGGTGATTCATTGATAGGTTTGCGTGATCGAGATCATAACATGATTTCATCGAACCGTTTGAATGCTAGGGAAAAGATTAAAACGATCGAACAAGAATTTTGGAAACATTGTCATTGAAAGTATTTTACTTAAGTGAATTCTCGTATTCAACGGAGCATGCATGATTGTCAATTGAAGGTTTATGACGGGGCCTCAGGGTTAGAGGGCCGTCAAAAGGGGGGGTTGTTTGTTTGGAGCGACTGATCACTCAACGGAGAGATTTGGGAGAATCTTGTTGTATCGCAAAACGGGATGTACGTTTAAGACAAGACTTTATTATTCAGAACATGCGGATAAGGTTTGTATGAAATAATGCTGTCGAATGCGTGGCGTCAGATCGGGATGATTCCCGAGATATTCCAAAATCGGACGGAAGTCCTTGTCCGCCGTCGGGGCCGAGAAGCACTGCTCGGAGTCGAATGAATCTCTGCTGCCGCCGGTCCCCTTTTTGGCTCTGCTGGCTGCTACGCTCCGCACTAATGAGAGCCCACGGCGCCCGGTGGGGATGCGCACCTCGATGCGCGTTGGTCACTTTTGGGCCAGGTGGCTCGAGCGTCAGAGTGGTCCCTCCCCGAGGGCCTCTGACTCTGGGGCCGCCGTTTGACCCATCTGATTCTGCTACAGGTTGAAATAAAAGTGTTATTGTGAAATTATAACAATATTTATGAAATGCAACAGTGTCTTAGTATATACGACGCCATTCATCCTGACAGCGATGGCATTGCAAGGTCCGTCATCGTCAGAACAAAATGTGGTTTGAGAAAAAGACCCGCATCTGAAATCGCAGTTCTTCATTGAAGAGAATAAAAATTTTATAACTGCACGGAGAAAAAAATGATGCCTTAGAAGCATCAGAGGCGATGCATATATTGCCGCCGACTCTCGAGATGGAATTGTTACCCCCACGCGATAGCTTTACTGCAGCTCCGCCATGCGTATATTCCATGGGTAGGACGATACGAAATTTCCAGCCGGCGGATGGTGATTTTGGTAGCCGCCGGTTATGGAAACGCCAGTTGTAGAGGGGATGAGCGCCGTGGATAAGTCCAGCACTAAGCAGTCATATATATCTGCAGATGCGCATGCGCTGTCTACAACTGCAGGCGTTTCCATAACCGGCGGCTACCAAAAAACCATCTGCCGGCTGGAAATTTCGTATCGTCCTACCGCATGGAATATACGCATGGCCGAGCTACGTTTAACGCATCCGAGGATACTAACATTGCATCCGAAGTCGGATGCACTTGAGCTATCGGCAGCACTGATGGATTTAAGCTATCATTTTTTTCTCCGTGTGTGTGAGAGAGAGTGGAAAAAATGTACCTCCATATAGATTCACTCTTGTTCGATGATCTCTCACGGGGGGAAGATTATGTACAATTATATGAAGAAGTTGAGTTTAAAATTTATAAATTCTTTTATCTAAAAAGAAATCATAAGATTTCATAAAATTAGAACAAGCTTACTCACCAAGCTCCTTTGCATAGATGGTAGAACGCCGACTCTCTTGCAAGATAGCGACGCGCTATACCTTATACACGTGCAACTCAACGCCTCGCCATCTCCAGGCGTACCATGGTACTTGGTCGATTACTCGAGAATAATTTCCTCTCGGCAATTATATGAAGCTCATTGAAATTGATTCAATTCTCACAGTAATCGCATTAATAAAATTCTAAAGAACTAATGAAAACAATTAATTTGTCAAATCAGAGTTTGGCGAATTCGATATAGAATCATAATATCATGGTCTTATGTAAAATAATTTTTGAATATATCAGAGGTGGATATAGATTCATGAAGCCATCAAAGTCAGGCATCAACATTTACATCAATATGTGATATATGCTCAGAAGCAGTCCTCTCTTTTGATAGAAATTTATTATAATTGATATTCCAACATATGCGAAGTAACAAATACAATGCACTATTCACAGTTCTAGTAAAGTTAATTAGTCTTCAGTTTCACTGATCCTTTTGAAATTGTCGAATATTGAAATGACTGAGAGAAGTCAATAGATCAAACACTACATAACATCTTTAGACGCTGAATAGTACACGTATACTCTAAAGCGTCTTTAAATAAACAAATGGAAAAAAAACATCTTCAGACGTCTCCTCCTGTAAAGCTGTAGAGTATTATGACAAGCTGCTTTCCATCATGGCTGGTTCTCACATGTAACTGTTCACTGATTTTTACTATATGATAATACTAACATCCCGCATCGTGGCTCGGCCCGCTCTCCGAGTTGATAGAATTCAAATTCTAATTGTTAACTGTGCATGAAAATGAAAACGGAACATTCAAGTATTCAAATCCCTAAAGTATTTTAGAATAAACAACACTTTTTGTTCTCTCTTCACCATTCGGCATTAGGATGTATTGGTTTTCCAATTTGCCCATCCTAGAAAGTCCAACTTACAACTACCCTTGTGATAAACAATTTGAGTGTAAATCAATATCGACATATTTGAATGTCTGAGCTTGAGCTTTGTTTATTGGAATAGCAAAAGGAACCGGGTGAACGGCTCGTACAGCGGTTCGCCACCTAGTGGCCGAAGAGAGAAGTCGGAGCTCCAAATTGAAGCATACTTCAGATGTTGAAAATAATCCCTTCGAAAAACGTATGTGAGTTCGATTATTTAGACAATCGATTACACTACTACAATATCGGGAGTCACAATAGGGCGACCAATTTGAAGTTTTCCATGAGAAAATCGAGGACTTCAACACTGATTGCCTTATACTCATAGACCAAATCACGCCACTTTAGCCGCGTGAACGGCTAGAACAGCGTTCCGCCACCTAGAGGCCAAAGAGAGAAGCCTGAGCTGATGCATGTTATTCCAACATTTTGCATAGAAACGTTTCCAATTAATTAAGAAGGTAGCCTACCTAATTTTCAATATGATCAAATAGAAATCGTTCGAGGCTGTAAATTTATATTCTAATTAATTTTTTTACGGCGAGTTCAATGACGAATCGACCATCCAGAAAAAAAATATTTTCACTGTATCCCGTGGCTAGTGCCACGATTATTCGGATTCTCACATGTTCAATAGTCATTATTCAATACCAATATTATATACGAAGTCTGAATAAGGCAAGCATCCGGTCGAGTGGCATCGCGTTACGGAAAGTCAAGCGGCAGGATTCAACGGGAGTAGCACCGACGCGCGTGCAGGACCTGTCCGCCTCTTGGCGAACAGGGGATGAAGAAGCCCCCACTCGCGACTCGACTGACTTACCCCTACGAACATATAAATATGACCACTGCGAGCGGCGGCGCGCGCTCTCTGGCCACCGTGCCTCCGAAGTAGTTACGTCGCTTCTGCCACAGTGCTCCCGTACCAGTAACGTTGCGATCGCCACAGTGCCTTCCGCCACCACTTGAGCTACTTGGTTTCACGACACTCAACCCGACGTATTTACACTTATATTATTATCATTTTGGGAACACACACTCTTTCGGCTATTGTACGAATTGTTTTAATATACTCACATCTATTTATATATTTATATCTATATCCATCCTGACATTACTTATTTCACGTTTACCTACCCTTCACGAGTAATCTAAGTTCAGCTCGGCTGCACAACCGATATATTGAATCCACGAATTAATCTACGGACCTCAATATACCAGCCACATAACAGTAGAGTCAAAAGAAATTGCAGGTGCTGCGCTAGGCACGCCAATGCCCAAACCCAACGATCCGTAGACGGGAGAAACGGCGGGAGGAATTTGATTCAAATTTCCAACTCTCGGCACTAGGACTATTCCAGCTCTCGGCATTCGAGCCATCGCCCCAACCCCTAGTTCGCCGATGAACTCATCGTATTAACGGAATATCTCCCCCAAAATTTCGTTCATTCCCCATACTCTCTCCTTCATTTATTAATTATCACTTTTTGACGATATCGATTTGGGATCAGGCTTTTATCAGATTCCAATGAATACGGAGGACGCGCATAAAACTGCATTCTCAAGACCTTACGGAAATTACGAATATACACAAGTGGGAATGGGACTAAAAAATGCTCCCGCCACATTGTGTGTAGAATTGTTCGTTTATCTGGACGACATCGTGGTCTTTGCAAGAGTTTTAACGGAACACTGCAAGGAATTCAGGCGATTTATGGAAAGATTGGATAAGGCGAATTTAACCATTGAGCCGGACAAATGTAAATTTCTTTAGAAAGAAGCACAATTTTTAGGTCACGTTGTAAGAAATGGTAAAATTCAAATAGACTAGCGGAAAATAAAAACTGTAATGGAATTTCCGGTCCCACATAATGCAAAGAAAGTAAGATCGTTTTGTGGTTTGGCATCTTATTACCGCAAATTCATCAAGAATTTCGAAAAAATTACTCAACCATTAAAAAAATCGAAAGACGATCGGAAGAAATGGATTTGGGGGGAAGCAGAACAGGTAGCGTACGAGGGATAAGCCTTATGCAAAAAACCAGTGCTTACTTCGCCAGACATGTCAAAACCGTTCATAAAAACAACAGATGCATCGGATTATGCGATCGGAGTCATATTAAGTCAGGGAGAATTTGACAAAAATTTAGATAGACCGATGTCATATATTTCTAGAGTACTGAAAGGACCCAAATCAAGATATTCCACTCATGATCGCGAAATGTTAGCTATAGCTTGGGCAATTGGCGAATTTGAACATTACACATACGGAAAAGAATTTACAGTAATAACGGATCACGAACCATTGAAGCACTTTAATAGTACAAGGAAACCCGATGTACGGTTTGGCCGAATGGAAGAATATCTATTAGAATATGACTTCAAAATAATATATAGACCGGGAACAAAAAATGTGAATGCAGATGTTTTAAGTAGAAATCCAGTAATCACACAGAGGGAAGAAAATCCAGAACTCCCGAGAGCACAAATTTATGAACTAGCCGAGAAACAGGAAATCACCGAGAAAGGAAAAATGAAGAATAATGCGAAGGAGATTAAGCCCGAGAAATATGCCCTGTCCAATACAAAGAGATGTGGAACCAGGCAAGAAAATCGAAAAACAACTTATGAAACAAACAGAACCGGAAATTTAAGCAAACAAGCAGACTACAATGAAAGTAGTTATGACTAGACCCAAGAATAGAAAAGAGTGTGAATTAGAAGAACCCCCAAGATTAGGGAAAAGAGAGCGGCTGATTCATAATAGTAGGTCGGAGAACCAACAGGAGAGGAAAAAACGCAACACCAACAACTCAGATGGAGATGATGATTCAGAAATAGACGAAGAAACACCGAACCAGAGGAAGAGAATATACAGGAAAAAATGTGAAACAGAATATGAATTCCCTGTGAGTCAACCAATTTCGGAATCACGGTTTGGCGAGGAATTACTTAGCCAACAAAAAACGGAAAGACCACTGGCTTATATATCCAAAAAGATGAGAACATAATGAAGGGAGTACGAGCAGCAAGTACACCTATCCCTGGAATAACTCTCCCTGTGAAAAAACAAAAATGGAATCTGAGACCTACTGCGTTGTTGAGGAGGCAAATGAGGATTGGTGACGCACATAGGATTAATGGAAACGGCAGTGACACTAGCCTAGGAAATACTTCCGACGACTCAATGCCTGATAAGGAAACAGAGAATTTTGGAAATAATGGAGACTTAAAAGACGAGATACCCGAACTACGGATAAATAAGCCTAGAATGATAGAGGACATGTTGATAAAATAAAATGATAGGATCGAAATTAGGTACCCGAAGCCAAGGGAAGAACAAGAAATCGAATTGGGAAAAGAAACAGACCCTACAAAAATTCTGATGGATACTGAGGAAAATGAAAAGAAGATGCAATTTTTGGTAGACGTTAGCGAAAGAACAATTCAAGGTGAAGTGAATATTCAAGTTAACATTCGCGGAGGAAATAAACATTCTACGATCAAAGTCCCAGAGATGTTACAGGAAACATTAAAAAATGTAACAGTATCGAATATAAATATGTATGCTCTTTTGTGTGTACTTTCGACCATAAAATTAAAATTCTTTCTTTCCGTAATTTTTGATTCAAAAAAGAGTGTACCAGAAGATTGAATTTTCTATTTCAATCTGATACTTAATCGTTGGAAATCAATTTTTTCAGTCTTTGTAGCCATTGTTTCGCGTAGAGCATGTAGGTTTAATTATAGAGTTGTCAGAGAATCCTTCCGTTTGCTGAGCCGTCGGAACATCGATACTTTCAGACGCCGCGCAAATCAATTTGAATATCAATGATTGATTTTTTTAATTCGATAATACACCGCTGAAAAAGCAAAGGTCATGGCATCCACTGCATCCGTGAGAAGAAGAATAACCGAATATGCCAACTCAAGGAGTGTGTCGCTGATCTACACATTTTTTGATGAATGCATGGATTGACGATGCCAACACTTTTCCAACATCATATTAAGAACTAGAAAAATCCATTCACAATTATAATGCAAACTGACTCACTTACATTGCCCGGCACAGTCCCTAACCACTACTTTAAGGATTGTGGCTGTCAGCGTACAGCTCGGCTTTCCAAACGTACTGCGTATGATACGCAGCGTTTTCTATCCCTTCATCACCAACCAAATCACATACCATCCCGTTCAATAATACTGAAATATATCAAAATCATATCAGTGGCTTCATTCAGGATTTACCGAGAAAAAAGAAAATAGAAAAAAGAAAAAAGAAAAAAGAAAAAGGAAAAAGGATACTTTGGCATACGCTAACTTTATGAATTCAATTATTTTCACACAGTTTAATGATTCAAAATTCGTAAATTGTGATACTTGCCGGATATTTCCTGATATTCTTGCAATATTTCGGCGACTATCGTTGATTGAAGCATCCATCGGCTGCAGAATAAGTCCACAGCAATCAACAATATCCGTTGATCTTCATCAAGAATCCCGAGATCAAATAAGTATTTCATTGTTCGATCCATTGTTCTCAAACTACACCCTGTCAGCAGAAATTTGAATCTTCCCCAGAGCACTGTTTCTGGTAACTTGTTCAAATCCTCGTGGCTCCACTTGTGATAGGGAAGCATAAAGAAATCCACACTTTCTCAAAGGAGACAGAGCTTGAGAATTATCTCGATTAGCTGGACAAGCGATCTCCACTCACTAACACACTAAACTATAGGGAATATAGACAAGACTTTGGATTCGAGCACTAGAGCATGGTCTGTTACGATTCGATTAATCAACCGTAGAGGGATTGCTTCGACACGTGCCCTCAAAATGCATGTTTGTATTTTGTGGAAATGCCCATTTCCTGCGAGCAATTTTGATGAATCCTTCTCATATTTCGCTAGCAATTTTTTTGAATATCTCGAATATCCGACACTAAAAGAGCTGTATCTCCAGCAAAAATTCGATTCTCTCTTGAATGGCAGCGCGGTCGGCAATCGTTTGATCACAGGACACCTACAAATTTACCATTGCAATGCGCTGAACTAGTCTCTGGCAATATACCCGGCCTCCGAAAAGTTCGGCAAATTCTGCATTTTCATCCGTGAGAACGAAATACAGTTTGTGCAGAGGAAACTGACACGATTAGGGAGGGGAGGACTAACTCGGGTGGTCAGTCTTGCTTTGATTACCATGCCGGAATAATCAAACTCTACAAAATGAAAAATGGAGATCCAAATCTAATAAGAGTTTTACGTTTGTGTGTACCCCGGAAAAGATATATTCACGATGCGGGTGTCATAGAGGCTGGATACACCTCTATTCCCATCGAAAAATTTTCAGAACTCCGGCACTCAAGAGTATACGGTGCAGGAGTGTCATCGTCTCCGGCACCCAATGTTTTCTATGGCTAATTATATCCATAATTCAACGATGTGGTATAGAGCATATTCAAACAAGTTCGGTCAAAATATAGGACTCGGAGACTGTGGTGTCCTCTCGTAAGTACAAATATGCTTGCCTAACCATGTATGAGCCAAATTTTTATTAGAAAATATCAATAACTGTAGGATTTATACTGTATACGGGTATGTAGGTCATACAGAACGTAGAGGATTCCCCCAAAAGTACAAATTAAAAATTACATCCATCATCTCCTGAATAATTCGAAAAAATTTGATACTGTTACGGCCCGACCTTTGGGAAGGGACTCATGCATTTTGGGGAAGGTTTTGAATAGCTAATGAGTTGGAGATCCATTCAAAAGATTGTCCACTTAGTCACTTACAATTGTTGTATTCGCCCGGTATAACAATTGTTATATCTCGCATACCTATGATTCCATCAGACTTACAATTTCAATTCGAACGATTGCTATTTCCTGTGAAACTTTCTTTCGCCTTGACGATCAACAAATCTCAAGGACAGACCTCTAAGTACATTAGGGATAGATTTGCAAACAGAATGTTCTTCACACAGCCTATTGATTGTTGCTCTTCCACGGACAGGGGATGCACGTAACGAGTTCATATTCATTTCTCAAAATTCAAAAAGTAAGAACGTCGTTTATCCAGAAGTCTTATAAATTTCGAATCTTCAGAGGATACATGAAATTTACAACTCTAAGGATTACAAAGTATCAAATTATACAAAGTTTACAAATAAATACATATCATACGAGTTTAACAATAAATGAGAATAACATTTCGGACTCAATACACATATTCGTGGGCGAAGCCGCGACGGGGGACGCTAGTATATCTATATACATGTATTTATATACATTGTAACGAGTAACGCTCATACTCGTTATGAGCCTCGCGCCGAAAAGCTGGATTCAGCCAGCGATAGCGGCATGCCCGGCACAAGCCACGCTAGCGCCCGAGCCCCGCATATCGAGAGCGAGTGAGCGGGGCCCGCACGATACTTGATACGCCGTGCGCGACTTGCGGTCGCGCACAGGCCGGCCGACGCGCGCCAGGCCGAGTCAATTCGAACGCTACCGGCTAGCGAGCAACACGCGACCCGCGCCACGTACGACCACGTTTTCTCAGATTTTCATCCCCGCGCCTTTTCCGGACGATAACATCACCCGCGATCATCGCGACGCCGCACCCGCAACCCCGACGGCTGTGACGACTCGTCTCGGAGAGCTCCGAGAACCGTGCGTGCACTGCGTGTAGTGCCTTTGTGCGTGTCCGCTGGCCAGCGACCCGCCGCGACGACCGAGCTTCTCCAAGAAGCAAGCGTGCACCCGCCGCCTGTATACGAGGAAGCCACCACAACCCAGCCGCCATCCACGTGAACAGGACAGCAGGACAGCGCCGTAGCTGCATCGCAACACCCGTAAGTCCTACCTGTACGCCCAAGCTTTCGCGGGCAAGGACACAGCGCTCCTTTGTCAAGCGGTCGCCACGCGGGCGACTTACGCGAAATCGGCCCTCAGCTCACGCGAGCGCGCGAAAACCCTGGCAGCTTTAGCACTGCCAGGCACTGTCGATTTGCACTTTCCTTTTGTTTAATAAACTTTATCATTTTTAATCGAGCTTTTCGTCCTTTTTCGTGCATCGAGCCGAGTTTCTCCCGATCAAACCCATCCCCTCTCTGCGGTCTCGGTGAGCGCGCAGCTCACCGAGAAAGAACCGAGCTACCCGGACGAGCATCTACGGGGAGAGCCTGCAGCGGCGAGCGCCAGCAAGCAGGTAAGGGGCGTGCATTGCACGGCACGAGGTCCGGCCGCCCCCAACGAGCGCAGCAATACGTCGGCAGGTCGCCGAATACTCCCCCGACGATAATCCCCAATATCCGCACGCGCCTTGTATCGAAGCGCCCCGTTACAACATGACGCTTCATGTATAACGCGTCACGCATGTCCAGGCGCATATTCGCACGCATTCTTATATCAATAATTTCATGCTATTTCCAACTACTGATATTTATCGTTTTTCATCATCATTCCATTCTAAGGACATGAGTTGCTCTTACAACTTTATGTCTATCTTCATTTTTTTATGGATTAAAAAAATTCATAATCGATATTCTCATTACAATAAGAGGCGCCGCGCCGTACCCAACTGTTCGCACTCACCAGTAAGAGGCACTAGCATCTCTCACCTCGATTTATTCTATGTTTCTTGATAAAAGTAGTCTTGTGACTCAAACACAACAATGCTGGTCAATTGTTGCGAGTTAGGAATATAGAGTTAGAATTCATTCAACTTCCGCTCTAAAAATATTTTGGCCTTCTCAGATTGCTTATCAAGCCTACTAGTTTTGTATAACATGCACGATAATGCTGCAATGTTTCAGTGATAATAACTTGTCGATTGGGTATTCAAATATATCAAGAATATTTACGGAATTTTATATTAGACAAGATGAAATGAACTACCTGTAATTTAGACCACTGAATCCGGCCAATACATCTTGATGCATTCCGCCAGGCTAATTTCGCACCAAAAATCAATTCAGTTTCGGTCAATTGGTACGTGCCTGTCAATGAAACTTCTTCTCTTACGTGATTCCATCGGTGTTGGTGAGCATCACTGTTCAATCTGTAATGCAGAACACAAAGTCATCCATTTCGAATCAAGGATAAGGTACTGTGAATATCACTTCATCTATCCAATCACACATAAACCCCATTTTTCAGTCCTATGCAAGTGTAAAAACCACTCTCACTCATTGAACGAAGCATGCTGGATGTGTTCCAACTAATATGGTACAAAATATTAGGTGGTGTGACTGTAATTATTGTAAGCCTAGGTCTGTTTCCAAGCCACTTGACACTCCCGCACAAGGTTATTTGAAGGTCATTATTGTGGTTTGTGAGGATCACATCAATAGCCGAACTGATTATATTCTAAGAAGAATTAAATATTAATTAAAGTAATACGAGCATTGATGTATAGTTCAGTAATTAGAATTTTGACCGCAGAGCGCAGTTAAATATGTAATTATGGAACATGAAAACATAAGCGATAACCGAGATCCTCATCATGTGAAGATGAGTTGGATGAGATATTGGAAATTTACTCTTTTACTTGCAACGTACCCTTCAAAGCTGTAGGAAATCCTTACTTTCTAGCGTTTGTAAAGTCATTGGTTGAATCAAATATTAACTACGGACCTTCATGTAGAAAAACCCTTGGAGGTTGAATTTTAAATAGAGTACACAACCGTATTGTTGATGATAAGAAAAATACTCGATGTTGCGTATTTTATTGTGCGACGGCTGGAAGAATAAATCTGTCAATAGAAAGTATTTAGTCTTCACTTCGAGAAATATCCACGTTAAGCGAACTTTTGTATCGTTTAAAGATTTCTCGATGGAAACTGAAGATGGTGTCACTTTAACAACACATATACAAGATGCTATGGATATGGCAAAAGAAAAGTGTAGTTCGAAAGTTTTCTTATTACAGACAATGATGCTCAAATTAAATGTGGTGCTAGAGGAGCAAAAGCAATAGATAATGAACCGTTGCTTCAAACCACTTGCGCAAGCCACAGTGGTAATTTATTAATTGAGCATTTTATCGACGATGCATTTATCCAAGATATTAGAAATATTTTTCATACTTTCAGAGAGCCAAAATATGATTCACTGTTGGGAGGGATTGAAAATCTTACTATTATATAAAGAGGAAACGTTTGTTTGTATGTTCGCAAAAATCTCAAAAACTACTGAACCAATCACCTCCAAATTTTGACAGTAGCTTTACTATGTACCCTGAAGTGTCATAGGCTATTAAAATTATTCATTAATTAATTAGGAATGTTTCTATGCAAAATGTAGAAATAACATGCAAATTAGCTCCGGCTTTTCTCTTTGGCCACTAGGTGGCGAGACGCTGTTTCAGCCGTTCACGCGGCTGAAATGGCGCGGTCTGGCCTATAAGTACAAGGCAATGAGTGTTGGATTCCTCGATTTCCTTATCGAAAACTTGAAATTGGTCATCCTCTTGTGACTCCCGATACTATAGCGGTGTAATCGATAGTCTAAATAATCGAACTCGCATATATATTTTTTAAGGAATTATTTTTAACGGCTGAAATATGCCTTAATTGAAAACTCCGGCTTCTCTCTTTGACCACTAGGTGCTGAACCGCTGTACGAGCTGTTAACGAGGTTTCTTTTGCTACAATAAACAAGGTTCAAGGTCAGACTTTTCAATATGTCGGAATTGATTTACGCTCAAATTGTCTTTCACACGAGCAGTTGTATGTTGGACTTTCTGACAGGCAAATTGGGAAACCAATTCCGATTCCACTTTCAAAACCAAAAATGTTGTTTATTCTAAAGTACTTTGGGGTTTTGGAACTCTAAATACTTGAATGTTATGTTTTTATTCCTGTGCACAGTTAATAATCATCAATCGAATTCTATAAACTCCGAGAGCGGGCGAAGCCGCAACGGGAGATGCTAGTAGAGTACACAACCGTATCGAACAAATAATCATTTTTCAACATCCACAAATTTTAAACAAAGAATAAATGAATTCTATCGGGCTATACCAAAGTGGACTATACCAAAGCGATATTGCGAGCAACAAATTCCATGCTCCCCGGGCTGGATTCGAACCAGCATTCTCTTGATCTCCGGTCAGTTGTGCTAGCATGTGCACCACCGGGAAGACGGTAGCTCGCCACATCCCCGGAGCATGATTTCGTTTCTCGTAATATCACCCATATACACAATCAAAAATTCGATTGCTGAATCTGTACGATCAAGGTCCGACTGCATTATTGCAGATTCCTTTTTTACCTCTATCCCCCCACCCTCCCCTCACCACCAACCTCACTAGAATTCATTTATTCTTCGTTTGAAATTTGTGGACATTAAAAAATAATTATTCGTTTCAAAATAGTAATTCGGGTGAAAAAGATGTAAAAAATTCTAGTAGATCAGTTGATATTCATCATACGGTTAGGCATAACAACTGGAAAATTTTGGAAAAATAAAAGATGATTCTTCAATTCATTCTTATCGTTGTTACTTTGTATTTTTCATTCTTCACATTCCACTGGGTAGGCCCTCAAAGATGAATATTGGTGTCTTGATAATGAAAATTTGCAATTTAACGAGAATGATTTCATCAAAGAAATCGATGATGTTCTTAATTATTTCGTATATTGTAGATTTATCTCATTTTGAAATTGATATACCTATGTACTTACACATAATATGTACATAAAATCATTAATTTCAGTTCTATATAGATCTATACTATGATAAGTCTCTTGAGAAATTATTGTATAGAGTTTACTGATTCAAAAACTAGCTCAATAATGATATTTTCAAGATCATAAGTGGTCATATGAGTATCTTGATATCTACTACAGTACTCTAAATCATGCAAAAATTGTTTTCGATCCTCCAGATCAGGATCTCATACCCACCAAAAGTTAGCTTAGTGTGTTACCAAACAATCCAGACTATTCCCATAATGGGCCAATGTCTTTATTGCCCATGGTAAATCAATATTTACATTACAATTAGTAAATATCAAGATATACCGCTTACACACAGAGTAGATGGTAGAAGATTTTCTCACAATTTTTCTATCATTACCTAGAAAATGTTATAGTTCACTCCTTTGAGTATTATTTATGAATACATACTCATGAATCAACTCATATTGAGTAAACTGCATGGCAAAGGTAGTGTAGCTATTGTAGATAGTTGTTATTTGAAAAGGAATGTATATTCATGTGGCCATTTGAGAGACGATGAAATGAAATACTTTGAAACGTATCAGTCATAAAAATTTTAGATTTTTATTTTTTTTTCATTCAAGTTACATTAATTTTCACAATAGAGGAATATAACACATTGACTTCCAATATATGTAGATCAGAGAGATGCATGTACAGGATACATTTACAG
The DNA here is from genome assembly GCA_020882685.1 of Aphelinus atriplicis. Classification (NCBI taxonomy): domain Eukaryota; kingdom Metazoa; phylum Arthropoda; class Insecta; order Hymenoptera; family Aphelinidae; genus Aphelinus; species Aphelinus atriplicis. Next base: position 59,808,382 of record CM037075.1, on the reverse strand, counting down.
TCTACAGTAATGAAAGCATTTATTGATTAGAACTAGATGAATAACCTTTCATTTTCACCAGTCCAATCACAGTCTACAGCAATAAAATCGTTTTTCTCCAACAATAGATAAATAATCTTTATCTTTCACGACCCTTGTACTAACCCAAAGAAATGAATACATCTTGATACAGTTTATCTTCGGTAGACTTTTTTGATATTTTGACTATTTTTAGTATATTTACTTCTTTTCGAAACGGTGGTATCTTAAAAATATGTGAAGCAAGCAAACTTAATCTTTGATAAACGACAATAGCTCTTTAACCAAAACTTTTCACAGTCATAATTTGTTTCAGTATTAAATAGAGGCCTAAACTTATTCCTTTGTTTATATAGTCTGATTCCTTTGTTTATATTGTCATTGTCTCCGGATCCTGATACTTTTGATTCAAAAACATTGCCACTAAGTGTAGGCACGTTAAGAATTCTGTCACAACTGTTTGAACTAAATCATTGATTGTAAAAATAATTCATTGCTGTTCAACCCCAGAACTTGCCAAATTGCTTCATTGTTTTGATTGCTCTTCTAATTTGTCCAAACTGTCAAACTAAACCTGTAATTGTCTGATTTGTTCTTGACTATTGATTGAAAATTGGTTTAGAAATCTCAGTTTCTTTATATACTCCAATATGAAATGACCATATTGGAGACTATAAGATTGACCGCGAAGGTGCTAGTTGCCTAATGTCCAAGCTCCCTCTTATAGACGGTAGAACGCTAACTCTCTTGCGAGAGCGCCGCGCTATACCTTATACACGCGCGACTCAACGACTCGCCATCTACAGGCACGCCATGATACTTGGTCGGTTACTCGAAAATGAGCTCATAGTCTTATATATGAAGCTAATTGGTATTTGAACCGAATCTTACAGTAATTGCATGTTTGAAAAACTGATAAAAACAATTAATTGGTCAAACCGAAGTTTGGCAATTTCAAAATAGAATCGGTATTCAAAAGAGACGATACTTCTATAATACATATTCTTGCTAAGGCTATCACCGTGGCACTGGTATGATCTGATTATGGGTATATGGTATTTGCGTATATGTTCGCCTATACCAGCTGTTTACTACGATGATACTACGATAACTCTATAATATATCTATATGTATGGGCAATTCTCTGTGGGATCGAACATGAAAAAATTTGATTTGGCTTAAAATTTTTTTGTAAGTTCTAGGGCATCAAGCCGATTTCCCAGAATTTTTTTAGATTTTTTCGAGCACTTTAACCCCCTTTAATAAATAGGCAAAGTTGCTGATTTTGCTGTTTTTGCATTTTCAGAGGCATTTTCAACCTCAATTTACACCCTGAAAATGACCTCTGAGGTAAAAAATGAATGGGACACTTTTTTCTGCAAATTGCCTGAATTTTATAGAAAAATTATCTCCAAGGTCATTGGAGCACATTAAGTACTCCACATTACCAAATGGAGCCTCTATTTTTGAACCCTGGGAGTTCGCTCGTCAAGCCCCACACCACATGGGTACTAAAAGTTGTCCCAACTCATACCACATACAGCCTATATAGTGAAAAAATGGGCCTGGACTCTGGAAGCTCCCAAAAAATTAATATATTAACTAAAATAGGGGTAAAAACAGGCTAAAATGACAATTCAAAGGGAGCCTTGTACCGCCAACACTTCCAATTTTTGCAAACACTTGTCTGTGGTATTATTACAATTATCCGCTGTAAAAACTCACATTCTATCATACTAATACATATCCTGAGTTGTCAATATCATATTTATATAGATCAAGCATTACTATACTACTTGACGCCACCTATCTTTCAGTAGTTACATGTATTGATCTATTGTGTTAAAATGTACAAGAAACTACTAATAAAGTACATTGTCATGAATTGCATTCACTCGATAAGAAAGATCTTGTACATTTTAACACAATAGATCAATACATGTAACTACTGAAAGATAGGTGGCGTCAAGTAGTATAGTAATGCTTGATCTATATAAATATGATATTGACAACTCAGGATATGTATTAGTATGATAGAATGTGAGTTTTTACAGTGGATAATTGTAATAATACCACAGACAAGTGTTTGCAAAAATTGGAAGTGTTGGCGGTACAAGGCTCCCCTTGAATTGTCATTTTAGCCTGTTTTTACCCCTATTTTAGTTAATATATTAATTTTTTGGGAGCTTCCAGAGTCCAGGCCCATTTTTTCACTATATAGGCTGTATGTGGTATGAGTTGGGACAACTTTTAGTACCCATGTGGTGTGGGGCTTGACGAGCGAACTCCCAGGGTTCAAAAATAGAGGCTCCAATTGGTAATGTGGAGTACTTAATGTGCTCCAATGACCTTGGAGATAATTTTTCTATAAAATTCAGGCAATTTGCAGAAAAAAGTGTCCCATTCATTTTTTGCCTCAGAGGTCATTTTCAGGGTGTAAATTAAGGTTGAAAATGCCTCTGAAAATGCAAAAACAGCGAAATCAGCAACTTTGCCTATTTATTAAAGGGGGTTAAAGTGCTCGAAAAAATCTAAAAAAATTCTGGGAAATCGGCTTGATGTCCTAGAACTTACAAAAAAATTTTGAACCAAATCAAATTTTTTCATGTTCGATCCCACAGAGAATTGCCCATATATATATATATATATATATATATATATATATCTTCATCACGAGGATACGAGGCTGGGCGTAATATACGTTTACGTTACGCTGAGAACCACGCTTGCAATAGGCCTCGAACCGCTCTCACGTAATATACGTCAGTGGTGGGAAAAATTTTCTGTGCGTGATTTTGCGAGAGGTTCAGGGTGTCTGTCGTCTGCTCGTCGACTTATACCTCCTATACCCAAATAACCAGGTCAATTTTCGTAAATCTCTCCTGAACTGAATGCAGTTTTTGCTGGTAATCATTGCAAAACTGCAGGACAGAGGTTTGAAGAAAAATATTTCCAGGTGCGAGGTTGAACCGCAAACGAGCTGTATATAATGGCTTGTCGCGTCCCCTCACTTGCTGCGCATACTTGCCGTTGGTGGCGCTGACGCGCCACCTGATATTCCCTTCTCATTACTTTTGTGAACGAAACTTCCCATCAAATACAAATCATTTACTTTATTTGCTACAGCGATCAGTTTTCTAGTTTTATCATAGATTTTAGCATTTGGGTCTCTAGATACAATTGCGGAAGTAGTAGTTATTTTCGAGAAGCTCAACCCATTAGCGCCCAAACGGCCGCTCGACGGCCGTTTTTTGAGCGATAGATTTCATATGGTTATAATAGATCAAAAAATTCGGGAAGAACATTTTCTTGTGCAAAATTTTGTCAGCTTTCCGATTCCGTTACTTTCATCTCGATTAAATAAACGCCCTCATACAAATAAATAATTGATTGAAAAAAAACACAAAATTTCGAGTCAACATTTTTTTTGTGTCAACCGTAAAACATGGAAACCGGTCGCAACACACCCCGGAAAGTGAATTTCGAGCGTCCATGGACCTTAAAATGAAAGTTGGCATAGCTGTAATTGTTCAATTTTATCGTTGGAAGACCCAAAATGGCGGCCGACCGATAAAATTGTAGCTTTCAACTTAGAATTGTTTTTCTCGAAAACTATGGGTCAAATCAAAAAATTCTTGGTAACAAAAAAGTCTTAGAATCACCTGAAAAACACGCATGGATTTTTTCAGAATTTTTTGATGAAAGTTTTCAAAATTTCGATTCTTCAAATTCTCAAAAAAACGCAAATTGCTTAAAAACTTCTGAAAAAATTTGAGAATGTTCTTACAGTAATTTAAAGACTTTTTTGTCCCTATAATTTTTTCGATTTGATATATAATTTTTGAGAAAAAAAATAATGAAATTATTTTTTAGAAATTTTTTTGTGCGTTTCTTAGCCGGCAGATCGAAAAATTTATTAGAACAAAAAAGTCTTAAAATTACTCAAAGATCATTCTCAAATTCTTTCAGAATTTTTTAAGCAATTTGCGTTTTTTTGAGAATTTGAAGAATCGAAATTTTGAAAAATTTCATCAAAAAATTCTGAAAAAATTCAAGAGTGTTTCTCAGGTGACTCTAAGACTTTTTTGATCGTCAGAAATTTTTGATTTGACCCATAGTTTTCAAGAAAAACAGTTCCAAATTGAAAGCTACAATTTTTTCGGTCGGCCGCCATTTTGGGTCTTCCAACGATAAAATTGAACAATTACAGCTATGCCAACTTTCAGTTTAAGGTCCATGGACGCTCGAAATTCACTTTCCGGGGTGTGTTGCGACCGGTTTCCATGTTTTACGGTTGACACAAAAAAAATGTTGACTCGAAATTTTGTGTTTTTTTTCAATCAATTATTTATTTGTATGAGGGCGTTTATTTAATCGAGATGAAAGTAACGGAATCGGAAAGCTGACAAAATTTTGCACAAGAAAATGTTATTCCCAAATGTTTTGAATTATTATAACTATATGAAATCTATCGCTCAAAAAAACGTCCGTCGAGCGGCCGTTTGGGCGCTAATGGGTTAATGAGTTTCGACTGATCCCTTCAACATAATAAACATTATGTGATTTCACCTTGCTTTCATTCTAATAAGTTTTGAAGTATATACTTATGTTGCCAACTTTTGTGGCTTTCAAATTTTTACCATCTGGCATTTTAACATCAATTGGATTTTTCAATATAGTAAAATTATCAGAGTATCTAGCATCGTTTAAAATATTATCAATGCAACCACTGTCTAATAACCAATTTATTTGACTATCCATTCTATACGCAGAATCATACACTTCATTCACCTTGTGATGATTAACCTCGATGGCCCATGTCTCCGTTGAATTGTTGTCATTGCGTTGACTGGATGAGTCTTCTCTTGGGTGACCTGTACCTCGTCCTCGTGTGCAGCCTCTGGGTGAACTTCCTTTGTTGTTGCCCCTATGGGCTCCTCGCTGACCACGGTTTGGCTAACTTATTCTGCCTCTATTAAGCGATGTTAAATTCCAGCAGCCCTTTTTGTAATGGCCTTTTTACCACAGCCATAGAAGGTTACTCTGGTTCCAGTGGTGAACGTACTCACATTTCTCTTGCGGTCACTGTCACTCCTCGTCAGGTTTTTTTCTTGAATTTTTGATTCAACAAGTTCCACTGTTTGCTTTTCTTTTGGAATAACATCAATAAAATCTCCAATGAAACTGTAGTTTGAAGGCAGTGCTCTGAGCAGATATCTCATTTTCTCTTACTCGTCCAGTGACTCACCTGCTGCTTTAAACTTATTATATCCTTGTTCAAACTCCACTAAGAAATCTTCAATTTTGTCATAGTTTTTCAGTTTTGTTTCTTCTAACTGACCTCTACATATAATTTCTTGTGCTGTTGACTTCGTTAAATACATACTGTCGAAGTTGGACAACATTTGCACTGCTGTTTCGCCCTCCTTGATATATTCCAACTATTTATCAGTGATTGTGCTTATTATAATTATTCTAGCTTTCAAATCAGCTCTCTTCCACTTGGCTCCGTCATCTGTTGCAGCTGCTGCTCTTGTCGCCTGTTCTTGGCACTCTTTATATTCCAAATTGTCTTCATTAGTCTGAATTTCCAACTCGAATAGTTACTTCCATCGAATACTGGAATGAACACATTATCAATTTTTGCTTGCTTAGCCATCCCGTAATTTTTGTTCAGAATATTTTTCAACTTGCTTTTCCACAATCACTACTGTCCTAGCCGATTTCCATAAACAATACTTACCTTAAATAGTTTCTATATTCTTCAGACAATTCAAATTTTTTAATGTTTATTTGTTGAGCCAATTCTTCACTATCCTCAAATATATATTATATATGTTATATATTTGACTTCATACCAAAAGATTCGATTGGAAACTTGTTAGGATCTACCAAACGCTTTTTAGAAGCTGAAAAACTCATCACTTGGATTTACCAGTGAAAATTCTTCAAATAAACTGGTTGAGAATCGCGTGTAACATTACTACTGATGCGTATACAAACGGTCGAAGACCTCATACAATCCACGAATTTTTTCCTGCAGTAGAACCAGGATTCAGAATCACTGAAATTCCAACACCAGTGACTACAATCAAAGTTAACAGTATAGATTACATTTAGCTTTAAGTCGTTGATCAGAACGGACGTACTGTCAATTTTCGTGAAGAAACAATGAGAGTTAGATTGCATATCAAATCCATCATATAATGTGTGTCGTTTATCTCGACCAAGGGTATAAAAGCAGCCCATCATGGCAGTCGGACATCAGTCAACAGCGAGTTCTCGTTGCGTTAACAGGACAAAATCTTCAATTTCTGAAAAAACTCGGCTTCAGAGTCAATCCTGGTGGAAAATAAATTGCATATTCTTTTGCTGTTTTTGGAAAGATGGAAAACATTCTAAACATTCAAGCTCCCATAGCGTTAAATGAGAGTATACTGGAGCAAACTTTAATATTAGTGATTAAATTTGTATATCGATTCAACATCAGGACTTGTGTCTCTTTCCATCGAAGAGCTCACTGCATATATGTGGGCGATTAACCGAACCAGATGGTACAGCTTTAGAACAACATACTGACTAGTCAACAATAGTATTTGTCATCTATTCGAGGAGATTCGATATGAGATTAATGCTATCGAAATTAATCGTTGCAAGAATGTAGATCTCACTAGTCTTATGAAAGGATGGATAATTCAACCCACGACAGAGTACTAAAAACGCTGAATGGTAAGATATCACAGAAGATAAAAGCGTAATCGACAGTCAAATTCATTTTGATGTATTCATTACACTCTGCATGATTCTTGGCTTTGCTAAGGATTACTGGAAGATTATTGTCAATACTAAACATGAGTTGATACTTCGAAGGTCAAACACCAATCTCAACGCGGTTCTTTTATCACCCTACAAAGATGGTTAATCAGATAAATAGAATAATTACGGAGAATTCAACTAACTAAAATCGAGTGGCTCATGCCATACGTGCTGCTCTAAAATCAGTACCAAATTCGCTTACTTGGCCAATTACAACGAAGCAAACCTATTGCGATGTCTTTTCGTTCATGGGAGCTTTTTAAATACCCAGCTCTTCCAATTACTCCATAACATGTATGGACTGTGAAAGCATTTAATCAGCTAGAAGAGCCACGATTCATCATACTCGGTTCTTAAACTAAGCGGGAACATCAAAAGAATGCTAATGAAAGTCTTTTTGATCTTTGCCGAATTAGTAACGTGAGGCTCTTCTTAAGTTCCAAGTATTATCCATATGGTAACCTCAATCTACATATTGATCCCAATCAATACGCAATGCTATATGATATGTATGTGAATTTCTAGAATTCATATTATGGCCAAGATTCGGAACCTCTTTGAGACAAAAATTAATTCATCACGAGAATGCTATTCTTTTAAATTGTTTTAAACAGAACGAGTCTCTTAAAAATGCACCCGTCGATGTTCATCCGGAATTCGAAGCTAAAGAAAATTTCCCCGGAAACACCTCTGCTTATTGTTCGATCATACACGATAAAATAGTTAAGTACAATCCAGTGGGTGGGGATGTGGGGAAAGTTATCGAATAGTGGAGGAAAACACTATAAAGGCACTCAATCTTAATCACAGAACTCATTTGCTCTCAAGATGGAGTACATAATAGATATGTAAGGCTTCAAGCAGTCAGGCGATGATTATACCCTCAAAGAATTAGCTATCATCTCACTCAGAGAAAATTATGAGCCCTACAATTATTTATTCAAACCTCCGTTTCCTTTGACACGACTCACCGAAGGATACAAGAAACAAAATACCTTGCTGGACCATCATCACGGAATATCCTGGGATGCTGGAGATCGATCGTACAACATGATAGGCGGGATCCTTCGAGAACACTTGTATGATGTTAAACAAGTATATGTCATTGGTTCAATTCTGATACAATGTTATAAATGTCGAAGTATGAAATATTTAGAGACGTGCCACTTAGGCTTTGCTTTTATTTTATGCAAAAAAAAGTTATTTAAGTACGATAGAAAATAGTTCGGGGAAAAAAGACCTCATTGATCGTAAGTAGACATGTTTTTACATGAGAGTAAAATGTTTTTACATAACAGTAGTCACTTGTACAGAAATGAGAATAATTATACTTATTCATTGTAATTCTATAGCAGAGTGGAATGAGAAAAGATAAAAAAGCAGGTAAAAGGAGTTCAGAGTTTCGTGAGAGAGTGGCTGTTAAAAGCGGAATGATGGAGGAAGCGATCGACAATCTTTTTTCAATACTCCCGATGTGATCAAATTGCTAATGGGTCTCAGAAGGCAAATAATACTGTGAATCCAAAATCTTAGAAACGTTGGTGATACGACATTTGTCTAGTCAATATTTTAATTAGTCAAGATTTTCTGGATCCCGATACATCCAGGACCCGCACATTTCTAATTCGAACATATTATATATACTATTTGCTTGTTAATGAGGGGGGGAATCGGGGATGCGATGATCGCCGACCTGGGCGTGGAATGTCCGCGTCAGCCGTTGCTCGGCAAGTTCCTCGATGCAGGGCTGAGCCTGAATGCCTCACTCTGTGAGGCTTATGTTGGGGAATTCCGTACATACGCCCAGTCTAGCTCGGTAACAGGCCGATCCTTTGACCGGCCCGTTCGCGAATGCGGCGTGATGCAGTGCCGCGTTCTCATCCAGGGAGTCTCGGTGGAAAACGGGGAGCTAGGGCACGAAAGTATTGCAATCAGTCTAAAGAGTAATGTGCGTTCATTACGTTAAAATTTACGCGTGCCACGACTGCCGGAAGGGCCAACGCAGGCTCCTAATGTTACGCGTCGCGTAGATGCTGAAGGTCGCTCGTCGGCTGCGAGTACCGAGGAATTTTGCTATTACTCGCAACAATGAACAAACGCACACACCGGTGCGTACTCACAGTGCGCTGAAGTGGCGTCCCACTAGGTCGACTCGGTGATGCTGGGCGGTGTTCTCCTGTTGCTGGCTTGATGCTGGAGGAAAAGGGCTTCCCTCCCACGGTGCACGCACATGCCGGTTAGCGACGACGGGTGTCGGGACGCTGGTTGAGGTCACGGGCTATCGCGTAAGTCAAGCGTGACTGCACGATCATAGATGTCGCGCCACGCGCTATCGGCACATCAGAATCGATCTATAAACTGTCCGCAATGGAATGGATTAATTGGTTTTCTAATAGTATTTTTGTCAAAAAAATACTCATCTTTTACTCTGAGACTTAGCTTAATGATAGTAGACTTAGCCAAAGGACATAGAATTTTTCCATTGCAACTGGTGCTGATATCCCTAGCAACTGTTGTTTATTTACCTAGTATCCATTCTTATAGAGTGTGGGAAATCAATTATAAGTTTCACAACATTTTTGTTGCTCTATAGCGACCATTCTCGATACAAAGCTTTTTCGAAGAATCATACTATCAATACAATTGACTGCAGTTTTTTATCCGATAACCAAGGGTTGGCGAGGAAAGCAAGCAGGGGGGTGCCCGCTCTAGGAATCAGAGAAATGATTACAAATGACTATTCTTACCTCTTGATAGAAGTGAAGTACTGATTGAGAAAATCTCTGACGTGCTCAAGAATTTCTTGAGTCTCTCTCACGTTCGCCGCATGAGAAGTCAACATGACGCTACCTAGACATAACTGATTGGAACATAGAGTTACCTGGAAAAGAATTTATATTAGACTAATAATCTAATCGTCATCATCTATTGATCACGTCATGATGAAGCATTTTATGATTCAATATTAGAAAGACCATGATCTCTGCAAGGATTTCCGGTCTAAGTTTTCATCCTTTGAGGTCAAGTCAAGCTCCACTAATTAGAAATATGAAACTGTGCTAAGATCCACGCGTGCTATAACGCACGTTGAAATGACTAAACTCCAAGAATTTTTCTCTATATATTTCCGGAGCTGTATTAATGTGATTCCAAGGATGGATCTAGAAACACTCAGGTAGTTATGAGCGTAATGCGTAGAAAATTGAATTTACTTGAATTTTCCTAGTATTCGATATATCGTCGCCTCCGAGAAAAAAGGGGCCAACTCAGCGTCCCGAACAAGAAGGGGCCAACTCAGCGTCCCGAACAAGAAGGGGCCAACTCGCTGGCCGGGCAAAAAGGGGCCAACTCGCCGTCCGTGCAAAAAGGGGCCAACTCGCCGTCCGTGCAAGAAGGGGCCAACACGCCGTCCGTGCAAAAAGGGGCCAACTCAGACGAGTTTTGAATTTCACATAAAATTCAGTTCACAAATCTCTTGAGAAGTCTTATGCACGCTATGTGATAGCCGTAGTGCGTCTCTTTCAATGATTAGGTGATTTTCACGTAATTTACATGTCATCAGAATGTAATATGTCAAGTTAACTATTTACGTTAAACGGCTTTTGCTCGATGGTTTCTTTTAGAAATTGGTATACATGGGTTTTCGAGGTCACTAATCACGAATCCGGCCTCAGATTTTGAAAATTCGAATTAAATCAAGCCTCTAAGATCACCTGACAAAAATTTGGAAAAAATTTGAATTTTGTCGAAAATTGGTATATATGGGTTTTTGAGGTCGCTGATCTCGAATCCGGCCTCAGATTTTGAAAATTCAGATTAGAGCTTCTAAGATCACCTGACAAAAATTTGGAAAAAAATTGAATTTTGTCGAAAATTGGTATACATGGGTTTTCGAGGTCACTGATTACGAATCCAGCCTCAGATTTCGAAATTTCAAATTAGATCAAGCCTCTAAGATTACCTGACAAGAATTTGGAAAAAAATTGAATTCTATTGAAAATTGGTATACATGGGTTTTTGAGGTCGCTGATGACGAATCCGGCCTTAGAATTTCAAATGTTGAATTAGAGCCTCTAAGATTGCAGGCCAAAAATTTGAAAATATACTGGATTTTTATGAAAATTGATTTATATGGTTTTTTGAGGTCGCTAATTACGAATCCGGCCTCGGATTGAAATCAGCCTTAACCCTTACCACGATTGACTGAAAGAAAGAAGCATCACTTTCAAGAGTAATTGTATTTCCCATATAGTAATTGTGTGTTCCCATATATAATTATATTCATATATATGAAGTTCCTCTGTAGAACATAGATGTTAGATTTGAATAATCACCGTACCCGTTGAGTCATTTGACAGACTTATCCGTCGTTTCTATCTGTCATCTTTTACTTATTTCATTACAAGAGATCAATAGAAAAAATGAAAATAGAAAATTTCCATCCAGAGTTTCGAGTGATATACCGTGAAACCCTATTTGCGTAACAGCATACCCTCGAGTACGAGTATTGAAGACTATACTCGTCACAAATATTTTCGCAGCCTAAGCTCATATCAAATGGAATATCTCGACTCTCGTAGAGAAAAGAGTCATAATATAAATGACCAACATATAATGCCCATATATTTATGGCTGCTTTGTTATCTATGTCCAGCCGATGATTTTTTTTCAAACTTTTGACAAGTGATCTTAGAAGCTCTGATTTGAATTTTTAAAATTTGAGGCAGGATTATTATGAGCGACCTCAAAAACATATGTATACCAATTTCTACAAGAAAACATTCAGGAAAAAGCCCTTTAACGTAAATAGTTAACTTGACATATTATATTCAGATGACATGTCAATTACGTGATAGATTAGATCTTTTTATTCCGCTCGATTCGAAATAGATCTTTCTTTAGCGCTTTTCTGAGATCGTTGCTTTTTTCCCCTAGGCGACGATATTTTAGGCTCATTTTGAGCAAACATTTAACATTCTTTCTGAGTATATGGTTTCGTGCTATTAATAATTACAGCTTATTTGACTAGAATAATAATTCTTAGACTGAGAAAAAATAATTTTGAGAGAAATTATTGAAGAAAAATCATCTTTTTTGAATATATCTTCAACAAAAAAGTTTTGAGCATCTGCGGATCAGGCTGGCCTTCTGAAGCGTATCTGTAAAGTGATTTTCTCGTAATCTACGTATCTTAAGCTTGTTTGGAGCTTATTTTGAGCTCTACAGGTATTACTCAATGTAGATAATATTTGAGTCGCCGCTTTTGATATACACTGAAATAAGATTGCTTTGGGAATCTTAGTAGAGCATATAGGAAAAAAAATATCAATTTAATAAAACAACTGCAATTCAAAAAATAAAAGTTGCAACGTTTCACCAGCGTGGGTTTGCTGGTCTCATCAGACTGTTTTTATTTAACAGAACCATTTTCAACTTAAAATGGTATACAATACATCGATCACGAAAAAACAAAAAAACACAATTTTAATTTAACTAAACATAATCAAAACGAGTCATGTTCTCTGCTTCAATTTCTCTGCTTTCTTACATCAAACTATAGTAAAAAGGATGGTATTCAGAAGGAATTATTCTTTCCTTCATTAGCTTCTTCAAGTCATTAGCTTTTGCTTCGTCAAGCGTTAATTTTCTCAAGTAAGCTCGTCTCAGTGGCTCACTTGTATTTTTGATGGTGGTGATACTTTGTGGTTTCTCTGAATATGAATAGTCATACGTTACTTTCTCAGAGCTTATCTCTATCATAGAAAGTTTGGAAACTTTTATTTTTGTCCATGATTTTTTATTAGCCAGACTCGGAAAAACGAAAATTTCAGATTGGTCTAACTCTAAGACTGCATACTTTGGATCATTGACCTTAGCTGATTGCATTATTGCACACCACTCATTCTGAGTGTATATACTCTTATTCTTTGCAGCTTCTTTAATAGCGGAGTGCATTGAATCTCCAACCATCTGAGTATGCCCTCTAACAAGATATCTGTAATGATTAAAATTCGAATAAGTCAATCTTCAATAAACCAATAGAGTCGAAAAAATGCATTAATCGCTGAAGAGGAGTATATGGAGCACCAACTCTGTTACTTAAGGATACAATTTTCATATCGCATTCACAAATCTCAAAATCTTCCCGGGAAAAAAGTACACATCTCGTAATCTCCCCGTGGAAAAAGACACATCTCGCACATGTGATGCATTTTCTCATTCAATGAAAAAAAATGAAGTATTTACTTTTTTGAGAGTCTACAAAAAACTACATGGGTCATTCGATTCAGAATGTAGTACCAAACAAATTATCCCGCATATTACCCCGGCGAGGAATATGCACTGAATCGAGAAATACTTGAATACTTTCTGTTTATACCCCCAAAATCTATAAGTTGCAAGATAACATGAACAATACATCAGAATTTAAATTCTATAGTATGGAAGTGACCATGAATATGTGTCTTTCTTCGCGAAAATTGAAATGTATCTCTCTTTGCAAGTGGAATCGCATTTCTATTACTTATACAAGAGGAGTTGGCATAATGTAGATATCTCGAGAGGTTGTTTTGGGAGATTATTTTACTCACCGATGCGTAATGGATACATTAAAAGTTTTTGCAGCTTCCAGGTACATGGAGAATATAGTGGAGTTTCGATTTTGTCCTCCACAGTTATCGCTATGGAAGTAAAAATGTTTGACTCCCGATGCAGCTTCCGATCTTATGTACTGCCATAAACAACTCGAGATTTCATTCGACCCACGTTTAGCTATTGTTTCGTTCCATACGTAGCAGTACCCTGAAATTTCATTTATTCTATAAAAAATGTTTAGAGTGATAAAATTATTGTTCTATCACTTTTGAATGAAACAAGACAATGTTGATTACCTTGATTCGAAGCCATGTCATATATAGTGAAATTGTAGATCGCGACTTTTCTCTTATAATAATAAGAACACGAATGGGCCCGAGGCACATTCAAAACCTTCTGCAAATCGAATGATGCACAGCAGACAGATGCGTCTGATATAGCATAATCTTTATCAGTCTGCATGTAACTTCGTGCTCTGTTCTTATTGCTAATATGCTGATAGTGATTCTCTTCTGCGGCTTGCTTTTCTTCTGCAGAGAGGTTTCGGAACACAGTGCACTCGTCACATTGGTCTTTTTTAGGCTGGTGAAATCCGATATTTATATTCGGTGCAAAAAATGTCACGATAATGATGACAAGATGCAACCGGTGTTTGCTTGGCCTTCTCCATTTGAGCTTTGTAATCGGCATACATTCTATTAGTATTCAGCTCTGATGAAATGTATTGCCGAGAAGTAGTACTCCGGCAATAGTGTGAGTCAACTTTTTCGATGGATTCAATATGCTTTCGCACTGAATAGCTGACCGATGGAATGATTTTGAAGGGTCGATTTTCGTGCTTCCCTCTGTCATCATCTGTGATCACAGTCCCTGAATGAGATTTTGCTTTTGATTTTGGAATACCTTCTAGCCACTTTTTACAGATTCCTATTAAAAAACGTTCATAATTATGACAATGCAAACAATGACCATATCAATATATTTACAATTTCTAAATTAAGTTGGGTTTGGATTAATTTTATGGAACAGAACTCCTCACGCAAGAGGACACGCATTTCACCTTTCTGTTGAAGAGTAGCACGTTTTGAAAATTTCAGAAATATTATCAAATGAAGAAAAGGAGAACGTTAGTTACCAAAAGTATCCAAAAACATTGTTCGGCACACTTTGACTTCTTTTTGCGGTAAAATCAGCAAAAAGTTATGGTATCTCTTTTGGGGCGTTTGGTTGACTGTTTTCATCGACTTATCAAGATAGTCCCATTGCCGTGTATGGTCGCCTATGAGCCAGAAATCTTTGAAAAGTTTTTGCCGTTCGACGTAAGAAATTTTCTGTGCACACTTGAAACGGCAGCTAATGCACCCTACAGCCATCGAACGCTTATGCACATAATAATCGCCTTTGGTACTTCTGTAACCTTGCCCAAGATTTCTGGCTTTTTTCGCTGCATTTCTGGACCACGTTTCCCTATTATTCTTACGTTTCCTTGTTCGAACGTTTGGCTGTCTGCTAGTTGTTGCTTCTAAAGAATATGAGACGATTAAATATCTTTTTAGTTTTTATCATATTTGAATGTTTTATGGAGTAAAGATATATTTTAAATTTTATTATAACATGCACAATCAATAAAATGCATTTTCAATAAAATGCACTTGGAATCTAAATGTAAATATATATTACCTGCACATTCATTATCACTATCAGAATGCCTTTCCGACAGTTGAGATGAATGGATGGAATCATCGCCATTATCATAAACTTCGTCATCCCTTTCAGAAATTTCATGATCAGATCCAAAATCATCGAAACTTGATTGATTTTCCAACCTCACATCTGATGCTAAAAGCAATAGTTCATTTTAATAAAAACCAAGCAGAGGAAGTGTTTTCATGGGTTGTTTGAGATTTAAAGCCGGAAATGTTGATACAGGATTAGAATAGAACGTTTTGCAATATGTGATAGATACTATTTTTTTAACGAGGTACTTGAATTTCTATAATAGTAGATACTAGCATCCCCCGTCGCGACTTCACCTGCTCCCCCAGTTAATAGAATTCGAATGATAATTATTAACTGTGCGTAGAAAAAAATTAAGGCATATTTTAGCCGTTTAAAAATTCCTTGACTAAATATATGTGAGTTCGATTATTTAGGCAATCGATTACACCGCTATAATATCGGAAGTCACATAGGACGACCAATTTAAAGTTTTCCATGGCAAAATCGAGGACTCCAACTCTGATTGCCTCATAATTATAGGCCAGACTGCGCCACTTCAGCCGCGTGAACGGCTAAAATAGCGTCTCGCCACCTAGTGGCCAAAAAGAGAAACCGGAGCTGATTTGCATGTTATTTCCACATTTTGAATATAAACGTTCCTAATTGATTAATGATTAATCTTAATAGCCTATGACACTTCAGGGTACATAGTAAAGCTACTGTCAAAAGTTGGAAGCGATTGGTTCAGTAGTTTTCGAGATTTTTGCGAACATACAAACAAACGTTTCCTCTTTATATAATAGTAAGATTATCACAAAAATAACAGCAATACCCAGCGAAAACGACCCATTCAACAAAATGCAAGCACAAGTCTCTTTTTTCGAAGAATAAAACTCCCATGAAAATCTTTGAGTTTATAATTAGTGTAAATAGTGTATTCATAAATCTAAACTCACCATTCCAACTGACAGGCTGCTGATATGGGATTTCTTGTGATGAATGATCTTGATGATCAGAAAAATCCTCATGGTTCACGGGAAATCCAGGCTCAATAGTACATTGTGATCTGAAGTGCCATGTATCAGCTGAGTTTTCATCAATCTTCAATGGGTCATTTTGATGATCTGCTAAAGAGTCTAAACCCAAGAGTGCATGTATTATGTAATGAATGATGTAACTATGAGAGTATTATGTGACCGCAATAAGAATAAATTATCTGCTCACTCCGGTATTTCTTATAAGTCAGGATTAAAAAACCGCTGCCAAGTGCCTCAGCAGTATGCTTTATCAAAGTATTGCAATTGAACCTCAACTTGCATTAATCACCACTCTTTGAGAAAGCAAAATGAACTTCTAACTCATTTCCTCCACTCCATAGTAACGGTTTCTAAGGACGTAAACGACGGTTGCTATGGTAAATGTCGGAGCTTCGATGTTCTTACTTCTTAGTCACCAACAGTTCCAAAAATGGACTTCAAACTGACTTTTCCCACTCCATAGTAACGGTTGCTAAGGACGTAAACAACGGTTGCTATGGTAAATGTCGGAGCTTCGACGTTATTACTTCTTAGTCATCAACAGTTCCGAAAATGGACCTCCAACTGACTTTTCCCACTCCATAGTAACGGTTGCTAAGGACGTAAACAACGGTTGCTATGGTAAATGTCGGAGCTTCGATGTTCTTACTTCTTACCCTGTTGAAAAAAATCGACTGGATTTCCAGCTGGATTTGCACTGGACTCCAGCTGGATTTACGCTGGATTCTAGCTGGATTTTAACTGGATTCCAGCTGGATTCCCGCTGGATTTGGGCTGGATTCAAGCTGGAAACAAAAAATCCAGGTGAAGTGATGCAGGTAAAATCCAGTGAGTTTCCCGAATAATCCAGCTGGATCCTGAGATAATCCAGCTGGATTCTACTAGAATTAGGGTTATATCGTTATTATAGATCCAGCAGATTTTCCGGATAATCCAGCTGGATTTATGGATAATCTGCTCCCAAACCGAAAAATCAAGCTGGATTGTCGAAAAATCCAGCTGGATTCGTTCATAATCCAGCTGGATTCGCCGCCGTAGCCCGCTATTCTAGAACCGAAAAAATCCAGCTGGATTCGACGCCGTAGCTCGGTGTTCTCAAACCGAAAAAATCCAGCTGGATTGTCGAAAAATCCAGCTGGATTATCCGGAAAATCTGCTGGATCTATAATAACGATATAACCGTAATTCTAGTAAAATCCAGCTGGATTATCTCAGGATCCAGCTGGATTATTCGGGAAACTCACTGGATTTTACCTGCATCACTTCACCTGGATTTTTTGTTTCCAGCTTGAATCCAGCCCAAATCCAGCGGGAATCCAGCTGGAATCCAGTTAAAATCCAGCTAGAATCCAGCGTAAATCCAGCTGGAGTCCAGTGCAAATCCAGCTGGAAATCCAGTCGATTTTTTTCAACAGGGTAGTCATCAACAGTTTCAAAAATGGACTTCAAACTGACTTTTCCTACTCCATAGTAACGGTTGTTAAGGACTTAAACAACAGCTGCTATGGTAAACGTCTGAGCTTCGATGTTCTTACTTCTTAGTCATCAACAGTTCCAAAAATGGACCTTCAACTGACTTTTTCCATTCCCTAGTTACGGTTGCAAGGGATATAAACAACGGTTGCTAGAGACATCAACAATGGTTTCTACGGGAAATGTCTCTTTGATTCTTATAGAATCCCATGAATATACAAAGCCTAATGATCATTTATCATGAATTATATGGGAACTTATCAAAAACACGATAGCAACGGTTGCCATGGAAATAAACAACGGATGCTGCTAAACACGTTCACATCTTTCGGAGACCGACCTGTGTGCGAAATTTCAGGACGATCGGACTATTCCTTCCAAAGTCATCGTACGACAAAAAGAAAGTCAGTCTGAAGCTGAATTTTGTATCTCCATAGCAACGGTTGCTAAGAGAATAAACAATGGTTGTTCCAAAATGAATGTCTTATCGATTCTCATCGATCGTCGAAAGAATTGGAGACCCATCGTGCATTGATGATGATTTTTGGAGCTTTTATCAAAAACACGTTAGCAATGGTTGCTAGAGAAATAAACAACGGATTTGGCTGAAAATTGAACTCGGCCGAGATTTTGTAGCGACTAACCTGTGTGCGAAATTTCAGGACGATCGGACAATTTCTTCGAAAGTTATCGTACGACAAAAAATTGCACGTACGTACATACATACAGACATTTTCGGATTTCCATGTTTTTCGACCCGTAGATTACGAAAATCGAGGTCCCGAAGTCCGATTCGGTGGGTCGATTTTTACCCCGTTACAAAGCTTTCTCTTTGAGGAAGCAAAAATATCCGTATTAAGATAGTTTATGCCAAACTGCGTTCTCTTACAATCGTCTTGGAATTTTAGCCACTCATTGATAACAATATTTTACATCAGCTCTTAAAATCTGACCGAGCTCGTCAATCATGAATTATTAAATGTCAAATTTCCATTTTTAACACGTGAAGCCTTTTACCGAGCCTCTCAAGGCATACTCAAACAGACGTTGTCACCGATATCTCGAAAACGCTTCTTTAAATTTTGACAAAAAAAGTATGATTCGTTTCATAACACAGCTGATCCGGCCATGCGTCTTAATGGGTCGACAAAAATATGTAACGAAAAAACTTACCAGGATTCGAAAAATTAGTCTCATCCTTTACTGGCTGTGGTTGATTTTGATACAACCAATCATAATCTATATTACAAATCATAGTTATCACGTATGAGAATTATTAATTCAAAAAATTAAGAGCGAAATATTTATATGAAAACAATGAATTATGAATTGAATTTTTTATGCTTGATCAGTCGCTGATAAGCAGACAAATATTTTTCAGACGAGTTTTTTCGAGTAAAAACCTACTAACATCAAATTTTTTTATCGTTTATAAAAATTTATTTTTAGGAAGAGACAAATATTGAATATTTTTGAAGGAAGACAATCTCCCTGGATTCTGAGTTAAATTATGCAGAAAGATAGTCTCAAAAAGTTTATTATGGAAATTCGCTATTTTCGAGTGAAAATTCGCTGAACATTAGAAAAATACGAATGTTACGATTTCTATCGTGTTACTGCTTAGTCACATTGTAATCTTCTTTAACGCACTGAAAATCAAACAATTCCTATGCCATCCAACTGAAATAATAGACAGGATAGAAACTAGTGGAGAGTCTAGTCAGTAACAAAAGGTTATACTAATGGTCGAAGCCTATGAAACTCCAACCGATCAAGCTCTCAGCGTATTTTAAACTATCTACAGACCTCTTCAAATAGGCATTAAAAGAGGAGAAATTGGAATATTTTCCAGAAAACTCTCAATTTTTCATGAAATTCTCACGTTTGTGACAGGAGCCCGATCGAAGGATGTCATACATATACGTGTATGACGCCATACATATCGTCGCTTGGGAGGAAGAACGTTCCATTTCAGAAACTTGCTATAAAAAGTTCCATTTCAGAAACTTTCTATAAACAGTGCCGTTTCAGATTGACAAGTATAAAAAGTGCCATTTCGGAAAATTTCTATAAAAGGTGCCTTTCAGGAGAAATTTTTTCCGTCGGAGTTTTTCCGACTTCGGGGATGATGTATGCATATGTCTGTATGTACATGTGTGTATGTGTGTGTGTGTACACGTCTGGAAATGACAACTTGATCCCACGTCGAGACATGATACTCTGAAAGTGAACTATTTACATTACATATTTTCTTCATAGATGGATTTGGATGAAAATTGGTATCTATACGTCTTTGAGGTCGCTGATTACGAATCCGACCTCAGATTTTAAAAATTCGAATTAGAGCCTCTAAGATCACCTAAAAAAGATTTGAAAAGGTACTGGATTTTGATGAAAATTGGTATCTATACGTCTTTGAGCTTGCTGATCACGAATCCGGCCTCAAATTTTGGAAATTCAAATTAGAGCCTCTAAGATCACCTGACAAAAATTTGGAAAAAAATGGAATTTTGTTGAAATATTAGTATACATGGGATTTCGAGGTCACTGATAACGATTCCGGCATCAAATTTTAAAAATTAAAATAAGAGCCTCTAAGATAACCTGACAAAAATTTGAAAAGATACTGGATTTTGATGAAAATTATTATACGTGGGTTATTGGGGTCACTGATCACGAATCCAGCCTTAGATTTTGAAAATTCAAATTAGATCGAGCCTCTGAGATCACCTAACAACAATTTTAAAAGACACTGTATTTTGATGAAATTCGGTATGCATGGTATTTCGATGTCGCTGATTACGAATCCGGTATCAAATTTTGAAAATTAAAATAAGAGCCTCTAAGATCACCTGACAAAATTTTGAAAAAATAATGGATTATCAATAAAAATTAGTATCCATGGATTTTTGAGGTCGCTGATTACGAATCCGGCCTCAGATTTTAAAAATTCGAATTTCGCCTCTAAGATTGCCTACCAAAAATTTGAAAAGATACTGGATTTTAATAAATATCGGTATCCATGGATTTTTTTTTGAGGTCACTGATTACGAACCCGGCCTCAAATTTTAAAAATTCGTATTGTCATATCGACGTGTCTTACGAAGAAAGACACATAACTGAATCTGTCCGCGAAGAAAGACACATATCCGAATCTGTCTGCGAAGAAAGACACAACTCGCAATCTAGCCACGAAGAAAGACACAACTCGCAATCTGTCCGCGAAGAAAGACAAATGTCGGAATTATTCTCCCGCGAATATTAACGAAAAAAGAGTTTAAACTGTAGAAAAGGCTTGTTTTTTTTGTCAATGATAACCTACTCATTCTAAGCTTTCATTCCATATATTTTTTACGTCGGAAAATTGTGGGATGTGCGCCATGTATCCTTTTTGCGGCCAGACGCGAGTTGTGTCTTTCTTCGTGGCTAGATTGCGAGTTGTGTCTTTCTTCGTGGCTAGATTGCGAGTTGTGTCTTTCTTCGCGGCTAGATTGCGAGTTGTGTCTTTTTTCGCGGACAGTTTGAGATGTGTCTTTCTTCGTAAGACACGTCGATATGGTGTTCAGAAGCTGATTCGCATCATCTACATCTACATAATAATAAGATGGATCCGTACATTTTTCTAGTCCACCTTTCTTGCTCTCGGAAACAATGATATGACAATTTAGTGGTAGATTTAGTATGACGGATCGAAAGGTGGGGTCGAGGACTACATTTTCTGAGAAAAAAAATTTTGAAAAATCTGAGTTGTGGTAGGCGTATGGAGAATTTAAAAAAACGTTTAACCAATGTTCCGGTATTATCTCCTTTAAAAACGTACAAAGGGTTGATTTTTCTAAATTTTTTTCGAGCATATCGTTGGAGGAGCTTGAACGCTTCCATATAATATAATGTTATAATATATATAATATATATAATGTTGGAAAATTTGAGACATTGATGCCTGGGCGTATTCTATGTGGAAGAAAATGGTGTGGTGACAATGAAACATTTTCGTCAATTTTCTTATTCATGCTAGACCAAAATTATAGAGTTTCGAGGTATCTTTGGTAATGCAGATCAGAAGGTGGGATCGATAAAAATTTCTTATTTCCATAAGAAAAAAATTTTGAAAAATTCAAGTTATGGTGGGCGTATGGAGAATTTAGAAAATTGTTTACCAATGTCCGGGTGTGACCCCCTTTTAAAAACGTACGAAGAGTTGATTTTTTGAAAATATGTTCGAGTAGATCGATAGAGAAGCCGGAGCGCATCCTACATTCGAATCGACAAATTTGATAATATTCATGCGTGGGCGTATTCTCTGTGAACGAAAATGGTGGGGAGATAGAAAATTTTGGTTTTTATTTAAATTATTTACCGATAATACAATTAAAAATTCCAATGTTCATCCATATTTATAATTGAGCAAATGAAAGACATGAGCGAGCGATAGTGAGTAAATGATTTTGACTAGTGAACAATGATTGTCACAACGTTTTAAGTTTAACAACCACCTGTTGCAGTTTGAAATGACGAGAATTTATTATAAATATTCAAAAATTGGATTATACCGTTTCCATAAGATGCGAATGAGCATCTGAAAACCATATGACAAAGCCAGAAAAACATACGAATTCTACTGTATTATACTGTTTTAACCATTGATAGACTCCCAAAAAACCCTCATATAATAATTTTGATCAAGACTCAGGGTATTTTCTCGAATGGTCTATATTGGGTCTTAGAAATCTGAGGCCGGATTCGTAATCAGCGACCTCAAAAACCCATGGATTCCATTTTTTATTAAAATTCAGTACCTTTCCGAATTTTCGGTAGGCAATCTTAGAGGCTAAATTCGAATTTTTAGAATCTGAGGCCGGATTCGTAATCAGCGGCATCGAAATCCCATATATACTAATTTTCAACAGAGTTCCATTATTTTCCAAATTTTTGTCAGGTGATCTTAGAGGCTCGATCTAATTTGAATTTTCAAAATCTGAGGTCGGATTCGTAATCAGTGACCTCAAAAACCCACGTATACTAATTTTCATCAAAATCCAGTATCTTTCCAAATTTTTGTCAGGTGATCTTAGAGGCTCTTATTTTAATTTTTAAAATTTGATGCCGGAATCGTTATCAGTGACCTCGACATCCAATGTATACTAATTTTCGACAAAATTTCATTTTTTTCCAAATTTTTGTCAGGTGATCTTAGAGGCTCTAATTTGAATTTCCAAAATTTGAGGCCGGATTCGTAATCAGCGACCTCAAAGACGTATAGATACCAATTTTCATCCAAATCCATCTATGAAGAAAATATGTAATGTAAATAGTTCACTGTCAGAGTATCACGTCTCGACGTGGGATCAAGTTGTCATTTTCAGACGTGTACACACACACACATACACACATGTACATACAGACACATGCATACGACATCATCCCCGAAGTCGGAAAAACTCCGACAGAAAAAATTCCTCCTGAAATGGCACCTTTTATAGAAAGTTTCTGAAATGGAACTTTTTATAGCAAGTTTCTGAAATGGAACGTTCTTCCTCCCAAGCGACGATATGTAGAAAAATTTTCAGGTTGGTATTGGTGATGAACGCAGTGCGCGCAGCGCAGCACACCGCACCGCTGTATATGATTACTTGCACATATACGCGGCCTTTATAGTCCGGTGCTCATCTGTTCAAAAACTTGCTATCTCGGACTTTACATACCGTCGCTTGGGAGGAAGAACGTTCCATTTCAGAAACTTGCTATAAAAAGTTCCATTTCAGAAACTTTCTATAATACCTGTCTATAATACCTTTTTTCTATAATACCTGTCTATAATACCTTTTTTCTATAATACCTTTCTATATACCTGTCCGGAACCTGCAAATTTTTTTTGGTACTTTTATTGATGCTAGCTATCGATCAGTATTTTCCTAAACAAATTCAACAGAAATTTCTGATTTGGAGTGAAGTTATCGTGAATAGATGCGTGAAACATACCAGATTTTGAAATGCGAATTTTTTATTTCATCCGAATTTTCTCAGTCAAATCCGGAAAATGAGATATTTTGTAATGGTCTCAGGCTTCTTTGAATTTCTTATTTTGCAAAGTATCTTTCTGCTTAGATTCAACAAAAAATAATGATCTGGATTGCGGTTATTCTATGAAGATGCGTGAAATAGACAGTTTTCCGAAATTCGAATTTCCTCAATCCATCCGAATTTTCTCAGTCAAATCCGGAAAATGAGATATTTTGTAATGGTCTCAGGCTACTTCAGATTTTTTATTTTGCAAAGTATCTCTCTTCTTAGATTCAACGAAGAATAATGATCTGGATTGCAGTTATTTTATGAAGATGCGTGAAATATACAGTTTTCCGAAATGCGATTTTCTTCAATCCAACCAAATTTTCCCATTCAAATCCAGTAATCAAAATATTTGGGAAGGATCTCAGGCTTATTCATATCCATTATCCTGCAAAGTATCTTCGTACTCATTTATTCATATATATGTAGACTTCATCCAGTTTTTTTTATAAAATACTAACTGAAAGTTCTGCGAAGAATCAGAGAATCTATTTACATGAATTGAATAAAAGATTTGATTTCACAAATAAAATTTAGAATATTTTGCACAGGATTTCAGAGAAGAGAAATGTGAAAAAGCCTGTGACCTATCTGAAATATTTTATTTTCCGGATTTGAATGAGGAAATTCAGTTGCATTGAGGATATTCGCATTTCGGAAAACTGTACATTTCACGCATTTTCATAAGATAACTGCAATCCAGATCATTATTTTTTGAAGAATCTAAGCAGAGATACCTTGCAGAATAATAGGAACGTGAAGAAGCGTGAGACATTTCTGAAATATTTAATTTTCCGAATTTGTCTGAAAAAATTCGGTTGGATTGAGGAAATTGGAGCTTCGGAAATCTGTAAATTTCACGCATCTTCATAAGATAACTGCGCTCCAGATCATTATTTTCTGAACAATCTAAGCAGAAAGATACTTTGCAGAACAATAAGTACGTGAAAGAGCCTGGGACCATTCCAAATTATTTTATTTTCCGGATTTGACTGAGAAAATTCGGTTGAATTGAGGAAATTCGTATTTCAGAATACTCTGTATATTTAATGCATCTTTAAACGGTAACTTCACTATAGATTAATATTTCCTATCAAATCTAAGTAGAAAGATACTTTACAAGATAAGAAACGTGAGAAAGCTTGAGACCTTTCCAAATTATTTCATTTTTCGGATTTAAATGAGAAAATTTGGTTGGATTGAAGAAAATCGCATTTCGGATAACTGTATATTTCACGCATCTTCATAAGATAACTGCACTTTTGATCAATAATTTTTGATGAATCTAAGCAGAAAGATACTTCGCAGAACAATAGGAACGTGAAAAAGCCTGAGACCTTTTTGAAATATTTTATTGTCCGGATTTGAATGAGAAAAAAAGTTGAAAAGAGGAAATTCGCATTTCGGCAAACTATATTCCACGCATCTTCATAAGATAACCGCACTCTAGATGATTATTTTTTGATTAATCTAAGCAGAAAGATACTTTGCAAAATAAGAAATTTGAAGAAGCCTGAGACCATTACAAAATATCTCATTTTCCGGATTTGACTGAGAAAATTCGGATGGATTAAAAAATTCGCATTTCAAAATCTTGTATGTTTCACGCATCTATTCACGATATCTTCATTCCAAATCAGAAATTTCTGTTGAATTTGTTTAGGGAAATACTGATCGATAGCTAGCATCTATAAAAGTACGTAAAAAAATTGGCAGGTTCCGGACAGGTTCGTAAAAGACTGAATTACAATTTGAAAATTTAGCGATATTTGGACTTAAAGAATAGATTTTGCAAAAACTATCAGAGATATCGAGATGAAATTTTTTTGTATTTCCATTGCTGTATAAGGTACTCTTATTAATAATTCCATTATCGTAAGTATGATTTGATAACTTGAAAAAAAATGGTTTTTTGGGGTCATTTTCTCCTGTGTATCTATTTCGCAACAACAATTTTCGAGATTAATGTTCCGGAATACTTAATCCTCATGCGAAATTTCATAACGAAACTTATTTCCCTCTTTCATTTTACTCTAGGATTGATAGTTTTCATACTAACTCAAAATTAAAAAAAAAATGCAAATTTTTTAACATTTAAAAAATAAAACATTAAACCATACTTTTCAGTTTGACGCACATGTCTCATTCGATTTAGATTCATTTTCTGGAGGGGAGCCAATAATTTTTAGCGACAGTGTATGTAAAGTCCGAGATAGCAAGTTTTGGAACAGATGAGCACCGGACCAAAAGGCCGCGTATATGTGCAAGTAATCATATACAGCGGTGCGGTGTGCTGCGCTGCGCGCACTGCGTTCATCACCAAGACGAACCAACCAAAATTGTCAGCTCTCAGTCTAGAGTAGTTAAAAAATAAAAAGAAATAAGTTTTTGAGATATGGCCTGTTTCATCGGTTTTTTTCTAGAAAAACTTGAAAACTTTGGAATACTAAATTCACTACATACTAAATTCTTATCAAGGTGCCTAAAAACATTTCAGACTTTCATCATTGGTCACTACTTACTTGACAACGTCTCCTAGTAAGCGAGTTATAACATATCACAATTCGTGCGATTCGTGCGAAATCTCAATTAACCAAAAAGTAGCTCAAAGGGGCCGCATTGGGTACACGTGTACATGATGTGGCACTTTTCCATTTGTTACATCTTCCATACACCTACAGGGACAATTAATTTGTGATACACGTGAACTCGGAATCATGTTTCTATAGATGATTATTACAAACTTTTGACATCTAACAGAAAAATACGTATCAAAATCATTGATGTCTGTAGAAACTTAACGTTTATCTCTTAGTTATTAATCTATTTGACTCAGTTTTTCAATTCATAATAACATAATAATATTGATTAAATCACTTGAAACTAACAATGATCATATAATTGTAGAATTACAACAGAGTAAAAGTCCATTACCTGTACCACTACCAGCTCTTTCGTCCATAACAGAAACAGTAAATTGTCGCCTGGGGGGAAAAAGGGACGATTTCAGAAAAGTGCTAAAGAAAGATCTATTTTGAATCGAGCGGTATAGAAAGATCGTTTTCAAATCGAGTTTTAAAGAAAGATCTATTTCAGGTTTAATTTTATTCTGCGGCGTTTTTTCGAGTTCGGAGTTGATGCGGTACGCGCGCACATGAGTGCGGTTGCTTATGTGCATACGTGCGTGTGTATCTGTGTGTGTGTGTGTGTGTAAGGACACATCTGAATGCAATATGTCAAGTTAAATATTTACGTCAAACAGTTTTAGCCTCGATGGTTTCTTGTAGAAATTGGTATACATAGAGGTATACATTAGAGCCTCTAAGATCACCTGACAAAAATTTGGAAAAAAATTTGATTTTGTTGAAAATTGGTATACATGGGTTTTCAAGGTCACTGATTACAAATCCGGCCTCAGATTTTGAAAATTCGGATGAGAGCCTCTAAGATTGCAGGCCAGAAATTATAAAATATACTGGATTTTTATGAAAATTGGTTACATGGGTTTTTGAGGTCACTGATTAAGAATCCGGCCTCAGACTGAAATCAGCCTTAACCCTAAGCACGTAGAGACGAGAGTCATATTAAACGTATAACCAGCATATAACGGTCCTATATTGCTGCTTCTTCATCTATGCCTAGTTATTGACATTATAAGTACAAGAGGAAGATTCGAGAGATATTTATCAGGAAAAATTAGTACAATTCGGTACTAGACCAAATGACGAATTCTAGGCACGTAGGAGGTTTGCCACCCGAGGCTGGTAATCACACGAACCTAAAAATTGTCTTTTGGTCTAGTATCAAACAGTATTTTTCATCATGAGTGTAGAAAAATGAGGTTCAATGATCAACTTTTCGATACAAGTGATGAAAAATAGAATAAAAAAATATACTCTGTCATGTCAATTCGGCCTGACTTGAATTAATATAAAATAAACATATTCTCACATGTAATCAAACAACGTATTTACAAAATTAAATTTCGGTACTGACAGTATGAGACAGAATTGCTTAGAGTAATATATCCATGAATTAATTGAATTAAATTTTTAAATCACAAGAAAAAACTAATAATGAGAGGTCACGACTCTTGTCTCTACGAGAGTCGAGATATTCCTTTAAATATGAGATTAGGTTGCGAAAATATTTGCGACAAGTATAATCTTCAATACTCATACTCGAGGGTATGCTGTTACGCAAATAGAGTTTCATGGTATTTCACTCGAAACTCTGAATGGAAATTTTCTAGTTTTCAGTTTTTCTGTTGGTCTCTTGTAATGAAATAAGTAGGAGACGACTGATAGAAACCACGGATTAGTCCGTCAAATGATTCAACGGATACGGTGATCATTCAAATCGTATATATTCTACAGAGGAACTTCATAAATATGAATATAATTATATATGGGAACACATAATTATTATATGGGAAATACAATTACTCTTGAAAGGAATGCTTTCTTCTTCCAGTCAACCGTGTTGAGGGTTAAGGCTGATTTCAATCCGAGGCCGGATTCGTGATCAGCGACCTCAAAAACCCCTATTAACCAATTTTCATAAAAATCCAGTATATTTTCAAATTTTTGGTTTGCAATCTTAGAGGCTCTAATTTGAATATTCTAAATTTGAGGCCGGATTTATAATCAGTGACCTCGAAAATCCATGTATACCTATTTTCAACAAGATTCATTTTTTTTCAAATTTATCTCAGGTGATCTTAGAGGCTCTGATTTGAATTTTCAAAATCTGAGACCGGATTTATAATCAGTGACCTCGAAAACCCATGTATACCATTTTTCAACAAAATCAAATTTTTTACAAATTTTTGTCAGGTAATCTTAGAGGCTCTATTTTGAATTTTTAAAATTTGAGGCCAGATTCGTTATCAGCGACCTCAAAAACATAAGTATACCAATTTCTACAAGAAACTATCGAGGCCAAGACTGTTTGACGTAAATATATTTAACTTGACATATTACATTCAGATGTGTCCTTACACACACACATACACACGCACACACATATACACACACATGCACGCATGCACATAAGCAATCGCACTCACATGCGCGCGTACCGCATCAACTCCGAACTCGAAAAAACGCCGCAGAATATAATTAAACCTGAAATAGATCTTTCCTCAAAACTCGATTAGAAAACGATCTTTCTCTACCGCTCGATTCGGAATAATTCTTTCTTTAGCACTATTCTGGAATCGTCTCTTTTTTCTCCCAGGCGACGAAATGATCATCTTGTGACACTTTAAAGAAAAAAAACAAGCAGTAACACTTCAAGCTCCTGTAAAACAGTAGTTTTAAAGGCTAAATTTGACGAGAATTTCGTGTTGCAAATTTAAATTCCATCACACTCGATTCATATATATACAGGGAATAATAGGCTTAGATAATAAAAGTTACTAGATTATGGTAAATGATAATTTATGCGAGTATTGAAAAGTAAAATTCATGGATAAACTAAAGTCATTAAGTCCATTGATAATAATTAAAATTGAAAACTATCACAATTCTGTCACAGAACATTAGGATCGCACAATTCTGAATCCAAGATTGAATCAAAAGTAGAAAAAATCCGCACAAAAATTAGATATGTCGTAGGTTTTCATTTGAAAATCTGATTAATAAATTATTAATAATTATTGAATAATTGAACATTTACTTACCATCCATGACTTGTAGGAAAAATCAGCTCAGCTTAGCTCAGCTCAGCTCAGAAATAGATTTAGCCCAATTCGCGTAATATCACAAAAAGCGTAATATTCACGATATTCTAGCTCACGAGAAAGAACGGAGAATGCAGAGATGCTCTTCTGTCCAAGGCTCGATCCAAAAGACGGAGTTTCGAAGTTCTTGAGTACTCATGCATGTCTCTCCTATCCCTTCCTCCGAGCTAGGTCACGGAATGTATACGCGGAATTGAAAACAACAATAAACCGTTCGTTCTGGAATCTGTTCAAAACTGACTTTTCCGAGAAAACTTAGCGTTGAGTGCTACTACTAGGATTCTAAGAATAATGAAAATAAATGAGCTTTTATCTGAACAATTTAGAAACTCTGAATTGAGAAAGCTTTTTGTATGCGAGCTGAAAAACTCACTTGCGAAGTAAAGCTATTCGCATGCGAGCTGAAAAATTCGCACGCGAACTCGAGCTATTCATACGCGAACAGAAATTATTCGCTCGCGAGCTGAAAAACTCGCTTGCGAAGTAAAGCTATTCGCATGCGAGCTGAAAAATTCGCACGCGAACTCAAGCTATTCGCATGCGAACCCCAGTAATTCAATAAAGGAATAGTAGAATTTACTATAATTTCCGATATGAATATAGTATAAATTCATATTTTTTTCCTATATGCTATAGTAAGATTGCCAAAGCAATCTTAGTTCAGTGTATATAAAAAGCGGCCACTCAAATATTATCCATTGTGTAAATCCTCTTCCAGGTACGCTTCAGAAGGCCAGCCTGATCCGCAGATTCTCAAAACTTTTTTGTTGAAAATATATTCAAAAAAGATGATTTTTCTTCTATAATTTCTCTCGATATTGTTTTTTCTCATTCAAAAAATTATTATTCTAGTCATGTAAGCAATTCTATTCTATAATTATTAGTATTCTAGTAATTAATAGCACGAAACCGTATACTCAGGAATAATGTTAAATTTTTGCTCAAAATGAGCCTAAAATATGAAAATTACGTAAAAATCACCTATTCATTGAAAGAGACGTAACACGGTTATCATATAGCGTGTATAAGACTTCTCAAGAGACTCGTAAACTGAATTTCATGTGAAATTCAAAACTCGCCTGAGTTGGACCCTTTTTGCACGGACGGCGAGTTGGCCCCTTCTTGCACGGACGGCGAGTTGGCCCCTTCTTGCACGGACGGCGAGTTGGCCCCTTTTTACACGGACTGCGAGTTGGCCCCTTTTTGCACGGACGGCGAGTTGGCCCCTTCTTGCCCGGCCAGCGAGTTGGCCCCTTCTTCTTCGGGACGCTGAGTTGGCCCCTTTTTGCTCGGAGGCGACGATATAGCAAATCTTAGATATGATTGTCGCTGGACACGACTACAATCTGAATTGATTACGTAGATTGACGTAGAGTAGTTGGTTGTATTTCCACTCTCCATTATTCAAACTCGTGCTAGTTACGATCTTTGAGAGCCACTCCGTGATATGGAGTTCAAATGAAAACTCCATATATATTTTTATTCAGCGACGTTTCGCCAGCTTGGTTCGCTGGCCTCATCAGGCAGTGTAAATATTAATTAATCCATTCTTAAAAATTAGGGAGTGGAAGGAACTGTCTTCCACTGCCACCCTGAAATTTATATCTGCAGATATAAATTCAACAACGTTTCGCCAGCTTGGTTCACTGGCCTCATCAGGCAGTGTCAAAATTGATTAATCCATTCTTAAAAATTAGGGAGTGGGAGTGAGTTCCTTTCACTCCCAAGCTGGCTCTCCTCCATGCTGGCGAAACGTCGCTGAATAAAAATATATATGGAGTTTTTATCATCTGAACTCCATATCACGGAGTGGCCTTCAAAGATCGTAACTATCACGAATTTGACGTGAAGAAGATTATATATCCATTGATTCGAAAGTTAATCTAAAAGGATTTTTTATTAGTTTTGTCTAGATTAATGATCAGGTGAATTCACGAGGATTCCCACGTCATTTCATACGAGTTCTGGGTAGATTAGCTATGAATCTTGAATTGATCTAGATAGATTCCAAGGAAAATGAGCAAAAATTTGCATGAGAATTTACATTGATTTTCGCATGAATAATCAGATCAATGCAATAATTTTCTAGGTGAATTCATTTGAGTTCCTAGATGTTTCCATTTGGATTCCTGAACGGATTATCAGGTACATTTATATGGATTTCGAAGAAGGTTCAGATGATTTTGTAGATTAGCCCATTAAGTTCCATGGCTAGCACCATAGACCGAGCCAAACTAACTATGCGATTAATTGCATTAGCTAGGAATGAGGTATACATGTTTTTGTTTCTCCATTTGATTATTTATCGCAAAAATATTCTAACAAATTACCAGAAAGTAACAAATTTCAAAAAACGAAATGTGCCAATCGATTTCACAAGAAAAATGGTGGGAAAATAAATGTACCATTTCTTGTCCGACCCATCTACTTTGCAATAAAAACGATATAAACAATGAGGATCGATCAAATATCATTTTGACCCATGAACACGCTATTACAAATAGGTTTAAGCTAACTATGACATTAATTGCATCAGCTCAAAATGATGTACACGTGTTTTTTCGTTTGTCAGTTCGATTTATTGCAAAATTATTTGAACAAATTACCGAAATGTTGCAAATTTCAAAGAATTAAATCTTCCAATCGATTTTACGGGGAAAAAAGTAAAAAAATTTAGCCAATATATATTATGACGGGGAAACCCGTCACTATAGACAGAGAGGCTGCTTGCCGATCGGGCCGATACGGTGCTGCAGCAGGCAGCCGCGGGAGGGCAACACTCTCCAGCGTGCTTTCGATGGCGCGAGGCCGGGAGCGAGCGAGCGATCGCTCAGTCAAGTGTGACTACTGGATTCTAATTGTCGTGCTGTGCGCTATCGGCACGCGCCGCGACTTCGTGCTTCGATCCTTCGGCGGCCGCCTTGCGCTCCGCGCAATCGTTGACGAGGCTGGACCTCGTTTGTATATATTGTTTGTATTTGAGGCTGGTGAGCAGGGTATTTTTAATAAATACTCCCTGATGTGAAATGGAAATTATATTTATTCACTAAGTTATGCGCCCGAGGTGGGCAGATCAGTAATCGGACGAGAACTAAAGCGAAAGGCGTATACGCAAAGATAGCTATGTTTAATACGTGGCGTGGCGCGAGAATTTGTATTCACTCTTGTAATGGATATGATACTAAACATTCTGCCCACCTTGATTGATTAAAATATCAATTAACTTAACTTAGAAGAAATAATTCAAAATTAAATAAAGTAAAAGTTTGAGGGGGTATGAACCAATATATAACTTTGAAAAAGGCGAGTTACTTAAAGCTACAATTATGCGGTGATAATTAGATTTCAAGAAAAGATAAAAAAACTATTAGAATTGTAAATGACTGAAGTTAACAATTCAAAGAATTAACGGAAGTGGAATAGTTGAAACTATAAAGCGCTAACAAGGAGTCTTCAGGATGTTCGAGATGCTGAGCAGGTATCACCAATATCAACTTGACCACAGGACGAGTGAATGTAGAGCTGGCCGTCTTGATCTCAGCCACTCTAACTTGTCCATCCTTGCCTGGGAAGACGGTGACAAGTGCTAAGGGCCACTTTGATGGTGGTGTCAGATTGTCTCGGAGTAGCGTAACATCTCCTAAGGAGATAGGGCGAGTAGACCTGGGCCATTTTCCTCGTTCCTGTAAGGACTTCAGATAGTCTCTGGACCAGCTGGACCAAAACTGCTGTGACATCTGCGTGACTCTTTGCCAACGTTCTCCGATGGATCATATCCTAGTTAACAAAGAAGGTTCCGGGAGAATAAATGTAGGTCGTTGTATCAGAAAATGAGAGGGTGTGAGGACTTCAAAATCTGAGGAACTATCAGTTAGAGGACAAAGAGGTCTGGAGTAGAGGCATGGTTAGACTCGACAGAGTAAAGTGGACATTTCGACAAAAGTCTAAACATGTTCACCGATAAAATTGGTGCCTCTGTCGCTCATGAGAAGCGAGCAGTGTCCTCTTCGAGAAGTAAATCTCTTGAAGGCTGCGATGAAGGCTTCGGTGCTGCAGTCTTCCGCTGCTTCTAGATGTACAGCTCTCGTGCTTAGACAAATGAACACTGAAACATAACTCTTGGTCGTGCCCTTATCTCTCGACTCAGGTAGCCGAAGCTTAAATGGGCCCGAGTAGTCCACTCCTGAGCGATCAAAAGGGAAAGCTGGTTCCACTCTTACCTTGGGCAAACTGCCCATCAATTGAGTATGCATTTTAGCAGAGTATCTACGGCAAGTAGAGTAGTAACTATATAATAGTACGACAATGGTAGTGGAAGCAGCACTACCACTGCCGAACGTTATATTATATTTCTATTCAAAACTGCCTGATGAGGCCAGTGAACCTTACTGGCGAAACGTCGCATTAACCCATTAATGCCCAAAGTGACCGAAATTTGGCGCTGTCTTTGAGCTTATTATTTTTGATGAAATCATGGTCTGGAAGATTTAGAACATACCTTCCCTACTATTTTCAGGATTGCTCTTTTCAATGGTGATGGTTAAAAGAACATTTAACAATTTTAACCTATCGAAAAATCAAAAACGAATTGAAAAACCCGTAATTTTAAAGTGAAATTTTCTCTTAAAACTAATTTTTCGGTCCGTTCACATGGTTTTAAATGCTTAAAACTCATATGTAAAATTTTTCGAAAAAAGGTTTTCGATAAGCGTCCACCTACACGGGGTGAAAACTGAGCAACGTTGTTCTGAAACAACGGCAAAGGGCGTTTAGAACATCAAATACTTTCCGAGTTATCGTCTCTCACGGAAAAAAATTTTATTAATTTTTTTCTCAAAAACAGTGCACTGAAGGAAAAATTTTCCAGAAATAAAAAAGTCTTAGAATAACTCAAGGAACACGATAAAATTTTTTCGGGATTTTTCTCGATTTTTTTTGAGAAATCTAATTTTTGAATTTTCAGAAAACCAAAAATATTCTCGGAAAATTCTGAAAAAATTTGAGCACGTTCCTCAAGTGATTCTAAGACCTTTTTATTCCTGGAAAATTTTCCCTAAAAGGCACCGATTTTGAGAAAAAAGTCAGTCAAGTTTGAAAGATAAATGTTAAATCTCGGCCGCCATTTTGTTTTACCAAATAATTTTGCAGACAAAATAGTCGTACGTACTTCTAGTTTGACTATCATTGACCGGGTACATATGAGTTTTAAGCATTTAAAACCATGTGAACGGACCGAAAAATTAGTTTTAAGAGAAAATTTCACTGTAAAATTATGGGTTTTTCAATTTGTTTTTGATTTTTCGATAGGTTAACAGTGTTAAATGTTATTTTAACCATCACCACTGAAAAAAGTGACCCTGAAAATAGTAGGGAAGGTATGTTCCAAATTTTTCAGACTATGATTTCATCGAAAATAATAAGCTCAAAGACAGCGCAAAATTTCGGTCACTTTGGGAATTAATGGGTTAAATCAACATGTGGTGGATTTTGTGAATTTTCCCTTCCCCACTCCACTCTGGATTGGCCCTCAATGATCGTCAATCTACACATATTTGAACTAGCGTTTGAGTTCACACTGTGACATTCATATACATTTTCCGAATAATACGGCGAAAAAACGAGTTAACGCGATACGATGTAATGGCACGCTAGACTATATAAAGGGCTGCCCGTCCTCATTCGGGGTTTTTTCTTCGCGAGATTTGGCATAGCGCGTATCGAAACACAATCGTCTCGATGCATTAAAATCATGTCTTGCGAGCAAACGCGAATTCTATACTTGCGCGATAGATTTAGAATCATTGTACATAATTCAAGGAGAAATCATTAAATAGAGTAATTTTTTTGTAATCAAATCCCTTTGCATTTATTGAAAGAGTCCGAACCATCTAATACTTATCAACGCTCAACCACACGTTAAAAGTAGTGTTTCACAATAACTCGCTTGAAATGCATCTAACCTCTAGTAGGTAGTGATGCAGCATCTGAGTGCACTACACATGAATTTTAGCCTACTGGCTAAATCATACGTTGGAAGGGACCAAGAAAGGTGACACGGCTGTTAGAATAAGCGTTGAGGTTCATTGCCCAATGCCGGTGTTTTCATGTCACACACACGCTTATTACACTTACAGATCAAGGACACATATATAAACTATTGAGGTGAGTGTCCTGTATGACATCCTGATTCAACCTGATGAATACGAACTTCAACGTGATGAATACGATACATGGTCACTTTTTTGGAAAATTGATTCTTCGAAATGAAGTAAAACAAAGTTAGGGCGTTGAGCCTCGGCGCGCCCGCACTCGCGGTAGTTGCATTCCAGCCGCGCCATGAGCATGTATAGTAATGTGCGACTATAATAAATTGATTATATTATCATTATATTGAGATGGATTATTGAAAACGATTAAAATATTATTAAAATAATTATTATTATTATTTTAATTATTATTTATTTTAATTTTAATTACCAACGATCAAGACATTACAATGGCGACGAGGATGTTCGGAAAAATAGTTAATCAGAGATATTGTTACCAACAGATTATCAAATAATTGATTTTACAATATGGATAAATCGTTTGTAGATTTTGAATTGTGAATAAAAACATAGGGCCATGTATACATTGACAAACATATTTTTCCATGCTTACCGAAGAAAACGCAGGAATTTTACAGATATTTTCGGTTTTATTTTATTTCTTTAGTTTCCAGAAAAAAATATCATACGATCATAAAACTCTGAAAATCTCATGAATTCCGTTAGCCGTCGATAAATATCAGCGTTGTAAATTCCACCTCCACGCGGTTAGGATTGGGCAACGCTGATATTTATCGACGGCTTACGGAATTCACAAGATTTTCAAAGTTTTATGATCTTATGATATTTTTTCAGGAAACTAAATGAATCAAATAAAACCAAAAATATCTGAGAAAATTCCTGCGTTTTCCATGTTTGTCATGGCATATGTTTTTATTCACAATTCAAGTTCAACAAACGATTTATCCATGTTGTGAAATCAATTATTTGATAATCTGTTGGTAACAATATATCTGATTATTACTAAAATTAACGTACCAGATGTATTTCTGTTTGAGGAATCAGATTCTGGTATTAATTTTGCCAAAAAACTTCATTTCGCAATAATTTGTTTGAATAAATTGTTTAAACAAAATTATTTTGCAGGAATAATAACAAATTTGAGTTCAGCGATGTCTCAAAATATAAAATGTGTATGTGGTTTATCTGTATCATGAAATATAGCCCAACTACTGAGGTTTGAGTTTTTTAGTGCAGGATTCGAAGCCACGTTTTAGTCCATGACAAGATGTGCATCTTCACGCTTTCATAAAGAAATTTTCGATAATTAAAAATTTTACATCTTGAAAATCTCGTTTTCTCGCAAAAAATTGTTTATAAC
This sequence comes from Aphelinus atriplicis, assembly GCA_020882685.1. Lineage (NCBI taxonomy): Eukaryota > Metazoa > Arthropoda > Insecta > Hymenoptera > Aphelinidae > Aphelinus > Aphelinus atriplicis. The sequence continues at coordinate 59,771,485 of CM037075.1, read as the reverse complement.
TTTTTTTGTATCGATGTTAGAAGAAAATCAATAGCATATTTCGGAAGATAATAAGATTTCACGTCAAAGATGATGTATGAAGAATTTTTCCCCATCCGAATAACAACGAATAACAACGAATAAAGGAATGAGGTGGAAAACTTAGTCAAATTCGATGCTATCCCAGACATAATGGGTTAAATTGCAATATAGTAATGAGAAGCAATATAGTAGAAATTACATCTATTTCCATCGATATTTCTCAAGGTTTGACGAAAATTCATGATCATAAGAAATCTATGTCTGATTATGTTATTTTACTTTCTCAAAGACAAAGCTTTGGAATGAGGTAAAAATTGACATCTCAAATCAGACATCGGGATCTAATTTTTGATAGCCTAGAGGTGAAATACATGTTGATGTAAAAGCGTCCGTAGATACTTTGAATTGTTCTCCAATAATTCCAATAAAAATTCTATTATTTACCTATATTCTTGATAGAGCAAATGAAAGACACGAGCGAGCGATAGCGAGTGAGTGATTCTGGCTAGTAGTTATTTTTTTTCATTTTTATTCGATACGGCAATCTGCCTAAAAATCCCTGAGCTTTCAGAGGATATAAATTGTTTGATAAATATTGTTATTAACTATACATAGTTTCAAGAGCTTTTAGCTATTAATAATATTGCTAAAGTTTCGATTCAATCGAACGAACCGATGAGCGAGTAATCCGCGCTTTTATGGAAAATTTCCCCGAGCATCGTTAATTACGTTTATTTAAACAATAATGACGGTCTCACACCCCACTAACTTTTTGTTCCTTATCATCTAAAGAAACTTTTGGCGTTTCCAGAATGCAAAAATATCGATTTTTTTGTTTGCAATCGAACGAGCATCGAAAAAAAAATGCATTTTATTTTCATTCGCGAATTATCATAACTTTCGAATAGAATAAAACTTCGGCAATCATTAGATATAATACTCTACTCATAGGAAACACCCTCCGTTCCTAGATTTCATGAATAATCCACGCATTATTCGAGAACTCGCGAATCTCCGAATTCAAACGCTGTTCAGCGTGTGAATTTGACTTATTCGGATGGAGCGAAATGTCCGTTTCATCGTAAATATCTATCACTATCCGGATCCAATATCAGTTTAAACAATTAACCTTATTTTGATAAACTCGATTTTGATTGGTTCAAGGGAGAAGTTAGAGGACCTGTCCTCAGAACCCCGCCCTTGAATCTGGTGCGAGGAAATCTGTATACGGTCCGCGGAGGGAAGCGTCACTCTTGGCCCAGGCTCTGACTGGCAGAGTCCTCGCTCTTGGAAGCGAGCAGTGTTCTTTTTTTGGGCTAAGTACCCACAAGGCTCAGTCTTCTTGTCAATCTCACTCTTGAAGTAAGCTTCTGTCGCTTAGCCAATAGTCGCTGTTTCTGTCACTGAGTTGATAGTCGACGTTTTCTTCTAAGGCTGAGGAATTGCTTCAAAGTTCAATAAACAGAAAATCAACAAAAGTAAGTTTCTTTTCTCTCTCTCTCTCTCTCTCTCTCTCTCTCTCTCTATCTCTATTCACCTCCCTATTCATCATCCTGATAACTGATTATAACAGAGCCACTGTTAAAAGGTCTCAGGATAATTCAGTGAGAGCGTTCACTACTACGAATCTCTCCCCGAGTCAAATCCAAATCCCTTTTTCTTCCAACCCTGTATTTTCTAGCTCCTCTCGGTCTTCGAGAGTTAAACGTCTTTAGGCAGGTATTGTAAAATCACGTGGTAAAATCTCTGTCCTCATTTGTATGTTCTACACAAATGAGGACTGAATTTCATGTTTCTATCTTTTTTTTGTATCATAGAGTCATTTTCAACTCGCGAACGTGTCACCCGTACGTAATGATTTCACTTTTCTTCCGGTAACCCGAGCTATAAGCGAAAGCTCGACTCAGAATTTCGCGATTCACTAAGCACGCGCGCCGCGTCAAATATTCCGACGCAACATACCAAACTGGAGGCTCCTCGGAGGGATTGATTAATCGCGCTGGAAAAATTGTATTCTGACATTCGCGTTCAAATAAATTTTTCTTTTGTTTCTTTTTTGAATATTTTTTAAATTAGAATTTCATGTTTCCTTTCCGAAATTTTTAGAAATCCGAAAGAAGAATTTAGATCTTCTGAATAGTCAAATTGGTAGTTCAGATTCGTGAATGATAATTTTTGTGAGAATTTCGAAATTTTTATGTTTCTTTTTGGAACTTTTTGAGAAAAAAATTTATGTTTCTTTCTTTCGGAAATTCGAAGGAAGAGTTAAAATTTTTTTGAAGGGTGAAATTTGTAGTTCAGATTTGAAATAAATTTTGTGAAAGTTTTGGAATTTTTTTTGTTTTTTTTTCCGGATTTTCTCACAAAATTGAAACTTTCAGGGGTTAAAATAAATTTTTTTTAATGTTTCTTTCAAAATTCCAAAATTTTCTTTATATTTTTATTAAAAAATAAGGCTTGGCCTTTTAAGGAAAATAATTCTCTAAATTTGGCCTTTGTACCCATTTAACATTTAAAATTTTCGGAAGTTTCATATTTTACCGATTCATATATATTTATAATAAAATTTGTTCTGTTCTTTTTTTGTTGTTCCAGTGGGAAACGTAAAGGAAACCGAATATTTCACAAAAATACTCCTGAACCGAGAAAGGTTATTTGAAACCAGGGTCAAACTAGGCGCAATTTATTGGAGGAGTGGGCGCATCATCTAAAAATAAAATTAGATAGGAAGCTAACTCTCAAAGACTTCTTGGAATGCAGGCCCAACGTCCAGCTAATAGTGCGTAAGATTTACCACGGAACTCCATTGAAGGAGCATCAAATCAAAAAAAATCTGACTTGTTTTCCGGAGGTTCCATATGAAAAAGTTGAAGAACAGAGAATTCCGTTAGCTCCCGTTTTGAACGCGCAGGAGAAAATGTCGAATTGTCTGAACGAGCGACCCCAGTGCCCCACTCAGAACCTATTCGAGCTGCATGCGATAGCGCAGTCTCTACCAAGTACAACTGGCCCCTTGACTGAGCCGCCGCAGGTCCCGCCACCCGCTGAAAAACCAACTGCCGAGGCCGAAAAAACACCCGGTAAGGCAATAAGCCTCGAAGAATATCGGCTTATTGTCGCGTCAAAGGCCGTTTCAGGAAAACGTAGAGTTAATGATTTCCTACCATGGAAATTAACACCTCTCACGATCAAGGAAAAACCCAGAGTTCGTAGATCATTTATATTACCTGCTGGACCAATCGCCGAACCTGCCGAGGAAAGATAGGTAGCACCGGAGGTGTCTAAGCAATCTCAAGCGCCTGAGGCTATTCCTCCATCCCGCTTTGAACGGATTCCTTGATTTCGACGACGACAAACCGCCCACTCTCGAGCAGTGGAAAGCGTTTGATTTGTTATTGGATAATACGTAAATAGACAATTAATGTATAGATATATATGCGGATGTGAATTTTATGCCTGTGATTTAATATATCACCTTATGTCAATCGTCCTTTTGTATGTAGAAATAAAACTTTTATGTTAAATCAAAACCGTTTTTAAAACCCTTATACTTCCCTCTATTTGAGCTAATAGAATCGTGAAATATATTGATTTTCGTTGTTGATAATTTCATACTACAATTATAATTAGTCAACTTTCATGGTATTTTAACATATATTAATCACTTTCAATATAAATATGTGGTCTTAAGATGTCCATTAGTATATAACAGAACTATCTAGAATCACGAGTTTGGATAATTTTCACCTTGCGGTTCTCAATTTACATTCGATCTTACGAGAGTACGATCTCGAAACTAAGGTTTATTTTTATTATTCGGAAGTGAAAAATCGAGGTACAGTTCAATTTGCGATAAACAAAAAAACCGGAGAGAATATAGAGTACATTCAAGCCAATAACGGTTGCATATATCCTTCTGTTTATAATAATCTTTCAACATACATCACTAAATTTGAAGATTGGCTCTTAACTTCTGCTCTTCTGAAGAAATTAATATTATGAAAACCGAAAGTAAATTGAAAACGTACGATAACAGTATTTTGCAATCGCTAGGTAAATTAAATAATTCAACGGTACAATTTCGTAATAGAAAAAGTATATTAGAGTGTTTTGTGCTACCAGGTACTGGACCATCGTTGATGGGAAGGCAATGTTTAGCAGAGTTCAATTTATGGCCGTTGAGTTTTGGCGAAAATTGCAAACACAACGTTAATATGTTTGTCGTGTCCAACCCTTAAGGGGGCGGCGGAAGAATAAGATAGGGAAAGTGAAAACGTTCTCGGCCCTGGCCATCTCGCGATTGCTTACCTGAGGGTGAGAATAGGTCGCTTGTCGTAAGGCGTCTTGAAGTGTTTCCATAGTGCGCGCACAGCAGTCGAGCGCCGTCGTGCGAACGTACAATCGGATACTGTGGAGTGGGCGCGAGGTGATGTGCTGTTGTGTAATCGCGGAGTCGGGCACTGTTGTGCAAACGCGGTGTATATTATTCGCTTGATTATATTACGATAACTTATTCTATCCGACTTACAGAATGGAGCTTGTAGATTTGTAGACGGTAATAAAAGGGGCCCTTCCTGCCACTGTGTTCGTTCACACTTGTCTATATCACTCAAACTACACCTAACTGTCTCTACACTTATATTTATATTCCTAGGAGATAAGACGGAGGTTTCCGTGGTCGTCCACTTGACGCCGCTTCCAACGACGGGCAACCAGAGCTCCTGCTTCTCCCAAACAGGAGACGGCCGTATAGATAGTTAGTGCCACGAGCCCGGCTTGAGGCCCGTACTTGATGGCTCGGCTACCGTTTGGGGGAAGGAGTTGCCCGATCGGCCCGGCCAATAGTTGGAGGTGTCGGGTAGCTTGAAGTCAAGGTGGCGATCACGAGCACTCCCGTCTGCACATTCCGAGCGTTTTCGTCAGGTGAGGCGACAGAACGCTGACTCGTCGCTTTTAGGCGCGTGGCTTCGGTTAAGTCTGTATGCTTATACTTATATCTATTTAAAAAATAATTATATATCGTACTGCGTGGTACACCACATGTTCAATATTGAAAATGTAGCAAAGAGTGTGAAAGAATAATATGAAGATTTGTCTGATGACTTTGATGAGTATATAATTAAAGTCAAACGAAAATCTATTTAAAAGAAAATGTCAAATTTCTTCAGAAAAAAAGACCAATTGCGCTGAAATGCAGAAATGTAGCGCATGTCTTAAGACCATTGGTAGGAAAAGAGATTGATAGAATAGTAAATTTAGGGCATTCGAAGCCAGTGGACGTGAGCGAATGGGCCACGCCGATTGTTCCAGAATTCAAAGATGCATTTGTGGCGATTTTAAAATGACGGCGAATCCATACGTTCTAATTGATAAATATCCTCTACATACAATAGACGAGATGAGTGTCTGAGAGGAATTGATGGTACTGTGACGTCATGCGTACCATTACGTTTTTGGTATCAAATTAATCCTTAAATTAAATAGTATATTATGCACCCGAGCGAGGTTAGGCGATTTCGGCACGAAAAACGTTTGCAAGTTTGCGCGTGCCGAAATCGCCTGGATGAGCGAAGTGCATATACTATTTTTCGTATCCCGCGGCAGAAAAGTGCCATTCTTTGCAAACGCCAGGACGCAAAGTACGCACTTTACTGCCACTGGGACGAAATAAAAATTTTTTGCGTTTCAATAATCAAAATCATACGTAAATTCACGCGACCGCGATCAAAATAATAGAACGCGCATCTCGCTCACCGATACGAAGACCTGGAAAGGGAAAGCGGGCCTCGCTATGTCAATCGCCGCCTGCAGCTGCGCTGTTTCGGCTGAGCTGACCGCGACCTCCGCGTCGTAAATTAGCCACCGTCTAAGTGCAACACCAGCCGCGTCACCGATACCGCATCTCGAAGCGCCTTAGATGATGCGCTCCGGACGGTTAGACAATAGGTTTTTCCGCCGAGCATCGATGGCCGCCCGTCAAAATGCAATTTATGCATCCGCCCGAAGCCGAGAAGTCAGTTCGTTAAGCCTCCTCAAAATCAGAGCGCCAATGACGACTAACTAAATACACCTTGCCCCTCCCGCACGCGCCTCGGAAAAGCGGTCACCAATGACCACCGACCGAACTGGCGTACGTGCCGAATATTTTATTGCTTTTCCGCGAAGATTGCTCCCTTCTAGTTGAAGCTAGGTTTGAACACGCCCATGACACGCACTTCCCCGCGATACAAATTTTCCTGCGCGTCACCTTGAAAAAGGATGCTATGCCCTTTGTTGTTAATAGTTATTAATTTTCATTTTTATTTAATACGGCAATCTGCCTAAAAATCCCTGAACTTTCAGAGGATATGAATTTTATCTCAATATTCCCATTTCCCTAGAAGATTCTCTTATCGTTTAACAAATATTGTTATCAATTCTACATAGCTTTTAGCGCCGTTAGCTATTAATTAGGTTGCCAAATTTTGGATTCGATCGAACGAATCGATAAGCGAGTAATCTACGCTTTTATGTAAAATTTCCCCGCGCATCGTTGATTACGTATGTTTAAACAATAATGACGGTATCACACCCAAAAAACTTTTTGTTCCTTATCTTCTAACAAAACTTTTGGCGTTTCCAGAATTCAAAAATGTTGATTTGTTTGCTCGCAATCGACCGAGCATTATAAAAAATGCTATTTATTTCCATTCGCGAATTATCATAAATTTCGGTTATTCGAATGGAATGAAACTTCGGCAATCATTAAATATTATATTCTACTTGTGAGAAACACCTTCAGTTACTAGATTCGAAGTATAATTCGCGCATTATTCAAGAACTCGCGAATTTCCGAATTCAAACGCTGTTCAGCGCGCAAATTTCACTTATGCGGATGGCGCGAAATGTGCGTTTCATCGTAAATATTAATATCTATTCGAATCCAACCTTAGTTAACATTCAACCTTATTTTAATAAACTTAATCTTGATTGGTTCAAGGGAGGAGTTAAAGGGCCTGTCCTCAAAACTCTGCCCTTGAGTCGAAAATCACCGAGAAAATTTGTATACGGTCGCCGGAGGAAAGAGTCATTCCGAGATTCTCTCTCGAACCGCCAAGTCGCGGTCAACTGCTTGCTCTTGGAGCATATAGATGGCTCAGTTCCCAAAGGGCGAAGTCCCCTTTGGTTTTCGGCAGTCACGCTTTCCTCCAGGATCAAAGAGAAGCTATAGATTTATTTTGTTTCAATAAATCCAAAAGTATAAAAGTGAGTTTTTGTCTTTGATTTTCTTGTTTCTCTTTCTCTTTTTATTCTTTGAAAGAAGCCACACCCTCAAGTGTTCGCACCTGTCGGTATTGGTTCTTTCGCAGTGAAATCACCACCACGATTTCATCGCCCCCTTGAGCTATTTCCTTTTCCTCAACCCTGGACGGGTTTTACACCTCTCGTGCTTCAAGGATGTGTAGAACACGGTCGTTCAGAGGATATTAGGCAGGTCTTTAGCATTGAAATCACGGTTCGCGCTTGTAAATTCATTTCTTTGTCTCTGTCTATAATTTTTTTTTCTGGTGTATGTATATTCTTTGTTTTACGAGAAACGAGTCACCCGCGTAAACTAATCATTGATTTTTCCGGTAAAACCCGAGCTATAAGCGAAAGCTTGGCTAAGAATTTCGCGATTCTCTAAGCACGCGCGCCGCGTCAAATATCCCGACGTAACAGTACTATAGCGTATATTGATAACATTTATGTAACTGGTGAAACAGAAAAGGATCATTTAGAAAACCTGCATGAGGTGTGTAATAGATTACAAGAATGTGAATTGAAGCTAAACGTAGAAAAATGTAAATTCATGCAAGAGAAATTAAAAGTTTTAGGATTCGTGATAATTGCATAAAGCAAAATCAAAAATACAGACGATGATTAAAGCGCCCCAACCGACAAATAGTAATGATTTAGTATTTTTCGTTGGGTTAATTAATTTTTATGCTCGATTTTTAGAGAAAAGGTCGGAAAAATTGAAGCCATCATACGATTTATTGAATAAACAGAAATTTTTCTTACATGTGATGCTTCGGATTACGGGTTGTCAGCGATTATATTGCATTAGTATGAAGATGGCACCGAAAAATCAATCGCGTATGCATCGCGAAAAAAAGCAAAGAATGAACTGAACAGAAAAATACTTGACAAAGAAGCCATGGCTATAGTTTTTGGAGTTAAAAGGTTTTATCAGATTCTTTTTGTCCCGTGGCTAGTGCCACAATGATTCGGATTCTCATACGTTCAATAGTCATTATTCAATACTAATATTATATACGAAGTCTGAATAAGACAAGCATCCGGCCGAGTGGCATCGCGTTATGGAAAGTCAAGCGACAGGATTCAACGCAAATAGCACCGACGTGCGTGCAGGACCTGCCCGCTCCTTGGCGAACAGGGGATGAAGAAGCCTCCACTCGCGACTCGACTGACTTACCCCTACAAACATATAAATATGACCAGCGGGAGCGGCGGCGCTCTCTCGCCACCGTGCCCCCAAAGTAGTAACGTCGCTCTCGCCACCGTGCCTCCAAAGTAATAACGTCGCTTTTGACACAGTGCTCTCGTACTAGTAATGCCGCGACCGCTACAGTGCATTTCGCCACCACTTAAGCTACTCGGTTTCACGACACTCAACCTGACGTACTTATACTTATATTATTATCACTTTGGGAACACACACTCTTTCGGCTATCGTACGAAATCTTTTCTATATACGCATATCTTTTTGAACTATACATCCATCCTGACATTATTTATTCCACGTTGACCTACCCTTCACGAGTAATCTGTGTTCAGCTCGGCTGCACAACCAAAAAAACGAATCCACGGATTAATCTACGAATCTCTGTATATAAGCCACGTAACATTTTCGGTAAAGATTTTATTTTGCGAACAGATAATAAGGTAATAGAATGTATACTGGGTTCGAGAAAAGGGATTCCATTGACAGCAGATAATCGTTTTTAAAGTCGGGCTTATTATTCATCGGGATTCAGGTATAAAGTAGAACATGTAAAATCAGAAACAAATGGGAACTGCGATGCTCTGTCTCGATTGCCCATGAATGATGATATGAGAATGATAGACATTGATTTCTCACATGTAAATTTTTTCAATGAAGGGGTAACTGCATTTGATTATAAAATGTTAGCGGAAATGAATGAAAAAGACGAATTAATTTCTACAACAATTAGAAGAGTTTTGGGTTGTTAGCCTAATAATACAAAGCAAATGACGAGCGATGAAAAAAGTTTATATAGTAGAAGGTTAGAATTAACAGTTGAAAAAGGTTGCTTGTTTTGGGGACCAAGAGTGGTAATCCCAGAGAATATGAGAGAAATAATTTTACGCGAATTACATGCTACACATTTAGGCATTGTAAAAATCGAAATGTGTGCACGCTCGTATGTTTGGTGGCCTAACATTGATCGAGATATTGAGAATCTGGTAAATGATTGCAAAGTTTGTTTGATTGAGCGGAAGAAACCGCCTGGAACGCCGTTAACTACATAGCATTGGACGGACGAATCTTGGAGCCGTATTCATTGTTATTTTGCAGGACCATTTTATGGAAGAATGTGGTTAATAGTTATAGATGCACACTCTAAGTGGACAGAAATGATTGATTCTAAGACGAATACAAAAGCGTATAGGTTGATAGCGGAATTTAAAGAATAATGCGCTAGATACGGTCTACCGCTACATTGCGTAACGGACGGAGGACCGCAGTTTAGAAGTAACGGATTCCACGGATTTTCAACTAGAAATGGTGTCTTACACACGATATCTCCGGCTTATCATCCAGCTACAAATGGAGCCGCCGAAAATTTTGTTCAGAATTTTGAAGATAAGGTTACTAAAATTGTCAAGGGGAGACAGTCGCTAAATGATACAATTTATATATTTTTATATGACAATAGAAGTATTGAAAATTGTACAACGCATAGAAGCCCTGCGTATTTAATGTCAAATCGGGAACTGAGAACGAGATTTGATTTGCTTCGGCCGAATGTTATAGAAACTGTAGCGAAAAAGCAACGTGAGCAAATTGTAGCTCGACCAGAAAAGCGCAAGATTGAATTGTCAGCAGGCGATAGTATTATGATAGATGAGCACGGTGTTAGATCAGGTAAAAGGTCAAGCGGTACTATTATTAAACAAGTTTCATCATCCACGTACATTGTATCAAATGAAAAAGGTGTGATTGTTGAACGACACGTAGATCAAATAACTAAAAGCAATAATACGAATGTAAAATTGAGACGCTCTCCGCGTTTTCAGGGAAACTCAGATATAAAAGAGGCGGAGAGTTGTGGTGTATGCATGTGACTGACGAGTCAGCACAATTCGGGCGTTGAGCCTCGGCGTGCCCGCACTCGCGACAGTTGCATTCCAGCCGCGCCATGAGCATGTATAGTAATGTACGACTCTAATAAATTAATTATCTCATCTCTATATTGAGATGGATTATTGAAATACACCTTACCCACGATCAAGACATCACAGGGTATAATAAAATACACTATCACGTACATAAAACATTTTACACAATGGTTCGGACATGAATTCAGATTGAAGCTGAAAAGGCACTCGATAAATCATTTCTGGAATTCGAAGAGAAATTGATTAAGAAAAAAGGCTTAAGAGCAATTTCTCGAGCTGCATTGAAATGTTTCGAATGGGAAAGACTTGTCTATACACGCGTCAAAGAAATTGGTTCTGATATCAATCAGCACGATGATCGAATCCAAATATTAGAAGAAGCCGAGAAATCGTTTCATAAAAAATCTAAGGAACACATAACTGATAGTGATAAGAATCACGGACGGTTTGATGAACAAACCGAAGCGATCATCAATCTACTTACATGCATCAAAGCGAACAACGAAGAATTGTCGGACGCGTTTGATAATTTGTGAAAACAGAACGAAGACGAAACGGCGCGCGACGATGCAAGTAGCAATGGAGGGCTGGAAAATTCTCAACTCTAATGCAGAATTCTCGATTGCAGTCAAAAAATAAAATTTATCCCGAATTAAAAAAAGAGTTGCAAGGTGAAATGCATGAGATATCGAATAAAACGCGAGAGTTGGCTGAGAAATTCGAGTCTCACCAAGATGATATTAACGCGATACTGTAGAAAAGTACCTCATTCAGAATGAACAAAATGAAGAGAGCGCGGAATTGATACAACGGATTAACGAAACTGAGCATCGTCGAGAGAAAGTGAATACGCGTCTCACACGGTCAATTGAAGAATTAAAAAACCGATCAACACCAGTACATAATAGTATGCCGCACCACAAGAAATCGCGATATTTGCGTTTTGAAGTCCCAGTTTTCAAAGGATTCGAAAATGAACATATCCTCAAATTCTTGGCAGAATCGGAAAAATACATTGAGGTTACGAATCCCGATCCAACCTAAATGTTAATGATTATCTAGCAAGCGTCACAAGGCGAAGCGCGAGATTGGTGGTATCTGCAAGAAAGAGATGTAGCGGATATCGATGAATTTGAAGCAAAATTTCAAGACCGATACTGGAATTCGAGATGCAAAGGAATGCCTTACAAAAAATAGAACTGGGTAATTCCGACCCAAAAATAAATATGTCCCGAGTGAGTTACGCATCATACGTTCTCGGATTGGCTAAGGAACTTGATACAGAATATAGTAATGAAGATTTGATTGGAAAGCTGACGATCGTTTCCAGCGCGATATACGATACGCCATTCTGGGACAGCGCGTTTGTGGAAAAAACGCACTATCTTGGCTGAATTCGATCCTAAACAGGAAAGAGCAAGCATGAAAAGTTGAATGCACCAAAAGTAATTCGCAATGGAAAATTAATATCGGATCTAACTCTTATGCTCGATCATGAATGCACAAATACTTTAACGAGTTCAGAAATTCCAAGTAGTTGGACGGTTGATCTCCGCGTGCGAGATTCACCAGGGAGTTGAGGGTCAGCAATTCTTCAAGGATGAGATATCTCCTCTCCCGCCGCTGAGTGAAGAGCTGCGTCTGCGAGGGATTCCTTGGGCGTTACCTCAGGGTGGCTGACCGGTAGGTTAGTAAGCGCGGCCAGCATTTTCTCCATGCTCTGCTGCTCCCTATTCGGCTGATCCATTGTTGCTCAATTCCTAGGGTAAAAAGGAAAGGGGCGACGCGTTCGTTGCGGCCAGAGGCTGCCTCTCTCGGCGCAAGCCCTCAGGCCGGTCGGCCGGCCTCGTTTGCGCTTTGAGGAGACGCCCGTACCCGTGGCAGTTGCGCCGGGCTCAGATCGCCGGACTACGCGCGTGAACCATCGGGGGTCGTTCGGTTTGTTCGCCACGCGAGTGCAGTCCATCTCGCTCGGTAGGCTCGCCCGGCTCTCGGCCTCGTGCGCTCGCGGCTCGCTTACTATGCGCGGGCCGACTTGCTCGGTGGGTGCACTCGCTTTGCTTGCTGCGGGTTGTGAGTCTTCGGGCTCCCCTTCTACCGCTGCGAACGGCATTGCGCTATTGCGGGCGTCGTCTTCTTGATTCTCCACTCTTGTCTGTGGTGTCGTGGCTTCTTCTTCGGGAATGTATCGTTCAAGGTGCATTTGACCTCAAGCTACGGACGATCTTGAATAGCCTGGCGTACGATGAGGCCAATTGTCTAGCGATCCCTCCAGAGACTTTGGATAATACTCATGAATATTAATACTCACTAATCGGATAACCTCTCTCTCTCTCTGGTAAGCATCCATTATACACGCCTAAAATTTTGCTCCGTTATTGAAAACCACAAGTACTGCAGTTTTCTGCCCATCGGGCTTTTACTTACAGTTGCTTGCGCGCCAAACTGCAAGCTTTCGCTGAGTGCAACAATTATTGTTGTACCACGAAGCTTGCATTATTTATTTCAACGCCAAAGATTCGACGGAATTTGAGGTTAGCCTAGCTGTAAGGTGCCAAGCAGTCTAGCCAGAGCGATCCCCACCTTCGACAACATCTGCGTACCTGTATATGTGTGTCAGTGACATTTGTGGACTTCGACGCTCGCTAACTGCCATCAGCCTCGCTGCCTAGCCGTCGCCTATGTTGCCGACTCGTCACCTCTGCATACTATGTTTGTGATAAGTACATTGCATAAACTTCGACTAACAGTGCTCATGTTTATTACTTGCGTATTGAATCACAAGTCACGTATTGATTATGAATAATAACCACTCGCGCAATTCATGCATCAAGTGTCAAAAAGTCTTCAAAGGTCCGCGTAACATCAAGTGCGTTTCTTATAGTGTGTGTGCCGCGCCATTTCACCCATCGTGTATCAATAGAGAGCAAGCCCAATCATTCACCGGGCAGTGTCCGCGCTGTATAGATTCGAACGAAGCCATACCCCCTCACACTTAGACGTGAACACAGCTACTGTTACTGACACTGACATACCTCCCGCCCCACGTCCCTCGTCCCCATCACCCGGTACAGCTGAGTGTACACAAGTCGACCAGGCATTCGACAACAATACCTACGTCAGTCGTAAGCGCGCCGCTTCTTCACCCCAACATCTGTTTTGGATCTGTCGATCAAAACAGCACGTCATATTACTGCGTCGACCTCCCAGCCGGATTTGACGGACAAAACACACAGAATGAACAATTCCGAAAGTATAAACCCATATCTTCTCGACTCTCAGACACCAGATCCTTTCCGCGATCTCTATAAAGCGCTTACCACGGGTCCTCTCGCGAACTTGCAAAACAGGGTTTTAAGCGTTGCAGCTCAGCTGGACGCGCTTAAGACAGAAGTTGCTGCTTCTTCCGAAGCCAACGCACGAGCCATCGTCAAACTGCGTGACGAGATTAGAGCGGAATCCACTCTTTCGTTATCCGTTGACGATCCTTGTGAGATACGCTTCACCAACATCCCAAGCTCAATAAGCTTGGACCTACCCAAGATCGCAGAGACATTACTTGAAGCGATCGACTGTACGGAGTGTATTTCTGCGATCATCGGAATTCGCAAATGGACTCCGAGAGACAAGGGATCGACAAGTGGGGAGAGAAACGCACGAGAAAGACAGGACGCACTCTTCTTGTTTGCAGTGGAATTTTCCTCGCCCACCGTTCGCGACCACGTGAAAAAAAAATTATCTTCACTAAAGGCAAATCCTGCGCCTCACTTTTGGGTGTAAGGAGTGAATTGCCAATTTATGGCAATATCGTGCTACCGTTGCAGCTTTACCCAGTATGGCGTGAGGCGATAAGACGAGCAAAGGATTTTGGTCACTGCAGACCCTTTTACAAGAACCTTAGAATTTTTTATAAGGTCGGTAAGGATGACGATCCTTTGCCCATTATATCAATGGCAAATCTCGATGCTATTACATCGAAAAAAACAACAGGCCGTGATACAGAGCCATGAAATTCAACAGGTCAGTCGTGTTTGCCCAATCCCCCCGCTACAACCTCCCTCAAAATAGGCCACGTAAACATCAATCGGATTGTGAAAAATTTTTCCTCGCACCTCCTCCCCAACCCCCCAAACGATTTGCATCACGTCAACTGTCTCGGATAAACACTGACAGTCTTCATGATCTTATCAAGAGAAAAATTGGCCCCTTACCTCCCCCGCATGACACACCTGACCAATGTTTACCTCAAACCCACATTCTTGATCTCACATTACCCGTATACAATACACTCGCTTCAACATGTATTGAAGCTTCCGTCGACAGAATCACGCGTGCTACTTTCGATGCTTTTGACCAGCTTGCTCCTATAAAGTACTTCTCCGTAACCTCCAAACATAGACCCTGGGTAACAGCTGATCTGAAGCGTCTCAGACGCGAGCGTGATAAAATGTACAGACGCGCAGTCAAAACTGGTAGAAAGGTCGATAGTGAGAGATATCGACTGACCAGAAACGAGTTCAGTAATCAGCTAGACACCGCAAAAAACAAGTTTATTGAGCTTAAACTTGATGAAGCCCCCAATTCAAAAGCATAATGGAATGAGCTTCGCAAGCTCGGCCTCACAGCCCGCCGTCTTCCCTCACCCCTCGCGCTCTTTCCAGCAGAAACATTGAGTGAATACTATGCAGCTATCTCTACACATGCCCGTCCCATTAGTGATGAATTTGTTGATAACATCTGCTCAACACCACTTTATAACATCTCACGGCCTACTTTCGATTTCCATTCCGTCACGGAAGCTGATGTATCCCGCGCATTCTTATCAACAAAATCCAGCGGTATCGGTGTGGACCAAATATCAGCAGGCATGCTAAAAGTGGCCTTCCCTGCACTTTTACCACACATAACAAAACTTGTGAACGAGTCACTATCTACAGGTCATTTTCCAACAGCATGGAAACGCGCATCCATTGTTCCTCTCTCCAAAAAGGCAAGTCCCGGTAGCCCATCAGACACCCGACCAATCGCTCAGCTCCCTGAAATATCCAAGTTTTGCGAGCGAATCGTGCATGACCAGACGCTCGAGTATCTTCTCAAGAATAAAATTCTAGACCCTCACCAGTCTAGCTACCGCCCTCATCAATCGACTACAACTTCAACTCTCGATCTCTTGGAAAGTGTCAGAGCTGCTATTGATAAGCGCATGCTCACTGTTCTTGTATCATTCGACTTTTCAAAGGCATTTGATACAATACCCCATGATCGTCTTATTCAAAAAATGCGCGAGCTTGGGTTTGAGAACAGAGTGATCAGGCAGGTGGTTCGCCAGTTACTTAAAAGAACGCGTCCAAGCTGTTCGTTTGGACGACGGTGCTCACTCTCCTTGGATTTCAACAACATCAGGCGTTCCTCAAGGTAGCTGTCTGGGTCCACTGCTCTTCTTGATTTTCATTATAATTTGCCAGCGGCTCTTATCCACGCACTCCACTCTTTGTACATTGATGACTCCAACATATTCCTCCACACGTTGATTCATAATCTCTTTCAGTGCATTCAAAAGTTAAACCGTGACGCGGCGGCGGTGGTTAGATGGGCGAGTGATAACGGATTAAGACTCAATCCTGCCAAAACTACGACCATCATTTTTGGTAGTCAGGCCTACATATCCTCAATCAACTTTGAGGAATTACCTCGCCTTTTTGTAGCCGACGCTTCAATAAATTTCTCATCGAGTATTAAATACCTGGGTTTTCACTTGACATAAACCTTGGACTGGAACAAACAGATTAACGATATCTCTCGAAAAGTTCATGGTGCGCTTTATTTACTACGCAAAAATAGACATGCCCTTTCTTTCCAACTAAGGAAGTATCTTGTAGAATCATTAATTTTCCCACACTTTGACTACAACGCATGTATATTAACGCAGATACAAGATTACCAAGAACTTAAACTTCATCGTTTACTGAACACCTGTGTTAGATTCGTTTATAGTTTCATCCCTAGATCATCTTTTGTCTCTCCCTATCGTTTGTCACTCGAGTGGCTTACACCCAAACATCGTCGAGACTTCATGGCAGGCAATCTTGCCCTTAAAACTCTCATAACTGAACAACCTACCCCTCTTTTTGAAAAATTCATTTTTATAACCGACCAACGACGTTCATCGAGACGTGCCCCACAGCTACTCACTCACCATCCTCCACGCACCAAATCAATGGGAAAGTCATTCGTTGTAACTACAACAAAACTGCTTAACACTCTGCCATTTCTCGACTTTCATAGAGTTTCTGTCGGCTCTTTCGAGCGGTCCCTCTACAGTTTTCTGTACAGTCAGGACAGAGACGAGTGACTCACCAAAGCGAATAGAAACTCCGTGGAAACTATTCAAGGGACACTTAATATATAAGACCTTTGTATATTAAATAAACTCATCAATGCGCCTGATGGAACATGCATTTGTAGAGAGGTGTACATCGGATCATCGAGAGAGTATAATAACAGCAACCACTGTACCTCACTGTATTTATTCAACATTAATGAACCTGTATTCACTGTAACTGCAATGCGAACTACCTATCCATAATATGTAAATACCATGTAAAATATCTGTAAGGATCAAATAGGGTTATACCCCAAGATCTCGATAAATATTATTCTAATTCTAATTCTAATATGCGGTTCTCGCGCCATACTCAATCCCTCTCTTCGAACAAGGTCACGCACCTCTTCGCATCGTTACACCGGGCCTGGCGGTCCTGCGCCTGCCACGATCGTTCTACCACGTCGAGCAGCAACTTTGGTAGTTTTTCCATCCTTTCTCGCCACTCTCGCCGCGTTTCGGCCTGTAATTCTTCTTTTGCTCGTTGTTTGCGCTTCTGCCTCAGCGTGCTCGGCGCTCTCGGCTGTCTTCCATACAGGGATCATAGCTGGGCTCTGGCCTGTGGACTCTTGAATCGCGGAATTGTACGCAAAGGCCAGCTCCGGAAGATTCTCATCCCATTGCCGATGGTTGGCTTCGAGCTACGAGCGAATCATGGTTTCTTTGTGCGATTCATCCGCTCGACCTAGTTCGCTTGAGGGTGGTGAGGCGGGCTGAACGTGTGTTTGATAACGCAGTCTGCCAGGAACTTTTCGAGCATCTGATTTCCAAACTCGGTCTCGTTATCGAAAATGAATTATTGGGTGCCTCTACTTGAGAGAGCACTCTTTCTCTACTTGAGTACTTGAGAAGATAGTTCATGACCAAATCATGAACTATTTTACTATCAAAAACATCCTTGATCCTAAACACGCCGGTTTTCGTCCAAACCACTCCACCCAAACTGCACTGTTGAGGTTAACAGAGGACATAAGATAGGGTATGGACAAAAAGAAACTGACGTTGCTTCTGCTATTTGACTTTAGTAGAGCCTTTCATAAAATTCCGCACTCTAGAATGCTGAAACGGTTGAAGGATATCGGCTTCACCAGGACTGCTTTCTCGTGGTTTTACTCATATCTTATTGATAGACAGCAAATAGTCATAACCAAGAGGCTATGAATCAGGCAAATCATCGTGGCTTGCCACGAATTTGGGGGTACCACAGGGGTCAGTCCTCTGGCCGCTCCTCTTCTGCATTTACATTAATGACCTACGTGACGTACTTGACATTGAGGGCGTCCACCGTGTGCTTTATGCAGACGACTTACAAATCTATACACAGGTCCCTCTGGACAGACTGGCTGAGGGCATAGCACTGCTTGAGAGAGCGGTTGCGGCTGTGTCGGGGTGGGCGGATGCTGCTTCGCTGGTACTCAATGCTGGAAGGCCATCGCGTTTGGGTCAGGATATTATATTAATCTCCTGTACAAGGAGGTACTCTATGCATCTAGCATTAGGATCGGTGGGGCTCGTGTGCCGTTCTCTGGTACAGTCAAGGATCTTGGCGTGGTGCTTGACGAAACTCTATCGTGGCGTCAAAACACCGATGCAGTCACGAAGAAATTCAATAGAACCATGTACTGCTTGCGATTCTTTCGTAGATACACCACTGAGATCCTGCGTAGACACTTATCAATGGCACTGCTGTTCCCTCATCTTGACTACTGTTTTGCGGTATACCTTGACGCATCTGTAGAACAAAAACAGAGAATACAGAGACTGCAGAATTCATGTGTGAGATATGGTTCTGGTGTGAGGAGGGACGAACACATCACACCTTATAGGGCTAAGTTGGGCTGGATGCACACGGATATACGGAGGCAATATTTCATGACTGTACTTTTGTACAAGATTCTGCGCATTCGACAGCCGGGATACCTTCACTAGATACGTGTCCTTTAGGCCTTCCAGGGTTGATGCACCGGAACTCTTGGTCCCCAAAATGAGGAACGACTTTGGTATAAATCTCTTCCAAGTGCAAGCAGCACACCTTTGGAACTCCCTCCTCTCCTCAGATAGGAACTAGTCATCCTCGTCAAATTTCAAGCGTTCTGTGAAGTTAGAATTAGAATAGTATTTCTTAGAAATGACCGAAGGACCTCTGATATTTTTAAATATAAGGATAGACACGTTATCTGTGATAAATAGGTTGATTAAACTCTTGACGACCAGTATACTAATACCCTGACATATTATCTGTGATAATTAGCTTTGTATTTATATTTTTACACTGATGACAAGGATGATATGTAAAACATATTTATATGAATGACGCATGACTTTAAAAATGACTGATACTCTGTAAATACCAAATTTGTATTTTGATACAATCAAAACATATCTCTCTCGGCGGCACTCTTGGATATGTCGAATGAACTTACTCTAAGACTGTCTCGATGTAAGGATGCGGCACTTCTGTTCCGGATAGCTCCGAATAGAAGTCGTTCATATTCAATTTTATTGCTATTTTTAATGCTCAAGAATGGTCGAGCGAAATGCTCAAGAATGTTCGAGCGAAATGCTCAAAAGTGATCGAGCGAAACGCTCAAAAGGGTCGAGCGAAACGCTCAAAAGGGTCGAGCGAAACGCTCAAAAGGGTCGAGCGAAATGCTCAAAAGGGTCGAGCGAAACGCTCGAAATCCAATAGTTGGAATCATTGGAACACAGTAGAGTGAAAAAAAAATAGATGAGCGTTGCTATGCATAATAGAACAAAAAGAAAATAAAAAATGAATGACTTCTATTCTGAATTTAACCGAGCAAGCGAGTGTTGTTATATTTTTCCATGTATCAAGCGACCGAGAATTTATTGAATAAATAATTGTTGAAAATAAAAAAAAAAAAAACAAGTCTATTTTCCTTCGTGCGCTTTCATTTTGGTGCATCGGCCGGGAATCTCTTCTGAAACCTGGATTCAGCGCAGAGGGAAAGGCGAAAATGCCGAAACGAAATGCGAAAAATTTGCGTGAACCACCGACGCGGAAAAAGAAAAGATTGGCTGCATTGAGCCAAAAGGAGTCTTTAACATCAGACAAAGCTATTGAAAAAACTGCGGAAAATGATCGCCCGGCCACAATAAGTAATGTTATACAAGAAGCCGATGAAAATCTCATAACCTCACACATCAGCGGTAATACACGGTCCAGGACAAACTCTAATCACAACCGTGTTTTAAGCCATGTCAATAAACCAGGAAGATTTGTCCGTACTCCAAGTGAGCAAGCTTCAGACGGCGATATCCCAGGCGAGCAAGCTGCAGATGACGACATCCCTGGTGAGCAAGCTACAGACGGCGACATCCCAGATCGAGAAAATCAAGTGGCCGTACAACAAATATCCATTAGCAGGGGCTCTTCGAAAAAAACAAAAGGAAATATCCGCAGTTCATCAAAGAATGGCAGCGTATATAATAACACACTTGCGAATCTCAAGAATAAAACGTGTAAAGCTACGCGTCTTAAGTCTACATCTACGACAGCACATCGATCCAGTGATGACAATGACGCACAGTTTCAGACATTTACCGACGTGACTGCAACGAACAATCGACACTCGTCTTCACTGGCGGACGAAGACTCATTATTAAAATGAATTCCAGAAAACAGACGCGTGGACGGGCTCAAGTATCCCAACGACAACTAGGAGTTCGATCTCATTCGGCGGCGGAGGCTGTACATATGCAAACTTCCCGAAAGACCGCGCCAGCACGTGTTCACGTGCGATCCTCGTCAATAGGAGGATCAAAAGTCCGTACATCCGGAGGACCACTACCGATGCGTTTTCAACGCGGACAAATTTCGACAACGCGTGCACGCGCGCCGATATCAACGACGGCGCGGAGAAACGCATCCTCTTCTGCTGAGGGGCGAGTTTCTATCACTGAAGCGGGGCACGGGAAAGCGCACCGCCTTACAACAGAGTTTGGAAACGTGAACCAGCTTCCAGGACCACGTCGTCTTGCTGGCGCAGTGGGGGTCGACGATCCTTTTTCAACTGTACAGCGCAACAACCTTCATCCGCCATCTATGGAAAGATTGCTTCCGGAAAGATCGAGATTTCCAGAGATTCCTTTGGCGAAGTGAAAATAGATCGATTGAACCTGAGGAATTTATAGTGAAATCTATGCTCTTTGGGGCCACTTCATCTCCAAGTGAAGCTATATACATAAAAAATAAAAATGCGAATTTATTTTCTACACGGTATCCCGCGACAGCTCAAAGCATAATTGATCAAAGCTACATGGACGATTATTTAGAGAGTTGTAAAACGTATGAAGAAGCCGCAAGCCGTATTCGTGAATCAATTGAAATAAATATGCATGGAAATTGGGAAATGCACGGTTGGGCGAGTAATTCCGAGGAGCTTTTGAAAGACATGCAATTAAATAACAGTTCAACTCAACTTATACAATCGGATACGTTAGAAAATAATAGTGAAAAGGTTCTAGGATTAAAATGGGTTAATTTATCAGATCACTTCGCGTTCAACGTGAATGATAAGAGAATTCCGAATGATATTCTATCAGCAACAAAAAAACCAACAAAAAGAGAATTCTCAAGTATTACGATGTCGATTTTCGATCCATTAGGTCTTATAACTCCATTTACAATTAGATCCCGCATTTTAATGCAAAAAATTTGGATGAGTGGTATCGACTGGGATGAACCTTTATGCGACGCAGAATTTCTCGAATGGAAAAGATGGTTGAAAGACTTAGACAGCGTGAAAATGTGTCGAGTTAATCGCTGCTATCAATTACCCGAGTTTCAAGTAAACAAGGCGGAACTACACGTTTTCTGTGATGCCAGTTCAAAAGCATATGCAGCGGTCGCGTATTGGCGTTTCACATTAGGAGACGAGAATTATCACGTGTCGATCATAGCTTCTCGCAGTCGCGTTGCGCCTATTAAACCTCTTTCCATCCCTAGATTGGAACTTCAAGCCGCAATTCTTGGTATAAAATTAGCGGAAACAGTTGGAAAAGAACACACGTTTGAAACAAGTCGTCGCGTTTTTTGGTCAGACTCAAAAACGGTACTCAATTGGATTCGAAAAGACCCGCGCGAGTACAAAGAGTTTGTAGCGAATCGCTTGGGAGAAATTCATGAAAATTCAGATACAAGTGAATGGAAGTGGGTTCCGACTCGAGAGAATCCAGCGGATGACGGGACGCGATACGCGCCTAATGCACTCGATGAAAATAGTAGGTGGTTTTCGGGGCCTTCGTTTTTAAAAGCACACGAATCTACATGGCCGGTAGAAAATTTCGAAGTAAAATTTGATGAGGGTAATGTCGAATTGAGAAAGAAAGAATTGAGCTGTAACACGTTTTCAAAGGAACATCCGGTAGTTGATCTATCAAGATTTTCAAAGTGGTTACGATTGATATTTTTTACTTCTCGTTTGTTAAAAGTAGTAGATATTTGGAAAAAAAAGATTCGTACACCACATGAGCGAATAAATGAAGCTAAGTTACTTTGTTTTTAAAATAAGTCAAATGATTTCTTTTAAAGAAGAAATACAATGTCTCAAAAATTCAAAACCTCTACCGAAAACAAGCCGAATATCCAATTTAAATGTTTTTATAGATGAACATGGATTGCTACGCACCGAAAGTAGAATAATCCGATTTGAAGGAGAAGGTATTGACACTAGACCAATTATTTTACATGAACAGGAAAATTTGACGCGATTATTAATAATATTTTATCATGAGCAATATTATCATGGGAACCATCAATTAGTTTTGAATGAATTGAAACAAAAGTTTTATATCGTCGCCATCCGAAAAGGTTTACGAAGTATAGTGGCAAAATGCGTGCAATGTAAAATTATTCGAGGTCTACCCTGTAATCCAAAAATGGCGGCATTGCCTTCAGCACGTATGACTCGATCACGCCCTTTACTCACTGCGGGTTAGATTATTTTGGACCATTACAGGTTAAAATCGGACGGAGACGCGAAAAACGCTGGGGCGCACTTTTTACGTGCATGACTACTCGTGCAATTCATATCGAGCTCGCGCATTCTTTAAGCGCCGATTCTGCAATAATGGCATTTAGACGATTTTCAGCTAGGAGAGGTACCCCTCAAAGTGTCTATTGTGATAATGGAACTAATTTTACAGGCATGTCAAAAGAATTAAAACTAGCCATACAAAAAATTTATCGTTCGAAAATATACGAATATGCTATGAAACGTAATATCGATTGGCATTTTAACCCACCTACGGCGTCACATATGGGAGGAGTATGGGAGCGTTTAATCCGTTCTGTAAAATCAGCGTTATTTATAGTTCTCAAAGATCATGCTCCGAAATTTGAGGTATTATTGACTGTGTTGATCGAAATCGAACACGCGGTAAACTCCCGACCGCTTACACACGTTTCTGTAGATCCTCGTGACGAGGAAGCTTTGACCCCAAATCACTTCCTTATCGGAACATCCTCTGGGCAAATTCCGTTAGGCAGATTCGATGTGCGGACTTTATGTTCAAAAAAAGAGTGGATGGCGGCTCAATATTTCGCGGATGTTGTGTGGCGTAAGTGGTTACGAGAGTATTTGCCTAGCCTTATACCTCGTAAGAAATGGTATAATAATGATGTATGTTTAAAAGAAAATAATTTTGTATTGATATTAGACGATAATACTGTTAGGAATGAGTGGAGAAAAGGAAGAATTACCCGTGTATACCCTGGGGAAGATGTGCAAGTTAGAATTGCCGATGTTAAAACAAGCTATGGTATATTTAAGCGACCCGTCAGAAAACTTATACGTTTTATGTGAGCTCAAACTAAACTCGAGTTTGAACTGTGGGGGGAGAATGTTCCGGATAGCTCCGAATAGAAGTCGTTCATATTCAATTTTATTGCTATTTTTAATGCTCAAGAATGGTCGAGCGAAATGCTCAAGAATGTTCGAGCGAAATGCTCAAAAGTGATCGAGCGAAACGCTCAAAAGGGTCGAGCGAAACGCTCAAAAGGGTCGAGCGAAACGCTCAAAAGGGTCGAGCGAAATGCTCAAAAGGGTCGAGCGAAACGCTCGAAATCCAATAGTTGGAATCATTGGAACACAGTAGAGTGAAAAAAAAATAGATGAGCGTTGCTATGCATAATAGAACAAAAAGAAAATAAAAAATGAATGACTTCTATTCTGAATTTAACCGAGCAAGCGAGTGTTGTTATATTTTTCCATGTATCAAGCGACCGAGAATTTATTGAATAAATAATTGTTGAAAATAAAAAAAAAAAAACAAGTCTATTTTCCTTCGTGCGCTTCAACTTCGGTTGGTAACAGATCTAAAAAAGTTCGATCATATCTCCCCAGCGTACAAAAACAACTTGATCCTTCCATTTGCGGCGCGACGCGATTTTGTTACCATCTGCCTGCTGGCCAATATCTTACGCTGTAACGCACCCCCGTATCTAAGGAGCGATTTTGAATTCCAGCCAGCGAATAAATATGGCTCTAAAAGAGCTTCCCCCCTAGATTTAATTATTTGCAAAACGAGATTAAAATGTTATGAGCCCTCATTCGCAATTGGAGCGGTATATTTGTGGAACCAAATTCCAGAACCGATCCGAGCCCAATACATGCGCCCCTGCTTCAAAAGCATGCTCGAAGAACACATGCGTTCTTTGTACCTCGACGCCCCATAGGGACTTACATATCCGGCGTGTTCTGTTATCTGAGCGATTTTAGTTTTAGTCTTCCAAACCACCCAGTATCATTTGATTTGTTTGTTCTTGTCAGCGTCCTATTCTTAATATTGTATTCTTTTTGTTAATTTTAATTCTTACTGTTACCGATAGTCTGGATGAAGCACGGTATGCTCTTCCTTACCCTGCGATAAATAATTTTTATGTATCGGCATACATGCCTTGTATAACAAGGACCTCAAGTCCTCTCTCTCTCTCTCTCTCTCTCTCTCTCTCTCTCTCTCTCTCTCTCTCTCTCTCTCTCTCACTCTCTCTCTCTCTCTCTCTGGCTGAACTGAAACCTGGCCTGACTGAAACCCAAATTAATGGGCAGGCTGCGACAGTCTGTGACACCTGTCTCAATAAAGCCTTGGGTAAAAATGTACCATCATTGGCAGCAAACCTCCCCGGCTCGCGTCCTGAATCGGCAAATTCAGGATACTCCGACTCTCTCCTCTCATCTACCAGGTCGATGGAGGACGCGTTCGCAGTTATTCTCCGCAAAATAGATGACTTAGCCTCACTCCACACTAAATTTGATACCATCACATCCAAGCTCGCGGTACTTGATGACCTGCCTGCATTGATTGGCAGGGTTGAGAGGGTGGAGTCGGGGGTCGCGTCTCTTGCTGAGCAGCACTCTACTCTTGAACGGCGACTGGACGAGCATGTACAATCATGCTCAGCCCACACTACTCCAGCTGATGAAGCTCGCTTTCAGCAACTCCAGGCGCTTAATACTGCGCTTGCGGCGAGGGTTCAGTCCCTTTCAGTGGCGGCAAAACCCTTGTCAGCTGATATTATTTTAACTGGTCTTACTCCTGGTACCGCCACTGACCTGCGCAAGCTGGCCTTCGCTGCGTTGCGCAATATTTACAACGAGCTTCAGCAGCACGATGTTGTAAAAGCCCGTGTGATCAGGCCGCGCGGTCGAGCGGGAGGTCCCAGCACTGCGACTCCATTGACTGCCGAATTATCGACGGCAGGTTCCTCTGCCCCTCCCCCCGCATCAAACCCCACCTCTATCATTGTGACCCTGATCTCGCCGGCACTCATTGATGTAATTATCAAAAATAAAGTAGATCTGCGAAGAGTTCACACCTCTGCGATAGATCCAGAACTCCTCCTGAGCGCGGGAGCCGCGTCGCCTCATCCCCCAAACTTCATCAACGTGAATGAATTCCTCCCATCACATGTTTTTAAACTTTACCAATCAGCGCGCTACAAAACGCGGGATCTTGTGCCCCGCCCATCAGTTTTTCACGTGGATGGGAGGATTTTCATTAGGCGTAGGGGAGAAGCGCCGGTGCTCATCAGTGCTCAGGAAGACGTGGACAATTTTTTAGCCCCTCCGGCCCAATAATCTCTATTGGTAGAAATGTACAGGAGTGGTGCAACCTCTCACACACTTGCTCTTACATTCCTGCTAAACCTAACCTTCGTGCACTGCCATTTACTGCCCCGGAGGGCCGTTCGGTGGCTGTTGACAACATGAGAGTCTGTCACCTCAATGCAAACTCTATTCGAGCGCACATTGAGGACATCAGACGATTCCTGAAGTCTCGACCCTTTTTTCACATCATAGCTGTATCGGAAACGAAACTTGGTCCCAACATACCGGATAATGATCCCATGGTGAGGTTGCATGATTACACGCTAATCAGAAATGATCGCAGCACTAGAGGCGGTGGCGTAGCATTGTTTATTCACCGTACGCTAACAGCGTCGGTGCTCTGTACATCGACGCGTGACGGGGCTGGTGACAGGGCTCTTCCGGAGTTTCTATTCTGTGAGGTTAGCACTGGAATCGACACATTCTTTGCTGGCGTGGTCTACCGACCGCCGCATGCCCCTTTCAGGGAGGGGACGGATCTCATTCCCAAGCTCACTCTCCATCTACCGGACTACAGTACTAAGGTGCTGTTGGGGGACTTCAATGCGAACCAGCTGTCTGACTCGTCCGATGCTCTATTACTCAGAAACTTCATTTCCCAGCAATCTCTAAAGCTCGTACCCCATGGTGCTACTTTCCACCGTGGTAATGCTGACACCTGGCTTGACCTCTGCATCGTTGATGACCTTGACACAGTGACTGACCACTGGAAGACGGAGACACCATTTATTGACGGTCATGACCTCATCGCGGCGACCATTGATATGAAGGTGGGAAGACCGGAGGAACGTACTTTTACGTACAGGAATTTTAAAGCTATCAACCCTGATGACCTCTGTGACTTCCTCACTGATTGTGACTGGACGTGGCTTGAGGACACTGACCGATCCACTGAAACTGACGTGGCTAAACTCTACGAGAATCTCTGTATAGCTATCGACAGATATGCCCCAATTAGGACCCTTAAGGTCAACAGTAAAAAGGAGCCATGGTTTGACAGACGTCTTGACGCCCTAGAACACAACAAAACTAGACTTTACAGGCGCTTTAAAAGAACCAGACTGGATACTGACTTACATACGTACAGAACTGCCCGAGATTTACTCCATGAAAGTACCAAGAATGCCAAACTTGACTTTTTCAAGACCAGACTTGTAGGCCTGTCTGACACCAGAGAGATATGGAGGGAGCTCAGACATCTGGGATTGGTTCCTGAATCGACTAACAACCTTGGGGGGTTCGATGAGGGGGAAATCAACTCCCACTTTGCCCGGATAGCAAGTGACCCGCTGGCTCCTAACCTTGATGACACGCTTGAGCAGCTGCGGGAGGGGCTATCTGCTGACTCCAGGTTCAGCTTCACCCGCGTCACTGCGGGTGAGGTGAGGCTTGCCGTTGGCCGGTCGCTCTCGCAGTCTGTGGGGGTTGATGGCCTGCCTCAGAGCTTCATCTCCAAGGCACTCCCTGCTATCACTCCAATCCTTGTAAATATTTTCAACTCCTCCCTTGACCAATCACACTTCCCCTCTCCTTGGAAAAGAGCCGTAGTCCTTGCCCTTAACAAAATCCCTACTCCTAGATCTCTGAGTGACTTCCGCCCTATCTCTCTGCTCAATTTTCTCTCGAAAGTCCTCGAGAGACTCGTTTTCAATCAAGTCAGTGCTTATGTAGAATCAGAGGGCCTATTGGATGGGTGTCAGACGGGTTTCAGGCGTGGTCACAGCACCCAGACAGCACTACTTAGACTCACTGATGATGTCCGTCGGGCCAAGGATGTGCAAAAGCTAACTGCTCTACTCCTGTTTGATTTTAGCAAGGCCTTTGACACAGTATGTCACTCCACACTACTGCACAAGCTAGCAAAGCTTGGTTTTTCTTTTGCCTCACTAAAGTGGATAGCCTCATATCTGACAGGAAGGGAGCAGTGTGTTAGGCGCGAGGATGGAACGTTCACTGAATTTTGTGGCCTCAACAGGGGGGTTCCCCAGGGATCTGTACTGGGCCCCCTGCTGTTCGCCCTCTATATCGGTGACGTATCGCTATGCCTGGGACCTGGCGTGCATTACTTACTATACGCGGACGACCTTCAAATCTACATCCACTGCCATATTGACGACTTACTGCGCACACTTGACCTACTGAGCGAGGTTGCAGCCAGGATCGTGCTCTGGGCAACGGTGAATAAACTGATCTTGAATGCCTCTAAGACCAAGGCTATCGTCTTTGGTAGTGAACCATTCATTGCTCGGCTACCCTTAGAGGCATCACAGCGGCTTGTCATTGACGGCTCCCCCATTAGACTGGAGTCCTCAGTCAAGAGTCTGGGAGTGATCCTTGACTCCTCTTTCACCTGGAGGGAGCATGTGGCCTCAATTGTGGCCAGATCTCATGCCCTCATGTATCGCTTACACAAATTCCGTAGGAGCACGAACCACCAGCTCAGATGTCACCTCATCAAATCGCTTCTCTTTCCGATAATTGACTACTGCTCCGTTGTGTGCTGCGATCTCTCTGAGGAGCGTGACCAGGTTCTGCAGCGCCTCATAAACACTGGGATAAGGTATATCTATGGTGTGCGGAGAAGTGAACATATCTCTCCCTACAGGACAGAGCTAAAATGGCTTAAAACTTCTACTCGGCGTAGCTATTTTATGGCCTGCATGATGTTTAAGATCCTTAGATTTGGCTGTCCTGACTATCTCGCGGAATACTTTCTTATCAACACCAGTACTCGGCCCTGTAGGGGGGGATGTAGACCGGAGCTTGTTGTCCCCAGATTTCGTACGGTATTCCTCGAGGGGTCGTTTCATGTCAGGGCATCCTATCTGTGGAACTCTCTCCCCTACATTATCACTAATGCCTCATCCCTTCAAGTTTTCAAACAGCTACTCTTCACGCATCTTTTAGCTTGCGACCGTGGTGAGAGGTTGCTCTACTCTTAATAAAGTAGCTCCTAATCGAATTTAACCAACAGTATGAAACTAGCCTTAAGTCAATACTTCCTAGAATCGCTTCTTTATTTTTATCTAGCTATAAACAACTTAGTTTTTAAGCAATTTATGTAAAACCATTGTAAAATTGTACAACATAATGTACAGGTTAATAAATATTATCTAAATCTCTCTCTCTCTCTCTCTCTCTCTCTCTCTCTCTCTCTCTGAAGACTTTTATGATAGTTTCCACATTGACTCGCCTTATTGCAACTGTGCTTTTGGGTAGGGGGCCGGATAGGTCAGCTGCCCCCGACTGCTAGGGATACCTGATTACCCGTTGGCCCATTTGCCCGATTGGGAGCAGTTCCTCGACTTTTATTTGCTGGCACTGCCGCATATAATCGGTCCCTTCCATATACATTTTTGGTCTATAGAACGAGCTTCGCGAGCGCGCGTACGTCTTGGTGCGCCCAAGGTGTCCTTCTGCTGGTTTGTCGTGGCATTACTCGAGCGCTCTTCATCTATCCTCCTGGTTTAAGGCCAATTTCCACGCTTGATCATCTGTACCGAGCGTGTTGCGGACTTTTTTGTCGAAACAGAATTTGAACAGCAGGCCGCCGAGCACCTACCACGTCGGATGCTCGGTCGGGCTCGAAACCTTCTGCTACTGCTCCAAGTACCAGCTGTCCATTGTGTCGTCCGTATGGGAGAGCACTGCACAGTTGACCTCCTCACTCTCGCACATTCGCGACAAGACATCGGGCACGCAACTGGGGGGTGAATTCGAGCATTCGCTCTTCGACCCCGACATTCTGCATTGGAACAGCTCCCAGATCAATATCGCTGGCGTCCGTTTGGACGATCAATCTCTCACCAAATTTCGTCCAATACGCTCTGCTGCTCATCTCCCCACTCAAAAGGATTTTCCGGGCTTCTCATCTTGGCCAAGTTGCATATTCTTGTAGAAGTTTCTTATACCGGGACGACATGCCGCGGAACCTCCGCAGCTGCTTCAAGCTTCTCGACTCCGGGTACTCGGTAATATGTATGATCTTATTCAGGCTGAGACGTAAGACATCCCGGATTACCAAGACGCCAAGGTATTTACCTCGTCGCAGGCAAAAACGCTCTTCCGCTTCTTCACAGTTAGGCCCGCTCGCATCAGGCGCTCGAGTTCTATTTGAAGTATCCGAAGATGGTCTTCGAATGTCTCGGTAGCAATTATTATGGCGTCAAGATACGAAAAAGCGAATGGTTCTAGATCCAACGTGATCACTTCGTCCATCAGCCTCTGAAAAGTTGCTCTTGCGTACGCTAATATATTATATTAAAATAGGCCAAGCCCCGGCACCGTGGATGCCGTGAGCGGCCTCGAGCTCTCGCCCAGTCTGATTTGGTGATATGCGCTGCTTAGATCCAAGGTCAAAATATATCGCGCCTTGCGTAGCTTGCGCTTTATGTTATCCATAAACTGGGCGTATTGTTGCTTAATGGGCCTGCACCAGAGCGTAGGAATTTCCTGCTCTAGGAACTCAGTGCAGCCGAGCGGGCCATTCTTCGTCCGCAAGACTCGCTCGATCAGCAGTTCGAGCCACTCACGCTCGTGCGCCGTGGTGTCGGCCAGTCCAATAGCCGAGAGCGACGACAGGGCTTCTGATCCTATCCCCGTGAATTCCATCTTCCAAGTTTGCCCCGCGGTGCTCATCCAGCACTCGGAGGTCTTAGGATAGAGCTCTACCTCGAACGACTTTATGCAGCTCGATCTGAGCAGACAGTCCGTCCACGAATCGGGCATTATGTCAACACAAATATCCTTTGTCTGCCCGGCTGTGTCGTGCAGACCGCAGAATTTGTAGTTCCCTACGTCGACCTGCTGCTACCAGTGGCCCTCCTGGTCCATACTCTTTATCTTTCCATCGCTTGACTGGTGTTGCAACGGATTCAGACGGAATGCGTTTGTCTCATGGGCCGCGCCAAGAGTGGCTTTCCTAGGAGCTCTGACTCTTACGAGAGCGGCTCGGGTGAGGCCTACGTGGGGGGGCTCAGCGGGTGCGACCTTGCTTACTCACTTGCCTGTTCATATCCCGCGCAGTTTGCGCAATCTGGGCGTATTACTTCGGGCGCTCTGCACCCGTAGCAACAAAATCGCGGCTGCTCGGCTAACTGCTGCTGGCGACGAATTTGCCGGGAGCCTCATTTTGGACACCAGTCAGTCACTGCATTTGAGCAATGAGGTCTTTCACCGTTTACTCCAGGCTGGTGCCCTTCGTAGTTGTCATTCCCGACAACTGGCTCATTGGCTCCTTGGCCTGCTTTCCTACCTTGTCTTCACTCTTTTTTGGTTTGAAGGCCAACTCTGGCAGCAGTGAATTCTTTGAATCAGGTGGTGGCTCGTATGTTTTTTCGTATGCCATCGTTCTTCCGGCTTCCGTGGCAAGCATGAGCAGTTCGTCGATGCTGCGCACTTGCACGCGCCGAACTATCTTCTATAACTCGTGCAGCATATTTTTGTAGGTCCAATGCTAATTCGAGTCGAATCGTTTGCATGATGGCCTGCAAGCACGTTATGATATTGTGCCCCGGCTCTTTCGGGTGCTGCGTGCGCTGCTGTGCTCCCGTCAGTGGGCCGCGCTACAAGTGCCTATCCATGCCGTGCTATCGGCAAGCCGCATCGCCGATCTAGATCGTCCAGCCTGGCCAGTTGTCAACATGCTTCGATTCACTCGAGGAAATGATCGATACTCTGCTGGTCATTCCCGCTGGATCCCAGCTTCCATCTGTTTACGACGTGCCCAATATATCTATGGTTCAACGTGTTAAATGTCGCTTGCGTCCTTGCAGACTTACCCCCTCTCCAGGTAGACCCGATATTTCCATGCGATGTCTGGGGCGGCTGATTTTGAATTCCCCGCTCCGGGGGGTTCGGTTCGCACAGCGTGTATGTGTCCTAAAAATTCACTTGATGCTGCTGTCTTGGTCGGCCTGTCTCAGTGCAAGCTTGCGTTTGCTTCGCCTCCGGTGCAGGCGTTTGTTCCGTGTTCTCGAGCTTCGTACTCGAGGCTACGCGTTGCAGATTTTGGGATAAATCCAGCTGTGATTTCAGCCGCCCGAGTTCGACGGACATATCTCTCATTTGCCTCTGCAGGCCTGCCAGGTACTTCACGAATTCTGGTGGTACACTTTGGGCAGAATCGATAGAATCGACGACTAAACCTTTCGAACATGGCTGGAAATCCAGATAAATATTCGGAGATCCGTAAACCAATGCTGAGAAACAAAAATGTTGATTTACTCATCAAATAATCGTGAAAAATGATGCATTAGGGAAATGGTGGAAAGAAAAACTCTCTTGTCTATAAGCTAGGCTATAAAACCTCCACAGAAGTTCGCCATAAAAACTCCTTCTCGTCGGAGCTGCACTTCGGAACATGCAGGACGGAGTAAAGGGGTCCGCGCACTACTGAGGTCAGGCCTAAAACAAGCCAAGCAGAGGTAGGATCTTGGATTAAGGCTTGACAACAACAGTGCGTGGGTCCCTTTACTCCATCCCACATGTTCTGAAGTGCAGTCTCGGTCGGGACGGAGTATTTATGACAAGCTACTAATGAGACTTTATAGCCTGGCTCACAGACAAAAGAGTTTTTCTTCTTTCGATTCCCTCATTTGAGATTTTCCACTATTCCTTGCTTTTTTGCTTAGTGAATTAATATTTTTGTTTCTCAGGACTGTGCGACGACCCTTTTTCGTTAGATGTTAGTTGGATGGGAGGAGCAACACGAAAGAGATCTTACGTTAGATGAAAAGAAAAGAACTTGGGACGCGAGATTCTACTGTTCGATAATGAAAAATTAAGCAAATATGGAGCTATTCGGGATTCGCTCAGAATATTGCCTGCTTCACTGGCATACAATTAGCCTCAGCAAGGTTTAGTCATCATAGCGAATGAGGGAGGAAGCTATGAACATTCGATTTGCAATGACCCGAGTGCACGTTGTGAAAATAAGTGAACAACAGAAGAATAATCTCTGATATATGATAAGAATTAATTAACTGGGGGAAAAAATAACTGAAAATGTGCTCACTGTGCGGAAAATAAAAATGTACTTTAAATCGTAATGTTCTCAAATAATCCAAAGCAAAGAAACAAACAAACAAAAAAAGAACTGATTTTATTAAGCAGGAGGAGCCCGGTGAATCAACGCACCAAGGTGCTCCTTGACTCGCTCAGGGGAGTAACCAATGTAGGGGTTTTCTCTGAGAGCGATGCCAGGATTGACGGGGAGTTCCTCGTCGTCGCCCTGGTCGCTCAGGTAGCTCAACGAATAGCTATATAAGAAATAAAAAGTAATCAGTGTAAGAACTCTTGCAAAAAGAGTGGTTAGTCACCGTTAGTCCAGATTAGTAGGAGTACAAAATTAGGGCAACGAAAGGAAAAAAACGGAAAAATAGAAACTCAAAAAATATAGAGATTCGGCATTCATTCCGGAAGGCGAGGGGGACTTGCACCGGTTAATACGCAGACATTCCCTCCGATGTCAGACGTGTAGCCACACTCATACCAGGGGTAGAGGAATTGATTCTAGAGCGCACGTCATGCCGGGGGAGCTGCAGCATGAATGCGGAACCGGATCGTGTCAAAGCGCTTCCTCGCAGCAGCGTAAATGAAATTAACCTCACGGGGGACACCGGGGTAAGCTGACCGGGAAAACCGGTCATGATTGCACGGAGTCAATGCGTGAGGGAATAATCAAGCACGGTCGTGAGGGTGTAAGCGCGGAACACGACAGGATTCAATCGAATTGAATGATAAAAAAAAACTTGATTAAAATTTGTCCACGAAAGGGAGGAAGCGAGGATCGAATTCTGTAACGCGCGCGTGTGTGTGTGTGTGTGTGTATGTGTACTCGGGATAAGGTTGGGCTGCCCGCACTAACAACACAGGTTAAGATATCGAGCTAACCTATACAGCATCGCTCGATATCCCTGTGAGGAGATGTAAGGCTTCAGACCCAACCAGTGTAAGGATTTTCACACAGGTATCACTCGAAGCTATCACCCGTGTGAGCCACTTATCTGATACTGGAGACAGCTGGTCGCGTTGGCGATCTGGGTGGCTTCCTCTCGTTCGGGGATGCGCGGGGGGGAGCACCGCGGCGCGATGTGCTCCGTAAAAAAAAGGAGAGTAATTGCTGGTAGCGTGGTCTGGAGTGATCTGCCGCTCCGCTGCGCGCAGCATTAGCAGCTGCGGCCGAAAGTCGCGGCGGCGCGAGCCCTTCCCTTGCGGCGGCTGGAGTGGGAGCGCGTGAGTGGGGACGCACTTGGGGGCCCGGGCGCGCGGTGTGGGCAGAGCGCGCGAGTGGTGGGAGCTTGGCGAGCTGGGGGACCCCTCCGCGCGGTGTGGGCAGGTAGCGGCTCACGGCGCGGCACTGCCGTGCTCCAGGAGCAAGGTGGCAAGGCGGGGTTGCCAGTGCGCAGGGGCAAAAATGTGCCCGTTGCAAATGGTTTTCGAGTCTCCGAATATTCATCTAAATTTTCAGTCAAGTTCGAAGTTGATGTGTCTATTCGTTGCAGAGTTAGATTTTTTTTATCATTTGCAATTAACAAGAGTAATCATCAACATGTTTCGAAAATTATTTCAGGGTCTTATAACTGAATTTAATTTCGAAGGTATAGCATGCTGTTTTTCATATTTCAGTTTACATAGGTCGATAGCATATTTCTTGAATTTCTCAAAATCGACCAGTTTTCTGCACTTTCAAATTACTTTATTTCGGATAAAAAGTCAATTCCGTAGATCGGGACTATTCAATATCTATTCTATAGATATTCAGCTTTCATCTCGATTCCGAATCATCAGAAAATATGGCCTCTTTTAAAAGTTATAAGGCTGAGTCGCCGATTCTACCGTTTCTGCCTATAGTATGCTGCGTCGAAATACTGGCACGAACACGGAGCAATTCAGGCGTTGCGACCAATACACACACAACACTACATAAACAAAAAGGGTGAATTTGTGTATAAAGGGTACAATTTTGAGCGCAAAATGCTGCACTGGCACAGTGTAAAAGTGGGTGGAGCAGATGAGGCAAGCATGCAGAAAGTACGTGCAAGTCAACGCGATGCGCTCATGGTCGAACTTTTCGAAGAGTCGTACGATCCAGGCGAACCACCAGCCGATCGTACAGACGTCTACAAACCAACGCCTATGACGCAGATAATCAGTCCAGTTCAAGTAAGGAAAGGCCTGCTACACCCGAGATCGATGCGGACATCGACATTGACGCCTTGCAGACAATTTCGTAGATAAACGAAGTAGACTACGCTTGATGTCTGAAGACGAAAAGGAGGGATTCATAAAAAGTTGATTTCATGAGATCCATATAACATGTTATCCAGAATCATTTTTTGATTGAGTGTATATAAATATAAATGAATAGAAGTTAAAAGATGTAAGTTTATACGTTGTATTATTAGTATTATTTTTCGATTCCGACAGCGACCTTCGTTTCAATATAGTTTTAAGATAACTTACATGCATTTTCCAACAAACTGATATAAGAAATTCTTCTTCGTAGTTTTATTCCTTATGATTTTATAACGATTGATTACTATTAATTATATCCATAGTAAATTAAAAGTGGCCGCGATATTGAAAATGTAGACGCGCCTATACATAAATAAAAAGGGAATGGTTACAAAGATGAATTTAAAAGCTACTGCTTACGCAAATAGCCGCATAGTCGTTTGTTTAAAACAAATAATAAACGATTTGCACTTCAATAAAATCTTGGAGACTCGTGGATGAAAGGCTACCGTGGTTTTGAAACAATACATTGCATAATTGATGTTACGAAAAATACTGTAGATGTCTATTTTGTATACCGATAAGCGTTGTTCATTTAATTTGGAGAGATAATAATTTATGTCTAATTATTCTTTGATAATTGTTGAACTTGTTAGAGGAGCTATTGTAGAAGCAATTCATATCTGTAGAGTGGAATGATCATATAAAACAATAAATATTAGTAGTTGGAAATGGCATGGAAGTATTAATATAAGAATGCGTGCGAATTTGCGCCTGGATGCGTGTGATGAGGTATGCATGAATTGTCCGGTTAATCCAAAATATATGTGTACACATAATTCTTGTAGTTGCTAGTGTTAAGATGGGGAAGTACTCAAATTACAAATTCATGTCAAGTACTTAACTAATATATTTTTGAAGAGGTTAATTTAAAAAATTTTATCAATGGTGGAAATGAAATAAAGTACTCCATAAGCAATTTCATTACTCATATTGAAACATTTACCTTCAAAAATGGTATACGTTGACGACAAGTATGTTTCATATCCTATAGATCGTTGATGGATAAATTCTTATGCGACTTAATTATTTTGTGCAAGAAGAAATTCGAAAATGTATGTTTAATCGTAGTCAATCCATATCATGTAAGATAATATGATTCAAATCTAATATATTTTTTGGAAATACAGATTATCACTCCAATAGACATTTTTACCAACACACCATCGGTATATATTCCAGTTCATTTCTTTAATGATGACATGAGAAAGTAGCGAAATCTAGCATCAACTGACAAGTATCTCCCTAGTGTGAATCACACAAGGATTAGCCCTATACAGAACAAATATTTTCTCAGAGTACATCTTGAAGCAATTGTTGCTCGATCTGTTATCAAATGCCAATGCACTCCATATCAATTCCCCCATGTTTGGATAGAATGTACTGAGATTAAAAATCTATGCCAATTAGTTTCATACATTTCAAATACATCTGCAAGTGTTGAGATAGAAAGTACTAAAATCACAATTCTATGTCAAGTAGGTACCATTTTGTGAGAATTCAGTATTAAATTCATAATAATTTGGAATCAAATGAATTACTCCATAATCAAAATTTTCGATTTCGTAGTATAATTAACGTTATTTTACTAGAATCTCAAATCCCAACCCTGTCGAAAATAACGAGCCTGGATTCCAGGTGGATTTGGACTAGATTCCAGGTGGATTTGAGCTGGATTCCAGGTGGATTCAGCCTGGATTCCAGGTGGATTAGGGCTGGGTTCCAGGTGGATTTTGAGATTCAACCAGAGAGGTCCTGGGGATAATATCCAGGTGGATATTGAGAGAATCCAGGTGGATTCCGGCAGAATCCAGGTGGATTTTCGGAATGAACGAGTCAGGTCCTGGAAATTATCCTGATGGATTTTGGGATGATCCAGGTGGATTTTGAGAAAATCCAGGTGGATTCCGGAAGAATCCAGGTGGATTTTCGGGATCAACGAGCCAGGTCCTGGGAATAATCCGGCTGGAATTTGGGACAATCCAGGTGGATTCCGGCAGAATCCAGGTGGAATTTCGGGATCAACGAGCAAGGTCCTGGAAATAATCCTGATGGCTTTTGAGATAATCTAGGTGGATTTTGAGAGAATCCAGGTGGATTCCGGCAGAATCCAGGTGCATTTTCGGAAAGAACGAGTCAGTTCCTGGAAATAATCCAGATGGACTTTGGGATGATCCAGGTGGATTATTCCCAGGACCTGGCTCGTTGATCTCGAAAATCCACCTGGATCCTTCCGGAATCCACCTGGATTTCCTCAAAATCCACCTGGATTGTCCCAAATTCCAGCCGGATTATTCCCAGGACCTGGCTCGTTGATCCCGAAAATCCACCTGGATTCTTCCGGAATCCACCTGGATTTTCTCAAAATCCACCCATGGATCATCCCAAAATCCATCAGGATAATTTCCAGGACCTGACTCGTTCATTCCGAAAATCCACCTGGATTCTCTCAAAATCCACCTGGATATTATTCCCAGGACCTCTCTGGTTAAATCTCAAAATCCACCTGGAACCCAACCCAAATCCACCTGGAATCCAGGCTGAATCTACCTGGAATCCAGGTTGAATCCACCTGGAATCCAGGCTGAATCTACCTGGAATCTAGGTTGAATCCACCTGGAATCCAGCTCAAATCCACCTGGAATCTAGTCCAAATCCACCTGGAATCCAGGCTCGTTATTTTCGACAGGGAATGATAATTACCCGAATGAAACTCTTACATTACAATTTTTAACGTTTGAATGTTACAATTCTACATTACGATATACTTTTCAAACTTCAATTAAAGTGTATTTATGTTGTTTCAAATCTTTTTTCATCTCTTTCACTCAATGGAATTATATTTCAATTTTCCCTGGAAGATCATGCTAGAATAATAAGATTTCCAAGAGCGATTTTTTCTTATCATTTTTCGATTTTATACAATCGATTGAAATTTCGTGATTTTTGAACGCTGCTGTCGTCACCACTACTTTCGCGGGCGAACGGCGCGGTGGCGTATATATCTATATATGTGTGTAGCAGAAGAGCTCTTCCTGCTACGCATATATATACACGCACAGGGAAAATTGAAATATGCGGTAAATTCGATGTCACGCATGTTCCCTATTGAAGAGATATTTTCGAATTTCTTCTTGCATAAAAAATTTAGTCGCATAAGAATTCTTTCAACAACGAGCTATAGGGTACGGAACATACTTGTCGTTAACGTATACCTTTTTTATACGTAAATGTTCTACTATGGAAAATAAAATTGCTTATGGAGTATTTTATTGAACTTCCACCATTCATGAAATTTTGAAATTTAACCTCTTCAAAAATATATTAGTTAAGTACTTGACATGAATTTGTAATTTCAGTACTTCCCCATCTTAACATTATCATCTACAAGGATTAAGTGTAATTTGAAAAATATCCATTCTGTAGTAGGATAATCACACTATATACTTGGGATTTACCGCGCAACGTGTACACTGGACGGACAAGCTATCGCGTGCTCTGTTTGAAAGCCCGCCCAAAATTATGGATGATGAACAAGCGAATTTTGGGCGGGCTTTTCAAACAGAGCACGCGATAGCTTGTCCGTCCAGTGTACCTTTTTCAAAGGAAAATTTTTACCATAAGAGAAAGAATAGGTAATATGATTTTACATATATTTAATTTTATTTTCATGAATATGGAATTTATTAGTAGCAGAGAAAAATTATGAAGCAGAAAATGATGAGCGAATTTTGTAGTAGGATGATCGTACTATTTGAATATTTGGAATTCATTGCTCGATTTCAATACTTTCCCTTGTCATAATTGAAGAACTGAACTGGTGATTATTTCATGATACTTTCATGTAATCATGATACTGAACTTCTACGAGGCGGAATTAGTTAGTTAATTAGTTGACATGGATTTGTGATTCCATTATTT
This sequence comes from Aphelinus atriplicis, assembly GCA_020882685.1. Lineage (NCBI taxonomy): Eukaryota > Metazoa > Arthropoda > Insecta > Hymenoptera > Aphelinidae > Aphelinus > Aphelinus atriplicis. The sequence goes on along the minus strand of CM037075.1, from coordinate 59,732,326 downwards.
TCATGTCAACAATAGAATATTGACCAAGAGACGTTCACATCAATAACGCTACAATAATTGAGAGTACATTAAAAAATTATCCATCCTGTAGTAGGATAATCGTATTATCTGTATATTTTTCCATCACACTAGTGCATTTTCAACGCGCTTCGCGCGCCTTTAATTTGGTGCCGCATCATGCTTCATGAAATTCGAAATGTATATATATAAATTTAGATATCTGGCGTATACGAGCGTGTCATTTTTATCCAGCTTCTCATTTCCTTTCAAAAAGTAGATCCAAAATCTCGAATTTGCAGTTTAGCCTGGATGCAAATGAGCGAGCCTGCACGATGCATTTGATCCTTCTCCAATGTTTCCTACCTTAACCTAACCATACCATAGAGACATCTCTGTAGTCTGCACTCTACCTATAGTCTTTATGTTGACTCTATTATACACGACATGTCTCATGGTTTGGTCTTAGCCAATCATATCATCGGAAGCGAGGCTTCACATCACTTTTTTAAAGAAGGATTTCAACCATTCATAATTTTTGTATTAAACCTCTACAAAATTATATCGGTCGAGTACTTGACATGGATTTGTAATTTAACCCATTCCCAAAGTGCAGAAATTTTATTTGTACTTTCGAGCTCGAATAATTTGATGGATAAGATGGAAGATTCATTGCAAAATAGTCAATCCTACTATTTTCGGATATGGTCTACACGATACCATGGTCAAAAAGACTGAAAAAAATTGATTTTCAATAAATTATTAACAAATTAAAATAAAAAATGCGATTTTTTGGAGCACTTTTTTTTTCAATCCAAAATAAGAGGAAGTAGAAATTTTATTTTCAGCAAAATGGCGGCCAAAAAACGGAAATCAATATTTTGGATTTCCATTTTATCAATATTTTGGAGCATACATTTTTATATTCGATATATTTCTTTGGAATTCCGTATACAGGGATTTTCAATGTCGCTAATAACGATTTTGACATCAAATTCTCAAAATTCTGTATCCAAGATGGCGGTTTCGAGATGGCGGCTCATGATTTTGGACATGTTTAGTTGGAGGTTTGTGGAAATGTGAATAAAAGGGTTTCTGAATCTTTACTGCTGAAATAGATTGTTGAATTTCTTTATCTATGTTTTTCTCGCATAATATTGAAAATATTGAAAATTGTCCACCGTCATCTTGAAACCGCCATGTTGGATACAGAATTTCGGAAATCTGATGTCAGATTTATTACCAGCTCCCCGAAAAACCCATTATTCCAAAGAGAATTATTATTTCTATTAATCATTATTTCCGCGAGAATTACCTCTCCCTCATGAAGTGATAACAAACGTGCGTGAAGCGTCGAAGATGAACAACAAATTTATTTTAAAGAAGGATCAGAAGAAAATTAATAGATAAAAATTGCGAATCACAATTAACACAATGGTTACACATAAATACATTTGATGGAGAAGCAAGAAAATTACTATATTCTGAAATGCCTATGAAATACGTATATCAAAAAGATAAAAATAAATAGGTCGAGAGGAAAAAATTCAACAAACCAATATTAGTTAGAATATATTATGTTAATCCATCTGAACGGGAAAGATTTTTTTTTAGATTACTTCTATTACATGTTCGGGGTGTAAAATCATTTCAGGACATACGAACATATGAAAATAAAATTTACAATTCATATTATGAAGCATGTGTGGCAAGAAATTTATTGGAAACACACGATGAATGAGACAAATGTATGGAAGAAAATATAACTTTTCAATTCCCTCATGCATTATGCCAACTGCTTGCCTTTATATTATCCTTTAATCCTAATAATAAATATAAATATAAATCGCACTTGATGGATTCAAAATTATCAGAACCCATCGCTGAACAAATAGCATTAAAGACTATAGAAAGAATTTGAATGTTGCATGGATTATCATTACAACATTTTAACCTACCTCAAATTGATAATGATTTGATCACACAAAGTATTCCAGTTAATACCAATTACGATTCATATAATGTAATTAATACATACATAGATACATGAACAATTGACCAAAAACAAATATTCAATATCCTAACACAATCATCAAATAACAAAATTAAAGAAAAATTATTTTTCATTGATGGACCTGGTGGAAGTGGCAAAAGTTATTTATTAAATACAATTATAAGGTATTGTAATTCAATGAATATCACAGTATTGTCAGTAGCTAGGACGGGAATAGCTGCTATGTTATTAATAGGAGGAAGAACCGTCCATTCAACTTTCAAATTACCATTGACTGTTGATGAAAATTCTACATGTAATATAATTCCTAATTCAAATCTTGGTAAATTAATGAAAAATGTTGAATTAATAATTTGGGACGAAGTATCAATTACATCAAAATGGGCATTTGAGACTATTGATAAATTTTTCAAAGATTTATGTAAGAATAATCAACCATTTGGCGGAAGAGTAATAATAACATCTGGAGATTTTAGACAAACACTTCCTATTGTACGCCATGGGAATAGAACACAGGTAATGGAATCATGTATTATAAAAAGTATGCTATGGTACTTATTCACTAATTTGAGTTTAAAGGAAAATTTACGATTAATTGATGATAAAAGCACGTTTAAAACGTGGCTTTTGAATATTGGCGAAAACAAAAATCTTTAAAATTTCGAATTAAAACATAATGTTATAGAAATTCCTAGTAAATTTATAACAAAAAATAATCTTATAGACGATATATTTGGTATGGAAATAAACCAAAATGACTTAATTTCTATAAAAGATAAAATAATTCTCTCAACCAAGAACAATGATGACTTAACCATCAATAATGAAATCGTCAACAGGATAAAGGGTGAAAGTAAAGAGTGTTTGAGCATTGATTTCATAAAAGACGAAGAAAATGATAAATTATGTGAAAATATTCCAATTGAATTTTTGAATAGTCTAACACCAAATGGATTACCACCTCATAAATTAGTATTAAAAAAAGGAGTTGTCATTATATTACTAAGAAATCTTGATTTAGATGGAGGTTTATGTAATGGAACACGCTTAATCATAAAAAATATATTTAGTTGGTCTATTTCTGCAAAAATAAAAACAGGAAAATATATAGGAAAAATCTTATGGATTCCACGAATAGATTTAAGTCCATCAATAGAAGAAGTACCTTTCAAAATGGTAAGAAGACAATTCCCAATAAGATTAGTTTTTGCTATGACTATTAATAAATCACAAGGACAATCTTTCGATGAAGTTGGATTATATCTACCATCACCTGTATTCAGCCACGGGCAATTATATGTTGCGTTGTCACAAGTGAATTTTTAATTGAATTAACGAAGGAATCAATGCTCGTTACAAATAAACATGGGAAAGAATTAAAAAAAAAATGATATGATAACAGAAGATAATAGAGTATATATAACAAATAAAGTATATCAAGAAGTTTTTGAAAAATAATAAATAATGTTACAAGTAATGAAAATAAATGTAATAATTAACTAATAATGATTGCTTTTTGATTAATAATTAATTTACTAATAATAATTACTGTAATAATTACTTTTAGGAAAATCAACCATTTGTACGTTTTTAAAGGAGGGTCCCACCCGGACATCGGTAAAAAATTTTTTAAATTGTCCATACGCCCACCACAACATGAATTTTTCAAAATTTTTCTTCTATGTAAATGTAGTCCTCGATCACACCTTCCAATCCGCAATACCAAAGATACTTCGAAACTGTATAATTTTGGTTTTGCATATCAAGAAAATTGACGAAAATTGTTTTTTTTCACCACACCATTTTCGTTCACATAGAATACGCCCACGCATCAATATTTTCAAATTTTTCAATATGAATTATGAAAGCGCTCAAGCTCCTCTATCGATCTGCTCGAACGAATTTTCGGAAAATCAACCCTTTGTACGTTCTTAAAGGGGGGTCCCACCCGGACATCGGTAAAAATTTTTTTAATTTGTTCATACGCCCACCACAACTTGAATTTAAAAAATTTTTTTTCTATGGAAATGTAGCTCTCAATCCCACCTTTCGATCCGTCATACTGAATGTACCTCGAAACTGTCATATCATTGTTTCCGAGAGCAAGAAAGGTGAACCAGAAAAATATACGGATCCATTTTATTATTATGTAGATGTAGATGTAGATGTAGATGTAGATATTGCGGAAGCACCAACGCAAATACATTGCGAGCGAAATATATACAGCGAACAAAAATAAACGATCGAAAAGAAGAATGACTACGGCCACGATGGCTATTAGAGGAATAGAGGATTGGATTTTCAACATGAATGCAAGAGAGTTAGACGAGACACAACACAGCCTGCAACTGAGGAAAGATGGCAGCGAAATGGCGCGTCGGGTCAGATTCGAAAAATGTTTATTCGGCGTCTACAGCATGGACGATTTTACGAATTCGAATTCCGAGACCGCGTCGGGGACGATGAGAAACCACTTGGCGCTCAGGAAAGAATATGACGTGCTTGGAGCGGTCGGGTGCCAACGAACTGACACCACACCCGCTGTTGGCCCGATGTTGGTCCTGGCCGAGGTCCCGGCAGTATCCGAAAATCTTCAACGGACAATGCACCTGGCTGACACATCGAACATTGATGAGACAGCGTGCCAGGAGACAGAACTGCACACAAGCTCACCGCAAAACGAGCGGCGGGCGAGCGCAGAGGAAAGCGACTTCGCGCAGCAAATCGAAAGCGCGCAGGCCGAGCCGGTGGACCAGGCAGACCGCAAGGCACCGCAGAGCGGCGAAGTCGCTGCAGAAGCCGGCCTACGGCGGCGCGAGCCTTTCAGCACAGTAAGCGACGAGCAATTTCAATTGCTGCCAGAATTTGTGCAGTATTTGGTAGGCTTACAGAAGCAAATGCGAGATATGTCCGTCGAGCTCGCGCAGCTAAAATCACTGCCGGATTCGTTCCGAAATCCGCAACGCATTGCCTCGAACACGAGACTCGAGCATACGCAACAGATACCCGCACCGCGAGCGAGTCAAGCACAAGCTCGCACAGAGACGGGCCAACGAAGACTGCAGCAGCAAGTGGATTTTCAGAACACATACACGCTGCGCGGACCAGACCTTCCAGAGCGGGCGAGTCGAAATCAGCCGCCCCAGACATCGCATGGAAATATCGGTTCCACCTGGAGAGGGGGTGAGTCTGCGAGCGCGCAGGCGACGTTTAACACGTCGAGCCATAGCGATGTCGGGCACGTCGCGCATAGATGGAAGCTGAGATTCAGTGGCAACGACCAGCAGAAGATTGATCATTTTCTCGAGCGGATCGAGGAATGTCGACACCTAGCCTATGCTCGAGGGAGATATCATCGAGCCCTCGACGAGCGGCAGGTCAAGCCCCGTCGTGATGGTAAAGGAGGGCTCAGATGACTATCGAATGTGCATTGATGTTCGGAAAGTTAACTCCGTATCAGAGCCGGATGCATACCCCCTCCCATTCATGGATGACATATTGCGCAAGCTACGCAAGCTGCGCAAGGCGCGATAAATATCGACCTTGGATCTTAACAGCGCACATCATCAGATTAGACTGGGCGAGAGCTCGAGGCCGCTCACAGCATTCATGGTGCCGGGGCTCGGCTCATTCAATATAAGAGAATGCCCTTTGGTCTAGCGTACGCAGGAGCGACTTTACAAAGGCTGATCGACAAAGTTATCACGCCAGATCTACAGTCCTTCGCTTTTTCTTATTTCGATGACATTATGATTGCCACTGAGACATACGAGGAACACCTGCGCTTATTGGAAATAGTGTTCGAACGCCTGAAGCGAGCGGGTCTAACTGTAAACAGGCAGAAGAGAGTTTTCACCTGAAACGAAGTAAGATAACTGGGCGTCTTGATAAACCGGGACGGCATACGCCCCGACCCGGACAAGATCGCGTCGATTACCGTACGGGCGGAACTTTCTCACGGCCCACTGAACCGCGAGGCACTCGCTTTGTGTTACCGAATAGTTCCTCTCGGCAGACGTCAGAACTCGGCCGGCGAATTCGAGCACTCGCTCTTCGCCCCCGACGTTCTGCATTAGGACAGCCTCCAGTCCGATATTGCTGGCGTCCATTTGCACGATAAATCACTCGCCGAAATTCGGCCGATGCAGCAGCGGCGCGGACGTTATAAGACTCTTAACCCATTAGCGCCCAAACGGCCGCTCGACGGCCGCCTTTTTGAGCGACAGATTTCATCTGGTTATAATGGTTCAAAAAATTTGAAAAGGACATTTTCTAGTGCAAAATTTTGTCAGCTTTCCGATCCTGTTATTTTTATCTCGAACAAATAAACACCCTCATTGTTATGAACAATTGATTGAAAAAAAACACGAAATTTCGAGTGAAAACTTCTTTTGTTTCAACCGTAAAACATCGTAACCGGTCGCAACAAACCCCGAAAAGTAAATTTCGAGCGATTTTTGAACCATCATAACCAGATGAAATCTGACGCTCAAAAAGGCGGCCGTCGATCAGCCGTTTGGGCGCTAATGCGTTAAGAGTCTTGTAGCGTCCGCGCCGCTGCTGCATCAGCCGAATTTCGGCGAGTGATTTATCGTGCAAACGGACGCCAGCAATATCGGGCTGGAGGCTGTCCTAATGCAAAACGTCGGGGGCAAAGAGCGAGTGCTCGAATTCGCCGGCCGAGTTCTGACGTCTGCCGAGAGGAACTATTCCGCCCGTACGTCGAGGGCTACGAGTTAATGGTGGTTACGGATCATAGCAGCCGTCGCTGGCTATTTAATCTCCGCAACCCCACCGGCAGGTTGTCACGGTGGGCCCTCGAGTAACAAGGGCACTCGTACACCGTCGAGCATCGGAAAAGCAACCTGAATTGATGCCTTGCTGTGGATATATGAGGGTAAGGAGTATGACTGCGCAGCGCTCTCCTACACGGCCGACACGACGGACAAATGGTACTTGGAGCAGTGGCAGAAGGTAGTTTCGTACCCGAACGAGCATTCGACGGGGAAGGTGCTCGGCGGCCAGCTGTTCAAGTACAGTCCTGACCAAGAAATCCACAACACGCTCGGAAATGATGACCTAGCGTGGAAATTGGTCCTACCCCAGGAAGATAGACGAAGAGCGCTCGAGGAATGCCACAACAAGCCGGCAGCAGAACACCTCGGGCGTGACAAGACGTACGCACGCTTGCGAAGCTCGTACTATTGGCAAAAAATGTATACGGCAGTGGCCGATTATGTGCGGCAGTGCCAGACGTGCCAGCGAGTAAAGGTCGAGCAACTGCCCCCGATTGAGCAAATGGTTCGATGAGTAATCGGGGATCCCTGGCAGTCGTTGGCAGCCGGCATATCCGGCCGCCTATCCAAAAGCGTGGCAGGTTGCGATTACCTGTTAGTGATAGGAGATTAGTTTTCGCGGTGGATAGAAGCGGTCGCGATAAGGCGAGCCGATGCAAAAACTATCATCAAACACTCCAGAGAAAGAGTGCTCTCTTGGGTGGGGGCACTCGGCGAATTTATTTCTGACAACGGGACTGAATTCAAGAATCAAATGCTCGACAAGTTCCTGGCGGAATGTGGCATCAGACACACGCTCTGCCCGCCTTACCACCCTCAGGCGAACCCGGTCGAGCGGATGAATCGTACATTGAAAACGATGATTCGCTCGTACATCGAGGCCAACCATCGGCAATGGGACGAGAAGCTTCCGGAGCTGGCCTTCGCGTACAATTCCGCGATTCAAGTGTCCACAGGTCAGAGCCAACTATGATCCTGTATGGACGACAGCCGAAAGCACCGAACACGTTGAGGCAAGAGTCCGACAAAGAGCAGAAGAAAAGTTAGGCCGAGGCGCGGCGAGAGTGGCAAGAAAGGATGAGAATCTACCAACGTTGCTGCTCGACGTGGCTGAATGATCACGGCAGGCGCAGGACTGCCAGGCTCGATATTACGATGCGAAGAGGCGCGCGAACCCGTTCGAAGAAGGGGATTGAGTGTGGCGCAGAAACCGCATCTTGTCCAAAGCCTCCGAAGGGATCGCCATCAAATTGGCCCTGTCGTATGCCGGGCCGTTCAAGATCGTCCGGAGCTTGAGATCGAATACGTTCGAGCTGCAGGGCAGCGACGGAAAGCTGTATTCAGCGGTCGCCGCTGCGCACCTGGAGCGATATGTCCCCGAAGAAGAAGCCACGACGATACGAGCAGAAGCGCAGGATTAAGAAGACGACTCTCGCGTTAGGGCGAAGCCGTCCGCAGTGGCAGAAGGGGAGCTCGAAGACTCACCCGTAGCGAGCAAAGCGAGTGCGCCCGCCGAGTCCGTCGGCGCTCACGTCGCAAGCGAGCCGCAAACGAACGAGGCCGAGGGTCGGGCGAGTCAACCGAGTAAGACAAGCCGCACCTGCACGGCAAACAATCCGAGCGGCCCCCGATGGGCGCCACGCGCGTAGTCCGGCGCTTCAAGCCCGTCGCGCCTACGCAAAGGAGGCCGGCCGAAGGGCTCGTGCCGAGCGAAGCACTCCCCAGCCGCAACGAGCGCGTCCCTCCGACGAACCTGGGCGCAGAAAGCGTTCGCGAATTAGTATCATACATATCATCCATTTTCATTTCATTTCCATCAACGCCCCATTTTTTTACCCTAGGAGCCGATCGAGGACAAGGATGGATCAGCCCAGTAAGACGCAGCAGAGCATAGAGGAGATGCTGGCCGCACTGACCAACCTATCGGTCAGCCACCCCGAGGTGACGCTCAAAGCATTCCTCAAAGATGCCGCAAGAGCATTACCGCATCTCTCTGCTCCGCGGGGAGAGAGGAGGTATTCCACTCTCGAGGAGTTGTTGACCCTCAACCCCCTGGCTGATCTCGTTCGCGGAGACCAGCCGTCCGGGGGCAACGCCACCGCCCTCCGCGAGAACGCCAGGGGTGAGCAACAGGGAGCCGGCCAGCCCGGAGCCGACCGCGGGTCCGTGGCGAATGTCCAACCAGGCCGAGGACCGGGCCATTGCAGACCTGGACGCGCTCCGCGACTTCAGGACCGAGTTCGGCGCAGAGGCCGCCCGTCTGAGCAGGGACTGGCTGGAGGATGCAGAAGACTGGCGCGACGAGCTGAAGTCGGTCGACCACTTCCGCGATCGCTGACGCGCCACCTATAATTTCAAAACCTATCTAACCATATGAGGGAATGTGGAAAAATCACTGATACCGAAATATTGAGTTGATATACAAAACGCTGAACAATGCAAACATACAGCGAGAAACGCCATTGTTACGCGATAAGTAGAAAGGGGTCTGTTTATCCAGACAAGCTAGAAAAGCGGCAATATGGTTTAATAAATTGTGCGAACTGTTTACAGTGCTGGAAACGAGAATTACGGTGGAATATAATGATTGAAAGGAGTTTCGAGACTGCTCAAGTAAGGCCAAGAATCTTATGTAGAGATATATGAACTTACCATAAAACAATAGTCTTGTAAATTCCCGATGGCACCCGATATGTAATTTCATTCTCGACATCGGGGTTATAAATCATGAGGCAGACAGTATCCTCCTTTGATGGCTGGTGAATATGCTGAAACGTGAGATGCACTTGGATCTCGCGAATAGCAACCGACCACTCTCCATGTAGGCTAACATTTTGCGGTAGTAACGTGTTGAAACGAGTAGCCGTATTATTTGGGAAAACGTCTTTGCTGGTGTTGCTGCGCAACACCATGTAAAACTGATCCCTCATTGTAAACTTTTCAACACTCTGGCGGATACCCAGGAATTGAACTTTTCAGGGTATCCTTTCCAACTAACTAAAAATTTTTTTGTACGACCACGACCCTTACTTTCTAAAACTTCGTCTATCTCAAACACGTCGGAATCCAAGTTCTTACGGACTCGACTCAACTCTTCCTCGTAGAATAAACCATCAATTTTATCACCAGCCAGATCTTCCAGCATGTACACCGGCGGCTGTCGAATGGTTGAGATGCGAATAATTCGAAATAATTCCAGAGTCCACTCGCCTTCGTATGCTTTCCCGAATACAGCCTTACTTCGTGTGACACGTACAAGGTCTCCCACAGCGTATTTAGGCTTGCGCTCGATGCGACAGTCGTATCGCAAAGCCAGATTGTGTCGGGCTCTAGCGGCATTATAAAGATTCACTTCGGAAGGAACCATGCGAATATCTGAATGCCAGCTGTTGTTGTAAGCTTTAACGATATCACCCAGAACATTTAGATAACGTCGTGTATGTTGATGTGTGAAGAATCGCCATAGACGCCCCTTGAGTGTTCTGTTGAAACGCTCGGCGACCGCTGCTTCGATATCGGGATTTCTCGCTATCCGATGAATTATTTTTTCTTTCTTCAACAAATCCTGCATCTCTTTACCCATAAACTCTTTGCCTTTATCCGTCTCAAAGAGAAGTGGTCGACGACCATTACAGTGCGCTAGTATACGGGAAAACGATCGAGAGACCGATGAAGCCGTTTTATCTTTCAACGGCTCAACCCATGCGTATTTAGATAAAACATCGATCACAACCAGTAAGTAGGTGTATTCGTCATTGTACGTCTTGAGAGCTTTCAAATCAATCAGATCACCCTCCCACACCTCATCAGGACTGTAAACATTGTAATATCGTCGAGGATAGTGACGTCTAACCGGTTTATGCAACGTGTGAGCGTCTTGACCCTCGAGCCAGTCGATAACTTTGCTGTTTCTGTATTTTTTACGTGTTGCGCGTAAAACTTGGGCTGAGCCGCTTTACGCCGATGGTTCGGGTGGCGCATAATATAAGTTCTCGAGCACCTTCTCCATTATTCCCGACGCCTGAATTTCTTGAATCTGCGTTTTATCTTTTTCTTGATTTTCGAATAAATCTTATCGAAATAAATTTTACTAATCATGCAGCATGTGGTACCGAGTGCCACTGTTTTTTCACTCGAATCAGCTGTTTCCGAGAGCATGCGTGAGAATGCTTGCTTGGCAAGAATCCGATCCGCATCCGAGCGACAATGACCAACCTCGCTGTAGGCTAAATCGTGTTCGCGACAAAAATCATCCAGAGGATTGATACCCCTATCACCGCGCTCTAGCCGCTTGTCGAGATGAGTACCAGGACCGCAAAAGCGATAACCTGGGGGGTGCAATTCAATCGGAAGACAGTCGATAACTGTATCCAGGAAGCTGTGCGGGGTCTCAATTATCTCATCGTATTTGTTCGTAGGTTCCCCCTCCCCAGGTATTTTTCTCTCCATCACCGATTCCGAAATATCCAAATCCATAGCATCATTATCACCCACTTCTATTTTGACTGATCGGGATCGGGTAGGTGATCCCATCGTAATTTTGCGGGTGCCAACCGCACCTTTTTACTATCCGATTTGGGTGTATTATCAGATCCTTCGGTATCTATCGATAGGGTTCTCTTACGGGATTTAGCTACTTGAGCTTGGACGTCCGCACCCTCTTCCTTTTTCTTCTTTTTCTCCTCCACCTGATTGTGTATACTCTTGAACGCTTCCTCGTCGTCTAGCGCTGCTTCAAAACGCTCTGTTTCGGGGGACGTTGGCGGGTCTGATTGTGAGTGAGATTCTATAATACGCCAGAGATTTTCGTTACCGATGAATGAATGAGGGACCTTTGCATCACAAAGAGCTCGAGCAAACTGTGTACGCCCCAGAGCCATCGCTCCTTTTTTACTCTCTCTAACGGCATCTTGCTCGAGATCAAACATGTTGCCACCCTTTACAATAGCTCCATCTATACTGACAATACCGCGGTTATCCCACTTGATATTATCAACTCGACGAAGAAATTTGAGGAGATTTTTTGCCAATGGTTGGAATTTCTGCGAAACACTTTTTATAATGAACGGATCGATCGAATCTTTGCTATCTATATCATTGTCATCATTATCATCATCATCATCATCATCATTTTCGTTCTTCAAGGGTCCTTTCTCCACCTCAAATGTCTGCTCTGCATCGTCGGTATCTTTGCAATAGTGTAAGAATCTGTTCAGCATCTGCTGATACAGCATATATTTCTCGCGCTTATCGGTAGAAGAATTCAATATATTGCTCATCTCCTTATCGAGCCTTGTTAGCGGGGTGCCAGGCGTCTGAGTGGTGACTAATTTTGATTCGCCAAGCTTTTGCGTTCTCTCGCGAAAATCACCGATAGCTTCCTCGGGGACCAAAATCATCTTCCTCGCATGCTCCATGTTGCGAGCACGGGTGACAAGATTAAGGGTAAGAAACCACAATTTCTAATCAGCAAACGTTGTCTACTCTTTATCGTCTTCTTTGGGTCGATTAGTTTTCTCAGAAGCGATGCGTGTTTGCGCAGTTTGCCCTTGCAACTCTTACTCAATGTGACGTTTCCTCGTAAAATATTGAGAGCACACTCGCAGATGAGAACAATCAATTTAACGTCGGCTTTTTGCAGCAAAGCCTTCTGCTGACTACCCCCGAGGTGAAAAATTCCCCGTAGAATATTGAGATTACGCCGACCAATATCCCTTGAAGTTTTCGGAGCCATCACACCCGCACGACTGGTACATTGCTCATGCCTGCGCCGCTTTTTATAGGGTTTTTCGGTACGTAAACGAACTGATGCTCATCGAAGGGAAAAATACATGTTCGCAAACGACAATTCTCCGGGATATCCTGTCGTAGATCGAGTAGAAGATACGAGTGTGGTTTTCGCGTTGCATCGAGATAACTTTCTTGCAAAAATTGCGGGCACTCGGGATATATTTAACGTGCTAAATAGCGGATTTGCGAGCGATCTCTTGGATTTTTGAAAACAACGATATAATTAGAATTTAGCGATATTTCACGCTGACCCTGATGGAATAGGTTTTGCGTAATGAAAATAATACTCAAATTACGGTGGTGGCTCCCCTTTGTGAATAAGTTTGCGACCGTGTTACCGTTGGCTTCGCGCATCAAATCGTCCAGTATTAAAAGTTTTGGCTGCGCGTCATCGCTGTAATCCGTATGTTTGGGCAGACCCTCGTGAAATTCAACGACAGACCCGAGATCCTTATAAGCCGGCTGCCACTCCGAGTAATAGAATAGTATACGAGTAAAGTGAACATCACTCATGACATCCAGATGTTTGAGAAAATTTTTCGTAAACCACGTTTTCCCGGAAGAAGTTGGCCCGGCTACCATAGCCGTCCATGGATGCTTCCAGCGTGGGTCCATCTTGGGTACTATACCCTAAAACATCCGGGTGCATAGTTTTAATCTAGAGATCTGCGAGTCGTTACTCCCGAACCGCCGCGCCGCGCCGCCCGTCCGCCGCGCCGCCCGTCCGCAGCGCCGCCCGTTCACCCTGGTGTGCGGGCGAGACGCCCGCGCACCAGGTAGCTGCTTACAAAGGAGGGGTGAGGGGGTTTATCATGCAAAGATGAATAATATCAATTCGCTGTTATCTTTTAAATCCACATGGATAACTTTTATTAAAATTAACATACCATCTCTTAGCGAATACAGGTTTACATATTTTTTTCTCTTGTAACGAAATAACATCGTGGAATTTTGTTCGTCTAATAGAATCGAATTCCAATTCGATAGGCGAACTCTGTTCGTCCCTTATCATTCTACGCATAGTATCAAAATTTAATTTTAAAGTATTTTCATAGGTTAGTCTAATACCTTTGGCTTTTATTATACATTTCTCTGTACCCTCGGGACCCACAGAAATATAGCCCCAATTTTTAGGCCCGCCAGAGAAGAACGAACGAATATAGCCTCCCGCAAGCTCGTCGGTTAGGTCACCCAATTGATTACCGGTAGGTGGCTCGTATTCGTTCGTTCCTAAACTACTTAAATACACGATCGAATCAGTATCATAGTATAAAACACGATCTCCGAGTGGCTCAAGAAAGCTCAATAATTTAAGACGCGCCTGGGCAGTTGTATAAGCCGCAACCACCACGTTTGTCGTCGGGCTTGGCTCATAAACCTCTCCGCTATAGCGCCACGTGGCGTACAGACAATCATCGTTTACCGGTAAAATGGAACTAACTTCGATTTCCGTGCTGGTCAACAGCTCAACGAGTCGTTGCGCTTTTGTAACGATCTCGGTTCGCGGTTTATTCTCCTGCGGTCCCAATTTTCCCCACAGGGAATTCAGCATGAGCTTCATTATGGATCTTAATCCTTTATTATATTGGATTTCGTCGCGGTCTAGTCTGATACCCTCGATTCTTTCGAATTCCTCCAGATATGCATCGATTTTCCCAGGATCCTCTATGCATTCAGCTGGTAATCCAGAAGCTTGGGTTTTTTGTTGAAAAAATTTATTGATGTAATTTACGAAAAGCCCCCCCTCCTGACTGTCTGGGTTATATTGGGTCATCTCGTATTGCCAAATTTCAAGCACTTTTTTCACAACGTATCCCATCTCTATTGCTTTTTTCACCTCCTCGGACACCCACGTACTGGTTATCGCTCGATCCGTAGGGTTATCGTGCGGACAGTCGCCTTGGAATTTAGATTCGATGCATGAACGGCAAAGACCAAACAATAATTTATTGTGCATTCTGACGGGTAAAACGGGGTGATAGAGATTTCGCGGGGGCAGCACTTCGCACATTATCAAACCATCCGCCTTATTCATGTCCACTTCCGGACCTAAAAATTTGTGACATTCCTCTACGCCCACGTAAAGTTTTGGATGCCCAATTGTGTATTTGCCGCGCTTGCAGATATACGGGTAGAGAGAACAAACGTCAACGTACTATATCTTTTCACCTTCCTTTATATCATAAAGTTTGGCTGTATTCCCCGTTCTACCGCCATAAAATGCATCTCGCGGATTTAACGGAGTATACCGTGGAAAATTTGCCTCTAGATAAACACGATCATTCTCATTTTCGGCCATCTCCCGATCGAAATCACATTCCCATTTTTCAATAAGCTGATAGCCGTGAGTGATGATTTTTCTCGAAACTTTCCGCGTTCTCTCAAGCCGATCGTGCATCGAATCGTTGTTCATAAGACGGCTATCTCGGTTCATTCGGAAGCATCGTGGACATCCGTGCCAAAAACAACCGTGGAATTGTAAGACAATTCCTTTACTCGCGGGTCCATTGGATTCGACAAAACCGTCGACGAGTATATTTTCGGAAAGTCTTTTCTCGCGAGACCGCCCGGCGTGCTGGATTCGCCAATCATTTACGTGCTGCATCAGCATGAGCCATTTCATCGCTTTTACCGACTGAGTGTTTACACCTCGGTACCCACCGATCGGGATTATCCCAATCGAGTCCACTTTATAGAAATTTTTCCTATAAATTTGCAGACACGTTGAAGCAATTGTCGATGCTTCAACGAATGGGTCGACGTTTGCGAGCTTGATACAGTTGGCTCGGAATATCAAACACGTGGCTCGTAAAATTTTTACATCTGAAATACAATATTTCAAAATTTCTTTTTGAAAATCAAATAAATAGCCTTCGTTTTTTTTTGCCTCGTACCATTTCAAAAAGTTTTCGCGGGCTTTTGGCTTCATTGTGTCGGGCGAGTATGAGACCATCGGCGGTAGTTCGCCTACATAATTTTGATTTTCGGGTATATTGAATAAATGGGGGAACGTGCCTTTCTCGATGGCATCCAAACCAAAAGCTTCGGGTAGGGCAGCTAACGGCATGTGAAAGTAATTGAGGCTATCGATAAACTTTACCTTATTTATCCGCATAACGATTATTTTGGAACCGTTCATGATTAGAGATGGCTTGTTCCGTAAGTCCTTTCTCTTTTCTACTAAATATTTCAAAACGATGTTGAGCCTGATTCCTCGGCAGACGTTGATGGTTGTGTGTTACGCGGTGATGGTTGTCCGAGCGGAGCCCAAATCACGGCGGTTGACGGATCGCTGCCGACCGCGACGCTGTTTATAATAGCTTCAAGATTCGACACATCCGCAGGCTCTGGAAAATTAAATTGGTACTTTTATTAATCAAAGAAAAAAACAATCAATATGCCATTAGTAAGAAATTTACCCGTAAATGACGACTCGATCATTGCGAGTATTTCATCCCCGACCGCGTCGGTCATCATATCGTCCGCTAGCTGGAGGCCTGTCGATATACATAAACATTATTTTCAAGAAATAACGAGTCTGGGTATAGAAGATCAGTATAATTGAAACGGTAAATAACTCACCAGTGACTGTAGGTGGGTGATGGTGGTGGTGGTGGTGGGGGTGGGGTTTGGGGTGGGGGGTATGACGGTAGCGGTGGCAATGCTACGTCTACCACGCGGTTCGAAATGGTGTTCATAATTTCGGCGACTATTTCCGGCTTCCCTTCGAAAACCCCGCGTGCTTGGGCCTCCTTGATGATGATTAGGATGATTTTGTCACTTGCTGGCCCCTTCATCATCTCGACAATCTTATCGGCCGTTTCAAAGACTGCAGAAATTTGAAAATATTCAATGTTCAAATGTCCCAAAATTCAAGAGTGGAAAAATTCAAATTTGATACGGGATAGTATAAATTGACCTGCATATAATAATAGAGAGCGTGTATGATTTTCAGAATAAATATTCATTTTTTGCGATTATGTCCGATCGATCCCGGTTCGATCGATTTTTCCATTATTTTAGAATGATTTGGAATATTTGATAACTTGGCAGATTTATTTTCATTTATAATCGTCATTGTTTTATGGTGATTTAAAACATTTAATGACTACAAATTCTTTTCCATCTATATCACAAGACCCACGATCGTTAGTTTCATAAACACCAATTATCAAAAAAAAAAAAACATTTCTTTATGCCGGGTTCGAACCCGGGGGCCAGTATGTACAGCAGATAAAGAAATTCCCGTTACCGACATCAATCAGAAAAAATGATTTCCATGATTTCTGTAAAATTTCTCATGTTGGGGATCGAACCCGGGCATCAGAAAGAGAAATTTCTTTTACCATCATCATATCATATGAATGGCATTATGCGCTTCGCAAGAAACTGCGCTCGTGGTCTAGTGGTTCCGACTCTCGCCATGTGGCTATGCGATCCAGGTTCGATTCCCGGTCCGGTCGATTTTTTCTTTCGTTGTTTTAGAATAATTTAAATCGTCTAAATAACTTTACAAGATTATTTTTATTCGTTATCAATATTTTTTACTATTTTACAATTAAGCAGCTAACAAAATCGAGAATTTGATAAAATCATACGAATATTCGCAATTAAACTGGGAAATAAATTTTATTTCGGTAAGGGAAAAATTGCATATGTAGCGACATCAATAGTTACCAATTTCGCTGAAAAAAATTGAGAAAAAAACCTAAGTTCTATTTTTAGGGAAGGTTTGAAATAAATATATAATATATATATATGGCCAAGACACGTAATCATATGGTACATATCTCCCGATTATCAGAATAAATCATTTCCATGATTTCTGTAAAATGTCCCATGATGGGAATCGAACCGGTCATCAGGAAGGAGAAATTTCTTTTACCGACATCATAACATATGAACGGCATTATGCGCTCAGCAAGAAACTACGTTCGTGGTCTAGCGGCCCGATTGGAAATTTTGATCGGGCTGCCTGGCCAGATCGCGTGGCCCAGGCCAGGCTGCCTGATCAGGGCGCAGCATGGCAGGGGACGGCGCTTTAGCAAGGGCGCCGCGTGGGCCTGACTTGCCAAAAAATAAGTATGGCATATATCTGGCATAGTGAACTAATGCCAGAGTTATTCCAGACTTAAGTATTGTTCATTCAGAAAATCTCTCATAGAAAGTCTAGCCTAAACAATCAATTAATTATTTCTGTGATAACAATTTTGTATTGTATTTTAACTTGGAGTACCTGTCCCTTGACCCGAACGATGTCCAGGTAGTCAGGGTACCCGATGACGGTGTTCCAAGGGTGCGCTCCTGGTATTTTTGGTTGGAGTACCTGACCCTAGACCCGAACGATGTCCAGGTAGTCAGGGTACCTGATGTCGGTGTTCCAAGGGTGCGCTACTGGAATTTTAGCTTGAAGCAGCTGACCCTGGACCCGAACGATGTCCAGGTAGTCAGGGTACCCGATAACGGTATTCCAAGGGTGCGCTCCTGGTATTTTTTGTTGGAGTACCTAACCCTAGACTCGAACGATGTTTAGGTAGTCAGGGTACCCGATGACGGTGTTCCAAGGGTGCGCTCCTGGTATTTTCGGTTGGAGTGCCTGACCCTTGTCCCGAACGATGTCCAGGTAGTCAGGGTACCCGATGACGATGTTCCAAGGGTGCGCTCCTGGTACTTTTGGTTGGAGTACCTAACCCTAGACTCGAACGATGTTTAGGTAGTCAGGGTACCCGATGACGGTGTTCCAAGGGTGCGCTCCTGGTATTTTTGGTTGGAGTGCCTGACCCTTGAGCGACCCTGATCCCAGGAGCGCACCCTTGGAACACCGTCATCGGGTACCCTGGCTACCTGGACATCGTTCGGGACAAGGGTCAGGCACTCCAACCAAAAATACCAGGAGCGCACCCTTGGAACACCGTCATCGGGTACCCTGACTACCTAAACATCGTTCGAGTCTAGGGTCAGGCACTCCAACCACAAAAACCAGGAGTGCACCCTTTGAACAGCGTCATCGGATACCCTGACTACCTGGACATCGTTCGGGTCCAGGGTCAGTTGCTGCAAGCGAAAATTCCAGTAGCGCACCCTTGGAACACCGACATCAGGTACCCTGACTACCTGGACATCGTTCGGGTCTAGGGTCAGGTACTCCAACCAAAAATACCAGGAGCGCACCCTTGGAACACCGTCATCGGGTACCCTGACTACCTGGACATCGTTCGGGTCCAGGGTCAGCTGCTTCAAGCTAAAATTCCAGTAGCGCACCCTTGGAACACCGACATCAGGTACCCTGACTACCTGGACATCGTTCGGGTCTAGGGTTAGGTACTCCAACCAAAAATACCAGGAGCGCACCCTTGGAACGCCGTCATCGGGTACCCTGACTACCTAAACATCGTTCGGGTCCAGGGCCCGCTACTCCAACCAAAAATACCTGGGGCGCACCGTTGGAACACCGTCATCGGGTACCCTGACTACCTGGACATCGTTCGGGACAAGGGTCAGGTACTCCAAGTTAAAATACAATACAAAATTGTAATCACAAGAATAATTAATTGATTGTGTTCGGGATAGAAAATACTCTACAACTGCTGCAGGCAATGATGAACAGCTGACACATATAAACTCGCGCCGCTCGGCTCGCCATGCTCTTGCCAAGTCTGGCCCAGATCACAGCGCCGTCCCCTGCCATGCTGTGCCCATATCAGGCTGATCAGGCACCCTGCCCGGGCCCAAGTTTGCGCCTGATTTCAATTTCCACTCGGGGGTTAAGACTCTCGCCACGTGACTGTGCGGCCCAGGTTCGATTCCCGGTCCGATCGATTTTTTTTTTCGTCGTTTTAGAATAATTTTAATCATCTAAATAACTGTAAAAGTTTTATTTTCATCCATTATTAATATTATTCACTATTTTTACAATTAGTCAGCTAAAAAATCGAGAATTTGATAAAATAATGCGAATATTTGCAATTAAACCGAAATTAAATTTCATTTTCGTACGGAAAAAATACCATGCGCACGTATATGTATAATCCATCTCGAAAATATGCACGTTCTCTATTATTATTCTAGAATTCTCGATCGATTGACCAAGGAATCATATATAAATCATGACTTATCAGTCAAGCGTTGATACTGCGCCATAATCTCTCGAACTGCTGGTGAGTCTTCCAGATTTCGGGAGATAATAATACTCCCGATCATCCTAATAATGTCTTTGTCATCTTTAAAGACATCGCGCTTGTACAAACGCTCGATGCTTCTCAGTGAGCAAAGGGTTAATAGCATTTTCAACCGCTTCATTAGCACTGATACCGGTAAAGATCGTAATTTCACGAACATTTTGAAATCTCGGCACCATTGGGGCAAATCTTTATGTAAATCCTGGAGAATTACGACTCCATACACAATGTGGATAATGTCCAAAAGCAGAGCTTTTGACGTCTCCATCTTACAGGGAATAGATTTATTCTTCACTGGGAATAAATTAAACTGTGGCAAAAACCAGTCAAGGAGGGCTTTTTATAGTGCCCAACAGTACCATTTCGTATGATGTGGTGGGGTTTGCCCACCCAAATACGCATAGACTGCAGTTTGCATTTTTTCGCACCAAAACTGCTGATTTTCATTGTAATTAGAGCAGCTTTAAATTGAAAACATGTACGCGCGGCAAGGTTTGGCCATCCAAAACGCATAGCCTACAGCTTAAAGCATTCCCACGAAAACTGCCGATTTTTAAGACTCCTTACTTAGAAAACTTGAACGGCATTAGGCATGCTGCGTGGAATAAAATATTTCGCGTTTGGGAGAATCAAAAAGCAAATCTCGTATTACGTATTTAAAAGTATACGCGAGAAACAGCGGACGCGGGACGCCTTGTTTCACACGGTGACTTTCTCATCTATTCCACGCAGAACTGTCGATGCAGCATTTTTATCTTGACGTCATTGTCAGCACGTGATGCTACTTGCACGTGGGGAAGTCAAAATAGCCGTTTCACACCGAAACTGCTGATTTCAATTCAACAGCTGAATTTAGAGTCTAAGTATCGCGTATCACCTCTGGGATGATAAGAAGCTTCGCGAAACCAAGTAAAACAGGAGTGTCGAATGCAAGGTAACTACGGTGCATTCCCTGACAGCTCATATTATTTTATGCCACTGAATATCGCGGCTCCGCAGACTGTTTTCCTGCAGATGCTGCAGTTTATCGTGGGAAGCTGCTGCAGGGGAAACCAGAGCTATTTTTTCTAGTGGGGGATGCTTGGGCAGCCGGTGTACAGCCCAGCGAATAATCAGTTGCTCACCGGTCCTCAAACAGACCACATCTGTTCGTTAACTATTTTTTTTTCACAATGTCCAGCATTGTAAAAATGGAAGTCGACGCGGCAATGTTCCGCGGCAAGATTATATCAACGAAGCCGACGACCGGTACTATCACCCCCCAAATCACATACGTGATTCCCCAGCCTCGCCACCTCCAGAGCAGCAGGGTATTCCTGTGCCACACGACCCGTCAGACGATGAAGAAGAGGCTTTTCGGGAGATAGCCGACAGGGATAATGTATTACCTCGGCTCCATAAAGACTATGAATTTCTACGCAAATATTGGAAGCTGCACCTCTTCCATCAAAAGATGATAATAAAAGCGCGGGCGCGCGAAGAGATCAACGCAGTCATCCGAAAAATCAACCAGCGAGAGGGCGTTCTACGGCGACGCCTGCATGTAAGACCGGCGAATAAAGCGCCGAAAAGGACCCCCGCCAATGGAGTACGCGACGGCTGTGCCCGGTGCGGCCAAATAAAATATAATCTGCGCTCGAAACGCGCATGTTGTAAGTAAAAATTCTGAATTCTTCCCTTTTATTAAATTTTCTTGGCGGAAAATAAAGTCCTGTTTTTTTTCTACTTTGTTATAACAGGTCCGCCAACAGAGGCCTGAGAAGCTTCAAGAAGAGGCCAACTTTGTTTTTTAAAAATAATTTATAACTATGTTTTTTTTCTATTAAATATTTGTAAAATTTAGATTTAATAAAAAAATTTCACCCGCAGATTTTTTTTTACCTGTTTGTTTTTATTTCTTGGGCACTATGATGAGATACGAGCAATGACCGGGCGTCATATTAGCAAGAGCCTTGACTCGCAGTATGTCAAGGTCGTAATATGAAACCCCGGTCATCGCTCCTGTCTGGCCATAGTGCCCACATATTCTTCTAACGTGTTTTCTCACAAACCCTCATCGGTCATTGGAGCTATGAGAGTCAATGAGAATCAATGAGAATCGATGAGATGTTTCCCATAGAAACCACTGTTGATATCCTTGGCAACCGTTGCTTCGAAAGCCGAAAAATCAGTTCTGAATCTGAATCTGAAATTTTTGTGAATTTTCAATCATAAATAATAGCATCTACGGTGGAATGGTAAAAACATGAGTTTGGGACGCGTTTGTGGGTGATGTTGAATCCTCTTTGAGAAAGCATACTGCTAAGGCACTTAGATTTTTTTTTAATCGAATAATTTGCATTGATTGAACAAGTCCAAACCAACTGATAGTCATAAACGCTTAACTACACGTTGGGGGTAGTGTTTTACAATCACTCACTTGTAATGCATCTAACCTTTAGTAAGTAGTGACGCAGCATCTGAGTGCACTACACATGAATCTTAGCCTACTGGCCTAATCACACGTTGGAAGGGGCCAAGATAGGTGACAAGGCTGTTGAACTAAGCGTTGAGGTTTATTGCCTAATGCCGGTGTTTTCATGCCATACACTCTTATTACACTTACAGATCAAGAACACATACATGAGCTATTGATGTAAGTGTCCTGAACGAAATCCTGCAACTTCGATCTGATGAATATTATACATGGTAACTCCTTTGGAGAAATAATTATTTAAAATAAAGTAAAACTAAACATTTGATATACCGCGAATATATCTGTCGACCGTGAAAAATATGCCCAAACGTACCTAAAACCGGTAGGTACGTTACGTGGCGTCGAAATGTAATTCTCGCGATTTTCACACATTCCTACCAATATATTTACAGTTTTTGAAATAGTTGCCCGGAAGCAATGGGATCGACTCCGAAATACTGTCAGCTAGCTTTGATATAATCGGAATCGATAGAGAATGAATTTTTAATCGTTGATAAGCCCGAACGCTGCGAAATTCCACGCGCGCTCAAAAATTCCCTTTTTTATTATGATTTTGACCAATAACTTTTGATTGGCTCATCCGATTTTGATCAACCAAAGCTCATTTATTTCTGTTGAATAACTCGTAATAGAATGAGTGCACAACTATCAAGAAACGCGGTAGATCGCACTGTGTCACGCAAATATAGAGTGTCATAGAACTGAAGTGAAGTATGTTCGATTCCGTTGATCATTTCTCCACGGAATATTCGAAAGATTATCGGGAAGATTTCATTTTAAATATTGCAGAACGTTGATAAGTAGGGCACTAGTAACAATGAATGCATATTTGTATCTTCCAACCATCGTATTTTCATCATAGAAATAATAAGATATGCCACAAGCATTTCATCTGAAAACTTCATCTTATATTTTTCCTCATTATTCGAGAAAAGTAACTTAAACATCATATAAAACTTTTCATTTACATGAAGATCATAATGTGACGATTAACACCAAAGCCTTATAAATAACAGCTATTATTTATTTTTTTATATTCCATTTCCTTATAAGGAATGATTACAATTTCTATGTCTCTGGTCTCGATTAGTTTTCCTTTCCAATCATGGGGGCCGTCGTCAATATGGATGTACATAGCATTGTAGACTATTACTCCTGTAACTGTTATTATTCATGAGCCATAGTTAATGATTGTTCATATTTGAGTTCTTTCTAGTTCTAGAACATCGGAAATTATGAATGTTTTACAACATTTTGTACTTTATACTTACTGCTCTCAGTTTCTTTCTTCTTCGCCAAGCTCCCCACGCATTGGACTTTGTACATCCTCTTTTGATAATTCCCTTTTGTAACGAAATATTTCTCTGAAACAAAGTTGACACATTAACTTCTTTATTCCATCTAAGATGTTTATAAACGAATTCAATAATTTTTGGAACTACCAACAAAAAATTCATGAATTCGAATCGTCACTCATTACATTAGCCGATGTAAATAGAAGGTTGTAGCTAGTGGAATGTACTAAAATAATTTCGAGTTTGAATCAATTCAGTTGGAACTATCCAAATTCTGGCCCTGAAAACATATCGTAACAGAAATAACTTACTTATTGGCAGAGGGACGTAAGGTTCGTTATTCTCTTCTTTGAAGTAGGACACTCAATTCAAAAATTGGAGAACATTACTTTCGCCCTTCTCCAATTTCTCATGAGCATGGTTAATTCTATCATCTCTGTCTTTCTGTACTGAAGATTTCTCAGGCTCATGAATGGGGTTTCTCAGATACATCGAAGCCTCCATGGCACTAGTATTGAGTCCTCCTGCGGTAAATTCGAAATTATCCATTGATTTAGATTGAATTCGCAGAATACACAGAATTCTATTGAAATAATCTGCACGTCTCTCTTAAGAAATTGAAGAAATGATATTTCTTTCCTGTTTTATCAGGCAAGTTTCTATGGAACCTCTCGCGGTCGCTGTTTGTTCGCTCGTCCGATTTATAGACCGAGACATGTTCAATCGCTCTATTCTTCAACCACTGTTTTTCATAACACTAATGGAATTTCTCAAACATCACGGAATACGGTAGTGTTCCATGCGTCAAGCAGAAGACTACGCAAGTATATGATGTAAGAGTTCGCACGCTCGATTTTTACATTGGCATTAATTTAGCCAAAACGACTTTTTTATGCAAAGCAGAAGAGAAGACACATCGAAATTCATCTAATGTTTTGATATAATTAATTGTACATGAACGAATGGTGGTTCAGGCTGCCGATGTTGGCGTGTCGACTGGAAAATTTATTTCAATAAGAATACACTCTAATCTCCGATGATGTTCAGGTGGCTAGGATCGCCCATGCTAGTGTCCTGAGAGTGCGCTCGTCGTATTTTAACTTGGGAAACCGACCCTGGACCCGAACGATGTCCAGGTAATCAGGGTACCCGATGACGGTGGTCCGAGGGAGCGCTCCTGGGATTTTTGATTAGTGAAGTTCACACTGGACCCGAACGATGCCCAGGTAATCAGGGTAACTGATGACGGTGTTCCAGTGATGCGCTTCTGCTATTTTCACTCGGAGAAGCTGAACCTGAACCAAAACGATGTTCACGTAGCCAGGGTATCCGATAATGGTGTTCCAAGGGTGCGCTCCTGGTGTTTTCGTTTGTATAAGCAGATCCCGGATCCGAACGATGTCTAAGTAGTTAGATTACCCGATGAGGGTGTTACAAGGGTGGGCTCCTGGGATTTTTGGATGGTAAAGCTCACCCTGGACCCAAGTGATGTCCAGGTAATCAGGGTACCCTATGACGGTGTTCCAAGGGTGAGCTCCTGGTGATATTGCTTAGAGTAGCTGACCCTAGACCAGAACTATGTCCAGGTAGTCAAGGCGATAACGCAGATCCAAGGGTGCGCTCCTGATATCTTTGATTAGAGTAGCTGTCCCTGGACCCGAGCGATGTCCGGGTAATCAGGGTATCTGATGACGGTGTTTCAAGGGTGCGCTCTTAGTATTTTGGGTCAGAGTAACTGACCTTACACCCGAACGATGTCCAGGTAGTCAGTGTACCCGATGAAGGTATTACAAAGGTACGCTCCTGGGATTTTTGTTTAGTGAAGTTCACTCTGGACCCGGACTGTGTCCAGATAATCAGGGTACCTGATGACGGTGTTCCAGGGGTGCGCTTCTGCAATTTCTACTTGGAGAAGCTGAACCTGGACCAAAACGATGTCCAAGTAGTCAGCGTATCCGATGACGGTGTTCCAAGGATGCACTCCTGGTATTTTTGATTGGATAAGCTGACCCTAGATCCGAACGATGTCCAGGTAGTCAGAGTACCCGATGAGGGTGTAACAAGGGTGCGCTTTTGATATTTCTGGTTGGTTGAGGTCACTCTGGACTCGAACAATGTTCACGTAACCAGGGCACCCAATGACGGTGTTCCAAAGGTGCGCTTCTGGTATGATTGGTTGGAGTAGCTTACTCTGGACCCGAATGATGTTCAGGTAATCATGGTACCCGATGACGGTGTTCCAAGAGTGCACCCCTGGTATTTTTGATTAGAGTAGCTTGCAGTCAGCAGCATTAGTAATGATGAATACGCGATTGAAAAACAAGAATCACAACAGTTATGCATCTCAATCACAAGATCGATTCGTAAGATGTCCAATAAGTGCTCCCACTTCAGAAAAAATTAAAGTTCACGATGAATTTTATCGAGTCCAAAGTTTTACTTCCATCATGAGAGTTTTGTTGATAACAATTATTATTAGATCGGAAAAATAAGTGGATGTACATTCAAGATAAAGAAATATAAAGGAAAACTTGGCCTCGTAATTGAAATAATGGCTATATGAAAATATTATTTCCATTTCAGTGAAGATCTTAATGCAATAATGGATTAGTTAATTTCTACTGATCGCTTCAAGTTTTTTTTTGTGTAAGGCTTATGCGTTCATATATTTGCATTTTTGAGAAATATTCACTCAATATTATTACTGACGTTAATCAGTGAATCCTTAGTGCATATACATTTGATTTTTTTCAATTATCAGAATATATGATACTCTGCACAAATAATTGAAATCCTCAGAAAAACCTTTTTTGAAACAATGTTGCGTCAAGCACGTTGCAGAATTGGCTTATTTCTCATAATCCTCAAGAAAAAAATTGAAATTTGTAATAGACACATGATTCAAGTTATTATTTCATCTGTATTCATTCTGATTAGTTTTCATATGGTTGGAGTATTACGTATTCTTATTACAGTCTACTTACTATAAGAGATGTTGTCGATTTTGAGGAACCAATTACGAAAAAGCTTATCGAAATGCTTTTTGGGTACCTAATCAATTATTTGGAAAACTAATGACGAACCAAATTGACGACACTCGGTAGGATCGAATATCTTCGAATACCTTCTTAAACTTACATATAATATTCTTCATTACCTAATTATTTCTCGTTCATATGGTTTTACAACCTCGTCTCTCTAAATAAATATAAGAATTAAGCCAATTCTGCCACATGCTTGACACAACATTTTTAATTTTTTTTGAAAAACGTTTTCTTGAGGTTTCATTATCTGGAGACATTTCCCTCGTTCCGTCGAATAAAAAGTCGAAACTTATTCGTATTAGTGTCTGCGGCACCAGTGGTAGCGAAACAAATTCCTTTGACTGCTTATAACTTCCCTGTTGAAAAAAATCGACTGGATTTCCAACTGGATTTGTACTGGATTCCAGCTGGATTTACGCTGGATTCTAGCTGGATTTTGACAGGATTCCAGCTGGATTTGGGCTGGATTCCAGCTGGAACCGAAAAATCCAGGTAAAGTAATGCAGGGAAAATCCAGTGAGTTTCCCGAATAATCCAGCTGGATCCTGAGATAATCCAGCTGGATTTTACTAGAATTAGGGTTATATCGTTATTATAGATCGAGCAGATTTTCCGGATAATCCTACTGGATTTTTAAACAATCCAGCTGGATTTTTTCTGTTTGAGAGCACCAAGCTACGGCGTCGACTCCAGCTGGATTATCAAAGAATCCAGCTGGACTTTTCGACAATCCAGCTGGATTTTTTCGGTTCTAGAACAGCGGGTTACGGAGGCGAATCCAGCTGGATTATGAACGAATCCTGCTGAATTTTCCGACAATCTAGCTGGATTGTCGAAAAATCCAGCTGGATTATCCGGAAAATCTGCTGGATTTATAATAACGATATAACCCTAATTCTAGTAAAATCCAGCTGGATTATCTCAGGATCCAGCTGGATTATTCGGGAAACTCACTGGATTTTCCCTGCATCACTTCACCTGGATTTATCGTTTCCAGCTGGAATCCAGCCCAAATCCAGCTGGAATCCAGTCAAAATCCAGCTTGAATCCAGCGTGAATCCAGATGGAATCCAGTGCAAATCCAGCTGGAAATCCAGTCGATTTTTTTCAACAGGGTTCTGCTGTTAAATTGCTTCTCGCTTGCTCCATCTGAGACTGAGAGCTTCTTCGTATTTCTAAAAACAGCCTGCAATTAATTTCGATATAATTCATCATATCGATGAAATGGCACTGCATCGATCATATGATGCCATAAATTTGATGCCTCTCACGAAAAAAGACATTCCTATACACGTCTTGCAATCGGTCCGCGAAGAAACTCACATCTCGCGTCTGCTCACAAAGGAAGACCCAAGTCGCACACCCCCGAATTTCCTGACGTAGGAAAATACTGTCACGAGCGATTAATCACTTTATCAGGCTCTGTAAGATCTCTCCTCATGAAAATACATAATATTTAAATGTTTACGTCAGTGAGTTATGTTTCAGCGCCCAGCAAGACAGCCAGCGCTGTCGACAAAGGTAAGAGAGAGAGAGATAGAGACCTCGCCACGAACGCAAGTCGAGCATGGCGCCGCGTGACGTCAGCCGAAGATGGCCGAAGTGAACTCGGCCGGCCGAGCGCGTGGCGAAAGTTAATCAGTTTATTGCCGGCCCTCGCGTGCAAAAACACGTGCCCTCAGACTAAAAGACCAACCAAGGTGCTATCGCAGCCCAAGAGAACGACAGCCGACACCCCCCCCCCCCACGACTCCGAGTTTGCCATCCGTGCGCCCGAGGCCGAACCAAGGACGAGCGCCGTTCTAAGCTGGAGCACACCGCTAACCGCATCGCTGAGAGAGTGCCGCCTTCGATCACCATCTCTCATTATCCCGGCCAACACGCGCTCACGCTCTTTCTCGCTCCGGCTCGCGAGACGCGACCCGGGGCCCAACGCCTCGTATATAGAATTTTCCCTAATTAGTTACTTAATGAATATTGTGTTCGTCAGAACAGACTTAATTTTATTGGTCACACTGTTCCCAGCCAAAGTTCCCATTCCCGCGCACGCGAGCTTCACCACCTCATGTGTGCTTTATCTATATTGTTATCATGCTCTTAGACCTATTCATAATAATTTAATTATTCAATAAATACGGCCGTGATAACTGGCGCCCAGCATTCGTGGTGCTGGAATAGTGTGACAAATAATATTCAAAAATCAAAAAGCGAAGAGCGCGACAGGTGAATCTGTTCCCCCCAACCTGTTCGGCGGTCATCTTTTCTTTGTCACCTCGCGTTAGCGGCGTCCGGCGTAGCAACAACAGCGCATGGCGCTGAGTTATTCCTCCACAAGGGAGCACGAGTAAGGATCTCGTTGGAAAATTCTAGTAATCAAATGATCTCTGGTAGGGAGAGAAAATCGACAGCGCCGAATAGTATTCATAGCAAGTGAGACATATATATATGTGTGTGTATATATTCACCCTGCTCAACTGTGTGTCCACGCCGACCACGAGGAGAGCATATCGTCGACTCCGAGCAAAAAGGGGCCAACTCAGCGTCCCGAAGAAGAAGGGGCCAACTCGCTGGCCGGGCAAAAAAGGGCCAACTCGCCGTCCGTGCAAAAAGGGGCCAACTCACCGTCCGTGCAAAAAGGGGCCAACTCGCCGTCCGTGCAAAAAGAGGCCAACTCAGGCGAATTTTGAATTTCACATAAAATTCAGTTCACAACTCTCTTGAGAAGTCTTACGCACGCTATGTGATAGCCGTAGTACGTCTCTTTCAATGAGTAGGTGATTTTCAGATAATTTACATGTCATCAGAATGTAATATGTCAAGTTAACTATTTACGTTAAACGGCTTTTGCCTCGATGGTTTCTTGTAGAAATTGGTATTCATATGTTTTTGAGGTCGCTCATAATGAATCCGGCCTCAAATTCTAAAAATTCAAAATAGAGCCTCCAAGATCACGACAAAAATTTGAAATAAATTGAATTTTGGTGAAAATTGGGACACATGGGTTTTCGAGGTCGCTGATCACGAGTCTGGCCTCAAATTTGGAAAATTCAAATTAGAGCCTCTAAGATCACCTGACAAAAATTTGGTAAAAAATTGAATTTTGGTTGAAAATTGGTATGTATGGGTTTTTGAGTTCGCTGTTTATAAAGTTGTTTATAAAGTCATTTAAGGACAGGAAATCTATATAAATTTGAATTTGTTATCAAATTGCGCATCTAGTGTTCATACTCTCGAGTGGATTGATTTACATTAGCTAATTCCATGAGTAAATAACTTGAGGTTGTAGTTTGAGCCCATCCGGCAATAGCTGCTTGGACCTTAGCTATGCAGAACTTCAATATTTTCTTATTGATGTTAAAAAAATCATATGATATCTATGCACTGCCTAGTGTGTTATAAGGTGTACGTGTAATGCACAGCTTATAATTTACTTTTTTGATTAATCTTTCTTATCGAGTGAATGCAATCCATGACACATGTACTCTATTGATAGTTTCTTGTGAATTTTAGCGCAATAGAGGCAATATATTGACCATCAATACATGTAACTACTGAAAGTTAGGTGGCGTCAAGTATTAGTGATGCTTGATCCATATAAATATGATATTGATAACTCAGGATATGTATAAGCATGATAGAATGTGAGTTTTTACAGTGGATAATTGTAATAATACCACAGACAAGTGTTTGCAAAATTTGGAAGTTTTTGCGGTACAAGGCTCTCCTTGAATAGTCATTTCAGCCTATTCTTACCCCTATTTTAGTTGATATATTAATTTTTTGGGAGCTTCCAGAGCCCAGGCCCATTTTTTCACTATATGGGCTGTATGTGGTATGAGTTAGGACAATTTTTAGTACCCATGTGGTGTGGGGCTTGACGAGCGAACTCTCAAGGTTCAAAAATAGAGGCTCAAATTGGTAATGTGGAGTTCTTAATGTGCTTCAATGACCTTGGAGATAATTTTTCTATAAAATTCAGGCAATTTGCAGATAAAAGTATCCCATTCATTTTTTGCCTCAGAGGTCATTTTCAGGGTCTAAATTAAGGTTGAAAATGCCTCTGAAAATGCAAGAACAGCAAAATCAGCAACTTTGCCTATTTTTTAGACAGGGTTAAAATTTTCGAAAAAATCTTAAAAAATTTCGGGAATTCGGCATGATGCTCTAGAACTTAAAAAAAAATTTGAGCCGAATCAAATTCTTCCAAGTTCGATCCCACAGAGAATTGCCCATATATACATATTCCCCCTGTTCAACCGCGTGTCCGCACCGACTACGAGGCGAGCATATATACGCGCCGTTCCGAAAACATCGACCGCTGCAGCAAAGCGGCCGGATTCAAACGCAAGCGGCGCGCATACGCACCAGCCTGGAAACATCGGACGGGCCCGCGAGCGAACAGAACATATGTGCCGAGGAAAAACAGTGACTACATATTTGTAAATATGGGTCAGCGAATCGTCAGGCGAGGAAAGACATGAACTCATGCAGTTTCGAAGATAAACTTATAATTCAAAATGCTCTCCAACAGAATAAACATTTTCTAACAGCAGAATCAGCAACTTAGCCTATTCATTAAACATGGTTAAAGTGCTCGAAAAAATCTGAAAAAATTCAGGGAATTCGGCATGATGCCTTAGAACCCACAAAAATTTTGAGCCGAATCAAATTTTTTCATGTTTGATCCCACAGAGAATTGCCCTGGTACACATGGGTTTTCGAGGTTACTGATTACGAATCCGGCCTCAGATTTTAAAAATTTAGATAAGATCAAGTCTCTAAGATCACCTGACATAAATTTGGAAGAAAATTGAATTTTGATGAAAATTGGTATTCATGAAAATTTGAAAAGATACTGGATTTGAATAAGACTTGGTATACATGGGTTTCTAATATCGCTGATTATGAATCCGGCTTCAGATTTTCAAAATTCAAATTAGATTGAGCCTGCAAGATTGCCGTCCGAAAATTTGGAAAGATAATGGAATCTAATGAAACTTGGTATACATGGGTTTCTAAGCTCACTGATTACACATAAACCTTCAGATTGAAATAAGCCTAAATCTTCAATATCGTCGACCGTAACGAGGAAACATCCTGTAAGAAGGTTCATACCCAAATGAAAAGCCATCTCATATTCGACTTTATAGAAAAAACCGTTTTGAGTGTGATTACATTTCTTCTAGTTTTTGCGCGATTGGAGTTAATGCATGCATTTGTGTGTATATTCCCAATTATAATTATATTCATATATTTGTTCTACGAGTTCCTTTGAAAGAACGGAACAAATGAGAACTAGAAAATTAATATACAGTGGTGAGAGTGAAATAACGTGAAACTCTATTTGCGTAACAGCATAACCTCTGGTACAAGTATTGAAGATTATACATGTCACAAACATTTTTGCATATTTTGATCGATGCTTATTACATTTCCAACATAAGTTTATTTTGATTGAAATCAACCGACTTTCGCTGACACCAGAGTAGAAGAAATGCCTCTTCATTCAGTAAACAATCTAAATGGATGCTTCTTTGTTAACATCGATGATGTTGAAGGTTTAGGCTTATTTCCATCTAAAAGTTGATGTGTAATCAACGCCCTAAAGAACCCATGGATACCAATTTCATCAAAATCCAGTATCTTTTCAAATTTTCGGTCACCAATCTTAGAGGCTTTAATTCGAATTTTTTTAATCGAAGGCCGGATTCGTAATCAGCGACCTCAAAAACCCATGACTACTAATTTTCATTATAATGCATTAGCTTTCCAACTATTCATTCGCCAATCTTAGAGGGTCTAATTTGAAATCTTCATATTTGAGGCCGTATTCGTAATCAGCAACCTCAAAAAACCATGGATACTAATCTTCATTCAAATACAGTAACTTTTCAAATTTTCGGTCGCTAATCTTTGAGGCTCTAACTAGAATTTTCCAAATCCGAGGCCGGATACGTGATCAGCGACCTCAAAAACCCATGTAAGCCAATATTCATAAAAATCCAGTCTATTTCCAAATTTTTAGCCTGCAAAATCTTAGAAGCTCTGATTTGAATTTTCAAAATGTGAGGTCGGATTTAACAGTCGATTCGGATTAGATCTTTCTATACCGCTCGATTCAAAATAGAACTATCGTTAGCACTTTTCTGAAATCGTCTCTTCTTCCCCCCAGGCGACGATATGGAAAATACAATTACTCTTGAAAGGGATGCTTCCTTCTTCCAGTCAACCGTGTTAAGAATTAGGGCTGATTTCAATCCGAGGCTGGATTCGTAATTAGCGACCCCAAAAATCCATATAAATCAATTTTCATAAAAATCCAGTATATTTTCAAATTTTTTGCCTGCAATCTTAGAGGCTCTCATTCAACATTTGAAAATCTAAGGCCGGATTCGTGATCAGCGAACTCAAAAACCCATATATACCAATTTTCAACAAAATTCAATTTTTTTCCAAATTTTTGTCAGGTGATCTTAGAGGCTCTAATTAGTATTTTCCAAATTTGAGGCCGGATTCGTGATCAGCGACCTCAAAAACTCATGTATACTAATTTTCAATAAAATTCAATTTTTTTTCCAAATTTTTGTCAGGTGATCTTAGAGGCTTGATCTAATTTGAAATTTCGAAATCTGAGGCCGGATTCGTGATCAGCGAACTCAAAAACCCATATGTACCAATTTTCAACAAAATTCAATTTTTTTCCAAATGTTTGTCAGGTGATCTTAGAGGCTCTAATTTGAATTTTCAAAATCTGAGGCCGGATTCGTGATAAGTGACCTCGAAAGCCCATGTATACCAATTTTCAACAAAATTCATTTTTTTCCAAATTTTTGTCAAGTGATCTTAGAGGCTCTAATTTGAATTTCCAAAATCTGAGGCCGGATTCATTATGAGCGACCTCAAAAACATTTGAATACCAATTTCTACAAGAAACCATCGAGGCAAAAGCCGTTTAACGTAAATAGTTAACTTGACATATTACATTCTGATGACATGTAAATTATCTGAAAATCACCTACTCATTGAAAGAGACATACTACGGCTATCACATAGCGTGCATAAGACTTCTCCAGAGAGTCGTGAACTGAAGTTTATGTGAAATTCAAAATTCGCCTAAGTTGGCCTCTTTTTGCACGGACGGCGAGTTGGCCCCTTTTTGCACGGACGGCGAGTTGGCCCCTTTTTGCACGGACTGCAAGTTGGCCCCTTTTTGCACGGATGGCGAGTTGGCTCCTTTTCGCCCGGCCAGCGAGTTGGCCCCTTCTTCTTCGGGACGCTGAGTTGGCCCCTTTTTGCTCGGAGGCGACTATATACACGCGCCGTCCCGAAAATATCGATCGCCGCAGCGAAGCGACCGGATTCAAACCCGAGCGGTGTGCATACCCACCAGCCTGAAGACATCAGGCGGGCCAGCAAGCGAACTGACCATATGTGAACAGACCATATTTGCTGAAAGGAAACATTGACCTACATATTTGTGAATGTAGGTCAGCGAATCGTCAAGCAAGGAACGGCATGAACCCACGCAGTTTTGGTCCATAATTCAAAATTCTCTTTGATGGAGAATTGATATTTCTTTTCCGGGATTCAATTTTTGGAAGTAATTCAATTTTCTCCGAGGATTGTTTTTCCGAAGGTTCGAATTATTTTTGATGGAATACAATTTGTTTTCCGAAGATTATTTTTTCAAAAATTCAAATTATTTCTGACGAAATAAAATTTTTTCCAAGGATTATTCTCTCAAGAAGTTAAATTTTTTTCTGACGAAATGAAATTTTTCCCGAGGATTTTTTTTTCGAAGATTCGAATTATTTCTGACGGAATAAATTTTTTCCGAGGATTTTTTTTTGAAAATACACATTATTTCTGACGAAACGAAATTTCTCCGAGGATTATTTTTTTAAAAAATTCAAATCATTTTTGACGAAATAAAATTTTTCGGAGGATCATCAGTTGGCAAGAAGTCAGATTCACATTATTTTTGATAAAATAAAATTTGTCCAAGGGTCAAGTTCTCCAAGAATTAAAATCATTTCGACGGGATAAAATTGTTTGCTAGGATTCACTGAACACACCAGAAGCTAATCAGACTCAAATATTGTGTAAATGGTCGATCTTCAAGGGCCAATCCACATATTTGATTGATGCGACGTTTCGCCAGCAAGGTTTACTGTCCTCATCGGTCTGAAAATTCATTACACTTGGAAACACGTAATAAATGATACCATTCAAGTACAAAACGATCGACGAAGTAACAATGAATTGTTCTTTCTCACCATTTTAAAATAAAATCATAATATAAAATTCGGCAGTGGAAGCGGCTGCTTGAGTATTATTCATGAGTAGATTTCTTGTTAATATTAGAAAAATAATGGGAAATTCATCTACTGTGTGACTGGTAAATCTTGAGATTTACCAATTTTCTCGCATATATTGGTTTACTATGGGCAATCAAGGAATCTGCCCACTCTGGAACTACTCTGGATACTTTTTTAACGTTATAAGCTAGCTTTTGGTGGGTACGAGATTCTGATCCGGGTGATCGGAAACAACTTTTGCTCAATTTCGAGTACTAAAGTGACTATCATGATGGTTATATGGCCACCTATGATCATGGACATATTTTTTTAAAAAACTTTTTAAAGTAATTAACAAGGAAAAATGTTATCATGACTTTTTTAAGAATAAAGGAAAATAATGAAATTTTTATTGGAATTATTGGTGAATAATTCAAAGTATCTACGGACGCTTTTACATCAACATGTATATCACCTCTAGGCTATCAAAAATAAGGTCCCGATGTCTGATTTGAGATGTCAGTTTTTACCTCATTCCAAAGCTTTGTCTTTGAGGAAGTGAAATAAAATAATCAGAAATAGATTTTGTTATGATCATGAATTTTCGTCAAACCTCGAGAAACATCAATGGAAATAAATATAATTTCTACTATATTGCATCTTATTACTATATTGCAACTTAATAACTTTCGCCATGAAAACATGCAAATTTCTCATAAAATTAACGCCCACGCATCGACGTTTTTCCATTTTTCCAGAATTTCCGTCACGACGCTGATTCGTAGATTTTTTATCGATTTATGTTGCTCAACTTGCTAAAAGTCAGTTTTCACATATTTCTCGCACACGAATCAATTTTTCCAAAATTCTTCATTTCTTTCAAATATCAAGCATTTTTTTCAAACGAATTCTAACTTTTTACAAATTGAAACACCGAATTTTAAGTACATACTTCACGCCCATGCATCAATATTTTCAATTTTTTCACGATGAAAAATTGAAGCGCTCAATGAGCTCTAACGATCCCTCTAATCAATATTTCCATCGAGACGCTGTTTCATAAATTTTTTAATGGATTATGCGGTACAACTTGAAAAAAGTCAGTTTTTTTCCATATTTCATGCCCACGCATGAATTTCTCTAAAATTCTCGCCATGTATATGAAAGCCCATTCCATGTTCTTTCGATCAAACATACTCAAAATCGAACCAGACTTTAATCTCACGTATTTATCTGAAAGCATAAAAATCGAAAAGTAAACCACCAATTTTCAATCACATACTTCACGCCCACGCATCAATATTTTGGAATTTTTCACGATGAATAATTGAAGCACTCAATGAGCTCTATCGATACCTTTAATCAGAATTTTCATCACGACGCTGTTTCATATTTTTTTTTTGATGTTTTATGCGGCACAAGTTGACAAAAGTCAGTTTTTTCCATATATCACGCCCACGCATCATTTTTTCCAAAATTCTCACCATAGAATAGGAAAGATCTTCGATTGATCTATAAATCAGTGAAACTCAAATTTGCACCATACAACTATTTTACAGTTCTTTCCAATGGTTTATCGGATACCAAAAAAACGCAACTTGATTTTTACCATTTTTGACGCCCACGCATCGTTTTTTTCGTAAATTTCAATGTGGAACATGATACCGCAGGCAATTTCCTTTTGATCCGTTTCATTTGTTTCCATGGAAGTCAACTCCTTCATTGAAAAATCTTTCCATGAAATTTACGAGAGGATTAACTTTATAGTATAGTATAGATATAGATACTTTGTAATCCTTGGAGTTGTAATTTTCATGTATTCTCTGAGAATTGGAAATTTTAGATAAGCGGCGTTCTTAGTTTGTGAATTTTGAGGAATTAATTTGAATTGGTTACGTGCAACCCCTACCCGTGAAAGAGCGACACACAATTGGCCGCGAGAAAAACACTCTGTTTGCAAATCTATCCCTACGTACTTGAAGGTCTGTCCTTGAGATTTGTAAATCGTCAAGGCGAAAGTTTCACAGGAAATTGTAATCGTTTGAATTGGAATGGTAAGTCTGATGGAATCATAGGTGTGCGAAGTAGAAATACTGTTTCTTCAGCTGCAGGTCCTGTAAGTATAGTTTCTTCGATTATATTTTTCCGCATAACTTTAAATTGCAATCTTGTGCCATTACATAAATTGGGAGGATTTAGATTGCGTAATAGCATTATTGGAGAACTGATTTTCAATTTTGAGTCATGAAGTAGAAAACTTAAGGGATCAAGAGAGTTCAGAAATTCTTGAGGATAGTGTACAACTTCATCAATGTTCATCACTGTATCGATAGAATAATAATGTCGTATTTCTCCATCTGACTTTCCTAAAATAATATTATTGATATTATGAGCCATAGCGTTTCGAGGTGTTATAATTGTTCTTTCGCAGAACCAATTGAAAGGTTTGTCCGAGAGACTTTCAATTTCTGGATAGACTTTAGAAATCAGGTCCATGGCTGTATTAATAGTCGTTTCTACTTTTCTATCAATATTTATATAATCATTTTCATTTGATACTCTCCCATCTCCAATTTTTAGAAGTTCTAAAGCAAATTGCAAATCACCACCCCAAGAGACAATAAACTCCCAAGACTATGATATACTTGCCCTTGAATTTTGGAAGTTGGCCTAAAATTTCCTTATCGAATTTCGTTAGCTCCAAATAATGTCATTTAAAACGGTGTATTATACTTTCTTAAATAGGCAAGAAAATGCGTGGAATCAGTGTGGTTCCCTGAAAGAAGACTTTTGAGAGATTCTGGTGGCTCTTCAACAGCAGGAAGATCAACTTTTCCGCCAAAACACAATGCAGGAGCTTCATCTGGCCACTTTTTGGTTCGTACAATATCTTTTTAAATAAGCGTAATTTTCTGTTGGATCATACTCAGAAGCAGATTCTTCACGTACTATGAACGGGGCTTCAATTATTCGACCCTGCATGACGAACGGCTTGCGTTCGTCTGGTTCTAATCGTATACCACCTAATGTTACTTCTGGGTCTCGGCAATCGGCATTATAACCAAAATTATTTGGCAGCAGTGGACTGGGATACGAAAGATCCCAGAAAATGACTGAGCTCATTTTCAAACTCTCCTATTAATATAACCGATAGAACGCTGACTCTCTTGCGAGAGAGCGCCGCACTATACCTTATATACGTGCGACTCAACGCCTCGCCATCTACTGGCGTGCCATCGTACTTGGTCGGTTACCCCCTCCACAGAAAAATGCATTGTCTATTTTTCGGTTTGCACTAAAAATTTTAAGACGCCACATATCCATAAACATGCCTGGAGTGGACAAGAATCAAGTATCAAAATTTCATGAAAATCGGTTCAGTAGTTTTTGAGATTAACGGCCACAATAAAACAGGCTGTCCTTTTATATAGTAGTATAGATATATAACCTCAATCTAGTTGACCACTGTTTCGTAACAATCATTAATATCGGAAACGGTTGCTATAGGGAATACAAAAATTTTGTGTCCTCTGTCCTCAAAAGTACACAAAAATGAATTTCAACTCATTTATTCCCGTAGCAACTGTTGATCAAGAAGTATAGAACGGTTGCTATGGATGAAAATGAAGATTCTGTGTCTTTTTTGTCAAGTATATAGAATTAAAATTGATTCCTACCTTATCTACTTTGAGAGCGCTCTCTGCCAATGCCTCTGTTCATATGATATATGTAGTTAGTCTTATACAAGCTTTTGTATATGCAAATAAACCACACACAGTATAGGTATAATATTGTTTAACATTATCTTTGATTATCCCACTCATCAGGTTATGGTGTGAGGTGGCCTCCGCGTACCGGGGCGACCTGGATACACGGGCGTTCACGATCACGCTTTTTCCTCGGATCGACGGACTTTGCGAGGGGACTCGCGCGCCAGCCGCCGTGAGGACGGCGCCCGTCGAGTCGAGTAGTAGGCGGAAGGGGGAGGATGCTCGGGGTCGTGTCGAACCACGACCCGGACAATCCTGGATAGCCCGGCTGAGGCTCTCTTTCCAGGGGGGCACTTGGGACGAGGGGAATCGCGCCACGACCGCAAGAACAACGCGTGATTGGGGGAAATCAAGCACCGAATCTTAAGTCGATTAAAATACAATACAAAACCCCAACGGTGGTGTCGAGCCACACACCCTGGGATACTCTCCACTGAGAGGCGCAAACAATGAATATTTCCCCGAAGGGCTACAAAAGGTCGCGAGGACGCGAGCGCGGCATGGACGTGGACACGAACACAAAACACTCAACCTCCTACCTGACGAGCCGGAGCTGAAGCGGCGACGACGGCGGGCCTCTGCTGGCGGCGTCCCGGGGTACCCGACGACGACCGGCGCGGAGTCAGGAGGCTCACCAGTGGCTGCCGAAGCTGTTGCCGGTGAAGACACAAAAGGTGCCGCACGGCCGAAGCACGTGGACACGGACGATTGGGGGCGTGTGGATACCTGGGGCGAACTCCAGGGGACAGGCACGGTCGAGTCCGTGCTGTCCAGGCCACGCGGGAAATCCAACTGCCGGCGTGATGGCGCAACAAGTCGCTCCACACGCCGGCAACGCGCGCGCTTGATCGCGGTCGATACAGCGATCGATTGAACGTGCGCGGACTCATCGCCAACTTCAGGCGGCTGAGCCCCGGGAATTCTCCCTGATGGAAAATTCCTTTGTGACGGGCAAAATGCACGTCATAATGGGCCCAGAGTTCACGCAAAGATAAGCGACGGGATAATATAAAAGAACGCAAAAATAACAATATTGACATGACTCATACGGCCTCAAATTGATAGCCGCCGGAAAACCTAACCTCCACGCCGACACGTGGATACTGATGTGCCGAGACTGCGAATTGATAGCCGTGAAGCTACTCAATCAAGACTAGCAACAATGTTTTACCAGTGGAAAAACTACAAGGTATGTCCGATTACAATGAATGGAAATTCGCCATGCAAGTTTACCTCGAACATGAGGACCTGTGGAAGTGTGTACAAGGCGATGCAACGGCAGTTCTCGAAGAGCGAAACATGGCAAAAGCAAGAGATAAGTTAATCTCAGTAGTAGACAAATCAATATACAGCCATATCAGAGAAGATGGAACTCCAAAAGAAGTTTGGGATAAACTCAAAAGTGCATTCGAAGATAAAGGACTAACAAGAAGAGTTGGCCTATTACGCAAACTAGTCACAACACAGCTAGATAATTGTTCCAGTACCAATGAATATGTTACAACAATATGTTCAACTGCCCAGAAACTCGATGGATTAGGATCCAGTGTTGATCAAGAATGGATTGGAACACTTTTACTCGCTGGACTACCGGATAGATATAAACCAATGATTATGGGAATAGAAAGCTCTGGCACAGCAGTTACCGGAGAAGCAATAGAAGCTAAACCTCTATAAGATGTCAAAGTAGGAGAAACGCCAATAGACAGTGAATCAGTATTTTTCTTAAGAAAAAAGTCGTGGAATCCAAAGCAAAATAAGTTTAATGGTAAGCCAAAGTTAAGATGTTTCAACTGCAACAAACTAGGACTTATGTCCAAAGATTGTAGAGCTCCAAGGAGAGCAGGGAATCAATCCAACGTTTGTCAGACTCAACTCGAAGACGATGAAGTAATAGCATGGGTAGCCAAACTACCAGAAACAAGCAACGACGAATGGTACCTCGACTCAGGTGCCACAGAGCACATGACTGCGAAGGCTACAAAGCTGTTCGACTACAAGACACTTGATGGTAAGACAGTAACAATTGCCCACATAGCATGCAACATTGCGTTGAAATATTTCACTGAAATATTTCAGTGCAAGATTTCAGCAAGATTGCTGCAATATTTCAATGCAGCTTTCGGAAGCGGATTTGGTATCTTTCAATGAAATATTCAAAAATACTGCAGCAACATTTCATGAAAGATTCAACGAAATATTTCACAATATTACAATAAAATATTGCAGGGCAAGATTACTGCAAGATTTCTGAAATATTTTCCTGAAATATTCTATGCAACATTGCTGCAAGATCCCTGCAAGATTTGACTGCAAGATTGAGGACAGTCAAAAGCTGCATTGAAATATTGCAGAAATATTGCATTGCAAGATTTCATGCAATATTGCTGCAAAATTTCTGCAAGATTCTTCTGCAAGCTCATGTAAAGTCAAAGGCTACATCGGAATATTGCAGAAATATTGCATTGCAAGATTTCATGCAATATTACTGCAAGATTTGTGCAAGATTCAACTGAAAGACCCTGAGAAGTCAACGACTGCAGTAAAATATTGCAGATATATTGCATTGCAAGATTTCATGCAATATTGCTGCAAGATTATTGCAAGATTCTGCTGCAAGATTGAGGACAGTCAAAAGCTGTATTGAAATATTGCAGAAATATTGCATTGAAACATTTCATGCAATATTGCTGCAAGATTTCTGCAAGATTCTGCTGCTAGATTGAGGACAGTCAACAGCTGCATTAAAATATTGCAGAAATATTGCATTGTAACATTTCATGCAATATTGCTGCAAGTATTGCAAGATTGGACTGCAAGAAAACGAAGCGATATGGCAATGACGAGGTCCGGTGGCGGGGGACAAGTGCGACGCCTATTGGCTCTGCCGCGCCGTTGCCCGCCGAGCGGTTTGGTGATTGTGCCGCGCGTCCACAACATAACAAGCACGAGTGGCACACAATATTTTTGTTGAAATTATGATTAGGTGAGTGGGTGAGGGTTATAAAATGAGCACTTAGTACTCATTTTCAATAGTTCCGGCACCGCACTACACAGCCGTGAAATGTGTAAACCCCTCTCGGGGGTCACAACTTAAATATAACATCCAAGATTTATATTGTTAGAATCCGTGGTGGTCTCGGGGCAAAGCTTTTGCTTCGCGACCCAAGGATCGGTGGTTCGTGCCCGACCCCCCCGAATTTTTTTTTTATTTAGTTGAATCTGATAGAATCATCCAATTTTTTGGGAAGTATAAACTCAACGGACCAAAATGAAAAACTTTTATATTTGAAAATAATTTTCGAAATTCATTTAAGTTTACTTGACCCCAGGGCACATGGGGTAATTCATTCTGCAGGTAGAAATTGATATGATTTTAAATGAATATATTTTCAAGGCATAAGTAACTTGCCAAATCACTTTTTTTTTGTTTATTAGATTGATTCTATCCAAAAGTTTCATAAATTTGACATGTATATATATATTCTTATTGAATTTACAAATTAAATGAATTCAACATGTCTGCCATAAAACATCTGGATAAAATGAATACAATGAACAAGAAAAGATCAATTCACCTCACATAACTATCTATTCAACTTAAAATTCTATTAAAAATATATATTTTTATGATGAATAATCTTAATTCATGTGTAAAATCATTGAATTCTTCTGCAATCATAATGATATAACAATCATAAATAACATTATTCATCAGTGATGGATTCTATTCTCCCTTATGAAAATATTCATGTAATTGCATCTATCAGCAATTAAAGAGATTTTATTTGCCAATTGATTATGTTAATCAATTAAAGCATAAAAACATGTGTTATATAGATGTTTATTATTCTTACACGTGTATCATACATATTAACGTAGATATTTTATTCAAATTGTATTAAATTAATAAATTGTATTAACGTGATTTGGCAAGTTACTTATGCCTTGAAAATTTATTTATTGAAATCATATCAATTTCCACCTGTAGGATGAATTATCCCATGTGCCCTGAGGTCAAAACGTTCAATAAATTTCGAAAATTATTTTCTAATATAAAAGTTTTTTATTTTGGTCCGTTGAGTTTATACTTCCCAAAAAATTGGATGATTCTATCAGATTCAACTAAATAAAAAAAAAATTAGGGGGGGTCGGGCGCGAACCACCGATCCTTGGGTCGCGAAGCAAAAGCTTTTCCCCGGGACCACCGCGCACTCTTACAATATAAATTTCAGATGTTATATTTAAGTTGTGAGTCCTGAGGGGAATTTACTTATTTATCGGCTGTGTAGACATTAGACAACCCTCACCCACCCACCTAATCATAATTTCAACAAAAATATTGTGTTCGACACGTGCTCGTTGTGTTGTGAACGCGCGGCATAATCGCCAAACCGTTCGCCGGGCGCGGCGCGGCCGCCGCGGCAGAACCAATAGGTGTCGCGCTCGTCCCCCGCCACCGGACCTCGTCATCGCCATATCACTTCGTTGCTGCAAGATCCTGAGAAGTCGAAAGCTGCATTGAAATATTGCAGAAATATTGCATTGAAACATTTCATGCAATATTGCTGCAAGATTTCTGCAAGATTCTTCTGCAAGCTCATGTAAAGTCGAAGGCTACATTGAAGTATTGCACAAATATTTCGATGGAAGATTTCATGCAATATTGCTGCAAGATTTCTGAAAGATTCTGGTCGCTTACATTCAATGTGGGAAAATGTATACGAATTCTCACTATGAGACCAGGCGTGAACCCGTGATTCTTTGGACGCGGCGCAAAATTCTTGCCGCCAGACCAGCACACACTTTTATAATACATAATTCCGTCAATGCTGTATTCAAATTCTGATCTTCCGAAAGGAACTATAATATTGCACCAACCTTGCAGAAATATTGATTAAGAGATTTAAAGGGTTTCAAAAAATCGGCTCTCAAATATTGCAGCAATCTTGCAGCAATCTTTCCATGCAATATTTCAAAGTTGTATTTCTAGAATCTTGCAGAAATATTGCATTGCTCCTTGCACTACCGATAGGTGGCGACTCGCTTCTCGCAAGTAAAACTGTATGCCTCTGTCTATATACCAGCATCCACAATGATGGGTACCAAACTCGATTCCAACTCTTATTTCTGAGTCAAACTGGAAAAACTATTTTTGTGGGAGTCTCTACCGCATTCTCAAACT
Organism: Aphelinus atriplicis; assembly: GCA_020882685.1. Classification (NCBI taxonomy): domain Eukaryota; kingdom Metazoa; phylum Arthropoda; class Insecta; order Hymenoptera; family Aphelinidae; genus Aphelinus; species Aphelinus atriplicis. The sequence continues at coordinate 59,688,484 of CM037075.1, read as the reverse complement.
AGAGAGTCATTGAAGAGTTCCCGATAATCTAAAATTATTCACAGGTTTGTCAGCACTGGAATATTGTAGCAATCTTGCAGCAATCTTTCAATGCAATATGCTCAATCATGTTAGTAAAATCTTGCAGAAATATTGCAGTGCAAGATTTCTGCAATATTTCAAATTTTCCTAGCCAATACTGCAATATCTAGTATCAATCTCTAAATGCAATATTGCAAACAGATATTGCTGAAATGTTGCTTGAAAGATTCGGAGGCTGTCGATGAATCGGCAGTGAAATATTGCAGTAATCTTTCAATGTAATAATCATTATAATATTGTTAAAATCTTGCAGAAATATTGCATGAAAGATTCAACGAATGTCGATGAATCGGCAATGAAATATTGCAACAATCTTGCAGCAACCTTTCAATGCAATATTCGAAAGTTATATTTCTATAATCTTGCAGAAATATTGTATGAAAGATTTCAAGGGTGTCGACGAATCTGCAGTGAAATATTGCAACAATCTTGCAGTAATCTTTCAATCCAATATTCATAATCATATGGTTGAAATCTTGCAGAAATATTTCATTGCTTTCTTGCAAGCCGGACATATCAATATTGCAGAAATATTGCAGTGCAAGATTGCTGCAATATTTCAAATCTTTCTTGCCAATATTGCAGCAATATTGCAGCAATATTGCATGCTGTGTGGGTGCAGATCAGAGAAGACTAACAGTCGCAGGACAAGGTAACTTATTAATTTATGCAAAAGTAAACAACACAGTCAAAAGAATAGAGTTGAAAGATGTGTTACATATACCCAAGCTAGGGCCAAACCTCATCTCAGTGAACAAACTAACCAAACTAGGATTCGAGCTAAGTTTTGATAATGATACATGTGAAATTTTAAGCAGCTCCAATTGTATCGTGGCAACTGCATACAAGATAAATGGAATGTATCGGCTTGACACTGTCTCAAGGCTAGCATTAGCAGCATCGACAAATCAAGGACCTGCTGTGGACCCTAATGTTTGGCATCAACGACTAGCTCATCTGAACAGAAGAGACATGATGAAAATGAATCGACTAGTCACAGGTTACTCACTATCCAGCTGCAGCCATGAGACATGTGAAACTTGTGCAAAAGATAAACAAACCAAGACGTCAACGCAAGCCAAGCCTTGCCAAAGCACAGAACTACTACAGTTGATACACACTGATGTATGTGGACCGATGGAGATAAATTTAATAGGAGGCGCCAGATACTTCCTAACCCTCACAGATGACTACAGCCCTTATACTACTATATACTTTCTAAAAGAAAAATCAGAGGTAAAAGATTATTTAGTTATCTACAAATACTTTGTAGAAAATCAGTTAATCAGAAAAAAAAAGATTGTCAGAAGTGACAACGGCAAAGAGTACATAAACAAAGATGTTGATAAGTTATTTAGATCCAATGGAATAAAACATGAAACTACCTGCCCATATTCTCCAGAACAAAATAGAGTAGCAGAAAGAAAAATAGGACAATTGTGGAAAAGGCAAGAACCTTGATGTTTGATGCTCACCTACCCAAATTCTACTGGGCTGAAGCTGTAGCAACAGCCAACTACCTGATCAACCGATCCCCTACCTCAAAAATCGAAGAGCCCACACCGTATGAATTGTGGACAGGGCAGAAACCAGATCTCAGACATTTAAAGGTATTTGGTTGAACAGATATGATGCATGTACCACAAGAAAAACGTCTAAAATAGGACGAAAAATCTACAAAACTGATGTTTATCGGATATGTCGATAACAAGAAATGTTATAAGCTAATAGATGTAAAGACAAGGAAATATTTTGCAGCAAAGATGTGAAATTTATTGAAAATAAGATGATCTACAATGTAAGAACAGAAAATGAAACTATTGTGAACAAGAATGACACCAACAAATTTATTCCATGTCTAGACAAGCCAGAAGAAGAAGAAAGATTACTCGAAGAACGTACAAATGAATTAGAAGAAGCAAATGGACAAATAGACAACATAACCCCACCTAGTGAATCTAGCATGCAAAATGAAGAGAGAGGTAATGACAGTGATGAACAGAGCACCATGAGTGAGGAGTCAAACACCAACAATGAAGATCGAGAAAACGCAAGGCCAATAAGGAATAAGAAATTGCCTCAACGATACAAAGATTTCGTCTTGATAGTAGAAAATATGACTAATGAAATGGAGCCCACTACGGTTCGAGAAATGCTAGCATCAGAGCACAAACAAGAATGGACTGAAGCAATGAAAAAGGAAATGAATTCATTAAGCTTAAACAAAACATGGACCTACAGTGATTTACCGTCAGATAAAAATGCAATCAAGTTGAAATGGGTATTCAAGATTAAAAGAAAGGAAGATGGATCAATTGACAGATATAAAGCTAGATTAGTAGCAAAAGGCTTCATGCAGCAATTTGGAGAGGACTACAATGAAACATACTCACCAGTCATTCGATACAGCACACTAAGATTGCTGATAGCACTTGCAGTTCAATTTAAACTATCAATATTCCATGTAGATGTTGAAACTGCATTCCTCAATGGAGACCTCGATGAGGAAATATACGTGCAACAACTAGAACTTTTTGTGAACAGAGATCATCCAGAGAAGATTTTACGCCTGCACAAGGCTCTATACGGATTGAAGCAAGGATCAAATAAATGGAACAAGAAGTTAACAAATATTTTACAAAAGCTAGGATTCGTGCAGTGTTTGAAGGATCAGTGCGTATTTATCAACAGGAAAGACGGTAATGTATTGATAGTTGGAATATATGTAGATGACAAGATTGTGATAACAAATAATGTGCAATTGAAGGATGAGTTCCTGCGTGAATTGCAAAATACAGATTGTGATTAAAGACTTGGGAGAAATAAAATACTTTCTAAATATCAAAATATCTAGAAGTAACGAAGAAAACCATGTGAAGTTATATCAAGAAAACTATGTTAGCCAAGTATTAGACAATTTCAGAATGTCACAGTGTTAGCCAATAACCACACCACTTGATGCGAACCAAAAACTCACACTAGTTGAAGCAATGAAGAACCCAACCAGTTTCCTTACCAGCAAGCAGTTGGAATAATACTATACCTCAGTCAAACGACTAGACCAGACATTTGCTACGCTGCCTCTGCATTAAGCTCCTTCAATTCAGATCCTAGATCAATACACATGAAAGCAGTAAAGAGAGTTTTTTGTTATCTTCAAGGATCGAAAGAAATTGGTCTACACTTCAAAGGGACCGACAAATCAGGATTAATAGGCTACAGTGATTCTGACTACGCAAATGACATTAGAGATAGAAAATCAATATCAGGATACGTGTTCACCTTCAATAGAGCACCAATCTCATGGGCGTCAAGGAAACAGCATACCATATCAACTTCAACATGTCAAGCTGAATATATAGCTCTATACAAGGCAACTTCTGAAGCTATGTCACTAAGGGAGCTATTGCGAGAGATACATCCAGATTCAGTGAAGGAACCAACAGTGATATTTGTGGACAATCAGGGAGCCATCGACTTGGCCAATACGTCAGCATTCAAGGACAGTACCAAGCACATAAGTACCAAGTATCACTCCATAAGGGACTGCATTGATAGTGGTGATATTGTGTTAAAACATTGTAGCACAAATGAGATGCTCGCTGACTTTCTAACAAAACCATTGTTCGGTGACAAACATAGGAATTGTATGTTAGGATTAAGATTACAAGATTAAGCTGATATTTGTTTGCAATCAATTGAAATTCTAAAGGGAGTGTTAAGTATATAGAATTAAAATTGATTCCTACCTTACCTACTTTGAGAGCGCTCTCTACCAATGCCTCTGTTTATATTATATATGTAGTTAGTCTTACAAAAGCTTTTGTATATGCAAATAAACCACACACCGTATAGGTATAATATTGTTTATCATTATCATTAATTATCTCACCCATCATTTTTCTATCAACAGAAGGAGCTAAAACTGATTTCCCGGACTACCTAGCAACGGTTGCTAGGGATATCAATATTTGCTCTAGATATCAGCAGCATTTGTTACGGGCAATATCTTCTAGATTCTAGTCGATCCTCGCGAGTATTCGGGCCAGACCGAGCATTTACAAGGAATTATAGGGAACTTCCTTTCTTTTCAATGTTCACGTGTTTCAACGATAGATATCAATCAATTATGTATAAATTGTCGATCTTTGAGGGCCAATCCAGAGTGAAGTGGAAAAGGGAAAATTCACAAACTCCACCACATATTTATTTAATGCGACGTTTCGCCAGCTAGGTTCACTGGCCTCATCAGGCAGTTTTGAATGAAAATATAATATTACGTTCGGCGGTGGAAGCAGCCGCACGTAACTCTGGATTGGCCCTCAAAGATCGACAATTTATACATATTTGGAATTATGGAGGGTGCTCAACATAATATTAGATATCAATCAATACATCAATATTTACAGTTATCATACTATCTACAAGATATAAAATTGATCCTTTGGGAATTCTCAAGACCTCGAACTGATTTTCTTCTATCCGTGACTACGGTTCATTCAACATTGTAGAGAGACAGAAATAGATTTGTTTATAAAAACTCGATACCTTGTAGAGGAAAGAATGGATTGAAGTTTGAATCATAACTCAGTATTAGTGTACTTTTGAGAGCTATTCGTCTATTAGAAAGTTAGAAAATTTCGATTGGAGAATTTCGGTAACAATGATCTAGAATTACAGCATAGATCAATTATCTGATTCACAACTTTTTTAGAAAAACAATTCACTAGTTGAAGTAAAGTTTCCTTGAATATATAAATTGCTGCAGTAATTTGAGATTTCAGTATGATTGAATTACTTTAGCTTTTGTTTTCAATAATTAGTCGTTGTAAGCTTCTAGATTGTTCGATAAATATTTTCTTCTTTAGAAAAGTTTGTTACTTTTGTTACTTTTTGAGGAAGATTTTTTTGGGTCCATAATCACAATTTACCACTAGGAAAAATCAAATTTTGAGCTTAGCGAGCAATTCTTCTTGGAATTCGGATAGCTCAAAATTACTTTGAACCTTATGTTTTTCTTCATTCTATCAGGAGATAGTTTGCTTCTTTCTCGTAACTAGTATAATAAACCCTAAAGTTGATATTCCACCACCGATATAAGTAGGTATTTTTTCCCAAAATGTTTAAAGCCCATTTCTCGAGAACCCCCCAAGCGGTCTGCAACGTTTAAATAAAACATATAACGCATATATGTTTCGGAACTGCAGTTTTGAAATTGGTATACAATATTACTTGATTATTTAACATCCAATCGTCTTGAAATTTCAACTGTAGCTTCTCGGACACCTAAAATATTGCAGTATAAAGGTTTTTTGAGGTCAATAAATAGTTCCATTATCCATTAACAATTTGAAACTTATTTAGGAGAGAAAGCTTGAATATAAGCCAACCACCCTTCGCTTTTTTGAAAAAATGACGCTCTCAATTGATTCGTTGTTACGACGCCATTTTGTGAGCTGAATATAAATGAAAAATACTTTTTATGCCTCAAAACATATTCAATAAACATTCAAACCTTCATTCCAATTACATTATTAGCTGCGACAAGAAAATACTTAAAGAAGACCTCTTTTTCCAGAATTTCAAAGTCAACTAACCCCTTGAGTCACAGGAATTAAGAAAATACGAGATATGAGAGAAACCAATGAAGTTGTCTATGTTACCCCGATACTTGATACAGGAGAAATCTGGGTACCAATATGAATATTCTGTACTGCTAACGTGAATTACCCCATACGTTACAATGTATCTAGTAGAATTTATTTTATAAAATATAGAATAACTTTGGAATCAGTCAACTTCCATTCTAACACAAATCTAATTCTCATGATACTCAATAATTTTAAGTTTTAGATTTCCTCCAAATACTTTTCTATCAGAAGATTATACAATAGAATTTTGTGATCTTCATTGTTTAGTTGATAATTATGGGAGACGACTATTATATTCATATTTACTCACACTAATATTCTTTGTATGCAATGTGTCAAAAGTTTCTGTTCTATGAACATGATTTCGCAATTTAGTAGGTTTTTTAGAACAGATCAATTGATCATTGTCCTTCATTTTACAAGTCAAATTCAATCACTCTGCTTTCAATATTTATCAAAGCATGAAAGAGTATAATCAATTCTTTGTTCGATTCATTCCATGTACTAGACCCAATAGACAAATGGTAATGGTGAAGTCATGAAGAAGCTCTTCTGTAACAGACAGCCTCTTATCATTCAACATTTCACATGCGCTGTGGAGCAACATCGATTTTATACAGATGAAGGATAAGTCTCCGGAGGACAAGTTCATTCAAGATAATGGATTTCAAACGATCGGAATTGAATAAAACTCATTGCATCCAAATGAGCTCTAAACTCCATTATTTTGAACTGAAAAATTATATTCTCCCATTTGACAGGAATCGATTCGGCATTCTGTAGTACATATGGGTGATTCCACAATAACACAGGCCGGTCAATATTAATTCCGAAGTTCAGGTCTACGGAGCTGGCTAGTAATCATGCTTGAGCAAAGTACTCGAATAATTTTCCAGGATATTTTTGTGATCATTTGCATAAATCACGTACAGCATAGATTTTCCTCTTTTTGCTATTTCAAAGTGAAAGATTCCTAATGGGGCAAAAATCGACCTCTCAAATCAGACTTTAGAACCCTCACTCTCGTAATCTACGGATTGAAATAACAGGAAATCCAAAAAATTACTGTATGTACGCATGTATGTAAGGCTATTCAATTGGAACGCGGTAACCCTCGGTCAAATCTCCGATCTTCCTGAAATTGGATAGATTGCACTCACAGAACTTTGCACAAACATTTACCGTGGCAAGATGTAATCCAAATTCAATTTTCAGCAAAATATTCAAATATCCCTAGCAACCGTTGTTCCCGTTGCCACGGGAAAGGAGAAATCAGAGGTCAATTAGTCGATGCATAAGACTCGGAAACTTCATTTTCCCATAGCAGCCGTTTCTATGGGAATGAATATTAAGTTGAACTCCATTTCAAGTACTCTCAAGGATACAGGACACGGTAGTATTTGCGTATTTTCTGCATCAGTTGTTATTGATACTAGCTACATCAAACGCGCTGCGCGCGATCTACATGTATGCGTTTCGAAATCATATTTCAATTATTGTTTCCACTATTCTTGACCATAATCGTTTTGACGTACTTATCTCAATTCATTTCATTCTGCGAATTTCTAAAAACTAAATGAATAACCGAACCCTACATTCTTATGACCCAAATAGAAACTGTATTAGAAAGAACTATCGAGCACTGACATCGTCTTCTATTTAAATAGTCCTGAGTTATCGACACTTGAGCTCGCAAGACGATTTCGGATTTTCAACACTGAACTATTCATCAAACCACATAATACATAAAACTTGCAAATCAGACATTTTTACCTAACAGAGTTATCCTATCCGGCAACTGTTCAAAACTGAAAACTAGCCTGAAATATCCACGTGCCATCCATCAAATTCACATAACTACACTTATAGTTTTGAAAATAAATTGTCGAAACTTACGATAGCTTCATCAACGAAACATTTTTTTCTTCCAAATGCTATCACCACCCGGGTATGTGCCTAAATCATCAACGGAACTGACTATCCTAACCCATAATATCTTATCATCGGCTACTCTCTATCTATATACATGTCACTCTGTATCCATATACACTACAAATCACGTGGTTAGATGTATATCAATCAAATCACAAGTTAATGCCTTCACTCCAAAGGCCATCACTTTTCATTGTTATGATACTAGCTACATTCAGACGCGCTACGCGTGATCTACATTTCGTTTACAGTTTACAGTTCACTTTTTCAAAACCTACATTCAAATTTTATCCAGCGTCTGGCAAAAAAGATTTGGTCGCTACAACCTCAAAACGTTCTTTTTAATTCCTAAATCAATAATACGTGCATGAATCTCAAAACTTTCGTTCTTATATTTCTTACTTGCCTGTATTCACTGTCTATATCTATATTTCACTCAACTCGTCACGTAGTTAGGTCTACACCAATCAAATACGAGTTAACTTGCTTCACGCTGACCACCATTACTTTCCATGTAACGATCCTTCTCTAGCAATCATTGCTGGGTAGTTTAAGAAATCAGTCCATTTTTCAATGTCAAAAACACAATCTTCACCTCTACATAGCAACTTTTGTTTATTTCCTAGCAACCATTATTTATTTCTCTGGCAGCTGTAGCTAAAGAAATGCAGTTCGTTTTAAGTACTTTTGAGGAAACAGGACCCAGTAACTTCATATTTTCTGTAACGATTATTGTTCATATCACTAGCAATCATTGTCGGATAGTTTGAAAATCAGGATCAGGTTCGTATGTCGATGGAACAAGACAGGATTTCCATTTTTACATAGCGAAAATTGTTCACTTCCCTAGAAATGGTTGCTCATGGTATGAAAATTGACTAGAAGTTCATTTTTTTCACATATATACTTGTTATGGCCCGGCATTACCCCAGCCAAAAATTAAAATTTGTAAGGTTAATCGAACTTACAGACGCGTCGTATCCAAGCCATGCACAAGTTTCCCTAAGCTATCTAAGTCGAGCCGTACACGATAGCAATGAACCACAAGTATGGCGTGTGTACATAAATGCGTTGAACGAGCGCCGATTAACGGTCGACTATTGTCACGAAAGCGCACGTGGATTATACAATAGCTACGATAGCTCGTGGCTCTGAATCATTAAACGAAGCTTAACCAAACCTGCCATACAAGATTTTTTAACTCTTTTCCTCGTCTTAATATAGGTCGGCCCGATTGTAAGAGAAATAAAGGAGAACTTTTTCCAATGTATTGGCCCAGAGTTATCTTTCGAATTTTCACATCAACATCTTCAAGTAAACGTTGACTCATATTAGGAAATGTATATGATTGATCTCTCTGAACTGACTGAGTTTTCTTTAGTTAATGGGATCAAAACATTTAAACAATGTTGCTAGGGGAAAACTATATTATTTGTTTGAGATATACATATCACAGGTGAATAGAGCTCCTTCATCACCTCGGAAATCAATGTTTACTCATAAAATCAAAGTTCAGTGATTTTAACACTATAAATATTGAATGAACTTATCGTCTCTTGAAAATATCAATCTCAGACCCAGAGAACCCACCTGATTCCGAACTGCGAGTGATGAGTGAGAATAAGAGGAATCAAACAGATTATTATCAGGTTATCTTCAACTTTCTCTACGCATCTGTCTTTCCATCTGTCTGTCCATCTAGCTGACTATTGACGGTGGGATGTGTGGAACTTTGTGATCGATTCCTTACTCACTTTTTGTTTAGCTATAATTTTGATATTCTGTAGATAAACTGATTTTCTAAGGAAATATTGTATTATGAGAAAATCTTTAACGCAAAAAATGTTTTCCATCGAAAATTAGTTGTTCGAAAGATACACAATTTCAAATGAATAAATTGAAGTCAGCTATAAGGGAGTAGCGCATGCGTTTGTTACGCGTCAGCGTTGATGATCATCCAGTGCATCTCGCATTTATCGCGAAGAAACATCATTCCGAGAATACGCTTTGATCTAAACCACTCAAGAGAAAAAAAAGGTTGCATCCATCGTGGGTTGTCCAGTAGAAGTTAAACTCCAAGCATCACTTCTGGAATTTGTTTTTCGTGGGATTTGGCAGGAGCTACTAAACTCGAGTGAACGTGTAACACTCTTCGCCGGCTACTCGTGGACACGTCCACAAGAGTAGATATACTATGCCGATTCAAGCACAGCGCTCTAGTACAGTTTGTGGAGGGGGAGATGATTTGTAGCACAGTTAGTGGAGTGAGATTGGATTTGTAACACAGCGTTCTAGGAAAACCTGTGAGTTGTTCTAGAACGATGTTTTAGAAATGTGTGGAGCGCTATATCTACTATTTTTAGTTATTTATTGACAATCCATATCCTCCTTGTCTAGAGGTCTAGAACATTCCTTGAGGTATTGTTTCATAAGTCGAACGTTGTGGAGGGCACAGCTAACTTTATATGCTCCATTGTGATTTGGACAAACGGTTGCGAGTTTGATCTTATCTAGCAGGGAATAACGCATTTCGCTAATATTTATAACATTGTATCGGAAGCGTTCCAGCCATTTTTCTGAATCGAACCAATGACATATACTTGTTTAAAATCATAAGTGTTCTCGAAGGATCCCGCTTATCGTGTTGTACGCTCGATCTCCAGCATCCTAGGATATTCCGTGATGATGGTGTTCGAGCAAAGTATTTTGTTTCTTGTACTTGTAAGTGAGTCGTGTCCAAGGGAACGGAGGTTTGAATAAATAGGTGTAGGGCTCAGAATTTTCTCTGAGTGAGATGATAGCTGAATCTTTGAGAATATAATCATCGCCTGACTGCTTGAAGCCTTGCATGTCTACTACGTACTCCATTTTGAGAGCGGATGAGTTCTGTGATTAAGATTGAGTGCTTTTATAGTGTTTCCCCCCACTATTAGATAACTTTTCTCACATACCCACTTACTGGATGGTACTCGACTATTCTAACATCGACGGGTGCAATTTTGAGATATTCATTCTGCTTAGAACAATCTAGAACAATCAAAGGCATTCTCGTGATGAATTGATTTTCGTCTAAAAGAGGTTCCGAATATTTAACATAATATGAATTCTGGAAATTCACATACATATCATATAGAATTGCGTATTGGTTACGATCGATATCTAGATTGAGGTAACCATATGGATAATACTGGAAATTTAGGAAGAGTTTCACATTACTATTTCGGCAGTGATCAAAAAGACTTGCATTAGCATTCTTTTGATTTTTCCGCTTAGTTTGCGAAACGGGTATGATGAATCGTGGCTTTTCTAGCTGATTAGATGTTTTCACAGTCTATACATGTTTAGGAGTAGTTGGAAGAGCCGGATACTCAAAAAGCTCCCACGACCGAAAAGACATGGCAATAGGTTTGCTTCGTTGTAATTGGCCAAGTAAGCTAATTTTATACTGGTTGGAGAGAAACACGTATGGCATGAGCCACTCAATTTTAGTTAGTTAAATTTTCCAATCATCCCACTTATCTGCTTGATGACGCATTTTTCTTCTGTGATATCTAACCATCCAGCGTTCTCAGTACTCTGTCGTGGGTTGGAAGATACCCATCCTTTCATAAGACTAGTGAGACCTACATTCATCGACCACAAGTATACAGTGAGCTCTTCGATGGTAAGAGACACAAGTCCTGATGCTGAATCGATATACGAATTTCATCACTATTATTAATGTTTGCTCCAGTATATGGTTGATGAGCATGCACCTCATAGTGCGAGATACTCTCATCGAACGCAATGGGAGAGTGAATGTTTAGAATGTCTCCCATCTTTCCGAAAAAAACCGCTGCCAAGTGCCTCAGCAGTATGCTTTCTCAAAGTATTGCAATTGAACCTCAACTTACATTAATCACCACTCTTTGAGAAAGCAAAATGAACCTCTAACTCATTTTCTTCACTCCATACTACCGGTTGCTAAGGACGTAAACAACGGTTGCTATGGTAAATATCCGAGCTTCGGTGTTCTTACTTCTTAGTCGTCAACAGTTCCGAAAATGGACCTCCAACAGAATTTTCCCACTCCATAGTAACGGTTGCTAAGGACGTAAACAACAGCTGCTATGGTAAATGTCTGAGCTCCGATGTTCTTACTTCTTAGTCATCAACAGTTCCAAAAATGGACCTCCAACTGACTTTTCTCATTCCCTAGTTACGGTTGCAAGGGATATAAACAATGGTTGCTAGAGACATCAATAATGGTTTCTACGGGAAATGTCTCTTTGATTCTTATAGAATCCCATAAATATACAAACTCAAATGGTCATTTATCATGAATTATATGAGAACTTATCAAAAACATGCTAGCAACGGTTGCCATGGAAATAAACAACGGATGTTGCTGAACACCAAACTCAGTTCACATCTTCCGGAGACCGACCTCTGTGCAAAATTTCAGGACGATTGGACTATTTCTTCGAAAGTTATCGAACGACAAAAAAAAGTCAGTCTGAAGCCGAATTTTGTATCTCCATAGCAACGGTTGCTAGAGGAATAAACAATGGTTGTTCCAAAATGAATGTCTTATCGATTCTCATCGATCGTCGAATGAATTGGTGACCCATCCTGCATTGATGATGATTTTTGGAGCTTTTATCAAAAACACGTTAGCAACGGTTGCTAGAGAAATAAATAACGGATTTGGCTGAAAATTGAACTCGGCCGAGATTTTGCGGCGACTAACCTGTGTGCGAAATTTCAGGACGATCGGACAATTCCTTCGAAAGTTATCGTACGACAAAAAAAAAGTGTACGTACGTACATACATACAGACATTTTCGGATTTCCATGTTTTTCGACCCGTAGATTACGAAAATCGAGGTCCCGAAGTCCGATTCGATGGGTCGATTTTTACCCCATTATAAAGCTTTCTCTTTGAGAAAGCAAAACAGCGAAAGAATATGCAACTTATTTTCCACCAGGATTGACTCTGAAGCCGAGCATTTTCAGGAACTGAAGATTTTGTCGTGTTAACGTAACGAGAGTTCGCTGACGACTGATGTCTGACTGCCATGATGGGCTGCTTTTATACCCTTGGTCGCGACAAACGATACCCATTATACGATGGATTTGATACGCAATCTAATTGTTATTGTTTCTCCACGAAAATTAACAGCACGTCCGTTCTGATTAACGACCCAAAGCTGAATGTGATCTATACTGTTAACTGTGATTAGTAAATAAATCACTGGTGTTGGGATTTCAATGATCTCAAAAATTATAAACACAAGTGTCCACAGTTGTAAGTACCAAAGTTTTGATATCTGTGCGGATTGATTATACTTCACTCGATCCACACCGCAATACAGCATCAAGTCCAACGGAGGTTGTAAGTCCCCAAGACTATCAAAATTAACTACATTATTTCCTCGCTTTCTATAAGCGACCCAATGAGTACCCGGGCCGCTCGCGTCATCTAGATTAACTATTGCTGATTCTCAATGCGAGGTCCACTTGATGGTAATGCATTACGCATAAACACACCTTGAAAATTAGGAATGTTTAACTTCCAAGCGTACTCTAATATATCAAAGTTAGATAATGCTCTGTCAGGTAAACTTACGTCGATCTTTTTTTTTCTCCTCAGACCCTCGCTTTTACATGACCCCAAGGTACATACATGGTCCATAACCTTCTTTATATGGTTTCAAGTAGAGACCTTTGCCTAGAGCAATAGCTTCCATAGTCTTGTTTTGTCTATGACTCTCTTCTAACTGACGCTGAGCTGCTTCAGCACCATTGACTGCTTTTGCAATACCAGCTGCTCCACTCGCTAATGCACCGGTAGCACTCAAACCAGCAAATATTGGGATAAGGGGTGATACTCCTCCTATTTTAGATGGAGCTGGTAATTTACGTGGAACTTTTATCTTGCTTTTACCTCCTAATTTCTTGACAGCAGCGCGAGCAGTCTTGAGAGCCGAACTTATAACTGTTTTAGCACATCCACCAGGACCGACTGACTTTGAAGCAGCCCTGATGATAGAACTCAAAACCGTAGACGATTTCTTGGCAAGCCTCTTCTTTTTCCCAAGTCCTGCTTTTCTTTTGAACCCCATCCCAAATCTACTTTTTAGTTTCATCGCGTTAGTAACAGCCCAAGCTGCTGCCTTCTCATCAAATCCCGAGTCCGCTGCACGAACTCTTTCCCAAACTTTATCAGCAAGAACTCTATCCGCTTGATTTCTAACGTTGATATTTTCTGGATTTTGTGAATAAGCTATGTCGTGCTACTTGCAAGCTGCATCTAAAGGATTGATTCCAGGGTCTCCACGAGCTAGACGATCGGATAGTTTTATTTTAGGTCCGCAATACTGATATCCAGGCAAATGAAGCTCAATTGGAAGTTTATTCAATACTCTATTGAGTAAGCCAAGACCTAGTTTGCTGAAAAGTTCATGATGAGCAAAAGAAACTTGGGAATAGTGTAACGATAAACAATCAGTGGGTTTGTCACTACGAATGAATATCGTTTTGATAAACCAATTCCACTTTCCAAAATTGAACTGCCTCCAATATGATCCATAAATAATAAATCATGTGAGATAGATACGATCTTTAAGAGCCATTCCCATCGTCACTGATCTTGGAAGCGAATATAATTTACTGATCAGACGTATTCGTCTAACATTTATATTATCGATTCCACTGCAACATGACGAATGAGTCTAATTATGTTGTAACACACTGAACACATGAAAATATAGTGTTCACAGAAAAACTAAATTCATTTAAAAATGAATGCCCAGGCTAAGGAGATATTAAATTGATACAATACATCAATATTTACATAAATACATAATCTTAATCTGTGATAGAAATACATAATCACAGATCATAACTCTTATCACAATCTGTAGAGTAAAAAACCATAAAAAAACTGCGAAAGACATTGCCGGCGAGTGAGCAATGAAATGCAAGAAATTGGAACAAGAAGGACGTTTTCTCAATGCTTCATTAATATAATCAGTAATGCTTGTTATAATTCTAATCCCAGTGAATAATGTACTTTTAAACATATCGGACATTCATGCTAATGTTTGAACGACACGAAACAGTAATTCAATTCTCAAATCTCAATAGACCAATGATTTTGTGTATAAGCAAGTATAAGCGATGATATAATCTATCAAAATAATTCTGTTTTGAAATGACTGCTCCCTCAAACCCTTACCACGTGGGGCTCTAATACATGGCAGAACTGGCCGTAAAATTAATAGCTGGAAGGAGTGACAGTTTATAAGCTGAACGCTGGAATGAAGGAAAAAGCTCAAATTAAATTTAACGACAGAAAGAAATCGCAAATGAACTGCTGAAAACTCTTCGAACGATAAAGGATTTATGGAACCTTGAAATAAAAAATTTCTTTACTTCCATATGCTCAGATTTGGGCAGTTCTGGTATATAATGAATTTATGTATATCTTTACATACAGAATAATATGTTCAAGGAACAGTATATTTAAAACGAATCGATGTGCCAGGTCAAATATGAATTGATTTCTTTACTTTCATATGCTCAAATTTGGGTAATTCTGGTATATGATGCATTTATGTCCAAAGTCTTTGAATATAGAATAGTATGTATAAAAAAAAGTGCATCGTAAATTCGACAGGAAATTTGATTAAAAAACCAGTACCAAAACGTAAATATATAAACAATAATTAACGAATGTATGTACCGTTAACCTATCGTTACTCGTCAGAAATTTATACTTTTCTTCAGGAAGGTTTTGTAATACTCGATTTGATAATTTTTGATAATCATTCAAGTTTAAGAGTCCCCGATAATCTAAGATTATTCATGTGATTCGTAAATTCTACTGAAAACTCGATTAAAAAACCAGTACCGAAACGTAAAAATATAAACAAATAATTAACCAATGTATGTACCGTTGACCTATCGTTACTCGTCAGAAATTTATACTTTTCTTCAGAAAGGTTTTATAATACTGAATTTGATAATTATTCAAGTTTAAGAGTAGTAGATAAGCAAAGCGGAAACTGGTACAGCTGGGCTGAAATCCGCCTGAGTTTCAACTCATTGCGTGTGTTAAAACTCAGGTGGTATTGGCACAGCTGTGTCGATATCCGCTTTGCGATTCCGATGCCTAAGCTTCACACTACAAAATTATGTAGTACCTCGCATCAGGTTTACTCTCACCCGAAATTGGAATATTGAATTTCCAATTCATATTGTAATTAAAGAAAAATATTCACGTGGGAAGTATTACGAGTTCACTATACCTCCCGTCCGCGCCATCTCTTGGCTGCGTGAGAAACCTGCAGCCGCATTGACTCGCCGCGAGGTGTGGAGTCGCGGAGGTCGCAACGCGGTGCTCATTTCGATCCGAGCCATTGAGCGATTCGGCTGGACCGCGGTCGCGTAAGACTCGTGCGATCTTCGAAGCACTTCCCGGAATCTCGCAGCAATTCGCAACCATCTCCAGGTATACGAACACGTGCTAGCGTACGCGATTGCAATTTCTTGCAATACTACCGCGCAGTGCACCCGCACTATACCGAGATATACCACCGCGCAGTGCGCCCGCGCTATACCGTGATACCACAGCTATCTAGAAACTATAGACATAACCGCGAATTGTGAAAACCACGTGTTGTGGCAGTGTTGGTGCACGCTCCCGATTTAACGAAGTGCAGCCTGTGCAGCATTCAGTGATTGGATTGTGTGGTTTCCTGAGAATTAGTTGCAGTGATCACACAGAGGCGAACCTGCTGACCGGGAACTAATCCACGTGGTTTGAGGTTAACCTCAATATAATATTTTGTTTTTAATACATGAGCATATGTTTTGTAGGTGTGTGTAGTTGTGGGTGTGTGTGTGTGTGTATGTGTGTGTATGGTTATCGATGGATAATACTTTTACTTTTTCAATATTTCCCTTACTTCTACTGCTATTGGGAGTCGGTTCGACTCTCACAATAATAGTATTTCAATTAAATTTCAATCTTTCATAATACTACAACTGCTGAGAGTCGGTTCGACTCTCACAGTAGTAGTATTCCAATCAAATTCATTTTTTCTTCTTGATTCTGCTACTGCTAAGAGTCGTTTCAACTCTTACAGTAGTTGCGTAGTAAAATTCTTCCAATATTTCCATACTTACTGCTGTTGGGAGTCGGTTCGACTCTCACAGTAGTAGTAGTAGCACAATCAAATTTCCATCTTTCATGATGCTGCTACTGCTGAGAGTCGTTTCAACTCTCACAGTAGTAATATAATAAAATACTTACATATCTATACTGTTGCTGAGTGTCGTTTCAAGTTTCACAGTAGTATAACAGAACTTCTCATATACTCACACAACCCGACGGCTACTGAGGATCGTTCCAACACTCACAGCTGTAATATATTTTAAACTCTTCAATATTTTGATAATTCTACCACTGTGAGTCGTTTAGACTCTCACAGTAGTAATATAGCAAAGTTTTCAATAATGTAGTACTTCTTCTGCTGCAGTGAGACTTTACGACTCGCACAGTAGCAGTATAACAGAATATTTTTCCATATTAATGTAATCTTACTACTGCTGGAAGTTGACTGGACATACGTGCACACAGACATACAGCAGTAGTTTAACAAATTTACAACAGTATTCAAATGATTTCCCTGATATTTCTGATTTATTCTATTCGATAATTTTATTGATTGGACATGGTGTATTCCTTGATACTTGTACTGCATTGTAGAGATGACTCAAGTGTTGTGTTACTAAATATATTATATATTGTTGATAACAGTAGTGTGACTGATGTGAGAATTAATCATATCTTTCTGTTTTCAGCCTGTAAGTTATTCTCCGCTGTCTTCACTCTCTGTTAATTGTAAGTATTGGAATGTCTTTCAATCAAAACCTCAATATATAATTTTTACTCATTGTTGTATTCTGTTTCTCAGCATCAACTCATGGATTATCACCAGCGATATTTGAGTGGTGGAAACAGAAATCTGGAGAACAACACCCACCCACATCATCTGAAGTACACTCTATCCTCGACGAACAAGAAACATTTATCCAACTGCAAGAAAACGCATTGGATTTAAGATCTGCAGTTCTCGAACAAAAAGAGGGACAACTTAGATTCTCAGTTTGAATTTCACGAAAGAAAAGAGGACGGTATAATTCGAAATCGTGTTTGTCGTCTGAAACGACGCAAGACCTCTTCAACTGTTAGTTCCAGTTCAGGACATTGCAAAACTTGTTCTTGTCAGAAGACAAACAATACACATCTTCGGTGAGTTTTTCTGGTTAAGAATTAATTCTATCGAAAGAATTGTGTGGAATTAATTCTTAACCAGAAAAATTGATAGAAAGAATTTTAGCAATTGATATTTTAAGTAAGTGAATAACAAATAGAGATACTTAACAGTAGAAAATTACTTCACAGATAATGCAGAATACTACACCTAACTTTATCACATATCCATATACCTACAAAAACTCAATTCTCCTTAATGGCGAATCAGTTGAAAATCATTCAAATACAAAGAAAAATACAAAGCTTTCTCTTTGAGAAAGCAAAACTGTAAGTATTGAATTAATTTTGCAATTTTAAAAATACGCTAGTTTTATAAAAGTAATTCTATTTTCAGTCTGTTCGAGTCTTCAAGTTGAAACTATCTGAAGGAAAATCTGATATTTTAGAAGAAAAGTCGAGTTTTGATGTAGCCAAAAAGTTTATGAAACAGATGGGGTCTAATCAACGAATAGGACGAAGGAAATGTAAGAAAAAAATGGACAAACTGAAGAAACAGGTAGTACAAAATCAATCCAGACGTTCTAGCAAAAAAAAGAAAGAAGATAATTCTCAGGAAAAAAACCAAGTGCTATTGAAAAAAAAAAGTCCTGAAATTAATGAAAAGGTTCAATTTCTTCAAAACTATACCATTCCGAAGAAAGTTTCTATTACAACTCCAACTTGTACGACTAAATCAAAATCTATGTTTTCACCGATAACACCACCTGAACATTAGTTAAGAATTGGTATTATAAAGGAAAATCCAAAGGCAAAGAAGAAATTGACAGGTTCTTTCAATGATGAACTCCGTGACTTCATAGTCATACAATCACCGTTAGCTTCCAGAGAGTATGCTAAATAATCATCGTTTAATTATAACACAGACTAATTTTAATACAATTGATTCATGTTTTACATATTTCAATGTTCCAGAATCTCATGGATGATGAAGCTGACTTGGTGTGACTAATGAAGATTTAGTTTATAAAGTGTCAAAATTTACTCATTTGTTATAATTCTAGTATTTGCATTCTAGCTCAGTAAATCTTACGAGAGTTCCAATTTTTTGTCACTAATATTTGGATTTTTGAAGTTCCTAATAGTTAAAAAATGATAGTTTATCAAAATTATTGCAGTTTGATCATTTTAAATGATATTCTGAGTCTTATATAATTCATCTAAGATTGAATAGTTGAACTTAAGTTGTTCCATTGAGATTTTCCATACAACATATAATATCTAGATTATCATAAGTGATAGTACATTATTATCAATGTAAGAGTTTGTAATTCTTTTGTTCAATAAGTGATGTTATACTTACGATTAGAACATTATTTATTTATTGATTTTGTAGTTCTTATGTTCAATAAATTTATAAAGAAGGAGAGAGTTAACGGAGGAAATTACAAATCTCTTGTATTTCGAAGAAATATGTCGCAACCAATTCTATTCCAATTACACGACACTCGATCTGTCGACATTCACAATCCTCCGAAATACAAGTGAATGGTTGATCTCCACAGGTAAGAAGCGTGGTTGGGGCTTCTCTCTCTCTCTCTCTCTCTCTCTCTCTCTCTCTCTCTCTCTCTCTCTCTCTCTCTCTCTCTCTCTCCTTCTCACCGTATTTGATTGGAAAGTGGTTTTAATAATTCAAATCATAGATTTTATATCAAATTATAAATTTTATTTTCAACTATACATTGAAAATACATTTCCATTAATTTCTGTAGGTTTTTGAGATAATATCATTGCTTTATGATGTATGTCAGAATCACCTGTATCAATTGACTCTAGCTGATTCTCTCGCTGCTTCATCATCCATTTTTCTCGGGTTAGTATATTCCTCACAGCATATACAGACTTTTTACGAAAAGGATGATCCAAACAAGGGAATGTACTACTTCCCAAATTGTTCAAGGAAGGGCAACAGACATCCAGTAGATCAATTACAGTTCTGAAATTGATTTATTGAGGAACATTCATGACAAATATTTCGAGGTAGGTAAATAATATAGAAAATATATTCACTTTCCATGGAAATGTTAATCCGACCAAATCTTCTCCAGTCTTTCCACATAAATTATTTTTGGATCCGTCAAGTTTTCGCGTAAGACTTGAGATGATGAATCATAGGGAATATAGCCCCGATTCTATGGTATTCCATGGAAATTTCTTTCCAATTTGTTAGTAGACTTCTCTTCATTCAAAAGTTTTGTCCATTTACAAGGTGGTAGCAGCAAACACACTACTGGAAATTTTGTAGAATCCTCAAGCGGGATTATTGCAAATTCCTTAGGTGCAAATGTGTTTGATCCCTGATTCCAGAGATCCTCAAAATCAACCACATATTCTGCCAACGAGAAGAAGCGACTAACTGCTACTGTTACTGTGAGTAAACTGAGCTCAATCCTGTTCGCTACCTCTATTTATAGTCGATTTTTTGTTGTCATATTATTTGAAATATTTACATAGTCAATGAGTATATTACGTAGCATCGAACTTAGGCGCTATAATAGCTATATAGGTAAGGTCGACAACAGTGTATTTCGATTCCGCGCCGGACGCCGAGCGTCAGTATGTATAGAGCAGGCTACACGAGTGCACGCGTGTGAGCTTCGCTACAGCTTGCCCCGACTCAATAAATTATCAGTTCTTCCTACTTTTGTCAAGTTATTCAACCTATTGAATTCACCCACTCTAAGTATCCGCTACTCCAAATAAAATTTTTACCTCCCACTCACGTTTCTGATAATCCAGAAGTTTTTTCTGAAATTCGTAGATGTTATAGATAATTTTCCTCCTCTTACTTGCGTTTCAAATAATATAGAATCATTTCTTGAAATTCGCGGATGAAACGTATATAAAGAGCGTCGAAGGTTGCAAGAGCGTCAATTCAGCTCCGCTGGTCGTTCAAGAAGGACGTTGCCTGAATTCTAAGCTAGTGTTTCACAAATCTTCATTATTTCTACAAATTCATGTGTCAGTGTGTATAAGGAGCTCCAGTTTTCAGTGAATACAGAATTATTTCTTGAAATTGTTGGATCAAAGCGCATATATACAGAGCATCAGTGGTGGCTAGAGCATCAGTTCAGCTTTGCTAGTCGATTGAGATAAATGTTGTTGGGTTCTAAAGTCAATGCTTATTATTTCTAAAAATTCCTGTGACAGTAAGTATAAGAAGTTCCAGTTTTCGAAGAAATTTTGAATCACTTCTCGACGTTGATGAATGAAAAACATGTATAAAGAGCATTGATAGTAGCTAGAGCTTCAATTGAGCTTCACCAGTCGATCGAGATGGATGTACGACAGGTTCGTAGACCAATCCTTTTTGAAATAATACAGATTCTCTGTAACGCTTATTGATTCTGAAAATTCATGTGAGGGTGTAAATATAAGAACTCCAATCGTGTTTAGTCATCAGTTCAGTGCTGCGAGTCAATCAATACGGATCGTTTGAGTTACAAGAACATTTACTAGAATTTATCAATCAATCCTTTCAATTCGCTAAGAAGAGTTTCAATATAAGGCTTCATCAGCATGTCGTCTTTACAGTATTTTGAAGTAAATGTAAAGTTGCTTCAGCGATCTCTTAAACTTCATTCAGCTGATGCTGACGATGACGATCTACAAAGATGGTTACAGATGTCTACGGAGATGAGCAATGATCTAGAAGATCTTATAAATTCTATTGATTTTGATAGATATAAAAAAAAACTACAGACATTGATGACGCATGTAATATGGATTAAAAATCAACTTCAAGACCTGCTTCGAAAAACTGGTGTAGAGCTTCAAGAAGAGCATTCATCAGAAGCAGATAAATCAAGAGTTTGTTGGGATGACATGACTTCTGCATTCAAGAAACGTATTCAGTCTGGAGTCATCACAAACCTAGGTCATAGGAATATTGAAAGTTTCTTAAATGATGCTCGTGTGTTCTTTGGGAAAAAAATTTTTGATACTTAGAGAAATTCGATGCACTTAGAGTGAGAGCAGAGCTCTCGGCAGAATATATAATCCAGAAGAATGATATCGAGACAGGTGATATGAAATATTTCAACACTACTAGTAAGTCAGTGTATCAAACAACAAATTTGGAAGGATGGTATAATGCTCATATTCGACCTACATTACAGCAGATGGAAGAATTCGAGGAACAAGGTTCAGGATGGACTCTCCAACAAATCCTGTTTGACGATCGATATAAATCAGTGCGAACGAATGCAGGGTAGCTCTTACATCCCTCTACCATCATACATTCAAAATAAACGTGCTTGTGTGAATGTATGTAATATGAATGATAACCAGTACTTCAAATGGGCAATATTGTCAGCTTTGCATCCTACTGAACGTAATCCTCAGCGTATAAGTTGTTACAAAAAAGTATGAAGATGAATAGAGGTGATATCAGTATGTGTTCCAATCGATACGCCATTGCTAA
Source organism: Aphelinus atriplicis (assembly GCA_020882685.1). Taxonomy (NCBI): domain Eukaryota; kingdom Metazoa; phylum Arthropoda; class Insecta; order Hymenoptera; family Aphelinidae; genus Aphelinus; species Aphelinus atriplicis. Next base: position 59,666,076 of record CM037075.1, on the reverse strand, counting down.
CAACGAATATATGACGGTTGGTTACAATCCCAATGTCAAAAAGAAGTATTTGATTTACTTGGACGCAAATAACCTCTACAGATTGGCAATGAATCAACACCTTCCGGAAGGAGGTTTTGAGTGAGTAGATGATGTTCCTTCAACAACCTTCTTTCTCAATGTTCCTTATTATGGAGAAGTTGAATACATTTTGGAAGCTAGCTTCGAATACCCAGAGAGTTTTCACAACGAGCATAAGGATTTACCGACGAATAAATTCGGGCTCGGTGGACTATCCCAAAGTGATATTGTGAGAAAAAAATTCCACGCTCCCCGGGCTGGATTTGAACTATCGATCTCCTGATCTCCGGTCAGTTGCGTTACCAACTACGCTACCGGAAAGACGGCAGCTCTCCACATCCTTGGAGCATGAATTTATTTTCTTGCAATATCACCTATATACACGATCAAATTCGATCGTTTTTTGAATCTGCACGATCAAGGTCCGATCGCATTATTACAGATTCCCTTTTCACCTATTTTATTCCCCCGCCCTCCCCCCGTCCCCAGCCCAACCTATTGGGCTACTACATCTTTCCACCCGAAGTAGTATTTTACAAATAATTATTTTTTAACGTCCACATATTTCAAACGACGAATAAATTCGGGCTTGGTAGACCATCCCAAAGTGATATTGCAAGAAAAAAATTCCACGCTCCCCGGGCTGGACTTGAACCAGCGATCTCCTGATCTCCAGTCAGTTGCGTTACAACTACGCTACCGGGAAGACGGCAGCTCTCCGAGCGTGGAATTTTTTTCTCGCAATATCACTTTGGGATAGTCCACCAAACCCAAATTTATTCGTCGTTTCAAATATGTGGATGTTAGAAAATAATTATAAGGATTTACCTCTCCTTCCAGAACACAAGTCTCCTCCAGGTTAGGAACAAAAGAAGCTGTTGACTACTCTGAGTGAGAAAGAATGATACGTTTTACACTATCGTTTATTTAAACAAGCAGTCCAGCTAGGCTTGAAAATCAAGGAAATACATCGCGTGTTGAAATTCAGACAGAGTTCATGGTTAAAGACATACATTGACTACAACACGCAGAAGAGACAAGAAGCTGGTAATGAATTTGAGAAGAATTTCTTTAAACTCATGATAATGCCGTACACGGCAAAACCATGGAGAATGAGAGAAAATACTTGAATATTAAGATAGTATTTCATTGGGATGGACGATATGGTGCCTCTTCCTATATAGCTAATCCGAATTTTTAGAGCTGTTCTATTATTGATGAAAATCTAGTCATCATTCAATTGAATCAATCAGAAATCACCATTCGAAAACCTATATATATGGTGGACTTCCAGTGCTCGATTTATCCAAAGTTCATATGTATAATTTTCACTATTGTAACGTACCTATCGGTTTTAGGTACGTTTGGGCATTTTTTTCACGGTCGCCAGATATACTCGTGGTATATCAAGTATTTGAATTTACTTTATAATGAAACGTTATCATTGAATAAATTGCCATATATTATATTCATCAAAACGAAGTTGCAGGGTTTCGTACAGGACACTCACGTATGTAGATTGTGTGTGCGTATTAATTGATTCTTAACGTGGTCCCCGTAGGCAAAACCATGAATATAGAAAAAAAAAATATTTAGAATTCTCTCCTATTTGGTATAGCGCAAAAAATCAATTAAACCAAAAGCAAAAGTATTTACGTAATTAATTTTAATCATACTCGAAGAAGTTAGCTCTGGGAATTAAAGAAAGAAGAGAACAAAAAACAATTCATTATTTGAAATGCTCCACGTATATTGGTGATTATTTATTCACCCAAAGTCTTATTTGCTGTATGTCTTTTGGATAACATTCGTATTTTATTTTCAATCAATTACTCATTTTCTGTTAAATTTTAGCTGAAAATACTATATTTTCCCCAAGTTATTCCTTGGGATTCATTTATTATCAAAAGATAAATAATCGTGAAGTGAGGGAAAAAAAACTAAAGCGAAACAGTAATCGAGTATACCTTTAATAAGAAAAAAACGAAAAGAGTAAGAAAAGAAAATTGTTGTGGGAAATGTGATATAAGTCCCAATTGAATGCAATTATTTATTTGCACCCGCAGCTGTGGTTCAAGCTGCCACAAGATCTCTTGACTTTATTGGTAAAAAAAAGAACAAAATTTCAAAGGAAATATTATTATTGCTAATATATGCAAAATTATTCAAAATTGAATTTTAATGTTAATAAGAATATTTTAAATCACTGTAAATTACTCTGCACCTTGCAGAAATCAGTTGCAAATACTCAAAAAAAAATTTTCCTCAAAATATTATTATACTATTATAATCTAAGGTGTATAAATAATTCTTATAAGAGTAAAAAAAAATCAATCTCAAATAGTACTATACGGTACTACACTTGTAAACGATGCTATTAACGTAACAGGGAAAAAAAACAATCTCAAAATAATACTATGAGGTGCTCTTAATTTTATAATAAATGGGAAAAAAGAATTATTTGAAACTCAAATTTAATCTAGTAGTGGAAAAGAAGCTTTATGCAAGTGTAAAGTCTGCCACACTATAGCTGTATAGGGTCTACGAGCGTCGAGGCAGTCTCTCAGAAAGTGGACTATATATGCGCCGAGTGTATATCTATATATACTCCCCAGTCCCCACGTGGCCGCGTGCACGGGGAGAAGAAAGGGAGGGGAGTCGCGCCGCCGAGAGAGCGACTAGTGCGCGGCCGGCTGCAGGCACTATAGCTACAGCAAGCAACTGCCTCGCGACTGCTCGCGGGGGCACCAGCGCTCCCCCGCGACGGCGCTCGAGGCAGGCCAGCTGCAGGCACTATATACAGCAAGCGACTGCCTCGCGACTGTTAAGTAATGTCATTGTATTAGAACTTCTGTTGTTCCAAATGACTTGAAAATTTGTGAGCACGATAAGGGAACCCTAGCAATGCTGATGATCAATCAGAATTGCCAAAATACGAACTAATTAATTTGAAATAAATTAATAATAGTCATCGTATCGCCGGGAAAAACGCAAGAGAGAAGTTTTTCGGCATAAAACTTCCTTAAAGGAGATTATTTATGTAACCAGAAATTGTAAATTGAATTGAATAGGGATCGGGTGAAACCCATTTTTTCACTATATAGGCTGTATGTGGTATGGGTTGGGACAACTTTTAGTACCCATGTGGTGTGGGGCTTGACGAGCGAACTCCCAGGGTTAAAAAATAGAGGCTCCAATTGGTAATGTGGAGTATTTAATGTGCTCCAATGACCTCGGAAATAATTTTTTTATAAAATTCAGGCAATTTGCAGAAAAAAGTGCCTCATTCAGTTTTTGCCTCAGAGGTCATTTTCAGGGTGTAAATGAAGGTTGAAAATGCCTCTGAAAATGCACAAACAGCAAAATCAGCAACTTTGCCTATTTATTAAGCAGGGTTAAAGAGCTCGAAAAAATCTAAAAAAATTCTGGGATATCGGCATGATGCCCTAGAACTCACAAAAAAAATTTTGAGCCAAATCAAATTTTTTCATGTTCGATCCCACAGAGAACTGCCCATATATATGTATCTATCAATCAATACATTGATACTATACTGCAGAAAAGTAAGAGAACTACATGAAGACAAAACCATGAGATACACTGTACGTGCACTGTATTCATATGCAAAAACTCCTGCATGAGAAAGCACAAATGAGCTGCAGTGTTGTAAATCTGTGGCACTTGCTGATGTAAACAACTACAGTAAAATCGCGCGCGAACCGCGGGCACGCATATGTATAAGCGGGCCAACGACTACATGCGCAGACACGCACCGCGCATACGTCTCGAGCGCGCTCGAAGGGGGCACCAGCGCTCCCCGCGCGCGAGACTCGCGGCACCTTGCGCCTCGAGTCAGCTCCCCTCCCTTTCTTCTCCCCGTGTGGCTATTACATAACCCACGCGCGTATACCGGCTGATACCAGGCAATCTTGGGAGCTTCGCAGCAAATTCAAAAACGCTTTTGGACGGTCCAGCGTTATATCTGCGGATTCCTTGGATTTTTGCGAATCTTATGAAAAAAGATTTACCCCGATCCAAGCATTTTTGGGATTTTCCTGGGTGGAAAACTGATGTTGGGAATTATTTTCATGTTTCACAATAGTGAAAACCACTTTCAGTGCCCAACGTACAGGAATATGCCTGCAAAGTGTTCAATTGTGCTCTGTGTACCTTTTCAATTGTTGGGGTGCAAGGAATTATCTCCAAGTATCAGCACCTGTGTTGGTCGCCAAGTGTTTGTGCTTAGTGTATAGGGAAGTCGCCACTGCCAGTGTGGGTACGCATGTGGATAGCGGCCTGTGGATAGCAGGTGCCACAGCTTTTAATTCATGGCTTCCCTCGCCAACAATATCAGCACATTGTAACACTGATTGGCTTAACATACCCACTATTCCTTTCCTGTGCGCATGTTATTTTCCCAAGATATTATTGGAGTTGAGTTTTACTATCAAAAGTGGCACTCGACAAACTTGTAGTTTTATATTAAGCAGAATTTGTATATCTATTATTGATTTGAATTGGATTTTGAAGTTTTCAGGTTATTTACAATCAAATTGTCTCTACTGGAACTCGACAAACTTGTGATTTCATATTAGCACAACTCATGTATCTATTATGTTATTTATATTCAAATTTTATCTCTACTTTGCCTTTACATTGAGGAAGGCTGATTGCCAAACACTGTGACATGGGAAATTGTTGCCAAACACGTCAACAACATTGAGTGCATTGCAACCTTAATGATTTTCAGCTAACGCATACTCTTTTCCCCCAAGTCATTGGCGTACCACATCCCAAGGTGTTATTGGGATTATATTTTTTGGCAACAAGTGGAATTCAACAAGCGTCTCATGGATATTTACCTCTAAGTGCAAAATAAAATTTCCCAAATACTTTTAAAGCTATTTCAACTTGAGTTTACTTTAGTTTGATAGTTCCAAGCTGATATTGGATTTTCTACCAACTGGGACTGTTGGCGCATAGCAATCCATGATAAGTTTTATCAATACCACTCATTTTACATCAGTGCAGATTTCTTATGAAAATCTTATTCTATTTTAATACTTAGAAACAACAAAAAGGAACCATTTGCTTTGACGTATCCTGGTTTTTACTTTACTTTAATACTGACCAATATGCTTAATATTTGAGTTATATTACTATGTTATAGTCAAGCACCTTTGGAATATCTCTTAGTATAACCTTTTGCGCATCCTCCTTGTTATGCTTATATTTAGTAATATTATTTTTGTCATGAGGAGCTTGGAAAACTTTTTCACTTATTATTATTGTGGGGGTACTTAAAACTAATTCATGGACTTATTCTAGAGTGATATGATTGTGAGGCGATTATGCATGTCATGAGGTGATAGACAACACAGTGTGGATGATATATTCGCATCATTCACTTTCACACCATTGCTCTCACCTCTGATATAATTATGAAAAAAAACTTTAATAATTGGAGTCGCCAATATCACAATAAATACTTGTATAATTTTATTTGTACATGTATGTACATGAATATATTTAATGTTCAATCCACTAGTGTGGTAACTAAACATAATTATTTATAATTTATTTTATAATGCTACTCCAAGCATTTTTGGAGAGCCCAAACAACAAAAGTATCAACAAAAAAAAATTATTTAAATTACAATTGTTGGAATTATTTCCAACCCCAAGAAACAAGAATTTTGGAATAGCCAAATTAGGTTTTAAGTGAAGACAAAGAAAAATTATGTTACCCCAACTCATGAGAAATTTATTTTGCTCGAAATATTCCCATCGTGGAATATTATTTCAAGCTATAATTTCCTGAGTGTTGTTGGGTTCGACGAATCAATCTAATCCGACCGAGGTCGAGACTATTTTGAATTCGATCGATTCGAGGGACACAGTCACCTCGGCCAATGTAAACATTGGCGAGAGCAAGACTTTGGAATTCCAAAGTCACACAAAACGATCACGCGATTTCGAACGGCGAGCGAATTTCTCGACCCGGCCCCACGTTGGGCGCCATTTGTGAGGTGGCCCCCGCGTACCGGGGCGACCTGGATACACGGGGGTTCATGTTCACGCGTTCTCGGCTCGACGGACTTTGCGAGTGTACTCGCGCGCCAGCCGCCGTGAGGGCGGCGCCCATCGAGTCGAGTGATAGGCGGAAGGGGGGGTGGATGCTCGGGGTCGTGTCGAACCACGACCCGGACGATCCTGGATGGCCCGGCTGAGGTTCTCTTCCAGGGGGGCACTTGGGACGAGGGGAATCGCGCCACAACCGCAATGATTACGCGTGATCGGGGAAGTTCAAGTACCGAAGCTTTATTTGGACTAAGATATAATACAAAATCCCCAACGGTGGTGTCGAGCCACACACCGTCGGATACTCTCCGCTGAGAGACGCAATAATAATTCTTCCCCGAAGGGCTACAAATCGCGAGGACGCGAGCGCGACGCGGACACGGACGCGACGCGATCGCGGGCAAGCTCGCGGGTCAGACACTCGCACTCACGCAACACTCAACCTCCTACCTGCCGAGCCGGAGCTGGAAGCGGCGACGACGGCGGGCCTCTGCTGGCGGCGTCCCGGAGTACCCGACGACGACCGGCGCGGAGTCAGGAGGCTCACCGGTGGCTGCCAAGGCTGCTGCCGGTGATAACACAAAGGGTGCCGCACGGCCGAAGCACGCGGGCACGGGCGAGTGGAGGCGCGTGGAGACCTGGGGCGAACTCCAGGGGACAGGCGTGGTCGAATCCGTGCTGTCCAGGCCACGCGGGAAATCCAACTGCCGGCGTGGTTGCGCAACAAGTCGCTCCACGCCGGCGGCGCGCGCGCGCTCGATCGCGGTCGATACGACGATCGATCGCACGTGCGCGGACTCAGCGCCAACTTCAGGCGGCTGAGCCCCGGGAATTCTCCCTGATGGAGAATACCCTTGTGACGGGCAAAATGCCACGTCACAAAGCAAAGTAGAGATAATTTGAATATAAATAATTTGGAACCTTTACTTTGTGCTCGATAGTCAATTTTCTATAACTAAAATACAATTCGAATTCACAATAGATGTACAAATTTTGCTCACTATAAAGTTACATGTTTGTCGAGTGCCACCTTTGCTAATAAAATTCAACTTCATTAATAGTCTGAGAAAATAATGTGCCCACCATGAAAAGGGATGGTTGTTATCCTAAAGTATGTGAGGTGGCCCCCGCGTACCGGGACGACCTGGATACACGGGGGTTCACGTTCACGCGTTCTCGGCTCGACGGACTTTGCGAGGGTACTCGCGCGCCAGCCGCCGTGAGGACGGCGCCCGTCGAGTCGAGTGGTAGGTGGAAGGGGGAGGATGCTCGGGGTCGTGTCGAACCACGACTCGGACAATCCTGGATAGCCTGGCTGAGGCTCTCTTTCCCGGGGGGCACTTGGGATGACGGGAATCGCGCCACGACCGCAAGAACAACGCGTGATTGGGGGAAGTTAGGCACCGAAGCTTTATTCAATTAAATATAATACAAAGAACCCAACGGTGGTGTCGAGCCACACACCGTGGGACACTCTCCGCTGAGAGGCGCGAACAATGGATAATTCCCCGAAGGGCTACAAACAATCGCGAGGACGCGAACGCGGCGCGGACGCGGACACGGACGCGATCGCGGGCAAGCGCGCGGGTCGCACACACTCACACAACACTCAACCTCCTACCTGCCAAGCCGGAGCCGAAGCGACGACGACGGCGGGCCTCTGCTGGCGGCGTCCCGGGGTACCCGACGACGACCGGCGCGGAGTCAGGAGGCTCACCGGTGGCTGCCGAGGCTGCTGCCGGTGATGACACTAAAGGTGCCGCGCGGCCGAAGCACGCGGGCACGGGCGAGTGGAGGCGCGTGGAGACCTGGGGCGAACTCCAGGGGACAGGCACGCGGGAAATCCAACTGCCGGCGTGATTGCGCAACAAGTCGCTCCACGCCGGCGGCGCGCGCGCTCGATCGCGGTCGATACAGCGATCGATCGCACGTGCGCGGACTCAGCGCCAACTTCAGGCGGCTGAGCCCCGGAAATTCTCCCTGATGGAGAATACCCTTGTGACGGGCAAAATGCCACGTCACAAGTATATTGCAATGTGCTGATACTGTTGGCGAGTGAAGCCAAGAATTAAAAGCTGTGGCACCTACTATCCACATGCGTATCTACATTGGCATTGGCGACTTCCCCAAACACTGAGTACAAACGACACTTGGCGACTGACATATGTGCTGATACTTGGTGATAATTCCTTGTCCCCATCAATTGACAAGGTGCACAGAGCACAATTGATCACTTTGCAGGCATATTACTATACGTTGGGCACTGAAAGTGGTTTTCACTATTGTGAAACATAAAATAATTCCCAACATCAGTTTCCCACCCAGGGAAATTCCAAAAAGGCTTGGATTCGGATAAATCTTTTTTCATAAGATTTGCAAAAGTCCAAGGAATCCGCAGATATAACGCTGGACCGTCCAGAAGCGTTTTTGAATTTTCTGTGAGGCTCCCAAGATTGCCTGGTATCAGCCGGTATACGCGCGGGGGTTATGTCATAACCACACGGCCACGTGGGGACTGGTGAGTATATATAGATATACACTCGGCGCATATATAGTCCACTTTCAGAGAGACTGCCTTGACACGCGCAGATCCTTGACGGCTACAGTGTAGGAAGACCTTTTTACACTTGCACAAATTTTCTTCTCCACTACTAGAATAGACTTAATATTCAAGTAATTCTTTTTTCTCATCTATTATAAAACTAAGAGCACTTTATGGCAGTATTTTGAGATTGTTTTTTTTGTTACGTTAATAGTATGGTTCACTCAATTAATACTGTAGAGTACTATTTGCAATTAAATTTCTTTTTACTTTTATAGTAATTATTCTTACATGTTACATTATAATATTATAGTAATATTTTGAAATTTTTTGAGTACTTTCTACTAATTCCTGCAAAGTACAGAGTAATTTTTGTTGTTGTTATTTCCCTTTTACATTATAGTGATTTAAGATATTCCCATTAGTATTAACATTTAATTTTGGATAATTTTGCATATAATAGCAATACTAATATTTTCTTTGAAAGTTCGTTTTTTTCACCGATAAGGACAAAAGAGCTTGTGGCAGCTTGAACCACAGCTGCGCGTGCAAATGAATAATTTCACTCAACTGGGAATATATGAAGCCTTACAACATAAGTGTGACAAATTTAGTCACCACAATAAAAAGTGGATAAGCCACAAAATAGAAGTGTGAAAGTTACAAATAAACAATTGTGACTTATATTACAAAATATAGTGCGTTTTCCCACAACAACTTTCTTTTCTTTCTCTTTTCGTTTTTTTATATTGTCACTGGCTCATGACCATTAATGATAATTATTATTAATAATACTCAGAGCGACACGAGAGAGTGCAATTTTGCCCGGCACTGATGCTGAGCGAGTTCTCAGAGTCGTGTGGTTCTAGGGTTCGGGTGGTGAATAGGGGCCACAGAGAACCCTCGCGTAATAAAATAGAAGTTTATTCACAAGCAAAGGGGTACATGATGTTAGGAAGGGACGCGGCGCGGTCGAGTGAGAGAGAGAGAGAGAGAGAGAGAGCAATGCGGAGAGACCAACCTGGTTGTAGCTGCTCGTATAAGGAAGCCGTCGGAGTCGGCGCTCAGTAAAATGCCGGCCGTCGGCGTCCGGGCCTCACTGTAGCCGGGTCGGCGCTGACGCCGGGGCACAGGGCACAAATACACAAAAGGGCACGAAGGGTCGCGGCGGGTGATCGAGCCGTTGCTCGATCGATTACGCTTCGGCACACACTGAAGATTCGCGCGCGGCACCTGTAACTGCCGCGCCGCGGTGTTGATGTCGCGATCTCTCTGTCTCTCTCGCGATGTCTATGTCTCTCTCACTCTTACCTTTTCGAAGCGTCGGCTGCTCAGCTACGCGGCTGTATGCTTCGCCGGCGCTATGTATTAGAAATAATACTGTTTGCTGGGATAGGTAGCCTCACGGTACAAAGTACCCGTGACAATATCAGGTGGCGCGTCAGCGCCACCGACGACAAGTATGCGCAGCAAGCGCTCGTGGGGACGCGACTAGCCATTATATACAGCCCAATGTCGTGTTCAACCTCACTTTTTTAATTATTTTTGTTTTACCGCTGTCCTGCAGTCTTGTAACAGTTATAAGCAAGAACTACGGTCACTTACGATTACTTTTGTCAGAAAAGTTCCATCGAAATCGCTTTGGTTATATTCGAGAATAAAAGATTGAATCGGCTAGCAGACGGAGTGCGCGAGAGCGCTTGAAAATTCGTCAACATTTCAAGATTTCAAGAGTACGCTATAGATATACACGCAAGCGAGCGAGCGAGCGCCAGCGGTGCCCAGTGCTGAGAGGGTGACGGCCGGTGAAGTTGGTTACCACTGCGACCGGTCGACTGCGCATGTACTTATATTTTGCACGCTCTCTCTCGCTCTTCGAGTGGAGCAGTCGAACTCAGCTGTGATAGTTACAGGTTAGTTCGCGCGGTCTGACGCAGTCCAACGGAACAACATTTGTCAGATAAGTTATATATTACTTTTTGGATTTTGATTTTATTTTATTACGTCTAGAGGGTCTCGTAAGAGTGTTGCTTTGAGAAAACTTATTTTTTTCTAGGTAAGTAATCAAAACGCTGGTTTACAAGGCGAGTCAGTTGAACTTTAGAAAGAAAGCAGCAAAGAAATTGATGATCGTTCAAAATTAAATTCAAGCTACAGCGTAACAAAAATCACCACAAATTCTCTCAAGGATAAACTGTCAGCCAAAAAAGTTCTAGATGCTCTTGCTGAAGGATTTGGAATGACAGTGAGGAGAAGAAACATGCAGACACTGGCAAGATTGAATTGGTTAAATGATGAAGTAATAAACTACAATATCACAAACTTTGTCAAACAACATCCCAGAGGCCAGAGCAAGATAATGATGGCTGCTGGTGAATCTATCAATCCCTTCTGGACGGTATTTGCCAACCACCAGTCGTATAAACTATACATGTGTATAGTTTATACGATTACACAGACTTATAGTTTTGCAGAGCATAGTTTTTCTTAAATCATTTCTCCATAGCAACAGAGTTGAAGGTTTGACTAATAGTTCATTAGATATTGACTCGCATATCGAACTTGAAGCTGTCACTACCAAGAATAATATTATGGCAGTCACTTCTGCAACATCGACTATTCAAGCAGATGCTGAAGCCATCGTCAAAGTGCTTGAGGTAAATTTTAGTAAAATTTTGTCAACAATTAAAATCTTGATGTTCATTAAATGGACTGAATTTTACATTTCATGTTTTAATTTAGGATGAAGATACCAACGTTGCATCAGTAGCTGCAACTAATCAATTGAATGCTGAAAACCACATTGAATTAACCGATGGTCAACAAACTTTGAATTTACTACTGTAGATGGACATCAAGAGAGACTTGTAACTTCATTAAGCATAGTTACAATGCAGTTAAATCCAGGAGAATACCTATCTATTGCTTAATTATATTTACTGAAATCATCAAGATCAAATTGAATTAGAATTATAATCGACTATTCAAGCAGATGCTGAATAATATTGTGAAAAGTGGACCAAAGCAAAGGCCATCAAGAATTTGTAATGTTTGTCACACGCTGCTGGTGCAAGAGACAGCTCCATATTTTAGCTGATTACAAAAAAACGAAGAACTCTCAATGTGATTATCTTTCTTAGATTACGCAATCGGTGCAATACCAATTCAGAAAGAATAGACAGTATACCGGTATGAAAAGGTTCTTACAAAAATGACTTTTCAAGTATTTTCCATTAGTGATTACATTCGTTAACTAAATATTATTATCCAATGTGATGTGCTAAGGGGTTACAGTTACAGGATGCTATGAGGAACATGGTTCAAAAAATTTTCCAACCTGTACAGATTTGTGAAAATTTGGATGAAAAAAGAGTATATCTGTAACTCGATAGAAGTATAAAAGTGATAGAACTCGATAGTGTATAAAAGTGAACGTTAACCCTGGTTACATTTAACAGACTCAAGTGATAAAAGAGAGTAATTGTCAAGTATTTGTAAATATGAGACTGTACTAATTAAAGGTAAATGTTGTTTGAAAAATTAAAGCTTTTGAATGTACCTACTCTGATTTAATTGTACATAGAAAATTTCAAATTTTACCATGAGTTTGTAAAAATTTGGATGAAAAAAGAGTATATCTGTAACTCGATAGAAGTATAAAAGTGATAGAACTCGATAGTGTATAAAAGTGAACGTTAACCCTGGTTACATTTAACAGACTCAAGTGATAAAAGAGAGTAATTGTCAAGTATTTGTAAATATGAGACTGTACTAATTAAAGTTAAATGTTGTTTCAAAAATTAAAGTTTTTGAATGTACCTACTCTGATTTAATTGTACATAGAAAATTTTCAAATGTTACCATGAGTTTGTAAAAATTTGGATGAAAAAAGAGTATATCTGTAACTCGATAGAAGTATAAAAGTGATAGAACTCGATAGTGTATAAAAGTGAACGTTAACCCTGGTAACATTTAACAGAGTCAAGTGATAGAAGAGAGTAATTGTCAAGTATTTGTAAATTTATCAGTTTTTTAAACATTTTATTTTGGGTTTATATATAATTAAATGATCTTAGAAACATTCTTCTCTCTATAGTGCAATTACTGTAAGATTTGATTCAATTACCAATTAGCTTCATATATGAGAGTATGGACTCATTTTCGAGTAACCGGCCTAGTACCATAGCTCGCCTGTAGATGGCGAGGCGTTGAGTCGCGCGTGTATAAGGTATAGCGCGGCGCTCTCTCGCAAGAGAGTCGGCGTTCTACCGTCTATATAAGGGAGCTTGGACATTAGACTACCCCGCGCCTTCGCGGTCAATCCCAGTCTCCAATCGGTCATTCCATATTGGAGTACACTTTTTTGAATAATATTTCGTGAACCAGAAGTGATATGGCCGGTAAACTATTAGATTAAGACGGACCCAAGTCGTACGTCAGAATCAGTTTGCCAATAAGCCTAACACGGGCCGAAAGTAAAGTTGGATCTATGAAACATATTGTTACAATTGTCAAGCCATGCGTTCGCTTCCTAACCCTGATATCTTCACAGGTTCAAAGTTCCAATAAAATGAACAGCTATCTGCATTTCTGTATTTAAACATGCCCCAATGGAGGTAGCTCTGGTATCCATCTAATCTAATATATACCTCCCCTAAGACCATTCTTTACTCGTGAACTCGTTGTACGTTTCTTTAAAGGTTCGCCTATCTTCCATCAGAAATATATTATCAAAGCAATGTTTCGTTTCAGTTGTATTTAGTATTCTAGAAGAAAAACCAAGAAGAAAAGTAAGAATACATTTTTTCGATTCGAGGCTCATGTCTCTTACAATCACGTTATAAACAAATGGAATCCAGTGATATCAGGGAAGTCGATTCACTTTGGTTGCAATTTGTTTAAATAATTATTGTATATACATTGGATTTTGAATAAAGAGAAAATAGGGGTATTTTTTTCAAAAAAGCACGCAACCCCGCGATTAGTTTTCATCCCATGGTGATAGCGTGAGCATTGGACGAAGCCACTTTTTCTCGGTTTTACTGAATTCCAATTGTTTATAACGCGATAGCCAGAAAAATAAGCTTCAAATCAAAAAAATGTATTCCACGTTTTTTTTCTTGATTTTTCATGCAGAATCGATTGACACCATTACTTTCTCGAATTTACGAATTTGGGTGCAATTTGTTTAAATAATTATTGTTTAAACAATTGGAAATGGAAAAAGAAAAGACACGGGTATTTTTTTTCAAGAAAACACGTGATCCAATAATTAGTTTTATGATATCTCCGCTGGTCTGGCCATGGGCCTTCATGGGTTAATATGGTCAAAAAATTATGCCAGTGCATCAGATAGCACAAGCAATTTTATTTTTCATAGTAAAAAATTCACCTTTGAAAAAGATATACTTAACGACAAGTATATTCCTCATCCTGTGGTTCGTTGTTGGATAAATTTTCAATTGACTAAATGTTTTTAGGTAGAATTAATTATATTTTTTTTGTAAATATATAAATGCTTAAGCGACTGAATTTTTTTGAGTGGGTAAAAATTGCAAGATGTCTTTTAGTTCTTTTTCTATTTAAATACATTTAAAATAATAATTACAGAATATGAAGCCTTCTTTCTGCTTCATGTTTTTTTGCTACGGATTTCAAACTGATTTATTTAATATACAGTTATATCAAGCATCATCCAACTAGTATGGTTATCCAACAATAGAATGAATATTTTTCAAATTACACTTAATTATTGTAGTTACTAATGTTAAGATGGAGAATAACTCGAATCACAAATTTATGTCAAGTACTAATATAATTTTGAAGAGTTTAAGCTCAAAAATTATATAAATGGTGGAAATAAAATAAAATACACCATTTGCATTTTTATTTCTCATAGAAAAATATTTACCTTTGAAAAAGGTATACGTTGACGACAAGTAGGTTTCGTATCCCATAGTTCATTGTTGAATAAATTCTTATGCGAATAAATTTTTTTATAGAAAAAGAAATATGAAAATGTCTGTTTGATCTTAGTCTATTCAAGTGTATGTAAGAGAATAATATGATTCAAATCGAATATATCATTTGAAATTATCACTTCAATAGACATTTTTACCAATATACTATCGTTATATATTCCAGTTCATTTTGTCAATTATGACCCAAGAAAGTAATGAAATCTAGAATCTGATGCCAAGTATTCAACTGGTGTGATTATCCTACCACCAAACAAATATTTTTGCAAATTACACTCACAATCAATTATATGTCAAGTAAAATCTACCAAATCTTGCTACATTTTGATCCTTGAATAAATTATATTGCGGTAAAATATTTCAGTAAGTGGAATTCTCTGTTACGGATTTCGAACTAATAACCTTGAATATCAATTTGCTAATGTTAAGATAAGAAAGTACTGAAATCTCGAGCAATTTTTCTTCGTCATAGTAAAAAATGGACCTTTGAAAAAGGTATACGTGGACGACAAGTATGTTCCGTATCCCTATAGTTCGTTGTTGAATAAATTCGTATGCGACGTAAATAGAAAATGACTTAAAAAATGACTGATCTCAGTCCATCCAAATGCATGTAAAATAATAATATGATTCAAATCTAATATATCTTTGAAAATACAGATGTATCATTTCAATAGACATCTTTACCAACATACTATTGTTATATGTTCCAGTATATTATTTCAATGATGACATGAGAAAGTAGCGAAATCTAGCATCAACTGACAAGTATCCAACAGTGTGGATAGCCTATACAGAAATAGTATTTTTTCAAAGTACACCCTAAAGCAATTGTTGCACGATCTGTTATCAAATATCAATGAACTCCATATCAATTCACTCATGTTCGGATAGAATGTACTGAAATTCAGAATCTATGTCAAGTAGTCACATACATTTCAAATACATCTACCAATGTTGAGATAGAAAGTACTGAAATCACAATTCTATGTTAAGCAGTTAAAAAACTAGTATGTACCACTTTGGAAGGGTTCAGTATTAAATTCATAATAATTTGAAATCCAATAAAATACTCCATTATCGAAATTATCTTTCTCATAGTACAAGTAACGATTTTCACTAGAATCTCAAATCCCAATAATAACTACATGAATGAAACTTTTTACATTACAATTCTTAACGTTTGAATATTACAATTCTACATCATGATATTATTTTCATTCTTCAATTGAAATGTATTTATTTTGTTTCACTTCTTTTTTCCATTTTTTTCAGTCAATGGAATTAACAAATGCATACTTGCCACGGGCCCGTTGTCTCACAGTTTCTCGATGTTACTTGCAGAAATATAGATTCAAGAAGCATTGAGCATCAAAATTTTCATCCTTTTCTTTCCGTGTTTGATCAGCATTTTCTATATTACAAACAGCAGCTAGTTTTTTTGAATGAAATGAATTCGCATGAAAGAATCGTACCGTAGATGAATTTCATCGGAAACTGTGAGACAACGGGCCCGTGGCAAGTATGCATTTGTTAATTCCATTGACTGAAAAAAATGGAAAAAAGAAGTGAAACAAAATAAATACATTTCAATTGAAGAATGAAAATAATATCATGATGTAGAATTGTAATATTCAAACGTTAAGAATTGTAATGTAAAAAGTTTCATTCATGTAGTTATTATTGGGATTTGAGATTCTAGTGAAAATCGTTACTTGTACTATGAGAAAGATAATTTCGATAATGGAGTATTTTATTGGATTTCAAATTATTATGAATTTAATACTGAACCCTTCCAAAGTGGTACATACTAGTTTTTTAACTGCTTAACATAGAATTGTGATTTCAGTACTTTCTATCTCAACATTGGTAGATGTATTTGAAATGTATGTGACTACTTGACATAGATTCTGAATTTCAGTACATTCTATCCGAACATGAGTGAATTGATATGGAGTTCATTGATATTTGATAACAGATCGTGCAACAATTGCTTTAGGGTGTACTTTGAAAAAATACTATTTCTGTATAGGCTATCCACACTGTTGGATACTTGTCAGTTGATGCTAGATTTCGCTACTTTCTCATGTCATCATTGAAATAATATACTGGAACATATAACAATAGTATGTTGGTAAAGATGTCTATTGAAATGATACATCTGTATTTTCAAAGATATATTAGATTTGAATCATATTATTATTTTACATGCATTTGGATGGACTGAGATCAGTCATTTTTTAAGTCATTTTCTATTTACGTCGCATACGAATTTATTCAACAACGAACTATAGGGATACGGAACATACTTGTCGTCCACGTATACCTTTTTCAAAGGTCCATTTTTTACTATGACGAAGAAAAATTGCTCGAGATTTCAGTACTTTCTTATCTTAACATTAGCAAATTGATATTCAAGGTTATTAGTTCGAAATCCGTAACAGAGAATTCCACTTACTGAAATATTTTACCGCAATATAATTTATTCAAGGATCAAAATGTAGCAAGATTTGGTAGATTTTACTTGACATATAATTGATTGTGAGTGTAATTTGCAAAAATATTTGTTTGGTGGTAGTAAAGTATACTTGAATACTTCTTCTCTCTAGTTTTTTTCTCATCGCTCCACGATTATTTATCTTTTCGATTATAGATAAATCTCAAGGAATAACTTGGGGGAAATATGGTATTTTCAGTTAAGATTCAATAGAAAAATTCTTCTCAGCCATAGTATTGGAGATATAACATAGAATAATCCTTGATGAATAATTGGTTAAAAATAAAGTACGAATAGTATCTAAAAGGCCCAGAACAAATAAGATTTTGGGTGAATAAATAATCACCAATATACGTGGAGTATTCCAAATAATGAAATTTTTTTTTCTTTCTTTAATCCTCTGAATTAATTCCTTCGAGTATTATTAATTTTTGTTACGTAATTATTTTTGATTTCTGCAGTACACCAAATAGAGGGGGACGTTTAATAATTTTTTTTTCTGTATTCTTGGTTTTGCCTACTGACCACGTTAAAAGTCAATTAACGTGACAGTCAGTCCATTGTTAATTGTATTTATTATCCCAAGGTTCTCTCTAGATTTGAACGGAATTAGGAATTCTTTTTCTTTTCTAGTCTTTCTTTTCTTTCTTTCTTCGATTTTGTCCCCCATTCACGGCGGGACTCCCAGTAGGGGCAGGAAGTCCAAAGGCCACTGACGCGCCGACCAAGTCCAAATACAAGATTGGACAACCCACCACTCTGGAGTCAAGGAAGCTGATACAGCGCCCAAGAATCGTGGCGACTGATCAACGCGCAGGAGCGAATCCAAGGAACAGTTACTTCCGTCTCGGCAGCGAGAACCGCCGACCTTACCCCAGAGAGCCCCAACGGCTCAGCCGTTAACCCCGAAGCGGAACCGAAAGCGACCGTACCACCCAACTCCCCTAAGCCCGAATCATCTCCCAGTGGACCATCGGCGGACGTTGTCGCGGCCCTCAAACTCAGTGAGATGTGCCGTCGATCGCCAAAACCATTGACCACCAATGACGTGGAAGGCATGCAAATACCGCCACCCAACGAGATACTACAGGTCATTAAGGACTCTGGGAGTCCCGCACCACTGTGGCAGGTGGTGGCTCTGGACCGCTTGGCGGCGGAGATAGATAATCCGGCTCGCGAGATGGATCCCGGAACGTCCAAGACCGTGGATAATCGATTCTTCTTGCCCTTGGATTTGGGAGGAAAAAAGTATTCCGTGCTGATGAACATCGAGGCGGTCAAATCGTACCTTAACTCCAAATTCAAGAGCTAGTTTGGCGAAAACGTCCAGCCGTCGCACGCCAGAACGGAGATGGCATTTGGCCAAATCACCAGACTAGAAGGCCAAGTAACCGTGGATTTGACCATCGATGGGATAACCGAAGAAATCTCTTTTGGCATCCCCTCAGCTTTGGCCTACGATGCCATCATTGGAATGCATACCATGGAGAAGTTCGGCATTGTAATCAACACCGGTGGGCACATGTGAGTGAGCCGGGCCGGGACAGTCCATACCTTTGTTCCCGGCGGACTCTCCCCTTCTGGACCGAACGTCGCCGCCCAATGCGCGGGAATATTGGAAATTTCCGAAACACGGCGGAGACCCTCCGGAAGCTGTTGGACCGTATCTTGAAGCCACCCAGTGAGAAATTCAACACACACTTGACCACCCATAAAATCGATGTGCAAGGACATGCACCCGTGAAGCAGTGGATGAGGCCGCTGTCTCCCAAAATTATGGAGGTCCTCCACGAGTGTGTGGATAAGCTCCTGGCCGATGGAATAATCGAGCCCAGCGAGAGCCCTTGGTCAAGCTGCCCCGTCGTAGTGCGGGAAGATAACGGCAAATATTGCATCTGTTTCGATTACCGCGACCTCAACGGGTGGACTCGGAAAGATGCATACCCCCTTTCCACCGTCGATAGTGTCTTGGACAAGCTGAGAAATGCTAAGTTCATTTCCAAGCTAGACTTGTCCCAGGCATACCATCAGATTCCCCTTGAACAAGACAGTAAGCAAGCAGTACACGGCATTCACTATTCGCGGTCGTGGGCTGTTCCAATTCCGGCGTCTACCCTTTGGGAGTATCCAATGGGCCATCGGCATTCCAGCGGTTGATGGACCGGATAATAACACCTGAATTGGATTCGTACTGTTTTGCATATCTGGACGACATTGTGATCGTATCCAGCTCATTGGAGAAACACCTTCGAATGCTCGAGTTGGTAATTACCCGACTCAATGAGGCCAATCTTGAGCTAAAGAGAGAGTGATTATATCCGAAATTCTCTCTCCCGTGGTGTTCGAAGTACGAGACGAAACCACTGGGAGGTTACCGTGGTGCCCGTCGGCGACCTTTAGCCCGTGATTACCGGAATTGACTCACATGTAACTGATCCCATTACTATTTCAGCAACAACGAGAGAAAATGAGCTCCGAGGAAGAGCAATCGAGCCTTCCGATGGGCCAAAAGCCGACACGGCAGCTGGCGGCCGAGCCACGCGTGGAAGGCCAAGAAAGAGGCAAAACAGCCCAGCGCCCCTCAATAGTGCCGCCGACCACCCCGAGCGGAATACCCATTGAGAATATTTCCTCCGTGCTCGAACGCGTCCCAATGGGCCCGCCGATGTTCGAGGGCTGCTTTAGCCTGCCCCTCCACTCCCTGGCGCCACTCCCAGCCATCGATAGCGAGGCCTTGGGCGCCATCGCCAAAGAATAGGACCACGTGGCACCCCCACCCTGCGCCCCCGCGCAAGGACGCACCCGCGGGATTAGTCGATTGAGTCGGAGGGATCTGGGAAGGTGGGTTGTCGCAGACCATCTAGCGGCGCTCAAGGAGCCCAGCGACGCCACGAAGGGTCCGGCAAAGGCGACGCGTGGGCGGAATGCCGCAGCTGCGGACCGCGCCTCCCGGACCGAACCCCTGGGCCCCATCAACGTGGCCACGCGAGTAACCGGGGCAACCAGAGTCACCATGATAGTGGCGATAAACTCTGGGGCCGCTGCTTCCGGCAGCCAAACTACAGCCGCGAGCCAGGCCAACTCCACACCTGCCACGGTGGCCATGAGCGGGGCAACCACCGAGACCCGCCCCAACAACACCACGGAGCAAATCACCAGCGGAATCTCGGCCGCGGTCAGTCGTGGAGCCATCCCGAAGCGGCCACCAACAGGCTAGCACCAGCCCACCAAGCACTACATGTTGGTGCACACGAGTGCGGACCTGTACGTACCCGAGGGTTTGCACCAGCCTTTTGGGTTCCCCTGCTTCAGGTGCGACAAGCACAGCTACGGGTTCGAGGCCTATAAGCGGGAGGTCAAAAAGACCAGGACCTTCTGCTATTTCTGCGGGCAGGGCGGATATACCTACTACCACTGCCACTGTGACTTAGTTCGGCGAGAACCCGCGCTGCCTAGTGCATCAGAAATGTTGAAGGCCACGGCCGAAAGACTGTCCCGCGACATCCAGGACGCTTCAGAGGCACAACCTCACCGCCGGGCCACGCAAACCTCGGCCCTACCCAGATCAGCATCCCCAGAAGGCAACGCCCGCACCGGCCGTAAAGGTGGAAACAGTCACTGTCCAGCTGGCCAGCCAGCCAGCCAAGACGCCGAGCCCCGTGAAGGAGGCCTCTCGCACCAAGGAGCAGAAGAAGGGAGATTGGATCGAGGCAGTGAAAAGCCTACTCCTGCTCCTTTCCAACGGTGCCCATCCACGCGCGCGTGATGTTGCCAGGCCTGAGCTGGCCAACAACGGTGCCGCTGCCGGCGGTCCCGGAGGACGAGTGCCCGACACAAGGGTACTCTAGGGCTGCAGCTAACCCAGCCCGGGCACGCGCTCTAGAGCCCCTCCGACGTCTGCTGGGCGCGCACTGCAGGGTGACGTCGCGTTTGGTTTCCCTCAAAGGCGTTCCAATCCCAGTGGACATCAAGGTGCCGGAAGTCGACGACCTGTGAAGCCGCCCATCAGTGGTAACCACAACAGTAGGGACATTCAAGTTTTTTTTTTGCCACAAATCCGTGGTTGCCACCATTGGTGGAATATTCGTTTTTTTTTGGTGTTCGCACTACAAATTAGTAGTGGCCACCATCAGTGGAATTCTTCCCTTATTTTTTTCCTTCCACCACAGACCAGTAGTTATCACAATCGGTGGATTTTTTTTTTATTTGTTTTGTAATCTCCTTTTATAAGTTTCCTTTTGTTTTTTTTCCGGAGCGTATGGCTCACCACAGGGGAAAACCACCCAAAGCCCACAATCGGTGGAGATTTTCTTTTATTTTCAGTTTTGTTTTTTTTTTGTTGATCATTTTATGAATTCTAAACGAACATCGACGGGTGCAATCTTGAGATATTCATTCTGCTTAGAACAATCTAGAACAATCAAGGGCATTCTCGTGATAAATTTATTTTCGTCTAAAAGAGGTTCCGAATTTTTACCATAATATGAATTCTGGAAATTCACATACATATCATATAGAATTGCGTATTGGTTACGATCAATGTCTAGATTGAGGTAACCGTATGGATAATACTGCGAATTCAGGAAGAGTTTCACATACTAATTCGGCAGTGATCAAGAAGACTTGCATTAGCATTCTTTTGATTTTTCGACTGGAGCGTTCTTGAGAGATTCGTTCTATTTAGAACAGTCTAGTACAATCAATGGTATTTTCTTGAGAAATTGTTCTCTATTCAAGAGAGGTTTTGGATCTTTACCATAGTATGAATTTTGAAAATTGCAATACATATCATAAAGGATGGCATATTGATTACAATTTAGATTACCATATGGATAGTACTGAGAATTCAGAAATAGTTTGACATTTCTGATATGACAATGATCAAAGACACTTGCATTAACATTCCTATAGTTTTTCCGTTTGGTTTGAAAACCAGAATAATGAAGCGTGGTTCCTCCAACTGATTCAAAATTTTCACTGTCCAGACATGATTCTTAGTAATGGGAAGAGTAGACTAGATACTCATGTAGTTCCCATCATCTGAAACTCATACCAATAGGCTTACTTCTTTGCAACTGACCAAGCAAGCGAATTTTATGTTCGTTGGAAAGCAGCACATAGGGCATAAACCACTCAATCCTTGTCACTACAATACGTCCATCTTCCCATACATCTACATTATTCGCCTTTGAAAGATGATTGTATGACTGCGTTGGTATCAGTGTTTGATCTTCGAAGTACCAACTCATGTTTGGTATTGACTACAATCTTGCGATAATCTTCAGAAAATCCAAATATCATGCTGAGAGGGATAAATAGATCAAAATAACTTCGTCCATTAATGGATTGAACCTTGTTCCATTAATGAGCAAGGACATCTAACCACCCACTGTTCTTATTGTTCTGTCTACGATTGAAAGAAACTCATCCTTTCATGAGACTGATTCAACATTTTTGCATCGATCAATTTCTATAGCATTCATTTCATATCAAATTCATTCAAATAAATGACACATAGCATTGTTGACAAACTTGGTATGAGCTAAGGCTTTATTATCAGGCTTGTTCAATTGACCACAAATATGTAGCGAATTTCTCGAAGGTAGGAGTCACAAGTCTTGATGTTGAATTAATATACGTATTTCATCATTGTTGTTGAAGTTTGATCCAGTATATGGTTAGTGAGCATGTATCTCGTAATGAGAGATACTATCAACGAACGTGATGGGTGCTTGAATACTTAGAATTTGCTTCCATCTTTCTTGAAACAGCAGAAGAATACACAAGTTATTTCCCACCAGGGACAACTTTGAAGCTTTGACTTCTCAGAAATTGAATGTTTCGTCGTGTTAACGCTTGGAGAGCTCGTTGACGACTGATGCTCGGTAGACATGATGTGCTGCTTTTATACCCTCAACCGTGATAGACGATACCCATTATCAAACAGATTTTATGTGTAATATGACTGTAATAACTTCTCCACGAAAATTGACAAGCCGTCTGTCCTGATCGACTATTCGTAGTTGAATATGATTTATATAGTTGACACTGATTGGTAGGTAAATGACTGGTGATGGAACTTCAATAATCTTGAATCCTGGTTTTACTGCTGGGAAAAACTCATGAATTGTATGTGCTCTTTGACTATTTATAGATGCACCAGCAGTGATGTTACATTCGACTCTGAATGAATTGATTTGAAGAATTTTCACGGGTGAGTCTGACTCATGAGTCTGATTAGCTTCCAACGTACGTTGAGTGAATCCTAACAAACTCCCGATAGTATCTTGTGGTTCGAAGTTGATTTTCTCACTACACTTGATTTCACTGTGTAGTGTATTAATTATTATTAGCTTTCAAACTCAAAGATATTCCACTTCCACGAAGTTGTACTTCCAAGAATTTCTCAATATCTTCTATCTCGTAACTTTCTGGTGGTATAGTAATTTTTGTCTCACCGATGTGAAATTTATTATTATGTTCGTCAATGTTTGGAATAGAATTGAATGACAAAAACTCTACCAACCCTAGAACGTAATTTTCATCGGGTAAGAGTTCGATTGAAGGGAAAAACTGTGCTTCAAGACTGGACGAAGTATCAGATAAAGTAACAGTTATTGACCGATTACTGTTGTTGCACATCTACCAGGAACTACTGATTTTGAAGTAGCCTTGATAATATTGTTTAATGTAGCAGATACTCTATTCTTAGAAACTCTCTTTTTTTCCTTAAAAGCTCTCTTCTTTTTCTTTACAGACGATAATTTTTTCTTGATACCCATCCCAATTCGCTGTTTTTATGTAGTGAATCTTCTCTTCCTCTTAACAAGTCTCTCCTTCCTTTCCTTTCTCTGGAAGATGGTTTTCTCTTAATACCCATTTCAAATCTACTTTTTAATTTCATCGCGTTCGTAACAGCCCAAGCTGCGGTCTTCTCACCAAATCCCAGAACGAGTTCTCTCCCAAGCCTTGTTAGCAAGAACTCTGCAAGATTTCTAACCTAAATGTTTTCTCGGTTCTGAGAACAAGCTATATCGTGCTCCTCACAAGCTGCGTCCAGAGGGTTGATTCTGGGATCTCCACGAGCTAAGCGTTTAGCTAATTTTGTTCCAGGACCACAGTACTGATATCCAGGTATATGAAGTTCGAAGGGAAGTTTATTATTAGCTTTATCCAACAGACCTTCACCTTGCTTCTTTTTCTTCCTTCTGTAGACGATCATTACTCTCTGACAATCTACATTGAACTGAAGTCAAGGATACATAAACATCCTATTTATACCTCTCGACATCAGTCTCAATCGAGATTACGAGCAGTGAACATGGATTTTGCACAGCATTCTACAAAACTCCCTGTAATCAATTGTTACCTCCCTCAACTAACAGTTTGTTGACTCCCATCACTAACCTAAATGGACTTAGATTTGAGAGTATTTATTTGTATTCAAAGTCACTTAATCAATCAAAATATAAATTTCTAAAGAAATTGCTGGAATGTATAGATGGTATGCAATACTTTCCATTGAGTGAACATGAAGAAGTAATAGCACCAAACAACGCACTTCCCAATTCAATAATGATATTCGATGATGTAGCATGTGAGAAGCAAGATAACGTTAGAGCTTTTTTCTGTATGGGCCGACACAAAAATGTAGATTGTTCATACCTTTGTCAGCCCTATACTCAAGTACCAAAACATCTTTTTCGAGATAATGCCAATCTACTTGTATTATTCCGACAAGATGACACCAATTTGAAGCATATATGTGTATGATGATCATGTAAACACAGATATGTCTTACACAAATTTCAGAGATTTGTATTCACTGTGTTGGAAAGATAGACATGGTTTCGTAGTAATCGACAAAAATAAACCAATCAATAATGGTCGATATCGGAGAGGCTTTGATAGTTTTGCTATAAATATAGCAAGTTAACGATTATCAACATCAGTTTATCAATGGACGTTGACTCGTCAACATGTCTGATTTAGCACGAGAGAAAAGTATACTTCAACAACTCGTAAAGGCACGAACCTATTATTGAACCACTAGAGAAAATCATTTCTCAGAATGAGCAGAAAATCATTCCTCATGATGAACAAAAAATTACAACTAAGCGTGAAATTCATCAATTCACATTATCTCGAAAGAAGAGAGAGAGATCTGAACAAGCGTTGGATAGAATAATACAAACTTCATCAGATACTGAAAAAAAATCATTCTAATCTCAAAACATCTGACGATGATGAAAACTGCCCCCCCCCCCAAAAAAACCCACTTTGAAGAAGAGAAAACAACCAGATGATGTAGATAAAGTGTATGGAATACGGTAAAAATATGGTGGTGCATACCAGCTTGGTAATGTTCAAATAATCTTTGAAGATGATAAAATGAATGTGAAGGGTGTGAAGTATGTTGTTACATCTGGATTATTGCAATTATTATGTAAAAAATATCCTGATCGAAGTGTGTATGATATAAAAGATCTGAAGGTTTACCGTGAAGTTCTAGAAGTTACGAGTGCTCATAGTAAACGTCACGATTCAAATAAATCACTCCAAGTTTCTAACAGCATGAAATTCAAAAAAAATATTAGTCCTATGTTTAATGGAGGGAGATTCAATGATTCTGGACTTCTACCGAAATACAAATACGCTCGTTCGGGTATGAGAACGGACTATCTTCACTAGGATGATCCCAATGAGCTAGTTGAACGTCTTCATCTTCTTTTTGCAGAACGATTAGCTGGTAATCTGAATCATGAGAACGGGATTCATTCAATTATTGGAGAATTCCGAAAAGCAGGCTATAGATCAAACTGATCGCGGAGATTTGTATCAGTATCAAAATGAATGTCGACGTATTCGGACGTACTTCGAAGAAGAAATCATCATCAGGAGTTCCGGGTCCTTCAGGTATTGGGTATGAATTAACAGCTGACAGTCAATTTGATTTAGAAAACAGAAGATTGTGTAATCTCGCAGCACCAATCGAATCGGATGATGCAGTTAATCTAAGTACTTTGATGCGACTTATAGATTTAGAAGTTCGAGCTTGTATGATGTAATAAAGAGATTGAGAAGTGAGGTTAATGATTTCGAGATAATCTTGAGAGCACAGAAAGCAGAGCTTGAAGAAAATATCAATAAATTCACTGAATTCGTTGAAGCACACTCATTCGTTGATAAGCAAATCTTGGGTTCGAACGCCAAAGTTCAAAAACTAAAGGAAAGTTTGGACTTTATATATACTGGACGTTTACGTGATTGAAATGAAAAATGAATCAAAAACAAGTAGTAGTTGAAGAGCTACATGAACCCGCTCGGCGTAATTATCCACGTCGGAAATTTGATGTTCATGGTTTGAACGAAACATGGCAGGCTAATCTAGTTGAGATGCATCCTTATTCTCGACAGAATAAAGGCTATGTATATATGCTTACTGTCATAGATGTTTCCTCCAAATTTGTTTGGGCCATTCAAACAAAGACAAAGACTGGTGAAGATGTGAACTGCAGCTATGAAGTCCATCATTCGTGAGGGACGAGTGTCTAAAAATCTGCACGTTCATACGGGAGAAAAATTTTACAATAAAAGCTTTCAGACTCACATGAAAAAGTATAAAATTAATTTATACTCCACGTACAGTAATTTGGAAGCATCTATATGTGAGCGATTTAATCGCACACTGAAAAACAAAATGTAAAAGCAATTCAGTCTGCAGGGGAATTATAAATGGCTCGACATCTTACCAGATTTGATAAAAAATTACAACACAAAACATAGAACAATTCATATGAAACCAAAAGATGTTACTTCAATCAATGAAGCCATAATTCTGAAAAGATTTTCTGAGAAAATAAATGCTGTTAAAATTCCGAAATTCAAGGTGAATGATAAAGTTCGAGTAAGCAGAGTAAAAAAAGGATTTGAAAAAGGATATACACCGAATTGGTCTACGAAAATATTTACTATTGAAAAAGTTTGTAAAACAAGTCCTGTGACTTATCATTTGAAAGATTCTCAAGGTCATCCGGTTTCTGGTGGTTCTTACGAGCAAGAGCTTTCGAAAGTCAAATATCCAGACTTCTATTTGATTGAGAAAGTTGAAAAAAAGCGTAGAAATGAAGTGTATGTAAAATGGTTAGATCTTAATAATTATCATAATAGTGAGGTGAATAAATCAGAACTGTAAATATATATTTCTCTCTATTTATTATTCCTTAATCCTATCAAATACATATACTAAGATAGAAAAGCACGAACTCTTGAACCAATGAATCTACGACATGTAACACACTTTAGAACTTCACCACACATCACTCTATCGGTACATGTTACACAAGTAGCAAAATGTCCGCACGGTAAAAATACAATTCTACGTTCTTGATTATAAAAAATTTTACACACCAGTTCGTCATTAATTTCACCTTTTTCTTCAATATTAATATGTATTTTATCATTATCATCTTCAATGTTAATATCTATTGCCAATGTTGAAACTGTGTCTGATGGAAGTGGTTTAGTGCGTCGAATATGTTGTCAGTAGCTACCATCAGCAAGCTCTCGTAATAGCAAACCTACATCACGTAGTATACCTCCAGATGGATGATGTGAATCAGGTCCAGCAGTTGATCGGTAATCAACTCCATAATTGATTCCATCAGTTGGATTGGGGATGGTGGATGGTTCGACTCTGATTCGTACGTTACCACATGGTAAATTGCGGATAAAGCAGCATCGACCACCCCTACGTTGATGCTCTACCAGAGGATCATCACCTTCCTCCCAACGACAGATCTCGGTTCCACATTCAAAACAACGCACCCTGTCAATCTGTCCAGTGTAATAGAAACCAGCAGCTGCAAGCTTGGTAGGATTCACATAGGCTGATAGAAATCCATTGTAACTCTGCAGTCTGGCTTCTTCAAATCTGTTGATGAGAGATTTTTTTTTGTGTTGAATATTGAATGAGATTCTTTGAACTAAATGGAAGGAAATAGAGGATGATTACCTATACATTTCGTGTTCGGAAAGTGATGCTGTGGCCATGATGATCCTTGTGAGAAGAGCCTTACTTCAACTAGAGCTCGTAGTATAGTGAACCAGACAGTGCAAGGGGAGGAGGGTGAACTACTATATACTAATTTAGAGAGAGAATGGGAAGAGAGCCCTCACCTACTCCCTCTTCCAGTGAGGAACAACCAATTTTCGTTACTTACGAACTTCATATGATGAACGAATTCAAAATATAGGATGCGTGAGTGACTCGTTTTCCCCTCCTCTTCTTTCTCTCTCAGAGAAGAGGGAGATTCTCTTTAATTTATAATCTATACCACGAACTTTAAATCAGTACCCCCGCAATACTCGAGAAATAACTCCATTTTGTTTGCTTTGACCTCTAAATTCTGATACATATCTTCATCCTCGTACAACTTTCCTTATACTCGAGATAGTACGAATACTTGGAACTCTTCTCACCATACTTTGTATCAATCTTCTTGATCATAGTGATCATATATTTTTGATTAACCTCCAACTCTTTAATGTTTTTCGTTGGAAGGCATGTACTATTGGCTGTTTCATTCAGTTTAGCGAAGTCTGTTTCCAAACTGAAACAATGAGGAATTCTCATTAGTTTCAAATTTTATCACAAGCGTTATATTCCTCTCACCTTTTTAGCTGTGATGGCCTGTACTGAACCTTGTCTGACAGTCGAATGAAGCTGACTCCGCGTTGTCTCTGCTGATAAAGCCTGTTTACTCCCTCCACTATTCTACCACAAAATCACTACCAAATTCTTGGATGAGATCTTCGTCCAGAATTTCTAGAATGTTTCTGTCTTGAAGTCTAGGTCTCTTGAGTGAAAGTTGACTGCTCTCGAGCTCGACGTCTGATCTCGAATCAGCTCTACTCGCTGCTCAGACTCCTTATATCCATAGCTCTCCTCTCCATCATCTCTCTCTTTTAAGGGTTGTTGCTCTCCTTACAACGAGAGTCCAGACTCCTTTTGCTTTTTTTACAGGATTCTCACCATCGATGATGATAAATTTATTTTTATGATGGTACATTTTATTTTGGAGTCCGAAGAACTTTGTCATAACTTTCCCGTTATATTCATCCTTGAAGAGACCCAATTTCTTCTTATTCAATCGTTTTAATCCGAATTCATTGTTTTCAGGATAATCCGAGGTATCAAAGCACTCAGAGTGATCAGTCATAACCTTGTAGATGTTCACATCCTTGATCTCATATATGAAGCAATCTGTGTCAGTATACAGCAACTTACATTTGTCACCAACCCATGCTTTCATTTTCATATAGTGTAAGGCCAAGAGCTTCTTAAATATTCTGAAGTTTAAATTATTTGAGGTATGCTACATGTTATGTCGCGGGTAAACGCATAAGCACAATTGTATTCAATATATATGTATATGCGCCTGTACACTCGTGACGCGGTATACGCGGATCGTCGAGTAGATTCAAAATGTATATATATAGGTATAGCTAACCGTATGCGTAAAATATGACAATGTGAATGACACTGAAATGTTGCGTAAAATTATAAAAAATCGAATTATGCGAACATACGGCCTGAGACGCCATTATTACGGGACCGGTAGAAAAAGAGCGACCGAACCAGGCAAGCTAGTTGAGTTGCAATATGAGTTAACAAATTACGCGATTTGTTAACAGCATTGGTGACATGGTTTATTATGAAAAAACATGATTCAAGCTAATTTCGAGATTGCCTAAGCAATACGAAGAACCTTTTGTGGAGATATGCGAATGAAGCGTAACTCGTTCCGTAATAACGCAATTTGTTTATTGTTAATTAATTTTACATTATATTTGCACAAAAAACGTTACAATGGACATTCGTACGTGATCTCCAGAATCGAATACTAGTTGAAATACGAAAATCGTATGATTACATCGCGAATAAACAAAGTCAATAGCTTATAGATTAATTATGTTAACACGAATTGTGATGTTGATTTATTAGGAAATTCAAAACGGTTTGCGAAAACATGATGAGAACTAATGTTTCGATTGTTTAATGTTGAGTCTTGGTTAATATAGATGAAGACACCGAGATGTTATAAAAAATTAGTTGATCGTTATAAACTATTGAACTTACCAAAAATATCTCGACATTAGGAAATTGGCATTATTCTTAGGCTCGGATAGACGGCGAATACGCGTATATAGCGACAATAGTTATTGCATAATGAGGGTCAACAAATTATCAAAATTAGCGAACTTCGTAAAAAACGAACTATAATAACAACTGTAAATATCTCCATTATAGACACCTAAGGAACCAGTGTGCGACCTCACACTGTGACGATTATCGGCATTTGCCAAATAAATAAGCTAAAAAACGAGTCAACGCGATACCCTGCGAAGGTGCGCTAGACTATATAAAGGGCCACGCGTCCTCAATCATGTCATGATGCTATCGCGATCATCGGTAGAGCGCGTATCGGAATACGATCGTCTCCGCACATAACATCATGTATTGCGAGCGGCCGCGAATCTTATACTTGCGCGTTAATTATAACATCTTTGTACATAATTTTAGTAACTTTCAATAAATGAGTAACTTTATTTTTAATCAATCTCTTTGCAATTTTGTTACCGAGTCCGAACCATATTAAAAATCACAAGCGCTTAACCACATGTTGGCAGTAGCGTTTTAACATCTCTCACTTGCAATGCATCTAACCTCACGTAGGAAGTGATGCTGCATTTGAGTGCACAACACATGAACTTTAGCCTGCTGGTCTAACCACACGTTGGAAGGGGCCAAGCTAGGTGACACGGCTGTTAAACCAAGCGTTGTGGTTCATTGCCCAATGCCGGTGTTTTCATGCCAAACACACTCCTTCTACATTTACATATGTTAATACGCACACACAATTTACATACGTGAGTGTCCTGTACAAAACCCTGCAACTTCGTTTTGATGAATATAATATATGGCAATTTATTCAATGATAACGTTTCATTATAAAGTAAATTCAAATACTTGATATACCACGAGTATATCTGGCGACCGTGAAAAAAATGCCCAAACGTACCTAAAACCGATAGGTACGTTACAACTGGCGACCGTGACAGGACACTCACATATAAATTCGGGTAAAATAAAACACACAAACACATAATTTTCTGAAAATATGGTTCGGGTTCGGATTATGATCAAGGAGAGAATCGCGAACTTTGAAGAATAATGAAGTAAGCTCTAAAAGAGAAAGTACGTAAGATATCGTTGTGCGAAAAATCGAATGAACCGAGCAACGAATAACACATACGTTTACAACTGCTCGTATACAAGAATCAATCTAGACTATAATATTTGCGAAATGTGGACATTTGCGTGTATATGTCCGTATGTTCGAGCCTATATGGATTAATTGACTTGTATTTCGTATATACATATTAAGTAAGTTACGAAATGGAAGCAGCTTGGAGAGTATCGATATAAACCTCAAGGGAAAAAAATAAAAGACATATTAATCATCAAGCGTATAAGCGTAGTTTGAACGTCCATGTCTGAAGGTATGTCGACCTGAAACAATTCGGATTGACGAGATACACCTTTCATAAGAAAGAAACTTCACTTTTCGACTACCAAAGGAAATGAATGAACATAAGTATTTCCACGGATGACACGAACGTTCGGAATTAACTCGGAAATTACAGAGATTAAAATCCGAGAAAATCAGTAATCTTGCGATGAGTTGGAAGGGACCCGTAGATCTCAACTTTTTTATCTACTCCGGATCAATCATCAAGGAATATTGACCAGGGAGACGGAGTTACTCATACGCAGATACTCATTTGCTTAAGGAAGAAGTATCAAAATCACCATTTGGAAAGAATCAATCATCATGCAAGCCTAACGGAGTCAAGAGGATGATAAATCTGAATGAAAAATCTACACGTTGAACAAAAACAAGGGCCTCGTGGGTAGAGACACGAGCCTTGCGGCGTTTAGGTGGTGTAAAGCGCGAGAAACTATTGGAGTGACGAGCAACGCTACTAAACGCAAATATGAGAATTCATTAAATGCATAAATTGCAGTATCTGTGCAGCTGCATCGTAATTAATAAAAGGAGGATGTTTCCTTACACTCTTAACACGTAATATACGGAAAGTCAGTGGAATTATCAAAAATATTCATGTGTACATACGTGTGAATTCGTATATACGTACATATACACGCATAGCCGGGCAAGTTTTTCCGCTTTAATTTTACACGTAGTCGAACCAAGGAATAACCATAGAAGTTTCTATATTCATCCCCACTCGAGAAATGGACACGAGAAAGGGGCGTGGAAAGGCAATTCGGACCTAAGCAAATGCGAAAGTAGGAATAAAAGCCAGTATTATCTTGCGATCAAACACGTAAACATCGCGAGACGAAATGTTCCACGTTACAAGTCCGCTTTATATCGGGCGTCGCACGCGCAATGCCGGGACATATCCCGAACCTTTCGCACGGTGTGACCAATTTACGCAAGTAAAAAGTGATGGAAATAAAATTATCGCGTGCGAATCGGACGCGCAGATTAAATTGCTGCATTGGCAAAAAGTGCTTATGGGAAGAAGTGCAAGATTTATGCCCATGCCAGATGCGCTGATTTCGCACCAAAACCAGCCCCATGGTATCTCGGTGCAAACCGAGTTACCGACCAGTGACAAATTTACTCAGGTAGACATGGAAATCGTCGAGAAGCACCGAGAGAAGACGAAAAGGGCCAGGAGAGCACGGAGAAAATATAGTAAGCGAAAATCAAGCACAAGTTGGCAAAGAGCGGATCGTGAGCGGAAAGAACGGGAGCGCGCCCATTCCCGACAAATGATACACGATCAATCTCGAGAAATACCCGAGGAATACGACCCAGGCGAAGGACCGTATGCCGTAGTCGAAAAATATCAGCCGACGCCAATTGGATTATTACAGCAGACCATACAAAACGAAATTACAGAGGCGGGTTCAGAAGACGAAGGCTTTCACTCAGGCCAAGAATCTGAGGAAGTGCAATGCCAAAATATGGAATTGATGGAGCCGATACCACTGCCTTCATGCCCACAAATACCCATAACTGAAACGTCATCGACGGACCAGGAAACGGATACCGGAGCTGTAAGTCCAAATCTGGAGACACTCTTGGAGCTGCCCATTTTCGAAGAATGGATGGGTGCCCCTATAATAACGGCCGACGAAAATGAAGATGATTGGCTTTTAGATTTTTTTTGATGAACATTGTGTTAAAATGATGTAAAGAAAAAGAAAAAAAAAGAGAACAAAATGTAAATAAATAAAAAAAAAAATAAATATAAGAACAATATATGAAGCGAGCGAATTGATTACTGTACCTGCGTTAGAATTCCAACTGAGGCGCGCGAGATTGTGATAAAGAATACAATAAAAAGTAGAGGCCAAAATTAATGCAAACGTAGATTTGAATGGAACACTTATTCGTGGCATAACATGGGTGTACGCGTTGAAGTTATTGAAGACGGATCTGATATTTATTCGGGGAGGGGGGGCTACTAATAGCAAGAGTCGCGGTGAACGTCGATCGAACGAGATTGTCAGATCAATAGCAGCAGCGTATATCGAGGCCAAAATAAAGGATTTGAATAGCCTGATCGGCCGACACAAGAAAGAGATCGAGATATATAAACACTCGTCGGATGAACCGCGAGATGGGCCGTAGAAGACGCTTGCGTCTCGGCAGGTCGCATTCCATAAAAGGAATTGGTAAATAAGCTCGGGTGATACCAGCAAAACACTGCTCAAATGGATCTCAGTTGCTAGAATAAAAAAGGTTCGAATAGTTGCTGTTGCTTGACTGAGGTCTTAATCGATAGTCGTTGGCCGGATGATCGTGGTTTAACAATTGTAAATTATCTTATCTGTTTGGCCATAGATAAACGTTTGGATTTTGTTTTCGGGGAGCCAATACTTTTTTCTCGGTTAACACTTGATAAAAAATTATTGGGGGGCTGTTGTAAGGCCAAGAGCTTCTTAAATATTTTGAAGTTTAAATTATTTGAGGTATGCTACATGTTATGTCGCGGGTAAACGCATAAGCACAATTGTATTCAATATATATGTATATGCGCCTGTACACTCGTGACGCGGTATACGCGGATCGTCGAGTAGATTCAAAATGTATATATATAGGTATAGCTAACCGTATGCGTAAAATATGACAATGTGAATGACACTGAAATGTTGCGTAAAATTATAAAAAATCGAATTATGCGAACATACGGCCTGAGACGCCATTATTACGGGACCGGTAGAAAAAGAGCGACCGAACCAGGCAAGCTAGTTGAGTTGCAATATGAGTTAACAAATTACGCGATTTGTTAACAGCATTGGTGACATGGTTTATTATGAAAAAACATGATTCAAGCTAATTTCGAGATTGCCTAAGCAATACGAAGAACCTTTTGTGGAGATATGCGAATGAAGCGTAACTCGTTCCGTAATAACGCAATTTGTTTATTGTTAATTAATTTTACATTATATTTGCACAAAAAACGTTACAATGGACATTCGTACGTGATCTCCAGAATCGAATACTAGTTGAAATACGAAAATCGTATGATTACATCGCGAATAAACAAAGTCAATAGCTTATAGATTAATTATGTTAACACGAATTGTGATGTTGATTTATTAGGAAATTCAAAACGGTTTGCGAAAACATGATGAGAACTAATGTTTCGATTGTTTAATGTTGAGTCTTGGTTAATATAGATGAAGACACCGAGATGTTATAAAAATTAGTTGATCGTTATAAACTATTGAACTTACCAAAAATATCTCGACATTAGGAAATTGGCATTATTCTTAGGCTCGGATAGACGGCGAATACGCGTATATAGCGACAATAGTTATTGCATAATGAGGGTCAACAAATTATCAAAATTAGCGAACTTCGTAAAAAACGAACTATAATAACAACTGTAAATATCTCCATTATAGACACCTAAGGAACCAGTGTGCGACCTCACACTGTGACGATTATCGGCATTTGCCAAATAAATAAGCTAAAAAACGAGTCAACGCGATACCCTGCGAAGGTGCGCTAGACTATATAAAGGGCCACGCGTCCTCAATCATGTCATGATGCTATCGCGATCATCGGTAGAGCGCGTATCGGAATACGATCGTCTCCGCACATAACATCATGTATTGCGAGCGGCCGCGAATCTTATACTTGCGCGTTAATTATAACATCTTTGTACATAATTTTAGTAACTTTCAATAAATGAGTAACTTTATTTTTAATCAATCTCTTTGCAATTTTGTTACCGAGTCCGAACCATATTAAAAATCACAAGCGCTTAACCACATGTTGGCAGTAGCGTTTTAACATCTCTCACTTGCAATGCATCTAACCTCACGTAGGAAGTGATGCTGCATTTGAGTGCACAACACATGAACTTTAGCCTGCTGGTCTAACCACACGTTGGAAGGGGCCAAGCTAGGTGACACGGCTGTTAAACCAAGCGTTGTGGTTCATTGCCCAATGCCGGTGTTTTCATGCCAAACACACTCCTTCTACATTTACATATGTTTAACGTGATAGTCAGTCCATTGTCAATTGTATTTATTATCCCAAGTTTCTCCTCGGATTTGAACGAAATTAGGAATTCTTTCCTTTTCTAGTCTTTCTTCTTTTTCTATTTTCGATTTTGTCCCCCGTTCACTCCCAATTCACCAGTTGCGACATGGCGCCAGACGAGAGCGCGCTGAGACAAGTGGCCGCGGCCGAACGCGAATTGAGAAATTCACTGCGTCAAGTACAGGCGCGCGAATTATTAGCACAGCTACAGCAGTATGGGCTCAGCGATGAAGGTGATATCAACACACTGAAGGACAGGTGGACCAGATTCTTGCTTCGGCAAAAGTTTGGTTTCTATACACGAGAGTGGAACCCGCAGGTCGATGAGATTCGGCCAGACGGAGCGAATGTGGCAAACCACAACACTCAGAATTTGCCCCCTACAATGGCAACTTTGCCACAAGGATCGCAATCTCTTGCACGTCCGCAAACACCGCCATCGCCTAGAAAGCAAGGGACGACATCAGCCATACTCAACCAACAGCAACCACAGTGTATGAGCATGAACACAGCAGGTTCAGTTCATCAACCACTGGACTTCCCACTCTCAGATTCGGTGATCTTGCACAGAAGTATCACGAATGTGGAATTTCAGTTGGTCCAACAACTGCGAAGCATGACTCTGGCACAGCTCCAACAACTTGTGGGCGAGATTAATTTGAACACGATGGGAACGAGCGCCACTCTGAAGGATAGGTATTTGCGTTTTTTCCTTCGCCAACAGTTTGGGCCAGAGTACGTTGCATGGGATCCAGTTATTGACGAATTGAACTGGCCGGCAGCGCCGGTACAGCAGGAACAACCGCCATACCAGTTCACAAACACAGTCCAGGCCCCGAACGAAAACGTCCAACAGTTCGATGGGTCAGGAGAGGAACAAATGGACTTGACGCCAACTATTGCAGGATTGTTCCAGTCGGCGACAGCCACACTGCCCGTAACGGAGGCAAATGTGCGAGCCCACACAAACGCACATTGGGCAACACACAACCCACCGCCGCCCGGAGCAGCAAGCTCGACACCTGCCCCTGTACGGCAACAACGCTATGGGGAGCATCCCAACAGATTGCACGTTCGACAAGCAGCAACAACTCAACGGTTCGTTAGCTTTCACCCGCAAGTTCGAGAGCAAATGCCACCGCCAGTATATTATGATTCGCTGAGCAATAATTACAACGATTCCACCCCATATGTGGAAGACAATTACGTCGACCGCCAAGTCCCATGGGAGGGCTTGGAACAGCCAACATATACTATCCCACAGTGTAACCCAGTGGTCCAAACTATTCGTGCACCAATACCACAATACCAACCAGCACTTTCTGGGCCTATTTACCATAGTGCGGTTCGGCCACAAGTGGCTCCACCCCGGAACTTTGCCACGCAACAAGCCCCGTTGCGTGACTTAAGGGAGGGGGGGTATCAGGCTGCGCCTGATTGTACGTGCCAACAGACGAGTCCACAGATGACGCGAACCTCGAGATTCGCGGCGCCCACATATGGAGGATCGTTAAACGGCAGTAAAACCACGAGATACCTGGACACGTTCAAGAAGTGGGGCCTGAAGTTCGAAAACAACCCGTGGGAAGACCCGGAGGACTTTTTGGACAAACTCGAAGACTGTGTCACAGCGGCGGACATGACGTTTGATGAGGCCTTGCGAGCGCTTCCAGCCGCGTTCGATGGAGTGACGGCTATGTGGTTTCGCAAGCATCGATCCATGTTCCGAGATTGGAATGATTTTCTCAAAGCTTTCCGCCGCGTATATGGATGCGAGGATATCCAGGCAAAGCTACATACCGAAGCTCGAGCCCGCACGCAAGGCGACGACGAGCCGGTCAGTACCTTCCTGACCAAACTCCAGCTGATTTTTGATCGGATGGAAGATCCCCTTCCGACCAAACAACAGTTGGATATTGCCTATGACAATCTCCTACCAGCACTCAACGACAGGTTCACGAGAAATCAGTTTGCCTCGTTCGATGAGTTGTTGGATCTGGCCAAGCAGGAGGAGTCTCGAATTAGGAGGCGGAAAATGTTCCGAGCTCCGCCACCTTCGAAATTTTCGGTGTTAAGAGGGGCAGCGTATGTGCCGACACAGAAACCGCGCCACTTCCAGGCCGCGGCCGTGGAGGAAAACGTGGAAGAGGAGCACGAGCCAAGGGCGCCAGAAGAGGAGGCAGACTTCAAGAAGCTGTACGAAGAAGCCCGAGAAGAACTGGCTGCGCTGAATCACCGCGGTGCTAAGATTTCTCAAAAGGCCCCGTACCAGAGGCGTGAGGATCAGCACGAAGAGCGATCGCAGAATCGTGCCCCCTCGAACCCACCGAAGCCTAGTGGCAACTCCCCAAGCGCCAGCAAAGCCCCCAAAACACCAAAGGGCCGTCAGAACGAGGCCAACGAGGAACCACAAAAACCAAGTGGCCCAAGGAAGACTGACCCAAACGATTTGTGCTTCAACTGTGGCCAACGGGGTCATTGGTTCGACGCTTGCCCAGATCCCCTTGGAACGTTCTGCTACTCCTGTGGGTACTGGAACGTCAAAACCCCCGACTGTCCTCGCTGCATTAAGCGCAAGGCGGGAAACGAGAGGCGGGACTCCCAGTAGGGGCAGGAAGTCCAAAGGCCACTGACGCCCCGACCAAGTCCAAATACAAGATTGGACAACCCACCACTCTGGAGTCGAGGAAGCTGATACAGAGTCTGGAAGCAAGCGCCCAGGAATCGCGGCGACTGATCAACGCGATGCAGGAGCGCATTCAAGGAACAGCTAATTCTGTACCACCCGATCCCCCTAAGCCCGAATTATCCCCCAGCGGACCATCGGCGAACGTCGTCGCGGCCCTCAACCTCAGTGAGATGTGCCGTCGATCGCCAAAACCATTGACCACAAAGGACGTGGAAGGCATGCAGATACCACCACCCAACGAGATACTGCAGGTCATTAAGGACTCTGGGAGTCCCGCACCACTGTGGCAGATGGTGGCTCTGGACCGCTTGGCGGCGGAGATAGATAATCCGGCCCGCGAGGTGGACCCCGGAACGTCCAAGACCGCGGATAATAGATTCTTCTTGCCCTTAGAGTTGGGAGGAGAAAAGTATTCCGTGCTGATGGACATCGGGGCAGTCAAGTCATACCTGAACCCCAAATTCAAGAGCCTGTTTGGCGAGGACGTCCAGCTGTCGCACGCCAGAACGGAGATGGCCTCTGGCCAAACCACCGGACTTGAAGGCCAAGTAACGGTGGATTTGACCATCGATGGGATAACCGAAGAGATCTCTTTTGGCATTCCCTCAGCTCTGGCATACGACGCCATCATTGGCATGGATACGATGGAGAAGTTCGGTATTGTGATCCACACCGGTGGGCACATGTGGATGAGCCGAGCCGGGACAGTCCATACCTTTGTTCCCGGCGGACTCTCCCCTTCTGGACCGACCGTCGCCGCCCAATGCGCGGGAATTTCGGAAATTTCCGAAACCCAGGCGGAGACCCTCCAACGGCTGTTGGACCGTATCTTGAAGCCACCCAGTGAGAAATTGGGCACAACGCACTTGACCACCCACAAAATCGATGTGCAGGGACATGCACCCGTGAAGCAGCGGATGAGGCCGCTGTCTCCAAAGATTTTGGAGGTCCTCCACGAGCATGTGGATAAGCTCCTGGCCGATGGAATAATCGAGCCCAGCGAAAGCCCTTGGTCAAGCTGCCCCGTCGTAGTGCGGAAAGATAGCGGAAAATATCGCATCTGTTTCGATTACCGCGACCTCAACGAGCGGACTCGGAAAGATGCATACCCCCTTCCCACCATCGATGGCGTCTTGGACAAGCTGAGAAATGCTAAGTTCATTTCCAAGCTAGACTTGTCCCAGGCATACTATCAGATTCCCCTGGATGAAGACAGTAAGCAGTACACGGCATTCACTATTCGCGGTCGTGTGCTGTTCCAATTCCGGCGTCTACCCTTTGGCGTATCCAATGGGCCAGCGGCATTCCAGCGGCTGATGGACCGGATAATAACACCGGAATTGGAGCCGTACTGCTTTGCATATCTGGACGACATCGTGATCGTGTCCAGCTCATTCGAAGAACACCTTCGAATGCTCGAGTTGGTAATTGCCCGACTCAATGAGGCCAATCTCGAGCTAAACCGCGATAAATCGGAGTTCTGCTGCTCTTCTGTGGAATACTTGGGATACGTGGTAGACACCCGCGGTCTCCAAGCCAACCCCGAGAAGGTGGAGCCGATCCTGAACTACCCAGCACCCACTAACATTCGCCAATTACGCCGCTTCTTGGGAATGGTGGGCTGGTATGCGCGTTTCCTTGGGACTCTCTCCGATGACAAGATCCCATTGGTCGAGCTCCTCAAGAAGGACGTCAAATTCCACTGGGGTGAGGAGCAGGAGAGAGCGATGCAGCAGATCAAGAAGACGCTGACCAACCCTCCGATCCTCATTCGGCCCGACTTCTCAAAGCCCTTCTCCATCCACACTGATGCGAGTGATTACGCGGTGGGGGCAGTGCTGACCCAGGAAGTCGACGGCAAAGAGCATCCGATCCTTTCCGCCAACCGAGTGATGACCTCCTCGGAGCGGAAATACACCGTTACCGAGAAGGAGTGCTTGGCAGTCGTCTGGGCCATCAAAAAGTTGAGGCCATACGTGGAGGGGTACTCGTTCACGGTGGTCACTGACCACAGTAGTCTGTGCTGGCTACGCACCTTGAAGGACGCCCGCGGTAGAGTTGCGCGATGGGCGCTGGAACTCCAATCGTACGACTTCAAGGTCGTCCACCGCAAGGGTTGCATGAACGTAGTGCCCGACGCTCTGTCGAGAGCGTTCGAAAGCGCCGAAGCGCTCGCCGCGTGCGCGGAAGTCGAGGATTGGTACTCTCGACGCGTCGGCGATGTCCAAAAATTCCCTCAGAAATACCCCACCTGAAAGGTAGAGAATGGGTTCCTGTACAAGCACCACCCCAACCCATTGTTAGATCCGTTCGATTTCGACCCTAATCCATGGAAATTGGTTCTTCCGTTGGAACAG
Organism: Aphelinus atriplicis; assembly: GCA_020882685.1. Taxonomy (NCBI): domain Eukaryota; kingdom Metazoa; phylum Arthropoda; class Insecta; order Hymenoptera; family Aphelinidae; genus Aphelinus; species Aphelinus atriplicis. Next base: position 59,625,216 of record CM037075.1, on the reverse strand, counting down.
CGGAAGCGAGCGATCTACAGAGCCCACGATGCGCCAGAAGCTGGGCATTTCGGCGTGGACAAGACTTACCAGCATCTTGAAAACGAATTTTCCTGGCCCGGTATGTACCGCGACGTCCGCGAATACGTGCGGAAGTGCATGAAATGCCAACAGCATAAGCCATCCCAGCAAGGTCCTGTGGGACTAATGGGTAAGCGGAAAGTCGAAGAGCCATGGTCGGTGGTAGCCGCCGACCTGATGGGCCCTTTTCCCCCAAGTTCAAAGCGCTCCGAGTACACCATCGTGATTCAAGACCTCTTCACGAGGTACATAGAGTGTCGTCCCTTGCGGGCCAAAACGGGCAAGAATGTCCTGCAAGCCCTGGAGGAGCTCGTGATTTTCCGGTGGGGTTGCTCACTCTATTTCCTTTCGGACAATGGGAAAGAGTTTGTGAACGACACCGTGACCAAGGCCCTGGCGGATTATGGAATAAAAGTCACCACCACGCCACCCTATCACGCCCAAGCTAACCCGGTTGAGCGTGTCAACCGAGTGCTCAAGCCCCTAATTAAAACATTTGTTAGCGCGGACCAGAAAGATTGGGATAAACATCTCAATGAGTTCGCGTTCGCGTACAACCCCGCGGTCCATACAACGACCGGTCTGTCCCCATTCTTCCTTAACTTCGGAAGGCAACCTCGCCCTGCCAAATGTCTGCGGACAGAGATTGAGGGAACGCCGAAAATCAAGCGACGCGACCCCGCAACGTACGCCGACAAAATCAAGCGCCTCCGAGCGTTGCGCGAGCTTATCGCGGAGCATATCGAGAACGTTTTCGACCGGCAGGCGAAATACTACAACCGCGGGCGTCGTAACGTTTCGTTCCACGTCGGGCAAGCCGTGTGGAAAAGCACCCACAACCTCTCCTCTGCAGCCAAGCATTACGCGGCGGGCCTGGCCCCTCCCAAGGAGAGGGTGGTTATATCCAAAATCCTCTCTCCTGTGGTGTTCGAAGTACGAGACGAAATCCCTGGGAGGATCACCGTGGTACCCATCGGCGACCTCCAGCCCGTGATCGAATCCCCAGTCCCCAACTTAACCAATAACTTAAATATTTCAGATAGCCACAAGCACAATGAGCCAGGACATTCGGCGGTACCTGAAACCGCTGAAGCCTCAGAGCCAGCGGGAGGACGTCGCCCGCGGGGAAGACCGCGTGGCACGCGACGGCAACCCCCGGCAAGCTCAGACGCCGAAAACTCCCGGCGGGATCACCATGGACGGTATAACCTCCGTCCTCGAGTGCATTCTTAATGGCCCGCCAATGGTCGAAGGGGAGTTCAGCACCCCCTTCTATTTCGCCCCGCTGATCCCAGGCGTGTCGGCAGAGGAGGCCCAACGCATGGTGGCTAGGGGTCAAGGTCGGACAAGGGGGTACACCCGGCTGGGGAAGCACAACGCGAACGCTCGCGCGACCACCTCTGTCGAGCCAGCTCCCACAGCCGGGAGATACGAAACCACGCCTGTGGTGCCCGACCCTACCCCAGGAGGCCAAACCGCCGGGCGCGTGGGTAACACCGCCCAAACCACGACCAGCGCTGCCGCCACTGACGTCAGTCGAGGAGCTATCCCCAAACAGCACCCAAGGTCCGCCAACCGCAGCTCCAACCGGACCTCAACTACCGCCGCCCAAATTAGCAGCGCAATCTCCGCTGCGGTCGGCAGGGGAGCCCTCCAAAAACCGCCTCCCCCAACCATCACCCATAGCCCCACCCAGGCCACTCTGGAGCGCACAAGGTCAGGCCTATATGCGCCAGAGGGTCTGAGGCAGCCGCGTGGATTCCCGTGCTTTCGCTGCAGCAGCCCGGCGCACGGATTCCATGACTGCGGGGCCAAGATGAAGAAGACCCCAACTTTCTGCCTGTATTGCGGGCAGAGGGGGTATAGCTATTACAACTGCCCCTGCGAGCTGGGGCGCAAGGGGAGGCTGCCCACCGAAGAAGAGATGCTGCAGGCCACGGCCGCTCGCCTGGCAAAGAGTGGTGGAAGCACCACCCACAACCCACGCCAGAACGAGAACGCGACCTCGGCACAGCGGGGAAAGGCGAAACGGGTCGGGCCAGCACGCGTGCAAGACGCTGCTGGAGCACAGCCAGCAGCAGACGAACCCCCAAGCCAGGCAAAGCCCACCACTGACGGTGCAGAAGAGCGGCAATCGTCTGCCACGGAGTCGGAGACCCTGGCTCAGCGACGGCGTCCGGAAGGCAAGCGGGAGGCCTGGTTGAATGCCGTGGCAGGGTTACTTCCGTACCTCCCGTACGGCGCCCGACCTCGGGAGATCCGGGTCACCTTGCCCCGCCTCCGGTATCCCACCATGATCATCCTGCCTGAATTACCGGAGGATTGGCCGGTCCGACGGCATCCAGTGGCTCCGTACTTGGAGGCGTGGGAGTACGCGCTAGAGCCGTTTAAGCGCATACTGGGACCACACTGCAGGGTGATGTCGATCACCGTGTGTCTGGACGGTGCTCCCGTCCTTCTGGAAGTCCGGATGCCGGACAGCGACGAGGAGTAACGGCTCGGGCACCATCGGTCATCGCCCGGCAGTTGGGAATGAGGCCCACAAACGAGTGGGGCTAACATCGAGACCACCACTGTGGGCACCACCCGGAGTGGATAACTCCTAATATGATTAAATAGTTTTTGGTTTTTCTTTTCCACCCCATTAACCACCATGGTGGACCAGATCGGTGGATCTTCTTTCTTTTTTTTCCTAGTGTTTATCAGTAACTCTTTTCATAATGTCTTTTGCTTTTTTTTTTGAGCGTACGGCTCACCCCAGGGGAAAACCACCCCACAACCCACAATTGGCGGAAACTTTCTTTTATTTTCAGTTTGTTTTTTTTATCATTTTTCGAATTCCTTTTTTTTGTATTTTTCCTTTTGATTGTTTTTTTTTCCTGATGGAGCATAAAGCTCACCCTAGGGGAAAACCACCCCAAAGCCCATAATCAGGGCAGTATTGTTGGACAGTATTGTACTGCCGAATGCGGAAGTGATAGGCCAAAGTAAGGCCAGTGAGATTAGCCCAAGGGCGTACCAAGCCACAAGATGGCTAGTCAGTTTGTTTTTTAGGTTAGATAAATTTTGTATTAATGGTAAGGATAAATCAATAAAGAATCGTTAATTTGATACCACGTTTCCTCCCTTACTGTGTTCAATTATGCTTATAATTATGATAATTATTTCGATAAGTGACCTTTTGCTATAGATTTACTAACCTTTCATTCGCCCATAAAAAACCATTAACTAACCCTCACGCATGCCACATTTCCCTTGGAATGAATGCAGGTATATCTGCCGAGCCAATGGAGTTCAACGAGCGGCGACGACGGTGAGTAAAATGATCATTGTAATCGGACAGCTGGCGCACTCCCATTGGACCTTGCGATGTAGGTCATGACGGCCGATGCGGGAACAGGAGTGCCACGGGCATCATTGCATGCCCAAGTAAAATCTTGCGGTGACCCACGATGGGGTATTCCCCTTTTAACGTTGGGCCACTACGGAAACCAGCTCACACGCGAGGACGCCGTTTCGACCACACATTAATATAGCTCGCGTTCCGTTTAGAATTACATTTATGGGCTGGATGACACGAAAAAATCAAGTATTTAGCTAGGGAAAATGATATTCTTTATTTTTTTTTTATTGTATTTTGTAATTTTTCTTCTCTTACACTTTATTTAAATAGGAACACTAGTGTTAAAATCAAACAACACATAGATTTGGCTGCAAGATTTGCCACAGTTGCGTAGGTACACTGCGACCGAACACTCGGTGTTTCGAAGCAATCTTGCAAGACCACGTTTTCCTTTTATGATTAGTCCACGCCAATACGTTCGAGTTGGTATCGTGATCTTGTTGTGACACGGTGGTTTCCCACGAAATGTAAGAAACCGCCTCGTGATTATCTTGTTTTGATTTATTTTCTCTTTAATAGTAATTCGTTACGTTTTCGTTTTTACTTACACGGTATATTTACTTACACGGATCGGTTTTGGTTCGACCCATTCTGCTCAACACACTAGTCAAATTGCCGGAGACGATAGCGATAAAAGTTGTTGATCGGTAAAATGCGGTTCCCTGCCCGGAACCTCCGCCGCCACTTCGAGTCCTCAGATTCGACGTGGGTCCGCGAGGGAGGTCGCCGTCGACAGGCGCCGAAACCTATTACCACAGTCAACGTAGAGCCATCGGTATGCAGTATGAATGTGTGTGTGTACCTGTCGAGCAGTTCCAGACCAACTAGTTGCAGATAAGTCTCCATGGACCTGACTTCCAACAGCGACTGTCACGGGGTGCTCAGCGTCGGCAGGACGGAGTGGAGGACACTCCTATCCCATCCCGTGGAACACGAAATCATTCTTGAATGTTCAAACGTGTTGTTTTTTCTTTCTTTCTATATCTTTTGTAGCTCATCCTGTACCCTGAAGTAACCCTTTAGGACGTGATTTTGGCGCGGCCAAAGTCCCTTCACAACACAGCATTGTGGGTTCGCCTACTGCTGTGGACCCTACCTTATTCTGGGTTTCGACCTAGAGCCACTTCGCCCTACATTGGCTTCGGCCACACCACAATTCGATAGGATTCGTCCAATCGGTGGTGATTAAAGCAAGGCCGTTCTAGCGGCAATGGCTTTTTGAGCCCAACCGCAAACCTGGTAGCTTCGGCGTACCAGGATTTAAGGGAGGGGGGGAAGGACAGGACCTTTGATGGGCCCTATACCTTGTTTTTTTTTCGTATTCTTCCACGGTGCCACTGGAATTCTCTAGAGGAGGCCGGCACACCAATTTCTTCCTTTTTCCTCTCGGTGTTTGTCGCATAGCCCCCTAGGTGGCTCGACACACCACGTACCTCGAGCGTTGCTCGCAAGCACCTAGTGCCATCTGGTGTTGGCACCATCCCATCTTTTGTGGGACTAGCTTCGGCCACTCCCACTGCCCTTTTGAACTCCCAGGCGCCTACGACGCCAACCTGGTTCTCCCTCGGGATAACCAGAGTTTAAGGGAGGGGGAATTTGTGACGTGGCATTTTGCCCGTCACAAGGGTATTCTCCATCAGGGAGAATTCCCGGGGCTCAGCCGCCTGAAGTTGGCGCTGAGTCCGCGCACGTGCGATCGATCGCCGTATCGACCGCGATCGAGCGCGCGCGCGCCGCCGGCGTGGAGCGACTTGTTGCGCAACCACGCCGGCAGTTGGATTTCCCGCGTGGCCTGGACAGCACGGATTCGACCGTGCCTGTCCCCTGGAGTTTGCCCCAGGTCTCCACGCGCCTCCACTCGCCCGTGCCCGCGTGCTTCGGCCGTGCGGCACCCTTTGTGTTATCACCGGCAGCAGCCTCGGCAGCCACCGGTGAGCCTCCTGACTCCGCGCCGGTCGTCGTCGGGTACCCCGGGACGCCGCCAGCAAAGGCCCGCCGTCGTCGCCGCTTCCAGCTCCGGCTCGGCAGGTAGGAGGTTGAGTGTTGCGTGAGTGCGAGTGTCTGACCCGCGAGCTTGCCCGCGATCGCGTCGCGTCCGTGTCCGCGCCGCGCTCGCGTCCTCGTGATTTGTAGCCCTTCGGGGAAGAATTATTGTTGCGTCTCTCAGCGGAGAGTATCCCACGGTGTGTGGCTCGACACCACCGTTGGGGATTTTGTATTATATCTTAGTCCAAATAAAGCTTCGGTACTTGAACTTCCCCGATCACGCGTAATCATTGCGGTTATGGCGCGATTACTCTCGTCCCAAGTGCCCCCCTGGAAGAGAGCCTCAGCCGGGCCATCCAGGATCGTCCGGGTCGTGGTTCGACACGACCCCGAGCATCCACCCCCCCTTCCGCCTACCACTCGACTCGACGGGCGCCGCCCTCACGGCGGCTGGCGCGCGAGTACACTCGCAAAGTCCGTCGAGCCGAGAACGCGTGAACGTGAACCCCCGTGTATCCAGGTCGCCCCGGTACGCGGGGGCCACCTCACAGCTTTTACATTTGGGAAATCCGATTGCCAAGCATCGGGAATTGGTAATTACTTGGATAAGTACGATACCCTGGACACGCACCTACTTTCGATTGTTGGCTGCACACGTCAACACCATTCAGTGCCTTGCAATATTAATGATTTTGAGCTAATGCATACTCTTTTCTCCAATTGATTGGCGTACCACACCCCAAGGTATTATTGGGATTATATTCATTGGCAAAAAAGTGAAACTCGTCAAGTGTTTCCTGAAAATGTAACTACTAAAACATCTAACTAAAATATCCAAAAAAATATATAATTTTAAATTATCGGGATTATTTCCAATTCCGAGAAGACAAAGAAAAATTTTGGAATGGTCAAATTAGTTTTACGAGAAACAGAAGACAAAAAAAAATTATATTACCCCAACTCATGAGAAATTTATTTTGCTCGAAATATTCCCATCGTGGAATATTATTTCAAGCTATAATTTCCTGAGTGTTGTGGGGTTCCACGAATCAATCTAATCCGACCGAGGTCGAGATTATTTTGGATTCGATCGATTTGAGGGACACAGTCACCTCGGCAAATGTCACACGAAACGATCACGCGATATCAAACGGCGAGCGAATTTCTCGACCCGACCTACCGCGTTGATGGCGCCATTTGTGAGGTGGCCCCCGCGTACCGGGGCTACCTGGATACAAGGGGTTCACGATCATGCTTTTCTCGTCTCGACGGACTTTGCGAGGGAACTCGCGCGCCAGCCGCCGTGAGGACGGCGCCTGTCGCGTCGAGTGGTAGGTGGAAGGGGGAGGATGCTCGGGGTCGTGTCGAACCACGACCCGGACAATCCTGGATAGCCCGGCTGAGGCTCTCTTTCCAGGGGGGCACTTGGGATGACGGGAATCGCGCCACGACCGCAAGAACAACGCGTGATTGGGGGAAGTTAGGCACCGAAGCTTTATTCAATTGAATATAATACAAAGAACCCAACGGTGGTGTCGAGCCGCACACCGTGGGATCCTCTCCGCTGAGAGACAAAGCAATGATTTTTCCCCGGAAGGCTACAAAAGGTCGCGAGGACGCGAGCGCGGGCAAGCGTGCGGGACATACACACTTACACGCACACACAACCTCCTACCTGCCGAGCCGGGTCTGGAAGCGGGGACGATGGCGGGCCTCTGTTGGCGGCGACCCGGGGTACCCAACGATGACCGGCGCGGAGTCAGGAGGCTCACCGGTGGCTGCCGGGGCTGCTGCCGGTGATGGACCCAAAAGGTGCCGCACGGCCAAAGCACGCGGGCACGGGCGAGTGGAGGCGCGTGGAGACCAGGGGCGAACTCCAGGGGACAGGCACGGTCGAGTCTGTGCTGTCCAGGCCACGCGGGAAATCCAACTGCCGGCGTGATGGCACAACAAGTCGCTCCATACGCCGGTGGCGCGTGCGCTCGATCGCGGTCGATACAGCGATCGATCGCACGTGCGCGGACTCAGCGGCAACTTCAGGCGGCTGAGCCCCGGGAATTCTCCCTGATGAAGGATTCCCTTGTGACGGGCAAAATGCCACGTCACAAGTAATATCATCCAAAATTTGGAACTGGGTCTGCTTATGCCTCCAGAATTTCAATGGTGAACATACATAACTGATACAGCACATATTAGCATTCGGTAGATATTCTTTACCTATGGGAGGTCGCTCCACTCTAATAATATTTTTTGTATTATCAATCTTCGTATGATCGACCTTTGCATCATCAATCTTTGTATATTCAACCTTTGCATCATTAATATCAAAGCTTTCATCGATTGGCGGAGTGATCTTGGCGCATCTCTCTAGAGGTTTCAGAGCCAAACCCTTAACCCTCTAAGTCCCAAATTGCAGAAATTTTATTTGTACTTTCAAGCTCGTATCATTTGATGAATAAGACGGGAAGTTTATTGCAAAATAGTCATTCCTACTATTTCTAGGTATGCTCTATACGGTACAATGGTTAAAAAGACTGAAAAAATTGATTATCAATAAATAATTGACAAATTAAATTAAACAATGCGATTTTTTGGAGCACTTTTTTTCAGTCCAAAATCAGAGGAAGGAGGAATTTTATTTTTAACGTCGAAAATATGCACAAAAGTTCACAAAATAGTTGAACTTTCCAGATTCATTGAGTTTCTTCGACTACGATTTTTTTCAGCAAAATGGCGGCCAGAAGACGGGAATCAATATTTTGGATTTTCATTTTATCAATATTTTTAAGCATACATTTTCATTTTCGATATATTTCTTTGAAATTCCGTATACAAGGGTTTTCAATGTTGCTGATAACGATTCAGACATCCAATTCTCGAAATTCTTGATCCAAGATGGCGGTTTCAAGATGGCGGCTCATGATTTTTCTACATTTTTAGTTGGAGAATCGTGAAAACTTGGACTGATGGGTTTTCGGGGGCGTTGATGATAAATCTGACATCGGATTCTCAAAATTCTGTATCCAACATGGCGGTTTCAAGATGACGGCTTACGATTTTGTACAATTTTAGTTGGAGAATCATGAAAACATGGACTGATGGGTTCTCGGGGGCGCTGATGATAAATCCAATATCAAATTCTCAAAATTCTGTATCCAAGATGGCGGTTTCAAGATGACGGCTCATGATTTTGTACAATTTTAGTTGGAGAATCGTGAAAACTTGGACTGATGGGTTCTCGGGGGCGCTGATGATAAATCTAATATCAGATTCTTAAAATTCTGTATCCAAGATGGCGGTTCCAAGATGGCGGCTCACGATTTTGTACAATTTTAGTCGGAGAATCGTGAAAATTTGGAATAATGGGATTTCGGGGGCCCTGATGATAAATCTGTCATCAGATTTTCAGAATTCTGTATCCAAAATTGCCGTTTCAGAATGGCGGCTCATGATTTCGTACATTTTTAGTTGGAGGTTCGTAAAAATGTTAATGAAAGGGTTTTTGAATCTTTATTGCCGAAATAGATTGTTGAGTACTTCCATCTACGATTTTTTTCTAGCATATTATTGAAAATGTTGAGAATTGTCCACCGCCATCTTAGATACAGAATTTTGAGAATCTGATATTAGATTTATCATCAGCGCCCTCGAGAACCCATCAGTACAAGTTTTCACGATTCTCCAACTAAAATTGTACAAAATCGTGAGCTGTCATCTTGAAACCGCCATCTTGGATACAGAATTTTGAGAATCCGATGTCAGATTTATCATCAACGCCCCCGACAAACCCATCAGTCCAAATTTCCTGTATACGGAATTTCAAAGAAATATATCGAATATGAAAATATATGCTTAAAAATATTGATAAAATGAAAATCCAAAATATTGATTCCCGTTTTCTGGCCGCCACGACGTTAAAAATAAAATTCCTCCTTCCTCTGATTTTGGACTGAAAAAAAGTGCTCCAAAAAATCGCATTGTTTAATTTAATTTGGCAATTATTTATTGATAATCAATTTTTTCAGTCTTTTTAACCATTGTTTCGTGTAGAGCATACCTGGAAATAGTAGGAATGACTATTTTGCAATGAACCTCCCGTCTTATTCATTAAATCATACGAGCTTGAAAGTACAAATAAAATTTCTGCAAGTTGGGGCTTAATGGGTTAATATCATGGATTAATTTTACGACACATGTCTCACCTTTCTCAAGTACGTCCAGTATGAAAACGGTAGCACTGCTGTCAGCAATCATTTCGAACCCATCTCACACTTAACACCATGTGGCCAGTGTTCGACCTCGTCAGGTTTGGCTAAACAACACTTACGGGATAGAGGAGGTATGGATGCGAGATCATCTGGAATTTTTCTTACATCTTTTGTCATGACTGTGTTACCATAGTCCATATAGTGGACTTTTGTACCTTGCTCGGTAGTAGAGATCATCGTTGGGATATGAACAACGCAGATCAGATCTTCTTTGATATCCGTGACAGCAAGGAGAATATTAGCCATTAGCAATATATCCTCGAACATCTTCAGGTCACTTACGTATTTTTCTTCTACAACCAAAATTGATCGACTGAGACACAATAACTAACCAAAGCTGATCATGGATCACGCTCTCCTTCTACCAACTCCATATTTTTCATGCAGGCAGCTAGTTTTTCGCTGATCAAAAATTTACTAAGACTTTGTACTCCATTAGAAAGATCAAATCACAAAGGTGCTTTGTTGGTGATTATGAGAGCTTGAAGACACTTATCAGGAGGCATGAGATTAATCAGCCTCCGAACATCCTTGTCCCACTCTATTATGCCATTGAGAAAAAATACATCCAGCTTACCCCAGTATTATTATATCTCAATATTGCCATAATCTAAGAGCGTCACTTGAACTTCATTATTCAGCACTTGGGTATCCTTAATTCTGTACCAGTTTTCATCAGCACTAAGAACAGCATATAACTCATTTTGTTTGGGAATGACCAATTTGTCTGTGTTCGAATAGAAGCCAAATAATATTTGGAGAACACCATTCGCTTCTGAATAATCTACTTCGCGGTTTAGCTAAACGCTGTTCGAGTTGTTCATCCATGTAATTGCAACTTCATGTGTAGAACTCAGTATTAGCATATTAAGAATCGGAGTCACTTTTTCGACGATTTGTCTTTCAAAACCTATTATAAAAGAATCAAATAACAGATGTTATTATAAAATTATGAATTCAACTATTCACATATTTTTTCATGTCCAATTAAATATTCTTACCTTATACAGGTTAGCCTATTTCAATCGATCGAAAATCAAAATTGCTGACACAGCTCGGTCGACGTCTGGCACATTTGCAGCACTAGACCCGGGTTATATCCGCTACTCGCTTGTATTTGTAAAATATAATATTAATTTAAGTATAACTGCGTCCGCGTTGTACTTGATTCTTATATAATAACTGCGTCCGAGTTGCATGTGTTCGCGTTTTACTCTTTGCTTACACTACATTTATAGCAGACGCCATGATGAGTCTTTACGCAGCTCAGTTGCATATGGGGCGTATCACGTCAACTCTCCAGAGCCTGCGCGCGGACGCTAAAACCTCGCGTTTTCAACGCTTGTTTTCGATTCTATTAGACCAATATCTAAATGATGTCAGATATGATATCAATGTAGTTTTTTAAACGACGAATAAATTCAGGCTTGGTGGACTATCCCAAAGTGATATTGCGAGAAAAAAATTCCACGCTCCCCGGGCTGGATTTGCGTAGTGGATAACGCAACTGACCGGAGATCAGGAGGTCGCTGGTTCAAATCCAGCCCGGGGAGCGTGGAATTTTTTTCTCGCAATATCACTTTGGGATAGTCCACCAAGCCCGAATTTATTCGTCGTTCGAAATATGTGGACGTTAAAAAATAATTAAATGTAGTTTTTTGTCAGATTTTCGATAGTGAATTTAGTTTTCCAAAATTTTCACGTTTTCCCAGAAAAAACCATAAAACATGACATATCTCAGAACCCTGATTCTTTAGATTTTTTTCAATAGTCTAGATCGAAAGCTGACCTTTTTTTAAATTGATATAGCTTCTAAAAAAATAGGACTATTCCGTTATTCTCGAGAAATTGAGTAGTGAACATGAGAGGTTGCGCCGCGCCGCGCCACGCTGCTTCCACGCGCTCGGGCTCGAGTCTTCTGTACACGTGAGTGCCGAATTCAGAGTACATTCGATATCCATACTTGTTCCTATATATTGAATGAAGTCTCACGTTCATTACTTGTTCGATTTGTGAGTATTTCATTTCACTTTCTTCGAGTAACGTTTTTGCTTTGTTATTCAAACTTTGAAATATTGTGTTTTAGCTGACTGACTGACTGAACCGAGCTGACGAAATGCTTTTGACAATCAGCCTCTCATCGCAAGTTGGTATGAATGCATGGAACTGCAGAGTGCCTGGTATAGGAAAAGAATTATCAAATCTCACTTTCCATTCCAACTTCGCTTTCTCGTATTCTTCTTGAGCACTGAAAAATACAACAGTTTCCTTGCAATAATTTTTTGCCCATTCATATGAACCTTCTGCGGTTAAGATGTGATTGTTTGCAGAGCACTGTAAACTCGCTAATTTAGCACCTCGTTTTACATTAGCTCCAAGTCCATTGCATGCCCCCTTTCCATGCGCTGTAGCACAGAAATGCTAAAATCTTTTTGATGATAAACAAGAGTAGAAAAACTTTTCTGATTTTTAAAGTGCTGACCTGCTCCATCGGTACCATAATAAATATTCTTAGGTTTGTACTCTTTTTTCAGATATCTTACGATTATTTCTTGGTACACATGGACTGCAACTGTATCGTGAGCTAAATTATTTGAGATAATGGCCATGCTCTTGTGCTGAAGTTCTTCATTTCTTCGAAAGTAAATACCGACTGTGAAATTCGTTGCTTGATTGTTATTCCAGTGGAATGATTGAGCTGAATTTTGTACAACAAACGCATAATTCTCAGCGAAATTAAAGCAAACTAAGAATTCGGCACTTACGTGTACAGGAGACTCGAGCCCGAGCGCGTGGAAGCAGCGTGGCGTGGCGCAACCTCTCATGTTCACTACTCAATTCTTCGAGAATAACGAAATAATTCTATTTTTTTAGAGGCTATATCAATGTAAAACACGTCAGCTTTTGATCTAGACTATTGAAAAAAATCTGAAAAATCAGGGTTTTGAGATATGGCATGTTTTATGTTTTTTCTCTGGGAAAACGTGAAAATTTTGGAAAACTAAATTCACTATCGGAAAGCTGACAAAAAAACTACATTGATATCATATCCGACATCATTTAGATATTGGTCTAATAGAGTCGAAAACAAGCGTCGGAAACGCAAGGTTTTAGCGTCCGCGTGCAGACTCTGGAGAGTTGACATGATACGTCCCATATATACCTATATATATGCGAGAATCGAGATATCTCGAAATCGTTCGTCGCCGCGTCGAGGTGGCTTATGAACTGGAAAATAATCTTTTTTTCTCCATTCTAACCTAGCAGACAAGACTCATTACATGAAGAGCATCTTCTATAGGAGATAAATCGGGCTGGATAGTAGGGAAATTAAATGAAAAATCATATTCTACCAGATAACATCTATAACTGATGCGTATCTGTGTTATTTTATAGTACTGAAAAATCCGTAATCCCAACTTAATGTATAAGGGTAGCACTGCCCCCAGCTACCGTTACTTGCCAGGAGGGGGCGCTAGCGCGCCCCTGGATGAATATGCTCAGAGTTCTGCACCTGTTTCTCACAACTAACTTCTCTCTCTGTTTCTGTAGAAGTTTCTAGAAATTTCGGAATATCCTTATGCCCCCCCAAGAAGAGTATCTGTTGAATCTGGTAGAATGTAGCGCTTGTTGTCGTGAGGACTTAGTGCTATTTTATTCTGCTTCTCTGTACATACTTGGTGCTTTCTAGATAAAAAACATCCTTTGCAATTGCGAATTTTGGAGTTTTTTGAGGTTATGGCAAAATTCTGACGTACACGTACGTTAAACAGTCATCGGATTCGGATTCAGCGACCCAAAAGCCATATAGTGAACATAGTCAGACCTCCGGGCCAGAAAACTTTTTTTGTGTGGCTGTGTAATCTGAGGTATCAAACCATTCAGAATGCTCACCCATAACTTTATATATGTCGATATCTTTAATTTCGTAGATGAGACTGTCTGTATCAGTGTACAACATTTTACACTGATTACCCAATCATGCTCGCATTTTGTCATAGTGAAAGTCATACACGTGAACTTTCAATAAGTCAAGTACGGAAAGACCGACATATATGAGTTTTTGAATAGTAATATCAGACTGAGTTAGCTATATGATGACTAGGTTTTCATCAATAACCGAACAGCTATGAAAACTTGGATTTGCACACAGAGGCACCATATCTTCCTGGCCAATGAGATACAATTTCAACATTCAAATATTTCCGCTCAACTCCATTGTCTTGCCAAATACTGCAATATTCATGAACTTGAAGAAATTTTTCTCAAACTCATTTTTAGCAGATTTTCGTTCCTCTGTATTATAGTCTATATATGGTTTCAACCATTGACTCTGTATAAATTTCAATACTCGAGGCATTTGTTCAACTTCCAATCCGAGTTCGAGTCTAGCACTCGACGCGAGCAGACGTGTTTATGTATAGCTCCGTCAATATGTGAACCAATCGTATCGGGCAGCGACCACGAGTATACTTGAAATTTTTCGAAGAGCAGCATACCCGCATTCCTCGAACAGACTGCAAAAACCGCTGCAGTCTGACTGCAGCGGGTGAAGCAAGAAAATGACTACCCCAAATGGGGCCCCAGTGGTCCAACACCAAAAATCAAGTTCAAATCAATCAACGTCTCCGAAATCAAGTCAAGTAACGTTTGCATCAGTAACATACAACAGTTATAAACCTAAAAAAGAAGAGGCCATAATTGTCGAAGCTATCGAGGGTCTAACCAACGACGACTACATAGATGGATTAGAAAAGTTAACAGCTACTACAAATATAAGGTATATTTCCAAAATATCCGGAGGTAGATTATGCATTTATCTGAACAGCCAAAATTCAGTAGAGGAACTCAAAAGTCAAAAGGTCAAAATAAAGGACTACTGTTTGAACGTAAGACCGCTAGTTAGTAGTAATAAGAGAGTAGTAATCTCAAATGTATCTCCTGTAATCACAAACGAAGCAATCGTCGAGAAACTCGAAGATAAAGGAGTGAAAATACTATCACAAATAACTTGCATTAGAGCAGGTCTCAACAAACCCGGGAGATCTCACATACTTCCATTCAGACGCCAATTTTACATACCAACGGCGAATGACGACCCACAAATTGAAGAAGAAGTCAAGAAAAGAGCACTTTCAGTTACGAGCAGTGAAGTGTCTCAAAACAATGGAAAAATACAAACAAACAACAATCCATCAAAGATAAAACTACATGGAAAAAAGTCAAGAAACGTAAACTAAACCCAGTTAAAACAATTGAAAAAAACAAAATAATAGAAGAGGCACTCCAGCCTGCAGCATCCATTTTCAACGAGCGCGTCGGCAGTCTCCCAATTGATTTTGAACAATTCACAGAACTTATCAAAACAAGTTATTACAATCAAAATATGATACAAAATGATTACTCAATTCCCAAGGATACAGAGAAATTGATACAGCTGATTCTCATAGTGTATCCACTAGTGAAAATAAGCAGTGTCAAAGGGAGACTCACCAGACTGAAAAGAAAACTAAGAAACGAAGACACAGTCACTCCCAGCCAATCCGAAGTTGATATAAAATCCGAGTCAGAGTCAGATTCACAAAATTGAAATGGACAACTTGGACATCAAAATTCTTCTCTGGAATGCCCGGAGTATTATGATACGAAAAGAGAAACTCCCACAATTATTAAACTCTATAGATATATTCGTCTGCATAAAATCGTGGCTACAACCAGACAATGAAAAACATAATAACTTTCAGGTCCAAGGGTACAAAACTATTCGGAAAGATCGACAAAATAACGTCAGTGGAGGAATACTCCTCATAGTCAAGAACAACATTGATATAAACTGCCTAAACATAAACATTATCGAAGTAGAAAAGCTAGAAATTGGCGGCATCACAGTAATGAACGCTCAACATAAATTTAATGTAATAGCATGCTACAAGCCAACTAACTCTAATCTAACAGAAGAAGAATGGAATTCTCTTTTCAACATCGAAATGCACGACACCCAAAACACTATCTTCGTGGGGGACTTCATCATAAATTCTGTCATCATAAATACAGTCATCATAAATTCTGGAACTGCCGGGAAAGCGACACTAACGGTAAACGATTATTAGAATCTGTAAGTAATAGTGACCTATTTATACACAACACAGAAAAATCAACTCGAATCAATCCTAGAAATGGAAGTAAGTCTAACTTAGATTTAGTCATATCCTCTATGAATGTTGTTGACAAAGTAGAAACCTCTGTTTACGATGATACTTATGGGTCTGATCACTTTCCAGTACTTATCAAATTTCAAACGGCCAAATACACTTACTCGAGGAAAACGTTCAAACTTCACTCAATAAGAACTAAATGGGACAATGCCTTGACAAACTTGAATGACAATTATTTTCACTTCTTCGACAACAAATATTGTTGCGCGTCCACAGTCGAAAAAATATGAAATTTTCACAAATATAGTTAAAAATTCAATCACATTAAATACACCTATAAAATCAAATAAAAATCGCAAAGGCAATCGCCGTAACAGGAATCCAGTTAGATGGTGGGATCTGGAATATAACAAACAAATACGCCTGAGAAGAGCTGCGTTGAAAAAATGGCAATTCACAAGAAAATTGGATGATTATATTGCATATAAGAGACAAACGGCCATTACTAGGAAAATATTAAAAATGAAAAAGAAAGAAAATTTTAAAAAGTTTGCCAGTTCCATTAACATTCAAACAGCTGGTCAATACGTTTGGAATACAGTAAGAACTCTGAAAAATAAATGGGTTAAAATTGATAAAAATTCCAATCATGCCAATAAACTAGAATATCAAATGAAAGCTCTGGATAAAGTAAGCCCCCCCTGGGTCCCTACTAACCCTGACTGGATGCCCAAATGCAAAAAAAAAAACGATTTTCTCAGTAGACCCTTTGACTACACAGAATTCAATATAGCCTTACTATCTAGAAAAATGAAATCTGCCCCGGGACAAGACGGAATCGACTACAATATACTCAAATTTTTACCTATAAAATACCATTTGATATTATTGGACATTTTCAACGAAATGTACGAAAAAGACACTTATCCTGAAGAATGGAAAAACATATTCATTCACTTAATTAAAAAATCAGATGGAGTAAATTACAGACCCATAAGTCTCACCTCATGCGTATGCAAACTGTTCGAAAAAATAGTTAAAAATCGTTTGCAATGGTGGACGGAGAGAAATGACTTACTTTCAAAAGTTCAAACTGGATTTCGCAATGGCCAAAGCTGCCCAGATAACCTAGTTAACCTGCTACTCAAAATACAAGACGGCCTAAATGAAAATCAACATGTACTAGCTACCTTTTTATATATTAATAGTGCGTTTGATAATGCAGTCTGGGAAATACTATTACAAATACTAGCCAACATTGGCTGTCCAACTTACTTGATCAAATTTGTAAAATTTTTCATCATGAATAGAAACATTCACACTGACATTACAGAACACATAACCAATTTATAAGGGTGTATTACAGGGGGGAGTGCTAAGTCCGCTGCTATTCATTCTCTACATCGCTTATATAACAACGAACCTACCGAAAAGTCTCACTATCTCCGAATTTGCTGATGATATAGGCATCCTTATTCGCAGGAAATCTCTCGAATCTTGTATCTCGCTCGCGGAGAAATCAATAGGGATTTTAAAGGAGAATTTGGATAGTATAGGATTAGAACTCTCTCCTCAAAAAACAGTATTCTTGCACTTCAATAAGAAAGGCTATACACCAGGTGACATCGAAATCCAAGTTGACAATAATACGATTCAATCCAGCGCATCAGTACGTTACTTAGGCGTAATATTGAATTGTAAATTGAATTTCAAATAACAAATAGAACGCGTGGAAAACCGATGATTGAAAGCCTTAAATTTAATTAAATTTTTGAGGGGAACTTGGTGGGGTGCTGATCCAGATACATTACTAACGATATACAAAACATACATCCGATCAATAATCGATTATTCTAGCTACGTATATTCTCCAAAAAATAAAAACGACATAGACAAGATAAAAAAAATTCAATTCTCTGCTATAAGGAGTGCATCAGGATATCGAATCAGCACTCCCACCAATATTCTCATCTCTGAATCTAAACTAACATATTTACAGGACAGAACTCAATACCTATGTTTAAACTATTCAATGAAAGTACTTTCGAACACAAACCTGGAGGTCACTCATACGATTATCAATTCCCATGAAAATAATAAAAGAAAGAATAAGAAAAAAAGGAGACTGATTGAACTATTTATTGATAAGGCAATGCCACTGAGAGACATAATAGAATTAAACAAAAGCTTCAATATATTCATGTATAAATACGAAACTGTCACAGCTAAAATAGACTGCGATATCAAGATAGGCAGAATAATCAGTAAAATTAGAGATCCAAATCATTTTATCTCAGACTACACAATCAGAGAAAAAGCCATATCCATATATACTGATGGAAGTAAAATTTAGTCAAAGAATTCAGTAGCGGCAGCTTACATATGTATTGATACAGGCGAAAGAATTGAAAAAAGTTTGCACCCATTAACGTCGATATGGGTCGTAACAAAGACGTCAAATAATTATTTTTATGGTCAAAACGCCCCCACAATA
This sequence comes from Aphelinus atriplicis, assembly GCA_020882685.1. Classification (NCBI taxonomy): domain Eukaryota; kingdom Metazoa; phylum Arthropoda; class Insecta; order Hymenoptera; family Aphelinidae; genus Aphelinus; species Aphelinus atriplicis. The sequence goes on along the minus strand of CM037075.1, from coordinate 59,606,850 downwards.
TCAATTTTTCCAACACATAGCCAGTTCAAATTGTAGCTCTTGACCTCCTCTTCTGACCTATCATACCGAATATTCTTCAATTAATTATTTTCCAAGTTGTTTATTACTTCAAAATCTTTCGTATGACAAAAATTCGACTATGCATGATTTTCTATGACAGATTACGCCCCCGCGTCTATTTCTTTGGATTTCTCAACTCAAATTATGAAAGCGTTCATTTTCCTCTAAGAATCTGCAATATCAAATTTTGAATATATAACCCATTCATATCATTTTTTCAACGTTTTTCTGGAATCAGACGTCAAATAATTGTTTTTATAGGGGCCACAATATCAATTTTCCCAACACATAGCCAGTTCAAATTGTAGCTCTTGACCTCTTCTTTCGACCCATTTTACCGAATATTCTCTAAATCATCATTTTCCGAATTGTTTATTACTTCAAAATCTTTCGTATGACGGAAATTTGGCTACACATGATTTTCTACAACATAGATCACGCCTACGCGTCTATTTTTCTTGATTTTTCACCTCAGATTATGAAAATGCTCGGGATCCTCTATTGATCTGCCAGACCCGATTTCAAAATAATCTAACAAAACATTGTTTCCAAGAGCGAAATATGGGAATCATAATTTGTGTACGGATTAATTTTAATATAATGTAGACTGTTGGTTTGGGGCTTTAGTTTGTACTGGATGCTCTGCCGTGTCTGAGTTGATTCTAATATTGCTCAGAGAACTTTATCGAGAGAAAGGGGGAGGGTCTAGTGATTTGTGAGATGTTCTATCGATTAATGGAGGGGGGGAGGAATTTTTCTGGATCCTTCTTTTGATCTCTGCAACCTTATCGGGTGTCAAAAAAAACTTACTCTTGAGTCGCACTTGAACCTTGACCTGAATTTCATTAAAAGATGAGGAGGAAACAACCCGGGCTACTGCTTGATTTGAAGAAATAGGGATGGGTGGTTGGATGCTTTCCTCGGCATTAATATCGGGATCGAGGGCGACAAAATTGTTGGGCTCGTGTTGGATGCAAGGGTTGTGTAGATCTGGGGTGTATGTACCGTTCGTTTGACGCTGAAGCATCAAACGTGATCGCGTCATTGTGTTTTACTCGGTGTGCGAGTCGAATAACGAGAATCCAAATGTTTCTAGAAATTCTTCCGTTCCTAGAGAGTCTGACAATATAAACCAGTTACGAAAAAATTTGCGAAATATTTATGGGAAGGTGAAAAGAAAATCAGATTAAGTGCAAGTGATTCAGAGCAGTTAGAGATGTCGGTCGATATGAAAATAAATATGGAATACAACCTAGGCGAGACGATTGGGAAACTTATGTCGAACGAATTGAATTACTGTTCGAAGCAAATGATATAAGGGAGGATCAAAAGAAAACAGCGATGCTGCTTACAAGAGTCAACACCGATACTTACAAACTGGTCAAGAATGTGTGCAGTCCGGCTAAGCCAAAGGAAAAGAAATATGAGGAAATAATTAAGTTGGTAACGGAGCATTTATACCCTACGCTCTCCGAAACTATGGAGAGGTGTAAATTTCATATGGCAAATCTAGCGTCGGATGAAAATATTGCTCAGTTTTCAGCGCGGCTTAAAAATATGTCGTTGAATTGCAATTTTGCAGATGCAAATACGGTATGGCGAGATCAGTTAGTACTCGGAATTCAGGATCATGCTACCAAATCAGCATTATTTTGCGAAGAAAAATTAACATTCGATAAGGCTTATAAAATTGCAACGGCACGTGAAAAAGCTAAAGTTAACGCATCGACGACGGATCGCATGAACTCAAGCACAACAGAAAGTATGCACGTGATGGCAATGGGAAATTCCAAGAATAAGTATACGAACGACGTAGGGACAAAGCAAAAGCAGAGCGCGCAGCAAGGAAAGTTTGAGAGGAATTCAGCTCAAACGGTTTATTATTGTTATGGCAAGAAGGGACACATAGCAAGGCAGTGTATACATCGATTGAAGTGCTGTAATCGTTGCAATCGTCAAGGCACTTGGCCACGGTGTGTCGGAACAATACCGACAAGCTACAATATTGAGAAGAAGACGAGAAACAGAGGAAAACAGAAGAGCTAAGTAGACGAGGAAAACAGAAGAGCTAAGTAGACGAGAGGAGCAGCCGCAAAAGCAGCACGAAACATATGATTTCTTTAGCCTGGAGCAGAGAGGAGAAACAGCATCGAGAACTGGATTTAATCCGCTTCACACTATGGTGACGGTATTGGGGAGAAAATTGGTGATGGAGATTGATACAGGAGCGTATTGGTCGGTGATTAGCGAGGTGGATAAAAATAAGTGGTTTCAGGAAATAAAGCTAGAAAAGGTAAATTTTGATTTGAAATTTCACGATGGTTCGAAACTTTTGCCAATAGGCGTGATGAGACAGAAGGAAATCATACACAAAGGTATCAAGTATTCGCTCGATTTATTAGTGATTCCGGGCAGAGGCCCACCACTGATAGGAAGGGCGTGGTTAGATGCTTTCAGGCTCTGGTCGGAATTTGAAAATGTAACGAACATTCATGATATTGAAATAAATGACTCTATAAATGTCAAGACTCAGATGGCCAAGCAATTTACTAAACTGTTCGGGCCCGGAATCGGAAACTTCAACAGAGGAATGTTAAAATTGTATGTAAAAGAGGGAGCCATTCCAAAAGCGTTGAAAGCAAGACATTTGCCTTATGCTATCGTAAATAAAGTAGAGGATGAACTTAATCGTTTGCAAAAGCTTGGATTTATTGAACCGGTGAATTTTAGCGAATGGGCGACGCCGATCATACCGATATTAAAAAAATACGGCACGATTCGCATATGTGGTAATTTTAAACCCACGCTCAACCCGTGGCTAGTGGCAAACAAGTACCCGTTGCCCACAATTGATAACATTTTTGCAAAACTGCAGGGGGGGGAGAAATTCAGTCAAATATATCTCACTCACGCTTATATGCAAATGTTAATTGATTCATATTACCGGCATTTAGTAACTATACTGACTCATAAAGGTTTATATAGATACAATCGTCTCCTCGAAAAAGTGTCGTCGGGTCCGGGCGAATTTCAGCAAAGTATGGAATGTTGTTTACAAAAGATTAACAACATAGCGATTTACATAGACAATATTTTTGGCACGGCTAAAAACGATAGAGAACATATAGACACTCTGAAGGAGGTATTGGGCGTATTGGAAGATAGCGGATTAAAAGTAAATATTTCGAAATGTGATTTTTTACAAGAAAAATTACAGGTTTTGAGGTTCGTAATAAATGAAACAGGTTTGAGTGGATCGAAATCAAAAATCGAGGCTATAGCCAGTGATGCGATTCGTGTTTCGGGACTTTGGGTGGTGAATCGGGGCCACAGAAACGCACACATAAAACAGAACAATGCTTTATTAGCAGGTACGGGGTACGAGTGAAAGGGGGAACGTGGTGCGGTCGATTAAGAGAGAGAGAGAGAGAGAGAGAGAGAGAGAGAGAGAGAGAGAGAGAGAGAGAGAGAGAGCAACGCGGGGAGACCAACCTTTGGTGTTGTTTGCGCTTGCGCTTCGGCACACACTGCCCGCTTCCGCCCGGCACCTGTAGCTGCTGCGGCGCGGTGGTGATGCGCTGTTGGTGTCTCTCTCGCGCTCTCTCTGTCTCTCTCTTACTTTAATACGTCGGCCGCTTGGCTCTGCAGCCGATGTCTCGCCGGCACTATAGGAATAATACTTATTGCCTGGACAGGGAGACCTTACGGTAAAAAGTACCCGTGAAAATATATAGATATATTGTTAACTGTTACTTAGAAATCGGAGGCTTGAACAATTTGAATTTTGAAATATGCCTTAAATGATAACTATACGTCAGTTTGCGTCTTATCAACCTCACTCACCTAGCCTATATCACATGACTGTTTGAATCCATGATTATAATCTCCAGTAGTAGTGAGGAATTCCAGTATAATTGCAAGCAGAATGGATCATTTCAATCGCATCAAGCATCAGATAAGTAACTAGCCAGAATCACTCACTCGCTATCGCTCGCTCGTGTCTTTCATTTACTCTATCAAGAATATAGGAAAATAATGAAATTTTTATTGGAATTATTGGTGAATAATTCAAAGTATCTACGGACGCTTTTACATCAACATGTATCTCACCTCTAGGCCATCAAAAATAAGGTCCCGATGTCTGATTTGAGATGTCAATTTTTACCTCATTCCAAAGCTTTGTCTTTGAGGAAGTAAAATAACATAATCAGAAATAGATTTTGTTATGATCATGAATTTTCGTCAAACCTCGAGAAATATCAATGGGAATAAATATAATTTCTACTATATTGCATCTTATTACTATATTGCCACTTAAGGAGTAATATCCGGCAAATTTTTTTTTTCTTTTCATTTTTTTTTATTGGCTTAAATCATGCTAAAACTATCCTAGAATCGACATCTACAACTCCCAAGTACTGATCTAAACTCAAAATTCGTTTAAATCAATTTTTACTGAACAACTTTCGTATAAGATACATAGCATTTTGAAACTTTAAACGCGTTTTTCTCAGAACCATGTTTTCAAATTCGGCGAGCAGTAGAACTGAAAAAGTTTACATCTGATTGACTTGAAATTTGAACTGTAGCTTCTTCATTAGATTATCCATTTTAGCGATTGCTTAACAAAAAAAAAGTTATAAACAATTAAAGTCGACTTTTTTTGTCGAAAAAAATTTTTTTTTTTCAAACCGTCGCCATTTTGCGAAAAAAAATTCTAAAAAAATAATGATGTGTACTTCACTAGATAATCTAATAAAGAAGCTACAGTTAAAATTTCAAGTCAATCGGATCTGAACTCTTTTAGTTCTACTGCTCGCCGCAAAACAACTTTTTAAAAAAGCGGTTCACGGCAATCGCTGCACAGCCGCCATTTTGTAAAAAAACTAACAATGAAAAATTTGTTTCTATTCTCCAAGAGTTGCTTAATCCAATGATATTATATTTATATACCTTAGATCTCAAATGTCGTTTAAAAAAAATCATGAAAAAAGCCTCGTTTTTTTGAGCATTTGGATATTACCCCTTAATAACTTTCGCCATGAAAACATGCAAATTTCTCATAACATTAACGCCCACGCATCGACATTTTTCCATTTTTCACGATGGAAACGGTGAGCGCTCAATCAGCTATATCTATTCGTCAGATCAGAATTTCCGTCACGACGCTGATTCGTGGAATTTTAACGATTTATGTTGCTCAACTTGCTAAAAGTCAGTTTTCACATATTTCTCGCACACGCATCGATTTTTCCAAAATTCTTCATTTCTTTCAAATATCAAGTATTTTTTTCAAACGAATTCTAACTTTTTACAAATTGAAACACCGAATTTTAAGTACATACTTCACGCCCATGCATCAATATTTTCAATTTTTTCACGATGAAAAATTGAAGCGCTCAATGAGCTCTAACGATCTCTCTAATCAATATTTTCATCAAGACGCTGTTTCATAAATTTTTTTAACGGATTATGTGGTACAACTTAAAAAGAGTCAGTTTTTTCCATATTTCATGCCCACGGATGAATTTCTCTAAAATTCTCGCTATGGATATGAAAGCCCATTCCATGTTCTTTCGATCAAACATACTCAGAATCGAACCAGACTTTAATCTCAGGTATTTTTCTGAATGCATAAAAATTACATAGTAAACCACCAATTTTCAATGACATACTCCACGCCCACGCATCGACATTTTTAGATTTTTTACGAAGAAAAATTGAAGTGTTCAATGAGCTCTATCAATACCTCTGATCAGAATTTTCATCACGACGCTGTTTCATACATTTTTCTAACGGTTTATGCAGCACAACTTGACAAAAGTCAGTTTTTTCCATATTTCACGCCCATGCATCGATTTCTCCGAAATTCTCCCCATGGATATTCAAGCCCATTCTATGTTCTTTCGATCAAACATACCCTTAATTGCACCAGATCATAATCTCATGTATTCATCTAAAAGCATAAAAATCGCGAAGTAAACTACCAATTTTCAATTTCATACTTTACGCCCACGCATCAATATTTTTTAATTTTTCACGATGAATAATTGAAGCGCTCAATGAGCTCTATCGATACCTCTAAACAGAATTTTCATCACGACGCTGTTTCATATATTTTTTTAATGGTTTATGCGGCACAAGTTGACAAAAGTCAGTTTTTTCCATATTTCACGCCCACGCATCATTTTTTCCAAAATTCTCACCATAAAATAGGAAAGATCTTCGATTGATCTATAAATCAGTGAAACTCAAATTTGCACCATACAACTATTTTACATTTTTTTCCAATGGTTTATCGGATACCAAAAAATACGCAACTTGATTTTTAACATTTTTGATGCCCACGCATCGTTCTTTTCGTAAATTTCAATGTGAAACATGATACGTAAGTCTTCGAAAATACTAACTTTTTCACAAAATTTTATTTCCTTTCTATTTACAAATTCCTATTGCTCATCCCTTATCTGCATTTGATTTCCATCAACTTTGTACATCTTAATACATTTCACCGGAAGAACGGGCGAGCACTGCGAATCGCGTGATTGACTCACGATCGACGCCGGCACGCGCCGCGGCTCTTTGGGCTATGCGCCGCGAAAGAAAGAGAGATTAGATTGGATCAATTTATTTCCTGTACATTGTATTGTACAATGTAACAATAGTATACATAAAGTTGCTTATATCTTGATGATTAAGGTGATGTTTACACTACTATATTACCTTAATTTCACTCAGTTCAATGTAGTTTCTTACAGCTAGATTAAATTTTATTAAGTTTAATTCAAGAGCAGAGCAATCTCTCACCACGGTCTCAGGCAAGGAGGTGAAGGAAGCCCTTACGGAAACTGGGGACAACAAGCTGCGTCCGATGGCCACCCCTACAAGGACGAGTACTGGTATTCATGAGAAAATTCTCCGCGAGATTCGAATACACCATACAGGCCATGAAGTAGCTACGCCGAGTAGTTGTCGAAAGACAGTTTAGCTCCTCCCTGTAGGGAGAGATATGCTCACTCCTTCTCACTCCATAGACATATCTTATGCCAGCATTGACAAGCCGTTGGAGGACTAGGTTTCACTTCTCAGAGAGATCGCAGTACACAGCAGAGCAGTAGTCAATGATGGGGAAAAGGAGCGACTTGACGAGGTAGCATCTGAGCTGATGAATCGTACTCCTTTGGAATTCATGCAAGCGAAAAATGAGGGCATGGAATCTACCAGTGATCGAGGCAACATGCTCCTTCCATGAGAAAGTAGAGTCGAGGATCACCCCCAAGCTCTTCACCGAGGACTCGAGTTTAATGGGCGATCCATTTGTTACGAGTCGGTCTGATGCCTCCGGAAGGAATCGAGCAATGGAGGGCTCACTTCCAAAGACGATAGCCTTGGTTTTTGATGCGTTTAGAAGCAGTTCTATCGTCAGAGCCTACTGCGCGATTTTGGCAGCGACCTCGCTAAGCAAGTCAAGCGTACGTAGTAAGTTGTCAAGGTGACAGTAAATATAGATTTTAAGGTCGTCTGCGTACAGAATGCAATGCACTTCGGGTCTAAGGCATAGTAAAACATCACCAATGTAGAGGGCAAACAATAGGGGGCCCAGAACAGAGCCCTGGGGTACTCCCCTATTGAGACCACAAAAACCAGTGAATGTTCCGTCCTCACGCTTAACACACAGCTCCCTTCCGTCAGATATGAAGCAATCCATTTAAGTGCGACCATAGAAAAACCAAGTTTTGCGAGTTTGCGCAGCAGAGTGGAGTGGCAGACAGTGTCAAATGCCTTGCTAAAGTCGAACAGGAGTAAAGCAGTCAGTCTTCGCACGTCCTTGGCCCGACGGACGTCGTATGTAAGTTAGAGCGAGGTAGTTTGCGTGCTATGACTCCGTCTGAAGCCCGTCTGACGCCCACCCAGTAGACCTTCCGATTCAACAAAGGCACTGATTTGGTTGAAAGCGAGTCTCTAGGACTTTGGAGAGAAAATTAAGCTCAGAGATAGGGCGGAAATCACTGTGACACCTAGGAGTAGGGATCTTATTAAGAGCAAGGACTACAGCTTTTTCCCAGGAGGAGGGAAAGTGGGATCGAGTAAGGGAGGAATTGAAGACATCGACTAGGATGGGAGCAATAACAGGGAGTACCTTGGAGATAAAGTTTTGAGGGAGACCATCAGTTCCCACCGACTGAGAGTAGGACCGACCTATGGCCAGCCTCACTTCGTTTTCTGTGACGTTCACTAACTAGGAGACCACTTGGGATGTGGGTCACCAATCTTGACCAAAATTTTTTTGGTGTTTACTTGTGGCAAGAATAGAGTGTATCCAAAGTTTTAGGGTCCAACGCTCCCAAACTTCCAAGATATTAATTTATGTATTTCAGTTAAAAACGCTGGTATCGTCCCAAATGACCATATGCCATCTGAGACGTATTTCCCTCACTGCACTACACTTTCACTGCTATAACTTGAACACCCCATCACATTTTATCCTGAAGAACATATAAAAGGAGTAAATAACGTGTATACTCAACAACTCTTACTTCCATGTCTTACTCACATAGAGTGAAACATGAAATATGTGAAAAAATCAACGCTAATCGACTTTTCATGCTGTGCTTGGATACTGAAACAATAACAACATGGATATAAGCACAAAGACCACAAATGCAGTATCATAAGACAACAATTCAGTGTCAGACTTGATTTTTATTCATAGAAACTTCAATTCTGAACATTCGACCAATATCATACTATAACACACACACATATTGTTATTGCTTCAGTATCCAAGCACAGAGTGAAAATTCGATTAGCGTTGATTTTTTTATATATTTCATGTTTTACTCTATGTGAGTAAGACATGGAAGTAAGAGTTGTTGAGTATACACGTTATTTACTCCTTTTATATGTTTTTCAGGATAAAATGTGATGTGGTATTCAAGTTATAGCAGTGAAAGTGTAGTGCAGTGAGGGAAATACGTCTCAGATGGCATATGGTCATTTGGGACGATACCAGCGTTTTTAACTGAAATACATAAATTAATATCTTGGAAGTTTGGGAGCGTTGGACCCTAAAACTTTGGATACACTCTATTCTTGCCACAAGTAAACACCAAAAAAATTTTGGTCAAGATTGGTGACCCACATCCCAAGTGGTCTCCTAGTAAGTGAAACTTGGGATCGCATGTCAGTTCACCTTGCAGAAGGTTAAGTGTAAGATCAAGTTCGGGGGCCAGGGGATCAGTAGCCATCCGAGCAAAGTGAGAGTTGATCTCCTCCTCATCAAATCCCCCCAGGGTGTTAGTGGATTCAGAAACCAGTCCCAGGTGTCTGAGTTCTCTCCATATCTCTTTACCATCAGACAGGCCAACAAGTCTGCGCTTGAAGAAGTCAAACTCGGCATTCTTGGTGTTCTTACAGAGAAGGTCACGAGCAGCTCTGTAGGCAGTAGGTATGTGTCAAGTCTAGTTCGCTTGAAGCGTCTGTAGAGTCTAGTCTTGTTGTGCTCAAGGCCATCCAGGCGACTGTCAAACCATGGTTGTTTTTTGCTGTTCATCTTCAAGGTTCTATGTGGGGCAAATTCATCGGCAGCCACCCGGAGTTGCACGTAGAGCTGGTTCATGTCAGTCTCAGTAGTGCGGGCCTCGCCCTCAAGCCACGACCAATTACATCAGGTGAGAAATACAGAGTTCATCAGGCTTGACAGTTTTGAAGTTTCTGTAAGTGAAGGTATGTTCCTCTGGTCTTTCTACCTTCATATCAATGATTGCAGTAATGAGGTCATGACCGTCAGTGAATGGTGTCTCAGTTTTGCAGTAATCTATTACAGTGTCCAGAGCGTCAACTATGCAGAGGTCGAACCAGGTATCGGCATTACCACGGTAAAAAGTAGCACCATGGGGCACAAGACGGAATGATTGCTGCTCAAGAAAGGCTCTGGAGAAGAGAGCATCTGGCGAGTTCGAAAGCTGATTTGAAGTCGCCTAGCAGTACCTTAGTCCAGTAAGTGAAGAGTGGGCTCGGAGATGAGATCAGATCCCATCCGTAAAGGGTGCATGAGGCGGCCGATACACCACACCAGCAGAGAAATTGTCATACCTAGAGTTCATTTCACAGAAGTGGAATTCTGGAAGAGCCCTGCCATTAGCCCAGTCATGCGTAGAGGTACAGAGTACCGTCGCGGTTAGGGTACGATGGACATACATCGCTACACCCCCGCCCCTCGTACTCCAATCATGTCTAATGAAAGAATAGCCCTTCAAGGTGACCTCAGGGTCATTATTCAGTATGTATGGGCCTAATTTTGTTTCGGACACGGTTATGAGGTAAAAGAATGGTTGTGCCAGCAGAAAGCGCCTGATGTCCTGAATGTGCGCTCTAATCGAGTTGACATTGAGGTGGCAGACTCTCTGCTTGTCCCATAGAGGTATTACATATAGAGCAGGCAAGCTATCTGAAAACGCATCCGCTCGGTAGAAAGAGAGAGAAGATCAAGTGTGTCTTGCATCTCTCTCGCACGTCTCCGCTGATTGGCTGAGCACAGTCGGCCGGTTGAGCGAAGTGGGGAGTAAGCAAACGCACGGCTGTAGTCGCGGTTGCATGGGTAGCATGCTATACAATGCTATACTTATGTTGAATAACAGTACAAAAGCATAATTTAATCATAGTTATATCAACATGTCACTATTACCTTGTCAAGAGTAGGGTCAAATGTAAGCCCTTACAACATAAGAATTCACCTACGGCATAACACGACTGGGTCTACAGTGGATAACGTTACTTAACCTACAATTTCTTTCATCATGAGAACATGTATTGTTTGTAAAAAATTTTCAATGCCAGGCCACAATGACGTTTGTTTTCACAAGTAAGTGTCAATAAGCTACAAATTTCCTCACTTCTCACTGTGTGCAATAATGTATTGCATTCTGTAAATATATTTCTCAACATATGTTATTGCATATCATTTACAATTATGTTGCAGTATAAACTTATTTAAATTCACAAGTCATAGAAAAAATTATGATGATTTTTGATAAATTTTTCAAATAAAATGTGTATACTGATTATATCTGATTTTTCAGATTTCCCAGTGAATCTACTTTAAGAGAGAAGTGGATGATAGCAATTGGCATTTCATCAGTTACAAAAAGTGCCACAGTTTGCAGTGATCATTTTGATGAAAGTGCTTATCATCAAACGGATGGCTACACTTCTGTGAAACGCTTATTACCCAACGCAGTACCTATGAGTCAATTCATTTCATTTGAACATAAGGAGAATGAAACGTCAAATGCAAAAGAAGGAGTTGAAGGTGGAAATATCATAACATTGACACATGATGGGTTATCTGATGATGATGCATCGACGACAGTTGAAAAAGATAGCAGAACAACTGAAAACAGTCCTGCTGATAGAGTTTTAGAAATTTCTGCTTCTGTATCTGATCTACCTATTCCTGCTACTGTGTTCGAAGATATTACCTGTACAGCAGATGATGTTACTGAGCTTGAGAATAGTATATCCACGTGTACAATGAGAAGTTCCACAAATGTATCAGATTCGGCTAACACTTCTGGTAATAGTAGTAACAGAAAGAGGTGAGATAACAGTGAGTTGTTGATGTTTATAATGGAATGTTTGTAGTGAAGTATTAAAAAAATACTGTCCAATTTTCAGGAAAAGTACTGATGCAGTTGATACAGTTGTCCCAAAAAAAGTAAGGTTTATGGATGGATATGAAACTAAGTATATTAGTAGATCAGATTTTGTTTCAAACGAGGCATGGGAGCGCTTTTTAAGGTTCTACGATAGTAAGCGTAAACAACAAGAAAAAATTAGAAAAAAGAACAAGAGGCAATCTCAAAAAATAGAAAGTATGAATGAGTTAGTGGAGACATTGAAAAAGGAAAATAACTTATCTGCTGCTGAATATTTAGAGGTTTAATATTTGGATATAATTTACTAAAATCATGACTTCCAGACGATTGTTATTGTACATTTTCACATTAACTTCTATAATCAAGTTCATATATAGATTTTTACTTCAGTTTTAGTTTTTACCAAGTTTACCAAGTTTACCAGTTTTAGTTTTCTTTGCTCTTATCAAATTAATCAAGTGATTTTTACAATTTTTTAGTTTTATACAAAAAATTATGCTATAAACTGTGTGGGAAAAATTTTTTTTATCTTTTTTATTTATTTTTTTTTCTATTTTGAAAGTATAATTTATTGTTATTCAAATGAATGTATTCATTTCATCGGAAATACACTACAAGCTTTTTGAATAAAGATTATTTTTCTAAACAAAAATATCTCTCCTCATTCTTTATAGGGCTTACCTGAGAGTGTGAAAGAGATGATTTGCAGGATGAAAGAGAGTAAACATACCATTCCTTTTCCTTCGCATTTGAAGAATTTTGCAAGAACTCTCCATTACCATTCTCCTGCGGCTTACGAAATGGTAAGGCAAACTTTTTTAAAATGCCTGCCATGTAGTGAAACGTTAAATCGGTGGAATTGCTCGAAGAACTACAATGCTGGTATTCACTCCGAAGTATTGGAGTATGTTTCCATGATAGTGAAAATGAATGACGAAAAAGGAAAAAGATTGATTTTTAATGTCACGTTCGACGAAATGAGCATTAAAAAGTGGACATTCTACTGTAAAAATTCTCACGAATGGAAAGGGCTCATAGATCTTGGAGGGCAGCTAGAAGATGAGAGCAATAAAAGGGAAAGAGAGCAAGCCAGTAAGGCACTCGTATTTATGCTTGTTAACATCAACGGAAGTTTCAAAGCACCGATCGCTTATTATTTGAGTAACTCATTGTCTGGCAATGAAAAATGCATTCTATTAAAAGATCTCTTGATAGAGACGCACAAAAACGGTATTGACGTTGTTAGTGTCACTTTTGACGGTGACGAATCAAACCAGAAAGCTTGTAAAGTTTTAGGAGCTAATTTCGATTGCACCGATAAAACTAATTTCCAACTATATTTCCCACATCCGTCAACGTCGAGGCGTGTTGTCGTTTTTTTTGACCCCTGTCATATGCTGAAATTGCTGCGCAACTATTTTGCCTTGAAAGGTCCTTTGATTTTTAATGAAACAAATGAAATTGATTGGAAATTCATAGTTGCATTAAATGATTTTCAATATGAACAAGGCATGCACTGTGCGTGTAAAGTAAGAAATCGACACATCATGTTTCATAATGAAAAAATGAAAGTTTTTTTGGCTGCGCAAGTACTGAGTCTCAGTGCTTCCTTGGCGTTAAAGTATTTTGAAGAGAATCTGAAACTTCAACAATTTCAGGGCGCTTCCGCTACAGCACAATTTTGCCAAACCATTAATGATATATTTGATCTTTTAAATACAAAGAACATGTTCTGTAAAACACCCAGCAGACAAGCAATCACACCAGACTCTTTACTCACGTTGAAAGCGCAGATTGAAAATTATATATTGTACATAGAAAACCTAACAGTTAATGAAAAATTAAAAACAAATGCAACTAGTGTCAGACAATGTGAAACAAAAATTGATAGTGTACGGAAATCTGTACTTAAAGCGACATCAGTTAGAACTGGCTTTACTGGTTTCATTATATGCTTAACAAATCTTGTTAATTTATGTGACATGCTGTTTGAAGAGAAAATTGTTAATTATTTTTTGTCATACAAAATCTCGCAAGACCACGTTGAGATGTTTTTTGCATTAATTCGGCGTATGAACGGTTTTACTAATAATCCGACTACCATTCAATTTAGAAGTGCATATAAAAAATTACTCTTAAATAACATCAACGTCTCTGTACCAGCTTCCGCAAATTTCACCCCACAAGATAAAACTCTTATGATAACAGATGAAAGTGACTTGTCGGTTGAAAGCTCAGTCACAGAGGAAAATTCTGAAAAACAGTCTAATCCAAAACAATTGTCTAAAATGAAACGTAAAACCAGCAAAAAATGTTCTTTTCCAGTGGAAATGTATTTACACAGTCACTTTTCTCTATTAGATCATGATTACATGCAAAGCAATTGGCTCCAGTCCGAATACCTCGAAGATATCGTGAGACACACTGCTGGTTTTATTGTTCATTCAATAAAAAAAAAAATTCATTGTGCCGAATGCCTGGGCCTTTTACAGGGTTCAACATCCGTACATTCAAAAATTACTGTATTAAAAAATAGAGGAGGCCTAAAGTTTGCATCTGATGACGTTTATGTTATTTGTTATAATACAGAAAAGACAATACGCCATTATACAAATTCCTTGTTTATGAAAAATATTTATTTCAAAATTGTTTCTGAAACATTGAAAATATTACCATTATCAATTTTTCAGAGCAGTAGTCATTACTACGAGCAGGAACCATTGTACGATCATAGGCAGCAGTTGATTTATTTGATTGTACAGAGTTATGTCGATACGCGACTTAAGCATGAAAGTGACAAATTATGCGACATAAAGTATCGCGTTCGCATGTTTTATAATAAAATAACCATTTTTAAGGGCGAGTAAGTATTTATTCATTGTAATAAAACTTACAATGGATTAAATCATCATGTGATATTTTGTTATTTCTATAAAATGTAATTTCTTATGAAAATTATTACTGCACGGTATATGTGTGTATTGAACAAAGCATGAGCAGAGATTATCAATAAAATGTTTGAAATAAAGTTTTAAAATATTACATTCCGACATTTTTTTATTGGTCCTACTTATAGCTAACTACGACAATCTTAATCAAACGTCAAGATAATGAAGACAATCTCAATGAAGTCGAGTCTCAAGCCTTTAGATCGCCTATAAACAATCTTATTTCAATTGAAACCACCTCTGGGGGTTACAAATTAAATATAACATCTATGATATTACAATATAAGAGGTTGTGATGGCCGAGCGGTTAAAGCTTTTGCTTTCCGTTCCAAGGATTTTGAGTTCGCGCCCGTTGTCAGAAATTTTTTTTTTTCGTTTTCTTATGGTTATTGAATTTTAGAATTGTTAAAAAATAGCAATTATTATTTAACTATCTGTCAGATATTTTATTTGAGCAGATTTCGCTTTGAAAAGTCATTTTTGCCTTTGATTTTGAAATAGTCTATATTTTCTAACTGTTTCTCTCGCTCATTAAATAAATAAGCTATATTCATCGTAATTCACAAGTCAGTACTAATTATGGAATATATATTGACTCCGACAGTGAATTCCTAAATCTCAAATGCGCTGCGTGAACTTTGGTGATTTTGTCTCAAGTTGCAAATTTTCAACCCAAAAATGTCCTGGGTATCGGCAACCCACACGTATTGCTGCCATTTGACTATAAAAAACACAACAACCATGAAAAAACTTTAAAAAAAATCTTCTATCAACAGGCGCGAACCCAAAATCCTCGGATCGGGAAGCAAAAGCTTTAACCACTCGGCCATCACAACCTCTTGTTTATACATAGCATGAATGTTTTATTTAAGTTGTGACCCCCAGGGCGAGTTTTAGTTGGAATAAGATTATTTCTTGGTGATCTAAGACTTGAGAATTGATCATAATACATACATTGAATTATATTAACAACCCCAACCAACCCGTGGTTGAAAAAAGAAATCCAACACAAGTCAATTACGCTATACTATCCATATATATGCTACCGCGACTATATACATATGCGTGCGTCTTCTTACTCCCCACCACTCCCCACTTCGCTCAACCGGCTGACTGTGCTCAGCCAATCAGCGGAGACGTGCGAGAGAGATGCAAGGTACACTTCATCTTCTCTCTCTTTCTACCGAGCGGACACTTCCACTTGCAGGCGCCCGCATACCTTGCCTACTCTATATGTAATACCTCTATGGCTTGTCCTCGGCAACCAGAGCAGGCGAAATCGAGGTCACTACAATTGATGTGCGGCTAGGGGTGGGGGGTGTTGGAGTGGTAGCTCCAGCTGAAGCTCCAGCAGTGACGGACACAGTAAAGAAGGGCATCGTTGATGAAGGATAGTTTGCGGGAGTCAGTGGCGGAGTCTAGAGAGACTCCAGACAGTATAATATCAGCGGATACAGACTTGGCCGCCACTCAGAGCGATTGGACCCTCAACGCAAGTGCAGCATTCATAGAATGGAGCTGTTGGAAGCGAGCTTCATCAGCAGGGGCGGTTTGCGAAAAGCAAGCCGGAATGTGGGCATCTAATTCACGCGCCAGTGCGTCATGCTGTTCAAGAAGCAACGTTACGCCACATTCGACCCACTCAACCATCCCGACCAATGAGGGAATGTCATCCAGTATTGCCAGGTTAGTGGTAAGAGCATCAAACCTGGCATTGAAACCAGAGCTGATGCTATCCATTTTGCTCAGGAGCATGGAGACAGCGTCCCCTACTGACGATGAGGTCGAGAGATACGAATCTGTACACCCAGAGTTTGCAGAGGTGGGACGCAAACTGAAGGGGAAGTCACAAAACGCCGAATCACCACGCGGCTCCAGGGATGCTCGCAGGCAGGTCTCACACAGCGTCGCATCCTCATCATTTATGCAAGAGTCAGTAAGGCCCCCACACTTGGAGTGGTACGTCTTGTGGCACATCACGCAGCCATACACGTATGCATTTGCTCTGGCTGACTATTTATAGCGCGCACAAGTCGCACCTTCCAACGGTGGAGCCACCCTGGCACGCCTCAGTTTACTGGCATCAGACATGATGACTGCGGAAGGACAAAGACGAAGAAAAATTCAGCGAAGAAAAATACGAAAAAGGGTGCACGCGAATGCAGAGTAGGCCGTATGCTGAGTAGCGAAAAAGCTGTGCGCGACCGCAGTATAAGAAGCTGCTACCACCACCCGTGCGATAAGCTAACTAGCGGGTGCGGAATTTATCAGCTGAGTCACGAGACAGTGTGGGTAGATAAAGACGATAGTTGCACTTGCAACAGATATAAAGACGTGAAAATGAAAGTGATTAAATACTCAGCAGCACAGCACAGCACAGCAGCACAGCAGGACGCTGCTCGAATGCAATATGCAGAGTAAAATTAGCACTGATATCACCTTTCCCACACACACACACACACACACACACACACACACACACACACACACACACACACACACACACACACACACGCAGGTGGCAGACTCTCAGGTTGTCCACAGCAACCGAAGGGCCCGTCCCGATAGAGTATGTCAGTGCACGCAGGATAGGTACCGCAGGGATGTAGGAGCAAGTGAGTGAGAGGTCGCACTGTTCTTGTACATTAGAGCTATTTAGAATCATAGTGCCAGACGGGTTAGAAAATTATCTAAATCATCCAGAATGCCAATGAGAACTAGCGCCTCCCCCCTCCGCCTAACGAAAATCTTGCCATCCATGTAAAACATAGATGGGCTGGGCACAAGGTTACGCGTTTTGACACGCGCAGCCTGATACAGCTTAAATACATGCGATGGAAGAAATTCGTTTACGTCGATGAAGTTCGGGGGGTGGGGCAACTTCGCACCAGCGCCCTGGAGTAATGCAGGGTCCATTGCATTAGTGTGGACTCTGCGAAAGCTGATTTTATTCTTGATGATAACGCCGACAAGGGCCGGGGAGATCAGGGTCACTACGACCGATACGCGGTTAGGAGAGGCGGTTTTCTGGGCAGCAGCTCCAGCTAAAGTTCCTTCAGCAGCAGAGATAGTAGGGAGTGACAGCGATGAAGCAGGGGATGGGTCGGGCCGACCAGCAGAACCACGCGGCCTAAGCAATCGTGCGGACACGATGTCGCGCTGTTGAAGCTCGACGTAGATCGTGCGCAGCGCAGCGAAAACCAGCTTGCGCAAGTCAGCGGCGGGGTCTGGAGAGAGTCCGGCTAATACGATATCAGCTGAGACTGACCTGGCCGCCACTGAAAGCGACTGGACCCTCGCCGCGAGCGCAGCATTTATGGAGTGAAGCTGTTGGAAACGAGCTTCATCCGCGGCGGGGGGGGGGGCTGGGTGGAGCAAGCCTGGATGTGACTATCCAGTTTGCGCGCCAGCGCATCATGCTGCTCAGCAAGTGACGCTATGCCGGTCTCGACCTGCTCAACCCTCCCGACCAGAGGGGGAAAGTCATCCAGTACTGCCAGCTAGTGGCAAGAGCATGAAATCTGGCGTTGATACCAGAGCTGATGTCGTCCATTCTGCTTAGCAGCATGGAGACAGGGTCCCCCACTGACGATGAGGATGAGAGGAACGAGTCCGTGCTCACAGAGTTTGCAGAGGCTGGGCGCGAGTCGTGCTCATCACTCTGCACCAAGGTTGCTTGCAGGCAGGCCTGACACAGCGTCGCGTCCTCGTTTTTAATGCGAGACTCAGTAAGGCCCCCACACTTGGAGTGGTACGTCCTGCGACACAACATGCATGCATACACATAGGCATTTGCCCTGGCAGCCTGCTTACAGCGTCCACAAGTCGCGCCCTCCAGCGGTGGAGCCGCTCTGGCACGCCTCGGTTTGTCAGCCATGCTAATCGCACAACGAGAAAGGAAAAAGAAAAGAGAAAAAGAAAAAAGAGACCGATTACACGAAAAGAAGCAAGAGCGACGCAGCGCAAGTGCAGAGTGGGCCTACTGTCGAGCGGCGAAAATGCTGCGCGCTACCGCAGCAACGCAGAAACGGCCTGCCGTGACGCGCGAGCAGCGTGGAGCAGAGCGGGGAAGTGGGCGGAGCGCACGGCCGCGAGTGGGGCGCACGACTGTGGAATCCGAGCGCCGGTCGCAGGATCCGGGGGGGGGGGCGAGAAGCCGATCATCTCAGCTGAGGAGCCGATCGAGAGTCGCGAGTTGCGCGACAAGGAGCTGCTGCCACCTGACGTACACTATATTAATTACTAATTACGCCGATTATCGACTGAGTCACGAGACTGTGTAAATATGTAAAAACAAGTATTGTAAATGGAAAAACGCACTTTGATAGGGTATTTAACACAGTCCCGCACTCGCACACACACACTCGCTCACACACAATACAGATATAAGTATAGATCGCCAGTCACACTCCACACACACACCTACACATGTGCACTCAAATTTATCAAAATAGAGTCTGTTTGGACGCACTCAAAGAGTTTGCACTGACTGGTTTGCACTGTACGTCACCCAAAAGCAGTTGTAGAAAAGCAGCAAGAAGCAGGAAAAAAAGGCATCAAGAGCAGGGGACGGAAGCAGCACAGCGCAGCGGGGCAGTAAGGGGAGAGCAGCTCTCCCGCGCCGAGGTGTTGATGCGATGGAGTGGGGGAGGCTGGCGGGCCGGCGAGACTGCTTGGCACCTTAACCTCGAAGAATTTCAGGATTTTCTTCTGGGCAGAGTGAGTGCAAGCAACGTTGCGCAATTATTGTAATTGCCTCAAACGTTAGCTTGCAATGTTGCGCACAAGCTCCTGCAAAGAAACAGGCCCTTACGAGAAGAAAAGCGGCAGAAAAAGCTGGCTAAAGCGGAGCGAGAAAAGAGGCGTGCGTGGTCTAGGCTTACCATAGAGAAAGAGAAAAAGGAGAGAGAGAGATAGATAGATAGATAGATAGATATGTTTTATTGTATAAAATATACAAAAATGGTAGTTACATAGTATCAGTCATCTTTCTAAAATATCAGTCATTTAGTTAAAATATATATCACATATCATCCTTGTCAGACTTCTTGAACTAATTATCACAGATAACGCGTCATTGAAGGTATAAATTTATACAGCTAGTCATGAGATTTGAACTATTTAGTCGTAGCGTCAATCTTTATAAAATGTGTCAAAGACATTCATTCAGTTCTAATTCTAAAATATAGTTTCTTATAGAACATTTAAAACTTAATAAGGACGGCAGGTTTCTATCAGAGGAGCGAAGGGAGTTCCAGAGGTGTGCCGCCTGCACCTGGAAGGAATTTATTCCGAAAAAATTCCTCATTTTGGGGACCGAGAGTTCCGGTGCATCTCCCCTCGAGGGCCTTGTGGACACATACCTAGTGAAGAGGCTCAGAAGGTACTCCGGCTGACGAATGCGCAGGATCTTGTACAAAAGTACAGCCATAAAATATTGCCTCCTAATATCCGTGCGCATCCAGCCAAGCTTGGCCCTGTGAGGAGTGATGTGTTCGTCCCTCCTCACACCAAAAACATATCTCACACATGAATTTTGTAGTACCTGTATTCTGTGTTTTTGTTCTTGAGATGCGTCGAGGTATACCGCAGAACAATAGTCAAGATGAGGGAACTGCAGAGCCATTGAACGCTCGTACTTGTGTGCGTGGGTGTACCCGCACCTTCCTGACGACACACCAGGCGCTACACCCACCCAGAAAAAGCTGTTTTCTCTGGGTGCGTGAGGCAATAACGCCCCCGTCCCACGACTGATGTAGCTTCGACCGCGCACTCCCGAGCCGTCAACGAGCGCGTATGCCAGAAACAGCGACAGCGGCACCAAGAGCAGCAAGCGAGCCCGGCGAACATCCTGCGGGTGAGAGCGACAGAGCGAGCTTCGAACTGTAAATCGCGCTTTTGTTATTCCGCGAGCGAGAAAATACTCGGCCTCGTGACCGAGCAGCCTTCTGCGCGTACGGGCGTTGAAAGTCGCTGACGGGCATCGGCCCACCAGTGCGAGTGTATTATTGTTTTCACTCCCTCAATAAAGAGGTATATTTTTCTATATTCAATTTAGAGTCATGCATTCTGATTTGATTGCCCCCCTTGCACCCCCAACCGGATCCCCCTCTCTCCGCATCCAAGAAACCTTCTGTTTCTTGGCTTACTGAGCTTTGTCGCGTTCGCGTAGCCACGTTAATTATAAGTGCGTAGTAGGTAAGGGCTCATTGTACGTGGTGATTACCACCGAGCGCCAACAATCGGCGCGAGCCGCATCGTGGGACCGCGAGCGCCGGAACAATCTCCCCAGAATCCCTCCCCCTCCCCCGTTCTTCTCGGTCCCGGGGAAGCGCCCACCACGCGAGCAGCAATTTCTGCACTACGATAAGTGTAGAATTCACCCCGTTCATTGGCGCTCACAACGTGATTTCGAGTGTGAGGGTTCATAAATTTGAACTTCACGGCGAAAGAAACGCGAAATTCCGATACCGACGTATAAATTCAAAATAATATTCCGAGTGGAGATTTTCGAAGCGGACATGAAACCGGCATATTAGTCGGTTCGAGCGAGTGCAGAGGACCTCTGAAAGAAAACAAGGCCGACGCATTATTGTGCGACTTTCAGCATAGAGAGAGCAGCGAGAAGCTAATAGCTGCCGCCTTTCTTTTTCGTCGTATTAGAATTTTCGTGAACCGCGGTAGACAGCAGTGCGATCACGGGCGTAGTAATTCCCCACATACCACCACCCCACTGACGCAATCGCAACGATCCTGATCAGACAAAAGGAGCAATTGGGCTGGTTCAACTGTTTTTTTGTTGATTAATCTGTTTTCAAAGATTTTTGATCGATACTCTGTCCCTCTCGCTCATGTATAAGGCAAACTACAGGTGATAGATAGGTAGTTTTTGAAATTTGTAGTACACTGTGCGAGGGCCTTACGCAAGTAAGTTACTGACATCCCGCACAAACAATGGATCCGTGTTGAATTTAATTGATTTTTGCGGGATTTTCAAATCTTGAAACCACCAAGAGCGACTTGGTGGTGCGCAAAGAGTCTTAGCTCGAAGCACACACCTATAGTTTACCTACGAGTCTGTTAACATTGCAGGCGAGTGGAAAGCTACAAGAGCGAAGATGTCAACCACCGAACGAAACATGACTAGCTCACTGGAGAACTGGATCATATACTTGAACCAGGAGAATCTGCAAGAGACCCTTTGGTTGTTAGAGCTGCGTACCGACGGCAGTAGGTTCGCGCAACACCTGCGCCTAGAGAAATGGTTCCTGGACGACTTCTCGGCTTAACACTTTGCTCCTACCAAGGAAGAGGATCACGCAAAGCGGACCAAACTCGTAAGCCTACGAAACGAAGTAGTCGCGAAAATTGTCATGGAGCGGACGGGCAGCACGATAGCGGATCCTAACGTGTAGCTAAACGAAACGCACCCGCTCCAGATACTCCCAGACGACCAGGAGGCACTGCCCAAACTACTAGCCGCGCTCGAATCCCCCGCAACAGAGAACGGGCAGAGCACAGAAACCACGTGGCGCAGCAACCAGGCATCACCCGGAAACGATAACCCGAGCGACACCACACGGGCCGGAAACACCGCAGAGGTCCCGCCAAATCCAATCGGCGGAAAGGAAACGAATAATCAGTGAGCAGCTGAAGGAGCCGACAATAACATACGAGATCGGCCAGCTGATAATTCAACAAGAGACACTCGCCGATCAACAGCAGGATCAGCGAGTGCACGAGCCATCGACGAGTCAGGCGGGATGGTCAAACCAGCCCTCGTAACAAAACGATACGTCTGACTTCCAGGATCGGCGCGACTGCACACACTCGACGGAGATCCAGGAAGCTTTCGACCCCTTTCGAACGTCGAACGAGGACACGTTCAACCTGCCGAACGAATTCATGCAGTATCTAGCCGGGTTCTCGGCCCAGTTGGAAGAGATGATGGCGCAGATGAAAGCGATGGAAGTCACCCCGGCGCAGCGAGAACAGCTGAGCGCACTGGGAAATCAATGCGCATAGGACACAACTTCCTACGCGACACCGGCGCCCCGAGCGTGCTCAACGTATAATCAGCCACCGGTCGTGAACTTCCAAGATACGTTCACCTGCAATTACTACGAGACCGACGGGCCCATCACCACTAGAACAAGCCCGAGGCCATAATAGCCAGGAAACCTCAGCAAAATGCAGACGCCGTTCGACACAACACAGCGGCACGCAAGCACGGACATTCAGAGCATCGAGCAGTTCCTGACAAAGGTCGACAATGCGCGACGACTATCAAACATCGAGGAGGCAGACCTGTTGCCATCTTTGTCGCAGTTGTTCACGGGCACAGCATATGACTGGTTCCAGAACAACCGACATAGTTAGACGACATTGCAACAGTTCTGCGAGGCCGCAAAAACGTGGTACGGTGGAGATCGGCGCTTCCAGCAGATGATAGCACTGGAAGCGCAAACCAGAACGCAAGCTGCGCACGAGAAAAGGTGCGCGATTACATCACTCGCTTGCAAGCGATAATGCGTGAGCAGGTTTGTCAACCGAGCTCTCAACAGCAACTAGACTTGCTGCACCACAAACTCCACCCCAGCATACAAAAACTGGTTCGTCGAGAGGACTTCGCGACAGTCGCGGGACCACTCATGCGCGCCGTCGAAGCTGAAACAGGTGTAAAGGTAAAGTTGGAACAGGTGTACAAGCCACCACCGAACCCGTCCTACACGCTACTGCTAGAACTAGCGTTCAAGGGCAGCAAAAGCGGAAAGCAAGCGAAGAGGACTGCGCAACTTTCCGCCTTCAGCGCAGGATCGGACGACAGCACCAACGCGCTGCTGAAACAGCTGCTGGCCAAGATGAAAAAGATGCACGCAGCATCAGCGAACCGGCCCCCCAGTCAACAAACCGGGCGTAAAGGTGGCCTTGAGCCCGGGGGATGTAACAAAAAATCTCCCGGACAGGCGAAGCCGGCGCAGCCAGCAGCGAATAGTCCAAGGTCCGGAGTACCCGACGGCAGCCCATTCGCCTGTTACGAATGCGGTGCTCCAAACGTCATTCGTAGGAATCGCTTGGTATGCCAAAAGAGAAAGAGAGCCTCTGAAGGAAACCCGAACAAGGGGAACGAGCCGAGGAACGGGTAAACGAGATGGCACCCATTTCATCATCGATGGGAGCCGCGAAATCTGAACAGACATGCGAAGTCGACAGTGACTCTCAGACCTCGGGCAAATCGCCTCAATTTGCACCGGAAGTAGAACCGACAGACCCCGAAGGTACAGAAGGACACTGGTGGATGCAAGTCTGCGTGGCAGACTTTCGATTGAGAGAGCTGTACGACACAGCAGGCTCCAGAACAACAATGGGCCAGCTGGGTCTAGAGTTAGCGAGCGCGTGTAAGCGAAAAATAATGCCAGCGAAGGGCAGACGCACGCGCTGCCCAAACGGAACCTACTCGCAAATAGTAAGCCACACAGACCTACCGTTCACAGTCACAGGAGTAACGAAAAACATTCGCGTGGATGTAATGTCCGGCTGCTGTACGGACTGCATCCTGGGAGCAAATTTTATCGATGCCTTCAACGCGGTACACGAACCAAAAGAAAAATCGTACTGGGTCGGCACCGCAAACGAATGGGTAGAGCTCGAATTCACCGAATTGAGCGAATGCATCAGCTCCCTGTCGGCCATGGGCATTGCTGAATTATCGGAGAACGAGAGATTGCAGGTAGATTCGATGCTCGATGAACTGCTCGCAAGTCCAAGTAAAACACTTGGAGCAACTCGCTCGGCAAAACGTTCGGTACATCTAGACCATAGACCTGAGCAACGCGTACTGGCAGATTAAGCTGACCGGAAGATCGAGGCCCCTAACCGCATACACAGTCCCCCAGTATGGAACTGTATCAGTTCAAAAGAATGCCGTTTGGGCTATCATTTGCTGGTGCGACGTTCCAGCGACTGATAAATAAAATAATAGGTCAGGATCTCGACCGATACGCCTTCTCATACCTGGACGATATCGTAATCGCAACAGAGACATTCGAAGAACACATAAAAATCCTAAAGAGAGTCCTCGAACGCATACGAGCCGCCAATTCAACAGTCAACAGGGAGAAAAGCGTATTCTGCCAGTCGGAAGTCGAATACCTAGGCGTCCTCGTAAACGAAGACAGAATAAGACCCGATCCCGAGAAGATATAGCCGATAATGAGCTATCCGGCTCCCAAGAATTTGAAACAATTGCGCAGATTCTTGTGAATGTCCTGGTGGTATCGAAAATTCCTGAAAAATTTTGCTAGCTTGGCAGAGCCACTAACTAAACTGACAAGTCCGAATTCCGGATTTTACTGGGGTAAAGATCAGGAGCGAGAATTCGAAGCACTTAAGAACCTTAGTAGCATCAGTACCGTTCCTGCATAGACCGAACTTCGAAGAGCTGTTCGTGGTTCAAACGGATGCAAGCGACACTGGACTCGGGGCCGTCTTAACCCAGAACATCAACGGAGATGAGAGTGTTCTGGAGTTTGCTAGCCGTGTATTGACACCGGCGGAACGCAACTACACGGTCACCGAACGAGAGTGCCTCGCAGTACTGTGGGCCATAAGGAAATTTAGGCCATACGTGAAGGGCTACGCGATAAAAGTAATCACGGATCACAGTAGCCTTCGCTGGCTGTGCAATCTGAGGAACTCCACGGACAGATTGGCTCGATGAGC
The DNA here is from genome assembly GCA_020882685.1 of Aphelinus atriplicis. Lineage (NCBI taxonomy): Eukaryota > Metazoa > Arthropoda > Insecta > Hymenoptera > Aphelinidae > Aphelinus > Aphelinus atriplicis. The sequence goes on along the minus strand of CM037075.1, from coordinate 59,581,463 downwards.
GTTAGAATTGCAAAGCCAGATATACACGATCGAGCACAGAAAGGGTTCACTTAATCACGTGCCCGATGCGCTTTCGAGAATGTATAAAGGTGAGGAAAGTGAGACGTCCGCTTTCTCACACACAGCACAGACCACGGACAGCTGGTACACCGAAATGTGGTAAAAAGTAGCCGAGGATCCACGAAACAACCCAGAGTGGAGAATCGAAGGGGCGAAACTGTACTAGTATCAACCAAACGTTGAGCTACAGCACATACTAGGTCAAGACGACATAGCATGGAAGCTCGTCGTTCCACAAAAAGATCGGAGGCACGTGCTCGACGAATGTCATGACTAACCCACAGCAGGCCACCAAGGCCGCGATAAGACATTCGAGCGAGTGAACGCGAGGTACTACTGGCTTGGTCTATACACGGTCGTGGCCGACTACGTGAGGAAATGCCTAGTCTGCCAACAGTGTAAGGTGGAGCAGAGGAATCCAGCCGGCCTGATGGAACGCCAACTGGTAACCAGGTCATGGCAGATAGTAGCTGCTGATCTCGCTGGGCCGTTCCCACGTGGCCCAACCGGAAATGAGTACCTACTCATTTCCGAGGACTTGCTCACCCGCTGGGTGGAGTGCGTACCGACCCGGAAAGCGAACAGGAGAACAGTATGGCGCCACCCCAAGGAGCGAGTCCTGATACGCTACAGCGCGCCCGAGGTACTCCACACCGATAAGCACTGAGCACTCTTTCAACACACCACACCACGCAGAACCCAACATGCATATTTTTGCGCACTTCTCTACCGCCAGTAGCCGAGTCCACTGTCAGTCGCGTTATCCTTCATGCGCCGCCTCATGATTGGCTTAATTTGAATAATCATAGTGGACTTGTCCGCCGGCGGTGGAAGCTAGACTGCGCGGTGCCTCGTGGTCAGTATTGCGACACCGTCCGCGAGCAAGCACCCAACATCGGCTTGCTCCTCGTGACCTGCGACCGCGACGTGCCCCAACGGAGATAATTATTTTCACAATCTTCATACACTTTTGCGCCCGCGACACCGATCTGTGCCTCTTGTATCACACAAGATCGAATATATGGGGCGTTCTTTGTCAGCTCTCCGAAGCCGGCGCGCGGACGCTAAAACCTCACATTTTCGACGCTTGTTTTCGACTCTATATGACCCATATCTAAATAATGTTGGATATGCTATCAATGTAGTTTTTTCTCAGCTTTCCGATGAAGAAATTAGTTTTCTAAATTTTTCACATTTTCACAGAAAAAAAACATAAAACAGGCCATATCTCAAAAACCTATTTTTTTTAATTTTTTTAAGTAGTCTAGATCGAAAGCTGAGGTTTTTTCACGTTGATATGGACCTGTTGGATACCTACTTTTTTTTTGTATTCGAGTAATTGAGTAGCGAACATGAGAAAATGCGTCGCGTCGGGCCGGGCCGCGCCGTGCCGCGTCGCGCTGACTCCACGCGCTCCAGCTCAAGTCTTCTGCTAAAGAGTGCCGAAATCGGAATATATTCAATATCCATACAAGTCTCTATCTGTTGGATAAACTACTATCTAGCGTAGATCATGTACTCATTTGGGTTATGGACTGAGATATGGACATTATTTCATTTCACATTCTTTGACCTCCGTCTTGGCTTTGATATTGAAGACTTTGCCATACCATGTTTCAACTGAACTACTTTTTCAGTTCGTTTTGATCTAGGAAAAATTTCATATTTCTCAGCAGATGAAATTTTTTTGACCATCAGTCTGTCATTGGAAGTTGGTATGAACGCATGAAATTGCAGAGTACCTTGTATAGCAAAACACTTATCAAATCTTTCTTTCAATTTCAGTTTAGCTTGCTCATAATCTTCTTCCTTACTATAAAATACCATGGTTTCTTCACAGTAATTTCTTGTTCATTCAAATAAACCTTCTGCGGTGAAAATATGATTATTTGCAGAGCGTTGTAAACTTGCTCGTCTAGCACCTCGTTTCACAATAGCTCCAATTCCATCGCATGCTCCCTTCCCATGTGCGGTCGCACAAAAATGCCATTCCGCGGGAATGCCAAAATCTTTCTTATGATTTATAAGATTAGAGAAACTTTTTTGATTTTTGAAGTGTTGACTCGCTCCATCGGTACTATAATAAATTTTCTTTGGTTTGTATTCTTTCTTCAGATAATTTATGATTATTTCTTGGTATACATGAATTGCAATAGTGTCATGAGATAAATTATCCGAAATAATAGCCAAACTTTTGTGTTGAAGTTCATTATTCCTCTGAAAGTAGATAACTACTGTGAAAATTGTTGCCTGATTATTATTCCCGTGGAAAGATTGAGCTGAATTCTGTACAACAAAAGCATAATTTTCAGCAAAATCGAAACAAACTAAGAATTCTCCTTCTAACAATTTTTTTTCAAAATCATGAATGAATACAGACTGTTTTCTGGCAAAAAAGTCGTAAGTTTTCAATTTCATTAATTTGTCACCCAGCAAGTTCAGATATTCATATGTGTCGACAGATTGTGTGACAATTGAGCAACGATCAGTTTGCATCCACGTTTCAAATTTCACATTGTGAATATTATTATCATTAAAACTTTGGAGTGAGATCTCTTTAAGCACAGCTGTATTCGGACAATCCAAAAAGTCCCCTAAGAAACACGCGTCCAATGGTTTGGCACATACAATTGCATTAATGCAGTCATGATAATTTTTTAGTGGAAAGCGTGTGTTTTTTGTCAAGTGTTCCAATTCTACACCACTCAACATAAGTTTTACGTTTTCATGATGAACGCATACACAAACGTTATGCATCCCACTACTACCTGCTAGAATACAATGGGGAGGTTTGAGCTGTGTGAATTTATTGTACCCTATTATAACATTCTCATACTCTTTCTTGAACTGAGCATAGAGCTCTAATAAGTTACATAGCAACAATCGCTTCTGTCCATGAACTCGCTCATCATTATCATTTTTGACCGATAAGAAATCTTTCATCCCAGGCATCAATCGACTATTATCGTCGCGTTCATAGAAACTTTTAACTAAAGCTACTGTTCCATCAGGTATTACTTTGCCTTTCTTTGCAATAGGTGATGTTAGAATACCATTTTCAGCCATTAGTTTTTGAGCTTTTCTTGCTTCCCATTCTGAGCAAGAAAACTCTCTTTGAAGCTGATCACGGCTCCAATATTTTGGGGTAAGATTAAGCAATAAAATTCTTTCCTGTTTGTTCTGGGTCTCTCGAAATTTTTCTTTTATTTGCTCGAGGACAGTTACACCTGCTCTATGATACTCATCAGTGCAGTTTTCTCGACACGGTTTATATTTCTCACTGACTGGAGAGAACGGATCATTTGTACTATTTTCTTCCTTCAAAGATGAGGATGATTCTAACCTACATTTCAAGCAAATTTTCGCATTTACAGGTATTGATGGATATGTATCTGCAAATGATAGGGGAAACTTGACAAAATTTTTTTTTACAGTGTGATTCGGTTTCTGAAAGGGATTGACACATTTCAGAAATTGAACTCCAACCATCTTTTTTCAATATTGAAACGTTAAACGTTCAATAGGGACAGATTGCTGGATAGAGAATGTTAGTTTTGAACAATCTCTTATTGAATCTCGATATATTGTTAAGCAGAATTAAATAAGAATTTTTTCAGTTATAAAGATATGAATTTGGCGTTTGTAACGGATGACTTTATAGCTTGCACCGGACGAATTCAATAGCGGGTATGAGAAAAATGGTATCCCTCTGGCGGACACATTGAGAGATAGTCCTTTATTCAACAGACACAAATTACTTAGTATGGATATTTAATCGAGCGCGTGGAGGCAGCGCGGCGCGGCACGGCGCGGCGCATTTTCTCATGTTCGCTACTCAATTACTCGAATACAAAAAAAAATAGGTATCCAAAAGGTCTATATCAACGTAAAAAAACCTCAGCTTTCGATCTAGACTACTTAAAAAAATTAAAAAAATAGGTTTTTGAGATATGGCCTGTTTTATGTTTTTTTTCTGTGAAAATGTGAGAAATTTGGAAAACTAAATTCACCATCGGGAAGCTGAGAAAAAACTACATTGATAGCATATCCAACATTATTTAGATATGGGTCATATAGAGTCGAAAACAAGCGTCGAAAATGTGAGGTTTTAGCGTCCGCGCGCCGGCTTCAGTGAGCAGACAAAGAACGCCCCATATATGAACTAATTTTGCTACTTTTACCAGTCGCCATTGTAATTGCTTTCCGTTACACGCTTCCACATCCTACATTTCTACCGAGCCAAAGCATCAATTGGGCTCCGAGGTTCCATACAGAACACCTCATCCCAACACGGTTAAAAGAGTAATTAAGACGTGGAAGAAATCGATGAAGCCCTATCTCGAGGACAACCACAAGAAATGGGACGAGAAGTTACCTCAGCTGACCTTCGCCTACAACAAAGCGAAGCACGAATCGACGGGCTGGAGTCCTGCGACGTTCATATACAAGCGGCAGCCGCTACAGCCAGGCATCTCGCGCAGGGAAAAAGAGAGAACCGCGCAAAAGGAAAGCCAGGCGGCGGCGTTCGAGAACTGGCAAGAGGTAGTCAGTAATCTACCAGAGCTGCAAGCCCATGCCGTAGAAAACTCGGCACGAGCGCAGGACCGCCAGGCCTACTACTACAATAAAGGGAGATGAGAAAGCGATTTCGTGGTAGGCAACCTGGTCTGGAAGACCAACCGCATACTTTCGAATGCAGCTGGGGGAATCTCGGCTGAATTGGCACCTGACTTCATCGGTCCGTTTAAGATCAGCGATAAGTTAGGAACGAACACGTTCGAAATAACCGACGAGGCCGGGAACGTATACGAGCCGATAATTTCGGCTCACCTCAATAGATACTACGACCAAGATGACAGCAAAATCGTCATAGAGTCAGGATGAGAGGATGTCCGGGACCCTGACCGGTGTCCTGACTTCATGAACTACGAGCTAATACTTCTTTCCTTTTGCTTCCCCACAGAAAGCAAACCTGAGACAAGGCGAAGAAGAATGCAGAAGAAGGCGGCAAAGGCGGCACCGTCGGCAACGGCAACACCAACCCCGCCACGACCTCCGACCCCGGAGAAGATTTGGGTCAAGAAGGTGGAATCCATCGGAGCCTAGTTGTTAGACTGAGCGCAGGACCAGGCCCTGGATACCGAGCTGCATGTGGTGGCTAGCCGCCTCTACGAGCGGCTAGTCCAGCGGCTCGACCCCAAGGACTGGCTCGGCGAGGTCTCCCCTGGAAAAGCTGGGGAAGTTCCTCGACGAGTTCCGCCTCTCATCAACCTAATGGGCCCTGGTGCTCGACCTCGAGGAGCCCCAGATCCAACCTCCCCAGGTAGCCCGACGCCTCAAAGTGAGAGTCCTGAGGGCGATGCAGCCGGCCCAGAGGTGACTGCAACGACGACGACATCACAGAGGTCGCCACCATCGTCGAGGTCGGTGAGAGGCCGTCACTGAAAGGGGGGCTGAGACAGGCCCGTGGGACGCCAGGTGCGCGCGACCAGCCCCGCCAGGAGACGGCGCACTATGGGACAAGTTCGAAAAAGGGTTGAATTTACAATTTTAAGATAGGTAAAAATTATCCGATTCAAGTATTCACAGTATAGAAAATTATCTTACACATAATAAAATATTCATGAAAAAGTTCATAGCGATGAAATAATAGCTCAAAAGTAAGTAAATATTCAGACGTTTTATTATGGACGAAATTTGAGCTCTCTGAGAAAAATAGTTCTGTTTGGCCGATTTAGCTGAAACGTAGAAATGATGTATAACAGGTCCGTCTAAGCGAATATGGCGAATGGTATTTTGCAAATTCACAATTGTTAAATACATATTTATTTAAACTTCAGAAAATGGCCTGACTTTCACAAAACTTGGCCCATTTGCATTAATTCAACTATTAATCATAATTTTGGCATCATCTTCACAGTATAGAAAATTATCTTAGACATAATAAAATATTCATGAAAAAGTTCATAGCGATGAAATAATAGCTCAAAAGTAAGTAAATATTCAGACGTTTTATTATGGACGAAATTTGAGCTCTCTGAGAAAAATAGTTCTGTTTGGCCGATTTAGCTGAAACTTAGAAATGATGTATAACAGGTCCGTCTAAGCGTATAGGGCGAATAGTATTTTGCAAATTCGCAATTGTTAAATACATATTTGTTTAAACTTCAGAAAATGGCCTGACTTTCACAAAACTTGACTAATTTGCATTAATTCAACTATTAATCATAATTTTGGCATCATATTCTTCAATAATCAATTTTCCGTATTTGCATACTATACTAACAATGACAAACGTTTAAATTGTAACAAATGTTGAATAGGAACAACTGATTTCAATAAGCAATGAAGAGAAAAGACTCAATACATCTTATTCTTATGAAATTTCATTGATAAACAATGTATATTTGACAAATAAACTAATTGCTGACTGTTCACCTCTGACCACGATATAAAAATCCATTTATATCAATAGGTCTGCAAAACTAACAACAACTGTTTGAGTTAGTTGATGAAATATAGATTTTATTCATTAAAATATGAAAAATAAGAGACTTATTAGCAGTAGCAAAATGGTCTTTGTTGAAGTGTTATTAGCTCGTTATGGCTTTGGTCATGATACGCGGCGAAAAAAATTTTTTTTTCCAACGTTTCAGCTTAGCTATCCTCCCTCGGCAGCAACATGTGTTTGACTCCTGTCCAGTCCCAAGCCATCCCTGGTAAAACGGCCGAGCACAAGTACATCTCCAAATGAGGATAACCCCTGGAAGTATATATTCATATATATAAGGTGACCCCACTTGAAACTGCAGGACATATCCCTGCCGTGTTGATTTTTTTCACATAGAGATGGAGGGTTTATGGGGGGGGGGGTCTTACCTCTCGCCAGCCCCGAGAGCCGAGCACGACCCTCACAGCTCCGGGCCCGAGACCTTTTTTTATTGCTTTAGCGCATCAAAGTCAAAAAGTGCTGAAATATTGCAAACTCAATTTTTCAAATTGATTAATCAGCGATTCTTTTTCCTGATCAAAATGATCTTTGAACGGTCAAAATTCGACAATATTTGCTCTTTTGTGTATTTCAAAGTTCAAATTCGTCAAAGGGTAAATATTGTCGGATTTGAAACGTTTGTCATTGTTAGTATAGTATGCAAATATGGAAAATTGATTATTGAAGAATATGGTGCCAAAATTATGATTAATAGTTGAATTAATGCAAATGGGCCAAGTTTTGTGGAAGTCAGGCCATTTTCTGAAGTTTAAACAAATATGTATTTAACAATTGCGAATTTGCAAAATACTATTCGTCATATTCGCTTAGACGAACCTGTTATACATCATTTCTATGTTTCAGCTAAATCGGCCAAACAGAACTATTTTCCTCAGAGAGCTCAAATTTCGTCCATAATGAAACGTCTGAATATTTACTTGCTTTTGAGCTATTATTTCGTCGTTATGAACTTTTTCATGAATATTGTATTATGTCTAACATAATTTTCTATCCTGTGAAGAAGATTCACTTGAATCGGATAATTTTTACCTATCTTAAAATTATAAATTCAACCCTTTTTCGAACTTGTCCCATAGTGCGGCGTGGTGAGAAGACGCGCCCGCTCCAAAGGAGGCCGCTGACTAACCAACTCCCTAGCATCAGCCAACGCCTCCCGAACGTCAGCCGTCGAACAGTGACAGCCACCTGACGACGCCCCGGAAGGAGACAACCGCACCACCATCGGACCAATCTTCGCCACCACACGACCGGCCCACACCACCCCGAAGCCCTCGATCCCCCCAGGACGAACCAGTCCACTTGGCCCTCGGGCAGTCATCCCCGGGCGGCTCGGGCAAGGACACCTCCCACGCCTGAGAGGAGAGGCTGTACCGTGCCTTCCAGCGGGCCGCACACGAGGCCATCGAAGCCTCAGCCCAGAAAGATAAGGAGGAGGCGGGACGCTTCATCGAAGTGGCTTGAGAGCGCCAGCGGGAGGCTGAGGAGCAGGTGTCTTGACTCTCCAGTAGAGCCAGGGTCCAAGCAGAGAAGGCGAAGGCGATGATTCAGCGGCTAGCGAAGTTACGCTTCGAGTCCGAAGAGCGGGCGCGTGCTCTGGGAAGGGCCGCCCTCATTAGCACGAAGACCTGCCTTAATTGTGGTTGGCCATTCAAATTCTCTTGCGCTCAAAATAAGCTCAAAACAAGCCAAAGATATGTGGATTACAAGAAAATCACCTAACAGATGCGCTCCAGAAGGCCAGCCTGATCCTCAAATGCTAAATTTTTTTTTGTTCTAGGAGTATTCAAATGGAACGACTTCTCTATAATTTCTCTCAAGAATGATTCTTTCCCGTCTGAGAATTATCATTCTTGTAAAATAAGCAATAATGAATAGCATGAAACCGTATACTCAGAAAGACTGTTAAATTTTTGCTCAAAATGAGTCTAAAATATGTAAACTACGTGAAAATCACCTATTCATTGAAAGAGACGTACAACGGACATCAGATAGCGTGCATAAGATTTCCCAAGAAAGTCGTAAATTTAATTTTATTCTATAAGTCGGCCCCTTCTTGCTTGGAGGCAACGATTTATCCTATAGGCGACTTGGTAGAGTCGGTGGATGGAAGCCAGGTCTGCGACAAGCCGGACCTGGCAACAATTTCATCACACTTTCAAATGAGGATTTCTCGTGAATAACACATGATATACGCGACAATTTCTGGTCGATAATAAACAAAACGAACATATGGATAATATGAAAGCTGATGATCTATGAAATATATGCTAGGACAATATTGGCTCGAACAATATTAACTGTGATTCGACTTATGATTCATGAAGTATTTGTATCGATGGAGGACGATGTGGAAAAACAATATACAAGAATATGAATATGAATATACAAGTTTTCATGCTTTTTTTATGTCAAGTTTCCCATTAAAAGAACTAGTTCTTCCTGTTTTTTGATGATTTCACAATATGCAACGTTCCATGGACCATAATTCAGATTGAAAATCTCTATAGCCTGATCAAGAAGTCGGTGAGTTTTTTCCAAAGTATATCTGGAATGAAAAAATTCTCCTTGATTTTCCATCACATTATTCTATCACTGAAAATAAATAGCAGAATCCATCGAGACAATCACTTTAGAAAGATAATTAATCGACTTACTTGTACTGCGTACAGTTTCTATTCGTTTCTTCCCGAAGATATTGAATGCAAATATCTGTGATTTTATTGAGTTCATTGGAGAGCTCAATACTTTCGGGCCCAAACCTCTCTTTTATCGCCACCACGTTGTGTTCCAAATAATATATGCAATCCAACCATCGACCTATGAGTAAAAAGTCCATTTTAAGTTCCCCAAATTGGTGGAAAAGGATAAATTCATCAGGTTAAAAATTGTTACATATAACTGGAAATACAGAATTCGGGGAAATAAGAACACGTTATTCGAGTTAAAGAAGCTGTTTCCATCTGAATGAGCAGTACTTCTTCTCAAAAACACTTTGTGAATCGAGATTTTACAGAGACTCGAACTATATTATTAATAAAACTCTGAAATCGTCATATTTTATTCATTGTACGGAAATGATAAGTAACATATTGACTCGTAGTAGTAACTCGTAAGTAACGTATTGCGAGAAATGAATTCATGCTACAGGAATGTGACAAGCTGCTGTCTTTCCGGTGGCGTAGATAGTAGCGCAACTGACCGGAAATTAGGAGGACGCTGGTTCGAACCTAGCCCGGAGAGTGTTGAATTGTTTCCTCGCAATATCACTTTGGGATAGTCCACCAAGGCCGAATTTTGAAAATCAAAATTTGGCGTGTGACGTAGGAAACTGTGAGGGTCTAGAGTGTGTATGTGAGCCGGAGTGGAAGTCGCGAGCGGTTGAGTTACGAACGGCCGCGTCGCGGCAGGTTGCACAGTCGCAATGTGCACGCGCATCGCGGAGAGCGCACCGGTGTGGGGAGCGCGCGCGCTGCGACATTCGGAGGCGGACCGTGCAGCGAAGCAGTCGATAGAGGAGACAACGGCCGAACGCGAGGCCGATCCAGAGACCCGGTGCAGGGAGAGGAGGAGAGGAAGAGCACCGCAGCCGCACGAGAGGACGAGCCCACTGCAGTTCAGGTCGAGCGGTTGAGTCAGGTGGGAGCAGAGATCGACGCGGCAAGTGCTCTCGAGGCAGCTAATCGCGGACGCGCGGCGCGGGCAAATCGGCTTCCTGATCAGCGGATCAGCGAAGCGGCGGTGGAACGGCGACGATGTACGGAGTGCGCGGCGGTTGGAGGCGAGGCAGTTGGCGGCTGCGAGGAATACTCGCTTGCGAGTCGAGGCAGGTCCGTTGCCGGGCGAGCTCGCGCGCTTTGTTGCGGTTCGTGGAACGCGGCGCGGCGGTTAGAGCGAATCCGGTGGCGCGCGGACGAGAGAAGCGACGCAAACAAAGGACCGGGGCCGCGAAAGGCAGGCGGTGGCTGGTGGAATCGTCCGACGACGACCATCACACCCTGGTGCCAGACGGGGCGCGCTTCTCCGCGGACGCGGCGAGATTCTTGGCGACGCGAAGCTTATTAGTGGTGGACTCGCGGCGCATCGGCGCCGCGTGCATGTCGGGAGAGTGCGAGTGAGAAAGAGAGAGAGAGAGAGAGTGTGTTGTGGTGTGAGAGTGTATCGGTGTGGTGAGGAATCGCCGCTCTGTGGGCGACGAGCGACGTATCGGCCATATTCGCGTGTGAAGCCAGTGGCGGCCCGCGGCGCAGCGGTGCCGCGTGTGTGTGTGTGTGTTTAAAAGAGAGAGAGAGCTTATTGGGCGCGGACCGGCACGCCGAGCCGTTGGCGACGTGCACGGCGACTCGTCGTCTCGGCGGCGCAGCGGTGCCGCTCGCGCGTGTGTGTGGGTGAGTGAGAGAGAGAGCTTTTGCGCGGGAAACCGGCGGCCGCTGAGGTGTCGGCCATATTCGGCTGGGTGTTAGTGCTGGCTTCGCGATACCTCGGTGCCGCGCGCGCGCGTGTGTGTGAGAGAGAGAGAGCTTATTGGGCGCGGACCGGCACGTCGAGCCGTTGGCGATGTGCGCGGAAACTCGTCGACTCGGCGGCGCAGCGGTGCCGCTCGCGCGTGTGTGTGGGTGAGTGAGAGAGAGAGCTTTTGCGCGGGAAACCGGCGGCAGCTGAGGTGTCGGCCATGTTCGGCTGGGTGTTAGTGCTGGCTTCGCGATACCTCGGTGCCACGCGCGCGCGTGTGTGTGAGAGAGAGAGAGCTTATTGGGCGCGGACCGGCACGTCGAGCCGTTGGCGATGTGCGCGGAAACTCGTCGACTCGGCGGCGCAGCGGGGTCGCGCGCGCGTGTGTGTGGGTGAGTGAGAGAGAGAGCTTTTGCGCGGGAAACCGGCGGCCGCTGAGGTGTCGGCCATATTCGGCTGGGTGTTAGTGCTGGCTTCGCGATACCTCGGTGCCGCGCGCGCGCGTGTGTGTGAGAGAGAGAGAGCTTATTGGGCGCGGACCGGCACGTCGAGCCGTTGGCGATGTGCGCGGAAACTCGTCGACTCGGCGGCGCAGCGGGGTCGCGCGCGCGTGTGTGTGGGTGAGTGAGAGAGAGAGCTTTTGCGCGGGAAACCGGCGGCCGCTGAGGTGTCGGCCATATTCGGCTGGGTGTTAGTGCTGGCTTCGCGATACCTCGGTGCCGCGCGCGCGCGTGTGTGTGAGAGAGAGAGAGCTTATTGGGCGCGGACCGGCACGTCGAGCCGTTGGCGATGTGCGCGGAAACTCGTCGACTCGGCGGCGCAGCGGGGTCGCGCGCGCGTGTGTGTGTGTGAGAGATAGATAGATAGATAGATATGTTTTTATTGTATAAATTATACAAAATTCGTATTTACAAAAATATCAGTCTTCTTTTTCTAAAAATAACGGTCACTTAACTAAAACATTGTTTTTACAAATAATTATTTTTTAACGTCCACATGTTTCAAACGACGAATAAATTCGGGCTTGGTGGACTATCCCAAGATGATATTGCGAGAAAAAAATTCCACGCTCCCCGGGCTGGATTTGAACCAGCGTCCTCCTGATCTCCGGTCAGTTGCGATATCCACCACGCTACCGGGAAGACGGCAGCTCTCCACATCCCCGGAGCATGAATTCATTTTCCCGCAATATCACCTATATACACGATCAAATTCGATCGCTTGAATCTGTACGATCAAGGTCCGATCGTATTGTTACAGATTCCCTTTTTACCTGTTCCCCCCCACCCTCCCCCCTTACCCAACCCAACCCATTGGGCTACTACATCTTTTCACCCGAAGTAGTAATTTACAAATAATTATTTTTTAACGTCCACATGTTTCAAACGACGAATAAATTCGGGCTTGGTTGACTATCCCAAGATGATATTGCGAGAAAAAAATTCCACGCTCCCCGGGCTGGATTTGAACCAGCGTCCTCCTGATCTCCGGTCAGTTGCGATATCCACCACGCTACCGGGAAGACGGCAGCTCTCCACATCCCCGGAGCATGAATTCATTTTCCCGCAATATCACCTATATACACTATCAAATTCGTTCGCTTGAATCTGTACGATCAAGGTCCGATCGTATTGTTACAGATTCCCTTTTTACCTGTTCCCCCCCACCCTCCCCCCTTACCCAACCCAACCCATTGGGCTACTACATCTTTTCACCCGAAGTAGTAATTTACAAATAATTATTTTTTAACGTCCACATGTTTCAAACGACGAATAAATTCGGGCTTGGTGGACTGTCCCAAGATGATATTGCGAGAAAAAAATTCCACGCCCCCCGGGCTGGATTTGAACCAGCGTCCTCCTGATCTCCGGTCAGTTGCGATATCCACCACGCTACCGGGGATGTGGAGAGCTGCCGTCTTCCCGGTAGCGTGGTGGATATCGCAACTGACCGGAGATCAGGAGGACGCTGGTTCAAATCCAGCCCGGGGAGCGTGGAATTTTTTTCCTCGCAATACCATCTTGGGATAGTCCACCAAGCCCGAATTTATTCGTCGTTCCATTGTTTTTACATATCATCCCTGTCAATCATAGTAAAATTCGTAAAACTAATTATCACAGATAACGAGTCAGTATTGGTATAATAATAATTATATAGCTGGTCATCATATATTCAGACAAATGGTCATCGTAAGGAACTTTATAAAAGATGTTAAGGTCATTCATTTAATTCTGAAAAATACTTTCTTACGGAACGTTTGAAACTTGACAAAGACGGCAGGTTTCTATCCGAGGACCGAAGGGAGTTCCAGAGTTGCGCTGCTTGCACCTGGAATGAATTTAGTCCGAAAGTATTCCTCATTTTGGGGACCGAGAGTTCCGGTGCATCACCCCTGAAGGGCCTAGTGGACACATACCTAGTGAAGAGGCTCAGTAGGTATTTTGGTTCGCGGATGCGCAGGATCTTGTACAAAAGTACAGCTATGAAATATTGCCTCCTTATATCCGTGCGCAACCAGCCCAGCTTGGCCCTATAAGGAGTGATGTGTTCGTCCCTCCTCACACCAAAAACATATCTCACACATGAATTTTGCAGTACCTGTATTCTTTGTTTTTGTTCTTGAGGTGCGTCAATGTATACCGCAGAACAGTAGTCAAGATGAGGGAACAGCAGAGTCATCGATAAGCGCCTACGTAGGACCTCGGTCGTATATTTACGGAAAAATCGCAAACTATATTTGGTTCGATTAAACTTCTTTGTGATTGCGTCGGTGTTTTGACGCCAAGATAGGGTTTCGTCTAGCACCACACCGAGATCCTTAACCGTGCTCGAGAACGGCACGCGAGCTCCGCCGATCCCAATGCCGGATGCATAGAGGGCTTCTTTGTACAGAAGATTGATGTAATGTGAGGATCCAAAAGCTAGAGAGAGAGAGAGAGAGAGAGAGAGAGAGAGAGAGAGAGAGAGAGAGAGAGAGAGAGACGGCTGGTGTGTGTAGTACGAGTGAGCGCGTGTCGCGCGAATCGAGTCGCGGGCCGGTTAGCAACTTTCGGGAAGCGGCGTAAACGGCCGTTGGTCGGGCCGCCACTGTATTGGCGCGAGTCAGGGCCGGACTCGCGGCGCATCGGCATCGCGCACGCTTGCTCGTGGATTGAATATCCACCCAACAATGCGAGGCAATTCTGGCGGATACGCGGCTAGTGGTGGCGCCGCGGTGCAGCAGCGCCGCGCTGTTGTTGGCGATCACGCGCTTGTAGGCGAGCGGAGGCAATTCTCGGTAACTCCGAGAACCGTTGGCCCACTCCCCTTTTGCGAGCGCGCGCTAATCGAACTTTTCTGAGGACTTGCGTGTGTGCGAAGGATGTGTGTGGATTGAGGTGTGTGTGCTCGAGTATCGTCGCTTAATTCAATTCGCGTTTCCACACCCCGGTGGAAACAAGCCCGGCGAGCCCCCTCTTTTGAGATCGTTTGTGAGGATTGAGAACACGTGACGGATACGGGGTACGAGGTTTTCTCGCTGATATATCCACGTCACAGGCGATACTCCTCTTAAGCGATTATTCATGGTTTGGAAACTTATAATAGCTCTTCTCGTGACCTCTTCTCTTTCGGGGATATAAGTATCTATTGCTATGAAATAATGATTAAAGGTTGTTACAGGAAATTATGAAGATAGTATTCTTCGACGTTGAGAGTTCTTCGAATGGAACTCAAATTGATATTATCCTATCCAAGCAATGATTGCTAGGGATGTGAGTAACGGTCACAATGAGAAAAATAAAAAAATTCTCTTTCGCCATGAAAAGTTCTGTAGATAGATGTTAAATTGGTTTCTTCATCCCCATAACGACGGTTGCTAAAAATGTAGAACATCGGTTGCTAAGGAGAACATCTCGTTAATTCTCATTAGCATTCATGATTTACAATTCAATTCAATATAACCATTTATATCGATTGCTAGAGATGTCAACAATAGTTGCTATGGGACAATCATGGAGAATCTGTGTCCTTTGCCATCGAATATTCATAAACTGGGACTTAGATTAATCGTTTATTCCACTAACATCGGAAGTTGCTATGGAAGAACCGGTTCTAACCGCATTAGCAGTATGTATTCTCAAAGAAACTTTGTGTGGAAAAAATTCCAGTGGATAATATCTCCCGACATTGGCAAATGAACCTCAAAGTAATTGACTGCTGGTCCGTAGCAATGGTCACTTGGGATATTTTCAACCTTTGAATCATATTTCTATGATTCTCATTGATTCTTGTGGGTATTCAAGTCCTGTAGTTGTGCAGAACAAGAAAATAACAAATATCTTGAATTATCAAATTCATTTTGACAAGATCATGAGTAGTACTCATATGAGTTATTATAAAGAACTTCTCAAAGACATCATTACAATGATTGCTAGAAAAATGAACAACAGAATTTGCTGGAAACTGGACTTGGTTCGCACCTTACAAACCTGTGTACTGCTTGTTCTTGACTCTACAAGGACATTCCCTAAATACATAATATGGAATACACTATCAATGTATTTTTTTTTCAGCTTTCCGATGGTACACTCAATTTCACAAAAGTCTTACGTTTTCCCAATAATAAAACATAAAACAGGCCGCGGCGCTGCGCATATTCTCATGTTCGCTACTCAACTACTCGAATATATCCAGAAAGGCTAATTTTTCAAGGGCTATATTAGCGTATAAAACGTTAGCTTTTAATCTAGACTATTTAGAAAAAAATTAGTTTCTTGAGATGTGGCCTGTTCTATGTTTTTTTCTTGTAAAATCGTAAAGAGTTTGTAAAACTAAATTCGCCATCGGAAAGCTGAGAAAAAACTATATTGATAGTTGTTGGGATAGATCGGTCGGCTAATAAACTCCGGAGTCCTAGGATGTTTGTGGCTCGGTGACAAGTTTGAAAAAATGCGTGAATGCAGAAGCGTGTTTGAGTAGTGTGATTGAAACGAATGAGTGGAATTTTAATAAGTGTGTATTCCGTGTGTCGAGTACACGCGTGAAAAATTTATCGCGGGCGCGACAGTGAATGCTTATAATGTCTATGACTGTTCGTTTGATTTGGAAGGCACGTGCCATGCAGTCTCAAATTTCCACCGACGACGGCCGAGCCTACTGGTCCGATTCACAACTGACCAATCAAAACTCGATGCGTATTTGATCACGCGATAGACAGAGGGCTCAGCTACCGGCGGCAAGCATGTATGCGTGAGCACGCAAATTTGCCCCAACAAACCGCCCCTTTGCTTGCATCAGGTGAGCAAAAAAAAGACCATTCAATGGAGCAATACCAGTTTTGGGCCAGAGTAGCGCAGGGAGAGCGATATGCCAGAGCGATGCAGGTAACGACCACAACATCAAAATGGAGACCATACTACACATTTACAAAATTTCAATAAATAGACTTTGAAATATTTAACGACAAGATTTGATAATTGGAGCCAATCTTTGATTTGGTCGACTAATTAGTTATTAAAAAACCGGGCTAATATATCACCTGAGTATCACGTTCCCAACGTCCTTTTCTATCTATGTATGATGGACTAATGGGATGATTTGGGAAAAGATTCGCCTTTTCCAATGTGATCATGAGAACGCAGATTCGCCCCAACAATATTATATCTAGCATTATTTAGATATTGGTTCTATAGCGTCGAGAACGCGAGATATTAACACCAGCGCGTTGGCTGTGGAGATTTGATGTGAAACGCCTCATTAATATATCTCTATCAAAAGAGAGAGAGAGAGAGAGACAGAGAGAGAGAGAGAGAGAGAGAGAGAGAGAGAGAGAGAGAGAGAGAGAGAGAGAGAGAGATTGATTGATTGATTGATTAATTGGGCCTTCATTATTAAAAATTGACCAGGGACTCAAGGTCCAAGTGCGCATACAATGTAGTTACAAAGTAAAAAAAAATAACGCCTCACAAGATCGATGGTACGACAGATTAAAAATTACTGCGCAAAGAGAAAAAAAAATAAAAAATAGGAAAAAAAAATAAAAAACACATAAAATACTTAAAAACTAATGAACAATATGTTATATGCTGACGCATAATACAACGACAACGACGAATATACAATTACAATGACTAAGTAAAATGATCACAAAAATATCACAGCATCGCAATTCATTCGCCAGAACAGTCGTGCATTAAAAGTCTCAGGAGAGCTGGCTTGAGAGAGGGACGCAACTTTTCAATGGTGACGGTTAAAAGAACATTTAACAATGTTAACCTATCGAAAAATTAAAAACAAATTAAAAAACCCATAATTTTACAGTGAAATTTTCTCTTAGAACTAATTTTTCGATCCGTTCACATGATTTTAAATGCTTAAAACTCATATTCACCCGGTCAATGATAGTCAAACTAGTAGTAATTACGATTATTTTGTCTGCAAAATTATTTGGTAGAACAAAATGGCGGCCGAGAGTCACACGTATAGGAAGCTTAGCAAGATTTTTCAAAACAAACACACCAATGTATCTGATGGTATATAAGACCACTGACGTTAGCTCTATACACAATAGTTTGACAATGTCAGTGAAAGCAGCCGCTTCCACTGCCAAACGTAATATTATATTTCCATTCAAAACTGGTGAGAAAGATTATTTTATTGTTACTTCGTCGATTGTTTTGTACTCAAATTGTATTATTTATTACGTGTTTTTTTTGTGTAATAAATTTTTAACCTGATGAGGCCAGTGAACCTAACTGGCGAAACGTCGCATAAAATAAATATGTGGTGGATTTTGTGAATTTTCCTTTTTCCACTTCACTCTGGATTGGCCCTCAAAGATCGACAATTTACACACATTTGGAATTATGGAGGGTGCACAATGTAATATTATATTATATGCTCGAATATTCGAATAAGAAATACGAGCTGGAATCATTTCTTTCCCGTTGCTATGCTATTAAGCTAATGCATGTGAAATAAATTTCGAATTGCGAAATACTGAACGTAATTTGCGAATTGTAGTTTGATGAGCATATTGAGTTTGCAAATTTTCAAATATACCGTCTCGAAACTAAAATATACACTAGAAATAGAACCAACCCACATATATAAGTGAGATAAACGAAAATTCATCCGTACACAGATGAGACGACCATACACATTTTTATGCTGACTTTGGCCTGTGAGTTGGACACTCATACAACCCACCCTGGCCAAACTTTAGAATTGGGCCTTGACAAAAGTGAGAACATCGTCGTTAGATTCGGAGACGGAACCGAACAACCTGTCGGTGAATAAGGGAATCCTCTACGCTTATTCGAAAACCTGCAACCGTGAAAGTTAGATTGCCCCCATAAATGTAACGCTTGTGAGTGAAGCAGTGAAATATTGACAACCAATATATTCAAGTAAAATTTATCAATTTGAACTACGTTATTCTCAACACATTCAGATCCTTGTTAGCTTACTGTGCTGTTATCATTCGATCTTTTGTGGTAAACTTTGAATAAGAAATTAGCATACAGTCAGTCGATTTTCTTTACAGAATTAACACACTTCACTCTAAGCATACATAGACCATTTATAATTTGCTGTGCTGTTATTTTTAGTCAATAATTGATAGCTTTGCTGTGCGGTTGTCAATTATTCCTCGTCTCCTTATTTTCAGACATGGATGCTCAATCGGAGGAAACGAAGAGAGTCGTGAAGGCCAAGGCCTCAGAAAATAAAGAAGCTCGAAAAGCTAGATTAAGCGATCACGCCATTTCCCAAGAAGGAGCTAGAATGCTTGATGGCACGAGCCTAGATAGAGAAGAAATAGACGCTCTGAAAGCAGAAGTAGCTGGTAAGAGCACAAACAAGCCCCTAATAAAACAGATAAAGATTTCGAACATAGATCTCAGTAAAATTCAAATGGGCAAACTTCCTAAAGATCTATCGCCTGAAACCGAAATCGGTAAAAGTTCTTATGCTACCGATTCTGTTTATTTAGCTCAAAAATTAGAGATCGAGAAACTCAAAGAGGATCTCAAGAAAGCTCGACAAAGTGTAAGGGGTATTGATGTCATGCTAGATCAATGTGCAACTGATAATATCGAGGCCAAACACATACAGCCATCCATTAAAATGGACTACAAACTGACGCAAAAAGTGAGTTTGAAGACGTTCTTAGACCTCTTCGAATCTGAACTTAAATTGCTAGATCTACACTACATAATACAACCGCAAGATGGACAAAACGACTGTGACGAACAGAAGTTAGAAAAAAACAGATTGATAGTTCGAACTATTCTAATCAATAGAATAGATGAATTATACCATGCAAAAATGGTACATATTACAGATCCAGTAAAATTCCTAGATAAAATCAAACAGTTAAAAACCAGTGAAACTGACGTTACGACAGGCTCAGTTGAAAGACAATTGCACTCAATTCAATACGATCCAAACAGAGAATCTGCCTTACATTTCGGGGATAGACTTGACGAAATAATTAGATAGTACAATAACATACCTTCTGTTCCAAGATTGACTGAGATCGAAGTTAGAGATGCCTTTTATGACGCAATAAAATCAAAAACTCAAATCCGACAACAAGAAATCAATCATAAAAGTTTATCGGGTGAAAAAATGACTATTGACTTATTAAAAAAAATATATAACTGAACAGGAGGCAGATAGAAAGGTAGACCAAAGCTCGATAAAGGCACTGTACACTGTACCATCCCAAAACTCCTATGTCGCAAGTGTGGAAACAAGGGTCACACAGATGATCAGTGGGATAGACTGGGCATGATGTGCTGCAAATGCCGTCAATATGCAGACCACATTAGCAAAAACTGCCCGCTCAATGATGGAGAAATCTACAGATTGACTGGCAAATATCCACAAAAACCGGCTGGAAAAAGGTATGATTTTTCAAATAACAAAACTGCTCTAAAAATTGGTCTTCAATCCCACAATTGTGAACTCTGTCTGTTTTATTGGAGAAAACTCGATAAATTCTTGATTTTATTGCTTTATGTCGATGACATGTTGATAGCCAGCAATGATTCTCAGAAATTGAATGAAATAACGAATCAGCTGATGTTAGAATTCGAAATGACCGATCTTGGCGAACCACAAAATTTCCTGGGAATCGAGGTCAAGAGAAACAGAGAAAAGCAAATGATGACACTGACGCTCGAAGGTTATATTGACGAAATGCTAGATAGATTCGATTATGGTGACCTGAAACCTTAAAGATCACCCATGATCACAAGACAAATGTCAAGTCGAGAAAGAAGGCAACGAGAAGAGAGCCCTGATAAGCTAGAATGTATTAGAAACATTTCGAATACACCTTATAGAGAAATAATAGGCTCTCTATTATATCTGGCAAATACACTGCGACTAGATATCTCGTATGCCGTCTTGAGCAGACATCAGATCAACGCAACCGAAAATGAATGGAAAATGATAGAAAGAGTCATAAGATATCTGATACATACAAAACAAGTTGGAATAAAGCTCGAAGAAAAGTTAGACGGCTTGAGAGCATATTCTGCGAGTTTTGCAGATTGCAAAAATTTCATTACCACCAGTGGGTTCGCTGTGCAACTCTTTGGTGACACCATTGCCTGGAAAACTCACCCACAGAATTACGTGGCTTTATCTACATGCCAAGCCGAGTATGTCGCAACAAGCGAAGCTTACAAAGAACTAATCGCACTACACATCACTATCTCGGAGATTTTAAATATATCTATGTTACCTATGACTTTATGGTGTGATAACAAAGCTGCATGCGCCAGTACTCAAATGAGCACTAGAAGTAAACTAAGACATATGATTGACGTTGAAGAACATTGTGTTAAAGAATGTGTAGAAAAGAATTTAGTTAGAGTAGAATGGATATCACCCAAAGAGCAGATAGCTGATATATTTACAAAACCTCTCTCGTTCGAAATACATAACAGATTGATGAAACAGTTATTAAACTGGGATTGAAGATGGATTTATAAGCTAGAACTGATAGCGAATACATATTTTGGAATATCTATTTGTTACAGGTACGACCAAGCAGAATAACAAGGGCTAGACGAAGAAGAAGGTGCTCGGCATTGCTGCGGGAGGGAGTGTCAGAAATGTGCGTTCGCATCAAGCCTCGCACATATACGGCTCCCACTGCGAGCCACTGGCGCGTCAGCCTATAGCTGCTTGTCCCCTCCACCGCCAGCCCGTTCGTCTCGCCGCCGGCTGATTCTGAGTCGAGCTCCCGACGCGCTTACAGCTCTTTCTCATCACGTGCCGTTTTTACGGGTTTTATACAGATTTACGCTATAAAAATTAGATATCTCGGTCAACATGGTGACTGAACGCTAGATTGATTCAAAGCTAGATATTTGATATTGATAATAAATAAACGTGAGTGTGTGACAAAAAAGGGTAAAGTGTTCTGTCTTGATTTTCCTGAATATCCTCACTCCTACTGCGCAAGTTAATACCAATATCCTCTCAAGATTGAATAAATTTAATCAGAAAAATGACTTTTGTAGACTTCTCAAATGTTTCATGCATCATTTAATGCATAATTGATCAGTGCGAATCGGGAAATTATTGTCACATTTAACCCACTTGCGATACGTTCAGTTGTGATTATCATCTGTGAAAGATCGAACCTCTCCAAGTGGCGTCCTAATGGAAACATCGTGGAATCTTGAATGATTACAGAAATCCGTTGTGTTCTCGAATCACGATAGAATTTATCGTATGATCATAGTAGGCCAACGCTGATTTTGCAGTACCGCAGAAAATCTCTCTCAGTCGTCACTGTTTCATTTCTCTCGCAATTACAACGGAGTTCATTGTTCAATTGGGAAAGAGTTCAGGTTATCGATTTTTATTTAATACCAAGAAAAGCGTCATGCGGTTATTTTGGGATTCCCCTGACGTAACGCAATTGTTGTTACAGCGGCACCCTCGCCGCGCGCAGCACGCTACTTCCCCGCCAGCGGCTTGCGTGGCTATAAGTTACCTCCACCTCCACTCCACTCAACTTCGCTGCCCACACGAGCCGCGCGTTGGTTGGCCAGAATAACGGATGTTCAATGATCAATAACTCAAAAACGAAGCTTTAGATCGAAAAACTTGAAGAAAAATTTTACCCAGGACTCCACCATCTATACACTCATATATACCACATACGAACTTTCTGAAATACCTTGTATAAGTGAACTAGCGTCCCCCGTCGCGGCTTCGCCCGCGAATATGTGTATTGAGTTCGAAATGTTATTCTCAGTTATTGTTAGAAAACTCGTATGATATGTATTTATTTGTAAACTTTGTATAATTTGATAATTTGTACTATTACATAAATTAGGAGGATTTAGATAACGTAATAGCATTATTGGAGAACCAATTTTCAATTTTAAATCATGAGGTGGAAAGCCTAAAGGATCAAGTGAGTTCAGAAATTATTGAGGGTAGCGTACAACTTCATCAATATAATCACTGTATCGATAGAATGATAATGTCGTATTTCTCCATCTAACTTTCCCAAAATAATATTATTAATATTATGAGCAGTAGCATTCCGAGGGGTTATGGTTGCCCTTTCGCGTAACCAATTGGAAGGTTTATCAGAAAGACTTTCAATTTCTGGATAGACTTTAGGAATCTGGTCCATGACTGTATTAACAGTCGTTCCTACTTTTGTATCAATATTTATGCATTTTCATTTGATACTTTCCCATCTCCAATTTTTAGAAGTTCTTAAGGAAATTGCAAATCTCCACCTCCAATGTGAGCTCTCATATTTGTTCGTAAATGTAATTTTTCTATCAAATTTCAAATTGAAGATGACTTCAAACATGCTTTCACAATGTCAGCGCGAGTTTTTTTTTAATCACAGGCAAAGTTTGCCGAAAGTCTCCAGAGAAAAAGAAAGTTATTCCACCCATAGATTTGTTATTAGATTTTAAATCTCGTAACGTGCGATCCAGAGCTTCAATATGCCAACGGTGACTCATAGTAAATTCATCCGATACTATAAGACAAGTTTCTTCGATAATTTCGCATAAAGGACTATTTTTTCTCATTGAACATATTGTATCTTGGCCAATGAAAACGTTCAAAGGTAATTTGAACGTGGAATGGGCAGTTTTGCCTCCAGCAAGAAGAGTTCCTGCAATACCTGAAGATGCAACAGCTAAAACTAAAGTACCCAAAATACGAATTTGAGCTAATATTAACTTGAGCAGAAAAGTCTTTCCTGTACCTACAGAGGCATCAATAAAAAATAGTTTCCCTAGGCTATTATTAACACTGTTGGTAATAAGATCGAATGCATTCCTTTGATTTGCAGCTATTTTAGGTATATTAGATTCCAAACAATAGCGCATTCCCATAATGTTATGTGGATTCCTCAAAGCATTATAGGGATCACAAACATTTCGTGGACCACGAATTGGCGTAGGTAGACAGAAATCAATCAATCTGCACAATCCATGAGCTTCATGTTTATTTATAGATCCCACTACGATATCTTTTATATCTTTTCTATTAGCGTAATTTTCTGATGGATCATACTCAAAAGCAAATCTTCCACGTACTATGAACGGAGCTTCAATTATTCGATCCTGACGAACGGCTTGAATTCGTCTGGTTCTAATCATATACCGCCCAATGTTACTTCTGGGTCTCGGCATTGTTACCAAAATTATTTGGCAGCAGGGTACTGAGATTCAAAAGATCCCAGGAAGAGGCTGAGCTCATTTTCAAGCTCTTCTATATAGCCGATAGAACGCTGACTCTTGCGAGAGAGCGCCGCTCTATCAGGTGGCGCGTCAGCGCCACCGACGACAAGTATGCACAGCAAGCGCTCGTGGGGACGCGACTAGCCATTATATACAGCCCAATGTCGTGTTCAACCTCACTTTTTTAATTATTTTTGTTTTACCGCTGTCCTGCAGTCTTGTAACAGTTATAAGCAAGAACTACGGTCACTTACGATTACTTTTGTCAGAAAAGTTCCATCGAAATCGCTTTGGTTATATTCGAAAATAAAAGATTGAATCGGCTAGCAGACGGAGTGCGCAAGAGCGCTTGAAAATTCATCAACATTTCAAGATTTCAAGAGTACGCTATAGATATACAAGCAAGCGAGCGAGCGAGCGCCAGCGGTGCCCAGTGCTGAGAGGGTGACGGCCGGTGAAGTTGGTTACCACTGCGACCGGTCGACTGCGCATGTACTTATATTTTGCACGCTCTCTCTCGCTCTTCGAGTGGAGCAGTCGAACTCAGCTGTGATAATTACAGGTTAGTTCGCGCGGTCTGACGCAGTCCAACGGAACAACATTTGTCAAATAAGTTATATATTACTTTTTGGATTTTGATTTTATTTTATTACGTCTAGAGGGTCTCGTAAGAGTGTTGCTTTGAGAAAACTTATTTTTTTCTAGGTAAGTAATCAAAACGCTGGTTTACAAGGCGAGTCAGTTGAACTTTAGAAAGAAAGCAGCAAAGAAATTGATGATCGTTCAAAATTAAATTCAAGCTACAGCGTAACAAAAATCACCACAAATTCTCTCAAGGATAAACTGTCAGCCAAAAAAGTTCTAGATGCTCTTGCTGAAGGATTTGGAATGACAGTGAGGAGAAGAAACATGCAGACACTGGCAAGATTGAATTGGTTAAATGATGAAGTAATAAACTACAATATCACAAACTTTGTCAAACAACATCCCAGAGGCCAGAGCAAGATAATGATGGCTGCTGGTGAATCTATCAATCCCTTCTGGACGGTATTTGCCAACCACCAGTCGTATAAACTATACATGTGTATAGTTTATACGATTACACAGACTTATAGTTTTGCAGAGCATAGTTTTTCTTAAATCATTTCTCCATAGCAACAGAGTTGAAGGTTTTACTAATAGTTCATTAGATATTGACTCGCATATCGAACTTGAAGCTGTCACTACCAAGAATAATATTATGGCAGTCACTTCTGCAACATCGACTATTCAAGCAGATGCTGAAGCCATAGTCAAAGTGCTTGAGGTAAATTTTAGTGAAATTTTTTCGTCAACAATTAAAATCTTGATGTTCATCGACTATTCAAGCAGATGCTGAAGCCATAGTCAAAGTGCTTGAGGTAAATTTTAGTAAAATTTTGTCAACAATTAAAATCTTGATGTTCATTGAATGGACTGAATTTTACATTTCATGTTTTAATTTAGGATGAAGATACCAACTAATCAATTGAATGCTGAAAACCACATTGAAATAACCGATGGTCAACAAACTTTGAATTTACTACTGTAGATGGACATCAAGAGAGACTTGTAACTTCATTAGGCATAGTTACAATGCAGTTAAATCCAGGAGAATACCTATCTATTGCTTAATTATATTTACTGAAATCATCAAAATCAAATTGAATTAGAATTATAATCGACTATTCAAGCAGATGCTGAATAATATTATGAAAAGTGGACCAAAGCAAAGGCCATCAAGAATTTGTAATGTTTGTCACACGCTGCTGGTGCAAGAGACAGCTCCATATTTTAGCTGATTACAAAAAACCGCTGCCAAGTGCCTTAGCAGTATGCTTTCTCAAAGAGGCTTCAACATCACCCACAAACGCATCCCAAACCTGTATTTTCACCATTACACTAGCGTAGATACTATCATTTATTTTTCAAAAATTACAAAAATATTATTTAATCAGTTCAATTCGTATCTTTGTGACTGTGTAAAGTGTCGTTCTTTTTCAATTGACCAAACTTTGTCGCGACTGTTGATGTCTGCCCGGGCTCTTTTATTATTTGATCAAATGCAACAAAGCAAACGGTTCTAGGTTATACACGATGCGAGACATTTAGACCTGCTTAATTTTTCGATCAATTCATCTTGTGACTGTCATACGGTTTAATGGTGGTTAAAATCGATCCGTCCTGCACTTAAGTCCGTATTTAGCAAACTCGAAGACTCATTTTGATCATTTTCGATGGCTGAGGTTGGAAATGATCAATTCAAAATCTATTTTGATCATTTTCGACGGCAAAAGACACCAAATTTTCCCAATTTTCTCTATAGCACGTTGAAAATACTGGAAACGAAACTTACATGAATTTTTCTTTCCCTTAGCAACGGTTGCTAGGGCGGTAAACAACGATTGCTAAGGAGCTAATTGGGAAGATTTTGTGTCCTTTGCCGTCGAAAATGATGGAAATGGGTCATAAATTAATGATTTCCAACCTTCGTAACTGTTGCTAGGGAGGTAAACAACCGTTGCTATGGAGCAAATACAACAATTCAGTGTCCTTGGCCATCGAGTGTGACTTAAAACTGATTTTCCGGCTTGCCCCAATGAGCACTCATAAGGATTTGTGAGAAAATACGTTGGGAACGGTTGCTAGGGAAATAACCAACGGATTTTGCTGAAAATTGAACTCGCCCGAGATTTTGCCGCGATTAACCTGTGTGCAAATTTTCAAGACGATCTGACCATTCCTTCGAGAGTTATCGTGGACGAAAAGAAAACGGGACGCACACACACACACACGCACACACACACACACACACACACACACACACACACACACACACACACACACACACACACACACACACACACACACACACACACACACACACACACACACACACACACACACACACACACACACACACACACACACACACACACACACACACACACACACACACACACACACACACACACACACACACACACACACACACACACACACACACATACACACACGCATACATACATACAGACACTTTTGGATTTCCATGTTTTTCGACCCGTAGATCACGAAAATCGAGGTCCCGAGGTCTGATTCGGTGGGTCGATTTTTGCCCCATTACAAAGCTTTCTCTTTGAGAAAGCAAAAACGAAGAACTCTCAATGTGATTATCTTTCTTAGATTACGCAATCGGTGCAATACCAACCGTACATACCGTTCATACCGACAGTATACCGGTATGAAAAGGTTCTTACAAAAATGACTTTTCAAGTATTTTTCATTAGTGATTTCATTCGTTAACTAAATCTTATTATCCAATGTGATGTGCTAAGGGGTTACAGGATGCTATGAGGAACATAGTTCAAAAGTTTTTCCAACCTGTACAGATTTGTGAAAATTTGGATGAAAGAAGAGTATATCTGTAACTCGATAGAAGTATAAAAGTGATAGAACTCGATAGTGTATAAAAGTGAACGTTAACCCTGGTTACATTTAACAGACTCAAGTGATAAAAGAAAGTAATTGTCAAGTATTTGTAAATATGAGACTGTACTAATTAAAGTTAAATGTTGTTTGAAAAATGAAAGCTTTTGAATGTACCTACTCTGATTTAATTGTACATAGAAAATTTTCAAATTTTACCATGAGTTTGTAAAAATTTGGATGAAAAAAGAGTATATATGTAACTCGATAGAAGTATAAAAGTGAACGTTAACCCTGGTAACATTTAACAGAGTCAAGTGATAGAAGGGAGTAATTGTCAAGTATTTGTTTTATCATTTTTTAAATATTTTATTTTGGGTTTATATATAATTAAATGATCTCAGAAACATTCTTCTCTCAATAGTGCAATTACTGTAAGATTTGATTCAATTACCAATTAGCTTCATATATGAGAGTATGAACTCATTTTCGAGTAACCGGCCTAGTACCATAGCTCGCCTGTAGATGGCGAGGCGTTGAGTCGCGCGTGTATAAGGTATAGCGCGGCGCTCTCTCGCAAGAGAGTCGGCGTTCTACCATCTATATAAGGGAGCTTGGACATTAGACTACCCCGCGCCTTCGCGGTCAATCCCAATCTCCAATCGGTCATTCCATATTGGAGTACACTTTTTTGAATAATATTTCGTGAACCAGAAGTGAAATGGCCGGTAAACTATTAGATTAAGATGGACCCAAGTCGTACGTCAGAATCAGTTTGCCAATAAGCCTAACACGGGCAGAAAGTAAAGTTGGATCTATGAAACATATTGTTATAATTGTCAAGCCATGCGTTCGCTTCCTAACCCTGATATCTTCACAGGTTCAAAGTTCCAATAAAATTAACAGATATCTGCATTTCTGTATTTAAACATGCCCCAATGTAGGTAGCTCTGGTATCCACCTAATCTAATATATACCTCCCCTAAAACCATTCTTTACTCGTGAACTCGTTGTACGTCTCTTTAAAGGTTCGCTACTCTTCCATCAGAAATATATTATCAAAGCAATGTTTCGCTTCACTTGTATTTAGTATTCTAGAAGAAAAACCAAGAAGAAAAGTAAGAATACATTTTTTCGATTCGAGGCTCATGTCTCTTACAATCACGTTATAAACAAATGGAATCCAGTGATATCAGGGAAGTCGATTCACTTTGGTTGCAATTTGTTTAAATAATTATTATATATACATTGGATTTTGAATAAAGAGAAAATAGGGGTATTTTTTTCAAAAAAGCACGCAACCCCGCAATTAGTTTTCATCCCATGGTGATAGCGTGAGCATTGGCCGAAGCCACTTTTTCTCGGTTTTACTGAATTCCAATTGTTTATAACGCGATAGCCAGAAAAATAAGCTTCAAATCAAAAAAATGTATTCCACGTTTTTTTTCTTGGTTTTTCATGTAGAATCGATTGACACCATTACTTTCTCGAATTTACGAATTTGGGTGCAATTTGTTTAAATAATGATTGTTTAAACAATTGGAATTGGAAAAAGAAAAGACACGGGTATTTTTTTTCAAGAAAATACGTGATCCAATAATTAGTTTTATGATATCTCCGCTGGTCTGGCCATGGGCCTTCATGGGTTAATATGGTCAAAAAATTATGCCAGTGCATCAGATAGCACAAGCAATTTTATTTTTCATAGTAAAAATTCACCTTTGAAAAAGATATACTTAACGACAAGTATATTCCTTATCCTGTGGTTCGTTGTTGGATAAATTTTCAATCGACTAAATGTTTTTAGGTAGAATTAATTATATTTTTTTTGTAAATATATAAATGCTTAAGCGACTGAATTTTTTTGAGTGGGTAAAAATTGCAAGATGTCTTTTAGTTCTTTTTCTATTTAAATACATTTAAAATAATAATTACAGAATATGAAGCCTTCTTTCTGCTTCATGTTTCTTTGCTACGGATTTCAAACTGATTTATTTAATATACAGTTATATCAAGCATTATCCAACTAGTATGGTTATCCAACAATAGAATGAATATTTTTCAAATTACACTTAATTATTGTAGTTACTAATGTTAAGATGGAAAATAACTCGAATCACAAAATTTATGTCAAGTACTAATATAATTTTGAAGAGTTTAAGCTCAAAAATTATATAAATGGTGGAAATAAAATAAAATACACCATTTGCATTTTTATTTCTCATAGAAAAATATTTACCTTTGAAAAAGGTATACGTTGACGACGAGTAGGTTTCGTATCCCATAGTTCATTGTTGAATAAATTCTTATGCGAATAAATTTTTTTATAGAAAAAGAAATATGAAAATGTCTGTTTGATCTTAGTCTATTCAAGTGTATGTAAGAGAATAATATGATTCAAATCGAATATATCATTTGAAATTATCACTTCAATAGACATTTTTACCAATATACTATCGTTATATATTCCAGTTCATTTTGTCAATTATGACCCAAGAAAGTAATGAAATCTAGAATCTGATGACAAGTATTCAACTGGTGTGATTATCCTACCACCAAACAAATATTTTTGCAAATTACACTCACAATCAATTATATGACAAGTAAAATCTACCAAATCTTGCTACATTTTGATCCTTGAATAAATTATACTAGCTACATCAAATGCGCTGCGCGCGATCTACATTTATCCGTTCCAAAATCATATTTCAATTATTGTTTCCACGATTCTTGACCATAATCGTTTTGACGTACTTCTCAGTTCATTTCATTATGAAAATTTCCAAAAGCTTAATGAATAACCGAACCTTACATTCTCATGATCCATGTAAAAACTGTATAAATATTAGAAAAAACTATCGAGCACTGACTACTTCTATTTAAATAATCCTAAGTTATCGACACTTGAGCTCGTAAGACGATTTCAAATTTTAAAAAACGCTAAACTATTCATCAAACCACATAACACATAAAACTTGCAAATCAGACATCTTAACCTAACAGAGTTATCCTATCCGGCAACTTTTCAAAACTAAAAGGTAGCTTAAAATATCCACGTACCATCAATCAAATGCACATACCTATAATTATAGTTTTGAAAATAAATTGTCGAAACTTATGACAGCTTCATCAACGAAACTGACTATCCTAACCCATAATATCATGTCATCGGCTATTCTCTATCTATATACATCTATCACTCTATATCTATATACACCCCACTACAAATCACGTGGTTAGATCTACACCAATCAAATCACGAGTTAATGCCTTCACTCTAAAGGCCATCACTTTTCATATGAGGATGGCGGTAAAATATTTCAGTAAGTGGAATTCTCTGTTACGGATTTCGAACTAATAACCTTGAATATCAATTTGCTAATGTTAAGATAAGAAAATACTAAAATCTCGAGCAATTTTTCTTCGTCATAGTAAAAAATGGACCTTTGAAAAAGGTATACGTGGACGACAAGTATGTTCCGTATCCCTATAGTTCGTTGTTGAATAAATTCTTATGCGACGTAAATAGAAAATGACTTAAAAAATGACTGTTTAATCTCAGTCCATCCAAATGCATGTAAAATAATAATATGATTCAAATCTGGTATATCTTTGAAAATACAGATGTATCATTTCAATAGACATCTTTACCAACACACTATTGTTATATGTTCCAGTATATTATTTCAATGATGACATGAGAAAGTAGCGAAATCTAGCATCAACTGTAATAGCCCGACCGTTATTTAAAGGGGCGGTTGGGCGACAAACCCCTATGTTTTGGTACGAATAACTCTGTTCGGCTCGTTGTAGGGAAAACCGAGATCAGGCGGGTTGCAAATGACCGCTCGGCCACTTACTTATACTTCAATCCGTTCGGCGCCTGGTCGTCCTTGGCTGGAGCGTGGCAGCGTGGCAGCCGAGTATTCCATGGCGCGCTGGGCCGTATCAACGTATCGGCTCGGGTGGAATATGTATGGAGCGAGTGAGGGTGTTATAAGAACACCAGCTGCATGCGGGCTAGCACTAAGATTTATTACTTAACTCAAACTACATTTAACACCCGATCCCGCGTGGTTGGATCGTATACATATCTCACTTATCGTCGATAGATATTAGTAAGCTACGCGTTCGCGAGGGAGCTGCGCCGCTCGCGCGCGGCCACCCGTGTGGCACTCGCGATTTGCGCGGATGTACTCTGTCTTGTCCGCCGCGGCCGCATCTTTTATATGCGCCGTGACGTCACGTCAAGATGCGCTCTCGGGGCGCGAGGCGCGGGCGCGAAACGGTGGAGAAGCGCCGTTGCACTTCGCGAGAATTACCTCTCCCTCGCGGAGTGATAACAAGCGCGCGTGGCTCAGCGTCTTCTTCCCGTTCGCACGCGCGAATACTTATAACTATAAAGCGCGCTCGCTTCATTACAACCCATTCATGCGCTGCAATGCATGCGGTCGCTCATTCGAATATTATTATACGTATATAAGGCGCCTTACAATATTGATACATGCATATGCGCGTCATCCATTTATTAAATTATTAAACGGTTAATAAACAATCGATTCGCTCTCGTTCATGGCATACGAATATAACGTATTCTGATCCGGCCGGATCAGTCCTTAATTCTTTAGCGCATAATTTATTTGCATTGCATGCTTGCTAATTATATTTGATTATACATTTATTTGTCGCTCTCGCTCGAGTGCCCGCTGGCTACTCGTCAACTTATACGTGCCGATAAGAAAATATCCTATGGCCGTTTCTTAAGAACTGGGAGCTGCGCAGTTGCCGCGTGCAACTCGCACTTATAAAATAATATTCCCGCACGAGCGCCCGCTGGCTGCTCGTGGCTTCGCGCAGGCTGATAAGAGAATATCTTATAGCCGACATTCATCCGTTCAATGTTGGGCAGCTGCACAAAATTGCAAGCTGTCCATAAGATCTTCATGTGCTACGTGCGATTCGCCATCCGCCGCATGGATGCGTCGCACTCAGCGCATTCTCATACTCACGCATACATCCTTAATCCTAAAGTCGGTTCTCGGCGCAACTCGGGTAGCATGTGGGAAAATGCGCATCGCAGATGTGCGATGCGACTCGAGTCAATCTAAAATTTCGAGAATACTGGGCGGGGCACGGCCGGGCCATAACACAACTGATAAGTATCCAACAGTGTGGATAGCCTATACAGAAATAGTATTTTTTCAAAGTACACCCTAAAGCAATTGTTGCACGATCTGTTATCAAATATCAATGAACTCCATATCAATTCACTCATGTTCGGATAGAATGTACTGAAATTCAGAATCTATGTCAAGTAGTCACATACATTTCAAATACATCTACCAATGTTGAGATAGAAAGCATGAAATCACAATTCTATGTCAAGCAGTTAAAAAACTAGTATGTACCACTTTGGAAGGGTTCAGTATTAAATTCATAATAATTTGAAATCCAATAAAATACTCCATTATCGAAATTATCTTTCTCATAGTACAAGTAACGATTTTCACTAGAATCTCAAATCCCAATGATAACTACATGAATGAAACTTTTTACATTACAATTCTTAACGTTTGAATGTTACAATTTTACATCATGATATTATTTTCATTCTTCAATTGATATGTATTTATTTTGTTTCACTTCTTTTTTCCATTTTTTTCAGTCAATGGAATTAACAAATGCATACTTGCCACGGGCCCGTTGTCTCACAGTTTCTCGATGGGCAGTGTATTTGTATTTTATTTTTACTTTCAATACCAATAATAGTTAACCCTCTATCCTGAAAATGCTTTTTTGTATATGTAAACTTACAATATATAAAATATCCGGATAAGTTTTCTCGCTCAAATTACTATTGACTCAAGTTTCGATAAAACTCATTGTGTTTTCACGAGGCTGTATGTCAAAATAATATCTGAGGAATATCGATCTCTTGGTGAATGTTCTTGCAAATCAGAGATAAAGGTGTTCATAGCTAGAATATACTGTCTTGAAAATTTTTTAAAAGAATAATATTCTGTTCCTCGAATGAGTTTTAGATGTTCTTCAATAGGGGTGAAAATACTCGATGAGTACGATGAACATACAAAAGATTTTACCAAAGGATGTTTAAGACATGTTTGAAGGATGGAAATTGATTTATCGCCTTTGTTACTTGCAGAAATATAGATTCAAGAAGCATTGAGCATCAAAATTTTCATCCTTTTCTTTCCGTGTTTGATCAGCATTTTCTATATTACAAACAGGAGCTAGTTTTTTTGAATGAAATGAATTCGCATGAAAGAATCGTACCGTAGATGAATTTCATCGGAAACTGTGAGACAACGGGCCCGTGGCAAGTATGCATTTGTTAATTCCATTGACTGAAAAAAATGGAAAAAAGAAGTGAAACAAAATAAATACATATCAATTGAAGAATGAAAATAATATCATGATGTAGAATTGTAACATTCAAACGTTAAGAATTGTAATGTAAAAAGTTTCACTCATGTAGTTATCATTGGGATTTGAGATTCTAGTGAAAATCGTTACTTGTACTATGAGAAAGATAATTTCGATAATGGAGTATTTTATTGGATTTCAAATTATTATGAATTTAATACTGAACCCTTCCAAAGTGGTACATACTAGTTTTTTAACTGCTTGACATAGAATTGTGATTTCATGCTTTCTATCTCAACATTGGTAGATGTATTTGAAATGTATGTGACTACTTGACATAGATTCTGAATTTCAGTACATTCTATCCGAACATGAGTGAATTGATATGGAGTTCATTGATATAACAGATCGTGCAACAATTGCTTTAGGGTGTACTTTGAAAAAATAGTATTTCTGTATAGGCTATCCACACTGTTGGATACTTATCAGTTGATGCTAGATTTCGCTACTTTCTCATGTCATCATTGAAATAATATACTGGAACATATAACAAAAGTGTGTTGGTAAAGATGTCTATTGAAATGATACATCTGTATTTTCAAAGATATATTAGATTTGAATCATATTATTATTTTACATGCATTTGGATGGACTGAGATTAAACAGTCATTTTTTAAGTCATTTTCTATTTACGTCGCATAAGAGTTTATTCAACAACGAACTATAGGGATACGGAACATACTTGTCGTCCACGTATACCTTTTTCAAAGGTCCATTTTTACCTTATACACGTGCAACTCAACGCCTCGCCATCTACTGACGCGCCATGGTACTACCCCCACCTCAGAAAAATGCATTGTCTATTTCTCGGTTTATACTCAAAATTTTAAAACGCCAAATATCCATAAACATGCCTGGAGTTGTCAAGAATCAAGTATCAAAATTTCATGAAAATCGGTTCAGTAGTTTTTGAGATTAGCGGCCACAAAAGAAACAGGCTGTCCTTTTATATAGTAGTATAGATTCCATGAGTTGATATTCATTAATAGTACCAAAGAAAGTTGAATACAATATTTTCTTAATGCAATTATAAAAATTATGGGAATTTCAGACAAATCAAGGCTGATATGTATATCTATATATAGCTGCCTCAGTCTCAAGTAATATAGAGCTCTAGACCAAGGCAGCGCTGGAACTCCATACTCTACCGGTAGCTTGCTCCAGTGTCAGGGAACACATCTGTAGAGTTTGGCTGAAATTTGTGACCCGGAGGCATGATATCTTCACAGTGAGTTTCAACATAAATGCTATGTTGGAATCAACTAGTATTGAACTATGAGGTGGCATATTAATATAAATAACTGCAAGGGATATTGGGATCTCTCCAAAATATGTATGAGACCATTTTCAAGATATCGAACTGAGGTATGCACGTATACCTTGATAGGTCAAAAATAAGTCGGCAAACACGTTTAATTAATAGAGTAGTCAATCAGGATGGACAATTCTAGTGTCAAACAATTGTTTTTCATGATCTTTGCAGTCTTTAGCATAACTTCCGTAGAACTTATGTAATAACTTCCACATACATGCATATGAAAATCTGAAAAAATCTTTGAGTGTTCTGGTGATGGATATCAATGATTTGTCCAAACAGAATCTCAAACAAAATTTTGACTGTGCCTATTTGACTTGAAACGACCCATATGAAATAATAGTCATGAAAGTGATACATCTGTGTTGACAAAAAAATAGCATATAAAATTGAAATAATATCGTGTTCATATGAAATATGGAATTTATTAGTTCAAAATCCATGACAGTGAAACATAAGTTGTATATTACTCTCAATTGATGTTTTATTAACGCAATCTTCTTAACTTTACATTTAATGGAATTTGATCACGCAGATGAAGAATGAACTTCCAAGACCTTCAATCGGTTGACGGGCAATCATTCATTACTGTCTTCGAATTATTTGACATCAGTATTAATCTGGTTCTTTATATCATTTACGATATAACATATTATATATAATGAAGAAAAATGTATTGATTCCGAATGAGATTCAGTAACTCCATTATGAAGTAATAGCAAGTCTCAAAGTATGAATTGATGGTTCTATAACAGTGATATTGTTTAGTTTCAGAAAAAATCAAATGCACTACTGATGAAAAATGTAAGGGTGGATATTTCTATCCATGTCCATATTTCTAATCTAACATTTGTACATATTGTGTGATTGTAATAAAACTAAGAGCTCATTG
This sequence comes from Aphelinus atriplicis, assembly GCA_020882685.1. Lineage (NCBI taxonomy): Eukaryota > Metazoa > Arthropoda > Insecta > Hymenoptera > Aphelinidae > Aphelinus > Aphelinus atriplicis. The sequence continues at coordinate 59,545,632 of CM037075.1, read as the reverse complement.
CACTTGCTACTTGTTAACAAGTCTTAGATATATATATATATGAGTATTATATGGATATCTAAGAATAGAATCTTAGTATTCGCTAGAAGAAAAAAGGTTATTAAGAGAAAATTGAGTGAGAGTAAGTACTGAGATTTGATCTTCAGATATCCAGATATTTCTTGTCAAGTGACTAAAATTGCCTGAAATGTACAAGCTTGTCTTCGTAAACTCATATATTTAAATTTCGATCAAAAACTTGTGTGGAGTCCAGTTTGAATATCTCAAGCCATTTCTGACACTCGATTAGTACCATATGGACATCTAAGAATGAAATCTTAGTACTCTCTAGGAGATAGAAGGTTACTGAGGAAAAATTAAATATATGAGAGTCTATTTAGGACTTATCTTTGCCTTCTAGCGAGTACTAAGATTTCATTCTCAGATATCCATATGATACTCATCGAGTTTCAGAAAGAGCTTGAGATACTCAATCTGAATTCCACGCTATTTTTTATTGAAATTAGAATATATGAGTTTATGGAGTCCAACTTGTTCATTCGAAGCAATTTTAGTCACTCGACTATGAATATATAATTATCCTTATATAAAAAAGTGATGGCCTTTAGAGTGAAGGCATTAACTCGTGATTTGATTGGTGTAGATCTAACCACGTGATTTGTAGTGGGGTGTATATAGATATAGAGTGAGATGTATATATAGATAGAGGGTAGCCGATGACATGATATTATAGGTTAGGATAGTCAGTTTCTTTGATAATGCTGTCATAAGTTTTGACAATTTATTTTCAAAACTATAATTGTAGGTATGTGAATTTGATTGATGCTACGTGGATATTTTAGGCTACCTTTTAGTTTTGAACAGTTGCAAGATTGGATAACTCTGTTAGGTTAAGATGTCTGATTTTTTAAATTTTATGTATTAAGTGGTTTAATGAATAGTTTAGTATTAAAAATCTGAAATCGTCTTGCGAGCTCAAGTGCCGATAGCTCAGGATTATTTAAATAGAAGAAGAAGTCAGTGCTCGATAGTTCTTTCTAATACTCTTATACAGTTTTTACATGAATCATAAGAATTTGGGGTTCGGTTATTCATTTAGCTTTTAGAAATTCGCATCATGAAATGAATTGAGATGTACGTCAGAACAATTATGGTCAAGATTCGTGGAAAAAATAATTGAAATATGGTTTTGAAACGCATACATGTAGATCGCGCGCCACGCGTTTAATGTAGCTAGTTATAATAATATCTCATGACTCGATAGAAATCAGAAAGTTTTAGTGATATCATTATCAGCTTATAAACTAATAATAATCACATTTTTTAGATGTAAGCAGACTTTACTGCTTTTTTTCCAAAACTGATAACTTGTTCAGTATCAACTGGCCAGTTATTGCTGAAAAAATTTTCAAAGACTGAAGTAAATGGCAAAACTATCAAACAGGTTTTGATTGACAACAAATCTTGCTTAGATAACGGTAATTAGTTTTTTGTGTCATGAAAATAATCTACGGAAAATATATAAGTAAGCATATGCACGGTCGAGTCCGACGTATAGCCATACATGTGCACTGAGAAAACAAAATATTAACAGTTAAAATACTAACTTAGCTGTTAATGCGCCGCATTAACTGTTAATGCTAAAACATTGACCATCGACGAATGCCGTCAGGTTGACTATGCTTGCATAGAACACACCAAACATAACCTCTAAAACGCGATATATAAGTCCTTCGTGAATACTCGAGCAGATTAATGCCTCTCGCATTAACAATTAATGCCGATTCATTGAATGTTACTGGGGTGCGGCATTCGTCGATGGTTTATGTTTCGGCATTAACAGCTAAGATAGCATCTTAAGGGAAGGTTCTCATCTAGCACCTCGAAAATGACCCATTTTTCTTTATTTTTTTTTCATAGAAGGAATTGAATAATGGTATAGAACTTTTTCACATGTATTTATATATTTTTTGAGTATACAAAAAAAATTTTTTTATTGAAAAATAATTATCATATAATGAATTAAACACACGTTTATAAAATCACGCACGCCTCTAAAAAAAGTTTCCGCATGGTGGGAACCCTAGGGCCTCCAATTTTTATCTGAGATCAAAAAACGAAAAAGTTTCAGAAAATATATAACATTTGTGGGATATTATACCGATGATACCGAAAAAAGGTTGAAAATTAACAAAATGGCAGACTTGTGAAATTTCGCAATTTTTTTTGCTCTTAAAATCGATATATAGACAAAAAATAATAAATTGATGGTTTATAGGTATAGAATCCTAGGGATTCAATTGCCTTTGAAATAAGAAAAGATTCAAGTCGATACCTCGATCAGTTTTTGAGCTAGGATTCCCACAAGTTTAAAAAAAGTCATTTTGAGATAAACGCGTTTAAAGATTCGGTTAACCATAACAATAACGTTAAAGATAGGTTGATTATTATGCAATAACTTTTTAAAAAAAAATATTGCGGTCACATGCTTTTAGGGGCATATTCTACACATCATAAGGTAGCAATATCAGCAAAAAAAAATCGAACTTTTGAAATTGCTTGATGAGAACCTCCCCTTAGCTGTTAATATTTTGTTTTCTCAGTGTGCTCGCTCTCAGTCCGTAGGGACATTCGGACAAATACCGAGCGTTGCGCAACTATACGGTAAGGTGTGTGTGTGTGTGTGTGTGTGTGTGTGTGTGTGTGTGTGTGTGTGTGTGTGTGTGTGTGTGTGTGTGTGTGTGTGTGTGTGTGTGTGTGTGTGTGTGTGTGTGTGTGTGTGTGTGTGTGTGTGTGTGTGTGTGTGTGTGTGTGTGTGTGTGTGTGTGTGTGTGTGTGTGTGTGTGTGTGTGTGTGTGTGTATGTGTGTACCAAAGCTACCCAAGTCGTGACATGTGCAGAAATCCAAGCATATCAGTCCTTTTAAGATCAAGAACATTTCATACTTTTTTCTCCTTAAAATTATTCTCATATTTCACATATTCTCAAATGTGTTTTGTAATCTTATCTCCAATATTCATGTACACATTTTATTTTTATTGGTCTTATGTCAAATTGTATTCATTTCTTCAAATACAGCAAATTATTATGGATCAGAACTACCCAAATCTGAGCAAATGAAAGTACAGAAATCAGTTCATAATTGTCCTGGCAAGTCCAAGTACATTTCATCCTTTTTTCTACTAACTAATTTCTCTCCCTCAATTTCTCCTCACTCCAACGATAGAGGAATATAATACAAGGAATGGAAACAAAATGAATTATTCTTGATGCTCCATGGCTGTAATCAGTAATAACACAGCTTCACAAGAAAAAAAAATTAAACCAGAGACTGGACCACCCTACTTATATTTATTTTTGGCTGCTGAATCCGAATCCATGGTCCGTTTAGCTCCATCACCTCTGCGTTTAGCCATAACCTCAAAAATGTGGCGGACGATATATCGATGAAATCAATATTTTACGAAACGGAAAGAAGTATTCCATTTTACATAAAAAAAGAAAATAAAACTGTCCCTAGCACTTTTTCGATTCGTCGCATAGTTTTTGGGTGAAAGAGAAAGATTTTTAAAATTTTTTTTGAGGTTATGTCTAAACGCAGAGGTGATGGAGCTACACGGACCTCAGAATCGGATTCAACAGTCAAAAATACATGACTCATGAGTGATCAGTCAATGTGACACATCAAAGTTTATATATTTTTTTCAGCATCTGATGTACGCAAGAAGCAGTCTTAGCATCTTGCAGTCAAGCAGTTTGTTCGATGGAGAAAGTGCTTAAACACAGTGGAGAGAAAAACTATCCGGATCAGTGTGTGTAGTGTATAAGGATAAAAAGTAATTATAATGCTATCAGAGTAACTTGGACCTAAGGGAGCGTTCCAAATCTTTGTCCGTATGATCACTGATGTGTCACAGGACATACGTACAAAGTTTGGTCAAAATTGGTGACCCGAAGGTCTGATACTCTCCTTGTTAGTTCGGTGTTTAGCGACATCCGTTGTTTATTTCCATGGCAACCGTTGCTAGCGTGTTTTTGATAAGTTCCCATATAATTCATGATATATGATCATTTGGGTTTGTATATTTATGGGATTCTATAAGAATCAGGAAGAAATTTCACATAGAAACCATTGTTGATGTCTCTAGCAACCGTTGTTTATATCCCTTGCAACCGTTACTAGGAGATGGGAAAAGTCAGTTGGAGGTCCTTTTTTGGAACTGTTGATGACTAAGAAGTAAGAACATCGAAGCTCAGACATTTACCATAGCAACCGTTGTTTACGTCCTTATTAATCGTTACTATGAAGTGGGAAAAGTCAGTTAGAGGTCCATTTTCGGAACTGTTGATGACTAAGAAGTAAGAACACCGAAGCTCGGATATTTACCATAGCAACCATTGTCACGTTCTTAGCAACCGTTACTATAGAGTGGAGGAAATGAGTTAGAGGTTCATTTTGCTTTCTCAAAGAGTGGTGATTAATGAAAGTTGAGGTTCATTTGCAATACTTTGAGAAAGCATACTGCTGAGGCACTTGGCAGCGGTTTTTTTTGTGGAGCTGTGTAATTGATGCCAGAAGATTGAAGATAAAATTACAAAACACATCTTGTCATACGTGAACAAATAATTGTATCCAGTTAGCTAGGATAGCTAGCTAGTAGCTATCCAAAACTCATCATCAACTTGTTCCACATTATATATGTTTTATCAGCGTTCACTTTTCAAGATAACATATAATGGTAATTGATCACATGCATTATTTAAAAAACTTCCATCACTCAAATTAGTTGACGGAAAATCAGTTATTAGTTTTCAGATTATTCAATATCAAAATTGATCTAGTTCCTTACATTACTTAGAATAAAACATATATATATATATATATATATATACACTATATATTGTCGAAAACGAAATCGGGACGCGAGTGTGTAGTGAAGCGAACGTGGTGGACGTCGTCAGAGCAGTTGTGATTTTGAAAGGTTGATTGAAATAGGCTAACCTTCTTGCTATTTCTTCAATTCGTCCATCCAAGGTAAAAAATTATTGTTCATTCTTTATTAATCATGTTGTTGAAAATTTTGAGGTTGTTTTTCTGATACTAGTTTGTATTATTAGTTTTGTAACGAGTGTCAGCGAACACTCGTTATTGCGCGATCGGAACGCGCGCCGCGTTCGTGGTAACCCCCGCGCGAGACACGTGAGGGGCCGCCAGGGGAGGAAGGGAGGGGAGAAAGGACGGTGGCCGGCACGCGCCGCAAGCGCGAGCCGGGGGACGAGCGCGCGACGGCTCATTAAGTCGCCGGCCCTGCTATCGACAACCGCGATCGACCACCAATCTCGCGCCGTTTCTCCCTGTCGCCAACCCCCGAGTGCAAGTGCGTGCGCGTGTGAGTGCCCGACGAGCCTGCACCACATCCGTCCCGCTGCGCCCACCCAAGGAGACGTCCTCGAGCCTCCGCCACCGAGCCGTGCGGAGGAGCAGCAGCGCACCCGCTCTCCCTGAAGAGCCGAGCGGTCGACCACGCGGCGAGACGCGCCAGCTCGCTTCCGAGGAGCGAGCCGCCGGTGTGCGAGCCCACTCGCGACTCTACTGACTTACCTCTACGAACATATGACCACCGGGAATGGCGGCGCTCGCTCGCCACCGTACCTCCGAAATAGTAACGTCGCTTTTGCCATAGTGCTTCCGTACCAGTAACGCCGCGATCGCCACAGTGCATTTCGCTACCACTTGAGCTACTCGGTTTCACGACACTCAACCTGACGTATTTATACTTATATTATCATTAATTTGAGAACACACACTCTTTCGGCTATCGTACGAATCGCTTCAATATACGTCTATCTATTTAAACTATATATCCATCCTGACATTATTTATTTCACGTTCACCTACCCTTCACGAGTAATTTGTATTCAGCTCGGCTGCACAACCGAAATATCGAATCCACGAAATTAATCTACGGATCTCAATATTCAAGCCACGTAACAGTAGCAACATTATTAATTTTTATATCTAAGTGATTTTAATTATCAATATTCTCAATATCTATTGCATTTTTTAATGTTCTCGTCATTTTACTTCATGTAATTGTATACATCAGTATCTATTCAATGTTTTAGTTTTTATACTATTCTTACATCTCATTTTTGTCCTTAGAATAATTCTTTCTACATCAACGTGTGTAATAGTTCTGTTGAATGGTTACGGAGCTAGAATCTATGCGAGACCAAGAGAAAGCTGTGTCACTTCATAGATGTGTCAACTAAGCGCAAACTTAGATAGATAAGGAACAAGCTACAGCAGTGAAGGCAGAGACGCTCTTATACAAATCTCAGATCAAGAGGTTCGAACTAACCTATATTTGGAACTTTCTTTTGCTTTCATTGTAGCAATCAAACTTGCTGGACAGCAATTAGAAGTGAGTGTTTTCAAATTTTGGTTCTATTTTTATACTTGTTCAAGTCGACTCTATAATTTTGTTGTACATCTGTAAAAATCATCTGTAAAACCTCTAAAAAAATGGACTGCTGGAGAGTTTGCTCCTGAAGTGAGCTTTTGAAAAGTCAAAAGAAACATTTAGTAAAGATATTTCTCTGTTCCAGACAGTATCATTCATTCAACAACATGAGTGACGATATTTCAATCCATACTCTGCCAAATAATCAGTCAATAGTTCAGCTAGAGTGTGAAACAGCATCAATGCTATATCTCCAAAAGAAAAGTTGTATGCACACTACCTCAACCAAGCTGCATGGAACGGGGGTTTCATCGTGTTTTTGCAAACGTCACCTGAATCGCCATTGATCTTTGCTCTTCTGCACAAAATCTTTCTTGTACAACCTGTTGCAGATTTGAAGAAAGCTGCACTTTCATCTGAGGTTACTGAAGATGAGTTCACAGTATGTCTTATTATAAATGTTTCAATGTTTCATTCTTGGTATAATAATAATAACCAAAATCTTGTTTCTCTGTTTTCAGGCATTTTTAGTATACACTTGTGGCTTGCTCTCTGATGGATGAATGTAGGTGGACAAAATAACAACACACACGGTTAGGTAAAAGAAAGTTTATTCCGCGCGTCGTGTCAAATCGTTCGTAGACACACGGGCACTCGGAGCGGCGGTCAGTGCTAGACTGACTGGCTCGAGGGGGCCCACAGAGATTAGATTAGATTTAGATTAGATATGTTTATTTATGTACATTATGTTGTACAATAAAAAAAATAATAGTGGAGTAAGTGTACATATGGTAGAAACAAATAAAGCAAATATATAATACATAGTTTAACTAAAAATAGGTGAGATGAAAGAGGTAAGTGTGTTAGAGTGAGAGTGTGACGAGTGCAGTGAGGGTGAATGAAGAACAGTAAATAAAATGAATGAGGTAGATGGAATGACTTAAGTACTAAGAGAAAAACCTTCGCGATCAAAAATAAATTTAAAGATGTGGTGCTTGAACAAGGCGAATGAGTCGATGTTGCGAATATGAGCGGGGAGGTTGTTCCAGATGTAGGTCGAACTGATGGAGAATGAGTTCCTGGTCGACTCCAGTCTGAACGGGGGAACGACCAGGGGCCTTTGACACTCACCCCTCACAGGCCTCTGGCTAGTATTTAGCTGATAGCGATTCACAAGGTAAGTTGGCCTACCACTGGCCAGGATTTTGTAGAGAGTACAAGCCGAGAAGTACTCCCTACGACCAGAGCCAGTGAGCCAGCCAAGCTGACGCCTGTAAGGAGTGATGTGCTCGCGCCTCTTTACACCATAGATGTATCTGATCCCCGTGTTGAGGATACGCTGAATAAGGAGATCCTGTTCATCGGAAAGGTCAGAGAGCACTAGAGAGCAGTAGTCTACCACGGGAAACAAAAGCGCCTGAATAAGGTGCTTTCTGAGCGCAAGGGTGGTGCTGCGCCTGAAATGGTGGAGGCGATACATAAGCGAGTTGGCTTTTTTGCAGATGGAAAGAACATGCAGCTTCCAATCCAGTTTGGCGTCAAGCACCACACCAAGGCTGCGTACAGAAGATTCAATTGGGACCGGGGTGCCATTTATCACTATGGAGTGGTTTTGTGCCGATTTGGAGAATTGATTGATGTAAAAGCCAGTGCCAAATAAAATTGCTTTGGTTTTTTCAACATTGAGTTTGAGATGATTGAGAGCGGCCCACTCAGCGATACAAGAACCGACTCTGCTTAGGACAGCAAGCGCCGCGTCAAGGTCAGACAGGTTGCACTGGAGATACACCTGAAGATCATCAGCATAGACAATATACTTGATGTTAGCTGGGAAGTGTCTAGCCACATCACATATATAGAGAGCAAACAGCAGGGGGCCGAGGACTGAGCCTTGGGGGACGCCACAGTTGACGTCGCGAAAGTTAGAGCGGTGACCGTTCCGGCCCCTCACTGCCTGCCTCCTAGCGCCAAGGTAGGACCCAAGCCACCTTAGCGCGCCCGATGAAAAACCCATATCAGAGAGTTTGCGTAAGAGCGTGACGTGGCAGACCGTATCGAAGGCCTTGCTGAAGTCGAACAGGAGCATCGCAGTCACCATCCTTCTGTCCCTGCCGCAGCGAATGTCATCAGTGAGTTTGAGTAGGGCTGTCTGTGTACTATGCCCGGCACGGAAGCCAGATTGGAACTCATCAAGGAGATTATTTGCTTCAACGTAAGCAGTGATTTGATCTGAGGCAATTCTTTCAAGTGTTTTTGACAGAAAACTAAGCAGAGAGATAGGGCGGAAATCACCCAGGCATGTGGGAGAGGGCACCTTGTTAAGAGCAAGCACAAGAGATTGTTTCCAGCTACAGGGAAAAATAGACTGGGATAGCGAGAGATTGAAAATTTTAACAAGATGCGGCCCAAGGGAGGGGAGCGCCGCATGAACGAACCTCTGGGGAATCTCATCGACGCCCACCGCCTGCGACCTCTGTCGGACAATGGCCCTCTCGAGTGTCTGAAGCGTGATTTCTGAAAAGTTGAAACCAGTCGAGTGCTCAGGGAGCTCAGACAGGTAGTGAGCAAGCGAGGGAGCCAGAGCGTCATAAGAGGTCGAGGCAAAGTGAGCATTGAGATCATCCACGGAGAAGTGCGACATGTTGCTCTCGTGATCCGGGCAGATTCCCAAATGCCTGAGTTCCTTCCAGATTTCCTTGGGGTCGGATAGGCCTCCGATCCGACCCCAGAGAGAGAGAGAGAGAGAGAGAGAGAGAGGGTCGCGACCTTCGGGTACATGAGCTCTGTACATAGGCGTATTTCTAACACTCTCAAACACTGGTAATTATAAAGGATTTGGAGATAATAAAATCATATCTAATCTGACCAAGGAAAAGTTTGAATCTATTATCAAGGAATCCAAAGCTTACGAAGAAGATTCAGCTAGTTTACAAACACTTTGGAACAAAGTAAAAGATGCTACATATTCGCTTGAAGACAAATTCAGAAGCTTCGGTTTAGGAAGTAAAGACATTTCTACGTACTTTTCTACAAATTGTACTGAAGATGATGCAGAACTTATCAATGAGTATATGCAGAGTAAGAGACTAGAGTCTTACGATACTAGATGTTTCTAGTGATGATTATGATTTGATTCGGGGTGTGGGATCCTTGCAGGTATTAATATACCAAATTATGATAAAATCAGGCAATCGGAAGGATTCAAAAATGTATCACTGGGTAATTTTATCCCAGTTTCCATGAAACAAGATGTGGTACCTTTTGTATCAAAAGAGGATCAAGAACTACGAAACAAATATAGAGTTGCCGGCTTTGAAGTTCAAGTCGGTCTCCATGAGCAACTTGGTCATGGCAGTGGAAAATTATTCAGAAAAGAAGATGATGACAAACTGAATTCTGATCAAAGTAAAGTTAAAAATCCAATTACAGGTGAGCCAATTACTAAGTATTATTCAGGAGGAGAACATATGATTCGGTTTTTGGATCAATGGGATCATCTTATGAAGAGCTTCGGGCTGTTGGCCTATATTTAAGTTTAGATGAAGAAGTACTCAAAATATTTGGCAACGATGGTCCTGAGGCAGATGATGTCAACTATGTGCATTGGCTGTCATTATTGTGGAATGGTTGTACTCGAGCTTTGGAGATGTATTAACCTTCAACAAAAAAATGTCTTCAATCCCATTCACAAGCTCGTTATGTATTACTCAGAGATTGCTTTGAAACTGGAGAAGACTTTATTAAAATTGAAGAAACAGGAGCTGGTAAAAATTTGAGATTAACAGTTGATCAAAGTAAAATACAGACTGTTGGTAGGAAAGGTATTGAAGACTTTTTAAAGAAATTGCAAGTGTATAAGAGTATTGCAGATGTCGAGAGGGCCAAAAAATTGTATAATGAATATAGTGAAGTACCCGTAAGTGGTGTTTACCCATGGGCTAAATGGAGAGACATTGTTCTGGCACATAAACAACCAAGAAAAATATTTGTCCAATCCAACACAACCGTTGATGGTATGCAGAGCTGTTATTCTAAGAGTTAATCTGCTCACACGTTTGGGGCGTTTCACGTCAACTGCGCGCGGACGCTAAAACCTCGCGTTTTCGACGCTTATTTTCGACTCTATTAGACCAATATCTAAATGATGTCAGATATGATATCAATGTAGTTTTTTGTCAGCTTTCCGATAGTGAATTCAGTTTTCCAAAATTTTCACGTTTTCCCAGAAAAAAAAACATAAATCATGCCATATTTCAAAACCCTGATTTTTCAGATTTTTTCTAATAGTCTAGATCGAAAGCTGACCTTTTTTAACATTGATATAGCCTCTAAAAAATAGGACTATTTTGTTATTCTCGAGGAATTGAGTAGTGAACATGAGAGGTTGCGCCGCACCGCGCCGCGCCACGCTGATTCCACGCGCTCGGGCTCGAGTCTTCTGTGCACGTAAGTGCCAAATTTTTAGTTTGCTTTGATATCGCAGAAAATTATGCGTTTGTTGTGCAAAATTCAGCTCAATCATTCCACTGGAATAACAATCAAGCAACGATTTTCACAGTCGTTATTTACTTTCGAAGAAATGAAGAACTTCAGCACAAGAGCATGGCCATTATCTCAAATAATTCAGCTCACGATACAGTTGCAGTCCATGTGTACCAAGAAATAATCGTAAGATATCTGAAAAAAGAGTTCAAACCTAAGAAAAGCTACAAAATTCATTATAGTACCGATGGAGTAGGTCAGCACTTTAAAATTCAGAAAAGTTTTTCTAATCTTGTTTATCATTAAAAAGATTTTTGCATTCCCGCTTAATGGCATTTCTGTGCTACAGCGCATGGAAAGGGGGCATGCGATGGAATTGGAGCTAATGTGAAACGAGGTGCTAAATTAGCGAGTTCACAGCGCTCTGCAAACAATCACATCTTAACCGCAGAAGGTTTATATGAATGGGCAAAAAATTATTCCAAGGAAACTGTAGTGTTTTTCAGTGCACAAGAAGAATACGAGAAAGCGAAGTTGGAATTGAAAGTGAGATTTGATAATTCTTTTCCTATACCAGGCACTCTGCAGTTCCATGCATTCATGCCAACTTGCGATGAGAGGCTGATTGTCAAAACATTTCGTCAGCTTCGGAGTATGTAATTTTTCCAAAGTTGAAAAAAAAATAAAAAAAATGCACAGTTAAAACACAATATTTCAAAGTTTGAATAACAAAGCAAAAACGTTACTCAAAGAAAGTGAAAAGAAATACTCAAGAATCGAACAAGTAATGAACGTGAGACTTCATTCAATATATAGGAACAAGTATGGATATCGAATGTACTCAGAATTCGGCACTCACGTGTACAGAAGACTCGAATCCGAGCGCGTGAAAGCAGCGTGGCGCGGCGCGGAGCGGCGCAACCTCTCATGTTCACTACTTAATTCCTCGAGAATAACATAATAGTCCTATTTTTTTAGAGGCTATATCAATGTAAAAAAAGGTCAGCTTTCGATCTAGACTATTAAAAAAAATCTAAAAAATCAGGGTTTTGAGATATGGCATGTTTTATGTTTTTTTTTCTGGGAAAACGTGAAAATTTTGGAGAACTAAATTCACTATCAGGAAGCTGACAAAGAACTACATTGATATCATATCCGACATCATTTAGATATTGGTCTAATAGAGTCGAAAACAAGCGTCGAAAACGCGAGGTTTTAGCGTCCGCGCGCAGGCTCTGGAGAGTTGACGTGAAACGCCCCATATATGTTTCGACAAAAATGATCATATTCAATAATTTTCTTTTGTAGGATCAGGGAACGTTGTGTTGAAGAATTACGAGTCTCCTTTCGAGGAAGTGATTCAGTCATGGGTTGACAGACTCCCATTTTATAATTTTTCTGAAAAACTCTTGAAGCATACAGAGAAAATTCAGAAATACTTTATAACTGAAGAACTGAGAAATTAATTACTTATACTGGAGATTTTATATTGATTGAAAAATACCTTGACTTCAATCGTACTAAATGCATTCAGTTGTATTCTATATATTCAATGCAATCGTTCATAAGTTCAAATATTATGCCCTCAGGAGGTTGGTGGTTCTGATTCACCCTCAGAAGTATAGAATTTTTTCTCTTGCAATCTCATTTTGCAATGAGTATGGTATGGTTCACAAAGATCGAAAATTGAATTGTTTATGATAAAAGCTGTTGTAATTATGATAAAGTAAATTATAGAAACTTATAGATTTACTTTGAAGCTATCACCAACAAGTATTAAATAATTATAATTTTTTTGAGAATGATTTCTGACAGTAAAGTGAATTTTTATGTAGATCATGAAGAGATATTATTATATTTGTAAATGACACGAGTTCATTTCTAAATATTTTTTTTCAGAATTTGAGTATGAGACGTGATGAAAGATTTTGATATGATAGTCTTGAAGTAGGTTTTTTTGGTGATAAGAGGAATATTTTGAATCAAATAGTTGAATAAAAATGAATAACTTATAGCGATTATATATGTGGCTCTCCATTGAAAGTCAATCCATTTTTTTTCCCACATTTCACATTTTTTCGCGTCATTGCATGACGCTCTAGCGTTACAAAATGATACTATCGCAATGGAGTGCACAATCACCTATTTTGCATCCACGAAACTACCACGCGATACGTCATTTTTTATGCCCGTGATGAAATTATATATTAAATAATAAATACTGCAATTGAGTAGAAAATGGAGCATTGAGAAACCGCTATTTTTGTTCCCATTTCTTGCATTCTATTGCTCACTCGCCGGAAATCAGTAATGCTATACCTTTGATCACAGTGAATAATGTATTTTTGAACATATAGGACATTTATGCTAATTTTTGGCATTCTCGTCTCCCGTCCATTTTGTGTATAAGCCAAAGATTTTAAGAGAGGATTGATGTGATCTTGCCTGTATATGAATTAATCTCTATAATCTCATAGTTTGAATTCTAAATTTTTAAATAATTTGTGTTTGAAACACTTATACAAAAACTATACTATATTTTTTCGATTGGTCGATGTTTAGAAGAGAAAATTAGCTGTAAATAGTAACTATCATTATTTCTATTTCAGAATCTGATACAATGTTATAAAATTGAATATTATGTTTTGAAACGAATCTTGAAGTCTGAAAAATTCTACTAGAGGACCAGTGTGAACTTGCCAGAGAATGAATTGATCTCGATACTTTCATAGCTTGGATACTGAACAAATTTCTTTATAAAACCATTCTTTACTCGACAGAAATTTGTACCTTTCTTGAGAAAGGTTTGATACTCTTCAATCTGAAATGCGTTTACCAGAATATTATTTTATTTCAATTGCAGTATTTGTTATTTAATATATAATTTCAAAACGGATCTTAGGATCTGTGAAATCAACCAGGTAATTGCAGCAAGCAAATGAAAGCATATATTAAGGGGTAATATACCTTTGTGACCTCCGATTTCGAGGTCATTTTCAAACACTTACCATAAGCGCAGGAAAAGTCCTAGGAATATGGAGTTTGTTGCATATGAAAGTACTACTCTCGAACTACAGAAAACACACTTTCTTTTTTCTAAAATATACAAAATGGCGGCGTACCAGCTCGTCAAAAAAAAAAAATTTTTACTTTTTCTCGACTAGCGTACCGCTACAGGTCACAATTTTGACTGTAGAAAAAAAAATCGAACGCTGTATTGAAGTAAAATAGAAAACTCAGGAAAGTACGTAGGAATTTTTTTGAAATTTGAAAATGCCGTCGATTTGAATTTTTTTTGTTTTCTTTTCGCGAAAAAATCGATCGAAAATCGGCCATTCAATCGGTACGTAAAAATCAAAATATCAAAAAAATCCTACGTATATTATGCAGTGCACCCTCCATAATCCCAAATATGTATAAGTTGTCGATCTTTGAGGGCCAATCCAGAGTGAAGTGGAAAAGGGAAAATTCACAAAATCCACCACGTATTTATTTAATGCGACATTTCGCCCGTTGTCAATTGATGGTAGGGCCGCTTTGCTCAATGACGAAATATTGCCGATTGAAATTTGGTGCCAGTTTCGCAGAAACTCGAGCTGCAGCTGACAATAAAGCGTGAAGTCGAATTATGCGCTGCGACGTCTTGCGTCTCCTGGTGTCGATAGGCGCTCCGAAAATTTTGCCCTTCTCCGATTCTCCCCCTCCTTCTCGGCAGCCTTACTCCCATTGTAGGCTGTTAGGCGGAATCGGATTCTGACCACATGTCTGTCTCCCCGGTTTCTGTCTCCCTGGTTTGGAAGGCTGTCTCCGGCAGAAGACTCATAGTCGGCGGTGGAGGCGGTTGGTAGTACTTTTCCGCATGGATCAGGTACTCAGCCTCCCTCGCCTGGCGCACCAACGAGTCGACATCCGCAATAGTTTCGCGTTTAATTTGCCTTTGTATCGCCGGTAGTAGATTGGCGTACAGGAGATCAATCTGTTGCGGCAATGGCCAGGCGGGCTGCATCTTGCTCATTATTGTCATGAGACAGATGATGTAGTCGCTTACAGGCTCTTCAGGATGTTGAGTTCTTCGCTCAGCTTCTCGACTTAGTCTCTGTTGGAAGTTCCTATCGACTCCGTATATGAGACGCGCCGAGTCGCACAAATCCTGCCATGTATGCCATCGGTGTCGCGTCTGCCGATACCATTGTAGCGCCAACCCAGTCAGCAGTTCCGTCATGCCGTTGATCAACTCCTCATCTGACAAATTGGACGACCTGTTGCACTCCTCCACCCTTTGCAAAATCTCTTCGATGCTGGTCGTTTCCGCTAGGCCCGAAAACCCGATCTTCCAGGACCTGACGATTTTTCCCACATCAACAACCGAATTGTTGAAGATGCTACGTCGTCCCGATGTCCACGTGTTAGCAGATTCTGGTACAGTATACATACTGTGCGCCCCCTCCCCCAGGTTGGGTAAGTTGGGGCTTGAGGGCCTAACGGTACATGATGGGCATTCTGCGGATTTGTCGGATGGACAGTCGTTTGAGCTGAGTCGTTTTGCGTGGAGTTTGTCAGCGCATTAGGGTTCGTGCTGCCATTCAGTAGGACCGTTGATATCTGCAGGGGTCTATTTGTAGTCGCTTCCTTGGAGACTTGTGCATTCTGCATTCTCGTGCTGCTTATGAGTCTGCGTTCTCTTAAGAGCTCCTCTCTTACCCTCTCGCATTCCCGCCGAGCTTCCTGGATTTTTGTCATTTCTGCGACTATCCTCCTATCCACCCATTCGCTAGTACCGTCTGGGTACGTTACGTGTACCTGTTGTTGCTCTCTTGCGGTCGGTCTAGTCGGCGCTGACGTTGTCGTGGTTGTGGGTGTGTGCGTATTAGCGGTCTCTGTTACGATTTTATCCTGGAGCGTTATGGGGGTGTTAGTTGCGTCTGTCATCAGGAATCCTGAGGAGTCCGCGATTGTTGGATTCAGCGTTAAATGTGTGCTGTTCGCTGTGATTTCAGTTTCCGTTAGTGTCTTACGCTCTAACCTACTTCGCTGTATGCGGGCTACCGTTTCATTCAGCGTCGTGGGGCAGAAGTTTCCCAGGTACTGCGTGTATTCTATTAGCAGGTTTTCCCTGTGCTCGAACAACTCCTTTTCTGTCGACAGTTCCGGACGCTGTATGAAATCGGCCGCCGCGTAGTCCCCGTTTAGACGTCGCATTAGTTTGATTATATTTGCGGCTGCTGAATTGCTCATTTGCAGGTCCAGCTTTTTCATCGCATCGTCCAACTCCGCATCTGTTAAATCCTCCAACCATTTCGTCAAATCGATGCTGTAGTTTGATGTGTATCGGGATATGTACGCTTATGACTACTTATTAACTACCACAAATTTGGATAACGCTCTGTACTCTTTTACGCTATGTAATCTCTCACATACGCACACACTCAGTCTCTTGGTTACAGACGGGAAATGCCAAAGGTCGGTGCTTGCGCTAATATCGAATAGATATTATATTATCGCACTTATTCTAAAATTATTGCAGTCTCGAAGTTTACGTCAGTCTTTATTATTACTTGTAATGCTTGGAACGTCAGTTCCACAGAGCTTAGTTTGATTTTAGTATAATTCCCGGAGATTTTATTTCATCAGAAACAATACTAAATCTTAAAAAAAAACAAACTCTAAACGAGAATT
The DNA here is from genome assembly GCA_020882685.1 of Aphelinus atriplicis. NCBI lineage: Eukaryota > Metazoa > Arthropoda > Insecta > Hymenoptera > Aphelinidae > Aphelinus > Aphelinus atriplicis. The sequence goes on along the minus strand of CM037075.1, from coordinate 59,529,010 downwards.
TACTTCGTTAGAAATAATTTGAATTTTTAAAGAAAAACACTCGAAAAGGATTTTACGTTCGACGTGGAGATCCCGAAATTAACGAAGTGATTTACCAAAATCAATCTTCTTTCGTCAACAGAGATTCACTAATTTCAGTCATCAAAACTTTGAATTTTGAAAAGGAAACTGATCCCGGAAAACTTTATTTCGTTGGAAACGAAATTCCCTTCCCTTAATTCTGGAGAAAAATAGAATCGATTTTTAAAAGTTTTATTTCACTATAATAATTTTCGATTTTCGGAACAAAAATCAATTTTCAAAAATTTTATTCCGTTAGGGGAATTTTGAATTTTCGAAAAAAACAATTTTCAAAGAAAAAAAATTTTATTTCGTTAGAGAAAAAGATCTCGGAGGGAGAAAAAAAAAGTAATAATTTTATTATAAGGAAGTTTTCGTTCCGTTGGAGACAATTCAGACTTTTTACGAGAAGGAAAATTTTATCCTCGGGGAACAGTCGTTTCTGAAAAAATTTTATCTCATTAAACAAATTTTAAATTTTTAAGGAGAAAGAGAAAAAACAAAAAATTCGATTTTCAAAAGGTTTTTTTTTCGCTAGAAACAAAATTGAAATTGTGCAAAAATTAATTCTCAAAAAAGAAATTTGTCCAGGAAAAAGAAATTTGATTGCCTTTAATAAAGCTTATTTCATTGAGAAAGAGAGGAAAGGAAAATTATTATGTTCCAAAGAGGCGTTTAACTTATTATTCTAACTTCGAAGCTGCATGAGTTCCTGCCTTTCCTCGCTTGACGACTCGCTAACCCGTGTTTACAAATATGTAGTCGATGTTTTTCCTCGGCCCATAGGTTCTGTTCGCTCGCTGGCCCGTCCGATGTTTCCAGGCTGGTGCGTATGCGCGCTGCTCGGGTTTGAATCCGGCCGCTTCGCTGCAGCGGTCGATGTTTTCAGGACGGCGCGTATATATGCTCGCCTCGTGGTCGGTGCGGACACGCGGTTGAACAGGGGGAATATGTATATCTATCGTCCGTTATAAATATTATTCGGCGCTGTGCTTGTCTCTTCCTGGCAGAGACTATTTGGCATCAATAATTCTCCCACGAGTTTATTATTCGTGCCTCTTCGCGAAAATTGCCTCAGCGCCGTGCGCTGCTGCCGCGGGGCGAGGGAGAAAAGATGGTCACTGAATTTTCGGAAGGAAACAAGTTCACTTGTTGCGCTTTTAGATTTTAATTAATTAATTGCCACACTATTCCAGCACCACGATTGCTGGGCGCCAGTTATCACCGCCGTATTTATTATTAATAATTAATACTGTAATGGCCTTAGGGCCTGGAGCATGATAACAAATGCGCGCACGAGGTGGTGAAACTCGTGTGCGCAGGAATGGGATCTTTGGCAGGAATAGCGTGGCAATAAAGAATGCACAACGGTTCTGACGATCACAAAGTTTATTAATTAAGATAAAGGGAAGATTCTACACAAGTATGAGGCATCAAGCCTCGGGTCGCGTCTCGCGGGCCGGAGCGAGAGAGAGCGCAAACGCGTGTTGGCCGGGAGAGAGAGAGATGATGATCGAGCGGCACTTACTCGGCGTTGCGTGGGTCTCCGGCTCTATTCGGCGGTCGCGGTCAGCTCGGTCGCGGGCGCACGGGTAGTAAGCTGGTGGACCTAGGGCATGTCGCTGTCATGTTCCTGGGGCGCGGTAGCACCTCGGGGCGGTCTCGCTATTCGAGGGCACGTGCTATCGCACGCGAGGGCCGGCAATAAACTGATAAGCTTCCGCCGCGCGCTGGGCCGGCCGAGCTTGCTTCAGCCGTGTCCGGCTGACGTCACGCGGCGCGAGGTTTGAATCCCGATCGCGGCGCGGTCTCTCTCTCTCTCTCTCTTACCTTGTCGACAGCGCTGGCTCTCTCGCTGGGCGCTGAAACATAACTTAAAATTGACAAACAATATAATATTGTGGAGAGAGATCTCACAGGGCCTGATAATAAATTATCCGCCCGTGACAGTATATAAAGCTAACGTCAGTGGTCTTATATACCATCAGATACATTGATGTGTTTGTTTTGAAAAATCTTGCTAAGCTTCCTATACGTGTGACTGAGTTGTTGTGTGTCTTCCTTCCTATTAAGTGTGAGTTGGTACATGTTGATGTGGAGCATTTCCGAATTAAGTCGTTTCTTATAATTTGCTTCGCGGTCTAAGATTTTAACGTTAATCCAATCAAATGTGTGCGTACTGTTTTCTATTAAATGCAAAGGGACCGGAAGTGGTTTATCAGTAATTTTTTGATGTTCTGTGATTTTATCACAGGTCATTTAAACTGGACAGTATTTTATGAACTTTAGTTTGTAATGATTTAAGTGGGTTTCTTTTAACTATTTTATACGTATGTTTATCTTCTAAAAGAGAGTTCATTTTTTCTCTATATTCACTAGTATTCATACACACAGTCAAGTCACCTTTGTCTGCACGAGTGAAAAAAATATTGCTATTATTTTTTGAAAAATTCTTGGTTCTGGAAATTTTTTTGCAAATTCTCTGTCTTGGGATAAAATGTGGCTAACTTTATTTATATTGTTAATTGAGGCATTAGTGACAGTTTCTCTGATTTACAATAAAGTAAATTTTCTAATTTACAATTCTCTATTTTACAATAAAGTATCTGGCTCTCTTGAAAAATTGAACATTAGAACAGTTCCTTCAGTGATTCATAATCTTACAAACATGATAAAATTAGGTAAAGATAAAACAGACATATTAGATCAAACTGAGGTAGTTTATAAATTTAATTGTAACGACTGTTCGGCATGTTATATTGGCGAGACGAAGAGAAAATTAAAAGATAGAATCACAGAACATCAAAAAATTACTGATAAACCACTTCCGGTCCCTTTGCATTTAATAGAAAACAGTACGCACACATTTGATTGGATTAACGTTAAAATCTTAGACCGCGAAGCAAATTATAAGAAACGACTTAATTCGGAAATGCTCCACATCAACATGTACCAACTCACACTTAATAGGAAGGAAGACACACAACAACTCAGTCACACGTATAGGAAGCTTAGCAAGATTTTTCAAAACAAACACACCAAAGTATCTGATGGTATATAAGACCACTGACGTTATCTTTATATACAATAGTTTGACAATAACGCCGAACGTAATATTATATTTTCATTCAAAACTGGTGAGAAAGAAAATTTAATTGTTACTTCGTCGATTGTTTTGTACTTAAATTGTATTATTTATTACGTGTTTTTTGTGCAATAAATTTTTAGCCTGATGAGGCCAGTGAACCTAACTGGCGAAACGTCGCATTAAATAAATACGTGGTGGATTTTGTGAATTTTCCCTTTTCCACTTCACTCTTGATTGGCCCTCAAAGATCGACAACTTATACATATTTAAAATCCTACGTACTTCCCTTAAAAATCATTGTTTATGTTTGTTGCTGGTAGGCAGGGTATTTTCAATAAATACGCCCTGATTTACATAAAAAATAGGTTTATTCAATAAATTGTACGTACGAGGTTGGCAGATCGGCAATCAGACGAGAACTGACGAAAAATGCGTATACGCAGAGATAACTAGGTATAATACGTGGCGCGGCGCGAGAATTTGAATTTACTAGGGTAATGGATATAATACTAAACAATCATGTTTCCAAGCTACATTTAAAATTTGAAATGAATCGGTTGAAATTTTACGGCGCTATCGGTACGCTAATGTAAGAAAGTTCACAGGAGGATCGTGGGACGGGCGAATTGATAGGAATAAGCGTAGCGTGATTCGTAAATATATGTAACTATATTTATTGAGACGCGCGGGCCTAGTCGACAGAGCCTCCGACTAGGATAAGGTCACATCAAGAACTGCCTGCACGCAGGCAGTCGCTTCCCTTGGAGGGCTGCGTCCCTCAAGAGTTGCAGCCGCCGAAAGTGAAACTCAGGCGGTCTGGCTACGCGGAAAAGCCATAAAGATTTTCCGATACGGCGCGGCGCGTCTCTAGATGCGGCGCGTCGCCGAACATCCGCTCGTGGCTCGAGGGCCGTTGCGCGCGAGGGCCACGCTTCTGCTTTCGTGGGAAAGCGGAATACTATAACTACGTAAGTTGCATGTGTGCAGGCAGGCTGCGACACTGCAACGAGCGACTTAAAAGAACCATGTTAAAATGTATAGGGTAGGCGACACCCCTTCCCAATAGGTTAGAAAAAATTCCAGAGGTAATTTTTTCGTTGTGTATTCTACATATTATCGCACGAAGAGTTATATATATTGAATTAAGTATTGCCTTGTAATTGATTGAAACTAAATGAAACTAAACCCAATGGCGTGAAAGTTTATAACCAAAGCTTAACAGTGAAATATGATTTCGAATATTACATTTCATTCTTTCCTTTTAATAACGGTGTGTACTTATAATTATCCAGATTCGACGCTGAGTCAACGGATTTGGTCGTAGTAGCTTCAGATTGATAGGTTGCTATGTATGATGGAGCTTGTGGCGCATGAACAACGTTGGTGTTCTTATAATATTTTATTTTACAGCAGCACATTTTGTTCATGAAACTTGTTCCCAACATCTTTAGGGCTTTAAACAATCCGCATTTGAAAATGCCATAAGTTACCGCACAAATTATAATAAGTTTACCAGTATAATCCAAGTATTGCCAGAACCTGTCTATCCATGACTTGGTTCTTTCCTGAAATTTGAATTTATTTATTTCATCTTGGACCCGATTAAGCTCAATGTAGTTACCCTCTAAATTGTTCTGTATCTTTTTGAATTCCAATCGATCCAAATATTCTTTTTCTAAAGTTACGTTACTCGAAATATTAAATCTCAAATATTCTAATTTTGCATTGTATGATTCAGTCTTAAATGGTTTCAATACAAATTTATTATTTACAAAGGCACACGAGGTATTACTTGATTTTAGCAGACTGTCTCTGTCAATTGTTACTGAATTATGAAAATGTTTACACCAAACTTGAAAGTTGAGTCGATTGACTGGTAATACTAACCAAAGATTAACGTTCTCGATTTCTTGCACATAATCCTCTTTATATTGATAAATACCATATTGGCAATTGCAACTTATTTTCTTAGCACTTAAAATGTCTGCATAACATGTATTTTCATTTTCTAATTTTGCCAATGGTTTTGTTCGTTTACATATTATCTGATCATTCTTATATTCTATGCACTTTTCAGTTTTAAATGTGTAGTATAGTTTATCCTCACTCACTAAAAGTGTGCGATAATCTAAAATTACTTTACTAAATGTAGTTTTACTTTGTCTAATTGGCAACGGATGAATTTTAATTACATTAAATTTAAGTTCCTCGGGAATTGGAGTACTTATGACGAAAACCAGTCTATTATTGCTGATGTAAGTTGTTACTTTCGAAATTTTCGCGAGGTTGTAAAAATGATTCACTGTAAATTCGATGAGATTGTCAATAATTTCTGTTCGTTTGATTTCATTCAACGCATCAATATAAGATTGGGGCGATACAACAGTCGGGAGTACCACACCTGATTTCGCCAAAGAAATAGCTGTTTGTATATTAATTATTTGCTCGTTATATTCCTCGATTGCTAAACGTAATTCTTGTAAAGATATCAACAATTTTTTGATTAGCCACCAAGTGACTAATCGATTTGTCCGTTTGATGGCTCCATTTTTGTAACAAGTCTAAGTTTTCATTAAATATTGCCATATGTTCATCAATTCCTCCTACGTGATTTTTCACTAGCATAGTTTGATTTTGAATTAATTTCAACAGTGAATTACTTTCTTTATAAATACCGGTAATCTCTCTATCATAATATTCTGCATCATCGCTATCTAACGTGCCAAACAAAAATTTCTGTCCAAGTCCTATAATGTTAAAGAGGCCTCTCTTACGCCTCCGTGATAAAACAAGATTGTCAGTTTTCCGTTGGATCGCATTCAATCTACGGTATGCTAATCTAATATAACCTTCCATTGTGCAGTTGCCATTTGATTTGCAGAAACCTTCCAGGCTGGATAATTGAAAATTCAACTGGGCCCCTCGTGAGAAAATCGCTTCGATATCAGTGGCATGGATGACTGTCCATTCTTCATTATATAAGTAGGCTGCTCCTTCATAGACCTGGATAGCCTCTGGTATGTTTGTGGTTAAGTCATATGGCGTTGCAAATACAATTGGAATAAAAAACAGTAATAACATCTGGAACATAAAATGTACATTTTAATTATATAATAATGATATCATTAGAATTCCCCATAAAAATGTTTTATTTTATTGAAGTGTCTCAGCTGAGGTCGATCCCGAATAACTATCTCAACTGTATTAGTTTGATTATTGACTTTTCGAACTGGCACTGGTTCTGTCCAAGTGTTCAAATTATTTACTACAGTTTTGGCAACGATTATATCTCCCACTGCATATGACTGGTTCGAAGTTTGTCTGCCGGACACGATATTCTGATTCTGCTCCTTTGCTCTAACTATATTTTCTTTCGCAATTCTTCTTTTTTCTTCCATTATCTGCATGTGGTTTTCTTCGTGATCAATTTCTTCGCATGTGCTCATGTCTCCGTAAAGTAGGCTATACGGGGCAAAATTTGTAGTGTTATGTGTACTTTCATTATAACTTTTTGCTGCCTTTAGTAGTTTGATGTACGTATCTCCCTCTTTAACTTTAGCAATAGTTTTAAGAGTTTTGATGACTCTTTCACAAATTCCATTTGATTGAGGGTGGCGAACTGATATTCTTATAAATTTCATTCCATATTTTTCGTATAAATCCTGAACTTTTTTCGAGAGGAAAATCTCTTCATTGTCTGATACAATGAACCGAGGTCTAGCAGTTTTTAGAAAGAACTCTTCTAAAACTAAGTGAGTTTTGGATTTCTTTGTAATTTCTAATACCCAAACAAATCTACTGAACTCATCTATAACTACCAAATAATCTTTGTTTTCAAAATTACAAAAATCGATATTGATTTTTTCGAAGGGCGTTGATGCTGGTTCAATGTAGACCCCTGGTGCCACAAATTTTCTTGCTGCGCTTTTTACTCGGGCGCAAATAGGACACTGACTCACGTATTCTTCGACATCTTTTGTAATATTCTTCCAAGTGAATTCCTTACGGATTTCCTTCAAAGTTTTTTTCCGCGGACCAATGATTTTCATTATGCACTTGCGCTAACTTCATTAACTGTGCATTTCTCTCCCTCAAAAATTTTGGTTTCAATGGTCGTATGTATAATGACTTATCGCTGACCCTGGCATAGAAGCTGATCCATCCATATAATCTATTGAAATTTTCTTCTTTGATGACATGCGTGATCTCTATCACAGAGTCATCAGGTACTTCTTCTAATTTCAAAAATAATTCCTGTATGTCTCGTTTATTCTGATATAAAACCCCTTTAATCTGAAAATCCCCTTCTTCTTGAATCCTTGTCTTAATCAAATACTTTGATAAAAGATCCGGTCTCGACTCGATCAAGTCTTGTAGGCTAATCGCCTTAATATTTTCGTTTTTGGGAAATAAACATATATATTTACCCAAAGTGTCTTTTTCATCGTAGATTATGTCTACCTTTTGAGATATGAATTTCTTCATGACTTTTTCGTCTGTAAACCGTGTTATCAATCTCAACCTATCGGAAAATCTTGTTACTTTGTCGATGGTTATTTCTGGTTGGTTTGCACACTGAGCTTGGTGAATGTGTATTTTGGAAAGTTGCTCATCGTCCGATGACTCGTTCAAGTCCCAATTCTTAGGCACATTCTTAACAGTTTCTTGTACATGAAAAGCTCGTGACAATGCATCTGCATTGGTATTAAATTTTCCTTTTTTATAAATCACGTTTGGATGATAGTCAGTTACTTTCGTAAGCATTCTAACTATCCTTGAACTGACATCATCTGATTTATTCTTGAAGATTGAGCGGAGGCACTGATGATCCGTATATACATCAAATCTCTGTCCATAAAGGAAATGTTTATATTGTTTCATTCCCCAAACTATTGCACGAAGCTCTTTCTCTGTAGTCGAGTAGTTTTTCTCTGCAGGATTTAAACTGCGACTTGCATAAGAGCAAGGATGTTCAAGACCATTATCATCCGTTTGTGATAAAATGACTCCTATCCCTTCATTTGAAGCATCAGTCGTCAATATAAATGGTTTCGAAGTATCTGGGTGCCTTAAAACAGGATAAGTTGACAGGATTTTCCTTAAATTATTAAATTCTTCTTTACATTTCTCATCAAAGTTAAACTCAACGTTTTTTGATTTGAGTCTATTCAGGTGATGGGTCTGTTTCGCAAAATTAGGGATAAATTTACGGTAGTACGAAGCGAGGCCAACAAATCTTTCTAAATCGTTTTTGTTGCGAGGTTCGGGAAAATTCAAGACCTTCTCCACATTCCTGGTTAAAGGACGGACACCTTCGGTTGAGATATCGTGGCCCAGATACTCAAGACGTTCTTGCATGAATGAACATTTATCAGGGTTCAATATTAAATTCGTCTCTCTCAATCTATCAAAAACTATTTTGAGATTCCGTAAATGGTCTTCCGGCGAAGATCCGATCACTATCAGGTCGTCGACGTATATGAAACAAATTTTTCCAATCAAACCTCGAAGTTTAAAATTCACCATTCTCTGGTATGTCGCTGGGGCATTTATTAAACCCATGGGCATACGAAGCCATTCCCAATGACCTTTGTGCGTGCTAAATGCGGTTTTCGGTGTATCAGAAGCTTTTACCGTTACTTGATGGAAGCCATTTGCCATATCAAAGCACGACATAACCTTTGCATTACCGAGCATACATAGAATTTCGTCTATTGAAGGAAGTGGGTAATTGTCTTGCTCAGTGAGGGAATTCAACTTCCGAAAATCCATGACTAAGCGCCATTTTCGTTCTCCTGAGGCATTCATTTTTTTTGGCACCAACCAAACATTTGATTGATACGGAGAAAAGCTTGGTTTGATTAAACCCTTTTTTTCCAATTCTTCGATTTGCTTTTCAATTTCGGGTTGCATAAACAAAGGATGTCTATATAATGGGGTACTAACGGGTTTTTCAGTTGATAACTTGATTTCGTGCTGTACATCCGTAACAGCGGGCATCGGATCATTTGGCAATGCAAATCTGTCATTGAATTCAGATATGATATTGAATACCTCCTCTGAGACATGGGGAGTAAATCTTTCCGAAATATTACTCAAGTCTTTTTCAAACTTAATTTTCAGTTGATCGATGCGTTCTTGGCGCTCCTTCGATTCAATCACTGAAAGAATAATGTTGAATTTTTCTTTTGATGCTTCTGGGGAAATCTTTTCAGAAATATTGTTTAGATCCTTTTCAAATTTCCTTTCTAGCAAATTGACGCGTTCTAGGCGCTCCTTCAATTTATTAGTTGGATCATGAATTGTAGAAGAGTTTTTACCTTCGTAATATTCCTTGAGGGCCAATCGTCTTTCTTCGTGGCTCAACTTATGATCAAGGACACTTTTAAGTGCACTCTTGGCTATCGCATGATTGTTACATGCATTCTTCATATCATGACTCATATCATTTGTAAGATCTTCGTGTATCTCCGCGTGTATATTCTCTCTGTATATAGGCTTAAAATGATCTGTTTGGTTAAATAAATACAGTTTTAAATTTTGATTTTCTGTAATCTTGTAAATCCCAGGGATTACATTTTTGCCTTGGATGTAATATACTCCCGGTGCGTTTTTGGGAATAATCTCTCTAGTTTCGAATGTATTTGGCCTGATCTGGGCCAATTGATGTTTATTGAACTCATAAGTAACCACACTACCTTCGGGGTTTTTTAAAGTTATCGTATTATCTTCATTGTTAATTATGGACTTCGATTGTATCTGCCAATCTCTCCCTAGAATTCCATCTGCTCGCGTCGGAAAATTGTTATCCATAACTAGAACTTGATGTTTGATCATGAAAATTTCAATTTCACAGATTCCTATTGCCTGATAAATGCCATCTATTATATAAAATCTTTTTCTTTCTGATGGGGAAAACTTTCTAAAAGAATTATTCTCTAGGTCGATACACTGAATTTTGATATGAGATTTTTTTGAGCCCGAATCTACCAATAATCCATTCGGCGTTGTCGCGCCAACAAATCGGGTAAACAATAATGCGTCCTCTCTATCGAATCGGGGAGCTCCATCTCCGATATTTTGTGTGACTGATGAGTTGTGTATGACTCCTGCATTTCGTGTATTTTCTTTGGCGGGTCTTTGCCCTGAGGCTGAATTTTTTGAAAATTTGGATTTTTCAAATGAGGGTATTTTTTGAAACACTTTTCTTCTCTATGCCCAGGAATGCCGCAAGAATCGCAAATGTCTCTCGCATTCCGTTGATGCATGGGGCGCGAACTATCAGCAGTTCTGCTTGCTGATTCACGACTTTTCGCTTGCGACTCATCTCGCCTGTTTCTCTGTCTTTCTCTTAACATCTCGTCTTCCCTAAGTATTTTTTCTTCATACATCGCAAATTGAAATGCGTCATTAAGGGTCATGGGATTTTTTGTCATAACTAATGGCCGAATTTCGGGTTTAAGAGCGCGTGTGAATCTATTAATTCTTTCTTTGTCTTCCAATCTTCGAAAGACCATTCGGAACTCTATATCTACTTGATCAATTGATTTCTGGACTCTTTTATCCATTTCAATATAACGTTTCACAAAATTTTCAACCCTCTCTATGTAACCTTGTCGCATTGAATTTCTTTCTTCGGAAAGTTGCGAATAATCTTTTTCAGTTTTTCCGAATGCTAATCTCATAGCATCAGCAAAATCTTTTGGGGTGATTTCAATTAATCTGTCGGCCACTGCAATGGCCTCTCCTTTCAATTTATTCGCAATAACTTTATTTATAAATACAATTTTCTCCGCGTCGTTCGTCATTTGTTTATTGACACGACGACATTGCGCTAAAAATGCTTCTACGTCCGTAGTTCCGTCAAATTCTCGAACTTCGCTAAGAAGTTCTCGAATTTCGCGATGTCGATTGAAAGAAATTTTCGCAGTCTCCTCGGCAATTTCATCTTCAGTGGGGGCCGATGGTGTCGGTTTAATTTTTTAGTTCCTTTAAATAATCTTTAATTTCGTCCAATTCTCTCCTTAAATTTTCTTCGCGCTCAATAGACGCTGATAATTGACTTTTTACCTCTTGTAGAGACATTTTCGAAATGCACTGTTTGAGCGTGCGAGTGAAAGTTTTCGCGTTCTCGCTAATTTCAATCAACGGACGATGGAAGTTTCCGGTTTCTTCGAAAAAACTCGTACTTTTTATCGAAATTTGATCCGAAAATTCAGAATCGGTGTCTGAACTACTCATGTAAAATACACATGGGTGATGTAATATCAATTAGATTACACTCACCTTGTATTTTTCACAATGCAGGTTGCGTACTGACGCTGCCTTCCTGCACTCTTCAAGCGAGTAGTGATGTAACCCTCTCAAAAGCTTTCCACGGGCTGCTTATTAGAAGCTTCTTCCCTTATAATGGTATTGCTTCAGAGGATGATACTCCGATCGAACGGCCAACTGCGGGTCCCGGCTGAGCGAGTCGTCCCACTGTAGCAGCTGCGCGTCTCGCTTCACGCTGTTTTCACTATATACTCCCGGTGCACAGCACTTGTTTTTCACAATCCCACGTCCTGTCACGGTCGCCAATTTGTAAGAAAGTTCACAGGAGGATCGTGGGACGGGCGAATTGATAGGAATAAGCGTAGCGTGATTCGTAAATATATGTAACTATATTTATTGAGACGCGCGGGCCTAGTCGACAGAGCCTCCGACTAGGATAAGGTCACATCAAGAACTGCCTGCACGCAGGCAGTCGCTTCCCTTGGAGGGCTGCGTCCCTCAAGAGTTGCAGCCGCCGAAAGTGAAACTCAGGCGGTCTGGCTACGCGGAAAAGCCATAAAGATTTTCCGATACGGCGCGGCGCGTCTCTAGATGCGGCGCGTCGCCGAACATCCGCTCGTGGCTCGAGGGCCGTTGCGCGCGAGGGCCACGCTTCTGCTTTCGTGGGAAAGCGGAATACTATAACTACGTAAGTTGCATGTGTGCAGGCAGGCTGCGACACTGCAACGAGCGACTTAAAAGAACCATGTTAAAATGTATAGGGTGGGCGACACTAATGTCAAAAAGACGGTTCCGAGATAAACGCGTTCGAAGATTTGAGTACAATACTAATACTATACGACTTTGTTAAGAGAATCGATTTTTTGAGGCACTTTTCTTTTTCCACTTGATCGACTCTCCATATCATTTTTAGATAGTTTATGGAGTGTTTAAGCCAATAAAGAAAAATGGAAAAAAGTCACAAAGGTATATTACCCCTGAATCTAACGACTCATCGAGGTTCGTAGGTTCGTCTAACCGAAGATTGTACATTGAATTTATTCATTGAATTGAGAATTTACGTTGGAGTACTTGATACTTCGGAATATAAAAATGGAAATGAAAATAATAACTTGGGCATAAATCAATTCATTTTCTATTCAATTTCACTTTGTAACTAATATCTGGTCGTCATTTAGTCAGTGGTGTTTGAACTCTTTCGGTCGCTTTGTCCAAAAAATATACATCTGGGAGCACGGGCTGAAAGGTCGGCGAGACTCTGGGATCCTGTGAGCCAGTATCTGATTGTAATCCAGGTTGGAGAGGGCGATTTAATCGAATATAATTGCAAAATTTTTCTGTAATGTGATAATTTGTATGAGTATTGAGTATGTGAAGGATGGCGTTTGCTCGATTTGTTTTTGAGTTTTTCATATTTTTTTAACGACCTTCGTACTCAAGAAGCGAAACTCTGGGACGATTAGCATGAACTATTTTCTCTGTATTCTCTATTTTTATTCTAACATTAACATCATTTACTATTTCCAATATTTTATAAGGTCCAGAGTATTGGTCGAAAATGTATGCCCCTTAGGCTCTTTTAAAGAGAGTACGTAAGTCTCCCAAAATAAATTTCTGCGGATTTATTTTCTTATCATGGTATTTTTTCGAAACGTTCTTAGCTTTGAGTAAACTACCATACGCTAGACGTCTTTACGTTGGTTAGTTTAGATACAAAAGTTTTTAAATAATCCGAATAAGTCTGATGCGTACCAGCGGCTTTCATCGGATCACCTGAAGGTAATCGAGCCAATTGTCCGAATATTATTTCGTAAGGAGAATGTTTGGTAGCTTCCGAGATGGAAGTATTATAATTGAAGATAACTAAGTCTTACGATTCGTCTCAATCCGGTGGTATCCGTGTATTGCTTTAGGTATTTTGTTGTTTTCAATTGCTTGATGCGAATTTTTTTGCTACGTTTTGCATGAGTGATCCGATTAGGTTTCGACCTTGATCCATTAATATTGTACGTGGTCAACCGAATGTGCAAATAAATCGTTTTATAAAAGCTTCCGCGATCGTGCTTGAGACAGCGTTCGGTAGTGCGATGGCTAAACAAAAGCTGGTCTTGGAAGGTTAAAATATATTTGTTTCCTCTAGGAGTGATGGGAAGCAGGCCTTCAATGTCTAGTGAAACTAGGTCAAATATTCCACCTGGTGTTGTGATCACCATAGGTTGTTTAGTTTTAATACGCACGAGTTTTTTTAGTTGGCAGCTTACGCACTGTTGTATTCGGCGCTGAATATTTGCTTTCATATTTTTCCAAAAATATTGTTGAACAATTATAAATGGTATTTTCACGTCGTAATAATTGAAAATGTGGCATCCGTGGGCTTTCATACAGGGCTCTCCAATGCCTTTGATAAGGAATTTTTTTTGAAAAGTCTATTATATGTGATTTCGTAAGAGAAGAGATTTTGAAAAATGGTTATTTCGGGACCGGAATCTACTAATAATTCTAAGGTGGTCGTGAAATAACATTTCTGCATTTCTACGAATGGCAATCTGTATAAGTCTGTAGCGGTCGTATTAAGTTATGTAAGAGTTGGTCCGCTTCGGTTTGTATCCGTTGCGTTTGCTCGAGAAGAATATGACGCGGCTCGGCATTCATGATTCTGTGCGCGTCGATTTGAGAAAGAGAACGGAAGTTTCCCGAGTCAGCGACATACTTCGATAGTATGCACTATGGCATGGCAGAAAGCGTATTCGCTGTCAGCGTAATAATTAGGCGTCGAGTGTCCCGACATACCGTATAACTGGCAGATGATCCGAGGTCTCTGAGAAACCGCCCCGGCGTTAACGTGCGTTGGACATGCGGGAGCTGCGTGGCCTACCTGGTTGCACAATTGGCAGAGTATTCCAGCCGTGTTCGAGTTGAAGGAAAAGGGGTACGCGTTCGCGAGGTGGCCCGTGTTTCCGCATACACGACAAAGCGAAGCAAGATGTCCCGTCCGATTGCATTGTTGACAAAGAATATTAAGATTTTGTGCTTCCCGGGCTTTTTTAAAGCAGTTATCTACAGCGTGACTGGGTTTACCGCAGTAGTCGCAGGTGTTTTTCCGGGCCGCTTCTACCGCGTAAATCATTCGCAATGGGGATACAGTGGTATTGCCGCGTAGGTCGCGTTTTATCTAAACTGTCAGTACTGAAATTCAATTATCTAAATACCTTATATAATTACATGTGAGAATTTGTTCTTTTTCTGTTTTATTTCAATCGAGACAGTATTGAAATGACTAACAACAGGACATCACAGTTTCTGGGTCCTATATTTTGACCAAACTTGTTTTTTCACATTTATGAGATATTTTTTGTTGGTTTATTGAGTGAGCTAGCCGAAGTTTCTATATATGCATTAATTGTTGTTTACACTAAAATCACGAATTCCATATGCTCCTGTACTATTAATAACATTGTCGATCTTTATTATCATCTAATTTGTCACTAATTCCCATGTTATCTGAATTTCAATATTATATGACGAATAACTCTTTCAGCTACAGCTATCCAAAACTCGTCATCAATTTGTTTCACTCATTCTATATTACTCTCCAAGCTCTCAAGTCAGTTGAACGACAATCATTTATTACTGTTTTCAAAACATATATATATATATATATGTATACAAGCGAGTCCGAGTCGATGCGAGATATCTCGCAGTCGATGGTCGTATTCGATATTTACTGAAGAAGAATTGGAACGAAAATATTTTCTGAATTTAACCTACAAATCAGGACTCTTTACAAGAAAAACGTATCTTTCGAGAGACAAATCAAGCTATAAGGTGGAGGAATTTCGATTTTAATGAGCAATCTACAAGATTATCAGACCGGATTGAGCCTATCTGGGTTATTTCGTGAAATTGAAAAATCCATGACCCAATCTTAATGTGTAAGTGTCACGCTGCCACCAGCCGGCTTTACTCGCCAGGTGGTGGCACTAGCGTACCACTGGATAGGAGCAACGCATCTTGATCCGGATTCCTCCTATATTCCCTTCAAGACAAAATTTTTTCCCTCCACGTTGACCCTTCACAACTTTACCATAAATCTGCTTTGAAAAAAAAAAAAAAAATTACGTACTGAAAACCTATGACTGAAATGTAATCCATCGATGGAAAAAAATACGTACTACCATTATTACTCTTTGGCCTATTTGTGTCCTCAAATAAATTATGCTTCCAAAAAGCTGAAAACATTTTTTTTCTTGTATCGAATCATACGGTTTTCCAATCCGCCATTTTCCTATCGTTTCGATATCTCGGCGTTTACTCATGCTTTCATGCATAAGTAACCATTTAAGGGTGGGGGTGTCACGTCCTGAGTTGGATAATAGACATCTGGAATTCCCCATCCTCAGTTCAACGTACCGAATGAGACCCGGACTTCCCCAAAGTCGAGACAGCGAGACAGTCTCGTCCAACTCGAACATTAGATTCGAACCTTCACGAGCCTACCCAATAAACTGCTCCTCGTTAAATCCTCGTAAACATTTCCTTACTAACCTAATCCTCGTATATTTTCCCGGATTACACGGAGAGAATTAAACAGTCGAATCTGCTGTAGACTATAGGAGTCTCTGCTGTACCAGCTACAGTAAGCGCTACTAAAGCAAATTTCACTAAAATGACCATAGTAAATTCTCCTGTGGTGGACCAAGGCAAATCTCACTGTGTCCTTGCATATAAAAACTGCTGTTTTGTACAGCATTTTCTGCCAAGGGTGCGCTCCGGGTATTTTTGGTTGGAGAAGCTGACCGGCCTGGACCCAAACGATGCCCAGGTATTTAGGGTCGCCGCGATGACGGTGTTCTGAGGGTGCGCTCAGGGAATTTTTGCTTGGGGAAGTTCACCCTGGACCCGAACGATGTCCAGGTAGTAAAAGAGTACCCGATGACGGTGTTCCAAGGGTGTGCTCCTGGTATTTTCCCTCGGCAAAGCTGACCATGGACCGGACCGATGTCCAGGTAGTTAGGGTCGCCGATGACGGTGTTCCAAGGGTGCGCTCCTGATATTTTTGGTTGGAGAAGCTGACCCGGCACCAGAACGATGTCCAGGTAGTTGCGGTCTCCGATGATGGTGTTCCAAGGGTGCGCTCCTAGTATTTTCGCTTGAGGAAGCTGACCTTAACTACCTATACATCGTTCGGGTCCAGGGTCAGCTTCTCCAAGTTATAATACGAAGAGCACACCCTCGGGTTCTACGCGGGGCCCGCGATTCAGTGCATACACATATCATATATTCGTAGGATGTTACTTTACAGCGCCACAGCAATTCTGGCAGCGCTAGTGTACAGCAGAATCTCCTTTAGACTACAAGAAATTTTACTGTGGTGGATTCGATCTCGAATTCCTATACAGTCTACAGCAAATTCTACTGAACTATTCTCTCCGTGTAAGAAACGCTGCCCGCTACGTAACAATCAATGCCCCGCCGTATAATTATATCTACACTGAGATCCCATTGATTCTGTCCCATGTTCTTCTCCACCCTAGCTTTGTCACCGCTTACCTCCACAAAAATTTTCCTCCAATCAGCAACCTTTCCCCACTTTCGAGGTCTCGACCTAGACCTCCCAGGTAGAGAAACTCTCTAACTTCAGTGAGTTTAGCTAAAGGACCGAAAGACAACGGACGTAGCTGCAAGCTCCCGGACGCAACAACGCGCTCTACACTTCCGCAAATCTTAGGTAAAATACCCGAATCATTTTTCTTTTTTCCGATTCTACGAAATCGCATATTTTGTAACTGTCATTGTGATTTGATATTTGATAAAAACATGATTATTTCAATTTTTTGGTGTTTTCACTTCTTTTACTATTCGAATAATCCTCAATAGCTATAAACCTAGTTTAACTCATGGGATTCGTTAGTTCTAATGTGTACGTAACCGAATTTAACGCTGGAGTTGTAATCAGCGACCTTAAAAATCTATGTATTCTAATTTCGAAAAAAACTATTAAGGCAAAGAATGTTTCACGCAAAGAGTTAACTTGACATATCATATTCAGACGTGTGTTCATACGCACATATACTCCCACACACATGTACATAAACATGCGCACTCACGTGCAACTTGAAAAAACTCCACAGAATAAAATTAAACCTGAAATGGATCTTTCTCTAAAATTCGATTCGAAAAGGATATTTCTATATCGGTCGATTCAGAATAGCTCTTTCTTTACAGTTCATTTTGAAAAAGATTTCTTAACGCTTTTTTGAAAT
Source organism: Aphelinus atriplicis (assembly GCA_020882685.1). Taxonomy (NCBI): domain Eukaryota; kingdom Metazoa; phylum Arthropoda; class Insecta; order Hymenoptera; family Aphelinidae; genus Aphelinus; species Aphelinus atriplicis. Next base: position 59,511,325 of record CM037075.1, on the reverse strand, counting down.
AATAGATCCTTCCTTTCTCCAGGCAACGATACAATGAATACAGATTTCAATAAAGGATGATAATTCAAGATTCATCTCCAGACATCTTTATTTGTTCTATGCGGCTCTGTATTGTTATGTTACTGTATATTTATGATTTCACCTTGGCTTATGAATCAGATCATATGTAATATCAGCAGTAGAATGTTAACATTAGTACTAATATCATCGGCACATTTAATGACGAACAAACACCTGATGAACTCATTAGTCTCGAATATTTACAATGTCGAAACAGCATATATAGCAACAGAGGACCGCGAGGGCGCAGACGCACTGCAAATGTGAAGGCGGTACGATCGCAGGCAAGATGGCCGACACGCACTTACTCATTCACACATTCCTTATGCATGCCGAGCCCGAATTTGGAGCGGCGACGACGGTGAGCCCCTTCGTTGGTGACGTTTCGAGTGACTTTGCGATGACCGGCGTGCAAACAGAAAAGCTGACCAGGCTAATAATAATCGTGACTACAGAAAGGAACACCAACGGCCGAAAGCCGTTAGAATGGATGAATGAAAGCACGTGGGTTAGAGGTGAATTGTGAAAAGCGATCATAGATTTAATTAGATCTGCACTCGGGTCGCGTACGTGTGCCGGCAGATTCCGAGCAACGAAACCCTCTCGTAAAGAGAATCCTTCGTAACGGAAGAGATACCACGTCATAAGTATTAAATCTAAGAGATCATCATCATCTATCCAGATCAGTGTTACAACCCGAATATAGAGGCTTATTCGAATGTGAAACCTGTGTGAGGCTTCATTTTATATAGGGTTGAGACAATTTGAAAGAGATCCAAGTTACGGGGGGTCTTATGGGCTCTCAAGAATCAAGCGGAAGCTTACTGATGAGAATAATATATTAATTGGACTCTAAACTTACCCAAGATTGCTGATATTCTGCCGATCAAATCGTAAGTTTCAGCAAGAACTTGATGATATTTGTAAAAAATAAGTTTTCTCAAATCAAGACTTTTTTTTGCATTTTCCAAGGCTCTATTGAAGACTCCTGATTGGACATAAATTTCAGCATCTTTGTAGAGTTTTGCAGCTGTTTCTGATCGATCAATTAGATTTTTGTCAACGACAAATCCGATTTTACAATCGAGGCATGTCATTGCTAAGTTGTTATCGAGTATGACAGGTCCTCTGCATTTGTTACAGTTGAATGAACGAAATATGTCCTTAAAAAGAGATTTATATTAAGTAATGAGTGAGAAATGTTTTAGCGAATATAGTCTTTTCAAAGATGTGGTGATCTATATTGTCGAGAACATCCTCTATTGTTCAAATATTGGACGAATATTAAAACTTTGAGGGCCCGTCTGGTGTGAAATGAAGAGAAAAAATTACAAACTCAACAACATGATTATTTTTTGCAACGTTTGGTCAGCAAGGTTTACTATCCTTATCAGGCAGTTTTGAATAGTCTTACTGGAATTTGACAATTGCAGTAGAAGCTATTGCTAGTATGGAAACAGATGAAACGGATCGGAAGGAAATTGCTTGCGTTTTCATGGGCCGTATGGAGACTTACGGAATAATCGATACGTGGGCGTTGAAACTGGAAAAATGAGTATGCGTTTTTGCTTTCTCAAAAAGAAAGCTTTGTAATGGGGTAAAAATCGACCCACAGAATCTGACTTCGGGACCTCGATTTTTGTGATCTACGGGTCGAAAAACATGGAAATCCAAAAATGTCTGTACGTACGTACGTGTGTGACCACTTTTTGTTTTGGCATGCGATAACTCTCGAAGGAAAGGTCCAATTGTCTTGGAATTTTGCACACAGGTCGGTCTCCGTAAAATGTGTATAAAGTTTGATCCTCAGAAACATCCGTTGTTTCTTTCTCTAGCAACCGTTGCTAGAGTGTTTTTGATAAATTCCCATATAGTTCATTATAAATGCTCATTTGGGCTCGTATATTCATGGGAATCTATAAGAATCACAGAGATATCTCCCGTAGAAACTATTGCCGATGTCTCTAGCAAACGTTAACGAAATAATACATTGCACGTCCTCACACACTGTCACGAGTATTGAGATACACAATTTCATACATCTCATCATTCGAAATCCCACAAAGCATGAAATATTTCTGAAATATTTCAGAAATATTTGTAAGAAAGATTTGAAATATTTCAGAAATCTTTCACTGAAATATTTCTGAAATATTTATATGTCCGCGAAAAGGCTGCAAAAAAATATTTCAATTAAAGATTTTTGAAATATTTTTGCAGTATAGTTTGGAATATTTCAATGAAAGGTTTCTGATATATTTTTAAAATATTTCAATGACCATTCATCGGGAATCAAAGAATCTTTCATGAAAGATTTCTGAAATATTTCCGCAATATAGTTTGGAATATTTCATTGAAAAATTCCTAAAATATTTTTGGAATATTTTAATAACAGTTCATTGAGAACCGACGAATCTTTCATGAAAGATTTCTGGAATATTTCAGCCATATAGTTTGAAATATTTCATTGAAAGATTCCTGAAATATTTTCGAAATATTTCAATCACCATTTATCGAGAACCAAAGAATCTTTCATGGAGGATTTTTTAAATATTTCAGCAATATAGTTTGAAATATTTCATTGAAAGATTTCTGAAAGGTTTTTGAAATGTTCCAAGTGCCATTCATCAAGCCCCGAGGGATCTTTCATGGAAGATTTATGAAATATTTCACCAATATTATCACCTTATTATTATTATTCATCTGGACATTATTTCGCTCGCAATTACAACGCAATCTATACATATACATATATTTATACATCTATCGTTCGCACTCGCGTTAGGAGACCATATACTTAATCGGCCTTATATACAAACCGTTCCATTTTCCCGTCACTTGCGAGGAAGTAACGTGAACCCTGGCGGCTAATAGGAGAACTTACTCGGAGACGTTGTTCAATTTTGGATGACAAATCATGACCAATTTGGAAAGAAAATTACGTCCATTTCTTCTTTTTTTTAATACCAAGTCAAATGTTAATTAAAAGATATATTTTGTCGAATCAATTATAATCGCTTCAGATATGAGCAATTCCACGGAACTTTAGGATTTTGGATGAAGAAAAATCAAAGAATTAATTTTGAAGGCACACCACTGAAACTTGTTCTATAACATCCTAAATAACCATGACAGTATAAAAAATATAGGGACCCTCATTTTATCCAACAATGTTTTAAGGAAAAGTGAAAAAAAAACTATTTATATGGAGAAAAAAATGTAGCCAGTTCAAATTGTAGCTCTTGACCTCCTTTTTCGACCCATCATACCGAATATTCTTCAAATCATCATTTTCCAAGTTGTATATTACTTTAAAATCTTTCGTATGACGACTATGCATAATTTTTTATGACATAGATTACGCCCCCGCGTCTATTTTTTGGACTTTTCACCTCAGATTATGAAAATGCTCAATCTCCTCTATAAATCTGCAAGATCAAATTTTGAATAGATAACCCATTTATATTATTTTTTCAACGTTTTTCTGGAATCAAACGTCAAATAATTGTTTTTATGGTCACTACGCCCCCCGCAATATCAATTTTTCCAACGCACAACCAGTTCAAATTGTAGCTCTTGACCTCCTCTTTCGACCCACCATACCGAATATTCTTCAAATCATCATTTTCCAAGTTGTTTATAACTTCAAAATCTTTCGTACCATGCATAGAATAATTTCGCATTTCTTAAAAATTTTCTTAAGCCTTTCTCTCGCTGCAGAATGTGAATTCTGTCTCAATCATCGGGATATATATCTTAAAAGGGATGGAGAGAAAAGAGCCATCGGTTTGAAGAATGTGCCGAACGTACCAGCAATGTGCCGATAAAAAATGTGAATTTTCCCAATGAGGGGCCCATGCGACTACCTAACTTTACATCAGTATAACTTTTTTATCAATTGCGGCACACTCATTTAAACAAAGGCATATGGTTCGCCATCAAAAAATGTACGATATACAGTATGTTAACTTCATGTGATCGAAAAAAGCTTTTTTCTACAGAGGCAAAAGCGAAACATTTTCATTTTTCTTGAAAAGTAGTTGCAGGTATATATTGATTTATTAAGCCAGTTTCGATTAGGGCACACTTTTGAAACAGCTTCTACTATATTCTCCGATCATCACACTTTACAAAAAAATTTTTTTCGAGTATTTTTTTGGAAAATGCTTGCATACAGATCCCTAATAACTCAGAAAAATTGGGTTGGTAGCAACGAAAATCAATGAAAATGCTGGATATTATGATATTTTACGGGCAGTAAATGATTTTTTATAATAATTATGAACATATGATCTTATATTTAATGATTTTTAGTATACAGTCCTATTTCGCAAACTTCATAAAAATCATCGAATAGCCATCAAACACAACAGAAACATGGAATCCTAAGGTTTCGTGGAATGGCTCATATACATTAACTTACAGTGAAATCTTTTGGAAATCTTTCAGAAATATTTCAAGGAATGTTTCGCTGAAATATTTCTGAAAGATTTTCCTGTCAGTCATTAAATTCAAAGACTACGGTGTAATATTTCAGAAATATTGAAATGGAACATTCCTTGAAATATTTCTGAAAGATTTCTGGTAGATTTTTTGTAACATTATTGAAAGGCAAAGGCTGCAGTAAAATCTTCCACGAATCTTTCAGAACTATTTCAAGAAATGTTTCATTGAAATACTTTTTAAATATTACACCGCAGCCTTTGACTCTCAATAATCTGATAGGAAAATCTTTCAGAAATATTTCAGTGAAACATTTGTTGAAATATTCCTGAGATATTCCTGAAATATTGGATCGCAGCCTTTGACTTCCAATAATCTGCCAAAAAAATCTTCCAGAAATCTTTCAGAAATATTTCAAGAAATGTTTCATTGAAATATTTTTGAAATATTACACCTTAGCCTTTGACTTTCAATAATCTGATAGGAAAATCTTCCAGAAATATTTCAGTGAAACATTTGTTGAAATATTTCTGAAATATTCCATCGCAGCCTTTGCCTTTCAATAATCTTACAAAAAAATCTTCCAGAAATCTTTCAGAAATATTTCAAGAAATGTTTCATTGAAATATTTTTGAAATATTACACCTTAGCCTTTGACTTTCAATAATCTGATAGGAAAATCTTCCAGAAATATTTCAGTGAAATATTTGTTGAAATATTTCTGAAATATTCCATCGCAGCCTTTGCCTTTCAATAATCTTACAAAAAAATCTTCCAGAAATCTTTCAGAAATATTTCAAGAAATGTTTCAATGAAATATTTTTGAAATATTACATCGCAGCCTTTGACTTTCAATAATCTGACAGGAAAATCTTTCAGAAATATTTCAGTAAAATTTATCACTAATATAACTCTGTCTGTAAGATCTCAATAGTTGAGGTTGATGTAGACAACTTTTTCCAAAGTGGATTATGTTCCTGAAATCAATTCCTATCTCCGGAACCTTAGCCACTTAGATCCAACCAATTCTAACTCCCTTAGCGTGGATGCTCATTGGATACAATCATTAAAAAATCAGAAAATATCAATATTACTAGTTCGGTCACTCCTTTAAGAGATCAGAATTGGTTGGATCGAGGTGGCGGAGGTTCCGAAGATAGGTTTATGCAGGTTTTCTAAAGGATCCTTTTCTGTTTCACCAGTTACATGAATATTATCAATATACGCTATAGTACCATCGACTTCTCTGAGACACTCATCTATTTTTTTCTGCACACCCGCAGGTGCAGGTGATACCCCTTCAGGTACCTTTGTGTACCTGAATAACCCCTTGTGAGTTACAATTGTCAATAATTTTGAAGGTTCTGTCGTGTGCCACTCGGGGCTTCTCCAGGCGCCACGTTGCGAGAGCGTGCCGGCCAATGTCGCTTTATTGCCAAGTAGCGCGACCCAGGCTAGAGCACCTCGCCCAAATAAGGGCAACGTAGACGCAGCAAAGAGACCGACTCGACCCCGCCCTGCAAGGCGCAATGCCTATGGCTGCGCGATCGCGCTATACAATGGGGCCTTAAGTCACTCGGGCACAGCCCATTGCTGGACCCGTGAAAACGGCCTACGCAAGCGCACACAGCAGGGGGCCAGGGAACTGCAGAGGTTACGCCTGCGAGTGTAACCAGAGGGACGAAAGCCGTACCGCGCGTCCGCGAAATGCAGGCACCCGAACGGCCATCAACTGAGCAAAGAGTAGCACGTATGGTTTATGCATCCTCTCTTTTTAAGCAGGCGATCGTAAAACGCAGCCATGTGAAAAAGTCAGCGCATCACGGTATAGGCCGACATTCGCCCCGCAAAAGTTATGCGTCCGGTACACCACCCGGGGACACTCTACGAAGAAAAATCCACGTATGAGGGCAGCGATAAAGCATGCATCGCGCACATCGAGCAAAGAGAGCAGCTGCCCGATCCTTAGAAAACGAATAAAAAAAGGAGGGGAGCAGCTAACGAAGGCCCAAAAATCACGAATGCCGCTGCCCGATTTTACAGAAACCATAGAGATCGACCTAATGGATTGGAATAAGCCAAAATTATTGCAGCTGATTTCCGGCCCACAGCCACCCTCCGCTAACCCTCAATCGAGACGCAGGCGGACTCGCTCTATAAAAACCGGGGGGTGCAGCAGGAGGATCACCATTCGCCCCCGAACCTTTGCCGGTCGCACTTCTAAACTTTGATTCCGCGTTGCTCTGTCCGTCGGTACTTTCTAAGTTTAAATTGTAACTAAACTGTATTAGAGATCTAAGTTGCTGTATAAAGAATTTCATAGTTTAAAATAATTCGTCCGCTTGTTCTTTGAGTTTACCTTCTTACACTGTACTAAAGGATAATTATTATCGTTCATTTAATCGAGCCAATTCGATCTTGCAAGTCACAAAAGAAAGCGCAAACGCGCAGTAACGTAGAGTCACGAAAGAACACTCAAATTCGCCGCGCTTCGCAAGAAGAGCCTGACCGCCTGCTGTGACGAGGGACACCGACCGTAAGCTGACAACAGCCGCCCAGCCCAAGCAGCCACCAGCCACCAGCCACCAGCCTCGCCTGCAAAGTGAGTACCCTTCCCATTGTCCCCGCCGCTATTATAAGCTCTGCTAGTCCTTTGCACTGCTCCGCTCTCTTGCACTTGTTTTCCGACCGAAAAGTCATCGCCCCATCCTGGCTCACGCCAAATCGGGAAACGCGCTCGATATTTGAACCCGGTAGAATTCTATTCAAAACTAACCGCTACTCCGCGCGTCGGACGTAACAGTTCTTCATCTACAGGAAATTGCATATCTGCATGTCTACAGTCCAATTTAGAAAAAAAATTACCACCTTGTAGTCTTGCAAAAATATCGTCTATAGTATGTAGAGGATATTTATCAATTAAACGTATGGATTTACCGTTATTTCAAAATCGCCGCAAATGCGTATTTTTCCGTTATCTTTAAATACTGAAAAAATCGGCGTGGCCCATTTGCTCACATCCACTGGCTTCAAATGCCCTAAGTTTACTAATCTATCAATCTCTTTTTCTACCAATGGTCTTAAGGCAAGCGCTACATTTCTGCAATTCAGCGCAATCGGTCTTGCATTTTCTTTCACACTCTTCGCTATATTAGCAATATTTAAGATATTACCGTTGTTTTCGCAATTTTCGCCAAAACTTAACGACCATAAATTAAACGCTGCTGACCATTGCCTTTCCATCAACGATGATCCAGTACCTGGTAGCACAAAACACTCCAATACACTTTTTCTATTCCGAAAGTGTACCGTTAAATTATTTAATTTACCTAGCGGTTGCAAAATACTGTTATCATACGTTTTCTATTTTCTCTCGGTTTTTATAATCTTAAATTTCCTCAAATTCTCATTATAACATTTTTCCGAAGTAACCGTAGCAAAGGTGCCGGTATCAATTCCCATTTTTACAATAACGCCATTTATACATACATTTACAAACATCGGATTACCTTCCATATCTTTATTATTCATTACCTGCTTACCAACAAATTCCTTTTTGTCATACCCTTCTATGTACAAAAATTTATTCTTGCTTCTGTCCAATTTTATTTGTCAACTTCTCATCGTCATCAGTTCGTCCACTGTTGCCTACTGTCCCTCAATCGTGCTGCATCAGCTGTACTTGTAGCTGCTCTCGATTTTCTTGTTTCTGGCTTTTGAAAACTTGCTTTGAGTGTCCTTTCCTGCCACACCCATTGCAAATATATTCTCTGAATCTGCACTCGATGCTTTTGTGATTTGACTTTCCGCAACAGTAACAAACAATTTCTTTTTGATTGTTGTTTTGGAAATTTGTTCTATAGTCAGCAGGTCCCGGACGCCGTGCGCCTTGCTCTGGCTGCCTCTCCGGTTTCACTGTGCTTCTTTTCTTCGAATCTGGACGCTGATATGTATTTTTTAGTGCAAAAACTTCTGTTTTTGACTCTTTACTCTGTTGTATATTTTGCATACCCAATGCATTTCTTTCTGCATTTTCTTGAGATACTGCTTCTTTGTAAGCATCTTCGAAAGTCAAGTCCCCTTTTTTGAATAATGCAACGCTAGTGTCATGGCTCCTTAGACCACAAACAAATTGATCTCGCAACGCTGTATTCAAATTTCCTTCAAAGTCGTAGCTTAGTGCTAACTTTTTTAATCTTGCTGAAAAATTAGCCACTGACTCAGACGCTTCTTGTCTAGTCATATTGAAATTGCATCTCTCCATCACGACTGATGGTTTTGAGCTTAGATGTTCACTCATAATTTTCATGATATCCTTGTACGTCTTTTTACTATTTTTTCCTGGCGTTACAAGTTGCTTTGCTAATTTAAATGCTTCTGTGTCTACTTGCATCAGCAAATAAGCTTTCTTCTTTTCCTCTTTGATTTCCTTTACCTCAAGAAACATTTCCATTTGTTCGATGAATATGTCCCAATCATCCTTATGCAGCGAAAATTCAATACGCAAACTCATTTCACCATCTACATCAATTTCTTCACTGTTGACGTCAACAAAATTTTTCGCTCTTTCGAATACGTTTTTTTCTTCGTCAACGCTTTTGCTGAAATTTTGTTCCACAGTTGACACATCTTTACTTGCCACTTGTAATTTCTTAGCAATTTTTCTCAAATCATCCGTTGTCAAGAGTTCTAATATACCCTCTTGTCCGTACTTACTCAATGTTCAATCGATCTATCTTTTGGTAATTTTCTAACTTCAGTTAAAATATTCCCTCTGGTGCATATGGTTCTTAACCCATTAGCGCCTGAACGGACACTTTTCGATGACAGAGACTCACTTTACGATGCATTTGATCGGAAAAAATCTAGAACCACTGTTTCCAATGGTTCAGAGGTGCTCTTTCGAATGGTGGTGATAAGAGAATCAAAAAATGAGTTTTTCTATAGAAAAATAGCAATTTAAAAAAAGCCGAAATTTTGTGATAAAATGTTTTTTCTGGAGAATTTTTTTCTGCCTTTGGATTTGTTCACATACTTAAAACTAGTGAATATCGCGTCCATGGGTCCATAACTAAAAGTTTTTATCCGTACATAATCGAAAAAATTTTTTTATAAAGACAAAATGGCGACCGGCAGAAAAAATCGCATTTTCAAACCTCAGCATTTTTTTTCTCGAAAGATCTTTTCCTCAATCTTTTACTCAAAAACTATGAGTTTGACAGAAATTTCTCTAAGGACAAAAAAGTCTTAGTATTAGTCAAAGAAGACTATCAAATTTTTTCAGACGTTTCAAACGATTCTTCAAAAAATTTCAGTTTTCAAATTTTGATGGAAAATGAAAAATTCCCTATTTCGGGTCTCAAAAAATTTGAGCGTATTCATTGACTGATTCTAAGACTTTTTTATATCTAAAATTTTTTCCTGCAAGTCCATAGTTTTCGAGAAAAAAATTGCTTAAGTTTGAAACTACGATTTTTTCTGCCGGTCGCCAATGTATGGTTGTTTTTATAAAAAAATTTTTTCGATTATGTACGGATAATAACTTTCCATTATGGACCCATGGACGCGATATTCACTAGTTTTAAGTATGTGAAAAAATCCAAAGGCAGGAAAAAATTCCTAAAAAAAAAATTTCATCACAAAAATTCAGCTTTTTTTTAAATTGCTATTTTTCTATAAAAAACTCATTTTTTGATTTTCTTGGATTTCTAACCACCGCCATTCAAAAGAGCACCTTTTAAACCATAGGAAACAGTCGATCCAGATTTTTTTCCGATCAAATGCATCGTACAGCGAGTCTCTGAACTTTGGCATCGAAAAGTGTCCGTTCAGGCGCTAATGGGTTAATTCGTCTACGGACAGTAAATCTAGTATGCTTTCAAATGTAAAATTATCTATGAACTCAATTAATTCTCTTTTGGATACTGAGAATACCCACGTAGAATTTCCACCTTGAATACCTCTTTTCCATTACCCATACGTAATATATGTAGACTGCACCTTTCTGCAACTACCTATGCACCTTAATCAAATCAACAATTTTGAGTTGCGCACCTTACATATCAGCTACACCTTTCTGCAGCTGGACACGATAACTTGACACGTCTGCACCTTCCTGCAGCTCCATTGAGTCACTTTTTCACTATTTTTCCGAACATCCTCGTCGCCATTGTAATGTCTTGATCGTAGGTAAGGTGTATTTCAATAATCCATCTCAATATAATTATAGGACAATTGATTTATTAGAGTCGTACATTACTACACTTTGGAAGGGTTCAGTATTAAATTCATAATAATTTAAAATCGAATAAAATACTCCATAATCGAAATTATCTTTCTCATAGTACAAGTAACGATTTTCACTAGAATCTCAAATCCCAATGATAACTACATGAATGAAACTTTTTACATTACAATTCTCAACGTTTGAATGTTACAATTCTACATCATGATATTATTTCTATTCTTCAATTGAAATGTATTTATTTTGTTTCACTTCTTCTTTCCATTTTTTTCAGTCAATGGAATTCACAAATGCATACTTGCCACGGACCCGTTGTTTCACAGTTTCCGATGAAAGTCATCTTCGGTACGATTCTTTCATGCGAATTCAGTTCATTCCAAAGAACTAGCTCCTGTTTGTAATATAGAGAATGCTGATCAAACACGGAAAGAAAAGGATGAAAATTTTGATGCTCAATGCTTCTTGAATCTATATTTCTGCAAGTAACAAAGGCATCTAGAACGCATTCGAGTAACAATATTATTTTTTTCAAAAATTTTCAAAACAGTATATTCTAGCTATGAACACCTGATTCGCAATGAAGTCATCCCTATGATTCGCAAGAACCTTCACCGAGAGATCGATATTCTTCAGATATTATTTTGATATACAGCCTCGTGAAAACACAATGAGTTTTATCGAAAGTTGAGTCAAGAGTAATTTGAGCGAGAAAACTTATCTGGATTTTTTAGATATTGTAAGTTTACATATACAAAATAGCATTTTCAGGATAGAGGGTTAACTTTTATTGGTATGTAAAGTTGAAATAAAATACAAATACACTGCCCATCGAGAAACTGTGAAACAACGGGCCCGTGGCAAGAATGTTGCCATTTGTTAATTCCATTGACTGAAAAAAAATGGAAAGAAGAAGTGAAACAAAATAAATACATTTCAATTGAAGAATGAAAATGATATCATGATTTAGAATTGTGACATTCAAACGTTAAGAATTGTAATGTGAAAAGTTTCATTCATGTAGTTATCATTGGGATTTGAGATTCTAGTGAAAATCGTTACTTGTACTATGAGAAAGATAATTTCGATAATGGAGTATTTTATTCGATTTCAAATTATTATGAATTCAATACTGAACCTTTCCAAAGTGGTACATACTAGTTTTTTAACCGCTTGACATAGAATTGTGATTTTAGTACTTTCTATCTCAACATTGGTAGATGTATTTGAAATGTATGTAACTACCCGACATAGATTTTGGATTTCAGTACATTTTATCCGAACATGAGTGAATTGATATGGAGTGTATTGACATTTGATAACAGATCGTGCAACAATTGCTTGAGGGTGTACTTTGAAAAAATACTATTTCTAAATAGGCTATCTCATGTCATCATTGATCATTGATGATTATTCTCATGTCATCATTGAAATAATATACTGGAACATATAACGATCGTGTGTTGGTAAAGATGTCTATTGAAGTGATACATCTGTATTTTCAAAAATATATTAGATTTGAATCATATTATTATTATTATACATGCATTTGGATGGACTGAGATTAAATAGTAATTTCCAAAGTTCTACTCACGTAACAAAATTTAGACGCATAAGAATTTATTCAACAACGAACTATAGGGATAGGGAACATACTTGTCGTCCACGTATACCTTTTTCAAAGGTCCATTTTTTACTATGACGAAGAAAAATTGCTCGAGGTGTACTATATTTGATTTCAACCATTTATAATTTTTCTACTAAACTTCTACAAAATTATATGAGTTGAGTACTTGACATGGATTTGTGATTTCAGTACTTTCTTACCTTAATATTAGCAAATTGATATTCAGGTTATTAGTTCGAAATCCGTAACAGAGAAACATGAGGTAGATATATTTCACTATTTCTTCTCTTCTGAAAGCAATCCCTACTGGGATATAATTTATTCTTTTTACATAAAAAAATTTAGTCGCATAATAATTTATTCAACAACGAACTATGCGATACGGAACATACTTGTCGTCAAAGTATACCTCTTTCAAAGGTAAATGTTTTTAGGGCTATCACACTAGTTGATGCTAGATTTTGCTACTTTCTCGAGTCATCGTTTATGAAATGAACTGGAATATATGAAAAGGCCATGAAAGTTCTACATCTATATATTTACAAAAAATAGCATATTAGTTCGAAATCCGTAACAGAGAAACATGAACCAAAGAAAAAGAGTCATATTATCACTTTCACACGTACATTTGATAGATTTTACTTAACATATAATCGATTGGGAGTGTAATTTGCGAAAATATTTGTTTGGTGGTAGGATAATCACACCAGTTAAATACTTGGCATCAGATTCTAGATTTCCTTACTTTCTTGGGTCATAATTGACAAAATCAACTGGAATATATAACGATAATGTATTGGTAAACATGTCTATTGAAGTGACATATCCAAATGATATATTCGATTTGAATCATATTATTCTCTTACATACACTTGAATAGACTAAGATCAAACAGACATTTTCGAATTTCTTTTTTTATAAAGAAATTTTGTCGCATAAGAATTTATTCAACAACGAACTATGGGATACGGAACCTACTTGTCGTCAACGTATACCTTTTTCAAAGGTAAATATTTTTCTATGAGAAATAAAAATGCAAATGGTGTATTTTATTTCATTTCCACCATTTATATAATTTTTGAGCTCAACCTCTTCAAAATTATATTAGTACTTGACATAAATTTGTGATTCGAGTTATTTCCCATATTAACATTAGTAACTACAAGAATTAAGTGTAATTTGAGGAATATTCATTCTATTATTGGATAACCATACTAGTTGAATAATGCTAGATATTGCTGTATATTAAATAAATCATTTTGGAATCCGTAGCAAAGAAACATGAAGTAGAAAGAAGGCTTCATATTCTGTAATTATTATTTTAAATGTATTCAAACAGAAAAAGAACTAAAAGACATAAATTTACCCAACAACGAACCACAGGATAAGGAATATACTTGTCGTTAAGTATATCTTTTCCAAAGGTGAACTTTTACTATGAAAAATAGAATTGCTTATGCTATCTGATGTACTGGCATAATTTTCTGACCATATTAACCCATTAAGGCCCATGGCCAGACCAGCGGAGATATCATAAAATTAATTATTGGATCACGTGCTTTTTTTAAAAAAATTACCCGTGTTTTTTCTTTTTCCATTTCCATTGTTTAAACAATAATTATTTGAACTAATTGCACCCAAAGTCGTGAATTCGAGTAAGTAATGGTGTCAATCGATTCTACATGAAATACCAAGAAAAAAACGTGAAATACATTTTTTTGATTTGAGGCTTATTTTTCTGGCAATCGCGTTATAAACAATTGGAATTCAGTAAAACCGAGAAAAAGTGGCTTCGGCCCATGCCTACACTATCACCATGGGATGAAAACTGATTACGGGATCGTGTGCTTTTTTGAAAAATATTACTATACTTGATATGACTTTATATGAAATTAATCAGTTTGAAATCCGTAACAGAGAAACATGAAGCAGAAAGAAGGCTTCATATTCTGTAATTATTATCTTAGATGCATTGAAATAGAAAAAGATTGAATAGACATCTTGCCATTTTTACCCACTTGAACAAATTTAGTCGCTCAAGCATTTATTCAACAACGAACCACAGAATACGGAACATACTAGTCTTCAAGGTGGGCCTTTTTCAAAGGTAAATTTTTAATCATGAAAAAAAAATCTGCTTATTCCATCTTATTCAAACCATTTATATAATTTTGGTACTATACCTCTAAAAAAATATATGAGTTAAATACTTGACTTGAATTTGTGATTTGAGTACTTTCCCATCTTAATAAATTGTTCTGGATTAAAATTTAAACAGCTACGAGAATTAAGTGTACATTTGAAAGTATTCATTCTGCAGTAGGATTATCATACCAATTAGATACTTGTCGTTTAATACTTTCTCGTATCACCATTGACAAAATCCATCTGGAATGTATAACTAGATTTGATATAGCTTTACATGCAATTTATTATACTAAATGCAACTAAAACGAAACGATATTGCTTTGATAATATATTACAGATGGAAGAGTAGCGAACCTTTCGAAAGAAAGGTACAACTAGTTTACGAGTAAAGAATGGTTTTATGGAAGGTATATTTTGGACTGAATTACAATTGTAAAATTTAGCGATATTTTGAAATTGGCTCACTTGACAAATAGATTGCGCGAGAACTATCAGAGATATCGTGATGAAATTTTTGTATTTTCATTACTGTGAAGGTACTCTGGATCACAATCCCATTCCGTAGGTATGATTTGGAAACTTGAAAAAAAATCTCAAAAAATGGCTTGCTTTTTGGTGTCATTTTTCCCTTTCCACCTATTTTGCAACAACAATATTCGAGATTAATGTTTCGAAATACTTAATCCTTATGCAAAATTTCATAACGAAACTTTTTTTCTAAATCATTCTCCGGAGACAATCTAAAAGGTGAAAAGTCCGAGATAGCAAGTTTCTGAAATAGATGAGTTTTGGACTAACATGTTTCCAAGACCCAACATTACTTTCTGCCCATGTTATGTTCATTGGCAGACTGATTCTGACATACGACTTGAGACGATGTCTTGATGTACTTTTGTTTGCCGGCCGACATTACTTTTGGATCACGGCATATAAAGTTCAAAAAAATGTGCTCCAGTATGGAAGGACCAAATAGGAGACTGAGATGAACCGCGAATGGGCTAATTGCATATTTTCAAGCTCCCTCATATGTAGACGGTAGAGCGCCAACTCTCTTGCGAGAGAGCGCCGCACTATATCTTATACGCGTGCGACTCAGCGCTTCGTCATCTACAGGCGCGCCATCGTACTTGGTTAGTTACTCGAAAATAAGCTTATACTCGTCAATTGTATAAAGCTCATTGAAAATTGAATCAAATCTCACTGTAATTGCATTGAAAAAACTCCAGAATGTTATTATGATCATTCATATATTCATATATAAGGTAGGTGTACCCAATATGCGCCACCCTTCGTATTTCATATATATGTGGGATTTGAGGTGGGTGGCTTCCACAAGCCACTTGACTGGGGTGATTGAGCTAAGTCTGTAATCAGTTTAGAAACGTTTATTCAAGGTTTACAGCTCTCGCCTGTTTCACAGGCTGACCGCTCGCTCGGTGGGCTCGAGCGAAACTGCCGCTACACGCTGCCTTCGCTGGCTCGGAAGCCTCGACCGCTTGTCACGCATGCGCCGCGAGGGGCAGGAGTGTGCCCCTACAGTACTCCCCCCCAAAAGGGTTACGCAGGGAAACTTAAAAAAATTCCCTTGTACAGTTTACATGGGTAACGCTTTGAACAAATACAGCTCGCTTGCTGTTACATGATGAATACTAGGAGTGCAGTTCGCATACTGCTTACAAAATACTTGGCGAGAATGAAAAATATCAATTCATTGTCTATACGGCAATGATTAATCATTCATCAACGAATTTGCAAGAAGACGCGTTCTGCCATTCTAGTGTCGAGTTCGGTACGCAAAAGTAAATAGTTGCTTTTCTTTATCTTGCGAGACGCGCAAGTTGTTTTAAAAAGTCATTGGTATTTAAATTATACTGAAATGCTAGGTGCTTAAGGCACGTTAAGTTTGAAAAATTTACCCCGCTGGGCAAGTCTATACCTCGTAAATTCAAGGTGTGTAAATTTTGCGCTGCTGAGATCATATTAATTAGAAATGCACGGGTAACGTTGTAATTTTCGAGACTCAGTGTCTTTAACAATCTAGTGGGATTTATAATTTGCCGAATATGATGCAACTGTCCAAAATTACATTCTTCGGAAAAATCTATTTGACAAGTTTTGAGTATATTTACACCAGAAAAAATTGCATTAAATATTTCTAACAGTGAAATGTCTGGAATATCAATATTTGCACAATCTTTGGGAGTTAGGCTCTCCAAATACAAGTTATCTTTAAGAAAATCTACCAATTTAGTTATGTCTAGTTTTTTACAGTTTATCAGTTCTAATTGCGTTAGTTTCTGAAACTCTACAAGTTTTAAACAATTCAATCTAATATTTTGACAGTTAGTTGCTGAAAAGGCACTGAGTCCACTGATACATAATTCCGACTCAATTTCACCTTCAAGTTCGCTTATTGACAATTCTTCTATATAAAAGTACTGTGACAATATCTTAAGTTTTAATCTCTAATTCGCAGTTATTTACATCAAGCGCTCGCAGGTGAGACTTTGTCGAAATCGATTGGTTTTTTCGCTGATTAAGCAATATACGCAAAAGTACAATGTGACGCAATCTTATTGTGGAATTCAGTTACATCGAAGTAAAAACAAACATCTTTGAATCTTGCATCAACATCGCATCCCTAAACTCTGATCCATATCTCGGTAATCCAATATTTAATTGTGTCTGAGTTCTTTTTTGATACAGTTACATGATTATCTAAAATTGCTTTCGTCATTGGCGGCAAAATGTAACGAGGCATAAATCTTTCTGGTGGAATTGGAATTTCCACAAACGGTTTGATTTTCATGCGGTAATCTACACCATTGATAGAACAAAACAACTCTTTTTTACAGGCGAGAATTTGAATGAGCGCAGAGGATTCGATATCCAACGTGTTAATGTTAGCAGAGGTAGCATTCGCAGTATGACTGATGGCAGTCAAAGTATACTTGACGAAATACTTGTCTAAAGCCGCTTGAATTTGAGCCCGAGTGCCTCTTCTAGGCATGTGATCCATATATAACTTTAGAATCGGTTGCTCGTATTCGTCAATTACTTGCGGTACTTTAATTGCTATTGCCACCTCGGGCTGACTAAACGCAAATTTGGTTTGACGAAGAATTGCATTCTCGCGCTTTTCTATTTGTACTTCCACCCATTGTCGAAAATCCTGCAAATGACATTCTGCCATGAAGGCTGAGTGCCTTTGCTGATGCGGAAGAGTGTTTTTAAAAGTATTTAGCAACGCCATGTCGATTTGCTCCATATCCTACAAGAGAGAGAAGCTTGTTACGGTAAAATCACAGTAATTTCTATTTCAAAATATCTCATAATAGGTACGCATTATTACATAATTCACATTACATGATTTGTTCAAAAACTTATAAACTAGACTAGTCTTGGTGTTAATTGCGTGCTTAGTTTCTACGTAGAATATTTGGTATATGTTTTTTACGTTTTTGTACTACTTTATGTACTACTTGATTGTTTGAGGTGCTTGGCACGTCTGCCAGAGGCGCACTCAACTGCTCGTTTGCATCATTAATACTGATGATTTCATCAACGTCATTTTGAACTGTAACTAATTCGTTTTCAGTCGGTTGCACATTCGTGCTGTCATTAAGTAAAGTTACAGGGCTTGTATCATCAGGGGCATGCACCATTGCCGTAGTGACAATTGTGTTTCGGTCAGTCGCATTGGTGTTTTGAGTAGGACTGTCGTTTTGAGTGCTGCCAGCAACGAAATTCGTAATTACATTATGTGGGGATTGCACATGCAAGGCTTGCGCTTGCTGTGACTGACTTTAATCGGATTGATTTTCAGGAGTCTCTTCTGGAGCTAGATAAAAGGCTGGTTTTAATCTCGCGATTGTAACTGTTTTATGAGTACCATTTATGTCTATTACGTAGTCTTTTTGATTTTGTAATCGCGCAATAACTTTATGTGGGCCAGTATAAGGTTAAGCTAACGGTGGTTTAATTGCTTTGTTTTCTAACCAAACATGCGTGCTATCTTGCAATTGCTTGAATACAAAGGAAGGGAAATTATTTTTGATATTGTGTTGGAATGGCATTGGTTTGAATCTTTTCATGTAATAACGGAATTTATTAAAGAACGCACTTTTATCAGGCTCCTCGTCCGTGTAAGTGCAGAACTGTCCAGGCAAACGAGAGGTTGTGCCATAGACCATTTCTGCAGGACTTACTCCAATGTCCGGTCGAACTCTTGTTCTTAAGCCTAGCAGGACAGTGGGAAGTACTCGAGTCCAGTCAGGACCGTCTGTATGACATTTTAGAGCTACTTTTAGGTCCCTATGGAATCTTTCAACTGTACCGTTTGTTTCCGGATGATAAGCAGTGGTACGATTTCTTTTACAACCCAAGAGATTTAGTAATTCTCCAAACACTCTGGATTCAAATTGTTGGCCCTGGTCCGAAGTTAGATAAAGAGGTGCACCAAAATCTCGGATCCAGTTGTCATAAAAGGCACGCGCGACAGTACGCGCGGTAGTATCCTGAATGGGAACTGCCATCGGCCAACGCGTGTATCTCTCAACCATTGTGAGAAGATATTTGTAACCGTCGCTCTCCGGAAGGGGACCGACGATGTCGATATGGACGTGTTCAAATCTACCGTCAAGTTTCTCAAATTGAGAAGGCACTAATTTGTTTCGTCGCGTGATTTTAGCTTGTTGACACTTGGTGCAATATCGACACCATTTCGTCGCTTGGGAGGAAGAACGTTCCATTTCAGAAACTTGCTATAAAAAGTTCCATTTCAGAAAAAATCTATAAAAAGTGCCATTTCGGAAAATTTCTATAAAAAGTGCCGTTTCAGGAGAAATTTTTTCCCTCGGAGTTTTTCTGACTTCGGGGATGATGTCGTATGCATGTGTCTGTGCCTAGGGGAAATTTCAACGGGGGTTCAGAATATATTACCGTTGAGTGTACATGTGTGTATGTGTGTGTACACGTCTGAAAATGACAACTTGATCCCACGTCGAGACGTGATACTCTGAAAGTAAACTATTTACATTACATATTTTCTTCATCGATGGATTCGGATGAAAATTAGTATCTATGCGTTTTTGAGGTCGCTGATTACGAATCCGACCTCAGATTTTAAAAATTCGAATTAGAGCCTCTAAGATCACCTAAAAAAAAGTTAAAAAGGTACTGGATTTTTATGAAAATTGGTATGCGTAAGTTTTTGAGTTTGCTGATCACGAATCTGAACTCAGATTTTGGAAATTCAAATTAGAGCCTCTAAGATCACCTGACAAAAACTTGGAAAAAAATGGAATTTTGTTGAAAATCAGTATACATGGGATTTCGAGGTCGCTGATTACGAATCCGGCATCAAATTTTAAAAATCAAAATTAGAGCCTCTAAGATCACCTGACGAAACTTTGAAAAGATACTGGATTTTGATGAAAATTAGTATATGCAAGTTTTTGAGGTCACTGATTATGAATCCGGCCTTAGATTTTAAAAATTCGAATTTCACCTCTAGGATTGCCTACCGAAAGTTTGAAAAGATACTGGATTTGAATAAAAATCGGTATCCATGGTTTTTTTTTGAGGTCACTGATTACGAATCCGGCCTCAGATTTTAAAAATTCGTATTGTCATATAGAGTTCAGAAGCTGATTCGCATGATCTACATAATAATAAGATGGATCCGTACATTTTTCTAGTCCACCTTCCTTGCTCTCGGAAACAATGATATGAGAATTTAGAGGTAGATTTAGTATGATGTATCGAAAGGTGGGGTCGAGGACTACACTTTCTGAGAAAAAAAAAATTTGAAAAATCTGAGTTGTGGTAGGCGTATAGAGAATTTAAAAAAATGTTTAACCAATGTTCCCGTATTATCTCCTTTAAAAACGTACAAAGGGTTGATTTTTCTAAATTTTGTTCGAGCATATCGTTAGAGGAGCTTGAACGCTCTCCTAATTCATGTTGAAAAATGTGGAAACATTGATGCGTGGGCGTATCCTCTGTCTACAAAAATTGTGTGGTGATAAAAAAAAAATTCGTCAATTTCCTCAATGATGCAAAACCAAAATTATACAATTTAAAGGTAGATTTAGTATGCCGGATCGAAAGGTGGGGTCGAGGACTACATTTTCATAGGAAGAAAATTTCAAAAATTCGATTTGTGGTGGGCGTATAGAGAATTTAAAAAAAGTTTTAACCGATGTTCCCGTACTATGCCCTTCAAAACCGTACAAGGGGTTGATTTTTCGAAGTTTTGTTCAAACCGATCGTTAGATGAGCTTGAGCGCTTTCATAATTCATGTTGAAAAATTTGAAAGCATTGATGCATGGGCGTAATCTCTGTTAACGAAAATGGTGTGGTGACAATCGAAAATTTTTTACCGATGTTCCTGTATTATCCTCTTTGAAAACGTACAAAGGGTTGATTCTTCAAAATTTTTTTCGAGCAGATCGTTAGAGGAGCTTGAACGCTTTTATGGTTAATGTTGGAAACTTTGAAAACATCGATGCGTGGGCGTATTCTTTGTGGAAGAAAATGGTGTGGTGACAATCAAGTATTTTCGTCAATTTTCTTATTCATGCTAAACCAAAATTATACAGTTTCGAGGTATCTTTGGTATTGCAGATCGGAAGGTGGGATCGAGGACTACATTTCCATAAGAAAAAAATTTTGAAAAATTCAAGTTATGGTGGGCGTATGGAGAATTTAAAAAATTGTTTACCGATGTCCGGATGGGACCCCCTTTTAAAAACGTACGAAGGATTGATTTTTTGAAAATATGTTCGAGCAGATCGATAGAGAAGCCGGGGCGCATCCTACATTCGAATCGACAAATTTGATAATATTCATGCGTGGGCGTATTTTCTGTGAACGAAAATGTTGGGGAGATAGAAAATTTTGGTTTTTAATTAAATTATTTATCGATGATACAATTAAAAATTTCAATGTTCATCCATATTTATAATAGCTAGAGCAAATGAAAGACACGAGCGAGCGATAGTGAGTGAGGGATTCTGACTAGTGAATAATAATTTTCACAACGTTTTACTACTTTAAGTTTAACAACCACCTGTTGCAGTTTGAAATGACGAGAATTTATTATAAATCTTCAAAAATTGGATAATATCGTTTCCGTAAGATGCGAATCAGCATCTGAATACCATATGACAAAGCCAGAAAAACATACGAATTCTACTGTATTGTACTGTTTTAACCATTGATTGACTCCCAAAAAACCCTCATATAATAATTTTCATCAAGACCCAGTGTATTTTCTCGAATGGTCTATATTGGATCTTGGAAATCTGAGGCCGGATTCGTAATCAGCGACCTTAAAAACCCATGGATTCCATTTTTTATTAAAATCCAGTATCTTACCAAATTTTCGGTAGGCAATATTAGAGGCTAAATCCGAATTTCTAGAATCTGAGGCCGGATTCGTAATCAGTGACCTCAGAAACCCACGTATACTAATTTTCATCAAAATCCAGTATCTTTTCAAATTTTGTCAGGTGATCTTAGAGGCTCTGATTTTAATTTTTAATATTTGATGCCGGATTCGTAATCAGCGACCTCGGAATCCCATGTATACTAATTTTCAACAAAATTCCATTTTTTTCCATATTTTTGTCAGGTGATCTTAGAGGCTAAATTCGAATTTTTAAAATCTAAGGCCGGATTCATAATCAGTGACCTCAAAAACTTGCGTATACTAATTTTCATCAAAATCCAGTATCTTTTCAAAGTTTTGTCAGGTGATTTTAGAGGCTCTAATTTTGATTTTTAAAATTTGATGCCGGATTCGTAATCAGTGACGTCGAAATCCCATGTATACTGATTTTCAACAAAATTCCATTTTTTTCCAAGTCCAGGTGATCTTAGAGGCTCCAATTTGAATTTCCAAAATTTGAGTTCAGATTCGTGATCAGCAAACTCAAAAACCCACGCATACCAATTTTCATCAAAATCCAATACCTTTTCAAGTTTTTTAGGTGATCTTAGAGGCTCTAATTCGAATTTTTAAAATCTGAGGTCGGATTCGTAATCAGCGACCTCAAAAACGCATAGATACTAATTTTCATCCGAATCCATCGATGAAGAAAATATGTAATGTAAATAGTTTACTTTCAGAGTATCACGTCTCGACGTGGGATCAAGTTGTCATTTTCAGACGTGTACATACACATACACACATGTACATACAGACACATGCATACGACATCATCCCCGAAGTCAGAAAAACTCCGAGGGAAAAAATTTCTCCTGAAACGGCACTTTTTATAGAAATTTTCCGAAATGGCACTTTTCATAGATTTTTTCTGAAATGGCACTTTTTATACTTGTAAATCTGAAACGGCACTGTTTATAGAAAGTTTCTGAAATTGAACTTTTTATAGCAAGTTTCTGAAATGGAACGTTTTTCCTCCCAAGCGACGATTTATGTATGTCTAGAGACATGTCTGGCCAGACGTACTGTTGTTGAATGAGACGAAGTGTAACTTTACCGCTGGGGTGAACCGCGTCATGGAACGTATGGAACAGGTCTTCCCTTAATATTTTCGGAATATATGGTCGCAAAAGACTCTCATGGGGGCAGAAAAACGGAGTGTGATCTTGACCCCAGGTCAATCGAGTGAGCTTTAAGGGATGAGCATGGTCAGCAATAATTTGCGTAAGTTGCTCGTCCTCTTGTTGCTGCTCTGAAAGCTGGCGTATGGTGAACCGCGTGGGTAATCTAAATGCATCAATACTCGCCGAGACACCGGATGAAAGCAGAATAGATTGTGAGGAAAAGGGTACTTTGCATGCATTTTCTATTGGAAAAGTTATTGCATCGAGACGAGACAATCCGTCGGCCGCTACATTGTCCTTGCCTGCGATGTGTAAAATCTTCGTATTGACTTGGGAAATGTACTGCAAATGTCGTACTCTGCGTGGTGACGACTTTTCCAGATTGCGCTGCATTGCATATTGCAATGGCTTGTGGTCGGTGTAAACGGTGAACTTACGCGCATCAAGGACGTCCGAAAAATAACGAATTGCCTCAAAGATAGCTAAAAGTTCCCGGTCATAGGTCGAGTGATTTTTCTGTGCATTATTGAATTTTTTAGAGAAGAAGGCTAGCGGTCTCCAGCCCGATTTTGATGACTGTTCTAGAGCCGTTCCCATCGCGGTGTCCGACGCATCTGTTACTAGTCGTAAATCTGCTTTTTCATCTGGGAAAGCTATTTGGGTTACCTTTATGAGGTTTAACTTACATCGTTCGAATGCATACTCGGCTTGTGGATTCCACGAGATTGGGGTTTTATCCTTCTTTATGGAATGTGATAAAAAGGCATGCAACGGAGCCTGAACTTCCGCAGCATGTGGCAAAAAAGATCTGTACTGATTTACTAAGCCCAAAAATCTACGCAATTGTTCGACATTTTCTGGTTTTTTCTCGTCTCTAATTGCTGAAGTTTTCTCTTCCATTGGACTGAACCCATGCTGATCAACAGAATAACCCAAAAAGGTTAATTTTTCTTTACCAAGAACTGATTTTTCTAAATTGAGACGCAAATGAAACTTTTCCAAACGATCAAAAACAATTTTGAGGTGCTCCAAGTGTTCCTCTTTGTTGTGCGAGGCGACAAATATGTCGTCTATATACGCAAAAACAAATCCTAAGTCTGACAGGGCTAAATTTAAGTATCTTTGAAAAGCTTGTGAGGTATTCTTGAGACCAAAGGTCATTACTAAATATTCAAACAATCCGAAAGGTGTTATAACAGCTGTTTTTTCAATGTCATCTGTAGACAGAGGGATTTGATGAAAGGCTCTACGTAAATCAAGTGCAGAAAAAATCTTTTTGCCATGTGCGAGGGTCTCGAAATCACGAACTCTGGGAATAGGGTAACGATCGGGTTTAGTTACAGCGTTCAGTGCTCTATAATCACCGCAAATCCTCCATTCACCGTCTTTTTTCAATGTCATATGAATCGGAGAAGCCCAGGGATTACTTGAAACACGACAAATCCCGAGATCACACAAACGATCAAATTCCGCTTTAGCTGCTTTAAATTTTGCAGGGTTCAAAGGACGGTATTTTTGGAAAACCGGAGGGCCTTTGGTGTGAATGTGCATACACACATTGCGATTCTGTAAGGGAACTGGATCGTTATTTTGCGTGATTTTAGTGAATTGCGCGAGCAAGCGAAGATACGGTTGATCAATCTCATGTGCATTTACTTGCACGTCTATTATCGATTTGTTAAACCCTTTTATTGCTTGACCGTTACGTTTATCTGTGAGCTCGCGAGTAGTTAAATCTGGGACTAAGTGATAGTGTTCAAGCAAATCCGCACCGATGATGGGATAAAGAGTGTCCGCAATGAGAAAAGTCCATTTGATTTTTCTGCAAAAACCGAAATCCAACTCCTGCTCCACAAAGCCATACGTTTTGATTGGAGAATTTAATGTTTGCAAAAAAAATGAAAGTGGGGGTCCACGAAAATCAATCGGTCTGGGCATGATTGAAAGGTCCGCGCCTGAATCAATCAGCCAATCTAGTTTGGATTTTTTGTCCTTGACATGGAGGCGAACCGAAGCACCCGACGCATCTACCTCCGCGATAGTCGGAACTCCTAGTTTTTTGATTGAGATTAATCCGTATTATTTGATTTGTTCGCATTCTGATTGTTACCGTTTGACTTTTGCGAAACTGCGGGGGAAGGGCTGTCGTTGCTCCAGCTGCAAGGTGGAACACATTTCTTTGCTTTTTTCCCAAAAACGAAGTGATATCGACAGAGTCCTTGTTTAGATCGGAATGACTTTGCATGGCTTTGAGTTTCGTTGAAATTTGATTTACTGGATTTATTGCTGATTATTTAACTGCTTGGGATTCGAGTTATGATTAGAATTAGTATCGTTTGACTTGTTGTTGTTGTGCGAAAACTTGAGACGTTTGTTTACATGCGAAGTTAACGCGTCTATTTTGATTGAAATATCCTTGAGTAACGGATTTTCTAACGGAGATTGAGCTTCAACCGAATCGATTCGATGAGTTGAATTTTTCTTAAGAATTTGATACGTATAATCTACCCTTTCTAAGATCCGATTTTCAACCTGCGAAAGCAAAGCATCACCGATTGCCAAATGAATACTAGATGGGAGCCGTTGTTGCCAAAGTTTTATGATCGTCCTACGTGGAATTTCATTATTGGCTAAGTGAATCATTTCGTGAAAATATTCCGACGGTTTACGTTTATCTAAGTGTACATTATTGAACAACCGTTCCAACTTTTGCTCTGCAGTTTCCGAAAAACGATCAATAAGATGTTTTTTTAATGAATCATATTTATTACCAGGGGGCAACGTTTTCAATCTATCATGAATCAATAGGGTTGTTTCCGAACCGAGATTTTTGACTGTATTCCAATCCTTTGCATCATCCGTTGTGATGTTCTTCGCAGCAAGCTGAATTTCCAATATTTCAAACCACGATTCCGGATTAAACTGCCAAAACGTCTGAAAACTGATCTCCCGCGTAGACTCTATGTTTGATGAACGTACAAGAGGTGAATTTGATAAATTAGGCGATGGGGTTGGAGCCGATTGAGTATTATTGTGAATAGCAGTATTGTTAGTTTGTAATGATTGTTGTGTATTAAGAGACCAAATATCCGGAGTTTCTTGTGTAGTTGTTTGAGTAGGAGTCGAAACGAAGTTAATTTTTGCAAGCAGAGATTCAGCAAAGACTTTGAGGGATTGCTCCAAATCAGATTTAGTTACATACGTTGCTTGTGCAAGAGGTATTTGTTCATCTAAAGCAGAGTCACCGTTCAAATTCCGACCATTCGGTGTTTCCACGGGAAGACCTCCAGACGCAGAATTCGCGTCCCGCAGAACTTTGTCATCGGTCAGCGTCTGTTCTGTTGAATCGTTTTGTTTGTCATCGTTGTTAGTCATTTCGTCAACAATATTAAGATTGTTATAAACCAAACCAGAACGTGTCTGAGCAGAGAGAGAGCGCCTCTGACAGGAGTACGCTGCAGCCCGTGAGTTAGGTGCATAAGTGCACTGACTTAAACTAACACGCACGCAATACGTCAAAGAAATATAGAATATTCGTAGAAAATCGCTTGCCAAAACGAAAATAAAAAAGCCAAAGAAAAAACTCTTGTTTGGAAAGGCAAACTTTCCGTCAAGGTGTTTGAGATGCCCAGCACCTAAGCGCTATCTGCGTGATCACAGGGGCCGCCAAGGAAACTGAACCACTCAAGGTCACCTGTGACATGGGAAGTCGCCAAAGAAAATAATTTTCAGAACTTTTAATGAAATGGGAAAACAGAGTTCCCAACGGCAGAGCGTTTCCTCGAAAGTCGAATAAGTAATAAATAATAGTTATCAGCATCAATAGATTGCTAATTAAAATCCTTCAGTACTGGCGCAGTGCTGATCGCGAACGAACGCAATTGAAAAATTCAAACATCTCACAAAATAAATAATAATAATTTAGTTTATAATTGTTCAGGAGAAAAAAAATTAATTGAATTTTCACTAATGGTAATTTAAGAAAAAGAAAATTTTTTAGTTTCAAAATTAAACAAAAAAGAAATTAACAATTTTTAACAAAATATCGAAACGAAAAATAAAAATTTTGGTCCTAGAATTTTTTAAAAAATTATAAATAGAAGAAATGAAAATTTTAATTCTAACAATTTGTTGTATTTGCTGCTTCGAAGCGACGAGATGAATTTGAAGTCCGCAGGAAAAATCTCAATTTCAAGAAATTCAAATTTGATTTGAATTTAGAATTAACTTGGCGAAATATTAATTCGCTATATATTCCAGAAGCTACTGGAATATGCGCAAGTTATTGAAATGGTAAAAAAGTTCTCGAGCCTTGATCGCTGGCCTGTTTTCAAACACATCGTAAGTCGATTCAGAGAATAAAGTCTAAAGAGTATTCTAGACTGAAGGTTACGAGGAATTTTCCGCGCAAATTTATGTTGAAAATTTTTGTTCGATTTTTCTTTTGTCGCACGCACAAGTACCTCGCAAATGTCGAGCTTGTTGCTGGAGGTGAAGCGCCGGCTGCACCGCAGCTGCGTCCAAAGCGCCGGAGACGACGTCGCTAGCTGGAATCAGCACGGCGACTTTGGCGGGCAAGCTGTGGAGAGATGCATCGCGAGTGCGACGCTAGTGAGGCGGATGATCCGCTGAAGGTGGAGAGAGCGAGCCTGCTCAGCTCCGTAGACGAGAGCGGTCAGGTCCCCGCGCCGAAGGCTCGTGACGCTTCAAGCGTCGTTTCGATAAGCGGCTTCGACGGCCACGTGTTGCGCCGGCGGCGGTGATGGCGGCTCGCGCTGTTCCACCGCTGCTTTTGCTGCAGAGCTGTGTGCTGGCTGCAGACGTCGGCGAAGTCGAAGCTGTGGACCTCTCCGTCGGGGTCACCAATGTGGGATTTGAGGTGGGTGGCTTCCACAAGCCACTTGGCTGGGGTGATTGAGCTAAGTCTGTAATCAGTTTAGAAACGTTTATTCAAGGTTTACAGCTCTCGCCTGTTCCACAGGCTGACCGCTCGCTCGGTGGGCTTGAGCGTAACTGCCGCTGCACGCTGCCTTCGCTGGCTCGGAAGTCTCGACCGCTTGTCATGCATGCGCCGCGAGGGGCAAGCAGGAGTGTGCCCCTACATATACGCGCGTCTAGAGCATCGCCGCGGCACAGGATCTTGTCGGCAATACTAAATAATGAAGAAAGAAAACATTTTCCCCGATTGGAAACCCTTACACCAACTTGTTAGAGCTCGTTTTCTCCATTTTTCGGTAAGTGCGAATTTTTTTAATACCCTTAAACTGGGCCAAAAAATCGAGCAACATATCATTCGATTCCTTGACATCTCATCTACATCATCCAATTTTTTTTTCATGGTCGAAAGAAAATTTAGTTCAAGCTCTGGAGCAAGTCAAGAAAGGTGAGATATCGCAGAGGATGGCTTCGACTATATATAAGATGCCTCGTCGAACATTTCAACGATGTGTTAAACAAAACATATCCGTAAAAAAGAAAATGAGTCGACTATATGCGTTAACGACAGTACAGAACGAAGAATTGTGTAGTCGAATTAAACGCTTGGCAGATATTGGCTATTCTATGACGAGAAAAATTTTGAGGTTATGCGTTTATAAGTACTGTCTAGGAAAAAACATCAGACAGAATTTTTCTACCATTAAGACAATAGCTAGTCTTGAATGGGCTCGGACATTTTTAAAATTTAACTCTTCTATTTCAGTGAGAACATCACAATTATATTTGAAATTACACTTAAAAGAATGTTCATTAATTTGAGAGATCAATATTGTGATTAAATGTTGCATAAGTCAATTTTAATGATTCAAAAACAACGTTTTTTCACGAATTTTGACTGAAAACTTGATTTGATTTAGGTTGTTAGAAGTTATATAGTCTATGTAATATGGTTTAATCAAAGACAAAATGTATTATTCAATAAAATGATACCGGAAATATACTCTTTTATTTGTATTTTATTCATTTCAGACATGCTACATGCGACAAACTGGATGAAAAGAAGTATTGTCAGGGTGGCGCCATATTGGGTACACTCAAAATTTTTTCCCGATTTTTTTTTTTTCAAAACACTGTATCTCAGCGTTAAACTGTTCAAATTAAATGAGCTCATTTTGAAAGTATTGAGTAGATCTTTCATTTGACATCAATCGCGTTAGAAAATTTCTTTTTCACGCAGTGTAGTGACCTTTCTCGCTTAGGTGGCGCATATTGGGTACAGGTACCTTATAATGTAAATTTTTATACCTTGAGATTTTTTATCAAAATTAAATCTCACATGAGGAATAAAAACAAACAATTCAGAGCATTTAGTTGAAATAATTTATTTTCATAGGACACCATTTCTACCTTTATGCAGTACCATTGTATTCAGAGGTGTGGTTTATTTCCCACTCATCTCTCTGGTTCTCGAATGCTGGTTTCACGGTCGCCACTTATTTGTTGTAGCACAAATAAGAAAACTATATTATTTAATTGCAACTCCCACGCTCCCCCGCTCCGATCACGGGGGTCGAAGCTTCCGTAGGGCCCGCGAGTAGTTCGGTCGTCGCTCCCCCGCATCGAAGCTTTGTCGTGGGGTTTCGACTTCTACGAAGCCGTACCTCAACGGACCCTTGTTGCCGCTTGCCCCGAACAGCCGCAATCCGCCCTAGAGGAGTTAGCAAACTCTCTGGGCTCCGTGACCTGCGCTTACCGGGGAGCCGAAGCTCCCGTGCAGGTCGAAATGGCTCCAAGGCGAACGAAAAATCGTCCTCCGCCTTGGCTTAAATACGGGGGGCGAAGCAAGGGCTCATTTCCTCTTCTTGTGGTGGGTGGAGAGCATTGTGGCGAACGGCAAACTCGAAGCTTCGTCCCGACGGCAAATGCAACCTGTGAAAAAAAAGGAAACCGAAAACTCGCGCCTCCGTCTCTCCTGCCCCTTCCGATTATATTCAAAATAATTTTCTTTTAACATTTCTCTTTCTTTCCTCTCCCGCACTCACACATCCATTCAACGAATTACAAACATTTTATAAACAAAACAATTCACTCACATATATCGTCATTCACTCATGAGTATGTGCTTTCTATTAGATTCTAATTCCATTTAGATGAGTGACCTGAGACATTTTTCCGAGAGGCGATCTTGTTCATTGTAACCGAAGTCGAGACGTGCGCCACAGAGCCGCGCGCCGAGTCGGGTTATATACCTGACGTGACCGAAACTCCCGCAGAGCGTGGGCGTGGGTCGAGCCGCATACGAGGCCTCTCTGGCCGAGTCATGGGAGCTGTTTATGGCCGGTCGTGCGGCCAGATGCGTCGCAAGCCTCCCATTGTTTCCGGGAGCCTAGCCCTCCGCGTCGCGGTAATCACGTTAAATTTTAGGGTCCTCCCGATTTTTCAAATTTACGGCGCGTTGACGCGATTATTTTTTTTTCGTGCCCTCGAAGCGTTCGGCATTCGTTTATGACGGCGGCAGATGTTTGCCGTCGTCTCGCCGCGAATCGTCCCCGCTCTCGACAAACAAAACGTCCCCCCCTCCGGGTGGGAAGTACGTATCCTCAACAAGCTCCCCCAAGTCTAAGAGCCACCTTAGACTTCCTCGATTCCAAGGATACGTACGAGCTTATGTACTGGCCTTTCATATGTCTTTATCGGCGTGCGCACCTTCGCGGATCTGACGACGCCGTCTTTCCCTGGGAAAACTTTTATCACCCTTCCCTTTTTCCACTGGTTGCGTGGGGCTTGGTAGTCAAGAATCAAAACTATGTCACCTATCTGTAAAGGGTACTCGGTACCGGCCACTTTTTCCTGGCAGCAGAGTAGGCAAATATTCATGGAGCCATCGTTTCCAAAAGATTTCCGCGCGCTGTTGTACGAATTCGAACTGCCATCGTAGGTTCTGTGATTCCGCTTCGATACGCTCGAATCGCACCATTCCCGACGATGAGCCGATCAAGAAATGGTTAGGGGTTAGTGCTTCCTCATCTCGAGGATCTACGGACACGTGGGTGAGAGGTCGAGAATTTACCGTGTGCTCGATTTCGATTAAGAGTGTGTTTAGTACGTCCGGACGCGGAATTTCACCCTGGAGCGCGTGTTCGAGGGCTATTTTTACCGAGCGTATCATCCTCTCCCATGCTCCTCCCATGTGGGGAGCACTTGGAGGATTGAATTTCCATGTCATGCGTTTATTTAGTGCGTGATCGCGCAAAGCTTTTTCATCGATCTCCGCTACTGCATCTCGAAGTTCCTTGCTTGCTCGGGTCAGGTTTGTACCATTGTCGCTATACATGACCGCGGGGGACCCTCTCCTGGCCGAGAGCCTCTGGATAGCCATAAGCGTTGAGTCCGCACTCAGATCGTCTGCTAACTCGAGATGTATCGCTCGCGTAGTTAAACAAGTAAAGAGGACGCCCCATCGTTTTTCTCTACGCCTCCCGATTTTCACCAACATCGGCCCGAAGTAGTCTACTCCGCAGTGTGTAAACGGTCGCAAATGTGTGCTACCCGGCCACCCGGTAAATCCCCCATTAGAGGATTTTGTGGCTTGCCCCTTCGTCCTCGACATATACAACATCGTTGCGAGAGCCAACGTAATCTCCGTCGCAGTCCGACTATATAAAATCTTTGTCGTAATTCATTTATGATCGTTTCATTATTCGCGTGGTTATTTCTCCTGTGATGGAAGTTTATTAACAATTTCACCGCATAGTGTTCTGCGTCGAGGAGGAGGTTATTTTCAAACGTACAATCTTTAATATTGGTTATGCGTCCGCGGCCCGCAGAAGTCCATCCGGTCCGATAAATGGCGTTAGGCTCGCGATCTTGCTCCCCCTCTTAATAAAACGCTCGTGTTTTAAATCGTCGAGCTCTCCCGGAAAACACGCTTCTTGGATGTCTTTCAAAATATATTTTTCGGCTAACAAAACATCTTCCGTGGTTATTGATGTTACGGTCTGTTGCGCCAGTAATGATTGACACGCGTCCTTATGCGCAGCGCGTGTAGTAACATGCCATCCCACCCGAAAAATCTGACTACGCGCGGCAGATTCTCTTTTTCCAATGCGATCGTGTTGAAATTCACAGATACTTTTCTCGCTTCTATTTTTTCGATGTCTTTTTTTCGGTTGTACTAAGAGCTTTTTCTGTCGGCCACGAGTTTTTCTGTTGTCGCAAAAATTTTGGGCCCGTAAACCAACGGTCGCTACCGCTCAGGGCTTCATCCGAGTCGCGTGTTGCGTCGTCTGCCGGATTCAAAGTTGTGGGTACCCAACGCCATTCGGAGATTTTCGTCAGCTCCCCGATCTCACCCAGTCGATTCGCTACATACGTCTGTTTTGTTGTGGGTTCAGCGCGAATCCAGTGAATCACCGTGGTAGAGTCTGAATGGAAAAATCTTTCGTTTACTGCTATTTCTAACTCTTCCACAATTGAATGTGCTAACCTCGCCCCAAGGAGAGCTGCGTTCAATTCAAGCCGCGGAATTGTGATCGGTTTCACCGGTGCGACTTTAGTTTGGCCATAACGAGCGATACGCAAATTTCTCCGTTTTCGAGTTCCGATCTGAGATATGCGACCGCCGCGCAAGCTTGTTGGGATGCGTCACAGAAAACGTGCAACTGCGTGTTTACGGATTTTGATTCGCCTGGTACAAAACAGCGCCGTATCCTACAATCATGAACTAGTTCTAAATTTTTTAGCCACGACAGCCATCGCTCATTTTCCTCGTCTCGGAGTTGGCTGTCCCACCCGATCCCACTGCGCCAGACATTTTGCATTATTAGTTTCGCGCGAAGTGTGAAAGGCGAAAGAAGTCCTAATGGGTCAAAAACCGACATTGCTATGCTAAAAAATTGTCGTTTCGTCGGCTTTACTTCCCCCCGCGCTATTTCGTGTGTGTATTTTGTGTAGCCCGACATTGAAACCCAAACTGTCCGAATTCTTGTTCCAAAAGAGCCCCAAGACCCGCTCTTCTTTGTCACATAACGTTGTTACTTCCTGGGCTCTTGAACGATTTTCCGCTCGCACAAACTCTATCGCACGTGGCTCGTTTGAGGCCCATTTGCGCATCACAAAATTTGCCTCTTTATTTATTTCCGTAACGTCGCGCACGAGGTCCTGCGTCTCACTCAGACTTCTTCGACTAGCTAAATAGTCGTCCATATACGTGTTTTTAATGATGCTCTTTGCGGCTTCGGATTTGGTTTCTATGAAACGCTGCGCATTCTTATTTTTCACGTAGATCGCGCTCGTGGGGGACGATTTCGACCCGAAAATGAGGGAGCGCATCTCGTAGACATCCGGTTCCCTGTTTCGCTCTCGGCCCCGCCAAAGAAAACGCTGGGCTCCACGATCTTTTTGAACTATTCTCACGCGTAAAAACATATCTTGAATATCTGATTGTACGGCATATTGGTACTGTCTGAAACGCAAAAGCACGCCTCCTAAAGATTCAAGCAAAACTGGGCCAGCTTCCAGTTGATCGTTTAAACTAATGCCCGCTGTTTTAGCTGCCGCGTCGAAAACTAGTCGCACTCTACCTGGCTTATTTTCGTTTGTCACGCCGAAGTGTGGTAGGTACCACTCACGCGGGCTCTCGGCGGCGCAGTCGGATTTTGCTGCGTATCCCTCATCTATAAAACGCTGTATCTCCGCGTAGTAAAGCTCGGCATATATGGGGTCGCGGTCTAATTTTCTTTCCAAGTGTGTGAGTCTTTTAAGCGCTGTCTGTTTGCTGTCTACCTTAGGTGGCGGTCGCTCTTTCCACAAAAGACCCGTTTCCCATGCCATCTCAACCTTTCGACTTGTCTCCTCAAGGATACGCGCAGCGTTCGTCTCTTTCGGACCGAGACGAGATGATTCTTTGACTCCCAAGTTTTCCAACTCCATGAACTGTCGCATCAGCTCGTCTAGCTGCTCGTCCCTTGCCTCCTGCGACCTCATCCCGTCACGCTCGTCCTGACTTAGTGCGTTCGTGCCTACGTGAATCGAAGAGTTTTCCTCCATCTCATATCCGTGGGCTACCCATCCGAGTAACGTGCGGGAGATGGCTAGTTTGTTACTAACTTCCCGAAGTTCTCTCGTAACAATCAAATGCCAATTGTCTTGGCCAATTAATACTCGCGGCCGCGCGTCGCGGTATGACTCAATGTTGATGTTCGTTCGACTCTTCACCAATTTTGTCGTTTTTGGTGTCAGCGATTGTTCCGGCAAATCAAGTGGTATCACGATCGCGTGTTCCAAATCCATCTCCCCCCGTGAGCCTTGCAGATTAACGCGGACCCTAGAGCATTTCGTACATGGGTTATCGCCCCACAACCCACGCATGTTAATCTTTGTGCGCGTGCCTTTAACGCCAGGTCCTGCGCGAGCTTTCGGTCGATCAGGCTAGTCGTTGATCCTTCGTCTAGTAACGCGTATGTTTCGGTCGTACCCTCTGGTCCCCTTAAACGGATTGAAATAATCTTGAGGATTCCTCGTCGGCCCCCTAGTCATGCGTTCGGTTCTTGTACTTGATTTCCGTTCAAATTTGCGGCCGTATAATGCGATTGGTCACCAACGCTGTTCCCCGATGGAACTGTCCAATATCCGTGTATAGTCGTGTGGTGACGTCTCTTGCAAACCGCGCACACGTTCGTTTCGCGGCATACTCGCGCTGAATGGCCGGTCTGAGGCATCGGTAGCATAAACGAGCATTCTGTACCCGCATCCGTTTTTTTTCGCAGGTCTCGCGCGCGAAAACTGGGCATTCTCCCCACCCGTGACCTCGAACTCCACAACAACCGCAATCTTCCCGCTCCGCCCTACTCGCGCTTTCCGACCGCGGTTTTTTGAGTTGTTCACCCGTAAGCGCGCACACGGTTGCTGATCCTCCCGCTCTGGTAGTCTCCGGCGCCCACGTCTCATGTTCGTTTGCGGATAGACTAACTGCTTCTTCGTCAAGCATACCTGATTCTAGAACGCCGTCCGCCTCTTCGTCAAAAAAATCTGCTATTTTTTCCAAACCGGACCATTCGGCGCTCGATGCGCGCTTTGCGTATCTTCCCACTTCGAAACGCAGTGTATTTGGAATTTTGTTTGCGACGTTTGCAAACAGTTCGCTGTCGTAGAGCAGGCTTGAGTTGTTTAAAGCCTTCAGTGCATCTACTGCATTTCTCAGCTGTGTGGAAAATTGCGCCATGCTTTGGCGTGTATATTGTAATCGCGGTAAGGAGCGCAATTCTTTTACGATGCCGGCGATTACATCTTTCTTGCTACCATACGAGCGTTCAAGTGACCTCATCAGAGAGGTAGGAGAATCCACGGACGCGTAGAGCAACCTGACCGAATTTCGCGCTTCTCCGCTCAATGCCTTCCAAATACGCGAGATGTTTTGCGCGTCCGAAAAATCTGCGAAAGTAGCTTCGTAGTTACGTTTGAAAACATTCCACTCGAAAGGGTCGCCACTGAACTCCGGAAGGTTCTTTTCCTTCGCGTCCCCGCTCTGCCGCGAGTTCGCTATTTTCAATGTGTTCGCTATTGCGTTCGAAATTTCCGCCCAATATGTCTCTTCACCTCTCGGATTCAGTCTCAAATCACTCACCCTGCTGCTAGATGTTGTCGGGCGCCTCCCTCCGCCACTTCCATGGCGTCATCGCTTTCGCCGTTTTCGTCGTCTCGCTCGTTCCTGGGGCACTCCTTCGAGGCATGGTCGTGCTCCTCGCGCGCGCGCCTCGCGGCGCGGAAGACCTTGCTGCCGGCGTCTTTGCGCGGCGACTCCTCTTGGCTGGTGTGGGGCCCGCCGATGTGTCAACCATGGTGATTACAGACGGGTTTCGTTTGGGAGGTGCCATTTTCCGGAGAATTCCAAATATGCACAAAAACTCAATTTTTTTTTCTTTTTCCACGCACACGTATACTCTCGCTACTGCCTCGTTCCTGTCTTTGAGAAAGTTCGTGTATTCCTCACCCGGGGCACCAGATGTTCAGGGCAGAGGCAGGAAACGAGTCTATTTGACCCGAAAAAACCACTTTTTTTTTTGTTTACAATTTGGAAATAATAGAATCTTTATTTAATATTAAATTTATCAGCTAGATTACAAATAATTTACAAAGAAAATTTACAGAAGAAGGAATTAGGTCCCGCAATTCGTAACTTATACTACATAAATCTATGAAATTATCAAAATGACGCGCTTTTAACTTTACAAATAAGGAACCGTCGGTCGACTTGAACTTTTCAAAAGATACCGAGCGATTCAAGTAAGGGCACGTCGCCTCTTGACACGAGAGAGGGAGGTGCGCTACCGATAGCTGTAGAGCGTCTGCCCAAAAAACCCCGGCCGTCTCGCTCCGTGCACCCGTCCACCGTGCACTCTCCACCCCCACTCCCACGCTCCCCCCGCTCCGATCACGGGGGTCGAAGCTTCCGTAGGGCCCGCGAGGTAGTTCGGTCGTCGCTCCCCCGCATCGAAGCTTTGTCGTGGGGTTTCGACTTCTACGAAGCCGTACCTCAACGGACCCTTGTTGCCCGCTTGCCCCGAACAGCCGCAATCCGCCCTAGAGGAGTTAGCAAACTCTCTGGGCTCCGTGACCTGCGCTTACCGGGGAGCCGAAGCTCCGAGTGCAGGTCGAAATGGCTCCAAGGCGAACGAAAAATCGTCCTCCGCCTTGGCTTAAATACCGGGGGCGAAGCAAGGGCTCATTTCCTCTTCTTGTGGGTGGGTGGAGAGCATTTGTGGCGAACGGCAAACTCGAAGCTTCGTCCCGACGGCAAATGCAACCTGTGAAAAAAAAGGAAACCGAAAACTCGCGCCTCCGTCTCTCCTGCCCCTTCCGATTATATTCAAAAATAATTTTCTTTTAACATTTCTCTTTCTTTCCTCTCCCGCACTCACACATCCATTCAACGAATTACAAACATTTTATAAACAAAAACAATTCACTCACATATATCGTCATTCACTCATGAGTATGTGCTTTCTATTAGATTCTAATTCCATTTAGATGAGTGACCTGAGACATTTTTCCGAGAGGCGATCTTGTTCATTGTAACCGAAGTCGAGACGTGCGCCACAGAGCCGCGCGCCGAGTCGGGTTATATACATGGAGCATATAAAGCCAGCTGTGCCCTCCACAATGTTCGACTTATGAAACAATACCTCAAGGAATGTTCTAGACCTCTAGACAAAGGAGGATATGGATTGCCAATAAATAACTAAAAATAGTAGATATAGTGCTCCACACATTTCTAAAACATCGTTCTAGAACAACTCACAGGTCTTCCTAGAACGCTGTGTTACAAATCCACTCCCACTCCACTAACTGTGCTACAAATCATCAACCCCTCCACAAACTGTTCTAGAGCACTGTTCTTGAATCGGCATAGTATATCTACTGAGAACTTATTTTCTCACCTTGTATGATTACACGTAAAAGCTCCAGTTGCCAGTCTAATATCACTTGTCTTATATTGAGTATTTATCTGAAAAGTCCAACGCGTCCACTGAAATATGTTGTGCTGTAAAAGTCTTCTTCTTGCGAATTTATATTCATGTAAGATGGTATTGTCGCTAAAAATCCAACACGTCTACTGGAACACGTTGTGCTGTAGCAGTCTTCTACTTGCTTATTCCTGCATATATAATGTCTTGTATCGGTTATCTTATCATGTAGTTCTCCAAAGGCTCTCCTCAACTCTTTATCTCCAACACAAGCCATTCTAAAAAAATTTCTTGACTAGATAGCTGCAAATGAAATCATCAATTATTTGTAGATGTATCAACAAGTACCTTTCAAATAATTCTGGATAATCTAATCCACTCACTGCGAATGTAAGTTTTGGATAGAAGAATGTATTCATTGCGTGAACATTTGGATACTTATCATTTTCCCCTCGACTTATAAACAAGTTCATATAATAGTTTATTATTTCATCATTCAACCAATTCAAACCTGCTAGTGTCTGCATGTTTATTCTCCTCACTGTCATTCCAAATCCTTCAGCAAGAACTTCATCAGCAAAACCTCTGTTTGATAATGCTGCCCTGACTTGTTTTATCATATTGTCATCTAATTCTGGAAGTTCGACTTCTTCTGCCTCTGTTCAATCAAGAACTGCTTCGAACAGGCGCATGGACTTACTCAAGTAATTTTCATCATAAGCTGCTTGTCGTTGAATTTGATTGTGTCTTGATAAACCATGAGCTATCCTCTTCAACTCTTCAGCTTGTCTGTTTTTCTGTTCATAACGTTTATTATATTTTTTGGTCATTCGAGAAATGGAGTTTTGACCTAGAACTGTTTGGCTGACAGCTTATCCTTAAGAGAATTTGTGGTGATTTTTGTTACGCTGCAGCTTAAATTTAATTTTGAACGATCATCAATTTCTTTCATCATTGATTTCTCATACAGAATTCTTCCTACCTGCGATTCTACTGGAGTCAAGGTATGATTTTGGCGAGGAAGAGGTAAGACTGAACTGCGATGCTCTTCTAACAGGTTCCTTAACAAACAATCTTTGTGCGTCTGTTGAAATAAATTTCTCCCATTCACTTTTCTCTGATGTTTGATGCCGGTTAGAAATACTACTAACATTTTCACTGAACAATTTTCTTGTCTGTTTGTAAGGTATGCTAGTGATGCCATTTCTAGAAACCACAGCATTATTCGGTCTGGTGAGGCGCTGGAGCACATTGAGTTTTTTACAACCCGAGTCGCCATTAGTAACACCGAGAGATTCGATCCTCCTGATTCCCGCCAACTTTTGATCTTTTCGAGAGTATACCATTCTCGTCGGCCTCACAATCCAAATCACTAGCTTTTCATTTTGATCCAATTCCATGCAGAACTAATATTTTTCCAAAGTACACCTTGAAGCAATTGGTTCACGATCTGTTATCAATTGTCAATGCACTCCACATCAATTCACCAATGTTCGAAAAGAATGTACTGAAATCAAAAATCTTTGTCAAGTAGTTATATCAATTACAAATACATCTGACAATGTTGAGATAGAGAGTACTAAAATCAAAATTCTCTGTCAATTTGTGAAACTAGTACCATTTTGTAAGGATTCAGTATCAAACTCATAATAATTTAAAATCGAATAGAATACTCCAGAATCAAAATTTTCTTCTCATAGTTTAACTAACGTTCTTTTACTAAAATTTCAAATCCCAATCATAACTACATGAATGAAATTTTTACATTACATTTTTTCAATATATCCACATATATATCTCTTCATCACTCTCATACGAGGATACAAGGCTGGACGTAATATACGTTGACGTTACGTTGAGAACCATGCTCGAGTAGATACTAATTCCGATGAAATTCACCTACGATACGATTCTTAGATACATCATTCCATGCAAAAAAACTAACCACTGCTTGTGTTATACAAAATGCTGATCAAACACGGAAAGTAAAGCATGAAAATTTTGGATAACGTTTGATGCTCAATGCTTTTTGAATCTACCTTTCCGCAAGTAAAAAAAGGAATAAAGAATTTTCATCGTTCAAACATGTCTCAAACGTCCCTTGGTAAAATCTCTAGTTCTATGTTCATCGTTTACATTGTGTAATCTCACTTCTATGGAAGAACATCTAGAACATCATTTGAGTAACTGAATATTATTTTTTTCAAAAATTTGCAAAACAGTATATTCTAGCTATGAACTTCTTTATCTCTGATTTACAAGAACATTCATTGAGAGATCGATATTCCTTAGATATTATTTTGATATAGTCTCATGAAAAAACAATGAGATCTACCGAAACTTGCGCAAATAGTAATAATTTGAGCGAGAAAACGTATACAGATTTTTTATATATTTTGTAAGTTTACATATACAAAATAGTATCATCAGGATAGAGGGTTAACTTTTGTTTGTATGTAAAGTGAAAATAAAAAACAAATACAATGCCCATCGAGAATCTGTGAAAAACGGGCCCGTGGCAAGTATGTATTTGTTAATTGCATTGACTGAAAAAAATGGAAATAAGAAGTGAAACAAAATACATACATTTCAATTGAAGAGTGAAAATAATATCATGATGTACAATTGTAACATTCAAACGTTAAGAATTGTAATGTAAAAGTTCCATTCATGTAGTTATCATTGGGATTTGAGATTCTAGTAGAATAACGTCAGGTGTACTATGAGAAAGATAATTTCGATTATGGAGTATTTTATTTGATTTCAAATTATTATGAATTTAATACAAAGTGGTACTACTTGACATAGAATTGTGATTTTAGTACTTTCTATCTCAACATTGGTAGATGTATTTGAAATGTATGTAACTACTTGACATG
Organism: Aphelinus atriplicis; assembly: GCA_020882685.1. NCBI lineage: Eukaryota > Metazoa > Arthropoda > Insecta > Hymenoptera > Aphelinidae > Aphelinus > Aphelinus atriplicis. Next base: position 59,470,950 of record CM037075.1, on the reverse strand, counting down.
GATTTTTGATTTCAGCGCATTCTATCGGAACATGGATGAATTGATCTGGAGTGCATTGACATTTGATAACAGTTCGTGCAACAATTGCTTTAAGGTATACTTTGAAAAAATATTAGTTCTGTATAAGGCTCACATTAGTTAGATACTTGTCAGTTGATGCTAGATTTCGCTACTTTCTCGTGTCATCATTGAAAAAATGAACTGGAATATATATAACGATAGCGTTTTGGTAAATATGTCTATTGAAGTGGTAGATCTGTATTTCCAAAAAATATATTAGATTTGAATCATATTAATCTTACATGCATTTGGATGGACTGAGATTAAACAGACCTTTCCAAATTTCTTTTTGCATCAAAAACTTTAGTCTCCTAAGAATTTATTCAATACTATATTATATGCATTTGAACGAACTGAAATTGAAGACATTTTCAAAATTCTTTCTACCTAAAGAAATTGAGTAGAATAAAAGTTTATCTGACTACGAACCAAAGGATACGGAACATACTTGTCATCCACGTATACCTTTTTTAAAGGTCTATTTTTTACTATGAAAAAGAAAAATTTCTCGAGGAGTATTTTAATAGATTTCAACCATCTATCATTTTTCTACTAAACTTATACAAAATTATATGAGTTAAGTACTTGACATGGATTTGTGATTTCAGTACTTTCTTATCTTAACATTAGAAAATTGATCTGCATTCTCATTTTCAATGGTGGCAAGGATCAAGTGAACATTGAAAAAATGTTCATTGTGTAGTCGGATGAATAAACATACTAGTTGGATACTTGGCATTTGATGCTAGATTTCAGTGCTTTCTCGTATCACTAATAACAAAATAAACTGGAATGTATAATTGGATTTCATATTACTGTATTTAATATTCAGGTCATTAGTTCAAAATCCGTAACAGAAAAACGTGAGGTAGAAAGAAGGCTTCAAATTTTGTGAATACTATCTTATATGCATTTGAATGGACTGAAATTGACGAGACATTTTCAAATTTCTTTCTACTTAAAGAAATTGAGTAGAATAAAAGTTTATCCAACAGCGAACCAACGGATACGGAATATACTTGTCGTCCACGTATACCTTTTTTAAAGGTCTATTTTTTACTATGAAAAAGAATTGTTTAAACATTGAATTTTGGAAAAAGAAAAAATAGAGGTACTTTTTTTTTCAAAAAAGCACGCGATCCCGCAATCAGTTTTCATTCCATGGCGATAGCGTAGGCATGGGCTGAAGCCACTTTTTGTCAGTTTTACTGAATTCCAATTGTTTATAACGCGATTGCCAAAAAAATAAGCCTCAAATTGAAAAAATGTATTTCACCTTTTTTTCTCGTTTTTTTTTTCTCTAGAATCGATTGGCTCCATTAGTTTTTTGAATTTACGACTTTGGATGCAATTTGTTCAAATAATTCTTGTTTAAACAATGGAAATGGAAAAAGAAAAAATACGGGTATTTTTTTTCAAAAAAGCACGCGATCCAATAATTAGTTTTATGGTATCTCCGCTGGTCTGGCCATGGGCCTTAATGGGTTAATAACTATAGGATGTTATGGCCCGGCCGTGCCCCGCCCAGAAGTTTTTAAATTTTCGAGTAATTAAATTAGCGCGAGCCGCATCGCAGATTTACGATGCAAAACTTCCACATGCTACCTGAATTGCGCCGAGAAGCGGCTTTAGGATTAAGTATGTACGTTTAAGTGTAAGAATGCGCTGAGTGCGACGCGTCCATGCGGCGGATGGCGAATTGCACATAGTGCATAGGAATTAGAGGACAGCTTGCATTTTTGTGCAGGTGCCCAACATTGAACGGATGAATATCGGCTATAAAATATTCTCTTATCGGCCTGTGCAAAGCCACGAGCAGCCAGCGGGCGCTCGTGCGGGAATGTTAGGTTATAAGTTTCATACGGCGACACGCAGTCAAATTTTTAAGAAATGACCATAGGATGTTCTCTTATCGGGACGTATGAGATGTCGAGCAGCCAGCGGGCGCTCGACCAGCGAGAGAAAGATATTGTTCATTAACGCATAAGGTTGAATGAGTAAGGCCCTCGTATGCCTTGTTTGTTCTTTTGATTTTACAATCTTAGGGTCACGCATACGTGCAAACATATAATTAAGTAGGCCGATGCGCCTCAAGAAAGAGTATATATGTATGTAGTATGATTCATCTATATAAGGCGCCTTACAAGTAAGAATAAATATATGAGTAATCGAAGCGCATTGCAGCGCATGCATCGCCCTGTAATGGAGCGAGCGCGCTCCATAATTATAAGCACGTGCGCGTGCGAACGGTAGAAAGACGCTGAGCCACGCGCGCTTGTTATCAGTCTGCGAGGGAGAGGTCATTCTCACGAAGTGCAGCGGCGCTTCCCAACCGTTTTGCGCCCTGCGAGCGCATCTCAACGTGACGTCACGACGCTTATAAAAGTAGCGGCCGCGACGGACACGAACGAGTTGATTCGTGATAATCACGGATGCCACACGGGTGGCCGGACATGGAGCACGCGAGCGGCGCAGCTTCCCCGCGAACGCGTAGCATAATTACATCCATTTCCGATAACAGAATTTTGTATAATGATCCAACCACGCGGGATCGAGTGTTAAATATAGAATTTGAGTAAAGTAATAAAGGTTTGGTGCTAGTGCACATGAAGAGGGATTATTTACAACACCCTCCCCCCCATACCACACATCTATCCGGAACCAACGCGCATATACAGCCCAGCGCGGCACGGACTACTCGGCTGCCACGCTGCCAAGCTCCAGCCAAGAACAACCGAGCGCCGGACTGATAAGGAAGATGTAAGTGACCGAGCGGTCTTACATACAGATTACGGATCGCGACACCTTCCAATATCAAACATTCCCACCAATATAGTGGTATTCCGCGCAACCGCCCCTCTAAATAACGGTCGGGCCTTTACAAAGAATTACACTGTAAATGGAAATGTAGGTCATATAGAACGTACTAGATCCCCTCAATACAGTTAACAGCATTTTTTCATGGACTTCACAAAGCTTGAATATTCAGGGAAGATCAATTTTACTATGGAGAAGATACTTATCGAACTGCTATTATTGACCAGTATCAGTACGTTCAGGGAAAAAATTCCATTGATAGTTCTAGGATTTCTACAGGTGAAGTGAAACACTCATTAGGAATGTAAGAATAAAATTATCTTATATTTTGTCTTTCCCTTAATATGAAGTATATTCAGATACTTGTGCAAGCTCAATTGATTATCCAGAATCAACTAAAAACTCATTACTATGGTAAAGCTGATAGAATCAGTTGTATGAATTAATGTCACCGGAGGATGGAACCAACAACTTTCCGATCTTGTAAATGATGTTTGTATTAACTATCAGCATTGATTAGGTATGATTTATTCAACCTAGTGATGTTGGATTTTAGAAGATATGAACAATTATATTTATTAGACTTTTATGTTAAATACTTACACAAAAGTTTTGTAAGGGGCATTCGGTACATGCGACACATTCACAAGTGAAACCATATTGATTTTGCAAAGCCAGTTGTCTCTCTTCTTTCCTCATCCTTCTATAATGAGGTCCTGAGAATCAATGTTTTATTATGAAGTATTCTTTAAAAATATGGCTCTCGTGATAATGTGATATCTATCATACCATAGCAATTGAAAATTTCATCTCCAGCTGGAATATTTTGGATAGCTTTTACGATGAGATACTGGTTTTTGAAGCTGTAAGAGTGAATATATTTAACAAATAATGTATATTCAGCAAAAACGACATCATAGTGAATATGATCATCGTTTACATGTCTTGGAATCTGTAGTTTTATCAATTCGAAAAATTGTTTGAAAGAAAATATATTAAATGTTTTTCCAGATGTCAGTTCCTAAGGTTCAAATTGGAGATATACATAATTACGTGATTTTATAGTCGAAATAAGAAATTTCTAGCTTTTTAATTACACAGTCCCATAAAAGAAAATGAATAAACTGAAATGGCTCTATAACTATGATAGTCCGATGTATTTTTGATCGCTGTCTTCAGATTTGAAGTCAGAATAAGGGGTTTCTCAGTATTTTACAAGGTTATTTGAAGGTGAAATCAAGGAAATTCGATGGGAAAATCAGGGAAAATCCATACGTAAGTATTTGGGTCCTACCAATCTGAATCTAATATTCGTTTGACTTTCGAAGGTCAATTTCAGGGTCATTTAAACATCAACTTCTTCAATTCACGGGATAGATTCTTTTTACTCCGGATTCTGAACGAACAGAAAATACTACGTTTGGATATAATTTCCAATATTTTTATCAATGACCTTTTCAGAGTTCACCCCAAGATCAAGTTTTCTTATCCGCTTTCGACAACAAATCTCATCTATATTGAGAGAGATCGAACAAACGACCTCTACGAAAGTTGTAAATTTGGATCCGAGGAATCGAATCGTGACTTTGAATTTGGCTTTTAAGGTCTATTTCAAGGTCATTCGAAGGTCAAATTGAAGGAATGCAGAGGAAGAATCTGAAAAAATTCATACGTAAATTTTTGGGTTCTGCGAATCTTAATCTGACATTTTTTTAACCTTGAAGGTCAATTTCGAACTCAAATTGAGAATATGCGGTGGAAAAATGAAGTTTTTTTGGATGAGAATTCTCGTATTGCAAACGAGTGGGTGAATAAGCGTGAAGTAGACGTATTCTCAAACAGTCAGCCCAAAAGCTTGATTTAAATTGGAACGAGCGTATGTGTTCACTTGAGAATATGCAGAGCTGACGTATTTGCGCGCCTATACATCCAACCGTTTGCGGTATAAGAAATTCAACCAGCTGCTCGTGTTGTATGAGCTGTAGAATTTTGATCGCCTTTCGTTCGCCCGCCCACCAAAATTCTTTACTGGGCGCTATGAAATTTCAACCGGAACAGTGTAATCACCAAAGCCAGCCCTGAATCAACGTATTGAATAAATCATATGCCTGAGGGGATAGAATCCGGTATTGCCTCCCTTGGGAGAGTAATTCTCTTCGCATATAGATATATAGAAGTATTAGGTATAATCTAGTACGTCATTTCAGTACTGTCAAAAACCTGCCGCCATGGAAAGTTCTGGCCATGATGACAACTGCCCTGAAAACGGGTTGTGTATCTCCCGTAGTAACGATGCTAGCGAGGGCGAGCTATCTTATGATGATGTCGTAGTTTGTCCGACGACAAATTGACTTTGTCCTCGTCAGAGTCGGAAAGCGCTCTTTCTTAGGTCTGGGGAGGAGTAACAGTTACCACCCTAGGGGCGGCGGACTCACCTACGATCGGGACAGAATTCCTAGCATGCGGGTTTCTATATAATTCCATGGATAATGAAACATTTCAATCTATAAGAAATTGTGCTGGAACGTCTTGTTTTCGTTTCAATCACAGGTGTCCAAGCAATCAGGATCATTTCTGTAATACGTTGGGAAAATCTCTACAAAAAAAATCACAGATCCTATAGAAGAAACCTGAAGATGAGAGTGATTGCTATTTTTTAGGTGTAATATTGAAGATATTAGAAAAAATAATAAGATAACGATTGTTTATCTTTCCGATACTATTGTTCAATTACTCTGTAGAACATTCACAGAAAATCCTATGGATGACGATTCACGTGACTAGAGAAATCGATGCATTGGACGTTAACGTTGGATCAGAAGAATATAGCGAAAACGAAGCAAGTGCATCAGAGCAATCAGATTCTATAGATTAAGTTATTCTATAGATGATGATAGTAGTAACGAGTATTTCATTCCTGTTGGAAAAGAGAAATCTTTTAAAAAATTTGATCGGAAGCAATCAGATGATCTTTTGAAATCATCTGGACAATCGAAAGAACAAGCTGAATTCATTACCTCTGAATTGAAGAATCGAAATATGTTGGAGAAGGGTACTAAAATAATTTTTTATCGAAACCGAGAAGAGGGTTTTCGCAAATATTTCCATAAATACTCTGATCTCCTCACTGTACAGATGTAATAAGACTTATTAATAAATTAAAATCGAATCTCTACAAATCGGAAGACTAGAGATTATTCATCGACTCGTCGATGCGCAGTTTGGAAACAGTTTTCCTCAATAATACTAATAAGTATGCTCCTGTCCTATTGGAACATTCAACAGTTCTTGAGGAAGAATATTCGAATCTTGTAATGGTCTTCAGAAAAATAAAATACGTGTTGCCAGCTTGTCGGTGGCGTTCGAATTGGTCGGCGCGCGTCGGCCTGCCTGCGCGTGACCACGAGTTGTATCAAGCATTGCGCGGGCCCCGCTCATTCGCTTTCGATATGCAGGGCTCGAGCGCTCGCGTGGCTTGTGCCGAGTGCGTTGATATCGCTGGCTGGATTTGGCTTTCCGACGCGAAGCACATAACGAATATGAGCTACTCGTTACAAGATATAGATGTGAATATATAATAGAATTATCGACGTAGTGAACAACTGGCTAGGTAGATCTTACTATTATATAAAGAGAAAACGATAGTTTGTATGTTCGCAAAAATCTCCAAAAGTACTGAACCAATCGCCTCCAAATTTTGACAGTAGCTTTACTATGTACCCTGAAGTGTCATAAGCTATGAATATTAATCATTAATTAATTAGGAACGTTTCTATGCAAAATGTGGACATAGCGAATCAGCTCCAGCTTCTCTCTTTGGCCACTAGGTGGCGAGACGCTGTTTCAGCCGTTCACGCGGCTGAAGTGGCGCGGTCTGGCCTATAAGTAAAGGCAATCAGTGATGAAGTCCTCGATTTTCTCATGGAAAGTTCCAAATTGGTCGTCCTATTGTGACTCCCGATGTTATAGCGGTGTAATCGATTGCCTGAATAATCGAACTCGCATACATTTTCCGGACTGATTATTTCTATCGGCTGAAGTATGCCTTTATCATATCAATGGATCGGTTTCTCCTGAGCATAATTTTATACAGAATGGATATAAGATGAATAAGTCGCCGTGGACATGTTGCATCGGTCATAAGAATAACTTATTATCATATTTCTTATCAGCTATGCTGGCCCGCTCATTGTAAAATTCTACGATGAGACATAAATTAAAGAAACTTATTATGTAATATGCCACGCTTTGGACATGCTTCACTCTCGAGATGCACGACAGAAGGTAGCGCAATCATCGCCTGCAGATGATAGTGCAGCGCGTTTTGATTACCGTGCGCCGCCGTGTCTCTCTCACTCAATATACTCATTCATATAATTATCGTCTCTCTACACTGTCGAGAGCTAAGCTGCTCGCGTCGTTGTCGGACTCGTTTGAGGCGGAGGGCATGATGAAAACTGGATCTTCATTGAGCTCGGGGAAAACGATGTAAAACACCAAAAAAATTGGGCGGGGCAAGGATAGGCCACAACAAACTTGAAGGAGCTATCTTTATAGTTTTTAGGTTTATTTTTTCAATACTCAAGAAAGCTTTCCACTTATCGTTTTTCAATTTTAATAATTAGTTTTAGAGTTTATTCGGGTCATTTTCTCACTGCGAAGGAATGCGATACACTCGATGAGTAGTCTGATCTTGATTATCCATTCCTTGGTTACTTTGGTTTATTTCAATTACTAGAAGAGGTTCACACTGTATTCTATTTAATTTTTGTGATTGGTTTCAGGTTTTGCTTGAGTTATTTCTTCAATACGTGGACATGCAATCCACTTAAAAATTCTATCTGATTTTGGTCAACGGTTCCGAGGTTTATTTTATTCAACTAATCGAAACCATAACCACCATACTATTGAGTGGTGAAATTATATCAAAATGATATTGCAAATTTAAGCCTAATTTATGTGAAAAAAATTATTTTTAGCGAGGAAATTTATATTATTTTTACTCCTTAAAATATTAAAATAACTTTATATCTTCCGTTTATTATATTGATTGATATATCTTAATTTATTCTCTACAATTTATCATAACCATTTTCGTATGTATGTTTTAATGCTTGAAAAAATTTTAAATTGAAAAAATTATCTGTATTTTCTTTGTGTTTCATTATTGTAAGTTTTATCATTGTGTATGCCCATGAAACACTCGAGCGAGCGGCAGCAAGCGAAAGACTTTTGCTAGTATTACTATCTTTGGCTTTCTTGGCCTTAGGCTCATCAACATTTTCATGTAGGTAAATATGACGCTTGTTTTTAGAAAATCGTGGATTTTTCGAATTTGAAAAACATTTGTCACTCTTGTGATTTATGATTTCATTACAAAAATAACAAAACCATTTATTTGAGCCATTCAAATCGCAATCACTTTGCCAATGACCTTTACGATTGCACCTGAGACATTTTTCAGCATTAGATTGAGACCTTGAGTTTACTCTGAATACACTTGACAACATTTGCTCTGAATTTTTCTCTACACATCTCTCTACTTCAATCTGAAACATAGTTTGCTTCAGTGCATCATAAGTCATCTCTTTGCCAGTCGTCTGAATTATCGTCATATCAGTACGCCTGACTTCTGGCATTGCTCCGATATTAGCTTGATATAAGGTAGATCATTTTTCTTGTTCTGAAATTCTACCCTTATCATCACTCAGTTCATGTTGACTGATTATTGAATCGAATCTTTCACAAAAGTCTTCCACTGATTCGTCCGTTTTCATTCTAATCTGATATAATCTATTTCTTATAGGAATTAGAGTATGATTGATTTCTTGTTTTCTATAATCTCTTAATTTTCTCAAAATCTCAATTGGTTTAGTAAATCCTAAAATTTGTTTATGATATTCTTTATCAAGATGATTAATCATGATATCTTTCACTAAATTCTTCCTTATCAAGTCAGAAAACTCTGAAATTGAAATTGAACTGGGACGCAATGCCTTTGAATAAATTAAATCGAGCAAATCACAACTAATCAATTCTGTTTTCAGATGGTCAAGCCATACTCCAAAATTTGACTGTGATGTCAATTTATAATTTCTGCTAATATTAAATTCATTAGTCTGATAATTGAGATGTTCTCTTTCTCTCATATTAATTTGGTTCTGAACCTGAGTGATGTTTCTTATATTATCCTGAGTCTGTGAACTTACAATGATCGACTCTGAATTATTTATTTCACAATTTTTTAACTTTGTTCGCTTTATCTCAAGTCTGAGTTGATCTAACTCAGTCATTTGAGCTATCACTTCTCGAAAATGTCTCAAAGCTTGCTTATTTTGCGAGCCAGATTTCAAATCTAACAGAATTTTATTAATCATCTCTTGCATTTTTTTAAATTCTCTGGAGGTGATTGAGTCAGAGGAAATAAATGTTCGAGGAGCTGCCGTTGGAGTTGGTAAGGCAGCGTGCTCAATATTAGACGGTGTTGTTGTCTCTGATGTTCCATTATTACTCGAAACTCTGGAATTTTCTGTGGATTTGAATTCTGGAGAATACTATTTAATATTCCAATCTCTGAAGCTTCATTGGATTTCTGATCTGAGATGTAATCCATACAATCCATTTCTCTATTCTCTGAATTTTTGAAATTTCCAGCCATCTGTTCAGGAATTATAAGAACCAGTTTCTCAAGTATTGATTTCTATGTTGATAGAATATTCATATCAATCTATTTCTACAATAGAAGTAACTCTCATTTTATTTCTAAACGTTTCAAACTTCGAAAAAATTTTGAAATGATTTTTCTTTACTGAAAAAAAATCTGCCTCTGTGTTTCTGAACCTTAATGAATGCACTGCTATTAATTTTACTTCGAAGCGAGAAATAAACATTTTTCAGTCACGCCAACACGTACGAGTACACCACTCTCCAGTGTACAACTCTACGCACTGCTATAAGCCCGACTGGATTTGGGTCGCGGGAGCACACGCACGAGACGCGATCAGAATCATTCAAAATTCCCTAGTCGATAAACAAACTACACTGCACTGCTAGTTTCGTCTAAACATTGACCCTTGAACAATTAAACTCTTGCATTTTGTATACAATGAAAATAGATCGTTCTACGTACGATACGATAGGTTTACGTTATTTGTATCAAATGTATATAAAGAAAATCCCTATAAGCCAGCGACGGCATTAGAACTGCACTGTTAGTTTATCGTCCGTGCCAAAATCGGAAAAAATTTCTCAAATACAACATTCATTATATTGTTATTAGGCAAAAACATGATTGATTATATCTCTGCAATTTCTCATTCTTCTTTGATAACTATATGTTCAGATTTCAATTTTCTCTGTAATTAAAACTTATATTCAACTCAATAAAATAGCTTGATTGATTATATTATTTTCTAAAAATATCTTCACTCTTCAAAATATCTCTGGAATCCACAGTTTTAAACTCGATTCAATTGACTGTTTATTGTAATTTGAATTTAGTAAAATGCCCTCTGAATCTTAATCAGTTATTTGAAACATAAAATCGGTTGACCACATGATGTCTATATTACACTGTGTAAGAGAATCGCAGTGTTTGAAACTTTTAAGACTAAACATGTATTAGTGAGCAGGTCGGAATGTTTGCAGGAATCACAGGATCACAGCTTGTTCTTACATGGGGTTGGCCATCGAGCACTGTGCGAAGCCGAGACGTAGAGTGACCCCGCTTTTGCATAGAAAGCAGCAACGTATGTAAGTTTATAGTATAGTTTATAGTATAGAGAGAGAGAGAGAGAGAGCGCCGCCGCACACTTCTCCCCTCGATACTTTACCTGGCGAGCGAGACGTCTCCAAAACAAATTCTCCAGTGTCAACACGTCGAGACACACGCTCGGCCGAAAAGTGAACCCGCATCTCTTCTCCCGCGCAACATGTGTGCTGCGCATGCCTCGCCACACGTCCATTGCGCTCGGCCCTTTCCAATTCTACGAAGTCCCGCTCAACCGAATTTCAAAAAAGAGAGAGAGAACAGCCATACATTCGGCAGAGCTACAAAAAATCAGGTGGAAATAATTTTCATCTTTCAAAGTGTCTCTGACTCTGTTTCCTGTGAAAACATCCCATCTTTCGATTTATCATATCAGTTTTCTTAAAACTATCTTCTATCTCACTCAAATGGCTATTTTTTGCATCAAAAATGAGTGAAATTTTTTCGCATGATTTTTTTTCCTATTCCGAGTATTTTGATCGCTCTAGTGGCACATAGAAGCATTCGAGTCACCTTTTAGTATAAAAACAAGATGATTGATCCCAGACGTTAGAATACCAGGCACTTCCACTCCAAAGATCCGTTTCCATAACACTTTGAAGTTGAACACCGTTGAATCATCTATTTTATTCTGCAATTGTTATTGCCGCACTGTAAGTTTTCCCCACAAAATTAAATTTTTTATCCGAATTATTTATTATACAATTAACAACAATTTTTCAAAGAGGGAGGGCTATAGAGGAGGGCAAAAAAGGGGGAAAAATTGTTCACGGTGGTGGTTTAACTTTTAATATAGCAAGGTACCTAAGATTTTCTCATTAAATTTTCAATTATCAATTGAGAGCTGTACCCCCCTTCCCTCTCCCAAGCTCCAAGTTACCCCGATTGGGATTGATATTAACAAATTTCGTGGAATTCAGAGATATTACATCCATATATCAATTTCAATTTGAAGAACTCATAGCTAGAGAGGATTGAATATTCTTATGTGACGTATCCTCAAATACGACTTTCGGTAACACGTTTTTCATAGATTCAGCAAAAGAAAATGTATTCCAATGATAATTGAAAATAAGAAATCACTATACAGGATCTTGTGTCTTCTCTTATCTCTCTATACTAAAAGCCAGACCGCCGCCGCTGCCGCCGCCGCCGCCGCCGCCGTCAAATTTCTCCACCCCTTTTTTGCACCCCTTTTTTGCACCCCTTTTCTGCACCCCTTTTTTGCACCCCTTTTCTGCACCCCTTTTCTGCACCCCTTTTCTCCACCCTTTTTTGCACCCCTTTTCTCCACCCCTTTTTTTCACCCCTTTTCTGCACCCCTTTTCTGCACCCCTTTTCTCCACCCCTTTTTTGCACCCCTTTTTTGCCCCCTTTTTCTGCACCCCTTTTCTGCACCCCTTTTTTGCACCCCTTTTCTGCACCCCTTTTCTGCACCCCTTTTTTGCACCCCTTTTCTGCACCCCTTTTTTGCACCCCTTTTCTGCACCCCATTTTTGCACCCCTTTCTTGCACCCCATTCTTGCACCCCTTTCTTGCACCCCTTTTTTGCACCCCTTTTCTGCACCCCTTTTCTGCACCCCTTTTTTGCACCCCTTTGAGAATCGATGAGACATTTCCCATAGCAACCATTGTTGATATCATTGGCAACCGTTTGTTTACAAGTTTCCCTAGCAACCTAGGAAAATCTCCGTTTTACCCATAGCAACCATTGTTTACATCCCTAGCAACCGTTGCTTCGGAAGCCGGAAAATCAGTTTTAAGTCACACTCCATGGCCAAGGACACTGAATTGTTGTATTTGCTCCATAGCAACCGTTGTTTACCTCCTTAGCAACCGTTGGTAGGGGGTAGAAAAATTCACGTAGTTTCATTTCCAGTATTTTCAACTGTACAGGATGGAAAATCTCCGTTTTACCCATAGCAACCATTGTTTACATCCCTAGCAACTGTTGCTTCGAAAGTCGGAAAATCAGTTTTAAGTCACACTCCATGGCCAAGGACTCTGAATTGTTGTATTTGCTCCATAGCAACCGTTGTTTACCTCCTTAGCAACCGTTGGTAGGGGGTAGAAAAATTCACGTAGTTTCATTTCCAGTATTTTCAACTGTACAGGATGGAAAATCTCCGTTTTACCCATAGCAACCATTGTTTACATCCCTAGCAACCGTTGCTTCGGAAGCCGGAAAATCAGTTTTAAGTCACACTCCATGGCCAAGGACACTGAATTGTTGTATTTGCTCCATAGCAACCGTTGTTTATTTCCTTAGTAACCGTTGGTAGGGGGTAGAAAAATTCACGTAGTTTCATTTCCAGTATTTTTAACTGTACAGGATGGAAAATCTCCGTTTTACCCATAGCAACCATTGTTTACATCCCTAGCAACCGTTGCTTCGGAAGCCGGAAAATCAGTTTTAAGTGTTTCTATATCTTTCGATTGCAAAACTAGCTCCTCAGAAACCCTTTTTTACCGCCCTAGCAATCGTTGCTAAGGGGAAGATAACGTAGTTTCGTTTCCAGTATTTTCAACTGCACAGAATAGAATATCCCCGTTTTATTCATAGCAAACATTATTTACGAGTCTAGCAACCGTTGCTGCAGAAGAAGAAATGGGTTAAATTTTATTTTGCATAAGTCTTCTTAAACCACTTATTCATCGAAACAACCGGTTATTTGCATCCCTAGCAACCGTTGCTTCGGAAGCTGGAAAATTTGTTTTAACACATTCAATTAAACATGTATCGTTTCCACGTTACTTTGCAGTAGATACCAACGCGCTTTTGATTAGTGGTTTCCCCATATTGTTCACGTTATCCATATATATATATCAATATTAAACTAATAAATTAGAATAATAGTAATATATATACATATATCGTATACAATACAGGCTTACTCCACCCATATACTTAAAAATAATAAATACGATCAATTATATAGTAACAAAAAATGAAAAATGTATTTTTTCGATTTATCGTTTTTTGTTATTATATAACTGATTGTGCTATATATTGAACTTATATAAATTCAAAATTTTCAATCTTGTACCATTGCAAAAAAGGGGTGCAGAAAAGGGGTGCAAAAAAGGGGTGCAAAAAAGGGGTGGAGAAATTTGACGGCGGCGGCGGCGGCGGCGGTCTGGCTTTTAGTATAGAGAGAAATTTCGAATTAACATAACAATACATCCTTTTTTTAAAATTAATTTATGAATTGGAAAACCTGGTAATTTTATACTATTTAAATATTCTATCGGATAATCCATTATGGCATCGTCTTGGGCTCTATCAGTTCCTTTATGCTTAGCATAATCGATGCTATAATAGATATGTTCTTTACTTTGAATTTTTTCTAAAACTTTTTTATTAATTATCCGTACATCATCATTATGACTTGTCAATATTACTTTGTTCGATAAATCATCGAATTTTTGTATCATTGAGCCGTATACTTTGTCTATAATATCTGATGTTTTCCATTCATCTGGAATTTGAAAATTATCAAGGTTTGTTGGATGATTAGGGTGGGGTAAACTCAGGATGGAATAAATGCTCCGCACTGCATTGGGGGGTTGGCGAGCGAAGCGAGCAGGGGGGAACCCCCCTAGTATTCTTGTAAAAATGTGACATGGATTTTAATTTTTCTGTAGTTAACATGGCTGATATAATTAATCAAATAGTTCTTGAATTTCTGATGCAGTAGATGTCAGAACTTACAAAAAGCAACTCACCAAAGATCTATATACGATTTCGGTGATTTTTGAATATATCCAAAAATTTATAATGAAGATAGTATGGATAGTTTTGTCAATTCTCTTGAAAAATGTGAAAATGAAGTTGTCTCACTCTGTGCAGCTGAGAGTTGACGAATGTTTTGTGGAATTTTACATGTATATTATTCTGGAAAATTACCTGTTGATAATGTTTGGAACACAAGAGTGATTCATCATACTGGCCGACGGATAAATAGCTGTTGCCACTCTATCTTGTTGTTCAATGACGATGTTCTCAAATTCAGAAGTGGAGAGGTTGAGCCTTGTAATGGCATGTCCATTGCATATAAGTTGGAGCATATTTCGAAGGAGAATCCCTCCGATGTAACGTAGTTTAAGGTTCTTACACCATTTCTCTGGCGACAGATTTGATAGAATGTTCATATTAAGACTTTGATCATCAAATTTGATGAATATATCCTCATATATATCAGTTTTCTCGAAAAATTGAGTGAACTCACTCAAATACAACGTCATCATTAAAACAGACTGAAAAGAATAGAATTATATGATCTATTGTAATGTATTTTTCGAAATATGTGATTAATATTTGATATTCTCACCAGTCCATACGAGAACATATCTTGCGTTGATATTTTATTTATATTAGTTACAAGTTTTTGAATTTCATTGAACTTCATTACATCTTTCGTATAACAGCAATTTAGAAATGTTCTGATTGTTAAATGAGCTATCCCTATTTGATTCCACAAACCAATTTGGTTGCCCAAACATTCCCATTGATGATACGAAGACCAGGCTTTTTCTCGACAGTTATCAGTACAATACAAAGTGTTTGTGCAAAATCTACAGCTAATGGGTAATATATATTATTCCATACTCGAAGTGTGAATTGTTATCAATATTGAAATCACTCACGGAACTGGAACATCTTCATTTTTGCAACAGTAGGCACACACAATTTCACTGCTGTTATCGTCTAATAAGACAAAAGCGAAAGGCTTTTCAACGAATAAAATCTGTCCTTTCTCAATATCTCTGTTCGCGACAACGTGACGACCTTTAGTTACTGACAATCTCTTATCCAGAGCGATTGATGCACTTGGAAAATCAGGATCTTCGCCGAATGCAAGATCTGGCAACTTGAAATCCACATGACTAATAATTTCTGGGTTCTCCATTATTATAGCTCCGGCCACCAAAATATTTATTTCCTTCTCTATACTCTCTAAACAGTAATTATTCTTAAATTAGAAAGAGTCTTAGTAAAAGAAACATCGATTCTAAAGATAAACGTATGGACGCATTTAAAAACAGAAAAGCACTATGGGAAAATGTCAAAGACATTTGAAAACATTAATCTCAGAGCGATAGGGGTGATGATTCCTTTGTGGCGAATCAAGTCGAAGTCTTTCTGTGTAATTTTCTTTGAGGGACTACATACACCTTAAAATAAACTTTTATATTTCAGAAGAAAAATTTTTTTCCTGGAACTTTTTAATAAAAAATCATTTCGTATATTATCTCTACATTTATACCGTGACAATTATGAATTAAAACACACATTTGATTCTTTTACAATGTACTCCATCAGCATGAATCGACCAGAGGAGGTGATTAAACTTAGTCTATCGAATGACGAAGTCTATTTTGCGAAAAGAAAGACGGTCAATAAAATCAGAAAATTATTTTTTTATGAAATTAGGGAGAGGAATTTGAACTATTGATATTCTTGTGGCCGAGAAGAAATGAATGAGATTT
Organism: Aphelinus atriplicis; assembly: GCA_020882685.1. Classification (NCBI taxonomy): domain Eukaryota; kingdom Metazoa; phylum Arthropoda; class Insecta; order Hymenoptera; family Aphelinidae; genus Aphelinus; species Aphelinus atriplicis. Next base: position 59,454,815 of record CM037075.1, on the reverse strand, counting down.
GACCAAGTCCGTCGTTGATTGGGTATTTATATTTAATGCAATAATTAATACAAATTATCTTGATTAACCCTACTGTTGTAGATTGAGCTGTAAAGACTTTTGGACGTTTCGCTCGATCGAGGCAATTTCAGTTTAGTCGATGACGATCATGCGAGTTTGGTTAGAGTATGCTAGGGATTTTTCGGAAACTACGCGCTATATCGTGTTTACGCAAGTGCGCAAGGAACACAATAATTTGTCATCCTTCGGGATGTCTTCGATCATCAACTCGAGTGGATATAGCTTGTACGACAGGTCAACTATCGTATGCAATGAAAAACATGCCGATTCTCATCAAATGAATAGTTGAATAAGAGCCGAATCCAAGTGTATCGTTTTTCGCTCATAAACAAATGGAACAATTGTTTCCTGTAAAGTTTTCGGAGAGAGTTAATGCACGTAATCGATGATGTGTATTTTTTGATGAATTTGAAAAAAAAACGTTAACCCGCCTCCCCTCCATTCTTAGAATTTTAATAGGATTTTATTTTTAAAAAATCATTTCTCACTAAATTTTGATAATTGTAAGTTGAAACTGAGCTATATTCATCTTAAAAAGTTGAAGTATGTGAAAAGAAATCCTCTTATATTTTTCTTTACTAGAAGCTTGGTAAACGAAATCTCAAAGTTGGGTGTGAACACGGCGCCCGCGCGGCGTCTGTGGAATCGGTCGGTGCAGCATTGAAGGAGGAAGCGGCAGCCGCGCGCGGCCTCTTCAACGGGAAAGCTATTGCACTGACACTCAACTCTGAATTGTCAATCAGGGTTATAACGATAATAATTGATCAACAGATTATTACTAGTTGTCTGGGAGTTGTATAGCATTCGACAGCAATTTATTGGTGGGTAATCTGATCAAATTCATGTTCTCGTATGACACTCTTCTTTGAAATGTCTGTCAAGGGTATAGCAATGTATTGCTGTTGACTGTCAGTTATATGGCAGGTAACTGGTAGATGTATAACTGTTGTCTGGGAGTTATATGAGATTGGACGGCAGTTTTCCGGCAGATATTTTGTCCAAATTTTGAAAACTTCTTCGGCAAATGACTGGTGTACGGCCGTAGTTTTGCAGATTTCTTATTCTTATAAACCAATCATCTCTGAATTGTCTGTCAGGGAAATAGAAATTGTCCGGCAGACGTATTGATGTTGTATGGCAGTTGTCTGGCAGAGCTATGTTATACCCCTAACAGACACTTGAAAAGGAGAGCTCGTATGAGAACAAAAAATTTGCAAGACTGCCACAGAATACCAGAGCGTCATTTAATGGAGAAATTTTCCGAATTTTGAAAGAATACTTGTCGGAAAAACTATCGTCGAATGCCATACAACTGCTAGACAACAGCCATACTTCTCCCAGATAATTTACATTCCCGCGCGAAAATCGATAATATTGGGAATATATTTCCAATATATTGGCCATGAATATTATCAATATATTGCTAATATAGAGGGTCTTTGACTGGCCAATATATGGGAAACATTCCTGCAATTCTGCATCGTCCAATGTTTTCTCCATATTTTGGCAGGACAATATATCACCAATATCTTGACCAATGTATCATCAATATATTAGCAATATATTTTCAACTCATTGGATCTCTGACTGCCCAATACATGAGGATCAATATAAATTTCTAACATATTAATAGATCATCAATAAATTAGCAAAATTTTGCTGCGTTCATTATTAATATCAAGGAAAAATTATTGTAATGCAATGTTACTGTGAATTTATTGGTAACTATTTCAAGAATAATGCATGAATAGAAATGAAAAAAGGGTATTTTATTAATCTCATATCAAACATTATACATAACAGTGAATTGTTTTAATTCATTCTTTTTCTAATTTATTCACAGGCTCCATAACATAGAATACATCAGATTCGGTTTGAATGAAATAACAAACAGTTAATAAATCATCCACGTTAATCATATTCATTGTATAATTTTTACTATCACACTTATAAATAGAATTAATATTCTTATCAACCGAACTTATATAAGAAGGATTGACGGTATTGTACGTTCTGATTAAAGCTAGTTGTATGCCATAGCATATACAAATATCATTGCAGTTGCAGTTGATTATCCTTATAAATTTTTGAATTGCCCCTATGAAAACATCATCACCACTGCGATATTTTACAAAGTAAGATACAGTTTTTTTGTTGTTCTGACCATGTTCTGTTGTGTAAATAATTCTACTTTTGTACAATTTATTAAAAGTAAACATAAGCTTATGAGAAGGTAAGTGATAAATTGATAATTGTCGTATTTGAATAACGGTAATTTTTTTCAAAGTTCCAACGATAGAGAGAGAATCATTCAATTTGCGCAGATTTAGTTTTCTCATGGGAGATAATAGTGAATCACAGAAAATGCTCGCTTGACTATCCTTGTCTAGCCATTCGTCTTTTAAAATATACACTCTCATATGCATTACCAAATTCGTAACTATCTGTAGTTGTGGCCCATTACTTCCATTTACTAAAGATTTTAGTTTACCGTTCAAATTTTCGAGAGGGAAACACGACGTAGTCCATAATGGCCCTAGTCGACGTACTATGTCAGGTAAATGTGAAATGCTATGTAAGTTGCATGACATAAATTTGGTTCCATATATAAATTCAAATCTTGATACGAATTCCTTAACTAGTATTTGGGCTACTTATAAATTTTCATATGAAATAGATTCGCCACTCAATATATTCACAGCAGACACAAGTAATTTATAATGCTCTATATATTCATGTAACAAAATATCATTTAAAATGGGCAGTGAATAGTATAAGAGCCAATTTCTATATTCAGAAGCTTTCCAATACTTTAAATGGGTTCCTATCGGTCTCGGGCGTCTTGGTACCAAATAAGGAGGCTTGATAGAACTCAACTTATGATCAACTAATTTCACTAAATTTGAAATCGAAAACCGTTCGTTAGAAAATTTTTAATCAAACCATAACTCTATTAATTTTTTTGTAATACCTTCATAGATACAGTGCATTACATCGACAGCAGTCGATGTAATATATTTGTAACATAATTTAGATATAACTGATGGCCCTTTTACTCCACATATAGATATACCTGCTTCTAACGCTTCCTTACTATACTCGATAGTACGCAACACTGTGTTCTCTTTATATGGATATACGTGGGTCCTATCCACTCTCATCCCTTCATCCAAACAAACTTGACAGCCAAATTTCCCGTTATACTGCTTCATATTTAGAAAGAGAGCTTTCGCCGGAAGATCGCAAGTACCACAGATGATTCCACCTCGAATAAGAATAGTTTTATCTACATCTCTCACGAATAATTTTACGCCTCTGTGTAGTTCTCTTAGTGATGTCATAAGTGGCCCCAAGAAAAGATCAGGGCTCGATTTTTTGTCCCCATGCCATAAACTTACTAATAATACGTTATCAATCTTAAATCTATTGATGTACGGTAGTTCAAGGATTACAAGAAAAAAGCTCCAAATGCTGTTTTTGGAAGATTTAAAGATTTGCATTCCATCTGTGTACCACATGAATGAAATACTATCTTTTTCAGCCAGAAATCTATTCCCCTGTGATAATTCTTTATAAATTTCTCCATCGTAAATGTCTTTGATATTCTGGTTATTGTTCAAGTTCAATTTATGATTAAGTTTATTGTAAAAATTTGGTCTTTTAAAAATAGTTCTAACTGCGGTAAGATTGGAATTTGAATGAAGTATTCATCTTTACTTGGTTCCGAACAATTACAAGAATCTGGATTATTCATTTCAATATTATCATTACCGTCATCGTCAATAGATTCATCATTATTTATGTCGTGTCGATTATTTGTTAATAAATTTGTACATATTGAACAATAAAAATGTTTAATGAAAGGAAATTCTATTGTGGAATAAATGTTATTGAATTTATAATACGTTTTCGGGCAATCGTTTGGTTGAAGACAGATCATTGATATGAATCTAAGTAAATCTGAAACACACGATTTAGTAAGTTTATGGCGAAGTTTTAAAGCAGCTATACCCATAACAAATCCTAAAATACTGATAGGTGCTCCATCGTAGAGAGGTTTTTGAGTAGAGCTTCCACCTGAGTCTTCATGAATCGAATCTTCTTCATCGCTGATATCGGTACTGGAGTCACTCCAAGTACTCGATCGGTCAGCTTCATCAGAAGAGTTCTCATTTGAATCATGATCTGTGAAGTTGTTCGATTTTTTATCATCATTATCAAGGAGACACTGGGATATTTTATCATACCTTGTTGGAAAGCCGACTCTTCAAAATTCAGATCCTGGAATGTTACGTCATCTTGATAGGAAATTGGATCATCAAAATCGGCTATCAGAATATCCTCTTTGCAATTTTTTTCGAGCTATTAAAAACAGAACATTCAATCTTTCGCTTTCAATTTAATTCAATAATTCAATAATTATGATGCGACTATTCGATAAAACTGTTCAACAACTACACATTCAACAACTCTCCCGAAAATTATAAAAAAATACTTTTTATTTATACAAAAATTTTCACGGAAGGCGCGATAACTTTTTATCCCATGAATAAATGGGATTTTAACCACACAATTTTGACTCACCTGTTCATCTCTTTTATCAATACTAGGGGGGTACCCCCTGCTCGCTTCGCTCGCCAACCCCCCCCCCGTGTGTTCTTTGAAAGTCAATAATTTCAATGATAAGTGTAGTAATGATTAAATAAAAATTATATTGAAATCAATAAAACTTGAAACTTGAAACTTCGATTTTGATCAATTGAAAAGAATACTAAACGAACGATTCGAATCAAAATACAAGCTTAATTTCATCTATGTTCATGTTAAACGTTTGTTTATTCAGTTTCAGGTTGAAAGTGTCATGTGTCAGATCATATTTTTTCGGTTTAGGTTTTTCGCGTGTTTCATTTCAGATTTTTGGTGAAATTTCGAGAAATATTGCAACGGTTGCTAGACATGTAAACAATAGTTTCTATGTGTGAAATGGAGATTTTGTATCCTGTGCAGTTAAAAATACTGGAAACGAAACTCACGTGAATTATTTTTGCCCTTAGCAACGGTTGCTAGGGTGTTAAACTGTTCATTTCCAACCTTCGTAACGGTTGTTATGGAGCAAATATAACAATTCAGTGTCCTTGGCCATCGAGTGTGACTTAAAACAGATTTTCCAGCTTCCGAAGCAACGGTTGCTAGGGATGTAAACAAACGGCTGTTTCGATGGATAAGTGGATTGAAATGACTTATGCAAAAAAATATTTAGCCCTTTTCTTCTTCTGCAGCAACGGTTGCTAGACACGTAAACAATGGTTGCTATGAGTAAAACGGAGATTTTCTATCCTGTGCAGTTGAAAATACTGGGAATGAAACTACGTGAATTTATCTTCCCTTTAGCAACGGTTGCTAATGGGTAAAAAAAGGTTGCTGAGGAGCTACCTTTGCCATCTAAAATAATGGAAACGGGACATAAATGGATCATTTCCAACCTTCGTAACGGTTGGTAAGGAGGTGAACAATGGTTGCTATGGAGCAAATACAACAATTCAGTGTCCTTAGCCATCGAGTGTGACTTTAAACTGATTTTCCGGCTTCCAAAGCAACGGTTGCTAGGGATGTAAACAAACGGTTGTTTCGATGAATAAGTAGATTAAAAAGACTCATGCAAAGTGATATTTAGCCCTTTTCTTCTTCTGCAGCAACGGTTGCTAGACACGTAAACAATGGTTGCTATGAGTAAAACGGAGATTTTCTATCTTGTGCAGTTGAAAATACTAGAAACGAAACTACGTGAATTTATCTTCCCCTTAGCAACGGTTGCCAGGGCGGTAAAAAAAGGTTGCTGAGGAGCTACATTTGCCATCGAAAATGATGGAAACGGGTCATAAATTGATCATTTCCAACCTTCGTAACGGTTGGTAAGGAGGTAAACAATGGTTGCTATGGAGCAAATACAACAATTCAGTGTCCTTGGCCATCGAGTGTAACTTAAAACTGATTTTCCGGCTTCCAAAGCAACGGTTGCTCGGGATGTAAACAAACGGTTGTTTCGATGAATAAGTAGATTAAAAAGACTCATGCAAAGTGATATTTAGCCCTTTTCTTCTTCTGCAGCAACGGTTGCTAGACACGTAAACAATGGTTGCTATGAGTAAAACGGAGATTTTCTATCTTGTGCAGTTGAAAATACTAGAAACGAAACTACGTGAATTTATCTTCCCCTTAGCAACGGTTGCCAGGGCGGTAAAAAAAGGTTGCTGAGGAGCTACATTTGCCATCGAAAATGATGGAAACGGGTCATAAATTGATCATTTCCAACCTTCGTAACGGTTGGTAAGGAGGTAAACAATGGTTGCTATGGAGCAAATACAACAATTCAGTGTCCTTAGCCATCGAGTGTGACTTTAAACTGATTTTCCGGCTTCCAAAGCAACGGTTGCTAGGGATGTAAACAAACGGTTGTTTCGATGAATAAGTAGATTAAAAAGACTCATGCAAAGTGATATTTAGCCATTTTCTTCTTCTGCAGCAACGGTTGCTAGACACGTAAACAATGGTTGCTATGAGTAAAACGGAGATTTTCTATCTTGTGCAGTTGAAAATACTAGAAACGAAACTACGTGAATTTATCTTCCCCTTAGCAACGGTTGCCAGGGCGGTAAAAAAAGGTTGCTGAGGAGCTACATTTGCCATCGAAAATGATGGAAACGGGTCATAAATTGATCATTTCCAACCTTCGTAACGGTTGGTAAGGAGGTAAACAATGGTTGCTATGGAGCAAATACAACAATTCAGTGTCCTTGGCCATCGAGTGTAACTTAAAACTGATTTTCCGGCTTCCAAAGCAACGGTTGCTCGGGATGTAAACAAACGGTTGTTTCGATGAATAAGTAGATTAAAAAGACTCATGCAAAGTGATATTTAGCCCTTTTCTTCTTCTGCAGCAACGGTTGCTAGACACGTAAACAATGGTTGCTATGAGTAAAACGGAGATTTTCTATCTTGTGCAGTTGAAAATACTAGAAACGAAACTACGTGAATTTATCTTCCCCTTAGCAACGGTTGCCAGGGCGGTAAAAAAAGGTTGCTGAGGAGCTACATTTGCCATCGAAAATGATGGAAACGGGTCATAAATTGATCATTTCCGAATTTCGTAACGGTTGCTAAGGAGGTAAACAACGGTTGCCATGGAGCAAATACAACAATTCAGTGTCCTCGGCCATAGAGTGTGACTTAAAATCGATATTCCGGCTTCCGAAGCAACGGTTGCTAGGGAAGTAAACCATGGTTGCTATGGGTAGAACGGAGATTTTCTATCCTGTGCAGTTGAAAATACTGGAAACGAAACTACGTGAATTTTTCTTCCCCCTACCAACGGTTGCTAAGGAGGTAAGCATCGGTTGCTATGGAGCAAATACAACAATTCAGTGTCCTTGGCCATCGAGTGTGACTTAAAACTGATTTCCCGGCTTCCGAAGCAACGGTTGCTAGGGATGTAAACAAACGGTTGCCAACGATATCAACAGTGGTTGCTATGGGAGATGTCTTATCGATTCTCATTGACTTTAATGGTCCCAATGAGCACTTAAATGAGGATTCGTGAGAAAACACGTTAGTAACGGTTGCTAGGGAAATAACCAAGAAATTTCGCTAAAAATTGAACTCGGCCTAGATTTTGCCGCGACTAACCTGTGTGCAAAATTTCAAGAAAATCGGACCAATCCTTCGAGAGTTGGGGGTGGCAAAAGGGGGTGGAAAAAAGGGGTGCAATAAAGGGATGCAAGAAAGGGGTGTAAGAAAGGGGTGCAAGAAAGGGGTGCAAAAAAGGGGTGCAAGAAAGGGGTGCAGAAAAGGGCCGCAAGAAAGGGGTGCAGAAAAGGGGTGCAAGAAAGGGGTGCAAGAAAGGGGTGCAAGAAAGGGGTGCAGAAAAGGGGTGCAAGAAAGGGGTGCAAGAAAGGGGTGCAAAAAAGGGGTAGAGAAATTTGACGGCGGCGGCGGCAGCGGCGGCGGTCTGGCTTTTAATATAGAGAGATTATCATGCGCCGAACTTGCAGTTTCTTCAACATCGAGCGTTTCTTCTCCTCCAAGAATTTTCAATTCTGTCGTGAATAATTTTCCAGAACGCTTTTTGAAATATTCGCAGGAAGCTTCAAATGTCCCCGGTCGTTTTGACATATCTAAGAAAATAGTTTGTTGTATTCTTCGTAACCTCGCAGAATGAATTTATTTTCATTTAGTTTGTTTATAAACAAAGTCAGCTGATGAAACAATACAGAATCTGTCACATGAAAAAAATTCATTCTCAAGTCGAAGGTTAAGAACATCAGGTGGCGCGGTAGCGCCACCGACAACAAGTATGCGCAGCAAGCGAGGGGACGCGACAAGCCATTATATACAGCTCGTTTGCGGTTTAACCTCGCACCTAGACATTTTTTTTTTAAACCTCTGTCCTGCAGTTTTCCAATGGTTACCAGCAAAACCTGCATTCAGTTGCGTTTAATTACGTCGGAAAAGATTTGCGAAAATTGACGTTGTTATTTGGGTATAGGAGGTATAAGTCGACGAGCAGACGACCGACACTCTGAACTTCTCGCAAAATCTCGCACAGAAAATTTTTCCCACCACTGACGTATATTACGTGAGAGCGGTTCGAGGCCTATTGCGAGCGTGGTTCTCAACGAAACGGAAACATATATTACGTCCAGCCTCGTATCCTCGTATATATATATATATATATATATATATATACGTCCAACATACATATATGTATATTGATGTATATTGATGCTCGAGTGAGCTCAGCTGTGAACTGTGAGATCTGCATCTGCTCGAGTTAGTTGCAGGTTATAGCTTGCGAGGTCTGGCGCAGTCCAACGGAACAACATTAAAATCATCAGTATATATTAAAATGTTCCCCACAGGGTCAGGCTCTCCCCCGTCTACCACCTACGTCACCTGAATATTGTTGGGCAAACTTGAAGATTAGCAAAAAAAGTTGCATCTCAGTTAGGTGCTGACTCGTATCTCTTAATTCAGATTCAAAGAGTAAACAGTATGTATGTTGAAAATTCATTAACTCAGATAAATTTTTTCTTGTTAAATGTTGGTTGGATATACTTAAAATCTTGTTTACAGACGGATGAAGATGCTGAATCATTACGTTCTTTGGTTGTGCCATTAGAAGAAAAAATAAAAGCATTGAAAGAAAATCTGAGAACAATAGACGATGAATTACAGAAATACAGAGAAAAAGAGGAATAGTTGCACAATAAGCAATTGAAGGCAAAAGAAAGTGGTTCTTGGGAAAATACGTGTGATATGTGTTTTAATTATGAAGCTCAACTCCAAAGAATGCAAATGGAAACCAGAGAACTTAGTAAGAATGTACAAGAAACTGAGTAAATGTTACTAGCTCAAAAACAGGGTCTCATGAAAGAAGTAGAGTTTAGAAAAGTTTTCTTCCTAGATGTACTTAAGGAAAGTGAGACATTTCTCGTAAAATCAACCCATGATATTAAGAATTTGGCTGTGGAACTTCTGAAGAGATGCGCCAAGATCACTCCACCAATCAATGAAGGCATTGATAATGATGATTCAAAGGTCGATTATATGAAGATTGATGATGCAAAGGTCGATCATACAAAGATTGATGATGCAAAGAATACTATTGGAGGGGAGCGACCATCTCCCATAGGTGAAAAATTTTGAAGAAGGTAGTGACATTAAAGAAGGTGAACTCTTGGCAGTTAAAGAAGATGAACTCTTGGCAGCCAAATTTGATAAAGATCAACTGTGATATAAATGGTTTATTGCCATTAGTGTTTCCAACTAAAGAGTTACGTGGAAGAACTATTGTTCGGTAGGAACATCATGAGGATGCTCAGTGGCATCCGCGCCTTTGTATCTGAGCATGAGCAGCCTATCATCGGCACGTATACTCAATCTGAAAGATATGATAATGATTCCACAGAGATTTGTTCAGGTATCTTCTGTAATGCGCTTTGTAAAACTCAAATTAATGTAGAACTAGAAGAAACTCTGACTTCTCAAAGTAGGGGCTACGAGACTAATATTGTTAACGAAGCCCAAGTAGATACTAATGAATTAATCAGTGATTTGACAAACGTTCATGAAATGAAATATTTTTTAGGTAATGAAGAAATAGTTCCAGGATCAATATGCTGAGGGTTCTCTGTTGGTGAAAGATATCATTCAGTCTCATGCAGGTTTTGATGACCAACTTGTTCCAGGAAGTTTCAATAAAGGTGAAATGAGACAGATCGAAACCTCCATAGAGGAACAACCTATAACGTTTGCACAACAGATTGTGTCCATGAGCTGGAAAATGTTCCCCACGGTCAGGCTCTCCCCCATCTACTACGAGTCACCTGGAATATTGGGCCAACCTACATTCAAAAATCGGAGTCCAGTCATCAATCATGGTAGAAAATCATAATTTAATAATAATTTAAGGTTACAAATTATGCATAATTCTACCTCTGACACGTTTCAAATTTTTTTATGTACAATGAAGATGCTGAATTATTATGTTCTTTGGTTGTGCCATTAGAAGAAGAAATAAAAGCATTGAAAGAAAAACTAAGAACAACAGACAATGAATTACAGATGGCAAGGTAGATATTCTTTTTCTTTTAATCGAAATACGTATCTTACTTCTATTACAGTATTTGACAGTTTCATTGACAGGATGATGATTTATTAACATACTTGAGAGACCAAATAGAGAGTAGAGAAAAAGAACTTTTCATTTTTGTAACTAATGAATTTGAGAAAAAACTGGAGATCAATCTCCAATGACTCTTGCGAAGAAAATAGTTGACAGTCCATTGAAATTGTTTGATAGTTGTATTCAATCGAACAGAATTAATTGATTAATTTTCTATGTTTATCTTCAGAAAACAACTGTAAACCTGCTTCTGGAACAAATAACCGAAAAACTATCAAGTCAACTGTCAAGTCACCAACCACTACAATCATCTAATGATAATTTTTCAGCATTTGAATTTAGAACTCAAGTTTGGATGAATTTCAAATTTGATAAAAAGTCCATTCTCAATTGCCTTTAGTGCCTCATTTGGCTTATTAGTGAGTTGAAAAATAATTGAAAAGTGGAAGCAATGCTGTGATCTCATTATTCTATCATTTTATTATAATTTTATCCCGTCACTGCCAAAATAGTTATAATAATTGTGTAAGAGAACTAGCCGTGTAATGTTTATGAAATTTAAAGCATTTTGTAAATTTGAGAATGTTAGAAAGAATAATTTGTAAAATGATGAATGATTGATCACAATCATGATAAAATTCTGATTGATCAATCTCCAATGACTCTTGCGAAGAAAATAGTTGACAGTCCATTGAAATCCCTTGTGGGGAACGTTCAACTCGCACTTGCTTATCTCCTCATATAGACTACGTAAGAATTATTAAAATGGCTCAGAATCAAACCCTCGCCGAGATAGAGTTAATCACGGACGAAAAACAACGCACGGCGGCATTATCACTATACTACAAGGAACGCGAATTACAACATCGCGAGGAAATATCCAATTTGAACCGATCCGTATATTCCTTTCTGCAATCAAATGCTATCTAAAATGCGTTACTTAACATCCCTCTCTACAACTGTTCTACCCCTCTTGAGGACTTTGTCCAAGATATAGAGAACTATCGCGGAACCATTGCCGCCGCCGATGAAAATCATTTCCTTCGAGGGATCCTGACTAAACTACGAGGAAAAGCTCGCGAAAGAATTAAAGGAAGGGAGTTTCACTCTCTAAACGACTTGATAACACACCTACAAGCTCACTTCGCCCTCTCTAAATCGTGTCATTTCTACGTAAAAGAATTAACCAGCAACTGTATGTTGAAAAACGAGAATGTGAGAGACTTCCACAACCGTTTAAGCATGCTCATTAGAGGAGCCATAGCAGCTTCGAATAACGCCGAAAATGAAGCAGCCCTGCGAACTTTTCTCGAACAGCTCGGTAAGGAAGTTTTCATATCCGGACTTCCTCGAAGCTGGAGGTCGCAATTGGCCACATGCATTACCTTCGAAGGGTCACTAACAAAAGCTATAGAGCTTGAGAAGTTAGACCACCTCCCTACTACGAATCAAGCCGACGTACTATACATGCTCGCCCAATACAAATCAGAACAAGCCCAACAGAGCAACAAGGGAGCTTCCTCGAGGCCTGGCACTCCAGTGACCATTACTTCTCTGGACGAGTTACCGTACGACGAATATGGACGACCCACGGTAACCATCGACATCAACGACCCTAACATATTTAAGCGAGGTAGTCTTCAATACGTTTACAATGATAAAGACACTAAAATGAAGAAGGCTGTCACTATATCACCGAATGGAAAGATAGTAGCGCACCCATCCCTGAGTTATAACTCTCAGGCCCCAACACCTTCATCTATCTTGAGGCGCTCCAACTCTCCTCACGGAAACTCGCTGCGCCCCAATTCTCCCGGAACGGGACTCAGGACCCAACAAACCCAACATGCCCAACAGTTCCAACAGTCTTCCCAACAATTTGCACAACCACAATTCCAACAGTCTTCCCAACAATTTGCACAACCACAATTCCAACAGCCTACAACCCAGTATACACAGCAATTTTCACCCCATCAAGTCCAACCGCTCGTGCCCCAACAATACGTGACCATGCCGGCCCAACAACAGATGCCGCCGACAGCTTACGCGTACGTGGTGCCAATAACTAATCCCACTAATCAAAACCAGCAGCCGCCAATGACCTACGCACCTACTTCCCAGGGTCCCAGCTCCAACAAAGGGAATTTAAACTTCCCAGGAGCTCGCAGCCCGAGCGCGAGCGCGAGCAACCCCAACGAAAATCGCGCTCAGATACGCTACCTAAATGCGTCCGAATTAGATACGCCAGCGGAACAGGTCGAGGCCCCCGAATCGAGTTAAATAATAATAAACTTAAAGGCGGGAAAGGAATCTTTTTCTTCGACTCTGGTTCAGACATAAACGGAATCAAACAAAGCGCATTGAGACCGGACATAAAAGTTAATATCACCAAAAAACTCAGAATTACAGGGATATCACCCGAGCCCGTTTATAGTCTAGGTTACGTGTATTTAAGTCTATTTTGAAACGCCTACTTAATTATTATCGCTAATATTTAAACCTGCTTCTGGAACAAGTAACCGAAAAACTATCAAGTCAATGTCAAGTCACCAACCACTACAATCATCTAGTGATAATTTTTCAGCATTTGAATTTCGAACTCAAGTTTGGATGAATTTCAAATTTGATAAAAAGTCCATTCTCAATTGCCTTTAATGCCTCATTTGCCTTATTAGTAAGTTGAAAAATAATTGAAAAGTGGAAGCAATGCTGTGATCTCATTATTCTATCATTTTATTATAATTTTATCTCGTCACTGCCAAAATAGTTATAATAATTGTGTAAGAGAACTAGCCATGTAATGTTTATGAAATTTAAAGCATTTTGTAAATTTGAGAATGTTAGGAAGAATAATTTGTAAAATGATGAATGATTGATCACAATCATGATAAAATTCTGATTGATCAATCTCCAATGACTCTTGCGAAGAAAATAGTTGACAGTCCATTGAAATTGTTTGATAGTTGTATTCAATCGAACAGAATTGATTGATTAATTTTCTATGTTTATCTTCAGAAAACAACTGTAAACCTGCTTCTGGAACAAGTAACCGAAAAACTATCAAGTCAATGTCAAGTCACCAACCACTACAATCATCTAATGATAATTTTTCAGCATTTGAATTTCGAACTCAAGTTTGGATGAATTTCAAATTTGATAAAAGTCCATTCTCAATTGCCTTTAAAGACCCTCATATATCCCTATAAAGAGAGCAGGATAAGCCGATGATAATTTGACAGGGTAGCTTTTGAGTTCAGTTTTGAATCTAATTAATGAAAAGTTCATGTGTATATGTGGTTGACAAGTATTGATATGTATTGGGGTACCGTATACCATGTTATGCCCTGTACCGCCAATAATGGAAAACTAATCATGTTATGTTTTATTTTTTTTCTCTAGAATGGCTGAGCGTTAGACCCTGTGGCTTTTTGGGATCTTTGGTGATAGTATCAGGAGAGACCCCTTAAATTTTGGTGCCATTTGGTGACCCAAAGGGTATGCACTCTCCTAGTAAGATTGAAAAAATTATATCATCAAAGCCTATATGTAAATGCACGTACAAACCAGAATAATTAGTCAACTGCGGGTCAAAATGTTATAAAGTATTGTATTCTAGAATATAATTTAGATCCGTACAATGGATGCTGAGAAGGTATCAATACAATTATATTTTTGTATTTCAGCTGTGGCTTGGGGTACAGTTTATTAACTTTAATATTGTTCTACTACAGTATTCAATTCGAAGTTTCTGTAAACAATTTAAATTAGTTCAAAATATCGAAAGAAAAGACCAAATAATTAAAACAATTAGTTTTAAGTCGATACCTTTCATGCCATACTAATTAGTTATAGAAGTTGATGTTATGAAGTATGCAGGGAATTGCTGTGAAATATAAATAAAATTTATTCAAATACTATTATATATTGCATATGTTTCTTCCCAATCAAACCATTCTCTAGTTCCAATTTTCAATACTTTAACTTTTAACTACATGACGTTTTGGCCAGATTAATCAGGTGACTTTTTCTAGCAGGGTGTTTTTCAAGTTTCCAAATCATACCTACGAAATGAGATTGTAATTCAAAGTACCTTTACAGTAATGAAAATACAAAAAAATTCCATCACGATATCTCTGATAGTTTTCGCACAATCTATTTTTACAATTGTAAGTCAGTCCAAAATATACCTCCCATGAAACCATTCTCTACTCGTAAACTAGTTGTACCTTTCTTTAGGAAGGTTCGCTACTCTTCCATCTGTAATATATTATCAGAGCAATATCGTTTCGTTGTAGTTGCATTTAGTATAATAAATTGCATATAAAGCTATATCAAATCTAGTTATACATTCGAGATGGATTTTGTCACTGGTGATACGAGAAAGCATTAAATGACAAGTATTTTGAAAAAGGCCCACGTTGAAGACTGGTATGTTCCGTATTCTGTGGTTCGTTGTTGGATAAATGCTTAAGCGACTAAATTTGTTTGAGTGTGTAAAAATGGCAAGATGTCTTTTCAATCTTTTTCTATTTCAATGCATCTAAGATAATAATTACAGAATATGAAGCCTTCTTTCTGCTTCATGTTTCTCTGTTACGGATTTCAAACTGATTAATTCCATATAAAGTCATATCAAGTATAGTAATATTTTTCAAAAAAGCAGGCGATCCCGCAATCAGTTTTCATCCCATGGTGATAGCGTAGGTATAGGCCAAAGCCACTTTTTCTCGGTTTTACTGAATTCCAATTGTTTATAACGCGATTGCCAGAAAAATAAGCCTCAAATCAAAAAAATGTATTTCACGTTTTTTTCTTGGCTTTTTATGTAGTGTGACGAGGTCCAGCCTCGTCAACGATTGCGCGAGACGCTAGGCGGCCGCCGAAGGACCGCAGGGCCGATACTTCGACAAGCGATCGTTTAGGCAGGGTGGGGGGAAGAGCGAAGCACGAAGTCGCTGCGCGTGCCAATAGCGCGCAGCGCGACAATCGAATTCGAACAGTCACGGTTAACTGAGCGATTAGCCCGCAACCTTTCTTTCGAGCCCGACACCCTTCGTCGTATCCGCGTGTGCGTGCGCCCTGGGAGGAAAGCCCTATTTCCTCCAGCGTCAAGCCGGCGACAGGAGAGCGCCACCCCGCACCGCCAAAGCCGACCTGGCGGGACGCCACCGGGACAAGCCAGCAGCCCCCGTCGACCGCCGCCAGACAAGCCGGCCTTTCGCGGCAACGAGTGCTGCATCGACGACGACAGCGAGAGTCGGGCCTACGCGAGGCGTATCTCTAACATTTCTCTGTAACAGAGAAACATGAACCAAAGAAAAAGAGTCATATTATCACTTTCTCACGTACATTTGATAGATTTCACTTGACATATAATTGATTGTAAGTGTAATTAGCAAAAATATTCGTTTGGTGGTAAGATAATCACATCAGTTGAAACCCATTAAGGCCCACGGCCAGACTGCTGACTTGCTGATTGAAGTGTGAGTACGATTTAACGATCCTTCCTTAAAAAAGTGATGTGAAGCCTCGCTTCCCATGATTTGATTGGCTAAGACCAAACCATGAGACATGTAGTGTATAGAGTCAATATAGAGACTATAGGTAGAGTACAGACTACAGAGATGTCTCTATGGTATGGTTAGGTTAAGGTGCAGGCTCACTCTTTGTATCCAGGCTAAACTGCAAATTCGAGATGTTGGCTCTACTTTTTGAAAGGACATCAGAAGCTGGATAAAAATGACACGCTCGCGGTATACGCCAGATATTTAAATGTATATATATACATTTCGAATTTCATGAAGCATATGATGCGGCACCAAATTAAAGGCGCGCGAAGCGCGTTGAAAATGCACTAGTAGTTTGAAACTTTCAACGCGTTATTCTCAGAAAGGCATTTTCGGAGTTTATGCCGGTGATAACTTAAAAAATAGGTATCCGATTGAGCTGAAACTTATAGGATTTCTTCATTATAGTATTACCTTCTAGATGAATTAAGAATTATTGTAATATTTCATTATAAAATATGGAAAAATGTAATAAAATGGCAGGAAAAAAATTGATTTTTTCGAACAAGTTACACCGAAAGAGCAAATTTTTATTCACTTTTTTTTAATTCATCTACTAACTGTGAATGTAATTAATGTGAATTTTCTGATTTCCGATCAGAATTGCGACCAGGAGAGCCGGTACAAGCAAAATAGAAGTACTTCTTCAATTAAAAAAAAAAACATTTTTGTATACTACATACGCTTACAATTGTCAAAGAGTTTCGATTGATTTGAATAAAAATTACCCTTGGAAAACGATTTTCAAAAATGAGTTTTTTTTCCTCGTTCTAACTGTATATCCATTGTAATTATTTCCCCCGAGATTACAGATGATTTTCGACGCGTAACGAATTTTGAAGCGCGTAATAGCTGTCCTGTCGAGGGGCCGCGCGCGGCTGCCACTTCCTCCTCCACTGCTGCACCAACCAATTACACAGATGCCGCGCGGGCGCCGCGTTTACACCCAACTTTGAGACTTCGTTTAACAAGTAAAGAAAAATATAAAAGGATTTCTTTTCACATACTTCAACTTTTTAAGATGAATATAGCTCAGTTTCAACTACAATTATTAAAATTGAGTGAGAAATGATTTTTTGGAAATAGAATCCTGGTTAACGTTTTTTTTTAATTCGTCAAAAAATACACATTATCGATTACGTGCATTAACTTTCTCCGAAAACTTTACAGAAAACAATTGTTCCATTTGGATTCGGCTCTTATTCAACTATTTATTTGATGAAAGTCGGCATGTTTCTCATTGCATACGATAGTTGACCTATCATACAAGCTATATCCACTCGAGTTAATGATCAAAGACATCCCGAAGGATGACAAATTATTGTGTTCCTTGCGCACTTGCGTAAACACGATATTGCGCGTAGTTTCCGAGAAATCCCTAGCATACTCTAACCAAACTCGCATGATCGTCATTGACTAAATTGAAATTGCCTTGATCGAGCGAAATGTCCAAAAGTCTTTACGGCTCTATTCACAACTGTAGGGTTAATCAAGATAATTTGTATTAATTATTTCATTAAATATGAATACCCAATTAACGACAGACATGGTCAAATCTCATTCATTTCTCCTTGGCTACAAGAATATCAATAGTTCAAGTTCCTCCCCTAATTTCATAAGAAAAATAATTTCATGATTTTATCAACGGTCTTTCTGTTACAAAATAGACTATAGACTTCGTCATTCGATAGACGAGGTTTGATCATGGAACGCGGTAGTATTCCATGCGTCAAGCAGAAAACACCGCAACAATATAATGTTTGAGATCACACGCTCGGTTTTTTCATTGGCATTAATTTAGCCAAAACGACTTTTTTGGATGCGAAACAGGATTTGATGATCACCTAGCATCCCAATTGAGCGATTGACAGAAAGAAATACCCAAAAACTCGTTCGCAATAATGAGTTTGGAGTACCGTGTCAAGCGATCTACTACTTTTTTTCTCCTGACTAGATTTTTGTTCATATCATTTTTTGTATTACCATGAAGTTAGCCGCGGTAGCCTGATAAAGCAGCTAGGTTCACGCATAGTAAGAGGTATATGGTCCAGAACGGTAACGTAACAACGTTCACATGCCGTTGCTTGGAGCAACACCCTCCTAGTGTACGCTCCCGAGAGTGGGCTCCTGGTATTTTTACTTGGAGAAGCCGATCCTACGCCCAAACGATATCCAGGTAGTCAGGGTACCCGATGACGGTGTTCCAAAGGTAAGCTCTTGGTATTTTCATTTGCTAAAGCTGATCCTGGACCGGAACGGTGACCAGGTGGTTAGGGTACCCGATGACGGTGTTCCAAGGATGCGCTCCTGGTATTGGTTGATAACAATTATTGTACATAATTATTTTTTAACGTCCACATGTTTCAAACGACGAATGAATTCGGGCTTGGTGGACTATCCCAAGATGATATTGCGAGAAAAAAAATTCCACGCTCCCCGGGCTGGATTTGAACCAGCGTCCTCCTGATCTCCGGTCAGTTGCGATATCCACTACGCCACCGGGAAGACGGCAGCTCTCCACATCCCTGGAGCATGAATTCACTTTCCCGCAATATCACCTATATACACGATCAAATTCGATCGCTTGAATCTGTACGATCAAGGTCCGATCGTATTGTTACAGATTCCCTTTTTACCTATTCCCCCCCCCCCCCCCTTACCCAGCCCAGGGGGGGGGGAATAGGTAAAAAGGGAATCTGTAACAATACGATCGGACCTTGATCGTACAGATTCAAGCGATCGAATTTGATCGTGTATATAGGTGATATTGCGGGAAAGTGAATTCATGCTCCAGGGATGTGGAGAGCTGCCGTCTTCCCGGTGGCGTAGTGGATATCGCAACTGACCGGAGATCAGGAGGACGCTGGTTCAAATCCAGCCCGGGGAGCGTGGAATTTTTTTTCTCGCAATATCATCTTGGGATAGTCCACCAAGCCCGAATTCATTCGTCGTTTGAAACGTGTGGACGTTAAAAAATAATTATTTGTAAAATACTACTTCGGGTGAAAAGATGTAGTAGCCCAAAAGGTTGGGCTGGGTAAGGGGGGAGGGTGGGGGGGAATAGGTAAAAAGGGAATCTGTAACAATACGATCGGACCTTGATCGTACAGATTCAAGCGATCGAATTTGATCGTGTATATAGGTGATATTGCGGGAAAGTGAATTCATGCTCCAGGGATGTGGAGAGCTGCCGTCTTCCCGGTGGCGTAGTGGATATCGCAACTGACCGGAGATCAGGAGGACGCTGGTTCAAATCCAGCCCGGGGAGCGTGAAATTTTTTTTCTCGCAATATCATCTTGGGATAGTCCACCAAGCCCGAATTCATTCGTCGTAATTATTGTACATGTATGATTAGATCAAAAAAGATTGATGAATGTACATTCAAGATGAAGAAACCCAAAAAAAGTTGGCCTCGGATTTCAAAAGATTCCATTATTTTTGTTGAGAGAAGATTAAAATGCAATAATGAATTAATTGATTGTTCCTGATCACTTTTTTGTGTAACGCTTATGCATACATAAATTTGCATTTTGGAGAAATATTTACTGAATCTTATCACTGACGCTTATTGGTGAATCCTTAGTATTTATACATTTTACTAATTATTATTTTTATAATATATAATACTCCGCAAAAAGAATTGAAATCCTCAAAAAAACCTTTTGTAAAAAAAGTAAAAATGTTGCGCCAATCATGTGACAAAATTGGTTTATTCCTTATATTCCTTGAAAAAAATTGGAATGTATAATAGACACATGAGTCAAGTTATCATTTCATCAGTATTCATTCTGATTAGTCCTCGTATTGTTGGAATATTACGTACTCTTATTGCAGTTTACTTACTATAAAAGACGTTGTCAACTTTGAGTAACCAATCACGAAAAAACTTACCGGCATGCTTTTTGGGTACCTCTGTTAAGGCCCGACCTCTGGGAAGGGACTAATATATAAATATATATATAAATATATATATATATATAATATATAAATATATATATATATATATATATATATATATATATATATATATATATATATATATATATATATATATATATATATATATATATATATATATATATATATATATATATATATATATATATGTTTGGGTGGGAAACTGCTGGGTTTTGCTATCTTGAAATTCGGTTCTGTGTCCGTGCGGGACCGGACTCACTATAATGCGCGCTCATGGAGCGTGGGGGCGCGCAGTTTGTGCGGCCCTGGCAGCGTGCGTCGCCAAGCGAGGCGCGTGGACCGTTGGTGTGCGCGTGCTCACGCTGTAGCGCGTCGGAGAGAGATAGCGAGCGCCACGGTATCGCGAGGCACTCCGTCGATGGTGGGAGGGGAGGGGCGGCCGCTGCGTCTACTCGGCTTGCTCCCCAAATCGTTGGTGTCCGGTTACGGCCCACCAGTTACTCCTTGGCTGCAGGCGCGATTCCTTCGGCTCCGCAGTTCTTTCGGGGCGGCCACGCCTTGCGTGGTCGTTCCGATAGAGGAGGTGCGGGTGAATAAACTTCACACACTTTCTTCACTTTTAATCTCCAGCTTCGAATTTATTCTCAGCTTCACTAGTTGATACACTGCTAGACTATAATTCGCGTCACGCCCGAGAATTTCGCGGTGGATACTTGTACGTTGAGGACGTGCGCTGTAAACATGTGTCGCAATCGGTGGCGGGTGGAATTCTGCCGCGGCCGGCCGCAGCTCGCTCTCTTATCTTCTCCGTGACGTCACATTGATAGAATCGCGGAACGCTCCTCGAAGGTGCCGCGACGCTATCCGAGTGGCCGAACAGCTCCTTATATGGTCATGGCTTCGGATGAGGCGCGGAGTAACACCGTGGCGTCAGGGACTACATTTCTTAATTATAATACGCAATAAAATCCTCACGCATATATAGATATATAATGTATAACTTAGCGTTACATGATTGAATTATTTCTAATAACAATTGACAAATGTGCATATTTGTACGCGTGCCCGTGAGACTTACTCGATAAAGGATAATTCTAATTTATTATTACATTGTTTCTATCATTTAGGAATGTACACGTCACCAGTTATAATGATCTCAAGTCATGAGCTCTCGATCGATGGTGTATGCTGCCTGATTGTAGGGCAGGTTTTATTGGTAATACAATAATACGCTACGTGTAATATGGATGAATTGGTTGTTTCTAAATTCTATATACTAAAAGAAAATCGATATGGAGAAAAATAAGCCACGTGAACATGCTGCATTGGTCATGGTTATACGTTAAGTTCGGAATTTCGTTCAGATTGGAATTTGAAAATTCTTTACTCGCGCATGTATTGCAATGACTTGATTGCTTGAAAGATTTGATAAAGACCCATGCAAAATGTTCGTGCAGCTACCTATGCCAGTGGCTAATTTATTGTTATATTTCTTATCAGCTAGGCTAGCCTGCTCATCGTAAAAAAAAAGAACTATAACAAAACATGAATTGAAACTTATTATATAATATGCCACGCCCTGGCCATTCTTCACTTACGAGATGCACGACGGAGGGTAACGCGATCATCGCCAGCGGATGATAACGCAGCGCGTCTTTTTTACCGTGCGCCGTATTTCTCTCACTCATTCTTTCTACACTATCGAACAGCTGAGCTGTTCGCGTCGTTGTTAGACTCGCGTGTGGGGCGGAGGGCATGACGTAGATCTTCATTGTGGTCAAGGGGGGGGGGGAGGAAATTGATGAAAAAAATTCAAATCTTGGGCGGGGCGAGGCTGGGCCATAACACCTCATCAATTATTTGAAGAACTAATGACGAATCAAATTGACGCCACTTGGTAGGATCGCATATTTTCGAATACCTTCTCAAACTTACTTATAATATTCTTCATCACCTAATTATTTCTAGTCTCACAGCCTCTCCTCGATCGTTTGATTTATTTCAAATATATTTTTGTATTGTGATTGCAAGTTCAGTTAATCCAGATAGACTTCATATAATCTTCTATTATTGAAACTTTCATTGTCTTTCAAAGAGACAAATATTCATAATGCAAACTATTGATCATATGTCTTAGTAAATTATATATATATATATATATTTCTATAATATTTCTATAATAATTTTTACATCCAGTAAAATGCAAAACTAAGGTTTCATCATGGAGATAATTTATGTGTATATTATGTCGGTACTATGGAGAAATTTCAAGTTCTCAAAAAAGTAAAATTAACAAAATTGTGAAGTTAATTTTGGAATTGAAAAATTACGATTCTTAAGACGTTAAAAATGCCTATCAAGTGGCGTCAATTTGGTACATCATTAGTTCTTCAAATAATTGATGAGGTACCCAAAAATCATTCCAGTCAGTTTTTTCGTAATTGGTTACTCATAGTAGACATCGTCTTTCATAGTAAGTGAACTGTAATAAGAATACGTAATACTCCAACAATATGAGGACTAATCAGAATGAATACTGATGAAATGATAACTTGACTCATGCACTCACAAAAGTGTCTTATTGTTCCCAGAGGAATTAGACCTCATACAGAATTCCGCTACTTCGAAACATAATATATTGTTGATTGTAGAAGAATAGTCTTCTCTCAAGAAAATTCTGTTTGGAAGTAGCAGAAATTCTGACTGAGGTTCAATTCCTCTGGGAACGAGAAGATACTTTTGTGAGTGTGTATCTATTATAGATTTTAATTTCTTTCAAGGAATATAAGAAATAAACCAATTCTGCCACATGCTGGACGCAACATTTTTACGTTTTGTTACAGAAAGTTTTTTTTCATGATTACATAAGAATTGCCTCCTCTGGTCGATTCATGTTGATGCAGTACATTGTAATAGAATCAAGTAAGTGTTCCATTTATAATTGTAACTTTCACTAAGATCCAACCAATTCTGACCTCTTGAGCGTAGATGTTCATTGAATAGAATCATGGGAAAATAGAAAAACAGTCATTTTACTAGTGTAGTCACTCGTTTAGGAGATCAGAATCGGTTGGATCATTATGACGCAGGTTCCAAAGATAGGTGCCAGGAACATAATTAACTTTGAAAAAAATGTCTACGTTAACCTCAACTATTGGGATCTTACGGATAGATTGATATTAATTATATAGATGGGGCGTTCTTTGTCAGCTCTCCGAAGCCGGCGCGCGGACGCTAAAACCTCACATTTTCGACGCTTGTTTTCGACTCTATATGACCCATATCTAAATAATGTTGGATATGCTATCAATGTAGTTTTTTCTCAGCTTTCCGATGGTGAATTTAGTTTTCCAAATTTTTCACATTTTCACAGAAAAAAAACATAAAACAGGCCATATCTCAAAAACCTATTTTTTTTAATTTTTTTAAGTAGTCTAGATCGTAAGCTGAGATTTTTTTACGTTGATATGGACCTTCTGGATACCTAGACTTTTTTTGTATTCGAGTAATTGAGTAGCAAACATGAGAAAATGCGCCGCGTCGGGCCGGGCCGCGCCGTGCCGCACCGCGCTGACTCCACGCGCTCCAGCTCAAGTCTTCTGCTTACAAGAGTGCCGAAATCGGAATATATTTAATATCCATACAAGTCTCTATCAGTTGGATAAACTACTATCTAGATAGTAGATCATGTACTCATTTGGGTTATGGACTGAGATATGCGGACATTATTTCATTTCACATTCTTTGACCTCCGTTTTGGCTTTGATATTGATGACTTTGCCATACTATGTTTCAACTGAACTATTTTTTCAGTTCGTTTTGATCTAGGAAAAATTTTATATTCCTCAGCAGATGAAATTTTTTTGACCATCAGTCTGTCATTGGAAGTTGGTATGAACGCATGAAATTGCAGAGTACCTTGTATAGCAAAACACTTATCGAATCTTTCTTTCAATTTCAGTTTAGCTTGCTCATAATCTTCTTTCTTACTTTAAAATACCATGGTTTCTTTACAGTAATTTCTTGCCCATTCAAATAAACCTTCTGCGGTTAAAATATGATTATTTGCAGAGCGTTGTAAACTTGCTCGTCTAGCACCTCGTTTCACATTAGCTCCAATTCCATCGCATGCTCCCTTCTCATGTGCGGTCGCAAAAAAATGCCATTCCGCGGGAATGCCAAAATCTTTCTTATGATTAATAAGATTAGAGAAACTTTTTTGATTTTTGAAGTGCTGACCCGCTCCATCGGTACTATAATAAATTTTCTTTGGTTTGTATTCTTTCTTCGGGTAATTTATGATTATGAGCAAGCTAAACTGAAATTGAAAGAAAGATTTGATAATTGGTTTGGTATACAAGGTACTCTGCAATTTCATGCGTTCATACCAACTTCCGATGACAGACTGATGGTCAAAAAAATTTCATCTGCTGAGGAATATAAAATTTTTCCTAGATCAAAACGAACTGAAAAAATAGTTCAGTTGAAACATAGTATGGCAAAGTCATCAATATCAAAGCCAAAACGGAGGTCAAAGAATGTGAAATGAAATAATGTCCGCATATCTCAGTCCATAACCCAAATGAGTACATGATCTACTATCTAGATAGTAGTTTATCCAACTGATAGAGACTTGTATGGATATTAAATATATTCCGATTTCGGCACTCTTGTAAGCAGAAGACTTGAGCTGGAGCGCGTGGAGTCAGCGCGGTGCGGCGCGGCACGGCGCGGCCCGGCCCGACGCGGCGCATTTTCTCATGTTTGCTACTCAATTACTCGAATACAAAAAAAGTCTAGGTATCCAGAAGGTCCATATCAACGTAAAAAAACCTCAGCTTTCGATCTAGACTACTTAAAAAAATTAAAAAAAATAGGTTTTTGAGATATGGCCTGTTTTATGTTTTTTTTCTGTGAAAATGTGAAAAATTTGGAAAACTAAATTCACTATCGGAAAGCTGAGAAAAAACTACATTGATAGCATATCCAACATTATTTAGATATGGGTCATATAGAGTCGAAAACAAGCGTCGAAAATGTGAGGTTTTAGCGTCCGCGCGCCGGCTTCGGAGAGCTGACAAAGAACGCCCCAGATATATCTTATTCGCCAAAAATATGCATGTAGAAATAATGTGCAAAAAGTTTTTTTATTGAAATGTTATAAGAAACAATTTTTTCCTCCTGAAATATAAAAGTTTATTTCAAGGTTGACGTAACCACTCAAGCTTGTGCATCATCGGATACCAAATATTGACTTACAGTTGAAAGTCTCATCAATTTTTCTTCGGAATATAGAGTCTGGCCTATAAGTATCAGGCAATCAGTGTTGGAGTCCTCGATTTTGTCATGGAAAACTCTAAATTGGTCGTCCTATTGTGAATTCCGATAAGTGTTATAGCGGTGTAATCGATTGCCTAAAGTTTCGAACTCGCATATATTTAACCAAGGAATTATTTTAACGGCTAAAATATGCATAAATTGGAAGATCTGGCTTCTCTTTTTGGCCACCAGGTGCCGGACCGTTGTACGAGCCGCTCACGCGGTTTCTTTGGCTTTTACAATAAACAAGGTTTAAGGTCAGACATTTAAATATGTCGGAATTGAATTACTCAGATTGTTTTTCACACGGGTATAGTAGTTTTATGTTCGACTTTCTAGGACAGGCAAATCGGAAAATTAATTCCAAAACCAAAACTGTTGTTTATTCTGAAGTACTTTAGGGATTTGGAACTTTAAACTTGAATGTTACGTTTTTATTCCTATGCGCAGTTAATAATTATCATTCAAATTCTATAAATTCGGAGAGCGGGCGAAGCCGCGACGGGGGATGCTAGTATGCTATGTTTTGAAAACACAGTAGCATCACTTACTTGGCTATTCTTTCATAGACACTATTACAACAAATTCCAGTTTGTATTTTCAATGATGACACGAGAACTAATGGAATATTACATGAACTGCTAAGTATTCGACTAGAGTGATTATCTCACTACAGAACCAATTTTTTTTCAAAATATACTCGGAACCAAAAATTTATAGTGTTGTATGATTTTTTATCAATTCATTAGAATTGATAAAAAATCATACAACACTATAAATACATACAACACTATAAAAACATAGTAAAAGTTTACCTTTGAAGCGAGCCTACGTTGGCGAAAAGTATGTTCTATATCCTACAATTTGTATTATTTCTTGTTTAAATTATTTCTTCTGACTAAAAGGCAACTCGAAGATGTCACTTTAGTATCAATCTTTTTAATTGTATGTGAGTGTCATGACCCAGCCTTGCCTCGTCCAAATTTTCAAAATTTCAAAATGTCAAATTCAAATTAGAAACGCGTCGCAGATCTGCGATGCAGACTTTCCTACATGCTACTTGAGTTGCGCCGAGAAGCAAAGATCCGATTAATAGTGTGGACGTATAAGTGTTTATGCGAGAGATGAATGTACAAGTATGAATGTGTATGTATGAACTAGCCCTGCCGATGCAAGACGCAGAGCATGATGTACAAATTGCAGTTTTGCACCTACACAACAATTTAACTAGAAGGCGGTCATAAAAGATCTTCTTATTGGCCTATATAATGTTTCAAGTAGACAGTGGGCACTCGCGCAAGTATAAACGAATGGATGTACGAACAAATTTACTAGCATTGCAACAGTAACTATGTGTGGAGGGTAGACAGCTCACTCATCTACTAATAAATAACAATGAATCTCTAATTAGAAACACAGTGAAATTTCAATCTCAACGCTGATTGAAGCTACATGGTTTGTCGCCAATGAGCGGACTCAGACTGACTCATACACCGCAGCAACGCGAGCACAAAAAATTACGTCGATGATCACTGTACCTACAATAGCTGTAAGTACCCTTGATTTAATTGGCATCAATCTGCAACCCGATACCTCCTTCTTTGGCTTAACAGTCTTAAGATGTTTGACTATGTCATGGGATGATTGCACGAATGATATTTTGCGGTTCGTGGTAATTCTTAGACTGACGCCTTTCATGTTGCACTGCGATGTATGAAAAAAGAAAAAAAAAGCGCTGGATGTTAGTTTCGTCCTATTTTTATGCGCGCAGACTGATTTTCTTGATGTAAAGCTGCATAACTGTAAAATATTTGACCGAGATAACATGCTTTTGCAATTCTTAGAACAAAAAAATGTTCGCCACAGTCACGCCAAATTTCTGTATGAGATTAACTTCAGGCGTGCGCAGTAAATCTGAAAAAACTCCTCAAGTGGAGATTGATGACTCAGCATGCGTAGTTACATGTGATGCTGTAACGGGAATCATCACAATTCATAAAAGCACAAATTAACTCGCCAATCACCTTCATAGCTGAGTACTGAGGACGATAGTTCGGAATGATATATTGGAGAGTCGTATGATTACGTATGAGAGTAACTAGAGTAAAAGTCCATTGATTAAATTGTTATTAATATTGAATTTATGTGACAATGAATAACATTAGATGCAGATACTGTAAGTAGAGACGTGCAGTCCTAGCACGTTTTTATAATGATTATGTAAGGTATAGCCATCATGTAAATAGTGTAAATTATTTATGTGAATTCAAAAACTGTTGTAGGTTATTTGACAGTTGTCATAGTTGAAGAAAACATATTTCATGAAGAAAAGTGACTTTGAAAGATAACATTTATGAAGAAAATGATGGAACCAAACACCGTAAATATATATTAAATGGAAAACAAAGAATATCTGAATACAAAACAAGAATACAATATGAAAATGCTTGGCAAATCATTGACGACAATAGTGAGCTGAGCTCTGATTACGATAATGATCAAGATAAATTCAATCCAGATCTTTTTAAATCATCTGCCATTCATAATTCACTTCTACTATAATTCATAGATTATACGGGGATCCTGCATTGAATAAAAAAGTGAACAAATAAATAAATATTTTGTTAAACGACGTCCAAAACATGATAAGAAAGGGAATTTTTCGTATGATAAAAGAACATTCGTTGGGAATTAATATTACAATTATATTCAACATCATAACCGGAAATCTTCATGAATTTGATACCGAATACAAAAGATTAAAAATTCTAAGAAGAAAGTTTTTTTCACCAGAAACTGTTATGATAGGTTATCAAGAGGAAAAAAATCTATCTGATTTAATGGATAACATTCAACTTACGTCTCACAATAAGAGGATGTCACCTCCGTGTGTCCAATCACGATTAAACTTTGTGAGATGGTCTATGAGTAGTCTCATAGCTGATATCTACAGCCCCGCAGTCCAACGTTTCGTTTTCATTTTGGAATATATAGATATAATGAACATGCGTAAAATCGAGGATAATTCATTAAATATCTTTGAGAAAGCGAAACGTTGGACTGCGTAGCTACAGATATAAGCTATTAGGATACCCATGAACCATCTTACGAAGTTTCGTCGTGTTTGGACACCCGGAGGTAGTGTCTTCTTCTTGTAGGTTCATAACCTTACGTTAAGTTCTCTAAGTTTTTCTGATGAAGTTTTCGGAAAAGTGTATGTTATATGTTTACTGGAAAATCCGTTAATGATAATTGTGTTCAAAATAAATGCAAAGTTAATAATGAAAACGAAAAATTCAAAATTTTGATCATTCAGAAAAAAGTTTGGTAGTTCCAATCGCTCTGTAAGAAGATGATTTTGAAACAGGTGATCCACTTGGATCTCGATCTACTATCCACAAGTTGAGGGCTCTGTATGCATACTTATTGTGTGAACCTCCGGAATATTTTTCATTTTTCAAAATTTATTTTTGTTTTCATTATCTCATGCTGATGATTGCTTGCTAAAGAGGATACTTATCGAAGAGTCATAGGAGAAGTAAATTATCTGTTTAATGGAACGTATTTTATTCAATATTAATTTGGTGACTTATCGCCTATATTTCATATTTGTAAGAATATCTGGGGATAATCTAGGGCTTAATAAAACATTAGGTTATAAACAGAGTTAATCCCTGCTAGAAAAAGTCACCTGATTAATCACATGACAAATCATGTGATTTATCATGTGATTTATCATGTGATTTATCAGGCCAAAACGTCATGTAGTTAAAAGTTAAAGTATTGAAAATTGGAACTAGAGAATGGTTTGATTGGGAAGAAACATTATACTATTTATATTTATATTAATCAATATATTAATATTTTATATTTTTTATTTATCAATTTTATTTATATTTCACAGCAATTCCCTGCATACTTCATAACATCAACTTCTATAACTAATTAGTATGGCATGAAAGGTATCGACTTAAAACTAATTGTTTTTTTAATTATTTGGTCTTTTCTTTCGATATTTTGAACTACTTGAAATTGTTTACAGAAACTTCCAATTTAATACTGTAGTAGAACAATATTAAAGTTAATAAACTGTACCCCAAGCCACAGCTGAAATACAAAAATATAATTGTATTGACACCTTCTCAGCATCAATTGTACAGATCTAAATTATATTCTAAAATACAATACTCTATAACATTTTGACCCGCAGTTGACTAATTATTCTGGTTTGTACGTGCATTTACATATAGGCTTTGATGTTATAATTTTTTCAATCTTACTAGGAGAGTGCATACCCTTTGGGTCACCAAATGGAACCAAAATTTAAGGGGTCTCTCCTGATACTATCACCAGAGATCCCAGAAAGCCACAGGGTCTAACGCTCAGCCATTCTAGAGAAAAAAAATAAAACATAACATGATTAGTTTTCCATTATTGGCGGTACAGGGCATAACATGGTATACGGTACCCCAATACATATCAATACTTGTCAACCACATATACCAATGAACTTTTCATTAATTAGATTCAAAACTGAACTCAAAAGCTACCCTGTCAAATTATCATCGGCTTATCCTGCTCTCTTTATAGGATATATGAGGGTCTCAACATGTTAACCAAGATATCGTGGGAAAACATGTTGAACCGCTTCCCACCCAACAAAACACGCATCCCACCCATGAATATATATCAGAATATATATTCTATAGTTATTTGAAGAAGGGAAATACCTATAATATTACCTCATTCTTTTCTACAGTCCAGAACAGTTGAATTTTTGACGTCAAACAGTCATATCCATTCAAAACTGTATCTGGACATATACTAACTTCCTAGCTAATATATCCTTATGGATGCGGATATTTCTCCAAGTCTATGGAATTATGGGCACATGAAACAGAAAAAATGTACTCACTTACCTAAAGTAACATGCGCTTCATTGATATGATGTTGCATCCGTCACATGCATATTATCCAACACTGCAAGTTTGTTGGGGATTAGTTTTTGCGCAAATCTGTCACTTTTACTTGAGTCTCTATGGTCCACCAGCTTCCATTGGATTTGTTGCCTTCAGCACAGGAATGATGTTCTAGAGGATGAAAAATAACACTCCAAGCCACGTCCATTCATGATTGTACTCTTGAAGTACCTGAAAATAAAAAAAACAAAGAATCATTTTCTTTGAATTGAGAGATTGAAAGTAGAAAAAATCTAGTTCAACTCATAGAGAAAGAGAGTTTAAGAGCTACGTCAATCTAATTTAAATAGAAAATAGAAACACAAAATCAAAGGTTAGGTTACATTATTTACTTATCAGATGATTGATGAAGTGATTGATCCTTTCTGCAGCAATCAGCATTCCTGATCCAGTGGGAGAATTTTTCTCAACCCAAATTTTAGAAAGAATTTTACTTTCTCAGCTCTATTCATAGTAGTATACAGTACACTACATAGCACTCACGTATACTCCATGGTACATCACTAGAGCCTCCCTGGTATATATATTCATCTAACTCATCCTGACTCATCCCGAAACAACAGGATAACTAGGCCATCTGTTGGCGCAACAAGTTATCACTGATTTTTGTGAGATGCCAGTGACCGCGGCTGTGATCAGTTGGAAATTCAAATACTGTGCACTACTGTATACTCCTATCAATAGAGCTGAGAAAGTAAAATTCTTTCTAAAATTTGGGTTGAGAAAAATTCTCCCACTGGATCAGGAATGCTGATTGCTGCAGAAAGGATCAATCACTTCATCAATCATCAGATAAGTAAATAATGTAACCTAACCTTTGATTTTGTGTTTCTATTTTCTATTCAAATTAGATTGACGTAGCTCTTAAACTCTCTTTCTCTATGAGTTGAACTAGATTTTTTCTACTTTCAATCTCTCAATTCAAAGAAAATGATTCTTTGTTTTTTTTATTTTCAGGTACTTCAAGAGTACAATCATGAATGGACGTGGCTTGGAGAGTTATTTTTCATCCTCTAGAACATCATTCCTGTGCTGAAGGCAACAAATTCAATGGAAGCTGGTGGACCATAGAGACTCAAGTAAAAGTGACAGATTTGCGCAAAAACTAATCCCCAACAAACTTGCAGTGTTGGATAGCATGCATGTGACGGATGCAACATCATATCAATGGAGCGCATGTTACTTTAGGTAAGTGAGTACATTTTTTCTGTTTCATGTGCCCATAATTCCATAGACTTGGAGAAATATCCGCATCCATAAAGATATTTTAGCTAGGAAGTTAGTATATGTCCAGATACAGTTTTGAATGGATATGACTGTTTGGACTGTAGAAAAGAATGAGGTAATATTATAGGTATTTCCCTTCTTCAAATAACTATAGAATATATATTCTGATATATATTCATGGGTGGGATGCGTGTTTTGTTGGGTGGGAAGCGGTTCAACGTGTTTTCCCACGATATCTTGGTTAACATGTTGAGACCCTCATATATCCTATAAAGAGAGCAGGATAAGCCGATGATAATTTGACAGGGTAGCTTTTGAGTTCAGTTTTGAATCTAATTAATGAAAAGTTCATTGGTATATGTGGTTGACAAGTATTGATATGTATTGGGGTACCGTATACCATGTTATGCCCTGTACCGCCAATAATGGAAAACTAATCATGTTATGTTTTATTTTTTTTCTCTAGAATGGCTGAGCGTTAGACCCTGTGGCTTTCTGGGATCTCTGGTGATAGTATCAGGAGAGACCCCTTAAATTTTGGTGCCATTTGGTGACCCAAAGGGTATGCACTCTCCTAGTAAGATTGAAAAAATTATAACATCAAAGCCTATATGTAAATGCACGTACAAACCAGAATAATTAGTCAACTGCGGGTCAAAATGTTATAGAGTATTGTATTTTAGAATATAATTTAGATCTGTACAATTGATGCTGAGAAGGTGTCAATACAATTATATTTTTGTATTTCAGCTGTGGCTTGGGGTACAGTTTATTAACTTTAATATTGTTCTACTACAGTATTAAATTGGTAGTTTCTGTAAACAATTTCAAGTAGTTCAAAATATCGAAAGAAAAGACCAAATAATTAAAACAATTAGTTTTAAGTCGATACCTTTCATGCCATACTAATTAGTTATAGAAGTTGATGTTATGAAGTATGCAGGGAATTGCTGTGAAATATAAATAAAATTGATAAATAAAAAATATAAAATATTAATATATTGATTAATATAAATATAAATAATATAATGTTTCTTCCCAATCAAACCATTCTCTAGTTCCAATTTTCAATACTTTAACTTTTAACTACATGACGTTTTGGCCTGATAAATCACATGATAAATCACATGATAAATCACATGATTTGTCATGTGATTAATCAGGTGACTTTTTCTAGCAGGGATCGGTTTTTTATTATTGTAGATTTTGTATAATGGAAGCGGCTGCTCCCACTGCCATTGTCAAACTATTGTATATGGAGCTAACGTCAGTGGTCTTATATACTATCGTCAGATATATTGGTGTGTTCGTTTTGAAAAATCTTGTTGAGCTTCCTATACGTGTGAGGTGTAGTGTGTCTTCCTTCCTATTAAGAGTGTGTTGGTACATGTTGATGTGGAGCATTTCCGAAATAAGTCGTATGCAAAGAGTCCGGTAGTGATTTATCGGTAAATTTTTTATGTTCTGTGACTATCTTTTAATTTTCTCTTCGTCTCTCCAATATAATTCTGTTCCATTCTGTCTCAAGTCAAATAGTTTTAAAGCGACAGCAGATGAAAACTCTAATTGAAATGTTGCCACTTGTCATTGGGGATTTAATACCTAAAAATGATGAATACTGGGACTTACTTTCATTTTATTTTCACTATTGAATTCGTTATTTTTTTTAAGTTTGGAAACTATATATTGAGGATTACCATAGAAGAACACTATGTTATTTATGAAACATATGGGAAAAAACTTTTGAATCTTTTGAATCTGTTACCGGTGAAATATATGTATATATCAATCCGGACCCTGTTGAAAAAAATCGACTGGATTTCAAGCTGGATTTGCACTGGATTCCAGCTGAATTCCAGCTGGATTTGGGCTGGATTCCAGCTGGAAACGAAAAATCCAGGTGAAGTGATGCAGGGAAAATCCAGTGAGTTTCCCGAATAATCCAGCTGGATCCTGAGATAATCCAGCTGGATTTTACTGGATTTTTCGGTTTGGGAGCAGCGGGCTACGGCGTCGAATCCAGCTGGATTATGAACGAATCCTGCTGGATTTTTCGATAATCCAGCTGGATTCGCCGCCGTAGCTCGCTGTTCTAGAACCGAAAAAATCCAGCTGGATTGTCAAAAAGTCCAGCTGGATTATCCGGAAAATTTGCTGGATCTATAAAAACGATATAACCCTAATTCTAGTAAAATCCAGCTGGATTATCTCAGGATCCAGCTGGATTATTCGGGAAACTCACTGGATTTTCCCTGCATCACTTCACCTGGATTTTTCGTTCCCAGCTGG
Source organism: Aphelinus atriplicis (assembly GCA_020882685.1). NCBI lineage: Eukaryota > Metazoa > Arthropoda > Insecta > Hymenoptera > Aphelinidae > Aphelinus > Aphelinus atriplicis. The sequence goes on along the minus strand of CM037075.1, from coordinate 59,420,774 downwards.
AATCCAGCCCAAATCCAGCTGGAATCCAGCTGGAATCCAGCTGGAATCCAGTCAAAATCCAGCTAGAATCCAGCTGGAATCCAGTGCAAATCCAGCCGGAAATCCAGTCGATTTTTTCCAACAGGGGACTCATTATAACGCTATATCTGTTATAATATATTTTTTACTCTGCTAACGAGATTGCTCACCATAATCGTTATGCACTTAGAAAATTCCAGCAACTTTATGTACAGCTGATGTTACGCGCAATAGGATAAATTTATGTTTGACACCAACTACTGAAAATCAATTGTGCTTATGTAATTATTCACAGAGTAACTGTATGTTTAGCGACAGTATAGTTAACTCTTCTTAAGGTGATCCACTGAATAATTTTTGGTTTGAAAATAGCGATGAGTATGAATGTATGTGATATGTAGAATTGAATAATATAAATTTGAAAAAGACACATTCATACTTATCCATATGGGACATATGGTCTAAAAAATTCTGAAAAAATTCAGGGGACATAATGAAGTCTTCTAGAATTAATAAAAAAATTTTCAGAATTTTTTTTCATTTTCACTCTCTCACTTGACAGAGAATCACCCAGAATTTTGGAGGAGATTACATAACCCTACTTAACTCAAACTCTTGCTCATTTTGAAATATGTAATAGTCCATGCTTCTGAAAAAATTATTTTCAATCAAAGTTGTGAACTTCAGCTTGGGACTATTGTAACCTGTATGAAGCTCACGCATTTTCTGTTAAATTTGGATGATTTAATGACTCAATGCCTTGAAAGAAAACATATGGGAAAAAACTTTTAAATCTTTTGAATCTGTTACCGGTGAAATATATGTATATATCAATCCGGACTCATTGTAACGCTATATCTGTTATAATATATTTTTTACTCTGCTAACGAGATTGCTCACCATAAGCGTTGTGCACTTGGAAAATTCCAGCAACTTTATGTACAGCTGATGTTACGCGCAATAGGATAAATTTATGTTTGACACCAACTACTGAAAATCAATTGTGCTTATGTAATTATTCACAAAGTAACTGTATGTTTAGCGACAGTATAGTTAACTCTTCTTCAGGTGATCCACTGAATAATTTTTGGTTTGAAAATAGCGATGAGTATGAATGTATGTGATATGTAGAATTGAATAATATAAATTTGAAAAAGACACATTCATACTTATCTCACTCTCCACTATGTACCCTGAAGTGACATAGGCTATTAAGATTAATTATTAATTAATTAGGAAAGTTTCTAGGCAAAATGTGGAAATAGCATGCAAATCAGTTCAGGCTTCTCTCTTTGGCCACTACGTGGCAAGGCGCTGTTTTAGCCGTTCACGCGGCTGAAATGTCGCGGTCTGGCCGATGAATGAAAAACTGAAATCTATATGGATTTTTTTTTTATTTTTTATTTCTTATAAAGAACCGTACGGAAATCCGTACTGAAATCTATATGGATTTTTATTTTTCATCCTAGGGGAAAAATTCTTCTACAGCAATTCGTACGGTATACCATATGAAAATCCCTGAAGATATCTGTAAAATTTCGTAACAAAATCCGTGCGGGAATCCGTACGGAAATCCGTACGGATATCCGTACTGCGTTTTTGGACTGATTTCCGTAAAGGTTTCCGTACGGATTTACATACGGATTTCCAGACGGATTTCCGTACGGATATTTTTGACAGGGGATGCATGAAATTGAGTATCTCAATACTCGTGAGAGTGTGTGAGAACGAGCAATTTATTATTTCACTACGTGGTAATGCGCAATTAATTTTCTACCGTATCGAATAACCTGAAATCTGCTTTTCTTCGTCCGAGAATCTGAAATGTCCTTTTTTTTCGACCGAGAAGCTGAAATGTGCTTTTCTTTGTCCGGAGAGCCGGAATGTGCTTTCCTCCTTCCTATGAACGAAACGTGTTTTTTTTTCGTCGAAGATTTGAAACGTGCTTTTCTTCGTATGGGCCGTCGATATATATAATCTTGCAAACAAAATTTCTCCCACTAGTGACGTATATATATATGGTCAATTCTCTGTGGGATCGAACATGAAAAAATTTTTTTGTAAGTTCTAGGGCATCAAGCCGATTTCCCAGAATTTTTTTAGATTTTTTCGAGCACTTTAACCCCCTTTAATAAATAGGCAAAGTTGCTGATTTTGCTGTTTTTGCATTTTCAGAGGCATTTTCAACCTTAATTTACACCCTGAAAATGACCTCTGAGGCAAAAAATGAATGGGACACTTTTTCCTGCAAATTGCCTGAATTTTATAGAAAAATTATCTCCAAGGTCATTGGAGCACATTAAGTACTCCACATTACCAATTGGAGCCTCTATTTTTGAACCCTGGGAGTTCGCTCGTCAAGCCCCACACCACATGGGTACTAAAAGTTGTCCCAACTCATACCACATACAGCCTATATAGTGAAAAAATGGGCCTGGACTCTGGAAGCTCCCAAAAAATTAATATATTAACTAAAATAGGGGTAAAAACAGGCTAAAATGACAATTCAAGGGGAGCCTTGTACCGCCAACACTTCCAATTTTTGCAAACACTTGTCTGTGGTATTATTACAATTATCCACTGTAAAAACTCACATTCTATCATACTAATACATATCCTGAGTTGTCAATATCATATTTATATAGATCAAGCATTACTATACTATTTGACGCCACCTTACTTTCAGTAGTTACATGTATTGATGGTCAATATATTGGCTCTATTGTGTTAAAATGTACAAGAAACTACTAATAAAGTACATTGTCATGAATTGCATTCACTCGATAAGAAAGATTAATCCAGAAAGTAAATTGTAAGCTGTGCATTACACGTACACCTTATAACACACTAGGCAGTGCATAGATAACATCTGATTTTTTTAATATCAACAAGAAAATGTTGAAGTTCACTAAACATGGGTAATATTCATGAATGTGGGACTCATGAAATCCACTCATATTGTATAAACTGCATAGCTAAGATCCAAGCAGCTATCGGTCGGATGGGCTCAAACTACAACCTCAAGTTATTTACTCATGAAAATAGATAATATGAATCAATCCACTTGGAAGTATGATCACTAGATGCGCAATTTGATAAGGAATTCAAATATATATAGTTTGCCTGTCCAGAAATGAGTTTGGAGCTTCCAAAGTAGCTTTGCATGTCTAAAAGTCTATGGTCGGTAACCTAACCTTTGCCATACATGGGTCATATAGATCTCCAGTATAGGCAAGTATAACGTTCACAAAGTGGTTTATAAAGTCATTTAAACACAGGCAAACTATTGTTAAGATATGTGTGTGAACACGTATCTTAAGTTTTTATTTGAGACTTGACGTCTCAGGTGAATGCATGCGCCTGGTCCTTCACAGGTCCAGTCCCCGCAGATTAAGGAAAAGTCAGGAGTAAACTCAAAATTGAGGTGTTATATTTATTGATTTAAAATATCTTCTACTACAGCTAAAATGTCTGGGCGGTCCAACAAATAAAATATGGGAAACAATGGAGACTATAATGTCAGAGTTTGTAAATTTGACTCTACTTCATATCTTTATTTTAATTATACTTGTTTCGGTACCTTGATTTGCAGCGTCGATTCTATGACAATAACTGAAGTGGGGGATGTCTGGTGTTTGAAAGAATGATACTCTGTTTGATTTGTATAAATATTGAGATGAAGTAGAGTCAAATTTACAAACTCTGACATTATAGTCTCCATTTATGTTAAGATATGTGTGTGAACACGTATCTTAAGTTTTTATTTGAGACTTGACGTCTCAGGTGAATGCATGCGCCTGGTCCTTCACAGGTCCAGTCCCCGCAGATTAAGGAAAAGTCAGGAGTAAACTCAAAATTGAGGTGTTATATTTATTGATTTAAAATATCTTCTACTACAGCTAAAATGTCTGGGCGGTCCAACAAATAAAATAAGGGAAACAATGGAGACTATAATGTCAGAGTTTGTAAATTTGACTCTACTTCATATATTTATTTTAATTATACTTGTTTCGGTACCTTGTTTTGCAGCGTCGATTCTATGACAATTACTGAAGTGGGGGATGTCTGGTGTTTGAAAGAATGATACTCTGTTTGATTTGTATAAATATTGAGATGAAGTAGAGTCAAATTTACAAACTCTGACATTATAGTCTCCATTTATGTTAAGATATGTGTGTGAACACGTATCTTAAGTTTTTATTTGAGACTTGACGTCTCAGGTGAATGCATGCGCCTGGTCCTTCACAGGTCCAGTCCCCGCAGATTAAGGAAAAGTCAGGAGTAAACTCAAAATTGAGGTGTTATATTTATTGATTTAAAATATCTTCTACTACAGCTAAAATGTCTGGGCGGTCCAACAAATAAAATAAGGGAAACAATGGAGACTATAATGTCAGAGTTTGTAAATTTGACTCTACTTCATATATTTATTTTAATTATACTTGTTTCGGTACCTTGTTTTGCAGCGTCGATTCTATGACAATTACTGAAGTGGGGGATGTCTGGTGTTTGAAAGAATGATACTCTGTTTGATTTGTATGAGTATTGAGATGAATCCTGTGTGATATTCCTGTAGTTATTCCAATCCTATTATGATATCCAATGTCCTGAATTTGCTCCAATTATTGTCTTGTTATTGACTGTATATGAATTGATAACAACTGAATTCAAGTTCTATATTTTAATTAATTATGCTGAACTGTCACACGCTATCGCACTGAATGTAAAACTGATTTTTAACTGAGGCTCTTACTCTGGCCAATACTCAACATGAACTGATTTCTGACAGGACTACTGGACTGAACTTGTGCTTAGCGGGGGAGGCATATTTATACCTGCCGCTCAGTGGCATACTTGGTCAGCTACATTATGCATACCTTGCATTTTGGGCAAGTCAGTGTAGCCTGGAGTGGGTCACTTGGTACATGCAATCGTAGGATTGCACCATGCATTTGATTCGGCGCATTCTTTGTACCCGATATTCTGCTCGTCTTAAGCATTCTACTTTTCTTTCCCCGTAGTGTTTGGTCAGAAACATGTGCTCTGAATTTCCTCACTTTTATTTCTCAATGATTTCGAAAATTTTAATCGCGTCACCTAACATCATCCCCCAGTTCAATCATTGTCGTCCTCGACAATCGCTTTGTAGCTGTTAATAATGTTATATCTCAAATTTTGATTATGGTCAGACAATTTACTGATACATGCAAATATTCATTTTTTCCATTTTCTATATATATAAAAAAAAATTGATACAAAATACAAGTAATATGAGTACTATATATGTTAAAATTGAAGAAGATTCTACTGCTGTCTATATTCCTCCATATTCTGCAAATAGTCTCTCAGTTCCACCTTTTTTCCACATTTGTTGTAGATGTCCTTTTGTCCGGTTGTCCTTTTGCTCTGTTGAGCATTAGTGTTAGGTCCTGTTGTACATTAGTCCAAATTCATTCAATCCTTCCTTCTTTTCCTGGTCGTGAGTTCTTCTTGCTCATTTGGGCTCGGCATTGAATTCTTGCTTCCATTTTCCTGTTTCCTTTTGTGTCTTTCTCCTGCTTTGATCCTATCCTGTTCACATCTCCAGAGATGATGCCTTCTGCATGTTAATTCATGTAGATGGTATGTTACTGCTTCTACCTGTCTTCCACATTCAAAATGAAATCTTCTGGATATTGATCTTATTCCTCCTAATCCAACTGGTGATATTCTTGGCATTGCATATATGGCCTTGTAGCATCTGTCACTCTTCTTCAGTGCCTTTTCTGCATCCTCCTTGTCGAAATAGCATACGTATCCATGGGATAATTTCCCCTCTTTGTTTGCCATTACTTGGTGGTAATGATTTGTGTCCATGATTTTGTCCTGGTCCTTGTTCATGTCCAGATTGTCCTTTGTCCTGCAATTTTGTTTTTCCTAGTATTGCTCTTAGCAAAATTTCAAATTTTATGGTCCCATGTTAGTATTAGTCCTATTAGGCTTGATGAGGTGTTTATTTACATGTTAGTCAACCTCAGCCATATATTGTGATGAAGTGACTGTCGCGGTTGTTTTCTTTTCTTTTTCTTTATTTGGGGGTTCCGTAAATATGTTGTGGATAATTCGTGACTCAGTTGTCTGTGATCCCTGATTTAATAATTTTTGCTTTATCAATTCTTCCATCTGTTCTTGGCAATCCTGTGCTAAGTCCTTGTTGAATTTCGTTGTTGGTTCCATCTCTATTGCCTGATGTGCATCATCATGTGTCCTGATCGGCTTCCAACATTTGCGTTTCTTTACACATTTGTTTGTATAAATGATGATTATTGTTAGTGAGAGGATCGCATAAAGTGCATAATTTCCTGCTATCATACTATGTGTAGTCTGTTGATTCTTGTCGTTATAGCTGATCTGCGTTAGCGTGTCGATGATGTCCTGTAGAGATTCTTCTCTTTGCTCCCATAAATGTCCGTCCTGGTCCTGGGTCCTGTGCTCTCCGAGCTTGTCCTTTATTTCTGGATGGATTTCCATTAGGTCCAAATTTGTTTCTGGTGTGTACATGTATGCATTGTGATCTGTTCTGCTTTCTTGGCTTAGCAGAATAACTTCGTCACTCTGAGCTTTACAGCCGGAATTGAGTCTCAATATTCCTGCTCCTTCAATGATGACTTCTTCTGCTGGTTTGTTATTACAAATTACTCTGATATTTTCTTTCCCTGCTGTAGAGAACAGCCATGATGCATCAGATTCAATGTATTGCCATTGAGTCTCGTTACTGTGAGAATATCGTATGTCACAGTATGTGAATTGGGCTGATTTTGATCTTATTAGCATTTCCAGTTCACAATCATGCTTATTCGATGTGTCCTTTAATGGTCCAGTAATTGGGCAGATATATGCATGTCTGGTATATATGCATTTTGCTAGCATCTGCTCATCCAATTTCATATAATGTTGGTGGTCCGGGTCCATGGCTATATATGTGTGCGTTGTTTTTATATATGCCATTCCTATAAAGCTTCCATTATGAATTTGCGGTACATTTAATGGATACATTTTATATAGGTTATATGGGGTACGATCTACTAGTGGTAATTTTATTATTACCAGAACTCTGCCTTCGTGATAGGTTACATCACTCCTTGCCAACTCCATCAGTTCTTCTGCTCTCAAGTGCTCTGTTGGAATGGGAAGATCCCATTCTCCCTTGGTTTGTAGGATATCGGTGTTGATCTTTGACAGAATTTCATCAGTCAGCAGATCCTTTGAGACCTTGCTCTCCCGCAGTTCCTTTATTGTTCTTGTCACTTTTTCATAAGTCTCAATCAGTTTATCCTGTAGTTGAGACACTCTATACGAATAATCCAGCACCTTCATTATCTGCATGCTGTCATTGACCTCCTTGGTCATTTGGTTCTTGAAGATTTTCAAATTTTCCTGTTGTTCTTTTACTGATGTGTGCAATTCATTTAATTCTGCCGCTACTATGTGCGTTTTTTCTCCCATCAGCTTCGCTATTTCCTTCTGTTCCAAAGTTGTGCTTTGTAATTTGTCGCTGATGTCTTGAATTTCATCATCGGTTACCAGTCCAAATAATGAGTGACTGACAGAGCCTATAAATCCAAAAGGCGTTAGTCTTCTTCTTCTTACATCATTGGTGTTGGGCTGCTGTGATGGTTGAGGTGCCAAACTCTGCACCACTCGTCTCAGCTCTTCTTGCATGTTGATTAGTGTTTGATTTTTCTCCATAAGTTTGTGTGCTTTTGCATTGATTTTGCATTGGCTCTCTGTCATCCATCCGCAGTTTCGTGAATATTCCTCGTAGGTTATCATTGGCTTGGCTTGTATGATCTTCCCTACTTCAATGCCTATGATCACCTGCCATTCTGCTCTTCTCATCTTGATGATGTGTCCTTTCTCGTAGTGTACTCCTGGGTTGTTCTTTATCCTGATGATCTGATATTGTCCAATTGCGCTCGTTAAGGTCACGGTCAGTATTGTCAGAATCAACGTTAGAGTCATATTGTCCATTTTCGTCATGTAATATGGTTGTCTTTTATCTGTGAATCATGCAATAGTTATTCTGGGTAAACTAATTTTAATTTGTCCGTGTGTTTACGGATTCTCTTTCCATTGGGTAATTCTAATACTACATTATTCCTACCTAAGATTTCCACAATTCTAAGGGGCTTATTATAGTAGCTATCAAATTTACTACTCCTAGGTTCTTTTAATATTCTAGCATAATCATTTACCCTACCCTTGAATTCCTTCACCTTCTTATCATACCTGTCCTTTGATCTTACCTTGCTAACTATCTGATTTTCAGCTGCTGCGAGCTTCATTTCATTTAACCTAACTATAAGATCCTTAAGATATAAATTGTATGTTCTCAATTGTTCTTCTTTTGGGATTTTCATTGGGAATCTAGCTACTCTCCCATACACTAACTCAAAGGGTGTAAATTGTGTTGTGTTGTGTACTGATGTGTTGTATGTGAATGTGGCGAATGAGGCTAGTTGATCCCAGTCATCATACTTCTCTGAGTACGTTCTTACAAAATCCATCAGCGGTGCGTGACTTCTCTCCAGTGATCCATTTGTTTGAGGATGATAAGCCGATGTAGTTAGATGATGGATTTTAAATATTCTTAGCATCGATTCTACTAGTTCTGATAGGAAACTTGTTCCTCTATCCGATAGTATTGCCCTGGGGGCACCAAAATTGCATATTAAATGTCTTACCAAAGCATCTGCAATTGTTGTTGCTCTGAGATCAGGAATGGGTACTGCAATTAGATACTTCGTCAAATTACATTGTATAGTCAATAAATGACAGTTTCCTCTGGGTGTTACTCTCAGTTTTCCTACCGTATCAATTGATACCTTATCAAATGCTTCAATAGGCGTGTCTGTTAGTATCATCGGATCACGTGTTTTTATTCTTTCTATTTTCTTCTCTTGACATTTCGGGCATTTCCTGATGTAGTTAAGGATATCATTTCTCATTCCCGGCCAATAAAATCTCTCCCTGATTTTCCTATATGTGCTATTCATTCCTTTATGTCCACCCATCATACTGCTGTGTAGACTTTCTATAATCTCTGTCCTTTCGTTTTCAGTAGGTAAACTAACTTTACCATAATAGATAATTATTTTTATCTGACTCCCTTCAAATCTTTCCCTAATCATTTCTGTTATTCGACCAGGTTCTAATGTTTCCGTCATATCTCCTTTTCTGGAAATTCTGAAACTGTTCAGATTCTTCCTGTTTAGTATTGCCTTCAAATTTTTGAGTCCATTATATATATTCCTTACCTCTGTTTTGTCATAGTGTTTGTCTTTTATCACAATAGAAAAAACATTATGATTTTTAAAAGGTGTTACTAACACTTGTCCTATTTTTGGCTTCTTTTCCTTTAACGTGGCCATCGATATTGCTCCGATTCCTATGAGTAATTTTGTCGTTTCTCCGACTACTTCACAATCTTTCGATATAAAGTGTACTATATTATCTCTCTTGTATGAGAGACATGCCCTTGACGTCATCACATTACTTTTCAAGTGTAGTGTATAGTTATCTTCTTCTCCAGATATTTCTTGTGCTGATAGAAGTTCTTTGCATCTATCCGGATCCATGTATTGATTCATGGGTCTTGCATCTGGCATCAAGGTTACTATCAACGGTAATGGGTTTCCCGCTGATTTCGAGAAGTTTAGTTTGACAGATGACTCTTCATCTTTTTCTGATATTTTATCCATTTCTTCAAATTGAAATCTCTTTTTGACTCCTGTCATTGACAGTGGTGTACTCTTGTATTTGGGTTGTCCCGTTTTTATAGTTGGTGTTAGAGATATAGCTCTATGGCATCTGGGTCCCTGCGACATTTGAACTTCGTCCTCAGAGTTCTCATTCGCTTCTGACTGTTCTATCAGACTCATAATTTCTTCACTCATGTCTTGGAAATTTTCTATCATTTCATCGATTCTTCTCCCCCCTTGTGACGTTTCGGTCAGTGATTTCTTCATTTTCCTCCTCATTTTCAGTTCTGCTCTGATGTACCCTTATGCTTTCTTCTAGTTGGTCAGCGGCTCTTTGCACTTCTTCCACCGTGATTTTTGGAATGTAATTATCTTGGAATACTTCAGATGCCTCACTGTCACTTGTTGTAATCGGTGAGCACCTAATTTCCTCATCACTTGATGTTACAATTTCATCTTCATTTATAACTTCACTCATTTCTTCTTCAGTTTCTTCCGTTCTGAGTGCACTTCTTCTTGGATCAATTATTGGTGGTCCCTCGGACTCACTATCCCATTTATCTGGTATATTATCTTCCTCTAGTTCTTCTCCATATTCTTCTTCTTTTGATTGACCAGCTATAGGTTTTTCTGAACTACTACTTGGCCCAGCTATTGCTCTATTATCAGTCATTGTTTCAATAGCCTTTTCAATTCCTTCCCTATTTTCCAGTTCAGTTGTCCTTGCTTCTGGTTCCTTTTCTACGACATCCCTTTTATTTTCTTCTTGTTTCTTTCCAAGACTTATTCTTCTCCCAGTCTTAGGATCATATTGAGGCGAATTTGTGAATTTGGCTTTTGATCTCGTTCTTTGAGCTATAGTGCTGTGATCTAAGATCGGCGCCGTTTTCTTGTTCTTGGCTCCTATAGGCCTTCCTTTGGGTTTGTTGCCCATAGATTGTGATCTCGCCCTTGGTTGAGGGGTTGACTTCCCTTTAGGAGTCCCCGGTGTATTAGGAGTAGCGTTCATATTGCGCTTTTTCCTGTCCTCAATTATTAATACTCTCATTTTCGGCAAATTTTCATTTATTTCTTTCTCCTCTAATTTTTCTTCAGGATTCCTAGATAGTGCATCTGCATTTCTGTTCAATAATCCAGGCTTATATTTGAAATTATACTCATACTAGCAGAATCACTCACTCGCTATCGCTCGCTCGTGTCTTTCATTTGCTCTATCAAGAATAAAGAAAAATAATGAAATTTTTATTCGAATTATTGGTGAATAATTCAAAGTATCTACGGACGCTTTTACATCAACATGTATCTCACCTCTAGGCTATCAAAAATAAGGTCCCGATGTCTGATTTGAGATGTCAATTTTTACCTCATTCCAAAGCTTTATCTTTGAGGAAGTAAAATAACATAATCAGAAATAGATTTTGTTATGATCATGAATTTTCGTCAAACCTCGAGAAATATCAATGGAAATAAATATAATTTCTACTATATTGCATCTTATTACTATATTGCAACTTAATAACTTTCGCCATGAAAACATGCAAATTTCTCATAAAATTAACGCCCACGCATCGACATTTTTCCATTTTTCACGATGGAAACGGGGAGCGCTCAATCAGCTATATCTATTCGTCAGATCAGGATTTCCGTCACGACGCTGATTCGTAGATTTTTTAACGATTTATGTTGCTCAACTTGCTAAAAGTCAGTTTTCACATATTTCTCGCACACGCATCGATTTTTCCAAAATTCTTCATTTCTTTCAAATGTCAAGTATTTTTTTCAAACGAATTCTAAATTTTTACAAATTGAAACACCGAATTTTGAGTACATACTTCCCGCCCATGCATCAATATTTTCAATTTTTTCACGATGAAAAATTGAAGCGCTCAATGAGCTCTAACGATCCCTCTAATCGATATTTTCATCAAGACGCTGTTTCATAAATTTTTTTAACGGATTATGCGGTACAACTTGAAAAAAGTCAGTTTTTTCCATATTTCATGCACACGCAAGAATTTCTCTAAAATTCTCGCCATGGATATGAAAGCCCATTCCATGTTCTTTCGATCAAACATACTCAAAATCGAACCAGACTTCAATCTCACGTATTTTTCTGAATGCATAAAAATTACATAGTAAACCACCAATTTTCAATGACATACTCCACGCACACGCATCGACATTTTTAGATTTTTAGCAAACAAAAATTGAAGCGCTCAATGAGCTCTATCGATACCTCTGATCAGAATTATCATCACGACGCTGTTTCATACATTTTTCTAACGGTTTATGCAGCACAACTTGACAAAAGACAGTTTTTTCCATATTTCACGCCCACGCATCGATTTCTCCGAAATTCTCCCCATGGATATTCAAGCCCATCCGATGTTTTTTCGATCGAACATACCCGACATTTCACCAAATCATAAAAATCGCAAAGTAAACCACCAATTTTCAATCACATACTTCACGCCCACGCATCAATATTCTTGAATTTTTCACGATGAATAATTGAAGCGCTCAATGAGTCTATCGATACCTCTAGTCAGAATTTTCATCACGACGCTGTTTCATATATTTTTTTAATGGTTTATGCAGCACAACTTGACAAAAGTCAGTTTCTTCCATATTTCTCGCCCACGCATCATTTTTTCCAAAATTCTCTCCATGGATATTCAAGCCCATCCGATGTTCTTTCGATCGAACATACCCACATTTCACCAAATCATAATCTCACGTATTTATCTGAAAGCATAAAAATTGCAAAGTCAACCACCAATTTTCAATCCCATAATTCACGCCCACGCATCAATATTTTTGAATTTTTCACGATGAATAATTGAAGCGCTCAATGAGCTCTATCGATATCCTAATCAGAATTTTCATCACGACGCTGTTTCTTATATTTTTTTTATGGTTTATGCGGCACAAGTTGACAAAAGTCAGTTTTTTCCATATTTCTCGCCCACGCGTCATTTTTTCCAAAATTCTCTCCATGGATATTCCAGCCCATCCGATGTTCTTTCGATCAAACATACCCGACATTTCACCAAATCATAATCTCACGTATTTATCGGAAAGGATAAAAATCACAAAGTAAACCACCAATTTATATAGAATAAACCAATAAAGTAAATAACCAATTCATTTAACCATAAATTCATATAGAATACGCCCACGCATCAATATTATCAAATTTTTCAATATGAATTATGGAAGCGCTCAAGCTCCTCTATCGATCTGCTCGAACGAATTTTCGAAAAATCAACCCTTTGTACGATTTTAAAGGGGGGTCCCACCCGGACATCGGTAAAAAATTTATTAAATTGTCCATACGCCCACCGCAACATGAATTTTTCAAAATTTTTCTTTTATGTAAATGTAGCCCTCGATCCTACCTTTCGATCCGTCATACTGAATGTACCTCAAAACTGTATAATTTTGGTTTTGCATCATCAAGAAAAATTGATGAAAATTTTTTTTTTCACCACATCATTTTCGTTCACATAGAATACGCCCACGCATCAATATTTTCAAATTTTTCAATATGAATTATGGAAGCGCTCAGGCTCCTCTATCGATCTGCTTGATCGAATTTTCGAAAAATCAACCCTTTGTACGTTTTTCAAGGGGGGTCCCACCCGGACAACGGTAAAAAATTGTTTAAATTGTCCATACGCCAACCACAACTTGAATTTTTCAAAATTTTTTTTCTATGTAAATGTAGTCCTCGATCCCACCTTACAATCCGCAATACCAAAGATACCTCGAAACTGTATAATTTTGGTTTTGCATCATCAGGAAAATTGACGGAAATTTTTTTTTTCACCACACCATTTTCGTTCACATAGAATACGCCCACGCATCAATATTTTTGAATTTTTCAATATGAATTATGGAAGCGCTCAAGCTCCTCTATCGATCTTCTCGAACGAATTTTTGAAAAATCAACCCTTTGTACGTTTTTAAAGGGGGGTCCCACCCGGACATCGGTAAAAAATTTTTTAAATTGTCCATACGCCCACCGCAACTTGAATTTTTCAAAAATTTTTTTCTATGTAAATGTAGTCCTCGATCCCACCTTCCAATCCGCAATACCAAAGATACCTCGAATCTGTATAATTTTGGTTTTGCATCATCAAGAAAATTGACGAAAATTTTTTTTTCACCACACCATTTTCGTTCACATAGAATACGCCCACGCATCAATATTTTCAAATTTTTCAATATGTATTATGGAAGCGCTCAAGCTCCTCTATCGATCTGCTCGAACGAATTTTCGAAAAATCAACCCTTTGTACGTTTTTGAAGGGGGGTCCCACCCGGGACATCGGTAAGAAAATTTTTTAAATTGTCCATACGCCCACCGCAACTTGAATTTTTCAAAATTTTTTTTTATGTAAATGTAGCCCTCGATCCACCTTTCGATCCGTCATACTGAATGTACCTCGAAACTGTATAATTTTGGTTTTGCATCATCAAGAAAATTGACGAAAATTTTTTTTTTCACCACACCATTTTCGTTCACATAGAATACGCCCACGCATCAATATTTTCAAATTTTTCAATATGAATTATGGAAGCGCTCAGGCGCCTCTATCGATCTGCTTGAACGAATTTTCGAAAAATCAACCCTTTGTACGTTTTTGAAGGGGGGTCCCACCCGGACATCGGTAAAAAATTTTTCAAATTGTCCATACGCCCACCGCAACTTGAATTTTTCAAAATTTCTCTTTTATGTAAATGTAGCCCTCGATCCCACCTTTCGATCCGTCATACTGAATGTACCTCGAAACTGTATAATTTTGGTTTTGCATCAGCAAGAAAAATTGATGAAAATTTTTTTTTTCACCACACCATTTTCGTTCACATAGAATACGCCCACGCATCAATATTTTCAAATTTTTCAATATGAATTATGGAAGCGCTCAGGCTCCTCTATCGATCTGCTTGAACGAATTTTCGAAAAATCAACCCTTTGTACGTTTTTGAAGGGGGGTCCCACCCGGACATCGGTAAAAAATTTTTCAAATTGTCCATACGCCCACCGCAACTTGATTTTTTCAAAATTTCTCTTTTATGTAAATGTAGCCCTCGATCCCACCTTTCGATCCGTCATACTGAATGTACCTCGAAACTGTATAATTTTGGTTTTGCATCAGCAAGAAAAATTGATGAAAATTTTTTTTTTCACCACACCATTTTCGTTCACATAGAATACGCCCACGCATCAATATTTTCAAATTTTTCAATATGAATTATGGAAGCGCTCAGGCCCTCTATCGATCTGCTTGAACGAATTTTTCGAAAAATCAACCCTTTGTACGTTTTTGAAGGGGGGTCCCACCCGGACATCGGTAAAAAATTTTTCAAATTGTCCATACGCCCACCGCAACTTGAATTTTTTCAAAATTTCTCTTTTATGTAAATGTAGCCCTCGATCCCACCTTTCGATCCGTCATACTGAATGTACCTCGAAACTGTATAATTTTGGTTTTGCATCAGCAAGAAAAATTGATGAAAATTTTTTTTTTCACCACACCATTTTCGTTCACATAGAATACGCCCACGCATCAATATTTTCAAATTTTTCAATATGAATTATGGAAGCGCTCAGGCTCCTCTATCGATCTGCTTGAACGAATTTTCGAAAAATCAACCCTTTGTACGTTTTTGAAGGGGGGTCCCACCCGGACATCGGTAAAAAATTTTTCAAATTGTCCATACGCCCACCGCAACTTGAATTTTTCAAAATTTCTCTTTTATGTAAATGTAGCCCTCGATCCCACCTTTCGATCCGTCATACTGAATGTACCTCGAAACTGTATAATTTTGGTTTTGCATCAGCAAGAAAAATTGATGAAAATTTTTTTTTTCACCACACCATTTTCGTTCACATAGAATACGCCCACGCATTAATATTTTCAAATTTTTCAATATGAATTATGGAAGCGCTCAGGCTCCTCTATCGATCTGCTTGAACGAATTTTCGAAAAATCAACCCTTTGTACGTTTTTGAAGGGGGGTCCCACCCGGACATCGGTAAAAAATTTTTCAAATTGTCCATACGCCCACCGCAACTTGATTTTTTCAAAATTTCTCTTTTATGTAAATGTAGCCCTCGATCCCACCTTTCGATCCGTCATACTGAATGTACCTCGAAACTGTATAATTTTGGTTTTGCATCAGCAAGAAAAATTGATGAAAATTTTTTTTTTCACCACACCATTTTCGTTCACATAGAATACGCCCACGCATCAATATTTTTAAATTTTTCAATATGAATTATGGAAGCGCTCAAGCTCCTCTATCGATCTGCTCGAACGAATTTTTGAAAAATCAACCCTTTGTACGTTTTTGAAGGGGGGTCCCACCCGGACATCGGTAAAAAATTTATTAAATTGTCCATACGCCCACCGCATCATGAATTTTTCAAAATTTTCCTTTTATGTAAATGTAGCCCTCGATCCTACCTTTCGATCCATCATACCAAAGATACCTCGAATCTGTATAATTTTGGTTTTGCATCATCAAGAAAATTGACGAAAATTTTTTTTTTCACCACACCATTTTCGTTCACATAGAATACGCCCACGCATCAATATTTTCAAATTTTTCAATATGAATTATGGAAGCGCTCAGGCGCCTCTATCGATCTGCTTGAACGAATTTTCGAAAAATCAACCCTTTGTACGTTTTTGAAGGGGGGTCCCACCCGGACATCGGTAAAAAATTTTTCAAATTGTCCATACGCCCACCGCAACTTGATTTTTTCAAAATTTCTCTTTTATGTAAATGTAGCCCTCGATCCCACCTTTCGATCCGTCATACTGAATGTACCTCGAAACTGTATAATTTTGGTTTTGCATCAGCAAGAAAAATTGATGAAAATTTTTTTTTTCACCACACCATTTTCGTTCACATAGAATACGCCCACGCATCAATATTTTCAAATTTTTCAATATGAATTATGGAAGCGCTCAGGCTCCTCTATCGATCTGCTTGAACGAATTTTCGAAAAATCAACCCTTTGTACGTTTTTCAAGGGGGGTCCCACCCGGACATCGGTAAAAAATTTTTTAAATTGTCCATACGCCCACCGCAACTTGAATTTTTCAAAATTTTTTTTCCATGTAAATGTAGCCCTCGATCCCACCTTTCGACCCGTCATACTGAATGTACCTCGAAACTGTCATATCATTGTTTCCGAGAGCAAGAAAGGTGGACTAGGAAAATGTACGGATCCATCTTATTATTATGTAGATGTAGATTCTGTGAATTTGAACATCCACCTCATTAACCTTGCACCTGGATCCTTCCTCGAGTTCATCCAGTTCAATGGTTCATGGTCTGAAACCATCGTAAATTTCTTCCCTAGTAAATAAGGTCGAAAATGATGCATTGCATACAATGCTGCTAAACACTCCTTTTCTGTGGTAGTGTAGTTTTTCTCTGCCTTATTCAATGTTCTTGACAGATATGCCACTGGATGTTCTATTCCATCATCCATCTGGCTGAGTACTGCACCAATCGCATAATTAGATGCATCTGTTGTTAGTATGAAAGGTTTTTCAAAATCCGGAAATTTCAAAATTGGTTTTTCACACAGCTTATCTCTCAACGTGATGAAACTTTTCTCATGTTCATCTTCCCATTTGAAAGAATTCTCCTTTTTAAGTAAATTAGATAACGGTAACGCTATTTTTGAGAAATCTTTAACAAATCGTCTATAATATCCAGCCAAACCTAGGAACTCTCTTACATTTTTCTGATTCTTAGGTCTCGGAAAATTTTTGACAGCTGTTATTAGCCTGTCATTTGGTTCCACTCCTCTTTCGCTTATGGTGTGTCCTAAAAACACAACTTCCTTACAAAAGAAATCTACCTTATCAGGTTGCAAAACTAGTTTTGCATCTCTTAGTCTTTCAAACATTCGTCTTATTCTTTTGACATGCTGTTCCAACGTCTTGGCATAAACTACTACATCATCTATGTAAACCAAATTCTCTACTCCTTGTAACCCTCTTAGTGTAGCATCCATCAATCTTTGAAAAGTTGCTGTTGCTCCTTTCGTTCCTTCTGGCATTCTTTTATACTGGAAATGTCCGTATAAAGCGGAAAAAGCCGTTTTCGGTCTGTCTTCCTTTTTCAATGGTATTTGTTGGAAACCACTTGCCAGATCGAAAACCGAGAAGTACATGCATCCACCTAATTGATCCAATATATCTGATATATTAGGAATAGGATATGCATCTCCTATAGTTTTCTTATTTAGTTCTCTAAAATCAATCACCATTCTCCATCTAGGATTCCCATGACTGTCAGGTTTCTTGGGTACAATCCATATTGGCGAATTGAATGGAGAATTTGATGGTTCAATGATATCATTCTTCAGTTTCTTTTCTATCTCTGCCTTGACAACATCCTTTTGTACAATCGGCAGTCTATATTGCTTGGTATTGATTGGTACTTCGTCCATCAGTGGTATTTCAAATTCCACTTTATTAGTGCAGGACAGTTTATCACCTGGTAATAGGAATACATCGTGATATTCTGATATTAAACCCATGACAGCCTGTTTTTCCTCTTCATTCAGATTCCTCACGTTGATAAGTTGCGTGAGTTGAGCAATTCTGTCATGTGCTGTTCCTGGTATTGTGACGTTTTCATTTTCTGATTGTGTATCAGGGTCAAATTCTGGCGTCACATATTCAAACGGAATTATTTGTTGAGGCCTAATTTCTACTTCTATGTCCTCATCCTTGGTGTTAATGACCATAACATTACATCCATTATTCTCATTCTGTACAACTCCTTCTCCTACAAAAACATCCTTATCTCCAAGATTTATCCTGGGCATATATCCTTCCTTGAGTTGCGTCTTAATTAAATTAACTCGTACTATTTGTTGAGTTCTAGCCTTTATTGGCCATTTTACTGTTCCCAAGCCTTGATTCTCTGTATCCTCAGCTGAATTTGTCTCTCTCAGAACTCTGTCTGAGTCTTCATTTGTTTCAGTTTGTTCTGTTACTTGTCCAAAATATTCTTCCATCATGTTTGTAATATCTGGACTGCTTGTTTCCTCTTTAGTGTTTTCCATTTCCGAACTGCCTTGGCTATCATCGTTCATAATTTCCATTACATAATGAACGTCTAAAAATGGCAATGGATTCATAACATCTCCCGCTATCATTAGCGCGTTGTTGTAATATGAGATTACTGCTTCTTCGCTCTTCAAATAATCTCTACCTAGCATTCCATTTGTCAGGATGGAAAAATCATCACTAACTACCTGAAATTTATACGATTTTCCTTTTATCGTTAATGACGTTGATCCTATTGACATTACAGGATCATCATGTATACCATACATTGGTATGGCTTCTGTCGTGTCTATTATAGTTTCATCTGCCAATGCTCCTACCTTGACCAAACATACGGCACTTCCATTATCAACAGTGAAATATAATATTCCTTTTTCGCTTTCTGGTACTTTCATACTAACTATTGATGGATCGTCTGTTGCTTTATTTGCTTCGCAAATACCAATCCAGGCTGCCTTCGCTGAATTTGGAGTATTTGACTCCCTTGGTTTTGCGTTGACGATTGCTGTTGGTTCTGGCTCGCCTCTGCTACTTGCGGGCGAGCCGTTTGCGCGTTTAAATTCTGCGTCGGTTGTGGATATCTAGGATTTGGTCTAAATTCTTGATTCTCAGAGTTGTTTTGACTCTGCCTTTGCTGTGAGTAATTCTTGTTTTGATTGTAATTTCCACGACTATTGTTTTGATTGAAATTTCCTCTATTACTATAGTTCCGTGATCTCCCATCTGAATTATAGTTTCCTTTTTCTGACTGGTCATTTTGATTGTTCCATTGATTGTTTTGGCCATTTGATCCTCCGTTGTTTGAATTATTGAATGACCTGTTGTTTCCTCTTCTAAATTGGCCTTTGTATCCATTATTGGTCCGTTCTCTGAAACCTGGATGGTTGGGATCATTTGTGCTAATGCGATTAATTCTTTCTTCATCTCCATCATATTGTTTTCTTTGATTTTGATGATTCCTGCTTTGATTGTGATACTTATGTCTCACATCAGGTAATATTCTAGCATCCATTCTTGCTTCCAATCGAGAAGCTTCTGCATATGCTTCTGCCAGATTTTCTGGTCTTCTTGCATCTACAAATTGGCTGATTTCTGCTGGTAATCCTCTTATGAAAATGTCTACCGCTGATTCTTTCAGAGGCAGTATCATATTTGCATTATATTGGTTTCCTTTCTCTTCCTTGAGGCTGGTTTCCGCAGCTCCCAAGTACACTTTCAATTTATCATAAAAATCTCCTACTGTGTCATTCTGTTCCATTCTCATGTTCTGAATTTTTCCATTGTAATATGAATAGTTCTTTCCTGGTGCAAATCTCTCTTTGAGATGTCTGACTAATGCTTCAATCGTAGCTATATTTTCTCCTCGTAAACTGTCTCTTGCCTTTCCTCTTAATTTAGAAATGATCATTTGCACTAACTGTGGCTCCTGTGCCTCAGTAACGTAGGTTCTCGCATTTCTGATATCTTGTATGACATTCTTCAATGGTATATTAATTCCATTGTATGGGGGAATGCCAACAATTGCATTGTTCAATGTTATAGAACTGAGAATTGCCTGAGTAGCTTCGTCCATGATTATTCTCTGTTCTACTCTGTTTATAATCTCTTCTCCCAATTCCTGTATAAGATCCTCCTGACTACCTATTTTGACTGTTCAAATTGTCTTTTCTATTTATTGTTCACAGAAGTGCTGCTTCTGTGATTCCTTCTGTTCTTGACGATTGTTCAAATCTCTAAGAACAAATACTTTCCTTATGAACAGCCTTGCTTCTGTCCAATAGTCTGAATATTCAGTGAAATATTCTTTTTCTTGCAGGAATAGATTTTCTATTCTTTTCCTGTGAAATTGTTGCTCAGCAGCAAAGAATATTTCTATGCTTGGAAATTTGTTAGTCTCTCTTAAATCTTCAATATCAGTTTTATCTACTGCTATATACAATGCAGCTCTTAATCGTGGACAATGGACTAGTATCCTGTGTCCACTTTCGTAATTAATTATATTTCCGGCAAACTCTAGATTATCCTGAAAAGATTTTGGAAGGTTGAAAAATGTTGGTGCACAAATATGTCCACCGGGCAATTTCAAATATTCCAAAGTCTTATCTTTGTATTGAATGGGCTCTATCTTGTTTGACACTAATCCAAAAGGCAAACAAAAATAAACTCTTGTTTCTTCAAATTTCTCCACAAGGTGGCGTAAAGCTTTGTTTAATTCTATTGATGCCAACAGATGTTGCCTATATACTTCTCTTTGAGCTATTAAAAATAGTGATGGGGCTGTTAGAGGTTTTCCAATTTTCTCTCTTGTTCTTTCATTCATCGAACCATCCCCACCTCTTTCTTGGTTGAGCGTCAGCAACAGCCTTCCAGTGCCTGTGTTCGCTGTCAAAAGCCTCTTTTGCTTCTTTATTGTTCTTTGTACCACCTATAAAGTAGTCTGTTCTTCTCAGATGTGTTGGCTTTAGCCTGTCAGAGATAATCTTTGGTGGCAACCAAGATGAAAATTCTCTTGTTGTTACGCAAAAACTCTCCGCGTCCAAACCTTTGTATCCCTTTTTAATAGGATTTGAATATCGTATGTGATATAGCTTATCTTTGACTACGTTGTCTGTTAAAATGTAGTAATTTACTGTAGCTTTTACTGCTAGAGCAAAGTAGTTCAGATTCGCCTGAAATTCCACTGGAAGTTTGGAAAATGTTGGGGCACAAATATGCCCGCCAGGTAATTCCAAGTATGTTAATAGTCTGTTTTTGTGTTTGATCTGTTTTACAGTATCAGACACCAATCCC
The DNA here is from genome assembly GCA_020882685.1 of Aphelinus atriplicis. Classification (NCBI taxonomy): domain Eukaryota; kingdom Metazoa; phylum Arthropoda; class Insecta; order Hymenoptera; family Aphelinidae; genus Aphelinus; species Aphelinus atriplicis. The sequence continues at coordinate 59,399,122 of CM037075.1, read as the reverse complement.
AAGGGCAAGCAAAAATACACTCTTTTTCCCTTGAATTCTTCTGGATATTTATATATGCATTTAGCCAATTGGATTGTGGCTACCAAATGCTGTCTATATAATTCCTTTTGTGCTGTTAAAAACAATGATACAGGATTTCTTGCTTGATTCCTCCTATTCATTTATCGACTTTATGTTCAGTGCTTTCAAAATCTTTTCTATTTCTCTTTTCTCTAATACCTGTTTCAATCTCTTTATAAATGGTCTATATAACTTTGATTGAGGTAAAAAGTAATCAGTATTCCTCCACTTATCCAATTCAGGCTGGTGATAAGATCGACTTTTGTTATTATTGATGTGCCTGTTGAGCTCGTGAATGCAGAGGCTGCTTCCTATCTCAGATTCTGTCAACTCGTTGAATGTTCTTGAATTCTTATCTCCTGCTAATACATATGATATGTTATCAAGTTTATCGTCGTATTTGAAAATCTTTATTTCGCACTTCCTCGCAATAATATCACAAGCTATCCGAAGATCTTCCTGGAATTTCCTTGGACAATTGAAAAAAAGTTGTAGCACAAATATTACCCCTTGGCAGTTCTAAGTATTGTGTTTCTTTACTTTTGTTTCTAATGCTCCTTAGAACTTTCGATTCAAGTCCCAATGGTAAACAAAAATAAATTCTTGTGCTTCGATTGAATTTTTCAGGATGCAAATTCGCTATTCTTGCTAATTTGATCGTTGACACAAAATGTTCTAGATACACCCTGTGCAATGCTAGTAATTGTAAAGTGAGTGGCTGATAAACCTCAGTCATTCATTTACAGATCAATTGAATTTGTATTGCCTTTATAGTTATGATTATAATACATTAGAGCTTCCTAACCTCAAAACTTGTGATCCCCCAGTTCAGACATTTACTGGTACCTAAGGATTTCATTCAAGTATTGATTGCTAGTCCAACTGTTGCTAAATTATTTCATTGATGCAATATCTGTATAGGCTTTTGAATGTACTTTGAATTTTCCAAATATCATGAAAAACAAATTATTTCACTGCTCAGATACTCAAATTATAAAAAGGAAAAATTCTACTCTCAGAATTTCCAATACCCTATTTATCTTTAACCATGTAAGAATTTGAACATAATACTATGACAGATTCTATTCAATTATTCGGTTGAGACTGTATTACAAAAACAAAATTGCAGAAAAATTATTCTTCTCTATTTTGTTAACAACTATAAATTTTACTTGATTTATTGATGTGTGATTTTTAAATATTGACTTGAATAATAATTCTCAAAAATTTCTATTCAACATGCAATATTGATCCCAGTGCTAAATAATTTTATTGTTCTTCAAAATTTAATTAATCTTGTTTATTTGTCATCAATTGACCATAAATATTCTTTCAGTTAAGCTCTGCTATTGAAAAACCAAAATCCGATAAAAATTGCGAAAATATTGACCCTAGTGGAGATACACCTTTATGTCCGCACGCGCCAGCACCCAACGTGCTCTCTCTCCCCCCGCGCAGTCTATACCCCTCTGCGCTCCAAGTGCTGTGCGCCGCGTGACTTTAGCTTTACCATGCGCTCTCCCCACTCTGCTGTGGCGCTGCCCTTACACTTTAGTACTCGTGCAGCTGATTTCAACACGGACTTAGTATATAGGGACGGAGCGCATGCTATGCTCGCCGTTGAGAGAGAGTGGCTGCCCACACTTCTGAAAGTGGAGGGGGTTTGCGCCAAAAACGCAGACATTTACACTTTCTCTCTCGTCGGTGTAGCTGTACACCATTAAACAGATGCCGTGTCTGTGTAGCCACGAACGCTTCGAACTGAAGTGGATAGAAGCCTTTACAAATTTTCGAATGAGCGCGGGCCTGCGGGTCTATGTATCGAGAGTATTTTTATTGTCATGTTCGAGAGAATCCTAAAGTTTCTCTTCAATTATTTTTTCTATTTATGTACATACATTAGATTAACATCAATTTGACCTCTAGCAAGCAACGAACTATTTGCGTAACTCTGTGAAAAACGAATATTATTCATCACATTTGAATTTTTTTTTCAAATTATATGATTATATGAAATTATTTATCGATGAACTAATTTTGTTTTCAAAATAAGACATGATATCAAACGATTCAAAACCCTAATGCGGATTGAATTATTCTGCCCATTTCTGGTCCCAAGAAAACTAATGATAAATTTCAGAGACTCAAATGCGAGACTCAATAGCATATGCTATATATATATATATATATATATATTTTATATTTATATTTATTTAAATATATATATATATATATATATATATATATTTCTCCCCATTCAAATAAATTTCAGGCTTGTCCGAGTGACCCATATCGATCAGGTACGACCTGCATTCATTCCAAATATATATACATATTTACGTGTATAGATGATGGGTCATTAGGGCAATCTTCATCATATATATGAAGATTGCCCTAATGATCCATCATCTCATGCAGGTATTACCTGCAACTGTCTCTGAATCAAAACAATGGATCTACATTTTATACTCCAATAATAAGGATTACAGACATGGTCACGAGTGCGGGAAAACCAGCTTCAGTATATATACATGTGAAGTTTATACAGTTTGTCTTTAGATTTACAAATGTTTATGTTCTTGAAAGTGCGCACGATGCCTCTCAGGCAGAGGGGACGAGAAAATTAGCTGATGGACTGGAGATGGGGAAAAAATGTAACTGCCACGCAATTTTCCGCACGTTCCGCTGTTGACTAATAAATTTAAAAATAATAAAATTGTTTGAAAATAAAATTAAGAAAAGTATCTCACTGTAGAAATAGACATATTCGACAAAGATAAACATATTCGAAATAAAAATTAATAAATTAGTATAGAATTTTGATCCAGAGTATCTGATATTTATGATTAACATTTCGATATGAGGCAGACATAAGAATTGTACAGAATAAACAAGTACTGCCTTTTTTAAATCCTTGAAAAGAAACTGATTCTACGTGCAATGAACGAAAAAGAAAAACTGTTAAGGTAGCTCCTCCACTTCAGTATTGCTGTGTTAGTGGCTCTTGCCGCGAAGGCACACGGACACGCGCAGCGGTGTAAATGTCTGCGTTTTTGGCGCAAACACGACGAAAAGTGGTGGGGGCTCCCTCCCGTCTCAGCGGCTACCCCGCAAGCGTTACGCTCCATCCCTATATACTACATCCGTGGATTTCAAGTTATATCAGGGAAAAGTATATACACAGATTTGAGCTGAAAAATGCTCACTCTGTGTCAATTAGAATTGTTCCAGTGATTTGTACAATCCTGCTGATCACCTCACCAGTTTTCCTCTTCAGATAAGTACTCTTGTTTCAATATTTATGTATGTGTGTGTGCCTGTGGTGCTAATCACAGCGCTGATTCTTTGTGTAAAAATTCTTTACCTTTTCTTTCAGATGCTGCTTCCTTGTACTTCAGACGAATGATTCCTGATATACTTTGCTTTCGTCTTCAATTACCGTGAGTATACACCTTTCAGTACTTCATACTTTCTATTATGTTTTCAATACTCAATACTATATACTTTCTCAATATTCTTGTTTCTTTCTATTCGCTTTCACTTATATCATGTGTATATATATATGTGAATATATTTTAATAATATTTCTTATTTTACAGGGAGGAACAAGATGATTTGGCGTCTATTCATGTGGATTCATCACTCTGGGATAGCTGGTTGGGACTACTACCAGCCTGTGTTGCAATGGGAGTTCTCGCTTCCAATTATTGTCAGGAATTATATCTGACAATAAACATAGGGAACAACTACTCTCGTCCACCTGCAGTTGGGACAGCTGCTCATTGGCGCTCGACTGCAGCTAACCTTCTCTACACTTCCACATGTGTCACAAGCAGTAATTGTGTAATAAATGAATGTTCGCCAAGTGTAACCTGTTATGTAGTGACTGATAGTGAATTGTATTGTGCGTGTTAAGTGTACTTTGTGCGTTAACTTGTACGTATATGCTCCTACATCAACCCAAATCTGTAAGTTTTAACTGTCGCTTCACTTTTATTAGACTTGTGCAATTCTATGCGTTAACTTTCTTTAAATTGTTTTCAAAATCACTTCACCTTTTGATTGTTATTTCAAGATCCCTTTACTTTAAAATTTTTGCAATTTCTGAGGTATTTTATAATTTCCTAGTCAGACGTCTTTGATTAATATGAAAAAAAACAATTTGGCGATCTTACCCACAGTTTTGATTAACCTACTATAGAAACTGTGCCATTATAAGCGAATACGTTAATTTGATGTGCACGATTATAGTCTTAGCAATAAAGAGTTGCTCATTTGCAGTACATAGATTAGTTATTTGATCGCACTTTTACAAGAATTGACAAATAAAATATAGAAGGATGCTATATAGATAAGGAATACAACTATCATTAACTATATTTTTTTCTTTCTAAATTTGTTGTATTCTTTTTAAAGAATTATGAGGAAAAATTTGATTGACTACTCGAGAGAAGTTGCTGTTATTTGAACAGGAATGGTTTTAATGAAAATATTGATCATCAGGCTCCTTAAACTTTTCCAGATTATTGAAAAGTAAGATTGGAATGATACTGGATTGCACAATTTAATTGAAATCAATGTATTGATTGTCGCATCTGGTTCTATTTTTCTTTAATGACTCCTGATAATATCTCATAATTCTTAAATAAATTCAACTCATTCAATTTCTCATTCAATTTTAAACTTATAACTTTTGTTCGGGCAACTTGGGGATTTCCTAACTAATTTAGTTTGGGTAAGTTGATAATTGTGGAAATCTCCCTAATAGTATTTCTCATAACAACTCAATTTGAAATCACTCCTGATCTTGGCGCATGGAACCACGATCCCTGCTACCATTTATGTTAAGATATGTGTGTGAACACGTATCTTAAGTTTTTATTTGAGACTTGACGTCTCAGGTGAATGCATGCGCCTGGTCCTTCACAGGTCCAGTCCCCGCAGATTAAGGAAAAGTCAGGAGTAAACTCAAAATTGAGGTGTTATATTTATTGATTTAAAATATCTTCTACTACAGCTAAAATGTCTGGGCGGTCCAACAAATAAAATAAGGGAAACAATGGAGACTATAATGTCAGAGTTTGTAAATTTGACTCTACTTCATATATTTATTTTAATTATACTTGTTTCGGTACCTTGTTTTGCAGCGTCGATTCTATGACAATTACTGAAGTGGGGGATGTCTGGTGTTTGAAAGAATGATACTCTGTTTGATTTGTATGAGTATTGAGATGAATCCTGTGTGATATTCCTGTAGTTATTCCAATCCTATTATGATATCCAATGTCCTGAATTTGCTCCAATTATTGTCTTGTTATTGACTGTATATGAATTGATAACAACTGAATTCAAGTTCTATATTTTAATTAATTATGCTGAACTGTCACACGCTATCGCACTGAATGTAAAACTGATTTTTAACTGAGGCTCTTACTCTGGCCAATACTCAACATGAACTGATTTCTGACAGGACTACTGGACTGAACTTGTGCTTAGCGGGGGAGGCATATTTATACCTGCCGCTCAGTGGCATACTTGGTCAGCTACATTATGCATACCTTGCATTTTGGGCAAGTGCCTGGAGTGGGTCACTTGGTACATGCAATCGTAGGATTGCACCATGCATTTGATTCGGCGCATTCTTTGTACCCGATATTCTGCTCGTCTTAAGCATTCTACTTTTCTTTCCCCGTAGTGTTTGGTCAGAAACATGTGCTCTAAATTTCCTTACTTTTATTTCTCAATGATTTCGAAAATTTTAATCGCGTCACCTAACACTATATATATTTGAATTCCTTATCAAATTGCGCATCTAGTGATCATACTTTCAAGTGGATTGATTCATATTATCTATTTTCATGAGTAAATAACTTGAGGTTATAGTTTGAGCCCATCCGGCGATAGCTGCTTGGACCTTAGCTATGCAGTTTATACAATATGAGTGGATTTCATGAGTCCCACATTCATGAATATTACCCATGTTTAGTGAACTTCAACATTTTCTTGTTGATATTAAAAAAATCAGATGTTATCTATGCACTGCCTAGTGTGTTATAAGGTGTACGTGTAATGCACAGCTTACAATTTACTTTCTGGATTAATCTTTCTTATCGAGTGAATGCAATTCATGACAATGTACTTTATTAGTAGTTTCTTGTACATTTTAACACAATAGAGCCAATATATTGACCATCAATACATGTAACTACTGAAAGTAAGGTGGCGTCAAATAGTATAGTAATGCTTGATCTATATAAATATGATATTGACAACTCAGGATATGTATTAGTATGATAGAATGTGAGTTTTTACAGTGGATAATTGTAATAATACCACAGACAAGTGTTGACAAGTGTTGGCGGTACAAGGCTCTCCTTGAATTGTCATTTTAGCCTGTTTTTACCCCTATTCTAGTTAATATATTAATTTTTTGGGAGCTTCCAGAGTCCAGGCCCATTTTTTCACTATATTGGCTGTATGTGGTATGAGTTGGGACAACTTTTAGTACCCATGTGGTGTGGGGCTTGACGAGCGAACTCCCAGGGTTCAAAAATAGAGGCTCCAATTGGTAATGTGGAGTACTTAGTGTGCTCCAATAACCTTGGAGATAATTTTTCTATAAAATTCAGGCAATTTGCAGGAAAAAGTGTCCCATTCATTTTTTGCCTCAGAGGTCATTTTCAGGGTGTAAATTAAGGTTTAAAATGCCTCTGAAAATGCAAAAACAGCAAAATCAGCAACTTTGCCTATTTATTAAAGGGGGTTAAAGTGCTCGAAAAAATCTAAAAAAATTCTGGGAAATCGGCTTGATGCCCTAGAACTTACAAAAGAATTTTGAGCCAAATCAAATTTTTTCATGTTCGATCCCACAGAGAATTGACCATATGTATGTATGTATGTATGTATATGTATATATATACGTCACTAGTGGGAGAAATTTTGTTTGCAAGATTGGGAAGGGCTCAGAATGTCTGTGGTCTGCACGACCACTTATACCTCCTATAGTCAAATACCAGGTCCATATTCGTAAAAATTCCCTGACGTAATCAAACGCAACTGAATGCAGTTTTTATGCTGATAATCATTGCGAAACTGCAGGACAGCGTTGAAAAGTAAAATATTCCTAGGTGCGAGGTCAAACCACTAACGGCTGTATATAATGGCTTGTCGCGTCCCCTCGCTTGCTGCGCATATTTATCGTCGGGGGCGCCCCCGATATATTTTGATAATTTCGATTCCTCAGAGAGAAAGCCTTGTGTCGGGTAAAAATTGACTTCTCGAATCGGACTTTCAGACCTAGCTTTTTATGATCTACGGGTCGAAAAACATCGAATTCTAAAAATGTCTGTATGTGTGGACGTACTTCATACGTATGGATGTTTTAATATTTTGGTTCACGATAACTCCTGAGATAATGACCCGATTGCCCTTAAATTCTAACGATAAATATTTATTCATCAGGCTTAGTAGACCATTCCAAATTATTGAAAAGTGAGCTTGTGAGAGAAAAAATTCATATTTCCCAAACTGGATTTGAACCAGCATCCTCCTCATCTCCGATCAGCCGCACTGCCAATTGCGCCAAAGGCGACTGATCATCACATCCCTGGGGCATGAATTCATTTTTCTCGCAATATCACCGGATCCGCAACGATTCAATCGTTTTTTATTACCGATAGACTGATAAATACCAAGGTCCAGGTTTATGGTCCAGGAAAAATATCAAGCTAAATGAAAACTTATAGAGAGTGAATAAGCAATTAGGAGTAAGGTTTTTGTAAAATTTATGGAGTTCTGAGTTTTATTCAAATTTCTCATAATTGAAGTTTCCCGATTAGGTCTGATTGTAGTCAAAATAAATGCCTCCTTTCACTTACCTCTCGACGAATACAAGAGTTTATCATCATTTTCGAGGCATTTTTGTACTTTGCGAAGAGCTTCTCTGAAGGAATCTTTCTTATTTAACATCAGATAACAGTGAGCAGCTCGCAGATATAACTTGTGAACCATTCTATCTGGATAATCATGCTGTATAGCTGACTCAATATCCCTTGTACAAGCCTACCGAAAAAAATCAGTATGAATGATTAAGTACTAGGTATTCATTGTTCATATTTCTTGTGAAACTAGGAGTGTAAATTGGAACATGACAATTTTATTGAATGCAAAATCTTGTTTCCATGTCAGATAAAACCTCTCCTGGTACATCATTGATTTTTGAAATCTCAAATTAGACTACCTGCTCCTGATCATTATTATTTTTCACCATACATATATTTTGTTTGTTTTCTCGAAGAGAAAGCTTTGTAATGGGGCCAAAATCGACCCACCGAAACAGACCTCGGGACCTCGACTTTCGTAATCTACGGGTCGAAAAACATGGAAATCCAAAAGTGTGTGTGTGTGTGTTGTTTTTTTTCGTCCACGATAATTTTCGAAGGAATGGTCTGATCTTCTTGAAACTTTGCACACGGTTTAGCCGCGGCAAAATCTAGGCCGAGTTCAAATTTCAATAAAATCCGTTGTTTATTCCCCTAGTAATCGTTTCTAACGTGTTTTCTCACAAATCCTCACAAGTACTCATTAAGGCTATGAGAATCAATAAGAATCGATGAGAAACGATGAGATATTCCCTATAGCAACCATTACGAAGGTTGCAAATGATCAATTTATGACCCATTTCCATTATTTTCGACGACAAAGGACACAAATCTTCCCAATTAGCTCCTTAGCAACCGTTGTTCCTTTCTTCTGCAGCAACGATTTGAACTGATTAAATAATTTCTTTGTAATTTTTGAAGAATAAATGATAGTATCTACGCTAGTGGAATGGTGAAAATATGAGGTTTGGGACGCGTTTGTGAGTGATGTTGAAGCTTCTTTGAGAAGGCATACTGCTAAGGCACTTGGCAGCGGTTTTTTTTCTTCCTAAAGCTATTACCATCGGGGTATGTACCTGTCACCATATTCATATATATGGGCAATTCTCTGTGTTTTTAGATTGTTTTAGCTTGTCTCAATTTGGTTTTTTATGTTAGAATAAAATGGATCCGCTATTCATAATCGAATTTCTGAGATCTTTAAGAAAAGACCTGACAACATACAGATTTTGTTGAATTAGTAGGATAAGTTTGTCGAATCAGCGCGTCGCAGTAACTTGTGTGAATCGGCAATGCGAATAGCGCGCTAACCTGAATCGCACAGGTCGACTCGCGATTCTGCGCATATTAACGAGTAGATTCATACGCAAATAACTCTTCTTCAGGTGATCCACTGAATAATTTTTGGTTTGAAAATAGCGATGAGTATGAATGTATGTGATATTTAGAATTGAATAATATTGTAATGGCCCGACCGTTATTTAAAGGGGCGGTTGGGCGACAAACCCCTATGTCTTTGTGTGGATAGCTCTGCTCGGCCTTTCGTTGGGAAACCGAAATTAGGCGTTCGCGAGTGACCGCTCGGCCACTTATACCTCATATCCCTCCGGCGCCTGGTCGTCCTTGGCTGGGACGTGGCAGCGTGGCAGCCGAGTATTCCATGGCGCGCTGGGCCGTATCAACGTATCGGCTCGGGTGGAATGTGTGTGGTGCGGATGAAGGGTTTTGCAAGAAAACTACCTGCATGTGCACTAGCACTAACTCATTTATTATTCTATTTGAACTACACTTAACACCCGATCCCCGACGTCACGTCAAGATGCGCTCTCGGGGCGCGAAGCGCGGGCGCGAAACGGTTGGGAAGCGCAGTAGCACTTCGCGAGAATTACCTCTCCCTCATGGAGTGATAACAAGCGCGCGTGGCTCAGCGTCTTCTCTCCGTTCGCACGCGCGAATACTTATGACTACGAGGCGCGCTCGCTTCGTTACAAATCTATGTTTGCGCTGCAAGGCGCATCGGTTTATTTACGTAACTATCTATATGAATAGGGCACCTTATATTAATATACGCATCTGCGCGTCATCCATTTATTAAACTATTAACCGGCTAACAATAATAACAATTCGCCCTCCCTTATGGCACATAAATACAAATGCATTCTGATCCGGCCGGATCAGTTCTTAATTGCTTAGCGCATAACCCATCAACATCGCACGCCTGCTAATTATATTTGATTATTCATTTACTTGTCGCTCTCTCTCGAGTGCCCGCTGGCTACTCGTCAGCTTATACGTGCCGATAAGAAAATATCCTATGGCCGTTTCTTAAGAACTGGGAGCTGCGCAGTTGCCGTGTGCAACTCGCACCTACAAAATAACATTCCCGCACGAGCGCCCGCTGGCTGCTCGTGGCTTCGCATAGGCTGATAAGAGAATATCTTATAGCCGACATCCATCCGTTCAATGTTGGGCAGCTGCATAAAGATGCAAGCTGTCCACGAGATTTTCATGTGCTACGTGCGATTCGCCATCCGTCGCATGGATGCGTCGCACTCAGCGCATTCTTACACTCGCACATACATCCATTCGTCGTTCTCGGCGCAACTCAGGTAGCATGTGGGAAAATGCGCATCGCAAATATACGATGCGACTCCCGTCAATCTGACAAATTTCAAAAATTCTGGGCGGGGCTCGGCCGGGCCATAACACCCCTACCCTCAGGTCAAAACGAGGACCGCTGTACCGAGTTTCATGCAAATCTCTACCTGAGTTGCCTCGAAATCCGGGAACCTACTAATTACGGAAAATCCGAGTTACAAATCCCCCGTACATATATAGACACGGCTTAAATCTACGGCATATAATATTGACGCGGTCGATTGCCTGCGCTCCGGTTTCCTGTTGTACTTCGGTGGCCTTCGCCGGTATACAGTGTTGTCGCATACTTCGGCGATAAGCCCTCCGCCAGCTGCGTCCGGCGCGTCGAGGCTCATTGTGCCTGCGATCGAACTTCGCCGATCATTCAGCTGCTGATCGCCGCCCGCTCCAGTTGCTCCTGCTCTGCTGCTCACTCATTGCCGTGGTGCCTCATCCTCTTGGCGTACAAGGTGAGTTTTTCTCTCTTTTCTCGTCCAGTGCGGTCGTGGACATATCCCCCCGGTGTCGTGCGCGGAGTGTTAGTGATTCGTACGCGCGTACGCTGGATGTGCATCGTTTTCTTAGTTTTAGTGCGTGAAATCCGTGCAATCCGCGGCTCCTCGCTTTTCGTACGCGCGCCTTTTCAGTTCGCTGCGCGAACAGATTCCCGTGTGTGTGTGGGTACGTGCGGGGCACCCCCATTTGCAGGCGGGCGCTCGCTGGCTCAAATTTTCGGTTGCGTCGTGCGGCGGGTTCTCGGCCGCTGTGCGCGATATCGACGCGACTTCGCGTCTTCAGTGCGCGAGGTCGTGCCTACAACCCTTGTCTCACGTGCGCGGGGAGCTGCGCCGCTCGCGTAACATTGCCTGTTGACGCGCTGCATCGTTTACAAGCGCCGCGCGGAGAGCTATCGGCTCGTCCGCTTTGTGCGGCTCTTCGCAGCTCGCGCGTGCTTTTTCTCTCTGTTGAGGTGCGGGGCGCGGCGTCTCTTCGCTTCCGCCGTGAATCCTCGCGATACGCACGCGTTCCTCGCGATCGCGTCGCGGGAGGCTGCGTTGCTTCGTGTTCGCTTTCTGGTCGGCGCCGCGCGGAGAGCTATCGGCTCGTCCGCTTTGTGCGGCTCTTCGTAGCTTGCGCGTGCCTTCTTTCCCTTGCACGGCGCGTTGTGCGTTGACAATTCTAAATTTTTTCTTTTCCTTTTCAGATGTTCCTGGACGTGTCCCTTATCCGCGAGGCCGCTGCGCCTTGCTGCATCAAGATTGTGGCGCGCGCCAGCTCGAGCGGCTGCTCGTTCTTTCCGCTACGCGTTCCTTCCTGGCTGGAGCCCGCAGAGGTAATCCTCTCGGATTTGCGGCCAGACTCACTGACCGTTGAGGTCATTTTCGGCTCCAGAAGTGAGGCCGACGTGGCGTGGGGGAGCTGGCTGCTCGCCTCCCGCATTTCCCGTGAGCTGATGCTCGCAGGCCCGGCGGACCATCGTGTTAGGGCCGAGGTGCCCGAAGTTTCCGCTCCTGTCGACGCTCCTGCGGAGAGCAATGAGGCGTCGGACGACGTCGTGGCACGGCGCGACACGAGTCGCGGGCGCAGTCGGTCTCGGCGCGCCTCCAAGGCTCCTGGCGCTGGGAACAGGTACCCGTGGCGCTCGCCGGTGACCTCGTCGCTCCAAGGGTCGGCTGCTGCCCCTGGGGAGCTTGATCACTGCCGGATCAGACTGACTGTCCCGCCATCCATGCGGGTCTGGGATGCCGTTGTCCAGGTGGCGGACGACGGCCCAATCGTGTGCTACAACGCGCACCTGAGAGACGACGGGAAAACCTTCCTGTACGTCCGATACTATCGGGAGGAAGACGCTCGTCGCATCCTGGCTCGAGGCATCATGAATGCCACTCCGGCCCGTGAACACAGCCGGTTGGAATGGGTCCTCCACGCACCCTGTGGGCGGGCAACGTTGCCCTCAGCCCGCCACGAACATACCCAAGTGTGTTCGCTACAACGGCGCGAGGCGCCTCATCGTGCCTGCGGCCGTATGGTGGCCTATGGGGATCGCGGCTCGCATTTGCGGAACTGTACCGCACAAAGCTCGCCCGCTGCTGTTCCTGCTGGAGGCGAGGAAACTCGCTCGCCTTCACCCTCCTTGTCCGTCGTGACCGTTGTGGAGGTCGCGCCAGAGCCCGCTCCTGCGGTCGCCTCCGTGTCTGAGGCTGCCGACGCGCTTGACTCTCTCGCCGATGTCACGCTCGCCGAGCCGGACGGTGCCGCTGCTGATGAGCCTGCTGTCCCTGCTGTTGCAGCTGAGGTGGTTTCCACTGCATGCAGTGGAAGGGAGGTGCCAGAGTTCGAGTCGGTCGACCTGACCCTGCTTGAGCCCTCCGAGAGTGATGATGATGCCGCTTCGTTCGTGAGCTGCAGTTCAGCCACTCTTGCTTGATTTAGCGTGCATGTGCGCTCACTCACTTATTTCACAATAAAGAAAAAGGAATAAATAATACATATGTACTACTTAATTAATCCTTTTCTTCCCTTGTCCAATCTATCTGAATCACCAAAATTTGCCACTGTTTGTATTATTCCCGGAAAATTCCGCTTGGCCAGTCCTTAATCTCCGCAGACATGGAGCTTGACTTGAGCTCTTGCCATCGACCCGCGAGTCGCCTGATTTACCTTAATCACTGATTACCTGCACGCGGTGCTCGTCGCGTGCTCTGCGGCTGTCTGTCGATTGGAGCGGCCCGATGCACGTCGGTTCGCTCGTGAGTTGCGCTGCACTCTCCTGTTGTGTGTCGGTAGCGGGCTTTGCGACTCGCGTACCCCCACCCTCAAGTCTTTGTTTATACTCCTTTTCCTCGGATTCCCATTAATCCCGTTACACAGAGCTATCCCACCGCTGTCACCAATGTAATGGCCCGACCGTTATTTAAAGGGGCGGTTGGGCGACAAACCCCTATGTCTTTGTGTGGATAGCTCTGCTCGGCCTTTCGTTGGGAAACCGAAATTAGGCGTTCGCGAGTGACCGCTCGGCCACTTATACCTCATATCCCTCCGGCGCCTGGTCGTCCTTGGCTGGGACGTGGCAGCGTGGCAGCCGAGTATTCCATGGCGCGCTGGGCCGTATCAACGTATCGGCTCGGGTGGAATGTGTGTGGTGCGGATGAAGGGTTTTGCAAGAAAACTACCTGCATGTGCACTAGCACTAACTCATTTATTATTCTATTTGAACTACACTTAACACCCGATCCCGCGTGGTTGGATCGTATACACCTTCGCTTATTTATCGATAGATGTTAGTAAGCTACGCGTTCGCGGGGAGCTGCGCCGCTGCGCGCTCCACGCGCGGCCACCCGTGTGGCACTCGCGATTTGCGCGGATGTACTCTCACTCGTGTCCGCCGCGGCCGCATCTTTTATATGCGCCGTGACGTCACGTCAAGATGCGCTCTCGGGGCGCGAAGCGCGGGCGCGAAGCGCGGGCGCGAAGCGCGGGCGCGAAACGGTTGGGAAGCGCAGTAGCACTTCGCGAGAATTACCTCTCCCTCATGGAGTGATAACAAGCGCGCGTGGCTCAGCGTCTTCTCTCCGTTCGCACGCGCGAATACTTATGACTACGAGGCGCGCTCGCTTCGTTACAAATCTATGTTTGCGCTGCAAGGCGCATCGGTTTATTTACGTAACTATCTATATGAATAGGGCACCTTATATTAATATACGCATCTGCGCGTCATCCATTTATTAAACTATTAACCGGCTAACAATAATAACAATTCGCCCTCCCTTATGGCACATAAATACAAATGCATTCTGATCCGGCCGGATCAGTTCTTAATTGCTTAGCGCATAACCCATCAACATCGCACGCCTGCTAATTATATTTGATTATTCATTTACTTGTCGCTCTCTCTCGAGTGCCCGCTGGCTACTCGTCAGCTTATACGTGCCGATAAGAAAATATCCTATGGCCGTTTCTTAAGAACTGGGAGCTGCGCAGTTGCCGTGTGCAACTCGCACCTACAAAATAACATTCCCGCACGAGCGCCCGCTGGCTGCTCGTGGCTTCGCATAGGCTGATAAGAGAATATCTTATAGCCGACATCCATCCGTTCAATGTTGGGCAGCTGCATAAAGATGCAAGCTGTCCACGAGATTTTCATGTGCTACGTGCGATTCGCCATCCGTCGCATGGATGCGTCGCACTCAGCGCATTCTTACACTCGCACATACATCCATTCGTCGTTCTCGGCGCAACTCAGGTAGCATGTGGGAAAATGCGCATCGCAAATATACGATGCGACTCCCGTCAATCTGACAAATTTCAAAAATTCTGGGCGGGGCTTGGCCGGGCCATAACAATATAAATTTGAAAAAGACACATTCATACTTATCTCACTCTCCACTATGTACCCTGAAGAGACATAGGCTATTAAGATTAATTATTAATTGATTAGGAACGTTTCTAGGCAAAATGTGGAAATAGCATGCAAATCAGTTCAGGCTTCTCTCTTTGGCCACTAGGTGGCAAGGCGCTGTTTTAGCCGTTCACGCGGCTGAAATATCGCGGTCTGGCCGATGAGTATGAGGTTGCCAGTGGTGGAATCCTCAATTGTCTTATGAAAACCTTCGAATTGGTCGTCGTATTGTGACTCCCGATATTATATAACAATGTAATCGGTTGCCTAAATAATCGAACTCGCATACATTTTCCTAAGGAATTATTCTTATCGGCTGAAATATGCCTTAACCCATTAGCGCCCAAACAGTCTCTCGACGGCCGTTTTTTTGAGCGATAGATTTCATATGGTTATAATGGTTCAAAAAATTTGGGAAGAACATTTTCTGGTGCAAAATTTTGTCAGCTTTCCGATTCCGTTACTTTTATCTCGATTAAATGAACGCCCTCATTGTTATAAACAATTGATTGCAAAAAAACACAAAATTTCGAGTCAAAATATTTTTTGTGTCAACCGTAAAACATGGATACCGGTCGCAACGAACCCCGGGAAGTGAATTTCGAGCGTCCATGGACCTTAAACTGGAAGTTAGCATAGTTGTAATTGTTCAAAATTATTTTTGGAAGACCCAAAATGGCGGCCGACCAAAAAAATTGTAGCTTTCAACTTGGAATTGTTTTTCTCGAAAACTATGGGTCAAATCAAAAAATTCTTAAGAACAAAAAAGTCTTAGAATCATCTGAAAAACACTCTTAAATTTTTTCAGAATTTTTTGATGAAATTTTTCAAAATTTTGATTCTTTGAATTCTCAAAAAAACGCAAATTGCTTAAAAACTTCTGAAAAAAATTGAGAATGTTCTTTGAGTAATTTTAAAACTTTTTTGTTCTTATAAATTTTTCGATTTGCCGGCTAAGAAACGTACAGAAAAATTTCTAAAAAATAATTTAATTATTTTTTTTCTCAAAAACTATAGATCAAATAAAAAGAAATTATAAGTACAAAATGCCTTAAAATTACTCAAGGAACATTCTCAAATTTTTTCAGAAGTTTTTAAGCAATTTGCGTTTTTTTGAGAATTTGAAAAATCAAAATTTTGAAAAATTTCATCAAAAAATTCCGAAAAAATTCAAGAGTGTTCTTCAGTTGATTCTAAGACTTTTTTGTTCCTAAGAATTTTTTGATTTGACCCATAGTTTTTGAGAAAAACAATTCCAAGTTGAAAGCTACAATTTTTTCGGTCGGCCGCCATTTTGGGTCTTCCAAAAATAAATTTGAACAATTAAAACTATGCCAACTTTTAGTTTAAGGTCTATGGACGCTCGAAATTCACTTCCCGGGGTTCGTTGCGACCGGTTTCCATGTTTTACGGTTGACACAAAAAATATTTTGACTCGAAATTTTGTGTTTTTTTGCAATCAATTGTTTATAACAATGAGGGCGTTCATTTAATCGAGATAAAAGTAACGGGATCGGAAAGCTGACAAAATTTTGCACCAGAAAATGTTCTTCCCAAATTTTTTGAACCATTATAACCATATGAAATCTATCGCCCAAAAAAACGGCCGTCGAGAGGCCGTTTGGGCGCTAATGGGTTAATTTGAAGCCCCGGCTTCTCTCTTTGGCCACTAGGAACTTACAACATACAGATTTTGTTGAATTAGTAAGATAAGTTTGTCGAATAAGCGCGTCGCAGTAACTTGTGTGAATCGGCAATGCGAATAGCGCGCAGGTTGACTCGCGATTCTGCGCATATTAACGAGTAGATTCATACGCAAATAACTTACGGGTGTAGATGAAAAATGCGTATAGTCATAAGTAGCGTGTTGATTTTTTCTCACCACTTAGCTTAAGGATGATAACATGTGCGGGTGATTTGGGAAGCGATAAAGGCGTTTCCTCTGGACTTCCCTCAAAACGATGGATCCAATAGAGACTGAGTCCTGTAGTTGATAACCGGTCATTGGAGAATCGGTATAGTAGGCTAGAGGTCATTGGAGTGAGATGAGAGTGAGGGAGGAAACCCCTCTTGCGCTCTCTCGCACCAATGCCAGAGATATATGGATGAGAAAGATAAGATACATGCTCTCTCTCTCTCTCTCTCTCTCTCTCTCTCTCTCTCTCTCTCTCTCGACGAGTGCAGACGTGTCGCCTCTCGCTCCTCGCTTTTCGATTGTTTCTCGGCCGTGCATCATCCAAGGTGTGCTCTCCTCGTGCGGGTGACATCGGCTTCGTCGGCTTCTGCTGTTTTCTTCATTGACTGGACCTGCTGTTTCATCCTGAGCCGGAGTTTGCCGCTCCTGCCCGCTTTGAGGTTACGTTGCCCTGTTTGTCGCCGCCTTTCGCGCTGCCTCGACGACGCTGCTTGCCGCGCTTTTTTCCCGCCTTCTCAGTTACAGTGCTGTTGTGTGGTGTGAGTGCTGATTGTTGCTATTGCTGATTGTTGTTGTTGCTGCGGTGTTGTTATTGTGTTGCACTTTTGACTTTTGACTTTGACTTTTGACTTTTTTGACTTTTTTTTGACTGCTGTGAGTGAAGTGCGGGTGACCAGCTCTAGTGCTCTCTGTGTCAACAGATTTGCATTTTTGCATAATTTGTTGCTAGCAGCCGTGTGTCAGTGAGTGGTTATATTATTTATATTCACTGAAGCACGTGGTCTCCTGCCTTCCTTGCCAGCTGCTGGGCTCAATCGATAATTTATCGACAGCCTATAGTGGGAGCACTCATCAATTCGCCGCTCTCCTTCGCCCCGCCCCGCTCTGCTCCCACCACGGCCTCGCTGCGCTCGCCCGTCTCGCTCCCCGCTCGGCCCACCGAGCGTCATTAGGCCAACTCTGCATTGCAGTGCGCCCGCAGCTGATTCTTCGCCTCTTGCCTACAGCCGGTTCTACATCGGAAGGTTGCTCCTCCATCATTTTTCTTTCTTTATTTAGCTAGTCAACTTAGACTGTCCGCTACCGGATATGGCTCCGCCTCTTAATTCGACTGCTAAATCAGATGGCAAGGCGAACCAATCTAACTCTGGCGCTAGGCGTAAGGTGAGACAGGAGGACCTGCTGCTCTGCGCTAAGTGCAACAAACCATCGCGCAGCAACATGCTGGTCAACCCTTGCGCTTTTTGTGCCAAGCACTGGCACAAGTGCTGCATGGCATTTGTCACGGTACAATCCGGTGGCAGGCCTGTCCGTTGCTGCACTCACTGTGCTCCGGCTCTTTCAGCCGGCTCATCCCTGGCTGGTCGGCTCCCAGGTGGCACTCAGTCCTGCCCCCCGGATTCTGGACACCCCACACCGTCCACCACTCCCACCCCGCTCGACAACGTGTCTCTTGCTGGCTCTACAGGCGGTCGCTCAAGATCCAGCTAATTTTCGTCTTGTAGAAATGACCAGCAGGATGACATCCTACGTCGCATTCTCGCCAAGATGGACAAAATCGACAAGCTCGACTCCATGGAGGCATCAATCGCCAAAATCCAGTGCGACCTCCAATCCCTCCCTGACCTCGTCAGCCGCGTCGAGGCGACGGAGACCAGGGTGGAGTCCCAGGAGTCGCGCTTGCGCGCCATTGAATCCAAAATGGCTGAACTCCGTGAGGGACAGGAGCGTGTTTGCTCACTCATTATTTCTGGCGGTAGTACCTTGGAGTCTGGGGAACTCGCTGCGACTCTGGCTTCGGAGACTGACACCAGAATCCGTAATCTAGAGCGTATCAACAACTCGCTTTGTAATAAGCTGAACGAGATCACCAGCCAGCACAGGGAACTCTCTGCGGACGTTGTTGTCACTGGACTCGACGTTGAGGCCGGGGCTGATCTACGGAAGCTCGCCTTTGCTGCTCTCTCCACCATCCACAGTGGTCTTCTGCCCTCAGATGTGGCAACTGCTCGCTACATACGTCCCCGTCAGGCTGCTCCTAGTGACCCTCCTACCTCTGCGTCCTTGGAAGTGCAGCAGCCCACCTCGGCGCCACCACCGTACCGCAGGCCTTTGCTGGTGGTCACCCTTACCTCCCCAGCCCACGTTACCAACATCATTCGTGCCAAAATCAGGAGAGGTAAGGTAATGACCTCCAGCATCAGCAGTGATCTGCTTGAAGCGGCGGGAGTGCCTCTCCCCATAGAAAATCTTCCTCTCAATGTCAATGAGTTCCTTCCTAAAGAAACTCATACACTTCACCGGACCGTCCGTGCTAAGCTGAGGGAGCACAACGGTCAGGGCGGTGATTGCACCTCGTACATCCATCAAGGAGCCATCTTCGCCAGAAGGAAAAAAGGGGACACAGCCACTCGCATCTCTTCACTCGCTGATCTGGAACGTTTTTTATCCCCTCCGGAATAATTCACTCATGTCCCATCAACTCATTATCTCACACTCAGCTCACCGATCTCTCGCTCTCACCTCAGTCCATCACCTCACCGAAATCACCTCCTAACAGCTCATTTACTAACTCGCATCATCAATCCTTGCTCAACTCCACGACGGCCGTGAGGGAGGGACTCCGTGTCTGGCACTTCAATGCGAACTCTATTAGTGCTCACATTGGAGCGATCAGGCACTTCGTAGCCCCTCGACCTCATTTCCACGTAATAGCTGTGACTGAAACCAAACTGGCCCCCCACATTGAGGATCACATCATTGCCCTTGATGATTTTACCCTGTTCAGGCGGGATCGGAGAACTACTGGAGGAGGTGTCGCATTGTTCATCCATAATTCGCTCTCCGCCACTATACTCTGCACCTCGACAGAAATCTGGTCCCCACTTGAAACATTCCCTGAATACATCCTCTGTGAGATCACTCCCAGGGGAGGCAATCCGATATTTACTGGTGTGGTATACCGTCCACCCCATGCTCCACTTGTGCAGGGAACTAACCTCTTCCAGGACCTCGCGATGTATATGCATGACTACAGCTCCAAGGTCATACTTGGCGACTTTAACGCAGATCAGCTATCGTCTAGCACTGATGCAAATATCATACGTGGGTTCTTGGACGAGAACTCCCTTGCACTAATTCCCTACGGTGCCACTCATCATACCCCGGACTCCGACACCTGGCTTGATCTCTGCATCATCGACTAACTTGATACAGTACTTGACTTCCACAAATCTGACACTCCCTTCATCGCAGGGCATGACTGGATCAGCGCCACCCTCGATATTTCTATTCCTAAGGTTATTCAGTCTGACTACTAGTATCGTGATTTTAAATCAATCGATCCGAGTGCCCTTAACGGTTACCTGGCTGGCTGTGATTGGTCAGCCCTCGATGACCCCGACTGGTCACTCTCAAACGGATTTGACTGCCTCTATACTCACATTAACTCTGCACTTGACTCTTTTGCGCCCTTAAAAATAGTCAAACATAGAAAGAAACGCAGGCATCCTTGGTTCACCAACGATCACTCTCAGCTCATTAAGGAACGCAATCGACTCTACAGACGCTACAAACGTACAAAATGCTACTTAGACTTGCTCCACTACAGACGGGTACGTGACGAGACCCATCGACTTGTGGAATCCGCGCGACTCGACTACTACTATGACCGGATCAGAGGCCTATCAGACCCCAAGGAAGTCTGGAGGGAACTCAGGCATTTGGGAATCTGCCCGGATCACGAGAGCAACATGTCGCACTTCTCCGTGGATGATCTCAATGCTCACTTTGCCTCGACCTCCTATGACGCTCAGGCACCCTCGCTCGCTCACTACCTGTCTGCGCTCCCTGAGCACTCGACCGGCTTCAACTTTTCTGAAATCACGCTTGAGTCACTAGAGAGGGCCATCGTCAGACAGAGGTCGCAGGCGGTGGGCATTGATGAGATTCCCCAGAGGTTCGTTCATGCGGCTCTCCCCTCCCTTGGGCCGCATCTTGTTAAAATTTTTAATCTCTCGCTATCCCAGTCAATTTTTCCCTGTAGCTGGAAACAATCTCTTGTGCTTGCTCTTATCAAGGTGCCCTCTCCCACATGCCTGGGTGACTTCCGCCCTATCTCTCTGCTTAGTTTTCTGTCAAAAACTCTTGAAAGAATTGCCTCAGATCAAATCACTGCTTACGTTGAAGCAAATAATCTCCTTGATGAGTTCCAATCTGGTTTCCGAGCCGGGCATAGTACACAGACAGCCCTACTCAAACTCACTGATGACATTCGCTGCGGCAGGGACAGAAGGATGGTGACTGCGATGCTCCTGTTTGATTTCAGCAAGGCCTTCGATACGGTCTGCCACGTTACGCTCTTACGAAAACTCTCTGATATGGGTTTTTCATCAGGTGCGCTAAGGTGGCTCGGGTCCTACCTTGGCGCTAGGAGGCAGGCAGTGAGGGGCCGGAACGGTGACCGCTCTAACTTTCGCGACGTCAACTGCGGCATCCCTCAAGGCTCAGTTCTTGGCCCCCTGCTGTTTGCTCTTTATATAAGTGATGTGGCTAGACACTTCCCTGCTAACATCAAGTATATTGTCTATGCTGATGATCTTCAGGTGTATCTCCAGTGCAACCTGTCTGACCTTGACGCGGCGCTCGCTGCTCTAAGCAGAGTTGGTTCTCGAATCGCTGAGTGGGCCGCTCTTAACTATCTCAAACTCAATGTTGAAAAAACCAAAGCAATTGTATTTGGCACTGGCTATTACTTCAATCAATTCTCCAAATCGGCACATAACCACTCCATAGTGATAAATGGCACCCCGGTCCCAATTGAATCTTCTGTACGCAGCCTTGGTGTGGTGCTTGACGCCAAACTGGATTGGAGGCTGCATGTTCTTTCAATCTGCAAAAAAGCCAACTCACTTATGTACCGCCTCCACCATTTCAGGCGCAGCACCACCCTTGCGCCCAGAAAGCACCTTATTCAGGCGCTTTTGTTTCCTGTGGTAGACTACTGCTCTCTAGTGCTCTCTGACCTTTCCGATGAACAGGATCTCCTTATTCAGCGTATCCTCAACACGGGGATCAGATACATCTATGGTGTAAAGAGGCGCGAGCACATCACTTCCTACAGGCGTCAGCTTGGCTGGCTCACTGGCTCTGGTCGTAGAGAGTACTTCTCGGCTTGTACTCTCTACAAAATCCTGGCCAGTGGTAGGCCAACTTACCTTGCGAATCGCTATCAGCTAAATACTAGCCAGAGGCCTGTGAGGGGTGAGTGTCAAAGACCCCTTGTCGTTCCCCCGTTCAGACTGGAGTCGACCAGGAACTCATTCTTCATCAGTTCGACCTACATCTGGAACAATCTCCCCACTCATATTCGCAACATCAACTCATTCGCCATGTTTAAGCACCACATCTCTAAATTTATTTTTGACCGCGAAGGTATTTCTCTTAGTACTTAAGTCATTCCATCTACCTCATCTATTTTACTGTTCTTCATGCACCCTCACTGCACTCGTTCACTTTAACATACTTACCCCTCCATTTCACCTATCTTTAGTCAAACTATGTATTTTATATTTGCTTTATTTGTTTTACCATATGTATACTTTATTCCACCATTATTTTTATTGTACAACATAATGTACATTAATAAACGTATCTAATCTAATTTAATCTCTCTCTCTCTCTCTCTCTCTCTCTCTCTCTCTCTCTCTCTCTCTCTCTCTCTCTCGTACGTCCAGGATTTTTACACGGTTGAATTACTAGCATCATCGAACACCACTGGACCAGGTAAACCCGGTATACCTGAGTACCTTTTTTGCTCTCTGCAGCGCGGCAATTCCCAACCAATCCTTGCTGCGGTCATCTACAGGCCTCCTTACATTGCCTTTACTAAAAATCCTTCGCTGATTAATGACTTGAAAGCACACTGCTTTGATTTCAGCCACAAAATTGTGATGGGGGATCTGAACTCAGATCTCCTCTCAGACAGTGATGATCCAAAATTTGTTCGCAAATTAACAGATGAACTGTCGTTGCGTCTGATCCATCATGGGGCTACGCATATGACCCCTACGTCTCGCACATGGATTGACGTCATGTTGGTGGACGACAATGACATAATCACCGACGAACGCAACTTCCCAGCTCCCTTTCGCAGTAAATATCACATTATTGATGTTGAACTCAACATTCAACAGCCCAGGGAGAGGCCGGGATCCTTCAAATACAGAAATTACAAAGGTATTCGACAGGAAGACCTGGTCTCTACCTTGAAACTATGTGATTGGGGGCTGCTTGACCATGAAGACGTGGATGACATCAACTCTGCACTTGACTGTCTCAGCCACAATCTCACGGGGGCTCTTGATGAGCTGGCTCCTCTTAAAGAGTTTAAGCCCAGAAAGAATAAGCTACCGTGGATTGACGCTGAGTTAAGACTGTTATACAAAAAAAACGGACGCGACTTACAAACGTTACATTTGCACAGGGGACGAGAATCTGCTCGCTGAATTTCAGAGGTTGCGCGATCTTTCCGACAGCAAAACAACTCAGGCCCGTACTGAGTTTTTCTCGAGTAAACTGTCTGAAGCACTCGACAATAACACGGTTTGGAAAGAACTGCGTAACCTTGATCTTCTGCCTAACCAAAGGAGGACTTGAACGGGATCTCGCCGGAGGAGCTGAACACTCATTTTGCTAAGGTGTCCATCTCTCACAATGAGAATGCTTCGACTTATCAGGATATTATATCTTCCGCTTCTGAGTGGGATGGCTTCCGTTTTCAGAAAATCAATATTAATGATGTCATCCTGAGCATTTCTCACTTCACTTCTCAGTCAGTTGGTGATGATGGCATACCGCAGAGTACCATCCTTGACGCTCTGCCTGTGATTGGCGATAAAATCGTGAACTTGTTCAACTCCTCCCTGCGCAAAGGTATTTTCCCGTCATCCTGGAAAAAGGCTCATGTTCTCCCCCTAAAGAAGAGTGCTCTCCCGTCGTCGTCGTCGTCTGATTTTCGTCCTATTGCTCTTCTAAGTTTCCTGTCTAAGGTACTTGAGAAGATGAGATGACCAAGTCATTAGTTACCTTACAACTAACAACATCCTTGACCCTAGACAGGCAGGTTTTCGTCCTAACCACTCCACGCAGACAGCACGACTGAGACTAACAGAAGACATAAGAAGAGGCATGGACAAGAAGAAACTGACGCTACTTCTACTTTTCGACTTCAGCAAAGCCTTCGACAAAATTTCTCACTCTAGAATGTTGAAGCGGCTCAGGGACATTGGTTTTGCGAGGACTGCTCTGTCGTGGTTCCACTCATATCTTACAGATAGACAGCAGATTGTTATAACAAAAAGTTTTGGCAAGTCATCGTGGTTTACCACGAATCTTGGGGTACCACAGGGGTCAGTCTTTGGACCGCTTCTCTTCTGCATTTACATTAATGACCTACGTGACGTACTTGACATTGAGGGCGTTGAGCGTGTGCTTTATGCAGATGACTTACAAACATATACTCAAGTTACACTTGACAGACTGGCTGAGGGTATAGCATTGCTGGAAAAGGCGGCTGCGGTCGTGTCGGGGTGGGCTGGTGCTGCTAAGCTGGTGCTCAATGCCGGAAAAACTCAGGCCATTGCATTTGGGTCTGGACACTATATCGGTCTTCTACGCATCTGGCATTGGGATCGGTGGAGTTCGCGTGCCCTTCTCTGGCACGGTCAAGGATCTCGGCGTGGTTCTTGACGAAACCCTATCTTGGCGTCAAAACACTGATGCAGTCACAAAAAAGTTCAACAGAACCATGTACAACCTGCAATATTTTCGTAAATACACGACTGAGGTCCTGCGCACACGCCGATCGACGGCTTTGCTGTTTCCTCATCTTGATTACTGTTCTGCGGTATACCTCGACGCATCTCAAGAACAAAAACAAAGAATACAGGTGCTACAAAATTCATGTGTGAGATATGTATTTGGTGTTAGGAGGGACAAACACATCCCTCGCTATAGGGCTAAGCTGGGCTGGATGCGCACGGATATCAGGAGGCAATATTTCATGGCTGTACTTTTGTACAAGATCCTGCGCATCCGACAGCCAGAATACCTTCTGAGCCTCTTCACTAGGTATGTGTCCACTAAGTCCTCCAGGGGTGATGCACCGGAACTCTCAATCCCCAAAATGACGAGCAGCTTTGGAACAAATTCCTTCCAGGTGCAAGCGGCACAACTTTGGAACTCCCTACGCTCCTCAGACAGAAACTTGCCGTCCTTATCTAGTTTTAAGTGCTCCGTAAAGTCTTACTTTTTAGAAATGACCGAACGACCTCAGATATTTTAAAAATAAGAATAGACACGTTATCTGTGATAACTAGGTTGATCAAACTCTAGATGACTAGTATACTAATACCCTGACACATTATCTGTGATAATTAGCTTATATTCATATTTTTACACTGATGACAAGGATGATATGTAAAAAATGTTTATATTAATTACGTATAATTTTAAAAAATGACTGATACTCTGTAAATACCAAATTTGTATCTTGATACAATAAAACATATCTATCTATCTATCTATCTCTCTCTCTCTCTCCCTTTTGTTCGTCTTGGCCGGTACATGTCGGGCCCTTCAAGATTATGATTGGCGTAGTCTACAGCCCACCGAAGAGTGGATACTGGAGCAAAGTAGAGGAGGCGATGCTCGAAGGCAACACTCCTACCGACTAAACTATTCTACTGGGAGACTTCAATATTAACTAGGACTCCGACCTTACGACAAAACCAATGCTGCAACACTCGCTTATATCGTTCAATCTTGACCGTCTACCTTTTTCACAAACACACCATAGAGGAGAAATACCATCAACGATTTATCACTTCTGTGTGAGTGATTGGTCGAGAGTTATATCATATGAGCAGACCCGTATTCCAAATATCTCGGATCATGATTTTCTTATGGCCGAACTCGCGTTTGACATACCGGACCTTACACCCCGCAAAATTACACGACGCAACTTCCGTAATTTTGATCAGGAGCGCTTCTACAGTGAATTTACGAAGATTGACTGGAACGGCATACTTAACTGCTCTGACCTGGATGCTAAAGTAAAAACTTTTACATCAACCATTAGGTAATAAGTATGGTCGATGACATACGAGAAGCGGTGGACAAAGGCGAAGTTGTACTAATGGTCAGCATAGATTTCTCAAGGGCATTCTATATGGTAGACGTAGATATTCTGATCGAAAAAGCCAGAACGATGGGATTTGCGGACACAGTGTCTAACTGGATAAGATCGTACTTGACCGACAGGTCGCAAACAGTGGTCACGACGCTAGGAGAACGATCACAATCTATCTTTCGAAAAGTAGGCACACCCCAGGGTGGCTCTCTTCTACCCCTTTTATTCTTGATGTTCATTAATGATGCGCCTGCGGCATTAAAACACAGCCTATATCACCTTTACGCTGATGATTATAACATGTACCTCCGAGGAAAATATATAGAAAAGGTCAAATGGTCGAGAAAATCAACGAAGACCGCGCAAGACTGATGGAATGGGCCAATAACAATAATCTCAAGATTAACACGAGCAAGACCCAAGCAATTTGGTTTGGAGCAGTTAGGTACATGAGTTACATGAAAAAGACATTAACACCAAAGCCCACGATGGACGGGCAACAGCTGGAATGCCGTGATTCAATTAAGATACTGGGACTGAACATAGATAGCACACTTTCATGGGCACAGCAGAGCGCAGCGACTGTAAGTAAGTGCAACGCAGCCTTGGCTAGACTACGGAGATGCAGAGATGACATACCGAGGAACACAACACTCGTCCTAATCAAAGCATTGGTATTCCCATATCTTGATTATTGCGCAGGTGTGTGGCTGGACTTATCGGGCGAGTTGAAACTGAAATTACAGAGATGCAAAAATGCAGCACTGAGATTTGCTACAGGCACAAGAAGATTCGACCACATCACCCCAGTATACAGAGATCTGAATATCTTAAAATTCGAAGAGAGACGGGACTTCCTCGTAATTTGTCTATTTGCAAAAATTCTACAGACGCAGGCACCGAGATACCTAATAGAGAATCTCGAGTTCAGGGTAATAGACAGAATAGGGTCAAAAAGAGCGTCACCGATGGACCTACATATAAAGGGGTCACGCACCAAATGCTTCAAGAAATCGTTTATACTAGGTGCTCCTAGACTATGGAATCAAATACCGGAGGAAATCCGGAAAGCGTACATGCGACCCTATTTCAAGAAAACTCTGGAAAAACACATGTTGAGCATCAGCGAAAATTAATAAGTTAAGAAATGTAATGTGCGTATTTATAATCGGGAATGTATATATTTGTCCTCTTTACTGTTCGTTTTATGGCACTGTACTATTTATTATTTTATCGTATAATAACCACGCATACATTAGATGTAAGTTTTGTAATTAGAGTTAAGTTTTTTCGTTTTTATTTTTGTTTTTTCTCCATGTAACAGCGCTCGATAGACCTGTGTATACTCTGTACACAACATATAATTACTGTGTAAATGGTTACTAGCCGTGACTATGATGGACCATGAGACCTCAGTCCTCAATAAACATCAATTCAATTTGTTCGTTGAGGGTGGAGAAATAATAACTCCGGTTATAGCGTGGACTGTAGTTTTATTGAGGCTGGCCAGGTGAGGTGTTGATCGGTGGACGGTCGGCGACGAAGTGGCCGAGAGATTCTCGGAAGCGCCTCGCGATGCGCTCGGTGCGTAATTAGGCGCGGGTTTTGAATTAAATACTAAACATTACCACCCACCTCGTTATCGCTTAAGAGAACGAAAATACGTATAATGGTTACGGCTCGCAAATTAAAGAATCGTGACTTAATATAAACTAAACCTTATACTAGGGGCTCTAGTCCAATCGACTAGATAACCGCATTAACTATTGAATATGCAAAATAGGAATGTAACTAATAATTGAACTTATACCTAATTGGAGTACGAAACTCTCGCGAGCCTGCTGCCTACTCAGCATTGTACTGGTGCTTATTAAAGCTTAAACGTAGGAAGTGAAGCTAACATTTACTTTAATTCTATTACATTAGTAATAAAAAATCTCAGCTGAAGCTATAATCTCGGCTATAGCGACACGGTCGAGTGTTACTCTAAATAAAAAATACTAAATAAATTGAGCGATTTACTCTTACCAAGCGGCGCATACATCACAGATAGTAAGGCAGGAATTTCGGCTGATGGTATTAGTAAGACTAGTTTAACAATAGGTCTCGTAAAAGATGAATTTTTGGCTTTTAGCGTCACGACTCTAACTATACCATCTGAACCGGGATGGAGGTCGAGAATTCTTCCTAGAGGCCATTTGGCTGGTGGATTAATTTCATCTCTGATCGAAGCTATGTCGCCAATACGAAAACCTCTGGAGGTTTTTAACCATTTTTGCCGCTGTTGAAGATCTCGAATATAACAGTCAGACCATAGTGACCAAAAATTTTTGGTCATTTGGGTGATGATTTGCCACCTTTTCGCGAGCGATATACGCTTATCACTTAAGTTAGGTTCGGGAACAAGAAACGACGGGCGCTGAATGAGGAAATGAGATGGAGTAAGTACATCCAACTCAGATGGATTATCGAGAATAGGAGTGATGGACTGTGAATTGAGACATGCCTCAATCTGACATGAAAGAGTCGAAAATTCGACAAAGGTAAGCAAATGCTCGCCCACAACTCTTTTCAAATGATGCTTCATCGATTTGACGGCGGCTTCCCAAATACCGCCAAAATGCGGAGCCGCAGGAGGGTTAAACTTCCAGGTTGTTCCCAATTTAGCTAAACTTGCTATTCTCTCTATGGTTTCTGAAGAAGCTTCAGCAAACAATTTCCTCAGTTCCGAGTCCGCACCAACAAAATTTGTACCTCGGTCGCTGACAAGAGTTCTACAATGGCCTCGCCTGGCAGTGAACCATTTGAAAGCTGCGATGAACGCCTCACTCGAATAATCTTCCACCAATTCGAGATGCACCGCCCTAGTGCTAAGACATATGAATACTGATACATATGCCTTTATCGTGCCTTTACTGCCTCTAGTTTTTACCATTCGGATTTTAAATGGTCCAGCGTAATCTGCGCCTGATCGCTCGAAAGCATAAGCTGGGGTAAGCCTTTCCTTGGGCAGATTGCCCATCAACTGCGTATGAAACTTGGCTGCGTATCGAATACAGGTTACGCATCGGCTTATGATGAACTTGACTGAGGCTTTCCCTTTTATAATCCAGAAGCTATGGCGCAGTGTAGTGAGAGTCAGTTGAGTACCACCGTGATTAGTTTTTACATGAGCATCGTTAATCAGTAGGTCTATCAATGATCCCTTAGACGTCAAAATCAGAGAGAATTTTTCAGCATAATCAAGAAGTGAGTGCTGCAGACGATCTCCCATACGGAGCAGACCTTTATCAATAAATGGATGAAATCTGGCAATCTGAGTATTGGTGCATTCGGCTTTAGTTTCAATTTATCATATAATTGGACCAAAAGAACGCCTCTGTACGATATAGATAAGGAGCATTTGAGGGCTAAATAACTCTGCAGCAGAGCTGTGAATTGACGATTCAATTTTGCTCTGAAGAAACTCGAAATTCAATAGTTGGATTTTTGCTCTATTTTCAGCCGAAAGCTTACGGCTCCATTTGCGAAAAAATCGGATCCATATAGCAGTGGTTCTTAATAGTATATATAAAGAAGAAAATCTGTTGAGTAAAAATGTCTCTTCAGACGATTCGACAGCTTGAGATACATGCAAAGAAATGGTTTCTTTCCGCTGTTCGAGGGGCTGAGAGATAGTTATATCCATAGGCTTAGTCGGCCAAGGTTCCGAAGATTCAACCAGAAACGCTGGGCCATACCACAAAATATCCGTTTCTTTCAATAAGTTTGGGACTTTCCCTCGAGACACCAAGTCAGCGGGATTCTCCTTTGTGGCAACATGGTGCCAATAGGCTTGGGGCACGAGTTTTTGTATTTGACTACAACGATTTGCAACGAACGTCTGCCACCGAGCAGGGATTGCTCTAATCCAGAAAAGAACATCCTTAGAGTTGGACCATAAGTGCAAAGTATAATTCTCAAACTTCATAGTATCCAAATATCTGCTGACAAGCCTTGCCAACAAATGAGCAGCACAGAGCTCTAGTCGAGGTATACTTAACGTTTTTGTAGGCGCAACTCGGGATTTAGAGCATTGCAGCGCAACTATTATCTGATCAGCTTTCAGTACTCGAAGATAAATTACGGCACCGTAGGCCTTGCTCGAAGCGTCAGCGAACCCATGCACTTCAATAGTTCCAGACTCGCCAGTATTCTGCAGCCAACGAGGAATCGAAATAGATTCTGAACTGGGTAGATCCTTATACCAATCGCACCAAGGATTAGCATATTCAAGTTGGAGTACATCGTCCCATCTGCATTTTAGCAGCCATAAAGACTGCATAAAAATCTTGGCCGTTACTATAACAGGTGACAACCAACCCATTGTATCAAATATTTTAGCTGTTTGAGAAAGAACCATTCTCTTCGTAAGCAGCAAAGGATCAAATGATTGAATAGTTATTTTGAAGTGAAAACAATCTTTCTCTGGTTGCCAGGACAATCCTAAGATCGCTGTAGAATTTTGTTCCTTAAAAACAGAAGAATCTCTAATTCTATGCGACTCTGGAAGCCAATCTTCCAATACTAACTCATTGGATGCCCATTTCCTTAGCGAAAGACCGCCCACCTTGAGGAGCCCTATTAATTGCTCTTGCTTCTCTCTGGCAATTTCAATAGTATCTCCCCCCGACATGAAGTCGTCCATGTACGACTCATTTACAATGATACGACAAGCTAAAGGAAACAAATGCCCGTAGTCTTTTGTCAGCTGTCTCAGCACGCGTATTGCTAAGTAAGGGGAACATTTTAGTCCATACATGACAGTGAAGAGTGCAAATATTGAAACCGGTAATGAAACATCAGTTCTCCATAGAATAGTTTGAAAATGTCTATCGTCAGGATGAATCCAGATCTGACGAAACATTTTCTCGATATCTGCCACAAAAACGTACTTATACAACCGCCATCTCAAAATGAGATCGAATAATTCCGGTAATAAGTTGGGTCCAGGATATAATAGATCATTCAATGACACTTGTTTAACCTTTGCCGACCCATTGAAAACCGTCCTTAACTTTTTCGTCCCTTGCAAGACGCCGTGGTGCGGTAAAAAATATTTACCATTGGTCTTTCTCTCTTCGAAAGCACCTAGTGATTTCATATGATTCAACGATTCGTATTCTTCCATAAAATTTTGATAAGCCTCCTTAAACTCGGGCCTTTTATCGAATTTATTTTCCATCAAGTATAAAGTATCCAAAGCAGTGCGAAAGGAGAGACCGAGGTCAAAATCCAGAGCATCTACTTTATTTTTATTAAATGGCAATCGAACCACGTATCGACCATCCTTGGCTTGATAGGTCGTTTCTTCGAAAAAGTCCTCGCACCATTGGTCTTGCGGAGAGAGAACCTTAGCAGAAGGAAAAAATTCTTCTTGGTTCCAAAACTTCTCCAAGAGCTTTTCAAGATCCGAGTTGTCTACGCAATGAGTCAGAGTAGAGTTCGATTCACCGCTTAGTCCCATTGGTCCAGAAATTACCCATCCCAATTGCGTTTTAGTTGCAATAGGGTCATTCTTATTACGTTTAATCACCTGACTTTCAACAATTTGAGCGTGTACTCTAGCTCCTAGCAAAATATCAATTGGGTGAGCCTTGAGTAATGAGGATCTGCTAACGTCAGATTTTCCAGGTAGGGCCAAGTCTCTCCTTTTGTTGACTCAATCGGCTTGTATCCAGAAACCTTGGGTAATATCAATGCCTCTACTTCGCACGAGAAGTTTGAATTGAAACGAGGACGAATGAAAAACTTAGTCAACCCTTTGGCTTTTTCAGCCTTAATGCCAGCCACACCGAATATGCAAGTATTCGATACAGATCTGGAGAGTCGTAACTTTTGACAAAAAGTTTCAGTGACGAAAGAAGATTGCGAACATTGATCAATCAATGCTCGAGCGCCAAATACCAATATCCATCTGCATCGTAAACTCTGACTAGGGCTGTTGCGAGGAGGACAAACATTTTACGGCGCTTCTCAATTCCCACAACATGCGAATGCTCTTCTGACTTGGCTTCCGAATGAGAAGATTTTTCTACGATATTATTATTACTGGCTGCCCCAGTGGAATTCATAGGAGAGCTGTCAAAGTGTAACATTGTATTATGCCTTCCTGATCATTTTTGGCAGTTTCTCTTCGAACGACAGTCCCTAACTGAGTGATTAGAGAAGCATATGAAACACAAACGTTTCGAAAAAACAAAATCCTTCCTTTCCTTCACACCCTTAGCTTTGAACAGCTTACATTGGTTCAAATAGTGTGATTCTTGGCACAACGGACAAGTAGGAGAATTTTTTACCGGAGTAGCATGTGCCTCAGATGAGTCAACAACTAGAGAATGCGATTTTACAACATTATTTCCCTTGCTGGTACTATTCTCAATCGACTCAAGAGTGGCCACTTGCTCCTCAATAAAAACCTTCAACTGATCTATCGAGGGAGGTTCTGAAGAACTTCCAAGATGCTTTTCCCAATCTTTTCGAGTAACTGGATCGAATTTTGAAACCGTCAGAAAAACCAATAAATCGTTCCCATTATCAGGAATAGCTCGCTCCAGAGCCTCGAAAGAATTTACTGTATCGAAGGTAGAACTATATAACCGTTTCAGTTCCGCATAAGATTCAGACTTCATAGGTTTAATACCGAATAGAGAGCTGGCAGCTTGACTGACTAGTCTTCGCTTATTTCCATAATATTCGTTTAAATTATTCCATGCAACCGTATAGTTTTCCGCTTTTACTTCCAAATTCTTAATTTTATTCTTTGCCTCACCTTCCAAATAGGCTGTTAAGTAATAGAATTTGTGAACGGGTTCCAAATCTTCGCGACGATGAATCATAGATTTATAAAGATTGCGAAACGGACCCCAGTCCGACCATTTACCGCTAAACTTGTATCTCAATTTTAGGCAATGTGCAAGAAATATTCGACCTCGCAACTTGAGGTTCGATATTTCCCCGAAAAGTATCGAGAGCATCAGCCATCCTTGCCTCCTCATCCTGAGACATAAAAAATTCGTTAAATTGACCCTTATTGTCATAGTAATCATCCTCCGCGGAATCCGAGACTTTATCTTTAAAGTACGTATGCTCTTTGTTAAGATTTTTCAATGATAGGATTTTGTCGTGATTCAATTTAAACGCTTTATAATTCTCTTCCAATCCTTCTAACCCGCCTTGAGCGTAAGCTACCGTCATTTTAGCTTGACCTTTGGATTTAAAATTTGCATAGGCTCGGGCAATTCTTCCTTGTAAATTTAATTGAATTTCTACTAAAGCGTCCATATCGACAATTTGGTGAAGTGACTAGTCGATCAAATAGGCCTCTACCTTAAACCGAATGATAATTATAATAGACAAAACAATAATCCGTACTATTATAAAAAAGAGGCACCAAAATATGCAAAGTATCGTTCCAATTATCAAAATCAATGATTTGAACCAAGTGCCAAACCGCATGAATTTACCTTATTTGAGTTCAATCAGACCGCATCTGATATGACTCTTAATTCCCTCAAATCGAGTTCAATCAGATTACAACTGATATGACTCGAGATAATAATCACAATTTTTAATCAGTATTTTGACGTACTGACAGGAGAGTCCATATGAGGTTAATAAAACCCAAATGACTCGAGTTTTAGCAAAATATATTTATCTAGACTGAACTAACCATAATCTAGAAGGTTCAGGTCCAAGAAAAAAAAATGTTCAAAATCCAAAATAAATGAAAAACTAGTTTTCCAAATCTGAAAGGCACATTCGAAACAGAAGGAAAAATCCAGGAACTATTTCAATGTAATAAACTATTTTTCAAAATAAACCAACAAGAGATGATAATAGCAACAAAAGTAATGAGTTTCATTCAATAGACCAAAATAAACCAGTTTTCAAAGAGCATCAAGGAACTACTGTGTGAGTGCGAAGCAGAAAACCCATTCAATAATATGCTAAGGTTCACACGAAGTCCAGATATGCGAGTGAGCTTATACGTAAATTGCTCGAAGAAGAACCAAAATTCCACTATCCGAGTGAAACTTCTTTATTCCAATTCAAAATCTCTCCAAACTAAGAAATAATATCCAGGATCAATTCTCTGGATATATTAAACCAATGAAAACAATTCAATTACTGAAATAATGCTAAACACAAAATAATAAGGAATGAATTCAACTAATTTATGAATTGCAACTTGATCATGGGAGTATAATGCCAAAACCCTTTTAAATAATCAAAGAAATTGTAGTATTTATCTAAACTCAAACCATAAACTTGAAGCGAGAGGTTGAACACTAATATCATAAGCCCAAATTCCAAATACCTTTACAAAAAACTTGAATACTCCACTGAACGCAGCTTGTTCGATGGCTCACTAGCCAGAATAATTCAACTTATGATAATAAAGTACTATATGTGTTACCCGAGAACACGTAAACAACGACAAGTTCTCAATAATACCATGAATGAATGCAAAATGAAATAACTTTAATATAACTTTTGTAAATATAACTCAACTCAGGGCTTGGTAACCTCAAGTGCAGCTTGCGGAGCACGACCACTCTAGTTGGCATGCATAGAGGCACCTTACCACTGAATATAATTTCAAACCAAGAAAAAGGTCAAAAGTTAAGTGCCCGAATGCACAGATAGATTCTAATATACTTTCAAATTGTATCAAAGGTGATACTATAACACTCGCTTGACTCTATCCGCAAGAAAAATATCTTTAGCAACAAAATAACTACTTTGGCGTATTTTACCCAAAATGATTGCACTGTAAACACTACTTATGTCCTTAAAGTCAATAACTTCTTGCCACCGTACGCTCTATGCTCTTACAAAGCCTGGCATAGAGTTGCATTACAAAATTGGCACTGATAAACACTTTCCTTGAAACTTGCACGGAACTTTTGTCGCACTTGATGTTGTGTGCTGGTGTCGATGCCTTGAGAACAGTCGACAGCTTTGCCTTAGCTGGAGCAGTAGTTGGTGATGCCTCACAGCTTCTGACAGCCTGCAGCGGATATTGCCAGCAGCCCTGTACTGTCAGCGAGTCAGCTGGAATGATCCAAACATGGTCGACTAGGCCAAGAACACCAGCTACCGTAGCACACCAGACACTTGCAATAGTGGACTCTATACTACATGCAGATTTTAGTATAAGAAAAAGAAGAAGAAAATAGCAATGATTTTACATTTTCCAATGAGAGAGAAAATGTACATAAAAGTCAAAAAAAAAAGAAGAAAGGACTCTAAGTTCAAAAAATAAAGTAATGGTCAGTGGTCAGCCCAACCAGCTGACACTGGAGCTTCACTCCTTTTCGTCGAGAGGCGTGGCGGTCGGCTGCACTTCACCAGCGCAAGTCGAGTAGGTGGGGGCACTACACTGGTGCGACACCCTGGGGCTGCGACACAACTCCCCCCAGGAGTTCCCGTTGATGAAGCTGGCCGATTGCGAGCTAAACCCTCGCTTGTCGGCTCCGCTGGCGCACCTGACGACGTGGCTGGCGACTCCGAGCTGGCGCCGATGTTGCTTCGCCGCTCGCTGCGCCTAACCTCCACGCGCCACGTGGCCGGTCCCGCGCTGCTGTCTCGTCCCGCGGTGGTTGTGGCTCGCTCCGAACCTTGTGAAGCCCGTACGCGGCTTCCCTGCGTCGACGCGATGGTCTGTGTCCTCCGCGCTGGTGTCCACTCGCCGACGTCAGCTGTTGGCTCTCGCGGTCGTCTCGAACACACTGCGCGGCGTCGTCGCGTCGCCGTAGCACTGAGCGAGCGCGCAGCGATGGTATATATATATATATATTGTAACGGGGCGCTTCGTTACAAGGCGCGTGCGAGTATTGGGGATTATCGTCGGGGAAAACGTGCGATGATTTGCTGGCAAATTGCTGTGCTCGTTATGGGCGGCCGGACCTTATGCCGTGCAATGCGCGCCCCTTGGCCAGCCAGCTGGCGCTCGCCACTGCAGGTTTCTCCCGGCGATGCTCGTCCAGGTAGCTCAGTTCTTCTCGGCGAGCTGAAGGCTCACCGAGACCGCGGAGAGGGGATGGGTTTGATCGGGGAAAAGCTAGGCTCGACACGCGAGAAAAACGGAAGGCTCGGTTAAAAATGATGAAGTTCTATTAACGAGAGAAAATGCTAGTTTACAGTGCCTGGCAGTGCGAAAGCTGCCAGGGCTTTCGCGCGCTCGCGTGAGCTGAGGGCCGATTTCGCGTACGTCGCCCGCGTGGCGACCGCTTAACAAAGGCGCGCTGTATCCTTGCCCGCGAAAGCTTGGGCGTACAAAGTAGGATTTACTCGGATGATGCGATACGGCTACGGCGCTGTTCTGCTGTCCTGTTCACGTGGATGGCGGCTGGGTTGTGGTGGCTTCCTCGTGTACAGGCGGCGGGCGCACGCTTGCTTCCTGGAGAAGCTCGGTCGTCGCGGCGGGTCGCTGGCCAGCGGACACGCACAAGGCACTACACGAAGTGCACGCACGTTTCTCGGAGCTCTCCGAGACGAGTCGTCACGGCCGTCGGGGTTACGGGTGCGGCGTCGCGATGATCGCGGATGATGATTTCGTCCGGAAAAGGCGCGGGGTTGAAAGTCCGAGGGAAAACGTGGTCGTACGTGGCGCGGGTCGCGTGTTGCTCGCTAGCCGGTAGCGTTCGAATTGTCTCGGCCTAGCGCGCGTCGGCCGGCCTGTGCGCGACCGCGAGTCACGCACGGCGTATCACGTATCGCGCGGGCCCCGCTCACTCGCTCTCGATATGCGGGGCTCGGGCGCTCGCGTGGCTTATGCCGGGCTTGGCGCTATCGCCAGCTAAATATGGTTTTCGGCGCGAGGCTCATAACGAGTATGAGCGCTACTCGTTACAATATATATATATAT
This sequence comes from Aphelinus atriplicis, assembly GCA_020882685.1. Lineage (NCBI taxonomy): Eukaryota > Metazoa > Arthropoda > Insecta > Hymenoptera > Aphelinidae > Aphelinus > Aphelinus atriplicis. The sequence continues at coordinate 59,362,129 of CM037075.1, read as the reverse complement.
ATATATATACGCACTCGCCCGATCCGATGCGACTGCGCGCGTGTTGTTCAGAGGGGAACTCGTAGGAGCGCAACTTGCTCCGCCGATTCCGAGCGCAACGTGCTCCGATTTTTCTCTTGGAGCGCAACGTGCTCCAAGTCGTCCCGACCGTCCATACAAACTCTCACCTGGTTACCTCTCCGCTCCTTTTTTCCGCTGCCTATCCGGCTCGAAGGACCAAATGTTCGTTGAGGGTGGAGAAATAATAACTCCGGTTATAGCGTGGACTGTAGTTTTATTGAGACTGGCCAGGTGAGGTGTTGATCGGTGGACGGTCGGCGACGAAGTGGCCGAGAGATTCTCGGAAGCGCCTCGCGATGCGCTCGGCGCGTAATTAGGCGCGGGTTTTGAATTAAATACTAAACACAATTCAATTCTCTCTCTCTCTCTCTCTCTCTCTCTCTCTCTCTCTCTCTCTCTCTCTCTCTCTTTCTCTCTCTCTCTCTCTCTTTCTCTCTCTCTCTCTCTCTCTCTCTCTTTCTCTCTCTCTCTCTCTCTCTCGCTCACATACAAGAGATATATGCTTCGCATTGGAGTAAGTGAGAGATCCGATAAGGTCTCGCTTAGTCTTATGGGTCCTTATGACCCAAAAATAATATAAAAAGGGCAGCGCAGCAGAGCAAGTCAGCACAGTCACGCGCCACTCGAAGGTAGTGGGACTGAGAAAGACGATTTGGTCTCCTCTGCTCACTTGGCCTACGTGCCGCTGTTCCAGGCCTTGGTCGCCTCTTTTTCAACCCTTGGGCCTTAGTCGCTGTTGTTCTTGACTCAGTCTCCACCACGATCTCCAAGTTACCCACTACAAGCTGTATCAGCCTGCGTCGCTGAGTTTGAAGAGAAGCATTCAATGAAGAAAAACCAATAGTAAGTTGTTTCTTATTCTCACTATCTCCTATAATTTCATTCTCTATAAACTCTATCTTCCGCCTGCTGGCGTACGCAACTTTTACGTTATGGATAACGGGCCGAGATCAGTGAAAACTGAGCTCGTCTAAGCAAAAATCTTTACCCCTTTCTTTCTTTTGCGCTCAGCACGGAACCATAGCGTCATTCGGACAGAGCATTAGAGTCACCAGTAGTAGTAATCGGTCGGCTGGATTATAGAACCACAAATACGGAGTGATTACCTTTTTAGAATAAAACGGTCCGAATTGGTAAAACCGAGACTCCGAATCGTCTGGCGAGATACCCTTTAAGTACAACCGAAAAACTATATATGTCTGTGAATTGACTCAAGTCAAGGCGGAAAGGATTGCTCTTTGAATTGAATTTTCGTTTTGAATCGCGAATTACCTTTTGAAGAGATCGGGAATATCATTGAATTTTGAACTATCTCAAATTGTATTTTTGAATTATATTGACCTCCAATCGCATTTTGGATTGGATTTTGAGTCAAATTTTTCAATTCTTGTTAGCATTAGAAAAATAATTTGAAATTCATTTACCGTCTACTGTGTGTATAACTGGTAAATCTTGATATTTAACAACTAGCCAGAATCACTTTCTCGCTATCGCTCGTTCGTGTCTTTCATTTGCTCTATCACGAATATAGATAAATATTGAAATTTTGAATGGAATTATTGGTAAATAATTTAAAGTACATACGGATCTTTAAACCAAGGGTTTAAAGGTCCGTATGTACTTTAAATATACCTTTTAACCAAGGGTAAAATACCCTTGTATTTTACCCTTGGGCTAACAAAATGGAGGTTCCGATGTCTGATACGAAATGTCGGTTTTTGCCTCATTTCAAAGCATTCTCTTTGAAAAAAGAAAATGACAACATAATCCAAAATAGATGTTGTTCTGATGAAAAATTTCCGTCAATCCTTGAGTATTATCCATTAGAATAGATATATTATTTACTATATTGTATCTTAATATTAATTGCATTTCAATATCTCCCGCCAAAGAAATGCATCTTCTCTTATAGAATAACGCATTGTTATGGTCCAGCCTTGCCCCGCTAATTTTTGAAATTTCAGAGTGGCACGAATCGCATCGCACATTCGCGAAGCGCATTTTCCCACATGCTACCCGAGTTGCGCCGAGAAGCGACATTAGAATTAAGCATACATGTGTGAGTGTAAGAATGCGCTGATTGAGATGCATCCATGGCGAGTTGCACGGGAATCATGAGGCCAGCTTGCATTTTTGTACAGCTGCCCAACATTGAAACGGATGGATGTCGGCTATAAGATATTCTCTTATCAGCCTGTGCGAAGCCACGAGCAGCCAACGGGCGCTCGTGCGGGAATGTTATTCTATAAGTGCGAGTTACACATGGCAACTGCGCAGCTCCGAATTAGTTATAAACGGCCATAGGAGATCTTTTTATCGGCACGTATAAGTTGACGAGTAGCCATGGGGTACTCGAGCGAGAACGAAAGGATGAATGTACAGACGAGTGTATGAAACCCTGCATGCAATGCAACTAGAATTGTTCGCTATAGGAAATAAGTAATTGATCTGGCCAGATCAGAATATATCTATGTTCATATATTTTTATCAGAGACAGGCCGATGTGCCATGAGCGAATGGAATCTCTCATCGATAACATTTCGCCAGGTTAATAAGTGCTATGTAAAATAATCGAATGACATGGATAAGTAAACTGACGCGCCTTGCAGCGCATACATAGATTTGTAACGAAGCGATCGCGCTTCAAGGTCATAAGTATTCGCGCGTGCGAACGGAGGAATGATGCTGAGCCACGTGCGCTTGTTATCACTCCGTGAGGGAGAGGTAATTCTCGCAAAGTGCAACTGCGCTTACCAACCGTTACGCGCCCGCGCTTCGCGTCCTGCGAGCGCATCTTGACGTGACGTCACGACGCTTAATAAAAGAAGCGGGCGGCGGACACGACGGAGTTGATCCGTGATAATCACGGATGCCACACGGGTGGCCGGACATGGAGCACGCGAGCGGCGCAGCTCCCCCGCGAAAGCGTAGCATAATTACATCTATTTTCGATAACAGAATTTTGTATAATGATCCAACCACGCGGGATCGAGTGTTAGATATAGAATTTGAGTAACGTGATAAAGGTTTGGTGCTAGTGCACATGAAGAGGGTTTATTTGCAACACCCCACCCCCACACCACACTCCACCCAAACCGATGCACATATTGGGAATTGACACACTTGCTCCACCCTCTCGTGGCGAAGAGTGGAACTAGACGCGCCCAGGTGAAAGCATTGTAAACATAGCAATTCGAGTGAAATTTGTATTTTTCATCAATAAAATGAAAGCGATGGAGGTCAACGAGCTTACACGACATAAAAAAATTACCAACTGGGATTACTGTTCGGTGAAAAATTGTGGGAGCAGAGCAAACAAGAATTCTGATCTCAGTTATCATCGTTTCGACCTAATAAACACTTTATAAATAAACAAAATTTATTTGGCAATCTTGAAAAGATAGATCTTTTCAAAGTTTTGAAAGATGCTTTACAGATCGACAGCATTACCAAGAGAGCAACAGTGTGCTCATTGCATTTTAAGAAAACTGATTACTTATCTGCAGGTAAAGTATTTATTTCAAGAAAGAGTGGTTATGTCACATCTTTGTATATAATTTTGGGTACATTTTTTATTGCAGATGTTCCATACATAAAAAGCCAAAGTATTTAAAGAAAAATGCAGTTCCGAAGTCTGCAAGCAGATGGCTGTAAAGCTGGCGGTATTATTTTTTTCACAGACGTTTTCCAGCACTTAATAATGTGTCCAGCCTTATAAGCTCGTTCCCCTTCAACGAATTTGCTTTGAGAAGGATTACTTCCAGCCCAATCGCATATGCTGAATGAAGAAATCATTTTGTTTTGAAAAAACGAAGTGCAGTCCACTTAACTGCATGTAAACACCTGGGTGCGCGTAGCCATGTTTGATACCTATATCTATTGGTTATGTCCATGTGTAAATTCCCAATAGGGCCCGGCGCGCCACGGACTACTCGGCTGCCACGCTGCCAAGCTCCAGCCAAGAACAACCAGGCGCCGGATGGATTAGGGAAATGTAAGTGACCGAGCGGTCTTACACAGTAATTACCGATCGCAACACCTTCGTATAACAAACATTCCCACCGATATAGGGGTATTTCACCAAACCGCCCCTCTAAATAACGGTCGGGCCTTTACAGCATCGATATTTTTCAATTTTATACGATGAGAGCTTAAAGCGCTCTATCGATTCGTCGGATAAGACTTCTATTTACGACGCTGATTCTTAGATTTTTAACGATTACTGTGGCACATTTTGCTAAACATCATTTTTCTCATTTTTCGCGCACACGCATCAACTTCTTCAAAGATCTGCACATAGATACAGGAAAGCCCAATTGATGATATTTCGATTGTCCATACCCAAAATCGCGCCATATCAAAATTTCACGTATTTTTCTGAACGATTTAAAATTGAAAATTACAACACCAATTTTCATGTCCGTACTTCACGTGCACGCATTTACACCTTTCAATTTTTTACGACGAAAACTGGAAGCACTCAATCAGCTTTAACGATCCGTCAGATCAAAATTTCTATCACGATGCTGAATCATATAATTTTGAACGATATATGTGGCACAACTTGCTTAAACTAAATTTTTCCATATTTCGCGCCCACGTATCACTTATCCCAATATTTTAACCATAGATATGAAAGCCCATTCGATGATCTTCCGATCGTTCATACCCGGAACCGTACTATATCATAAATCCACATATTTTTCCCAACATTTTAAAATTTTAAGGTACAAGACCAGTTTTCAAGTTCATACTTCACGCCCACGCATCGAAATTTCATCCCAAGACAGAGAATTTGCAAAAAAACTTTCAGAAACTAAGAATTTTTTAAAAAATAATAGCAATATTTTTTTCACTCGTGCAGACAAAGGTAACTTGACTGTGTGTATGAATACTAGTGAATATAGAGAAAAAATGAACTCACTTCTAGAAGATAAACATACGTATGAAATAGTTAAAAGAAACCCACTTAAATCATTACAAACTAAAGTTCATAAAATACTGTCCAGTTTGAATGACCAAGACTTCCTAAATAAACGCTTCCATAACATTCAATTGACACAAACTAATACCTGTTCTGGCTAAAGCATATGGTTTGCCTAAGATACATAAAGCCGATGTCCCTTGAGACCCATCATTTCTTCAATAAACTCACCTACACATTTTTTAGCAAAAACCTTATATAACGAATTAAAAAAGTGTATAAAACCACCAATCTCTCGCGTGAATAATAGTTTTGAATTTAAAGAGCAAATTTCAAATGTATATGTTCCAGCTGATTACGTGTTACTTTCACTTGACGTCAGCTCATTGTTTACAAACATACCGTGTGATTTGGTTTTGAACAGTTCAGATAAAAGATTCTCACATATACACAGTAGAAGTAAAATACCATTTGATGAAATTATTAAAATAACCCAATTTCTTTTTTAGAATACATTTTTTGCTTTTGATAATAAATATTATAAACAAATTTTTGGCACACCCATGGGCTCTCCTATTTCCCCATTGTTTGCAGACCTTGTCATGGATGATTTAGGAATAGAATGTTTAAAAAAATTGAAGTCAGTATATAATTGTGAACCGCTAATTTACAAGAGATATGTTGATGACACCTTTTTATGTATAAAAAAAGAACACGTTGAAATAGTTATTGAAGTTTTCAATGGATACAATAAAAATTCAAAATTCACTCATGAATTAGAAGAAAATAATTCTATAAATTTCTTGGACACAACAATTATAAGAACAAACAATAAATTAATTACTAACTGGTATCAAAAACCAACATGCTCTGGTAGATTGTTAAGTTTCAATTCAAACCATACAATTCAACAAAAACGTAACATCATTTACAATTTAATAGATAGATCAGTTTTACTTTCAGATAAAAAATTCCATAACGACAATATTAATAAAGTTAAAAGAATATTATTGGAGAACGATTACCCACAGAAATTCATAGAATCATGTGTAAATGACCGACTTCGCTCAATTAGATTCTCTAAGAAGAAAAATAATTCAGATAAAAAAGTCCCTTTTGTACTTTGGCAATACCTTTTCAAGATACATTTTACAATAAAGTATCTGGCTCTCTTAAAAAATTGAACATTAGAACAGTTCCTTTAGTGAATCATAATCTTACAAACATAATAAAATTAGGTAAAGATAAAACAGACATATTAGATTAAACTGAGGTAGTTTATAAATTTAATTGTAACGACTGTTCGGCATGTTATATTGGCGAGACAAAGAGAAAATTAAAAGATAGCATCACAGAACATCAAAATATTACTGATAAACCACTTCCGGTCCCTTTGCATTTCATAGAAAACAGTACGCACACATTTGGTTGGAATAACTTTAGAATTTGAGACCGCGAAGCGAATTATAAGAAACGACTTATTTAAGAAATGCTCCACATCGACATGTACCAACACACACTTAATAGGAAGGAAGACACACTACACCTCAGTTGCAGTCACACGTATAGGAAGCTCAACAAGATTTTTCAAAACGAACACACCAATGTATCTGATGGTATATAAGACCACTGACGTTAGCTTTATCAGGTGGCGCGTCAGCGCCACCGACGACAAGTATGCGCAGCAAGCGCACGAGGGGACGCGACTTGCCATTATATACAGCCCAATTTCGTGTTCAACCTCACTTATTTAATTATTTTTCTTTTACCGCTGTCCCGCAGTCTTGCAACAGTTATAAGCAAGAACTACGGTCACTTACGATTACTTTTGTCAGAAAAGTTTCATCGAAATAGCTTTCATTATATTTGAGAATAGAAGTTCAAATTCACTAGCAGACGAAGTGCCCACGAGCTCCTCAAAAATTCTTCCACACTTCTACATGTGACGTATATTACGTCCGACTGGTTCACAGCCCAGCGCAAGTCACTCCTCAGCGTAGCGTATATTACGTCCAACATACATATATGTATATTGATGCAACTGAACTGCTACTGCACTGCGCCCGACTGCGCATTCACGCTCTCGAGTGAGCTCAGCTGTGAACAGTGAGATCTGCTCGATTGAAATCATCAGTATATATTATCTCCCCCGTCTACCACCTACGTCACCTGAATATTGTTGGGCAAACTTGAAGATTAGCAAAAAAAGTTGCATCTCAGTGAGGTGCTGACTCGTATCTCTTCATTCAGAAATGGATGATAGTTCTTCAAAGAGTAAACGGTATGTATGTTAAAAGTTCATTAACTCAGATAAATTTTTTCTTGTTAAATGTTAGTTGGATATACTTAAAATCTTGTTTACAGACAGATGAAGATGCTTAATCATTACATTCTTTGGTTGAGCCATTAGAAGAATGAATAAAAGGATTGAAAGAAAATCTAAAAACAACAGACGATGAACTACAGGAATACAAAGAAAAAGAGGAACAGTTGCACAACAAGCAATTTAACACATATGTGTATGTTTCATGACCAACAGCAAAATTGTCGACATTGCAGTCAAATCTTCTGTCAGTCGTGCCTGAATAATATTGTGCAAAATTGGACCAAGGCAAAGGCCATCAAGACTTTGTAATGTTTGTCACACGCTGCTGGTGCATTTCAGCTGAGATCCTCCTTCAATTACAAAGGAACGAAGAACTCTTAATGTGATTAGACTCTTGGCAGCCAAATTCGATAAAGACCAACTGTGATATAGCTGGTTTATTGCCATTAGTGTTTCCAATTAAAGAGTTATCTGGAAGAACTATTGTTCGGTAGGAACATCATGAGGATGCTCAGTGGCATCCGTGCCTTTGTATCTGAGCATGAGCAGCCTATCATTGGCACGTATACTCAATCTGGAAGGTATGATAATGATTCCACAGAAATTTGTTCAGATATCTGTGATGCGCTTTGTAAAACTCAAATTAGTGTAGAACTAGAAGAAACTCTGACTTATCAAAGTAGGGGCAACGAGACTGATATTGTTAACGAAGCCCAAGGAAATACTAATAATGAATTAATTAATGAGTTGATAAACGTTCATGGAATGAAATATTTTTTAGGTAATGAAGAGGAAATAGTTCCAGGATCAATATGCTGAGGGTTCTCTGTTGGTGAAATTGAAAGATATCATTCAGTCTCATGCAGGTCTTTTGATGACCAACTTGTTCCTGGAAGTTTCAATAAAGGTGAAATGAGACAGATCAAAACCTCCATGGAGGAACAACCCATAACGTTTGCACAACAGATTGTGTCCATGAGCTGGAAAATGTTCCCCACGGTTAGGCTCTCCCCCATCTACTACGAGTCACCTGGAATATTGGGCCAACCTAGATTCGAAAATCGAAGTCCAGTCATCAATCATGGTAGGAAATCATAATTTAATGGCAATTTAAGGTTAAAAATTATGCAAAATTCAACCTCTGATATGTTTCAAATGTTTTCATGTACAATGAAGATGCTGAATCAACCAACAGCAAAATTGTAGACATTGCAGTCAAATCTTCTGTCAGTCGTGCCTGAATAATATTGTGCAAAATTGGACCAAGGCAAAGGCCATCAAGACTTTGTAATGTTTGTCACCCGCTGCTGGTGCAAGAGACAGCTCCATATTTTAGCTGAGACCCTCCTTCAATTACAAAAAAACAAAGAACTCTCAATGTGATTATCTTCCTTAGATTACACAATCAGTGCAATACCAATTTAGAAAGAATAGACAGTATACCGGTATGAAAGGGTTCTTACGAAAATAACTTTTCAAGTATTTTCACTTGAATTAATTAGTGATTTTATTCATTAACTGAATCTTATTATTTAATGTGATGTGCTAAGGGGTTACAGGCTGCTATGAGGAACATAGTTCAAAAGTTTTTCCAACCTGTACAGTGAATGATGAATCAAGTTTGTGAAAATTTGGATGAAAAAAGAGTATATCTGTAACTCGATAGAAGTATAAAAGTGATAGAACTTGATAGTGTATAAAAGTGAAGGTTAACCCTGGTTACATTTAACAGAGTCAAGTGATAAAAGAGAGTAATTGTCAAGTATTTGTACATATGAGACTGTACTAATTAAAGTTAAATGTCGTTTGAAAAATTAAAGCTTTTGAATGTATACTCTGATTTAATTGTACATAGAAAATTTTCAAATTTTACCATAAGTTTGTGAAAATTTGGATGAAAAAAGAGTATATCTGTAACTCGATAGAAGTATAAAAGTGATAGAACTCGATAGTGTATAAAAGTGAACGTTAACCCTGGTTACATTTAACAGAGTCAAGTGATAAAAGAGAGTAATTGTCAAGTATTTGTAAATTTTTCAGTTTTTTAAACATTTTATTTTGTGTTTATATATAATTAAATGATCTTAGAAACATTCTTCTCTCAATAGTGCAATTCCTGTAGGATTTGATAAATTAACAATTAGCTTTGTATATGAGAGTATGAACTCATTTTCGAGTAACCGGCCAAGTACCATGGCTCGCCTGTAGATGGCGAGGCGTTGAGTCGCGCGTGTATGAGGTATAGCGCGGCGCTCTCTCGCAAGAGAGTCGGCGTTCTACCGTCTATATAAGGGAGCTTGGACATGAGACTAACTTGCGGCTTCTGGCGCCTTCGCGGTCAATCCCAGTCTCCAATTTGGTCATTCCATATTTGAATAATATTCCGTGACCCAGAAGTAATATGGCCGGTAAACTAATAAATTAAGACGGACCCAAGTCGTACGCAGAATCAGTTTGTCAATAAGCCTAACACTGGCAGAAAGTAAAGTTGGACTTTAGACTGCCGGAGAATCAACATGTTAACATGCCCCAATGAAGGTAGCTCTGTTATCCAATATAAAACCATTCTTTACTTCTAAACTGTTCGGGTGTCCGAGCAAAGTAGTCCCTCTCTGGTGGATGTTTTCGGTACCTCTGTAAAGTATAATAAAACAAAGTATTCTAACCTCACATAAACACAAGTCCAAAATAGTGGACCCACAAAGTAAAGATATATAATAGTCAAGTATTCCAATTCACTTTCAACAAAGTCCTAAATGTCTGAAGTGCAAACTATTCATTGTTATAAAATTTTACAAATTGTTTTTTTCTTATTCATCCTTGAATTTGAATTTCCTACCTCAGACCACGTGACTTTATTATACTTTACAACTGCAATAGCACTGCCTCCTGGTGGAACTCGGACACCCGAATAGTTATACCTTTCTTTAAAAAGGTTCACTACTCTTCCATCTGGAATATATTGTCAAAGCAATATCGTTTTGTTTTAGTTGTATTTAGTATAATAAATTGCATATAAAGCAATATCGAATCCAGTTATACATTTCAGATGATTTTGTCAACGGTGATACGAGAAGGCATTACATGCCGAGTATCTAACTAGATCACAAATTCACGCCAAGTAATTAACTCATATATATTTTCAGAGGTATAGAACAAAAAATTATATAAATGGTTTAAATAGGATGAAATACACCATAAGCAGATTTCTTTTTCATGATTAAAAATTTACCTTTGAAAAAGGTCCACGTTGCCGACTAGTATGTTCCGTATTCTGGGGTTCGTTGTTGAATAAATGCCTAAGCGACTAAATTTTTTTGAGTGGGTAAAAATTGCAAGATGTCTTCTCAATCTTATTCTATTTCAATGCATCTAAGATAATAATTACAGAATATGAAGCCTTCTTTCTGCTTCATGTTTCTCTGTTACGGATTTCAAACTGATTAATTTCATACAAAGTAATATCAAGTATCAAGTATAGTAAAATAATTGATAAATACTGCAGCGATCTTAATTATTATTTTATACTGAGGCAGTGGGTATGCTGCGGAATTTTACTTTTGAATTTTAAATAATTGGACACATGCAGGAATGTGAGAGGAATAGAAGAGAAAATCAACAAATTAAGAATACCAAACTTTATTCAAAATTTCCCTATTGCTTGGAAGCAATACACGCTAACGCGAACGAGATTCGTGTTGATGAATTAATAAATAATTTGTCCTTCAATGACGCTGGAGAGGGTGGTGGACAAAAACCCCGCTTCTCCGTCCTAGCTCCTAACTCTCGTTTAAATTTACTGAATGAATTGCGACGCCCCTTGATTCGTTGATCGCTGCGAATTCCTGTAACATAGAAAACCCCGTAATCTCCGAAACTGGCGCGTTTTGATCCACGAATGAATTGAATATCAAAGCAGTTAAAAAAGAAATTTTATCTCGAATAAATTGAATTAAAACTGAGCGAATTTTACCATTGAATCACTCGATCGACTGAACAATTAATTCCGCGGTTTCCAACGACTAAACTATCACGCACGTGAAATTCCGACATGTACTAACGACGTGGAATTAATAATTAATAGACACGAGTCCTTGACGAGGGTACAACCACAATCCCGTCCGCACACGATCGCAATCGATTCTATGATTCAAAATGGCTGTCGCGAGAACAATGAAAAATCTTAAAACTAACACTCGCGGCACTTTGAAACACTCCGACGCGCCCACGACCGCGATCGCGCCTACAGATCCGGATGACCGCTATTCTACCCGTTTTTCACGGGCTTTCACGGTACTTCTTCCGGAGGGAGGAACAGAAAATTGAAGGACACGCAGGCGAGGGTAAGGCCGAAGCCTCAGAGCTGACCCACTCGCGAACGGTTTCGCCTGTTGGCTATTTCCGCCGCTTGTTACTACCTTACTTTACTCGGTTGCGCTGCACGTGTGCTGGAGTCGTTCCCAGTTGCCACCACGAGGTCGATTTCGGAGCTCCGGGTTGAGCTGTTGCTGGAGCTTCCTAGCTGTGTGGCGGGCGAGACGAGAATGCCCGACACGCGGCCGGCCGCTCGCGTCCGCGGTGAAAAGAACGAGAGAGAGAAGAACTGCGCACAACTCCCTGCGCCACTGCCGGCTTGTGAACGCCGTAGTTCCAAAGCTCTCGATAGGTGGCTACGCGCGAAGGCTCGTTCGCGTGGATAGGGATTCGTACGCGTGATCGTTGCATAGCCCCCCCCAAGGTCGGAAAATAGAAAATTTTTCGGGCTTCTTTTTCTTTTTTTTCTTTGAATTCTTCTAAACGACAATGAATCGAGCGAACGAATGATATGTAGTTGTGATGGATGGCTTACTCTCCAAAACTCAGATCATCTGATCTGCACTCCAGCTCTAGAACAACCTGATCACTGGGAAAGGATGAGGTTGCCCCTTCTGCAGCGGTTTCCGAAGCTCCTGCAGTATGGTGCGAGTTGACTTGCACCGGCCGCACTGTGACTCCAGGTAGTTGCAGATAATGCTTCCTTCGCTCCTCCAGGGACGGAATATCGTCCTCCGACCAACTGCTGCTGCTAGCGATGTCCTGGACATCGTTCAGGCTGGTTGTTGCTGGCCCAGCTGTTGGTTCAGCCTCTGATGGGGTTGAGGGTGTCGCCTGTCTCTCCAACCAAGTCTCAACCTTGGAGGTTGCAATTTCGCGCTCCGCATCATAGCGAGCTTTCGCCACTGGTCCTTTCATCGAAGGCAGGCTGTGGTAGAGCGTTCGGAGCTTCTCTTGCAGTTCATGATCCCTCAAGGCGTCCCGATACTCCTTTTGCTTATTGATTTGATCAATTTTGTACAGCAAGGCTCGAATTTTCCTCTTCTCCTTGCGTCTTTTGGCCTTGGAATTCTTTGGAGGCATCCAGTGAACTGCTGAAGTACGGTCGAAACTGTGAACTATGAAAAATAGCACGAACAACATTAGATGATGGATGTGAAATTTCAAAAGTTGAAGTAGAAATTTTACGAGTTATAACGTAAGGCCCTTCGTATATCGGCAAAAACTTCGCGATTACCCCATGTAACGAATCGGATACGTTTTCGGCGCGTACAAGTACTAATTCACCAACATGATACTTGATGATGGTTTTTTCGTTGTTGTGTCGATCGGCTCGTTTCGCGCCTTTCGTCTTAATCCGCTGGGCTACGAGGGTTAAAATTCGCTCTCGATTGTTACCATTTGACACAGGAACCGCGAGGAATTTTTCCCAGAATCTTTCAGGTTTCTTACCAGTTTGAATTTCGTATGGTGTGAACTCGATGGTGTCATGATACACTTCATTTAGGCAATTTTGTACAAAAGGTAGTACGTTTGCCCACGATTTGTGACTATGACCAATGATAGATCGAAAGATACGGCTTATTTCACGATGTATGCGCTCGACCAAATTACTTTGGGGATGGCGAACAGACACGAAAACTGGGCGAATATCCATTTCCAATAACTTGGTTTCCCACTTCCTTGAGGTAAATTGTGTACCATTATCACAGACGATACGACTTGGACGTCCATGCAGGGGAATATAATCTTCAAAAATGCGTTTAATGCACGCGTCTGTATTGGCTTTCTTAAGTGGATATAACGTTACGTACTTCGAAAAGTTGTCTATTACCGAAAAAATGTATTTCACACCAGCTCTTCCAACTGGAAGCGGTCCATAAAAGTCAACGGATATAGCCTCATTTACTCGACTCGTAACAATGGGCACCGACTCGTAGTGGTTATTTAGAGAATATGTTTTATTTCGCTGACAGGAATCGCACGTACGTACGATCTGACTAATTACGTGTCGTAACTTGGGAAAATAGAAATTTTCACAGATCATTCTGAAACACTTATTCGCTCCAGTGTGATCATACAACTCGTGCACCTTGACAGTTAGTTGCTTGATGATTGACGATGTTAGAACAATACATGTTCGATTTTTCATTCTTTTAACCAACACGCCGTTGTGCAATGGAAATTTAGGTGATGCTTTCCCACCTTCCAGACTCTTGATGATTCCGTTAAGTTCTTCATCTAAAGCTTGTTGTTCTTGAATCTGTTTCAAGTTCTTTATCAATGAAGAATCTGGTGGTCGCAGGAATGTAATAGTAATCAAAGCCCTCTCGTCCAAATGATTTTTATGTCCACCCATTCGACTGAGTGCGTCAGCAACTCGATTGTCTGAGCCCTTTATGTATTTAATTTCGATGTCGTAATCCTGAATGGCCAACATCCACCGAATTAATCGTGCATTCAGAAATCGACACGTGAGCAGAAATGACAAAGCCTTGTGATCGGTTTCGATACGTATCTTGGCTCCAAGCAGATAAAGACGAAATTTCGACAGTGCCCACACGATTGCAAGCAGTTCCAATTCCGTTACAAAATAATTTGTTTCGGCGCCTTTTAATACTCGACTTGCCAATTGAATGGCCTGTAAATCGTTATTGTTTTCTCTCTGGCCCAAAAAGGCACCCAAAGCTTTTAAGCTTGCATCCGTCTGCAGGATATAAGGCACGTCTCGACGTGGGTATTTCAAAAAAGCATCTTCCGTAAACAGTGCTTTCAACCGTTGAAATGCTTCCGTGTGTCGATTTTCCCACTTCCATTTGCAGCCCTTCTTTACCAGCTCAAGCAAAGGTCCATTTTCTATTGCAATTCGGTTCGTAAACTTGGAGCAGAATCCAATAAGGCCCAAAAAACTTTGAATCTCGACGGGGTTTCTCGGTTGAGGAAAATTTTGGATCAGCATCACTTTCCTTGGATCAGGTTTGATTCCTTCCGTAGTAATGATGTGCCCAAGAAATTTCATTTCCTTACGAAAAAATTCGACCTTGGAAAATTTTAACGTTACTCCTTCATCTTCAATGCGTGAGAAAAGTAAGCGAAGGAGTGCAATATGTTCATCAAACGTTCTCGATACCATTAGCCAATCATCAACAAAATCGATGATTTCCTTGATGTCGCAGATCAGTGGTTCGGCGGCACGTTTAAGGGCTGCCGTACTAACAGCTGTTCCAAATGGGCAAATAGTATGCTGATAAGTTTTTCCACGATAGATGAATCCAGTAAACTTTCTTGATCTTGGCGTGAGTTTGACTTGCCAGAAACTACTAGTGAGGTCGACGCTGGACATGTATTCAACATCACTGCACTTGCGCAACGGCGTTTCCACATCCTCCGGTCCATCGTAGTCCTTTTCCAGTTGTTTGTTGAGTTTCCGAGCGTCCAAACAGACTCGCACGCTCCCATCGGTTTTTACAACCGTGACCAGAGGGCTGATGTAAGGAGTACTGGCTCGCTCAATCATCCCGAACTCTTCAAGTTGCTGGATAACCTTGTCAACTGGTTCCTGGTGTTTTAAACTAATAGCGTATTGTTTGGTAAAAAAAGGTTTGTTGGACGTCATGATAAAATCGTGTTCGTACGATTTAAAGCATCCCGGACGCTTATCAAATATCCTCCTGAATCGCACAATTAATTCTCGCAATACTTGTTTCTCTGGGCCCGAGAGGTGATGGATTGAGGCCAATTTGTTATCGATTTCACTGTCGGACAACTCGAATTCGCTATCGCTCTTTTCATAAGGAAACTCTATCTGTTTCTCTCTTTCCCATTCTTCACCTTCATGTTCGTCCTCCAAGACTAGGTTGTCTATGATTTCATTGATGTGATTTCGATCTTCCTCACAGCTTCGTTGAAATACGAATTTTATCGGTTGAAGATTGGGGCCTCGAATAACGCGTTGTGCGAAATCGATTGTTGTTTGCCAGTGACCAAGCTCATCACTTCCAAGAATGCAGTTCTTGATTAACTTTGGAACCACGACAAAATCCATCTCGAGGTGATTTTCACCGATTTGAACCGCAGCACGGAACACCTTTTTTAAAGGTGTGGATTTTTCGCCCGTAAATCCACATGCCTTCAGGCCGACAAGAGGAAGAGTGGGGCAATGCTCCCAACGGTCGCGGAATTGCTCGAATATTTCATTTGATACGCAGGTTAGTTTGCTTCCTGTATCAACCAGAGCATATACCTCAACCCCTTCTATGGAAATCGCAATCATCGGACACTCCACTTCGTTTCGTTCGATCCGCCGTTTATCATTCGGTTCAGTCAGTAAAAAATCCCGCGGTGAGTCAAAAATCGTGTTTATTTCGACCTGATCTATGATCGTATGGTTCAATCGGTTTGTTTTGCATTGCGTTGCTTCAATCATTGATGGTTGCATGATTGGAATGTCCGAGGCTCTTGAAGCAACGAAATTTAGTTTTCCGAACACTCGTCATACGTCTCATTTTCCCCCAGTTCTTCAACAATTTCAATCTCGTTCACGCTATGATAATTCGAACGCTGTGGCGGCGGTGTGCCAGTTCGCGCATTTGTTTGAATTGGAGCGGACGCACGACTGTTATTTGTACGGATTCCATCGTTCTGATTTCGAGGTTGGAAATTATTGTTATGACCACTACGATTATTATTATTGTTTTGGTAGGCTGGGTTGAAATTCCTTCGTACTTGACGATCGGGGTTTATGAATGTAACGCTTTTATTTCCTGTGATTGAATTGTTGAGCGCGCCCGCTTGGTCGAGCGTGTCCAATAATGAGATTAACTCATCAATAGAATTTAGCTGTCTGGTAAGGATGGATTGTTGTACAATCTCGTCAAAATGCCTCGAAAATTTCTCAATAATCGAGTACTGGTTAGGCGCGTCTTCGAGCATACGTACATCGTTATATAGCTTGAGCACGTACTCGCTCGGCTAAGATTTCCATCCGCATTGTAAAATCCAAACTCTAGGTTGCAACGGATTTTTGCTTGAATTGCGCCATTCCAATATTTTGCTAGGAAACGGGGAGAAAAGTCATTTAGGGTGCGTACGTCACGATCAATGTGCCGCCACCAGTCTCCGGCTGGTCCACGCAGGGATTGGCTCATGAGGCATTTAAACATGAAGTTATCCGCTTGGATGTACTCAATGTAAGTAGCCAAGTCGGATAAATATCGAATTGGTTGCTCGTGAACCGCTGCCGAAAACGTGGGCAATTCCAGTTTGATTCGACCATAATCAGGGCCAGGTGCAGCACCAGGTCGGGCTTGTCGTAAGCGCGCAACCTCTCTCCGACTTTCCTCAAGCTGTCGTTCGTAGCCTCGCAGGGCTTCTTGATAATCATTCAACCTCGCATGCGCTTCATGAGCACCCCTTTGTGCTTCTGTGGCAATATTAACGGCTCGAATCGCATTTTGATTTTGCGTCATGATGTCACGAGACTGCGTTTCAATTCGTTGTGACTGCGCATCGAATCTCGCATCCCATATATTAAATCTTCGCACTAATAATTCAAGTTCCGAAAGCTTGGTCTGGTTCTCGTGTATGATTCGAGTATTTCGTTCGCATCGCATTGAAAGAGTTTCATTCGAATTTGTCTGTTCGGCCGGTACGTCGTGCACGGTCGACAATCGAAAGGGTGGCAATGATGGAGGATTTCTACCATTATAATTCTCACTTGGCCCAGGATTATCATTTTCCTGGCGTATTCCGGATAGATGTTCTATCTCAGAAAGGTATAAAATCTCCATCGAGGCCGTTGGTAATTCAACGCGATTTTTGTTTCGTTTCCGAGGTTTTCGTGTTAGCCCTTCCGGATTTGCCGCGGCTTGCCCCTTTACACGTAGAGACATGCGAGCAGGTTCTTTCGGTCGCGCTCCTAAATTATTATAGTTTGGTGTTACTTCAGTACGCACGCCAATTAATCCAACCGATTCTGCATCATCTGAGAATTCTACATTCTCCAATCGAACCGATGAAGGATCAGTTTCTGTGTCCTTAGGGGACGAATTCGCGATTTGCGTGTTTATTTGCGACACCGCACTTCCCAACGCCTGAATCACAACATTGGCTGGTAGTGTACTCGCTGGTCTGCTTTGCTGTTCGCTCGGCCCGCCATGACCTTGTGCCATTGTTGTGCTCGTTGACTCGCCTGCTATGCCCAAAATCGACGCTCGCGCGATTGTTATTGAACGAACGTGAATTATTTGGCTACGAAATTAACGCGTGATCAAATTTCTTCTAGGTTTGAATTTCTTTTATTGATTCTTCTTTCCAGTTCTCTCAAATTGCATGTGTCCCACCAGGGGTACCATTTGCAGCGATCTTAATTATTATTTTATACTGAGGCAGTGGGTATGCTGCGGAATTTTACTTTTGAATTTTAAATAATTGGACACATGCAGGAATGTGAGAGGAATAGAAGAAAAATCAACAATTCAAGAATACCAAACTTTATTCAAAATTTCCCTATTGCTTGGAAGCAATACACGCTAACGCGAACGAAATTCGTGTCGATGAATTAATAATAATTTGTCCTTCAATGACGCTGGAGAGGGTGGTGGACAAAAACCCCGCTTCTCCGTCCTAGCTCCTAACTCTCGTTTAAATTTACTGAATGAATTGCGACGGCCCTTGATTCGTTGATCGCTGCGAATTCCTGTAACATAGAAAACCACGTAATCTCCGAATCTGGCGCGTTTTGATCCACGACTAAATTGAATATCAAGCAGTTAAAAGAGAAATTTTATCTCGAATAAATTGAATCAAACTAGGCGAATTTTTCCATTGAATCACTCGATCGACTGAACAATTAATTCCGAGTTTTCCAACGACTAAACTATCACGCACGTGAAATTATGACATGTACTAACGACGTGGAATTAATTATTAATAGACACGAGTCCTTGACGAGGAGTACGAACCACAATCCCGTCCGCGCACGATCGCAATCGATCCTATGATTCAAAATGGCTGTCGCGAGAACAATGAAAATCTTAAAACTAACACTCGCGGCACTTGAAACACTCCGACGCGTCCACGACCGCGATCGCGCCTACAGATCCGGATGACCGCTATTCTACCCGTTTTTCACGGGCTTTCACGGTACTTCTTCCGGAAGGAGGACAATAAAGTTGAAGGACACGCAGGCGAGGGTAAGGCCGAAGCCTCAGAGCTGACCCACTCGCGAACGGTTTCGCCTGTTGGCTATTTCCGCCGCTATTTACTACCTTAAATTTTACTTGGTTGCGCCGCACGTGTGCTGGAGTCGTTCCCAGTTGCCACCACGAGGTCGAATTCGGAGCTCCGGGTTGAGCTGTTGCTGAAGCTTCCTAGCTGTGTGGCGGGCGAGACGAGAATGCCCGACACGCGGCCGGCCGCTCGCGTCCGCGGTGAAAAGAACGAGAGAGAGAGAAACTGCGCACAACTCCCTGCGCCACTGCCGGCTTGTGAACGCCGTAGTTCCAAAGCTCTCGATAGGTGGCTACGCGCGAAGGCTCGTTCGCGTGGATAGGAATTCGTGCGCGTGATCGTTGCAATACGTATTTATGAATATGATATACGCATATTCACAAATACGAAATCAAATATATGTAAGATCATATTATTCAAATCTAATATGTTATTTTGAAAAGGGTTGACGAATTTCTCACAACATCTAGATTTTTCGTTACTAATGACACGAATTTAATCTCCTCATATTATTTCGAATTTTGATTGGATCAAAAAACAAAAAATATGACCTAATTAATTTTGCACGTTTTTTCGATTTCCTACGATAAAAAAACTAGCGTATTCGTCCCAATTACAGATGTATGACTTCAATAGACATTTTTACTCGCACACTATCGTTATATATTTCAGTTCATTTTGTCAATTATGACTCAAGAAAGTAATGAAATCTAAAATCGAATGCCAAGTATCCTACTGCTAAACATATATTTTTGCAAATTACATTCATAATCAATTGTATGTTGAGTAAAAATCTAAATGGTAGAAATCAAATAAAATACTCTTCGAGCAATTTTTCTTTTTCATAGTAAAAAATAGACCTTTAAAAAAGGTATACGTGGACGACAAGTATGTTCCGTATCCGTTGGTTCGCTGTTGGATAAACTTTAATTCTACTCAATTTCTTTAAGTAGAAAGAAATTTGAAAATATCTCGTCAATTTCAGTCCATTCAAATGCATATAAGATATTATTGAATAAATTCTTAGGAGAATAAATTTTTTGATGCAAAAAGAAATTTGGAAATGTCTGTTTAATCTCAGTCCATCCAAATGCATGTAAGATTAATATGATTCAAATCTAATATATTTTTTGGAAATACAGATCTACCACTTCAATAGACATATTTACCAAAACGCTATCGTTATATATATTCCAGTCCATTTTTTCAATGATGACATGAGAAAGTAGCGAAATCTAGCATCAACTGACAAGTATCCAACTAATGTGAGCCTTATACAGAACTAACATTTTTTCAAAGTATACCTTAAAGCAATTGTTGCACGAACTGTTATCAAATGTCAATGCACTCCAGATCAATTCATCTATGTTCCGATAGAATGTACTGAAATCAAAAATCCATGTCAAGTAGTTACATACATTTCAAATACATCTACCAATGTTGAGATAGAAAGTACTAAAATCACAATTCTATGTCAAGTAGTACCACTTTGTAAGGGTTCAGTATTAAATTCATAATAATTTGAAATCAAATAAAATACTCCATAATCGAAATTATCTTTCTCATAGTACAGCTGACGTTATTCTACTAGAATCTCAAATGGAATCTCATGAATGGAACTTTTACATTACAATTCTTAACGTTTGAATGTTACAATTGTACATCATGATATTGTTTTCACTCTTCAATTGAAATGTATTTATTTTGTTTCACTTCTTATTTCCATTTTTTTCAGTCAATGGAATTAACAAATACATACCCAGATTCCGATGAAATTCACCTACGATGCGATTCTTAGATACATCATTCCATGCAAGAAAACTAACCACTGCTTGTAATATACAAAATGCTGATCAAACACGGAAAGTAAAGCATGAAAATTTTGGATAACGTTTGATGCTCAATGCTTCTTGATTCTACCTTTCCGCAAGTAACAAAAGTAATAAAGAATTTCCATCCTTCAAACATGTCTCAAACGTCACTTGGTAAAATCTTTAGTTCTATGTTCATCGTTTACATTGTGTAATCTCACTTCTAAGGAAGAACATCTAGAACATCATTTGAGTAACTGAATATTATCTTTTAAAAAAAAAATGAAAATGAAAAAACTCTCATGAAAAAACAATGAGATCTATCGAAACTTGCGCAAATAGTAATATAATACTAGATAGTAATAATAGCAAAATAATTCGAGCGAGAAAACGTATACAGATTTTTTATATATTTTGTAAGTTTACATATACAAAATAACATCTTCAGGATAGAGGGTTGACTTTTGTTTGTATGTAATGTGAAATTAAAAAACAAATACACTGCCCATCAAGAATCTGTGAAAAACGGGCCCGTGGCAAGTATGTATTTGTTAATTCCATTGACTGAAAAAAATGGAAATAAGAAGTGAAACAAAATAAATACATTTCAATTGAAGAGTGAAAACAATATCATGATGTACAATTGTAACATTCAAACGTTAAGAATTGTAATGTAAAAGTTCCATTCATGAGATTCCATTTGAGATTCTAGTAGAATAACGTCAGCTGTACCATGAGAAAGATAATTTCGATTATGGAGTATTTTATTTGATTTCAAATTATTATGAATTTAATACTGAACCCTTACAAAGTGGTACTACTTGACATAGAATTGTGATTTTAGTACTTTCTATCTCAACATTGGTAGATGTATTTGAAATGAATGTAACTACTTGACATGGATTTTTGATTTCAGTACATTCTATCGGAACATAGATGAATTGATCTGGAGTGCATTGACATTTGATAACAGTTCGTGCAACAATTGCTTTAAGGTATACTTTGAAAAAATGTTAGTTCTGTATAAGGCTCACATTAGTTGGATACTTGTCAGTTGATGCTAGATTTCGCTACTTTCTCATGTCATCATTGAAAAAATGGACTGGAATATATATAACGATAGCGTTTTGGTAAATATGTCTATTGAAGTGGTAGATCTGTATTTCCAAAAAATATATTAGATTTGAATCATATTAATCTTACATGCATTTGGATGGACTGAGATTAAACAGACATTTCCAAATTTCTTTTTGCATCAAAAAATTTATTCTCCTAAGAATTTATTCAATAATATCTTATATGCATTTGAATGGACCGAAATTGACGAGACATTTTCAAATTTCTTTCTACTTAAAGAAATTGAGTAGAATTAAAGTTTATCCAACAGCGAACCAACGGATACGGAACATACTTGTCGTCCACGTATACCTTTTTTAAAGGTCTATTTTTTACTATGAAAAAGAAAAATTGCTCGAGGAGTATTTTATTTGATTTCTACCATTTAGATTTTTACTCAACATACAATTGATTGTGAATGTAATTTGCAAAAATATATGTTTAGCAGTAGGATACTTGGCATTCGATTTTAGATTTCATACTTTCTTGAGTCATAATTGACAAAATGAACTGAAATATATAACGATAGTGTGCGAGTAAAAATGTCTATTGAAGTCATACATCTGTAATTGGGACGAATACGCTAGTTTTTTTATCGTAGGAAATCGAAATATACAATAGTTTGACAATGGCAGTGGAAGCGGCTGCCGAACGTAATATTATATTTTTATTCAAAACTGATGAGAAAGAATATTTAATTGTTACTTCGTCGATTGTTTTGTACTTAATTTGTATTATTTATAACGTGTTTTTTGTGTAATAAATTTTTAGCCTGATGAGGCCAGTGAACCTAACTGGCGGAACGTCGCATTACAGTGGAAGATTT
This sequence comes from Aphelinus atriplicis, assembly GCA_020882685.1. Lineage (NCBI taxonomy): Eukaryota > Metazoa > Arthropoda > Insecta > Hymenoptera > Aphelinidae > Aphelinus > Aphelinus atriplicis. The sequence goes on along the minus strand of CM037075.1, from coordinate 59,339,522 downwards.
CTGGAAGATTCCAAATCCATCTTCCAAATATTCCTGAAATATTCCATAAATATTCCATGCTCTGTGGGAAGATACCTCGAAACTATATAATTTTGGCTTTGCATCATTAAGAGAATTTGCGAAAATTTCTCTTGTCACATCACCATTTTCTTTCACAAAGAATACGTCCACGCATCAATATTTTCATATTTTTCAACATGAATTATGAAAATACTCGTGCTCCTCTAACGATCTGCTCGAACAAATTTCCGAAAAATCACGCCTCTGTACATTTTTAAAGGGGGGTGCAACCCGGACATGGGTAAAAAAATTTTTCAATTCTCCATACGCCCACCACAATTGTTTCTGAGAGCAATAAAGGTAGATCAGAAAAATAAACAGATCGATCTTAGTATAATGTAGATGTAAGTAGATGTAGATATAGATGTAGATGTAGGTGTTTCTTGCATACATTGGTTCACCATAGGCAATCAAGGAATCTTCCCACACTGGGACGATCCAGGATACTTTGGTAACATAATAAGCTAACTTTGGTGGGTATGAAATCCTGATCCGGGGGATCGAAAACCATTTTTGATCTATGTAAATGATTTATATAGCCTACTTTCGCCTATATCAGATATTTCGCATATTTTTGCTTATTTTTATGTCTATTCAAGGGGATATTTGAAATTTTTGAAGGCTTCCAGTGCCTAGGCTCATTTTTTCACTATATAGGCTGTATGTGTCATGAAATGATGCAACTTTTAGTACCCATAGGGTGGGGCTTTTAACAAGCGAACTCCCAGGGTACAAACATAGAGGCTCTCATTGGTAATGTGGAGTACTTTATGTGCTCCGATGACCTTGGAGATAAGTTTCCTGTAAAATTCGGGTGATTTGCAGACAAAAATGTCCGATTCATTTTTTGTTTTAGAGGTCATTTTCAAGGTGTTAATTATGGTTGAAAATGCCTCTGAAATAGCAAAAACAGTAAAATCAGCAACTATGCCTGTCTATTAAACAGGGTTAGAGTGCTTTAAAAAATCTGGAATAATTCTGGAAATATATGATATAACGCCCTAGAATGTAAAAAAAATTTTGAGCCGAATCAAATTTTTCGATGTTTGATTCCACAGAGAATGATTGCCCATATAAATGCTTGTCTATTGAGTTAAAATAACATTTATGAACTCTCAGAGAGCTTATTGAATAGTTTACATTACTTCAATTGTTAAGGTTAACTCTCAGAGGTACTTTGAATCACTGATTTATCTTTTTGTCATAATTTACTGGACTAGCGTGAATCAAATGGAATTAAAAAATCAATTAAATCTGGAACTGAGCAGAGAAATACTCTTGGTAGTCACATTGAATTTCATGTCTAGTGCCTACTTCGTACTTGCGTTTTTATACTCGGAATATATGTACTCGAAAATTGCGAATATAAGAGGTCTTGGATGTGATCCATGACCCCTTCCCGTATAAACTCTTCCCATATAAGATAGAATAATGAATAGGATACTAACTAGGAGAGGTTGTCATCTTCGGGTGCTCAATCTTGACCGAACTGCCAGAACTTGTTCCTGGGTATATTATGAGATACCCGGTGCAGCCATTCAGTCTAACGCTCCCAATAACTTGACTTATGGCTCTATGCGAGCCTGGCTAGAACACTATTTTCACCATTATTGGCACGAAAAAGCTATTTTGGTTTTCCACTCCTTCCACAGCATATCTATCTTCACGCATCACTTCATATACCCTGAAAACACTGGAAACATGATAACCCATGTGATTAAGATTGATCCACACCACTATGATTTATTAAGAGTACCCAAAAGTGATTAAAATAACCAAAAAAATGACAATATGTCATTGAGACGTATTTCTTTCACTGCTCTGTACTTTCTCTGTTCTCACTAAACACCACATCACATTTTATTCTAAAATATATACAGAAGGAGTAAATTACGTATATACTCAACGAATCTTATTTTCATGTCTTACTCACATAGAATAAAACATCAAATATATGGAAAAATCAACGATAATCGACTTTTCACTCTGTGCTTGGATACTGAAGCAATAACAACATGCACCCAAGCACAAAGACAACAAATGTAGTATCATTGGACGATAATTCAGTAGCAGAATTGATTTTCACTCATGAAAACTTCAATTCTGAGCATGTGTCGACCAATATCATACTATAACCAATTATATCAAAAATCAACTACTCACAGTTTTCTCCTCGCTTCAATAGAATTTCTGGCTCTGTTCAGCTTACTTGGAACACAGAAATTATCACAAAGCAACATATTACAAAAAATATATGAATAAAGGCAAAGGTTAAGTTGACTTATCTGAATTTCCTTGCGTTTAGATGAAATTCATCTCCATCAGCTGCTGCACTCGATGAAGCTTCAAACTTGCTGGAGAATACTGTGACGGGAATTGATCTGGAAACTTTTCTCATAATTACTTAAACTGTTGTGAGTAAAAATAGTGCATGTCTACCTGAGTACACATCACATGTCTAACTGACTGTGTTTACAAACGACGCCTATGGTAACCTGCAGGGCGGAGTCGGTAACACAGGTACTGCGCTACAGGTTACCATAAGCGTCGTTTGTAAACACCATGTTTAGTTAGACATGTGATGTGTACTCATCAGGTACACATTGCTTACTCACAACAGTTTGAGTAATGGTAATGAAAATTTATAGATAAATTTCCGTCACAGTGTTCTCCAGCAGGTTTGGAGCTTCATCATGTGCAGCTGATGGAGATGAATTTCATCTAGACGCAAGGAAATTCAGATAAGTCAACTTAACCTTTGCCTTTCTTCATATATTTTTTGTAATATGTTGCTTTGTGATAATTTCTGTGTTCCAGGTAAGCTGAACAGAGCCAGAAATTCTATTGGAGCGAGGAGAAAACTGTGAGTAGTTGATTTTTGATATAATTGGTTATAGTATGATATTGGTCGACACATGCTCAGAATTGAAGTTTTCATGAGTGAAAATCAATTCTGCTACTGAATTGTCGTCCAATGATACTACATTTGTTGTCTTTGTGCTTGAGTACATGTTGTTATTGCTTCAGTATCCAAGCACAGAGTGAAAAGTCGATTATCGTTGATTTTTCCATATATTTGATGTTTTATTCTATGTGAGTAAGACATGAAAATAAGATTCGTTGAGTATATACGTAATTTACTCCTTCTGTATATATTTTAGAATAAAATGTGATGTGGTGTTTAGTGAGAACAGAGAAAGTACAGAGCAGTGAAAGAAATACGTCTCAATGACATATTGTCATTTTTTTGGTTATTTTAATCACTTTTGGGTACTCTTAATAAATCATAGTGGTGTGGATCAATCTTAATCACATGGATTATGTTGTTTCCAGTGTTTTCAGGGTATATGAAGTGATGCGTGAAGATAGATATGCTGTGGAAGGAGTGGAAAACCAAAATAGATTTTTCGTGCCAATAATGGTGAAAATAGTGTTCTAGCCAGGCTCGCATAGAGCCATAAGTCAAGTTATTGGGAGCGTTAGACTGAATGGCTGCACCGGGTATCTCATAATATACCCAGGAACAAGTTCTGGCAGTTCGGTCAAGATTGGGCACCCAAAGATGACAACCTCTCCTAGTAAGTTACATCTTATACAAGGTACCAATATCAGCATTCTTCTATTTTGACTGTCAATTTCTCTATGTGTATATCAAATTAAATTTCATATTTGTCCTCTGACAAGACTACTTGAGAATCATTCAAATAGCAGAGACCCTACTAAAAATTCTCAGGTGAGATCTCAGGTGAGATCTCAGGTGCGTTTTCAGAGATCATTTTTCTTCTTAATTGCATCAGATTGTACAGGACTAACATTGAAATTTGGTGACATATACAAATTGGGTTGATATAGAATTTGGATGAATTGACGAATTATATTATCACTTGGTATCAACACTACTAAAAATTTTTAGGTTCATCTCAGGTGAGATCTAAGGTAAGTTTTCAGAGATCATTCTTGTTCTAGAATGCATCAGACTTAGAATGTACAGGACTAACTTACAATGGAATTTGGTAACATGTACAAATTAGGATCGACAGACATGGATTATAAGTTGAAATTCGTTAATTCATTAGTTCATCAAGATTTGCAATCAAAAGTATATAAAATTTGAATGAATTGACGAATTATATCATCACTTGGTTTCATTAACACTACTAAAAAATTTCGTGAGTTTTTAGATATCATTTTCAAATGCATCCGGTTCGACCTCAGAATGTAAAGGGGTAATATCAAAGGAGTAATTTTTAGTCAATTCTGTCGGATAAGAATTAATCAGATTTCTATGGTGATTTTAGAATGTATTACACATGGGAACACCTGAAATTGGGATGTATATTCACATGAATCTCAGGTACGTCGAGGTGGGTTTCCAGGTCAATTGACCTGTATTCGATAAGGAATCTCGATCACAATGACAGGTGGATTAAAGATTTCTGAATGGATTTTCCAATCAATACACATGGATTCCCAGGTCAATTGATATAGTTTCTCAGGTAAATCCAGGTAAATCTACCTTGATTCTCATTTTCGGGCCGATCAGCCTAACCTCTTCAGGTCCATTCACAAGGAATCCTACTTCAATTTCCAGGATTTATAAAAAATGTTTATAGAGGTAGTAAATACAGATAGTGCATCTATCTGGCCTTTCACATAAATGATCAGTTTCTGCTATTTGGAATACCAGGTCGATGAACAAATACTCCTAACTCAGTTTTACTTCTGTTTCAACCTGTATATCTATCTTGATTTTACCTCGAATCCACCAGTACTCTCAATTAAATTCCCAATCCTTCGAGACATCTAGGTTTGACCGCCTGGAGTTACACATATACCTAATTTGATTTCCAGGTCAAATTACCTTAAGTTGGAACTATATAGAGGGGTCATTAGAGAATGATTTATTTCGACACTTTCAGATAAATCAAAGGGATTTTTGAGTTCAGTCAATATGTATTTTCAAATCGATCAATTTTCTATACCAATCGGTCCACCCACATAGATTTTCAAGTCCATCGATTTTCGATTCCTGGCCCATTTACCCAGATTCTCAAATCCAGTACCAAATTCCAATATCAGTCCTGTACATTCCACTGTAAAATCTGATTCATTCATGAAAGAAAATGATCTCTGAAAATTCACCTGAGATCTCACCTGAGATGAACCTAAAAATTTTTAGTAGTGTTGATACCAAGTGATGATATAATTCATCAATTCATCCAAATTCTATATCTACCCTAATTTTCACATGTTGCCAACATCCAATGTTAGTCCTGTACATTCTGAGAAAAACAAGAAAAAAATTTAAGAAAAAAAAATGATCTCTGAAAACTCACCTGAATTCTCACCCGAGATCTCACCTGAGAATTTTCAGCAAGGGATCTCTCATATGCTTTACCATATCACTATATCGAAAATTACATTTGGATGAATATAAGTTGTAAAAGAGGTGGAACTGCAAAAATCTGATGAGCAGCATATCTACATTTTTTATTTCAGATAAAATATCAATTTATTTGATGATCATACCTCATATTTTTTTGAATGGAATAAACCAGCTGATCTATTACCAAATGCTAATGGAACATTCTCACTTTTGAATGGAGCATATTGTAGACTCAAGGTATAATATTTAATACTTGAGGAAAAGTTTTTGCTCTGAAATTCCTCATTGCCCTGTTTTCTCAATTGTTCACTTTTCCATGCATTTTTCATATGTTGGTTATGATTTTGCTTTAAATCAATGAGCCATCTAATCAACTGTTTTCTGTATGATGATTAATAATCAAATGAGTTATATATTAGTTACTGATTAATCACATTTATCATCAAGAAATAATAACCTCAAATGAACATTGTCAAAGAAATAATCCATGATTTTGAATTCATTCTTCTCACTTTTTTGTAAGCATGAAACTTCATTTTCATTTATCAATAATTGGAGTATTTGATCCCACGTTTCCATTCTTGAAGATCTTGTGTTTTATTCAAAGAACATCTTGAAAATCAATACTTGCTGGAATAGAGTTGCAAATGGTAAGCAGATTTGTGAGCAAAGGATTTCATTTATAAAGGAAATATGTTTGAAAGTTTGTTAATTTTATTTGTTAATTAATATTGTCAATTTTTAATTTTTTTAATTTTGTTAATTTTGTTTGTTAATGGTTAAAACTACTGTTCGAATCAATTCATTCACGATATTCTAAAACTACTATTTGTGAATTGATGAACAACTCTATATGCATGAGTACGTATGAAAACTGCTGCAAACTTATCCAAAAAGTTCAAATCATCTGACTATAGATAGAGCCATTATTATTGACTTAACTATTGTTTGGCTTCAAGGATTTTAATAATTATTTTTTTGACGAGAAATTGAATATTATCATTCAACATGCTGCTGGATTTCATTACTCATAGTGGATTGATTTCTTATTTTTTCCAGGGTTCTTGTTGGAAGATGCCCCCAATACTCCACATTTATTACACAGTCGAAACAAGACTCATGCGTAGATATTCTTAAAGTTTATATCGAATTTCTTAGTGAAAATGGTATTGTATTAAAAATTCTCATTCAAGTAATCTGAGATGCACTAGTGGCATATATAGTGTAATCATTAGACTTTGCAGCACTCTTAATAAACAATCTAAGAAGAAATGTATAATAATTAGAGCAATTACAAGTGGTTTTAACTTTTGATACTTATTCGATGTGACGAAATAAAACATGAAAAAAATACACAACGTAAAAACGTCGACGGTTAGCGAAGATCCCTTAATGACTGTGTATGTGATAATTGTAATTATTAAACCTAAAAATATTTTCTCAACGTTTCAAATAGCTAATAATTTTTAGGTAGTCTACTAAAACTTCAGAAAGTAGTTTATTAAAGTTCAGAAAGTGTCTAATATTCACTGAATATATTTTGATAAACAAATTAAAATGCAAAATCATTCTGTCAGAAGAGATTGAACAGCGATTGAATTTTACGACGATGGGTATCTTTCATATCTGACAATTATACCTAAAAAAACTTCAAAATATTAGTATTGTAATCCTATCATAGAAGGGAGATTCCTATCTTAAAAGGGAGATTGCGAAAAGTATCGAATTGAAGGTCGTTGGCCAAACAAATTGACTCAACACATTTGATTGGTCTGTCTCGAAAGCAGCAGTGGTTGTTACTATGTTCAGAATGGTCAGCTTGTTTCATTTTTCGCGCGACCTCCGGAAAGTGGGCGACCAAAGTCAATTATAGATAAAATTAATCTATTCCAAAATACTGCAATCGTTTGCTCGTTCAGAATCCGTGATTGAAAAAATTATGCAAAAAGTTTATCTTCCGATATTTACAAAATAGTAGCCCGCTGCTGTAGTATGTTCAGAAGTCCATAACTTCGTCAATATTTGAATTTAGGACTTGAATCTAGTACGAAAGAATGCGCGTCAGAGGAATTGTTAAAGAACCGAGAAGGAAATCCCTGATTTTGTAAAACAAATGCAAAAGAAACAAATTTTTTATATGGATGGTGTTAAAACTGCTACTGCGCATGCGCTCAGACGCAATGGACGTTACGGCCGTCTGCACGGACCACACTCCGCTTGCGGGGTAGCCGCTGAGACAGGAGGGCGGAGCTTCCACCACATTTCCTCATGTTTGCGCTAGAAACGCAGGCATTTACACAGCTACGCGTATCCGTATGCCTTTGCGGAAAGAGCCACTAACATAGCGATACTGAAGTGGAGGAGCTACCTTAACAGTTTTCCTTTCTCGTTCATTGCACGTAGAATCAGTTTCTTTTCGAGGATTAAAAAAAGGCAGTACTTGTTTATTCTGTACATTCTTATGTCTGCCTTATATCGAATATGTTAATCATAAATGTAAGATACTTTGGATCAAAATTCTATACTAATTTACTTATGTATACTTTTTATATCGAATATGTTTATCTTTGTCGAATATGTCTATTTCTACAGTGAGATTCTTTCCTTAGTTTTATTTTCGAACAATCTAATTCTCACAATGAGCAATAAACTTTGTGACCTGGTGCCCGTTCGCACCAGGTTACACGAGGGACTGGCTCTACCGCGGGCACTCCGTATTTATTACGGACGCCAGGAGTACCGCGACTAGCTCTCGCTCGGGAGCACGGGGGGATCTCTCGGGGGGGGGGGGGGGGACGGCCGCGCGCGGAGACTCGAACGGAGTCTACCCGCGCGCTCGCTTGGCCGTGACGTCGGGGGGACGGCCCGGACCAGGGCCTGAGCCCGTCGATTTCGAGGGTGTGTTAGCGCGCTCGCCAACACACACGTTCACTGGGGGGGGGGGGGGGACACCGGGGCCGCGACGCGAACACCGCAAACCTGGCTCGACGCTCGTTCTCTCTCGCTCGTACTCGGCTCGGCTCTGCTGCTCTCGGCTCTGCTGCTCGGCTGCCGCGTCGTCGTCGGCCTCCGGTGTCCTGGACACGTCGCACCACGCACACGATCACTCTCGGGCTCGTAACTCGGGGTCTCGCGCGCGTCGCGTGTTGAGGGCTGCGGGCGCCGGACGAGAATGGTCGTCCACCTCGTGCTCACTCCTGGCCTCGCGCCGCCGGAACTCTCGCGCGCCGCGGCTCGCGTATGCGCTGGAGAGTGCTGCCCTCCCGAGCCGTCGGCTGCCGTACCGGCGGTATCGGAGAGGAGCAGCCTTTCCGTCTATAGTGACGGGTTTCCCCGTCACAACTCCCCCTCCCTAAACCCGACCACCCGGTCCGTCCACTGGACTCAGGTGAGACGGCATAGGGGGTAGCGCGACAGTGGAAACAGGGTCTCCCGGGTTTCCCCGTCACAACTCCCCCTCCCTAAGCCGGACCACCCGGTCCGTCTACTGGACTCAAGTGAGACGGCGTGAGGGGTAGCGCGCCGGTGGAAACAGGGTCCACGGGGGGCCCGGCGTTCTTTGATCGGGTTCCTCCGACCTCGTTCTCCAATTTTCCGTTTACTTTTCACGTCCGGTCGCACGTCTCTGTGCCGACCAGGCCTCCCGTGGCGACTTTTCCGGTAGGCTTCCGGCACACCACGTGTCATCTCGATCGTTTCATGAGGGCGGTGGACCGCCCTCCTCCCCCTCCCAAACCCTCCGTGGTCGCATCGCACACCATGTATGGGTCAACGATGCCCGTTCGTTCGGTCGTTTACACGGTCTTTGACGTTCGAGGGGGAATCCATCGCGTTAGCTTGCTGACCGGTGCTTTCGCGTTCCGTTTGCTCCGGCCCATATCCAGGATATACGTAAGTGGCGATAATTTCTTCGCTATCCGATAGGGCCCCGTTCGCTTAGGAGCTAACTTGCGGTTTACCCCCTTATCCGCGCTGGAGAGTGCGTGTTCCAACCACCATACCATGTCTCCTACATTAATTCCGCGTGTTTCCTCCCTTTGTTGTATTGTTTCCCCTGCTGTTCCTCGGCCTTGAATGCGTTCTTAATCACGTAATCGCGTAATGCCTCCAATCGCCGTGTTCGTTCCTCCGGACTCTCGTTTGAAATCTCGGCGACTGGCAAGCATTCTTCCACTTCTCGTCTCACGCTGTTAATCGGAGCCGGGTGTCGTCCGAAGTTTAAAAACGCCGGTGACACTCGCGTCGAATCATTTCTCGCCGTGTTGTAAGCTTGCCGAAGCTCGCACAGGTACTTATCCCACCCCCGATGGTCCTTGCCCACGAACATAGCCAACATGGTCTTGATCGTTCTGTTGCAGCGTTCCACGGGGTTAGCCTGAGGATGGTAGGGTGCCGTCGTTACGTGCGTGATGTTATATTTAGCCAGATTCTCATTAACAAACTTATTTTCATTTTCTTTCCCGTTATCAGTTAAAAAGTACTCCGGTGCTCCCCATCTGTTCAGGACTAACTCGCTGAACGCTTGCCAAACCGCGTTCCTGCCGATTTTACGAACCGGCTTTATCTCGATGTATCTCAAAAATAAGTCCATGAAAACAATTAGGTACTTGTATTGGCATTTGCTCCTGGGCAATTCCATCGTATCCGCCGCTACTACGTTCCATATATCCTGTCGACGCATCGTTTGCCCATCAGGCCTTGAGGCGGCTGCTGTGACGTTTTGTACTGTTGACAAATTTGACAAGCTTTTACATACTCGTACACGTCATGGTAGCTACCTGGCCAATAATACTCGCGCGCGATTCTATCGTACGTTTTCTCGATGCCGAGATGGCCTGACGGCGCACTTTAGGCAGAACCGGTAAAATCGGCGACTCATGCTTATAACTTTTGAAGGAGGCCATATTTTTTGAAGATTCAAAAACGAGATGAAAGCTAAACATCTATAGAATAGATATTAAATAGTTTCGAGCCACAGAATTGATTTTTTATTCGGAATAAAGTATTTGAAAGAGCAAAAAAATGGGTAGATTTTGGAAAATTCAAGAAATATTCTATCGATCGATGTGTACTAAAATATGAAAAACAGCATGCTAGACCTTGAAAATTCACTTATAAGACCCTGAAAGAATTTTTGAAAAATGTTGATAATTACTCTTGTAAATTGCAAATGAAAAAAAAAACTAACTCTGCAACGAATAGACACATCAACTTCGAACTTGACTAAAAATTTAGATAAATATTCGGAGATTCGAAAACCAGTACTGAGTAACAAAAATGTTAATTTACTTAGTAAAAAAGCAAGAAATAGTAAAAAATCTCGGATAGGGGAATCGAAGACAGAAAAACTCTTTTGTCTGTGAGCCAGGCTATAAGGGCTCATCAGTAGCTTGTCATAAACACTTCGTCCCGACCGAGACTGCACTTCGGAACATGTGGGATGGAGTAAAGGGGCCCACGCACTGTTGGTGTCAAGCCTCAATCCACGATTCTACCTCTGCTTGGCTCGTTTTTCATATTTCGAGTCTGTTTCACTCGAAGTCACAGAAATGTTTGGAGTAATTATTTGTTTTTTTTTTTTATTATAATTTATATGAAAATATCATGAAATGATTGTGTACGTCTTTACTATTTTTACGATATCAACGTGAGAGATGAACAAACGTGGACAATTTTATATTTGTTTAAACAATAATTGTTTAAACAATAATTTTTCAAATAAATTATTCAAGACATTTTTTTTTGTAAATCTGAGGCCGGCATTTGATCATTAAGCTCGCATAGAAAATTATAAAAGTGAAAAGGTATATTATATTTGTTCAAATACATTCAATACACATTACATATTACAGTACATACATACATATTAATGGTATTATTTTCTGCTTTTTTTTGTTAGGGATACTACTGGTCTTCATTGCTCTCTTCCTCTTCATTTTCCAGATCAAAATCTCCCAAATTTTGGCTGAAATGAATAGAAATACTTTTATCCACAATTTGATCAATGATTAGTTTAAAACTTATAAAAGTAATACTCACGTATTTTGAAGGAATGATTTCATAGTTTCTGTGAACGTATGTTTCACATGTTTTTTCAACCGATCGCCAACAGAAACCAAAGAAATGTTTGGATCACTGCTGTATACAGCGCGGTTGAATACGTCGGTCAGACGTTCTTTTCTGCCACATTGCCTTGCATGTGACTTCATATTTATCCTAAAATATTTGTGTGATGACTCCAATGCGTCTTCAGCAAAGTATGCAATTGGCATTGGCAAAAATCTTGCGACCTCAGTACCGTGGAGAAGAAGTTTATGCAGGGTGGGATTCATCCGCGCCCACCCATATAACTGATAATATCTTTGGTGTATTTTGTGACAGAATATTTGCAGATCATTCAATTTCAATTCTCTCTTGCATTTGGATAACCTCAATACTGTCACAATACTTGAAATCAGTTCTTCATCCAAATTCAAGCATTTAGCGAACTTTTCAGGGTCCGCCAAGCATCGTCGAGCGACGTTCCCTGTATTGGTCGTGCCATGACCTTGGAGTACAAGTCAACTTTGACTCCAAATTCTTTCAAAATTAATTTCTGAACTTAAGATTTCCGCTCGTTCATTTGATCTGTAAATCACATTTCTTCATTATTCTCTCTATTATGCCTGTCATTGAATAAAATTAGATATATATGTATAATCATGATTACCTTTTAGAGAGCCTCTTACGTTCCAGACACCTATTTCGAGTCTGTAGGACAATCGAAGAAAATGTTCAAATGCTTTTATTTCACAGTGAAGAAGACCAATTCCAAGCTGCAAATTTTCTTTTACGGGCGTGAAATCCATGCCATCTTTGCCGAAGTCTGTAGATGTGCGTAAACACATCGGACACTTAACTGTGGCAATATTATTTGTGATCATGTTGACGCACTTTCCATCAAACAAAGTTGTGAACACGTTGTATTTTACTTTGACGTTTTTACCATTTGGCAAAATGAATCTGTACCGTCTCAAAGCTTTAATTTCACTATCCAAGCGTTTGAATTCTTTTGTAATTGTTTCATGATTTTCTTTTTCGATAGATATTCGCAATGGCCGACAAAATCTGTAACTTTGTGGCTTTGGATTTATCCACGATTTTTCACCTGTGCAAGAGAAGGATAAATGTATCATTTATAGTGTTAAAGGATACGTAGATAAGCAGTACATACCTAATTCTGAGCTCAATTTACAAATAATCAGACTCGAAACGAACAATGATTGTTGAGCGTCAGCACTCTCGTTTTCTTCAATTTCACACTGCTGGTTAGGATTTGTGTGTCCAGACGAACTATCAAATCCTAATGTGACAAAGAACTCTAGGGAATATAAATGTTCTTCACTCCAATCCATAGCTACAACCCCACAAAGTCGTTCAACACTTTTATCGAGCATGCTTTGCAATGACACTTTGACTTCCATCTCTGATATGCTCATATCACCAATTTGGCATTCCTTTTATAGTATTGTCATATCCTTCTATAGTATTGCCATACTGAAATAGTGAAAAATGAATTATTGTTTCAAAAATGTTGAGTTTTGATTTTTTGTAATATGTTAAGAACTTTGATAACTTTATTTGAGATTTATTCACTTACTAGATTATGTAGTACGACGGATAGGTTTTATTGTTTTTCGATTTCGAATCCAAGTATAAAGCAATGTACTTTTCTTTGCTATAACCATTCTCAATATAAAATGCAAGAGCAGACTCTTTAGAATGTTTAATGTTCAATCCTAGCTGTGATTGACTGTTATTTTTCACATCCAAGCCAACTTTCGCCTTGATCGATTTTGTCGCAGATTCCAGAATTTCAACATAAGGAAGCTTGACGAACTCGCGTAATTCTTCAGCTCGTCTTTGCAACGTTCTTTTTGATGCGAATTGATTTTCGATGCGTTTAACTCCACCACCGTAATAGGGCCTAGTCTTTTTAAAGGGACGGCCATGAGGCTTCCCCGTAGGAACTCTGCTTTTACCATGGACGACCATACTGTTGGAAAAATGTATGATACATTAAGTAAACATGGAAAATGTAAAAACATTAACGTTTTTATGTTATTAATGCATGAGATCGCATTTCACGCACAAATGCTCTTTCAACGAGCACGAGCAGTATTTAATCGTGAATATTAAATTATTTATCGAGAAAAGATTAATCATAAATGACCGATTTTCGAATCTCAAATCGGTAGTTCAAATCGGTCAAAAAAGCAAATATTGTCGGATTTTTACCGTGCAAAGTTCGTTTTGACCAGAAACAAGAATCACTGTTTGATCAATTTAAAAAATTGAGTTTGCAATATTATAGCACTTTTTGACTTCGATGCGCTAAAGCAATAAAAAAAGGTATTGAACCTATCGCGCATTGATCAGCTCCGAAAGTTTTCTCGATATTTTGTCAGGTCAGTTAGGATTACAGTGGCACATACAGGAATGCGCGAGAATTGCACCCATCCCTCTCCAGCGCTTCGTACTACTACAGTAAAGTATGGTCCAAGTGAGTTAAAAAATTCAACTTTTCCTGATACCTGAGACGCTTCCCAAATATTTTATCTTCCTGATTTAAATGAGAAAATTCGGTTGAATTGACGAAATTCGCATTTCGAAACACTGTATATTTCACGCATCTTTTCACGATAACTTTACTCCAAATCGTTATTTCCCGTTGAAACTGAGTAGAAAGATACCTTGTAAGATTAGGAATGTGAAAAAGCTTGAGACGCTACCCAAATATTTTAACTTCCGGATTTAAATGAGAAAATTCGGTTGAATTGACGAAATTCGCATTTCGAAACACTGTATATTTCACGCATCTTTTCACGATAACTTTACTCCAAATCATTATTTCCCGTTGAAACTGAGTAGAAAGATACCTTGTGAGATTAGGAATGTGAAAAAGCCTGAGACGCTTCCCAAATATTTTATCTTCCGGATTTAAATGAGAAAATTTGGAGGATATTCGTATTTCAAAATCTTGCATGTTTCACGCATCTATTCACGATAACTTCTCTGGAAATCAGAATTTTCTGTTGAATTTGTTCAGGAAAGTAGTGTACAATATAAGAAATGTTTAAGAAGTCTGATTTTCTGTATGAAAATGTTATAGCCTAGATTTGAATGTTAGGGAATTCTGTTGAGTTTGGAAAATAACATCATTCTCTGTTCAGACCAAATCAATTTTCATGTATAGTCTTAATATCAACCGATTTTTGCGATTCAAATTTGACGTTTATCAACAAAGAAAATCAATTCGATTCATAAATATAGGATCAAAGTATAATTGTTATTGAAAAATATGAAATCCAGTAGTGGGTATATTTTGTAGCACACCGACCGTAATAAAAAGGATTAAGCGGGCTGTTGGGCCGCAGGTACAGAGGGTCAGTCGGCTGCCGAGTAAGCGAGGCGAGGGAAAGGCCTTTGCCTACATCGGAATGGACGAAGAGCGTACTCGCTATAGTAACTCAATGCGCTAGAGAGAGATGGGCACATTCCTGACGCGTCGCTGTATGCATCACTGTAAGCCTATACCCAGAACTGACCTGTGAAAATATCAAGGAAAACTTTTTCGGAGCCGACCGCCGCGCAAACGGCTCCGTTTGCCTTTGCACCATATGGTTCATCGGCAAAACTGGCCTAGCTCGGAGGGCTAAAATTCGGCTCATTTCTGCCTACGGGCTATGGCAATTTCTCTACTCATCTCTGATTCGAGTCTCCGAACTCCCTGTTCAGTAGGCGCGCCGAGTGCAAAGCTTGGATCTTCGGTGCGCAGGTATACAAGTCAGATAATGAAATTTTTCTACCCACGCTGCGGTGAGCTAAAGGCTCTTCCTTTTGCTTTCGGCACATTGAATTCGGCAAGTGCGGAAATATTGATAATATTGACTGAATTTTAAAGATCAATCAATTAGAAATTTATTGTTCAGATAAAACTTTTGAACAATGAAAATCCGAAAATACTTTTTTTCTTTGACTCTTGGCCATAAACAATTGCGTAGTTCTAGCATAAAATTTTATTGAGATAATTAACCATAATCGATTACCTTACTTTTTACCATTTAATTTATAAATCGATCCAAAATTTATGAAATATATTGGTTGAAATAACATTGTTTAAAGATAAATTCGAATGGATATTGTAATGAACGGGTTAAATATATTCATTCTATCAGTGATAAATCTTCATATTCTGGTACCACAAAACATATCTTACGTTTACGTACTTACTCTGCGTGTATCAGGGCCGAGAGATGTCGTTCAGTTTTGCACACTCGTTGAACAGTTTTCTGTCAAAATACTTAGCACATTCAACTATCACTTTATCACTCCACGGATCTATCAGAACCTACTAAAAATGATATTGTTGTATCCGTATCTGAGGAATAGAGTAGCTCTCCAAGTTGGTTCTCACCTGCAAGGCAGCTGAAATGAGACTGAACGCCCAACATTTTCGCTAACTTCTAGCTGCACACCGAAGCGTCTATTTCAATTTTTATTTATGATGTAGAACAAATTTATTACCTCAAGTCGCGGATAGCCGTTTGCATTCCTAGTTCTCCGAAAAATTGAGGAAAAGAAAGGAACAGAGAGAGGCAAGTGAAAATGTCCCCGAGTATATTTACAAGGGACTCTAGGTCACGTTTCATGTCCGTGGTGGTAAGTCCGAATTTCGTTACCTGCGAGATAAAAACAAGGAACGGTCGCGAGGTCAGTCAAGGGAAGAAAATCAATGTTAAAATTCTGGTCTACATTGATTGAATTGACCAGAAATAAGATGTATGCATTTTACTGTTTCTCAATTTGATTGCTTATTGCTAATATTGTTTAAACAAGTTAGCTTTATGAAATATTCAAAACCAGAAAATCCCGATTCTACGGGATATTACTAAAGAATACCTACTTCTTTATTACGAATTCTTTCCAATTAAATCGATGACTATGTCTATGCCATCCTTTAACCAAGCATTCTGAATTAACATCATTTTATCGATGAAGAAAAGTTTTATTGACGGATGCTCTTTTCTAGTTGGAGAGCCAGTCACGTACACTCATGTAATCATGATCACAGACCATTCAAATTAAAATATTAAGCCATTGGGTGTAAAACTGTAGAGTCTGAAATAATTTGTTTAAATAATTTATTTAAACAAATCATTGCAATACTCAGTTTTTTGCAAAGAATTAACCATCGGAATCAAAATTGTAGGGAGGGTTGTTTTTAAAACAAATTGTTTCAACAAACTAATTTTGCAACTTTGATACTAGAATACTGTGCGTAATCAGCAACCTCAGAAATCCAAAGTATATATTTTTACACTAGCAGAATCACTCACTCGCTATCGCTCGCTCGTGTCTTTCATTTGCTCTATCAAGAATAAAGAAAAATAATGAAATTTTTATTCGAATTATTGGTGAATAATTCAAAGTATCTACGGACGCTTTTACATCAACATGTATCTCACCTCTAGGCTATCAAAAATAAGGTCCCGATGTCTGATTTGAGATGTCAATTTTTACCTCATTCCAAAGCTTTGTCTTTGAGGAAGTAAAATAACATAATCAGAAATAGATTTTGTTATGATCATGAATTTTCGTCAAACCTCGAGAAATATCAATGGAAATAAATATAATTTCTACTATATTGCATCTTATTACTATATTGCAACTTAATAACTTTCGCCATCAAAACATGCAAATTTCTCATAAAATTAACGCCCACGCATCGACATTTTTCCATTTTTCACGATGGAAACGGGGAGCGCTCAATCAGCTATATCTATTCGTCAGATCAGAATTTCCGTCACGACGCTGATTCGTAGATTTTTTAACGATTTATGTTGCTCAACTTGCTAAAAGTCAGTTTTCACATATTTCTCGCACACGCATCGATTTTTCCAAAATTCTTCATTTCTTTTCAAATGTCAAGTATTTCTTTCAAACGAATTCTAAATTTTTACAAATTGAAACACCGAATTTTGAGTACATACTTCCCGCCCATGCATCAATATTTTCAATTTTTTCACGATGAAAAATTGAAGCGCTCAATGAGCTCTAACGATCCCTCTAATCGATATTTTCATCAAGACGCTGTTTCATAAATTTTTTTAACGGATTATGCGGTACAACTTGAAAAAAGTCAGTTTTTTCCATATTTCATGCACACGCAAGAATTTCTCTAAAATTCTCGCCATGGATATGAAAGCCCATTCCATGTTCTTTCGATCAAACATACTCAAAATCGAACCAGACTTCAATCTCACGTATTTTTCTGAATGCATAAAAATTACATAGTAAACCACCAATTTTCAATGACATACTCCACGCACACGCATCGACATTTTTAGATTTTTAACAAACAAAAATTGAAGCGCTCAATGAGCTCTATCGATACCTCTGATCAGAATTATCATCACGACGCTGTTTCATACATTTTTCTAACGGTTTATGTAGGATCTGTTGACCCTTCCCAGCTGTGCTATTGGGCTGCAGCCGGGTATTTTTTAGTTGTTTTACGTAAGATATGGGAGAGCAAAATTAAATATACTTGAAAAGAACAATATTGTTGGGAAAAAGCCTTGCGGCATAAAAAACCCTTTTTATTCGATGAAAGATTTATCGGAAATATGACAAATTTAATTTATTGTTATGAATGAAAGTCGAGCACGAGAGATGCAAATGAAGCTTAACTACGACTTAAAATAGATTGAACAATAGCCGCGCGGCGATACAAGATTTGCGCTTCGCGAGGTGTTTAGTGCAACACACACGCGTGGATCGATCCGAGTAAATTGAGTAATTTTCGTGTGCACACGCGGACTGAGCCATGCAATTGGCTGCTTAATCAAAATGATTTGATTGTCCTTCCGGACGATATGATTCACAATGATATGTAACAGAGTTAGATGTCGAAAATCGACTTGGAGTAGAGAGCTCCGAGCTCGTTCGAGTTCGATCGAGAAGTGCCCGACCGGCGGATCGCCAGCCACCATGAACGTACTTGTTATCGTCTTTTTCCCATTGGTGGAGGCGATCGCCAATCGCATAGATTGTTTTCGGAGACTCATTATCGCTCGCATATGTATATATTTCGTGGCTGTATGTGTAAGGGCACGATCGTTTTACAGTATGAGTAAGCAGGGATATTAATCTCTGGTATAAGTCACCGATTTGAAGTGCAAACCTATATGACGCTGTACACACACGTTCGTGAACGTACGCGCTATATTTCTATATGAGCCTGAAAAGCTACGAACTATTGTACAACGTAACACACTCCGCACGCAAAATTGCGAAGCAATGAAATTCAAAGTACATATCAAAAATGTTTTGATATAGATAAACAGCTTACATATGATTCACGTTAATCAGATTCGTGCAATTTTCAAAATAAAGTACGCTACAAATGAATAAAAAATATAAACTAACATGTTTGATAAAATAAAAGATAAATAGGTATATATATGCAATTCGAAATCGCACACGTTTGGAAGTTTATCGCACATAATATGATGTGTAAGATTAGAATGAATATTAGAATAATAATTAGAATATACGATATACAAGATTAAATACTAAGTTTAAAAACTAAAATGATACGTGTTAAATATCTAAGTAACGGGTAATAAACATAATAGAGTAATATTTCGTTTGTATAGTCCGGTAGATGTCTTGACATTGACGACTCGGTTGATTCCGTCGCTCCCAGGACAAACCTCGAGGACAACACCCAGCGGCCAGCGAGCTGTTGAAGAATTTTTATCGATAAGAATGACGACTGATCCTGGTTCTATTGTCGCCGTCGATTCATGCCATTTTTGTCTCTTTTGTAATTCTGCTAAATATTCCTTGTACCAACGACTCCAAAAATCTTGCCTGGCCTTCGTTATGAAACGCCACGCTGACAGACGATTCTCTGGAACCATGAGCAAATTTTGACTTGGTAAGAAATTAAGTTGTCGACCAATGAGTAAATGAGCAGGAGACAGTGCTTGGGGATCGTTGGGATCAGCTGATAATACGCAAATGGGACGTGAATTTAAAATAGCTTCAATTTGGATCAATAGAGTATTCAATTCTTCATAAGTTATAAGATGATCTTTCAAAACGCGTTTTAAATGATGTTTGAATAATTTAACAGCTACTTCCCACAGACCCCCCAAAATGCGGCGAGAGTGGTGGATTGAAATTCCAAGTTATACGCTTTTCAAGCGCGAAGTTTTTTATGCTCTCGACATGATCGTGTGAATTGAGGAGATCGTACAGTTTTTGTAGTTCGTTATTAGCTCCAACAAAATTGGTACCGTTGTCGGAGAAGATTTGGGTAGGGATTCCGCGCCTGCCGATGAATCGTTCGAGCGCTGCAAGAAAACCTGCCGTAGATAAATCGCTAGTGGTCTCAATATGTACAGCTTTAGTTGCCATACAAACGAAAATGCAACCGTAAGCCTCTATATTATTTCGATTCCGTTCTCTCTTTTCTTTGATTAGGACTGGACCGAAGAAATCAGTTCCGACGTGTTCAAACGCAAACGCGTCCGTTACTCGAGATTTTGGCAGAGCTGCCATTTTAGCATGTACAAGTCGTGGTTTTTCTCGAATACATGTTATACATTTTTTAATTATCTTGATCTCTCCCATTCAATATCCAATATTTTTGTTGGATAGTATAGAGAGTAGATTGTATTCCTGCGTGTAGATTAGAGAAGTGTGTTTGTTTAATGATAAGATCGGTCACGTGATTGTTTTGAGGCAATAAGATTGGATGTTTTTGATTGTATGGTACATTCGCTCTTTCAAGACGACCTCCGACGCGTAAGAGCCCGTCGTTATCGATGAAAGGACTAAGAGAATCGAACCGTGTTGGTTTTGAAACAAAATTCTCTACTTTATTTTCGCTGGGCTTCTTGGTATCGAGAGGCCTGAGGAGTTTGATTTCAGTCATGAAATACTCAGATTGTAAATGTTTAAGAATTCTGCGTTCGGCTAGCTCAAAATCTTTGACCTCGAGCGGGCCAGCACGTTTTGTTTTAGGTGATAACCAACGTAAAGCACGGGCTGTGAATTTTATGAGTCGATGAAAAGATGAGAATCGAGAAAAAAGTTCTTTCGACTCGCCGTCATGTAAAAGACAATGATCGGATTTGAGACCTAAAGAATCGTCAACATTCAATTCAACTCCTCGTGGCCAGCTCTCTTCGGGCTGTGATAGCCAATTTGGACCAGTAAACCACAAAGTATTGCGCAAAAAATCAGCAGGGAGCTGCCCACGAGAGAGTACGTCTGCGGAACGGACATGACGCCATTCGATCACATCGTTGAGTTTTTGGATATCGGATACTCTGTTAGATTCAAAAATCTTGAGGACACTGGCGATTTTTTCAGCCACCGCAAAACGATCGTGAAATCGGACCAAAAAATACTCCGATTGAGTTGAAATTTGAAATTAGGGCAGATTGCACGATATAATTTCACGAGTGTCACCGCTGCACAAAGTTCAAGACGAGGAATCGTGAGTCCCTTCACAGGTGCGACCTTGGATTTCGCGCAAACTAAATAAATTTGTTGTTTTCCGTTTTCTGTCCGACGAAACAAGATAAATACGCGCACCGTAACCATGAGTGCAAGCGTCGCAGAAACCGTGTATCTCAACGTGTGTATAATTGTCGATTAAAATTCGTTGATTTACCTTTACTTCCTGTAACAGTGGTAATTGTTGAGTGAATGTTGTCCATTTAGTATGCAAATTTACAGGAACTGATTCGTCCCAGTCAAGTTTTTCCCTCCAACAGTCTTGTATCAACAATTTCGCGTATACATACATACATATTAATGGTAATTATTTTCTGCTTTTTTTTGTTAGGGATACTGGTCTTCATTGCTCTCTTCCTCTTCATTTTCCAGATCAAAATCTCCCAAATTTTGGCTGCAAATGAATAGAAATACTTTTATCCACAATTTGATCAATGATTAGTTTAAAACTTATAAAAGTAATACTCACGTATTTTGAAGGAATGATTTTTCATAGTTTCTGTGAACGTATGTTTCACATTTTTTTCAACCGATCGCCAACAGAAACCAAAGAAATGTTTGGATCACTGCTGTATACAGCGCGGTTGAATACGTCGGTCAGACGTTCTTTTCTGCCACATTGCCTTGCATGTGACTTCATATTTATCCTAAAATATTTGTGTGATGACTCCAATGCGTCTTCAGCAAAGTATGCAATTGGCATTGGCAAAAATCTTGCGACCTCAGTACCGTGGAGAAGAAGTTTATGCAGGGTGGGATTCATCCGCGCCCACCCATATAACTGATAATATCTTTGGTGTATTTTGTGACAGAATATTTGCAGATCATTCAATTTCAATTCTCTCTTGCATTTGGATAACCTCAATACTGTCACAATACTTGAAATCAGTTCTTCATCCAAATTCAAGCATTTAGCGAACTTTTTCAGGGTCCGCCAAGCATCGTCGAGCGACGTTCCCTGTATTGGTCGTGCCATGACCTTGGAGTACAAGTCAACTTTGACTCCAAATTCTTTCAAAATTAATTTCTGAACTTAAGATTTCCGCTCGTTCATTTGATCTGTAAATCACATTTCTTCATTATTCTCTCTATTATGCCTGTCATTGAATAAAATTAGATATATATGTATAATCATGATTACCTTTTAGAGAGCCTCTTTACGTTCCAGACACCTATTTCGAGTCTGTAGGACAATCGAAGAAAATGTTCAAATGCTTTTATTTCACAGTGAAGAAGACCAATTCCAAGCTGCAAATTTTCTTTTACGGGCGTGAAATCCATGCCATCTTTGCCGAAGTCTGTAGATGTGCGTAAACACATCGGACACTTAACTGTGGCAATATTATTTGTGATCATGTTGACGCACTTTCCATCAAACAAAGTTGTGAACACGTTGTATTTACTTTGACGTTTTTACCATTTGGCAAAATGAATCTGTACCGTCTCAAAAGCTTTAATTTCACTATCCAAGCGTTTGAATTCTTTTGTAATTGTTTCATGATTTTCTTTTTCGATAGATATTCGCAATGGCCGACAAAATCTGTAACTTGTGGCTTTGGATTTATCCACGATTTTTCACCTGTGCAAGAGAAGGATAAATGTATCATTTATAGTGTTAAAGGATACGTAGATAAGCAGTACATACCTAATTCTGAGCTCAATTTACAAATAATCAGACTCGAAACGAACAATGATTGTTGAGCGTCAGCACTCTCGTTTTCTTCAATTTCACACTGCTGGTTAGGATTTGTGTGTCCAGACGAAAACTATCAAATCCTAATGTGACAATGAACTCTAGGGAATATAAATGTTCTTCACTCCAATCCATAGCTACAACCCCACAAAGTCGTTCAACACTTTTATCGAGCATGCTTTGCAATGACACTTTGACTTCCATCTCTGATATGCTCATATCACCAATTTGGCATTCCTTTTATAGTATTGTCATATCCTTCTATAGTATTGCCATACTGAAATAGTGAAAAATGAATTATTGTTTCAAAAATGTTGAGTTTTGATTTTTTGTAATATGTTAAGAACTTTGATAACTTTATTTGAGATTATTCACTTACTAGATTATGTAGTACGACGGATAGGTTTTATTGTTTTTCGATTTCGAATCCAAGTATAAAGCAATGTACTTTTTCTTTGCTATAACCATTCTCAATATAAAATGCAAGAGCAGACTCTTTAGAATGTTTAATGTTCAATCCTAGCTGTGATTGACTGTTATTTTTCACATCCAAGCCAACTTTCGCCTTGATCGATTTTGTCGCAGATTCCAGAATTTCAACATAAGGAAGCTTGACGAACTCGCGTAATTCTTCAGCTCGTCTTTGCAACGTTTCTTTTTTGATGCGAATTGATTTTCGATGCGTTTAACTCCACCACCGTAATAGGGCCTAGTCTTTTTAAAGGGACGGCCATGAGGCTTCCCCGTAGGAAACTCTGCTTTTACCATGGACGACCATACTGTTGGAAAAATGTATGATACATTAAGTAAACATGGAAAATGTAAAAACATTAACGTTTTTATGTTATTAATGCATGAGATCGCATTTCACGCACAAATGCTCTTTCAACGAGCACGAGCAGTATTTAATCGTGAATATTAAATTATTTATCGAGAAAAGATTAATCATAAATGACCGATTTTCGAATCTCAAATCGGTAGTTCAAATCGGTCAAAAAAGCAAATATTGTCGGATTTTTACCGTGCAAAGTTCGTTTTGACCAGAAACAAGAATCACTGTTTGATCAATTTAAAAAATTGAGTTTGCAATATTATAGCACTTTTTGACTTCGATGCGCTAAAGCAATAAAAAAAGGTATTGAACCTATCGCGCATTGATCAGCTCCGAAAGTTTTCTCGATATTTTGTCAGGTCAGTTAGGATTACAGTGGCACATACAGGAATGCGCGAGAATTGCACCCATCCCTCTCCAGCGCTTCGTACTACTACAGTAAAGTATGGTCCAAGTGAGTTAAAAAATTCAACTTTTCCTGATACCTGAGACGCTTCCCAAATATTTTATCTTCCTGATTTAAATGAGAAAATTCGGTTGAATTGACGAAATTCGCATTTCGAAACACTGTATATTTCACGCATCTTTTCACGATAACTTTACTCCAAATCGTTATTTCCCGTTGAAACTGAGTAGAAAGATACCTTGTAAGATTAGGAATGTGAAAAAGCTTGAGACGCTACCCAAATATTTTAACTTCCGGATTTAAATGAGAAAATTCGGTTGAATTGACGAAATTCGCATTTCGAAACACTGTATATTTCACGCATCTTTTTCACGATAACTTTACTCCAAATCATTATTTCCCGTTGAAACTGAGTAGAAAGATACCTTGTGAGATTAGGAATGTGAAAAAGCCTGAGACGCTTCCCAAATATTTTATCTTCCGGATTTAAATGAGAAAATTTGGAGGATATTCGTATTTCAAAATCTTGCATGTTTCACGCATCTATTCACGATAACTTCTCTGGAAATCAGAATTTTCTGTTGAATTTGTTCAGGAAAGTAGTGTACAATATAAGAAATGTTTAAGAAGTCTGATTTTCTGTATGAAAATGTTATAGCCTAGATTTGAATGTTAGGGAATTCTGTTGAGTTTGGAAAATAACATCATTCTCTGTTCAGACCAAATCAATTTTCATGTATAGTCTTAATATCAACCGATTTTTGCGATTCAAATTTGACGTTTATCAACAAAGAAAATCAATTCGATTCATAAATATAGGATCAAAGTATAATTGTTATTGAAAAATATGAAATCCAGTAGTGGGTATATTTTGTAGCACACCGACCGTAATAAAAAGGATTAAGCGGGCTGTTGGGCCGCAGGTACAGAGGGTCAGTCGGCTGCCGAGTAAGCGAGGCGAGGGAAAGGCCTTTGCCTACATCGGAATGGACGAAGAGCGTACTCGCTATAGTAACTCAATGCGCTAGAGAGAGATGGGCACATTCCTGACGCGTCGCTGTATGCATCACTGTAAGCCTATACCCAGAACTGACCTGTGAAAATATCAAGGAAAACTTTTTCGGAGCCGACCGCCGCGCAAACGGCTCCGTTTGCCTTTGCACCATATGGTTCATCGGCAAAACTGGCCTAGCTCGGAGGGCTAAAATTCGGCTCATTTCTGCCTACGGGCTATGGCAATTTCTCTACTCATCTCTGATTCGAGTCTCCGAACTCCCTGTTCAGTAGGCGCGCCGAGTGCAAAGCTTGGATCTTCGGTGCGCAGGTATACAAGTCAGATAATGAAATTTTTCTACCCACGCTGCGGTGAGCTAAAGGCTCTTCCTTTTGCTTTCGGCACATTGAATTCGGCAAGTGCGGAAATATTGATAATATTGACTGAATTTTAAAGATCAATCAATTAGAAATTTATTGTTCAGATAAAACTTTTGAACAATGAAAATCCGAAAATACTTTTTTTTTTGACTCTTGGCCATAAACAATTGCGTAGTTCTAGCATAAAATTTTATTGAGATAATTAACCATAATCGATTACCTTACTTTTTACCATTTAATTTATAAATCGATCCAAAATTTATGAAATATATTGGTTGAAAGAACATTTTTTAAAGATAAATTCGAATGGATATTGTAATGAACGGGTTAAATATATTCATTCTATCAGTGATAAATCTTCATATTCTGGTACCACAAAACATATCTTACGTTTACGTACTTACTCTGCGTGTATCAGGGCCGAGAGATGTCGTTCAGTTTTGCACACTCGTTGAACAGTTTTCTGTCAAAATACTTAGCACATTCAACTATCACTTTATCACTCCACGGATCTATCAGAACCTACTAAAAATGATATTCTTGTATCCGTATCTGAGGAATAGAGTAGCTCTCCAAGTTGGTTCTCACCTGCAAGGCAGCTGAAATGAGACTGAACGCCCAACATTTTCGCTAACTTCTAGCTGCACACCGAAGCGTCTATTTCAATTTTTATTTATGATGTAGAACAAATTTATTACCTCAAGTCGCGGATAGCCGTTTGCATTCCTAGTTCTCCGAAAAATTGAGGAAAAGAAAGGAACAGAGAGAGGCAAGTGAAAATGTCCCCGAGTATATTTACAAGGGACTCTAGGTCACGTTCATGTCCGTGGTGGTAAGTCCGAATTTCGTTACCTGCGAGATAAAAACAAGGAACGGTCGCGAGGTCAGTCAAGGGAAGAAAATCAATGTTAAAATTCTGGTCTACATTGATTGAATTGACCAGAAATAAGATGTATGCATTTTACTGTTTCTCAATTTGATTGCTTATTGCTAATATTGTTTAAACAAGTTAGCTTTATGAAATATTCAAAACCAGAAAATCCCGATTCTACGGGATATTACTAAAGAATACCTACTTCTTTATTACGAATTCTTTCCAATTAAATCGATGACTATGTCTATGCCATCCTTTAACCAAGCATTCTGAATTAACATCATTTTATCGATGAAGAAAAGTTTTATTGACGGATGCTCTTTTCTAGTTGGAGAGCCAGTCACGTACACTCATGTAATCATGATCACAGACCATTCAAATTAAAATATTAAGCCATTGGGTGTAAAACTGTAGAGTCTGAAATAATTTGTTTAAATAATTTATTTTAAACAAATCATTGCAATACTCAGTTTTTTGCAAAGAATTAACCATCGGAATCAAAATTGTAGGGAGGGTTGTTTTTAAAACAAATTGTTTCAACAAACTAATTTTGCAACTTTGATACTAGAATACTGTGCGTAATCAGCAACCTCAGAAATCCAAAGTATATATTTTTACACTAGCAGAATCACTCACTCGCTATCGCTCGCTCGTGTCTTTCATTTGCTCTATCAAGAATAAAGAAAAATAATGAAATTTTTATTCGAATTATTGGTGAATAATTCAAAGTATCTACGGACGCTTTTACATCAACATGTATCTCACCTCTAGGCTATCAAAAATAAGTCCCGATGTCTGATTTGAGATGTCAATTTTTACCTCATTCCAAAGCTTTGTCTTTGAGGAAGTAAAATAACATAATCAGAAATAGATTTTGTTATGATCATGAATTTTCGTCAAACCTCGAGAAATATCAATGGAAATAAATATAATTTCTACTATATTGCATCTTATTACTATATTGCAACTTAATAACTTTCGCCATCAAAACATGCAAATTTCTCATAAAATTAACGCCCACGCATCGACATTTTTCCATTTTTCACGATGGAAACGGGGAGCGCTCAATCAGCTATATCTATTCGTCAGATCAGAATTTCCGTCACGACGCTGATTCGTAGATTTTTTAACGATTTATGTTGCTCAACTTGCTAAAAGTCAGTTTTCACATATTTCTCGCACACGCATCGATTTTTCCAAAATTCTTCATTTCTTTCAAATGTCAAGTATTTCTTTCAAACGAATTCTAAATTTTTACAAATTGAAACACCGAATTTTGAGTACATACTTCCCGCCCATGCATCAATATTTTCAATTTTTTCACGATGAAAAATTGAAGCGCTCAATGAGCTCTAACGATCCCTCTAATCGATATTTTCATCAAGACGCTGTTTTCATAAATTTTTTTAACGGATTATGCGGTACAACTTGAAAAAAGTCAGTTTTTTCCATATTTCATGCACACGCAAGAATTTCTCTAAAATTCTCGCCATGGATATGAAAGCCCATTCCATGTTCTTTCGATCAAACATACTCAAAATCGAACCAGACTTCAATCTCACGTATTTTTCTGAATGCATAAAAATTACATAGTAAACCACCAATTTTCAATGACATACTCCACGCACACGCATCGACATTTTTAGATTTTTAACAAACAAAAATTGAAGCGCTCAATGAGCTCTATCGATACCTCTGATCAGAATTATCATCACGACGCTGTTTCATACATTTTTCTAACGGTTTATGTAGGATCTGTTGACCCTTCCCAGCTGTGCTATTGGGCTGCAGCCGGGTATTTTTTAGTTGTTTTACGTAAGATATGGGAGAGCAAAATTAAATATACTTGAAAAGAACAATATTGTTGGGAAAAAGCCTTGCGGCATAAAAAACCCTTTTTATTCGATGAAAGATTTATCGGAAATATGACAAATTTAATTTATTGTTATGAATGAAAGTCGAGCACGAGAGATGCAAAATGAAGCTTAACTACGACTTAAAATAGATTGAACAATAGCCGCGCGGCGATACAAGATTTGCGCTTCGCGAGGTGTTTAGTGCAACACACACGCGTGGATCGATCCGAGTAAATTGAGTAATTTTCGTGTGCACACGCGGACTGAGCCATGCAATTGGCTGCTTAATCAAAATGATTTGATTGTCCTTCCGGACGATATGATTCACAATGATATGTAACAGAGTTAGATGTCGAAAATCGACTTGGAGTAGAGAGCTCCGAGCTCGTTCGAGTTCGATCGAGAAGTGCCCGACCGGCGGATCGCCAGCCACCATGAACGTACTTGTTATCGTCTTTTTCCCATTGGTGGAGGCGATCGCCAATCGCATAGATTGTTTTCGGAGACTCATTATCGCTCGCATATGTATATATTTCGTGGCTGTATGTGTAAAAGCACGATCGTTTTACAGTATGAGTAAGCAGAGATATTCATCTCTGGTATAAGTCACCGATTTGAAGTGCAAGCCCATATGACGCTGTACACACACGTTCGTGGACGTACGCGCTATATTTCTATATGAGCCTGAAAGGCTACGAACTATTGTCCAACGTAACATACTCCGCGCGCAAAATTGCGAAGCAATGAAATTCAAAGTACATAGCAAAAATGTTTGATATAGATAAACAGCTTACATACGATTCACGTTAATCAGATTCATGCAATTTTTAAAATAAAGTACGCTACAAATGAATAAAAAATATACACTAACATGTTGATAAAATGAAAGATAAATAGGTATATAGATGCAATTCGAACTCGCACACGTTTGGAAGTTCATCGCACATAATATGATGTGTAAGATTAAAATGAATATTGGAATAATAATTAGAATATAAGATATACAAGATTAAATACTAAGTTTGAAAACTAAAATAATACGTGTTAAATATCTAAGTAACGGGTAATAAACATAATCGAGTAATATTTCGTTTGTATAGTCCGGTAGATGTCTTGACATTGACGACTCGGTTGATTCCGTCGCTCCCAGGACATACCTCGACGACAACACCCAGCGGCCAGCGAGCTGTTGGAGAATTTTTATCGATAAGAATGACGACTGATCCTGGTTCTATTGTCGCCGTCGATTCATGCCATTTTTGTCTCTTTTGTAATTCAGCTAAATATTCCTTGTACCAACGACTCCAAAAATCTTGCCTGGCCTTCGTTATGAAACGCCACGCTGACAGACGATTCTCTGGAACCATGAGCAAATTTTGACTTGGTAAGACATTAAGTTGTCGACCAATGAGTAAATGAGCAGGAGACAGTGCTTGGGGATCGTTGGGATCAGCTGATAATACGCAAATGGGACGTGAATTTAAAATAGCTTCAATTTGGATCAATAGAGTATTCAATTCTTCATAAGTTATAAGATGATCTTTCAAAACGCGTTTTAAATGATGTTTGAATAATTTAACAGCTGCTTCCCACAGACCCCCAAAATGCGGCGAGAGTGGTGGATTGAAATTCCAAGTTATACGCTTTTCAAGCGCGAAGTTTTTTATGCTCTCGACATGATCGTGTGAATTGAGGAGATCGTACAGTTCTTGTAGTTCGTTATTAGCTCCGACAAAATTGGTACCATTGTCGGAGAAGATTTGGGTAGGGATTCCGCGCCTGCCGATGAATCGTTCGAGCGCTGCAAGAAAACCTGCCGTAGATAAATCGCTAGTGGTCTCGATATGTACAGCTTTAGTTGCCATACAAACGAAAACGCAACCGTAAGCCTTTATCTTATTTCGATTCCGTTCTTTCTTTTCTTTGATTAGGACTGGACCGAAGAAATCAATTCCGACGTGTTCAAACGCAAACGCTTCCGTTACTCGAGATTTTGGCAAAGCTGCCATTTTAGCATGTAAAAGTCGTGGTTTTTCTCGAATACATGTTATACATTTTTTAATTATCCGTCGGACTTGATCTCTCCCATTCAATATCCAATATTTTTGTTGGATAGTATAGAGAGTAGATTGTATTCCTGCGTGTAGATTAAAGAAGTGTGTTTGTTTAATGATAAGATCAGTCACGTGATTGTTTTGAGGCAACAAGATTGGATGTTTTTGATTGTATGGTACATTCGCTCTTTCGAGACGACCTCCGACGCGTAAGAGCCCGTCGTTATCGATGAAAGGACTAAGAGAATCGAACCGTGTTGGTTTTGAAACAAAATTCTCTACTTTATTATCGATGGGCTTCTTGGTATCGAGAGGCCTGAGGAGTTTGATTTCAGTCATGAAATACTCAGATTGTAAATGTTTAAGAATTCTGCGTTCGGCTAGCTCAAAATCTTTGACCTCGAGCGGGCCAGCACGTTTTGTTTTAGATGATAACCAATGTAAAGCACGGGCTGTGAATTTTATGAGTCGATGAAAAGATGAGAACCGAGAGAAAAGTTCGTTCGACTCGCCGTCATGTAAAAGACAATGATCGGATTTGAGACCTGAAGAATCGTCAACATTCAATTCAACTCCTCGTGGCCAGCTCTCTTCGGGCTGTGATAGCCAATTTGGACCAGTAAACCACAAAGTATTGCGCAAAAAATCAGCAGGGAGCTGCCCACGAGAGAGTGCGTCTGCCGGATTATCAGCAGAACGGACATGACGCCATTCGATCACATCGTTGAGTTTTTGGATATCGGATACTCTGTTAGATTCAAAAATCTTGAGGACACTCGGCGATTTTTTCAGCCACTGCAAAACGATCGTGGAATCGGACCAAAAAATACTCCGATTGAGTTGAAATTTGAAATTAGGGCAGATTGCACGATATAATTTCACGAGTGTCACTGCTGCACAAAGTTCAAGACGAGGAATCGTGAGTCCCTTCACAGGTGCGACCTTGGATTTCGCGCAAACTAAATTAATTTGTTGTTTTCCGTTTGCGTCCGACGAAACAAGATAAATACACGCACCGTAACCGTAAGTGCAAGCGTCGCAGAAACCGTGTATCTCAACGTGTGTATAATTGTCGATTAAAATTCGTCGATTTACCTTTACTTCCTGTAACAGTGGTAATTGTTGAGTGAATGTTGTCCATTTAGTATGCAAATTTATAGGAACTGATTCGTCCCAGTCAAGTTTTTCCCTCCAACAGTCTTGTATCAACAATTTTGCGTACAAAATGACTGGACCAAGTAATCCTAATGGATCAAATATTTTTGAAATTTCAGATAAAAGTTTACGTTTGCTGGTTTGTGAATTCAAATCGGGTTTATTCGTAATATACGTCAGTTTGTCTTGAGTCGAGTCCCAAACGACTCCTAGAGTTTTTAAAATCACATCTTCCTTAACTGTCCAATTCAAATCCGAAAATTGTTTTGTCATATCGCTTAATGCATCCTTATGATTTGACGCCCACTGTCTGATGTTAAAACCACCAAGTTTTAGTAACTGTATCATTTCGTCACGTATCAGTTGAATTTCAGTGAGTGAATCCTCACCGGATACGAGGTCGTCGACATACATGTCTTCGCGAAGAATTTTACTGGCACGCGGGAATCGAATCGCTTCATCGATAGCTAATTGTTGTAATGTTCGAATGGCTGAAAATGGAGCAGACTTGACACCGAAAGTGACAGTGGTTAATTTGAAAACCCTAATCTTTCCATTATGATGCCAAAAAATCAGTTGATACTGCTGATCGTCGGGGTGCATACGTATTTGTCTATACATTTTTTCGATATCAGCAGTGATAATATATTTATGTATACGCAACTTAAATAGTTGCTCAAAAATGTTACTTTGTATAGTTGGACCAACCATAAGTAAATCATTCAAAGAATTACCACTGCTGGATCGAGCCGAAGCGTCGAATACTACGCGTACCTTTGTCGTGTCGCTTGATGTTTTAATAACAGGGTGATGCGGAAGATAGTATCCACCGATAGGTTCGTGTTCCACTAACGTCATGTGGCCGAGGTCGATATACTCTTGCATGACGCGATGGTATTCGATCTTGAGTTTGGGATTGGATTCGAGTTTCTTTTCTAATGAATAGAATCGTTTCAAAGCTTGAGTTCGTGAATCACCGAGAACGGCTTCGTTCGAACGAAAAGGTAATCGAACAACGTAACGCCCTGAAGCGTCGCGCGTAGTGTTTTTGATGTAATGATTTTCACATGCCGTTTCTTCCGCAGAAAATGTTGAAACCGTATCTAAATCTTCAATTTTCCAAAAAAGAGGGTATCTACTTTAGTCAAATGGCAAAATTGTTCTTTGTTTTTCGAGTCGTTAAAACCTCCGGCTATAATCCAACCCAAGCGCGTTTTTTGTAACACGATATCAGAATTATCTTCCAATTGAATTTGACCGACTGACATTAAAGCCAGGGTGGTGCCAGCTCCGATCAGCATTTCCACCGGTCGAGGGATGTGAAATTGAGGATCGGCAAGTTTCACGTTTGAAGGAATTTTTAAACGACACCGCGGAAAAGCCTCGCTCGGTACACGATCAGTGATTTTTGGTACAATGAGAAATTTTAACGTTTTGTTAAACTCGCTATATTTCGAATAAAATGTAATCTCTGCATATCGAGTAGCGTGAGTTAACATGCTATCGATCGCGCTAATCGAAACTGAGCAGTTAGTAGTCGGGATTTTTAGAAGTTTAACAAAATGTTCGGTAACGAGATTTACAGTGGAGCAAGAATCCAGTAACAGTCGGGCCGCAATAAAACCATCATCATTGGTTTTCGCTCTTACTATTGCGCTTGTCATTAATGACGCGCCTGCTAAATAGATGGTAGTTGCCGGCGCCAAACGAGATAGTCATGCCTTTTTTTCGGAATTTGATGATGTCTGTTTCGAGTTGTTTTGGTCCTTAGAATTCGAATTATTCTCCGCATACGCGCCCGACCCTTTGTTTTTCGGTTTATTCTCATCATGCAACAGAGTGTGATGTCTTTTTTCACATTTACGACAGCGTTTTTCGCTTGTACACGCTTTCGAGTGAGTACGCAAACAATTGAAACAGAGTTTCTTTTCTTTCGCGAAATTCCAACGCTGTTGGACTGATAAAGCCTTAAAAGGCTCGCATACATAAAGCGGATGCCCTTCGCCACATTTAGTGCATGCAGGAAAGGTATTGGTAGTCAATGTGCATGCACCTGTGTTGGGACGCTTCGATTTGTGGTTAGAATTGTTACTAAACTCGGCAGGACGTTTGTTGGATTTTTCGTCTTTGCGCGCGGCATCGTGTTCGATAGTTGTTAATCGATAGACTACTTCGCCGATGAATTTAAAAATTTTTTCGAGATTTGGAAGCTCGTCTAATATCAGGGATCTTTCCCATTCGTTGCGTACATTCGTGGGAAGTGCCCTTTCCATCACTCGGATAATTGTTCGCTCGTGTATTTTTACGGACAAGTCTTCTAAAATATTGACATGTTGTTTAACAGTATCCGTCATTTGCGTGAGCGCAGCAGACGTGGCTTTTGGTATATTTGGAATTTCTAATATCGCATCGATATGAGTGGATATGAGTAAACGTCTTTTTTCGTAAAAAGAAGTCAGTGCCTGCCACGCTCTCGCGTAGTTTTGGGGGCTAGCGTCATAAATTGCAATTTTATTCAGCGCTTCTCCCTGCAACGAATCTTTTAAGTACAGGAATTTTGATAAGTCGTCGCAGTCAGTGCGTCCGTCAATGATGTTGATGAAAGCGTTTTTGAACGAGAGCCATTGAAGAAGGCTCCCGTCGAATTTCGGTAGATTTGGAACAGGAAGTTTCAATAATTTTTGTTTTTCCACAAAAGTAGTTATTTCGCCCGGCGGTTGCGTAGTTATGTTACTAGTTGAGATCACAAGTTGCGACGCATATTTATAATAAAAATCCTGAAGAGTTTTAAGTTTAGATAACGCCATATGTTCTGGGTCAATTTCACGAAGTTCATCATGCAGTTCCTCATATTTATATAATAGTTTCTTGACTCTATCCATACGCAATATGTAAAGTTCGCGTCATCTATCTCTTTGTTGTCAAACGCACGGGCCGACCCTCTTAACAAAGTTACTAATGCGTCATGCTTTCCAATGATATATTGGATTCTAGCGGCCTTCTTTTCCGTTTCGTCAGTCATTTTACTTATTAAATATTTTAAAACAACTATGAGTTCAAGAAAAGAAAATGTTGATTTTATAAATGAACTTCGTCAAAATCGAAACAGTAGAACATAAGAACGAGAGAAATGAAATATCAATCACTCCTATGTTTTATATGGTGTAATTTTTTGAAACGTTGAAAATGGCCGATACGAAACACGCAGTGAATATTTAAGATCGTCTGCGGATGTGGTGGGTAATTCGCGGAGGCTTGTTTGTTCTTGGGACGTGGCGACTGGTGGTTGTATTCGCACTGGGTCGAGTGAATCGTTCGAATTTCGTTTTTATACCATTAATCAAAGCGGAATTTTCGAAATTGAATGGAACTTGGAATACACCACGAAAATGTGAATATGTTTTCTCCTCAATATATTATGAATCGTCAAATGGATATCAAAATCGAGAATAAAATGCTCGAAAAAACCAACGAAAATGAATGAATCCTCAATTCATACTAGAGTGATAAGACTTATCTTTTGAAACTGTAGCTGCGTCCAACCGCTGGGGTGAGGCGTCCTTGTTGGGAGCGACGTTATCCTGGCGAAGAAGCAGCGTTGTCCTGGCTTCCTCGATGATGATTTCAGACAGGAAAATATCGCATGGCTGGCCGGCGAGTACGGCGCGCGCGCGTAATCTATTTTCCGCTTGACTCTCGTGCTCACGACAAAGACGAAAGGCTTATTCCCGGGTTTCGGCACCAAAAATGTAGGATCTGTTGACCCTTCCCAGCTGTGCTATTGGGCTGCAGCCGGGTATTTTTTAGTTGTTTTACGTAAGATATGGGAGAGCAAAATTAAATATACTTGAAAAGAACAATATTGTTGGGAAAAAGCCTTGCGGCATAAAAAACCCTTTTTATTCGATGAAAGATTTATCGGAAATATGACAAATTGAATTTATTGTTATGAATGAATGTCGAGCACGAGAGATGCAAAATGAAGCTTAACTACGACTTAAAATAGATTGAACAATAGCCGCGCGGCGATACAAGGATTGCGCTTCGCGAGGTGTTTAGTGCAACACACACGCGTGGATCGATCCGAGTAAATTGAGTAATTTTCGTGTGCACACGCGGACTGAGCCATGCAATTGGCTGCTTAATCAAAATGATTTGATTGTCCTTCCGGACGATATGATTCACAATGATATGTAACAGAGTTAGATGTCGAAAATCGACTTGGAGTAGAGAGCTCCGAGCTCGTTCGAGTTCGATCGAGAAGTGCCCGACCGGCGGATCGCCAGCCACCATGAACGTACTTGTTATCGTCTTTTTCCCATTGGTGGAGGCGATCGCCAATCGCATAGATTGTTTTCGGAGACTCATTATCGCTCGCATATGTATATATTTCGTGGCTGTATGTGTAAGGGCACGATCGTTTTACAGTATGAGTAAGCAGAGATATTCATCTCTGGTATAAGTCACCGATTTGAAGTGCAAGCCCATATGACGCTGTACACACACGTTCGTGGACGTACGCGCTATATTTCTATATGAGCCTGAAAGGCTACGAACTATTGTACAACGTAACAGTTTATGCAGCACAACTTGACAAAAGACAGTTTTTTCCATATTTCACGCCCACGCATCGATTTCTCCGAAATTCTCCCCATGGATATTCAAGCCCATCCGATGTTTTTTCGATCGAACATACCCGACATTTCACCAAATCATAAAAATCGCAAAGTAAACCACCAATTTTCAATCACATACTTCACGCCCACGCATCAATATTCTTGAATTTTTCACGATGAATAATTGAAGTGCTCAATGAGCTCTATCGATACCTCTAGTCAGAATTTTCATCACGACGCTGTTTCATATATTTTTTTAATGGTTTATGCAGCACAACTTGACAAAAGTCAGTTTTTTCAATATTTCTCGCCCACGCATCATTTTTTCCAAAATTCTCTCCATGGATATTCAAGCCCATCCGATGTTCTTTCGATCGAACATACCCGACATTTGACCAAATCATACTCTCACGTATTTATCTGAAAGCATAAAAATCGCAAAGTAAACCACCAATTTTCAATCACATACTTCACGCCCACGCATCAATATTCTTGAATTTTTCACGATGAATAATTGAAGCGCTCAATGAGTCTATCGATACCTCTAGTCAGAATTTTCATCACGACGCTGTTTCATATATTTTTTTAATGGTTTATGCAGCACAACTTGACAAAAGTCAGTTTCTTCCATATTTCTCGCCCACGCATCATTTTTTCCAAAATTCTCTCCATGGATATTCAAGCCCATCCGATGTTCTTTCGATCGAACATACCCACATTTCACCAAATCATAATCTCACGTATTTATCTGAAAGCATAAAATCGCAAAGTCAACCACCAATTTTCAATCCCATAATTCACGCCCACGCATCAATATTTTTGAATTTTTCACGATGAATAATTGAAGCGCTCAATGAGCTCTATCGATATCCTAATCGGAATTTTCATCACGACGCTGTTTCTTATATTTTTTTTATGGTTTATGCGGCACAAGTTGACAAAAGTCAGTTTTTTCCATATTTCTTGCCCACGCGTCATTTTTTCCAAAATACTCTCCATGGATATTCCAGCCCATCCGATGTTCTTTCGATCAAACATACCCGATATTTCACCAAATCATAATCTCACGTATTTATCGGAAAAGATAAAAATCACAAAGTAAACCACCAATTTATATAGAATAAACCAATAAAGTAAATAACCAATTCATTTAACCATAAATTCATATAGAATACGCCCACGCATCAATATTTTCAAATTTTTCAATATGTATTATGGAGGCGCTCAAGCTCCTCTATCGATCTGCTCGAACGAATTTTCGAAAAATCAACCCTTTGTAGGGTTTTTAAAGGGGGGTCCCACCCGGACATCAGTAAGAAATTTTTTAAATTGTCCGTACGCCCACCGCAACTTGAATTTTTCAAAATTTTTTTTCTATGTAAATGTAGTCCTCGATCCCACCTTCCAATCCGCAATACCAAAGATACCTCGAATCTGTATAATTTTGGTTTTGCATCATCAAGAAAATTGACGAAAATTTATTCTTTCACCACACCATTTTCGTTCAAATAGAATACGCCCACGCATCAATATTTTCAAATTTTTCAATATGTATTATGGAGGCGCTCAAGCTCTTCTATCGATCTGCTCGAACGAATTTTCGAAAAATCAACCCTTTGTACGATTTTAAAGGGGGGTCCCACGTGGACATCAGTAAGAAATTTTTTAAATTGTCCGTACGCTCACCGCAACTTGAATTTTTCAAAATTTTTTTCTATGTAATTGTAGCCCTCAATCTCACCTTTCGATCCGTCATACTGAATGTACATCGAAACTGTATAATTTTGGTTTTGCATCATCAAGAAAATTGACGAAAATTTTTTTTTTCACCACACCATTTTCGTTCACATAGAATACGCCCACGCATCAATATTTTCAAATTTTTCAATATGAATTATGCAAGCGCTCAAGCTCCTCTATCGATCTGCTCGAACGAATTTTCGAAAAATCAACCCTTTGTACGATTTTAAAGGGGGGTCCCACGTGGACATCAGTAAGAAATTTTTTAAATTGTCCGTACGCCCACCGCAACTTGAATTTTTCAAAATTTTTTTCTATGTAATTGTAGCCCTCAATCTCACCTTTCGATCCGTCATACTGAATGTACATCGGAACTGTATAATTTTGGTTTTGCATCATCAAGAAAATTGACGAAAATTTTTTTTTTACCACACCATTTTCGTTCACATAGAATACGCCCACGCATCAATATTTTCAAATTTTTCAATATGAATTATGGAAGCGCTCAAGCTCCTAGATCGATCTGCTCGAACGAATTTTCGAAAAATCAACCCTTTGTACGATTTTAAAGGGGGGTCCCACCCGGACATCGGTAAACAATTTTTTAAATTGTCCGTACGCCCACCGCAACTTGAATTTTTCAAAATTTTTTTTCTATGTGAATGTAGCCCTCAATCTCACCTTTCGATCCGTCATACTGAATGTACATCGAAACTGTATAATTTTAATTTGCATCATCAAGAAAAATTGACGAAAATTTGTTTTTTCACCACACCATTTTCGTTCACATAGAATACGCCCACGCATCAATATTTTCAAATTCATCAATATGAATTATGGAAGCGCTCAAGCTCCTCTATCGATCTGCTCAAACGAATTTCCGAAAAATCAACCCTTTGTACGATTTTCAAGGGGGGTCCCACCCGGACATCGGTAAACAATTTTTTAAATTGTCCGTACGCCCACCGCAACTTGAATTTTTCAAAATTTTTTTCTATGTAATTGTAGCCCTCAATCTCACCTTTCGATCCGTCATACTGAATGTACATCGGAACTGTATAATTTTGGTTTTGCATCATCAAGAAAATTGACGAAAATTTTTTTTTTACCACACCATTTTCGTTCACATAGAATACGCCCACGCATCAATATTTTCAAATTTTTCAATATGAATTATGGAAGCGCTCAAGCTCCTAGATCGATCTGCTCGAACGAATTTTCGAAAAATCAACCCTTTGTACGATTTTAAAGGGGGGTCCCACCCGGACATCGGTAAACAATTTTTTAAATTGTCCGTACGCCCACCGCAACTTGAATTTTTCAAAATTTTTTTTCTATGTGAATGTAGCCCTCAATCTCACCTTTCGATCCGTCATACTGAATGTACATCGAAACTGTATAATTTTAATTTGCATCATCAAGAAAAATTGACGAAAATTTGTTTTTTCACCACACCATTTTCGTTCACATAGAATACGCCCACGCATCAATATTTTCAAATTTTCAATATGAATTATGGAAGCGCTCAAGCTCCTCTATCGATCTGCTCAAACGAATTTTCGAAAAATCAACCCTTTGTACGATTTTCAAGGGGGGGTCCCACCCGGACATCGGTAAACAATTTTTTAAATTGTCCGTACGCCCACCGCAACTTGAATTTTTCAAAATTTTTTTTCTATGTAATGTAGCCCTCAATCTCACCTTTCGATCCGTCATACTGAATGTACATCGAAACTGTATAATTTTGGTTTTGCATCATCAAGAAAAATTGACGAAAATTTTTTTTTCACCACACCATTTTCGTTCACATAGAATACGCCCACGCATCAATATTTTCAAATTTTTCAATATGAATTATGGAAGCGCTCAAGCTCCTCTATCGATCTGCTCGAACGAATTTTCGAAAAATCAACCCTTTGTACGATTTTAAAGGGGGGTCCCACCCGGACATCGGTAAAAATTTTTTAAATTGTCCGTACGCCCACCGCAACTTGAATTTTTCAAAATTTTTTTTCTATGTAAATGTAGCCCTCAATCTCACCTTTCGATCCGTCATACTGAATGTACATCGAAACTGTATAATTTTGGTTTTGCATCATCAAGAAAAATTGACGAAAATTTGTTTTTTCACCACACCATTTTCGTTCACATAGAATACGCCCACGCATCAATATTTTCAAATTTTCAATATGAATTATGGAAGCGCTCAAGCTCCTCTATCGATCTGCTCGAACGAATTTTCGAAAAATCAACCCTTTGTACGATTTTCAAGGGGGGTCCCACCCGGACATCGGTAAACAATTTTTTTAAATTGTCCGTACGCCCACCGCAACTTGAATTTTTCAAAATTTTTTTTCTATGTAAATGTAGCCCTCAATCTCACCTTTCGATCCGTCATACTGAATGTACATCGAAACTGTATAATTTTGGTTTTGCATCATCAAGAAAAATTGACGAAAATTTGTTTTTTCACCACACCATTTTCGTTCACATAGAATACGCCCACGCATCAATATTTTCAAATTCATCAATATGAATTATGGAAGCGCTCAAGCTCCTAGATCGATCTGCTCGAACGAATTTTCGAAAAATCAACCCTTTGTACGATTTTAAAGGGGGGTCCCACCCGGACATCGGTAAACAATTTTTTAAATTGTCCGTACGCCCACCGCAACTTGAATTTTTCAAAATTTTTTTTCTATGTGAATGTAGCCCTCAATCTCACCTTTCGATCCGTCATACTGAATGTACATCGAAACTGTATAATTTTGGTTTTGCATCATCAAGAAAAATTGACGAAAATTTGTTTTTTCACCACACCATTTTCGTTCACATAGAATACGCCCACGCATCAATATTTTCAAATTTTTCAATATGAATTATGGAAGCGCTCAAGCTCCTCTATCGATCTGCTCGAACGAATTTTCGAAAAATCAACCCTTTGTACGATTTTCAAGGGGGGTCCCACCCGGACATCGGTAAAAAATTTTTTAAATTGTCCGTACGCCCACCGCAACTTGAATTTTTCAAAATTTTTTTCTATGTAAATGTAGCCCTCAATCTCACCTTTCGATCCGTCATACTGAATGTACATCGAAACTGTATAATTTTGGTTTTGCATCATCAAGAAAAATTGACGAAAATTTTTTTTTCACCACACCATTTTCGTTCACATAGAATACGCCCACGCATCAATATTTTCAAATTTTTCAATATGAATTATGGAAGCGCTCAAGCTCCTCTATCGATCTGCTCGAACGAATTTTCGAAAAATCAACCCTTTGTACGATTTTAAAGGGGGGTCCCACCCGGACATCGGTAAAAAATTTTTTAAATTGTCCGTACGCCCACCGCAACTTGAATTTTTCAAAATTTTTTTTCTATGTAAATGTAGCCCTCAATCTCACCTTTCGATCCGTCATACTGAATGTACATCGAAACTGTATAATTTTGGTTTTGCATCATCAAGAAAAATTGACGAAAATTTGTTTTTTCACCACACCATTTTCGTTCACATAGAATACGCCCACGCATCAATATTTTCAAATTTTCAATATGAATTATGGAAGCGCTCAAGCTCCTCTATCGATCTGCTCGAACGAATTTTCGAAAAATCAACCCTTTGTACGATTTTAAGGGGGTCCCACCCGGACATCGGTAAAAAATTTTTTAAATTGTCCGTACGCCCACCGCAACTTGAATTTTTCAAAATTTTTTTTCTATGTAAATGTAGCCCTCAATCTCACCTTTCGATCCGTCATACTGAATGTACATCGAAACTGTATAATTTTGGTTTTGCATCATCAAGAAAAATTGACGAAAATTTTTTTTTCACCACACCATTTTCGTTCACATAGAATACGCCCACGCATCAATATTTTCAAATTTTCCAATATGAATTATGGAAGCGCTCAAGCTCCTCTATCGATCTGCTCGAACGAATTTTCGAAAAATCAACCCTTTGTACGATTTTAAAGGGGGGTCCCACCCGGACATCGGTAAAAAATTTTTTAAATTGTCCGTACGCCCACCGCAACTTGAATTTTTCAAAATTTTTTTTCTATGTAAATGTAGCCCTCAATCTCACCTTTCGATCCGTCATACTGAATGTACATCGAAACTGTATAATTTTGGTTTTGCATCATCAAGAAAAATTGACGAAAATTTGTTTTTTCACCACACCATTTTCGTTCACATAGAATACGCCCACGCATCAATATTTTCAAATTTTCAATATGAATTATGGAAGCGCTCAAGCTCCTCTATCGATCTGCTCGAACGAATTTTCGAAAAATCAACCCTTTGTACGATTTTCAAAGGGGGGTCCCACCCGGACATCGGTAAACAATTTTTTAAATTGTCCGTACGCCCACCGCAACTTGAATTTTTCAAATTTTTTTCTATGTAAATGTAGCCCTCAATCTCACCTTTCGATCCGTCATACTGAATGTACATCGAAACTGTATAATTTTGGTTTTGCATCATCAAGAAAATTGACGAAAATTTTTTTTTTCACCAC
Source organism: Aphelinus atriplicis (assembly GCA_020882685.1). Taxonomy (NCBI): domain Eukaryota; kingdom Metazoa; phylum Arthropoda; class Insecta; order Hymenoptera; family Aphelinidae; genus Aphelinus; species Aphelinus atriplicis. The sequence continues at coordinate 59,297,384 of CM037075.1, read as the reverse complement.
ACCATTTTCGTTCACATAGAATACGCCCACGCATCAATATTTTCAAATTTTTCAATATGAATTATGGAAGCGCTCAAGCTCCTCTATCGATCTGCTCGAACGAATTTTCGAAAAATCAACCCTTTGTACGATTTTAAAGGGGGGTCCCACCCGGACATCGGTAAAAAATTTTTTAAATTGTCCGTACGCCCACCGCAACTTGAATTTTTCAAAATTTTTTTTCTATGTAAATGTAGCCCTCAATCTCACCTTTCGATCCGTCATACTGAATGTACATCGAAACTGTATAATTTTGGTTTTGCATCATCAAGAAAAATTGACGAAAATTTGTTTTTTCACCACACCATTTTCGTTCACATAGAATACGCCCACGCATCAATATTTTCAAATTTTCAATATGAATTATGGAAGCGCTCAAGCTCCTCTATCGATCTGCTCGAACGAATTTTCGAAAAATCAACCCTTTGTACGATTTTAAAGGGGGGTCCCACCCGGACATCGGTAAAAAATTTTTTAAATTGTCCGTACGCCCACCGCAACTTGAATTTTTCAAAATTTTTTTCTATGTAAATGTAGCCCTCAATCTCACCTTTCGATCCGTCATACTGAATGTACATCGAAACTGTATAATTTTGGTTTTGCATCATCAAGAAAATTGACGAAAATTTTTTTTTCACCACACCATTTTCGTTCACATAGAATACGCCCACGCATCAATATTTTCAAATTTTTCAATATGAATTATGGAAGCGCTCAAGCTCCTCTATCGATCTGCTCGAACGAATTTTCGGAAAATCAACCCTTTGTACGATTTTAAAGGGGGGTCCCACCCGGACATCGGTAAACAATTTTTTAAATTGTCCGTACGCCCACCGCAACTTGAATTTTTCAAAATTTTTTTTCTATGTGAATGTAGCCCTCAATCTCACCTTTCGATCCGTCATACTGAATGTACATCGAAACTGTATAATTTTGGTTTTGCATCATCAAGAAAAATTGACGAAAATTTGTTTTTTCACCACACCATTTTCGTTCACATAGAATACGCCCACGCATCAATATTTTCAAATTTTCAATATGAATTATGGAAGCGCTCAAGCTCCTCTATCGATCTGCTCGAACGAATTTTCCGAAAAATCAACCCTTTGTACGATTTTCAAGGGGGGTCCCACCCGGACATCGGTAAACAATTTTTTAAATTGTCCGTACGTCCACCGCAACTTGAATTTTTCAAAATTTTTTTTCTATGTGAATGTAGCCCTCAATCTCACCTTTCGATCCGTCATACTGAATGTACATCGAAACTGTATAATTTTAATTTGCATCATCAAGAAAAATTGACGAAAATTTGTTTTTTCACCACACCATTTTCGTTCACATAGAATACGCCCACGCATCAATATTTTCAAATTCATCAATATGAATTATGGAAGCGCTCAAGCTCCTCTATCGATCTGCTCAAACGAATTTCCGAAAAATCAACCCTTTGTACGATTTTCAAGGGGGGTCCCACCCGGACATCGGTAAAAAATTTTTTAAATTGTCCATACGCCCACCGCAACTCGAATTTTTCAAAATTTTTCTTCTATGTAAATGTAGCCCTCGATCCCACCTTTCGATCTGTCATACTGAATGTACCTCGAAACTGTATAATTTTGGTTTTGCATCAGCAAGAAAAATTGATGAAAATTTTTTTTTTCACCACACCATTTTCGTTCACATAGAATACGCCCACGCATCAATATTTTCAAATTTTTCAATATGAATTATGGAAGCGCTCAGGCTCCTCTATCGATCTGCTTGAACGAATTTTCGAAAAATCAACCCTTTGTACGTTTTTGAAGGGGGGTCCCACCCGGACATCGGTAAAAAATTTTTTAAATTGTCCATACGCCCACCGCAACTTGAATTTTTCAAAATTTTTTTTCCATGTAAATGTAGCCCTCGATCCCACCTTTCGACCCGTCATACTGAATGTACCTCGAAACTGTCATATCATTGTTTCCGAGAGCAAGAAAGGTGGACTAGGAAAATGTACGGATCCATCTTATTATTATGTAGATTTCTATAAGTCTACCAATTATCGATAACTAAATCATAGGTATAGGGGCAACAATTACGAGGAAATTAGATTAAAACGTATAGCATTGTTATCTTGATTGTTTTTCATATGAATTATGATTGAAAAAAAACACGTTAACTTACCCAAACGACTCTATGACTTCGAGTAAAGCAGACTCGAAATATGAAAAACGAGCCAAGCAGAGGTAGGATCTTGGATTTAGGCCTGACCTCAGCAGTGCATGGGCCTCTTTACTCCGTCCCACATGTTCGGAAGTGCAGCTCCGAGGAGAAGGAGTTTTTATGGCGAGCTACTGATGAGCCCTCATAGCCTGGCTCACAGACAAAAGAGTTTTTCTTCCCACCATTTCCCTATCCATCATTTTTCACGATTATTTGATAAGTAAATCAATAATTCTGTTTCTCAGTACTGGTTTTCGAATCTCCGAATATTTATCTAAATTTTTAGTCAAGTTCGAAGTTGATGTGTCTATTCGTTGCAGAGTTAGTTTTTTTTTTTTCATTTGCAATTTACGAGAGCAATTATCAACATTTTTCAAAAATTCTTTCAGGGTCTTATAAGTGAATTTTCAAGGTATAGCATGCTGTTTTTCATATTTTAGTACACATCAATCGATAGAATATTTCTCGAATTTTCCAAAATCTACCCATTTTTTTGCTCTTTCAAATCACTTTATTCCGAATAAAAAATCAATTCTGTGGCTCGAAACTATTCAATATCTATTCTATAGATGTTTAGCTTTCATCTCGTTTTTGAATCTTCAAAAAATATGGCCTCCTTCAAAAGTTATAAGCATGAGTCGCCGATTTTACCGGTTCTGCCTATAGTGCGGCGGTTCATCATGCGCATCTCGCATCACAAGTTCTCTCCACTCTTCTGGCACTACCAACTTCCAGTTTTCTTCTTTATTTGTTACCGGATCTAATAAATTATCCCTACGGTACACGTACAAAAGGTCGTTCTCAACTTTCCAGTTCCCGAATTCCCGTGGGAAGGTTTTCACCTTTTCCCGTCGTTCATTGTACCACTTGTCGTTCACTACGCTCAGCGAAGCCACTCCTGTTTCGTCTCCAAAAGCACGCGACAGGGCATCGGGTACTTTATTAAGTTCGCCCTTCCTGTGGGTTATCGTAAAATCCCACTGTTGTAATTCAATTACCCATCTAGCCAGACGACTCGTCGGATTCTTCAAATTCCTTAACCACTGGAGAGCTGAGTGATCCGTTATGACGTGAAATTCCGTTCCTTCGATGTATGGTCTCAGCTTTTGAATGGCCCATGTGATTGCCAGACATTCTTTCTCCGTGGTCGTGTAATTTTGTTCCGCGGGCGTGAGTACATGGCTGATGAACACGATCGGGTGTTCGCTATCCTCATGCTCTTGTGATATAACACCGCGCCCAACGCGTAGTTACTCGCGTCGCATTGAATTGTAAAGGGCTTTGAAAAATCCGGTCTGGCTCAAACCGGTGCTTCAGTGAGAGCTTTCTTCAAGCTCGTGAACGACTCGTTCTGTTCCTCTCCCAAATCGAAATTCGTCTCCGTTTTCAATAGTTTAAACAAGGGTACTTTCAACTTCCCGTCGTTCTTGATAAATCGCGCGTACCAACCAATCATGCTCAGAAATCTTCTCAATTGTTTCACGTTCTTGGGTGCCGGGTACTCGAGAACTGGCGCGCTTTTCGCCGGATCTGGCCGTAGGCCGTAGCAAATATCCTAAATATTTGACTTGCTTACAGCAGAACTCGCATTTCCCTCGGTTCACCGTCAGATTTGCCTCCCGCAACTTTTTCAGCACCCTCTCAAGCCAGAATAAGTGCTCCTCAAACGTTTCTGTTGCGATGATCAAGTCATCCAAATAACCAAACACGTGTGGCTCAAATTCTGGCCCAAAAAGGGCGTCGATCAGTCGCTGGAAGGTCATCGGTGCGTTCGTAAGTCCGAAGGGCATTCTTTTGAATTGCGATAACCCAGACCCGTGTACCGCAAACGCCGTGTACTTGCGACTGTTTTTCTCTAACTTAATTTGATAGTACGCCGATTTCAGATCGATTTTAGTAACAAATCGCGCTCTCCGTAATATATCGAGAATAATATCGATACTCGGAATAGGATACGCGTCTCGTTTCGTTACTTTGTTTACATCTCTATAATCGATACAAAATCGCGACGACCCGTCCGCTTTCTTGACAATGACTGGCATGCTGCACCAATCACTGCCTGATCGTTCTATAACTCCTTGCTCAAACATTTTCTGCACTTCGGCTTTCGCAATCTCTTGTACCGCTGGTGACATCCTTCGCAGTTTTTGTCTGATTGGTGGGGACCCTTGTACATCGATATGATGTTCCGTCATCGTGGTAACCCCTAATCTGTCCCACTTCTTCTGGCAGATATTCCCTGATCAGGCGTTCAATCTTTTCTCGATCTTCGTTGTTCACTGCCGAGATTCCCGCACACTCCGCGTATACATAATCGTCAGAGTGCACTCGGGTTGAGGCGTTCAAAAAATTTCCTCCACTTCCCTTGACCCACTCTCCATGACTTGATCTCATCGTCCTTTTTGAATTTGAACAACTTTACAAAATCTTTCCCGATGTAAACATCGTATTCCAGATTATGTGCGGCCAATACTTCCATTGTTTGGACGGTCCCATCCGCGTCCAATTTCAACTTCAGTTTGCCCGCGACGTTCATCCTCTCTCTGTTCGCATTGTACACCGCTGTGGTTGTCGGTATCAACCGGTCCTTGAGGTGTTTTATGACCCCGTCGCCCACCACCGTATGCGTTGCTCCGGTGTCGTACAATGCTTTGAACAGCTTCCCCCCAATCACGATGCCCAAGTAATTCCGGTCGTCGCCCACTACCCCGTTGATAATGATCTCGGCCGGATCACTCGGGACATCCGTGCTTGCTCGTTCTGTCGAGTTCCCTTGGACCAGATGGGCGCACACTGCATCGTTACCGGACGCGATTGTGTGCTGGCCACCTATATCCTCGGTACTCTCGACCGCGCTTTCTCCGCTGAACCAATGCTCCAGCAAGGAGCGTTTTGCTCCTCGCAACTCTCGCAACTGGTTTGTTTTCTCGACCTCGATGTCGATCTCATCCTCATCGGAATTGGCTGCATCTCTCAGACGCTTTTCGATCAGCAACCTCTCATACGCTTCCGTGGGTCGCGTATGTTCGGAGCAGTCTGCAGTCTGCATCCGTTGAAGTGCTGATCGACACTCACTCGTTCCTGACCCCTCTGGATCAGGTGCTCTCTCGTGATCGTTCGCTCCCCTGGTGTGCCCAGCGCTGGGCGCAGCATTGCTGCCGCTGGGGGCGTCGTTCACACTCGCGTTACTCGTACTCGTCACACTCTGCGGTATTTCCCGGTCTTCCGTTTGTTTGCCGTTACCAGCACACACTGCTGGCTTTTGGCTACGGCTCCGGGGCTCGTTCCCGCTCTCGTTCACGCACTCGTTGTGCAGTAAAGCAGGTACCTTCTGACTCGGCTCTGCGCTGTAATCAGCTTGAGGCGCTTTGTTGGTATTTTTCCCGCGATTAATACTGACCCATTTGTCGTCTGTCCGGACGACTTTACTCGTTACGACCCGATTCGACTCGAGCTGATTAATCGGCAGAGCTCGCGAGTCAGGTTCGTCAACCTGTTCCCTAGTTTTCGCCGATTTTTCATTCGCTCGTTCGTTCGTGCCGTTCTCTCGACTCGTTGAGCTCGACAACTGGTTTTTCCATTTATCGAACTCGTTAATTGCCTTCTCCACCACCTGTCTCCGTTCGTTCAAGGTCGGGATCAGTCAAAACCGTTTTTCCCGTCTGGAGGCTCGAGGTCGGCTGGCTCGTCCCTTCGGTGACGGCGTGGAGCGCGTGGGACTTTAGCGCACTCCCGCCTCCCCTTTTCCCGTCAACGCTTCAAGTCCCTTGCATACAAAACACGAGTCGTATTCGACTCCCGGTGTTTTGCATACTTGACAGTGAAGCGCTCCCTGGGCTTTTTTCGAGCAGTTGCGCGAGTAGTGTCCCTTCTCGTTGCAATTGTAGCAGATGTTTGATCTACAATCCGCTGCCCTGTGCCCAGGTTTCTGACAGGAGAAACACACTCCCACAAACGTATTACTAGGGCCCCCCATGGGCCCGTTCGCGTTCCTCGACGCATTCGCGTTCCCTGTGTTTCCGTTCGTGTTTCCAGAATTCTGTGGCGGCCCCGATTGGCCGCTATTCTGTTGCGCTCGTTCACTCTTCCGGTCTTTCATCAGCTCGATCAGCAGCTGTTTCAGCTCGCTGATTTCTGATTTGGCCGGTCGTTCCGTTGTCGCCGCAGCGACCTTTGCTTTCTCTTTTGTCCCCTTCTTTTGCGGTTTATTCCCTTTCCCTCCCTCTGCCGAACTCTCCTCGTTGCCGCGCTTGCTGTCAGATTTTCGGATCGCCGATATTGATCCCGATTTCCTGTCGCTTTCGTACGCCGCTGCTGGTATGCGCGATTTCTCTTTGGTCGGCGGCGGCTCGTACCGCGCGTCCAGGTCTCGGAGCTTTTCGTACTCCCTGCCCGCTCGTTCTAAATCCCTGTATAATTTTATTCTCATGTGCAACATGGCACTTCTGTAAGTTGGAAGCAGGTTCTGGAAAGCCCTGTCGACCTGCCTCGCCTCTGTAGGTACAACCTTAAAGTATCGGACGATTGATTCAAAGTTCGACAAGAATGTTGGAATTTGCTCCGATTCATGTTGTTTACGCGCTCGTAGCTCTTCCCACACATCCTCGTCGTCCATTTCGGCCACGAATCTGTGCCTGAAGGCTTTTTTGAATCTGCGCCACATTCCTATTTCCGCTTTCATTGTCCGAAACCAATCGGCTGCACCCTTGTGGAGTACGCTCGGCATCGCCGCCAGGAACGCAGAGTCAGGAATCTCTACACTCGATCTGTAGTCTTACAGTCATTCTAAAAATTCTAACGCGTCCACCGATCCGTCGTCCGCAAATCGTAGCTTCCAGTCGCGCATCGATTTCATGCACCCGTGGCTCATTTGTAATGAGCTGCGCTCTATTGTGTTCGTTCTCACGTTTGCGATTGGTGATACCAGCTGTTCTGCGTTAAACCCGTCCTCGTCTGAATCTGACAATTCTAACGCGTTAATTTTGTTCACGTCCGTTGATACCGGCATTGATACACGATGTTTCGAGTCGCGTACTGTGATTTTGCCCCGCTCGATGCGTGTGCTCGTTCTCGCGTTTGCCATTGATGGTATTATCGGCCGCGCGTCGAAGTCGTCCTCATCCGACTCCGACGACGCCTGCACATTCACGTTTAAATTCGGTTGTACCGTATTCGACACGGGACCCTTTGATTTGCGCGTGTTGGTTTTTCGTTGCGTTCTCCGCTCAGTACGCGTGCTCGTTCTTGTATCAGACTCGCTTCCGCTTGTGGACGACATGTTCGAATCGTCCAGCTCGTTCATATTGGGTGCGGGTACAATCCGTTTCGGCCGCTCATCCTTCCCTAATGTTGGTCCTCTCGACCCACCTGGGAGTGCCGATCGATTTTCGACAACAAATTTTTCAAACGCCGATAACATAGCTACCCCTTCCGGTAGTTTTAGGTACTCGAGAATGTCCGCCGTTTTTCTACTGGACTCTTCCGAATTCGCGTTCTTTTCCGCGCCAATATTCTTCTCCGCGTCTGTACCACTCGCTTCTTCACTTTCGGTCTCTTCGCCGTCGCTTACCATTGTTCGTTCTACTACGGGCGGCGCTTGGTCCTTTTCATCGTCCGTGAACCACGGCGCCCCCTTCACCTTCGCTTCTTTCATCTCCCATCTCAACAACCGTTCTTTTATGTACGCAGCTTCCCCGTAACTGCGATCCCCGCTTTCTCTAGTTTCCGTCGAACTACTTCTTTATTCATCTTAACTTTCGTTTTGAATCGTTCGTTCCAGTTATCTACCTTTAACAGTTCCTCCATGGTCTCTTTGTACAGTTTTACGTCACCGCTTGCCATTTTGAATAGTTAGTTATTATTAAAATGACTTGAAATGAATACTCTTCAACAAGGCGTCGCAACACACTAATTGATCAAGTTGTGAAAAACAAACTAAAAAATCTAAAAGGTAAAATTCGAAAATTAAAACAAAAACTAAACACTAATATTTACAATAATTATTTGACTTTGCTTCCAATTATACCAAACGAACCCACTCGACTAATAAAATTGTACAATTCGGCCGGCAGGACAATATTTATCAACTCGTAAACTCTCTTAATTCACCGCTACCCACTCGTACACGCTGTCCCACTTGCCCACACAAAATTATCCAATCGAATATTGACTCTCTCGATAATTCGAATCACGTTCTTAATTGGAGTTATTCTCCGTCTTGTACAAACGTAGTATATCTTCAATAATATAGTAAATCACTGAAATCGCAATGATGGAGGATAAAGGAGTGTAAACTCCGTCGGGGACAACAATGGTGCGATATCAATAAATATATATATGAAATAAAATATTAATCAATATACATGTTCATACAATACCAATACATAATTGTATTATTATCTGGTTCGTTCAAATATACTGAATATTATCTGGTTTGGTTCAATTTCCAATGGTCGTTCGTCCTTTGGTTGTGTGCTAAAAACCCTAACCATCCGAATATGCGATATATTGAAAATCGAATTAACCGAAAGCAGACAAAAAAAAACGAAAACTCAAGAGGAACTATCACTCTCGTTCGAAAAAGTACGAGAAAAAACTTGACTTCGAAAAATAATTAATCGCAAAAAAAAAATTATTAACAATTTAATTTGTTAACAATTTGTAAAAGACCCAAGGATACTGTTATTCACACTCAAAAAACGAAAAGAAAAAGAAGAGAAAAAAATCAAATTTGAAAAATAATTAATAACAAAAAAATTATTAACAAATTAATTTATAAACAATTGACTACGTCCACAACCACGAGCTTGTTCTACTACGCACGATTCCACTATTCTCAAAGTTGGCCGGGCCAAACGAGTAAACGACCAAAATTCCCAAATTGCTTATTAATAAACAAATAAATTATTCAAGTTATTTGTGACAAAATGCGCTGACTCGTTGTCCAACCAAATTCCAAAAACAATTCAAAAATCGGCAACTTTCAATTGAAAAAATTTTCAATTGAATTGATAAATAAACAATTATATACATTGTTTAATAATTGCTCGTTCTATGTTATTTGCCACTAACAGCGTCGTCGTTCTGTAACAATAGGTCAATCATCCGGAAAAAAAAATTCTAAGTCCCGAAAAATTTCTAAGTTCATAAATTCAAATTCAAATTTCCCGCAAAAGATTCACACTAGATAGATAACTAGACTCTACTTGACCGTCCGACTCGTTACCATACGGTCACACTGTTTTATCATCATTTAATTTAGCAGAGTGATCACTGCTATAACTTGATCACTGCTCGTTCACGGCTCAGGAATTCGCTCCATGAGCCTGGCCGCTGATGTAAACACGCGCGGCACAGCACCTGCCGGCGTACGTAAACACGCGAGGCAACAACACTTGCCCTGCGCCGCGTTCTCGCGCTCACCGCCAAGGTCGCTTCGCGGTAACTCGCGACAACGAATTTCTCGCCCGAAATAAAATATACTTATTTCCACGCTCGTTCGAATTTTAATTTTTCGCGCACGCACTCTCCGCTCGCTTTTCTCACCCCCGATCACGACCGCGAACACACGCTAGGGGCGCCAATCTGTGACCTGGTGCCCGTTCGCACCAGGTTACACGAGGACTGGCTCTACCGCGGGCACTCCGTATTTATTACGGGCGCCAGGAGTGCCGCGACTAGCTCTCGCTCGGGAGCACGGGGAGATCTCTCGGGGGGGGGGGGCCGCGCGCGGAGACTCGAACGGAGTCTACCCGCGCGCTCGCTTGGCCGTGACGTCGGGGGGGACGCGAGGGGAGAGGCCCGGGCCAGGGCCGGAGCCCGTCGTTCTTTGGGTGTGTTGGCGCGCTCGCCGACACACACGTTTATTGGGGGGGGGGACACCGGGGCCGCGACGCGAACACCGCAAACCTTTCAGCCGCTCGTTCTCTCGCTGCCCTCTCGGCTCTGCTGCTGGCTGCTGGTGGTCGCGTCCTCGTCGGCCTCGGCGTCCACGGTACACACGTGCACACACGCTCACGGTCACGTCACGCACTCGGGGCTCGGTACTCGGGACTCGTCGCGCGTCACGTGTTGAGGGCTGCGGGCACCGGACGAGAATGGTCGTCCGCCTCGTGCTCACTCCCGGCCTTGCGCCGCCGGAACTCTCGCGCGCCGCGGCTCGCGTACGCGCTGGAGAGTGCTGCCCTCCCGAGCCGTCGGCTGCCGTATCGGCGGGATCGGAGAGGAGCAACCTCTCCGTCTATAGTGACGGGTTTCCCCGTCACAACTTGGAGAATGTGAAAATTGCAATTGTCACAATTTTGGAAACGAGAAATTCACTGTTCAATGATATTTTATATATCAACTAGAATATTAATATATCTCTTTGAAGAGAAAGAATTAGTATCTTATGCAACTAGTGCGTTAAATGCGATTTCACGCACCAGTGTGACAAGCTGGCACGAGTCGTCGGCGTAGCCGGCGAACGAGGGCTAGATGGTCACACGAGTGCGTGGAATCGTATTTCACAAGTTGCATACAATATTGTATGGCATAGTGATCAAACGCGAATTTTATGCATCGATTAGAGTGCGTAAAATCCGATTTTACGCACTAGTGCTATAATAATTGAGCAAAAGCACGGTGCGTAAAATCGCATTTAAGGCACGAAAATCGATGCGTAAAATGAGCGTTTATGATCACGTATACTATAAATCGTCGCCTGGGGGGAAAAAGCAACGATCTCAGAAACGCGCTAAAGAAAGATCTATTTCGATTTAAGCGAAATAAAAAGATCTATTTCGAATTAAGCGAAATAAAAGGATCTATCTCGAATCGAGCGGAATAAAAAGATCTATCTCGAATCGAGCGAAATAAAAAGATCTATTCCGAATCGAGCAGTATAGAAAGATCGTTCTCAAATCGACTTTTAAAGAAAGATCTAACTCAGATTTTACATTATAGAAAAATCTATCTCAGGTTTAATTTTATTTTGCGGCGTTTTTTCGAGTTCGGAGTTGATGCGGTACGTGCGCACTTGAGTGCGATTTCTTGTGTGCCTGTGTGTGTGTATGTAAATATGTGTGTACGTGTGTGTGTAAGGACACATCTGAATGTAATTTGCCAAGTTAACTATTTACGTTAACAGTTTTTGCCTCGATGGTTTCTCGTAAAAATTGGTATACATGTGTTTTTGAGGTCGCTGACAACGAATCCGGCCTCAAATTTTGAAAATTAAAATTAGAGCCTCTAAGATCACTTAACATTTGGAAAAATTGAACTTTGTTGAAAATTGGTATACATGGGTTTTTGAGGTCGCTGATCACGAATCCGGCCTCAAATTTCGAAAATTAAAATTAGAGCCTCTAAGATCACTTAACATTTGGAAAAATTGAACTTTGTTGAAAATTGGTATACAGGGGTTTTTGAGGTCGCTGATCACGAATCCGGCCTCAGATTTTGAAAATTCAAATTAGAGCCTCTAAGATTACTTGTCAAAAATTTTGAAAAAAAATGAATTTTTTTAAAAATTGGTATTTATGGGTTTTTGAGGTAGCTGATTACGAATCCGGCCTCAGATTTTGAAAATTCAAATTAGAGCCTCTAAGGTCTCTTGACAAAAATTTGGAAAAAAATTGATTTTTTTTCCAAATTTTTGTCAGGTGATCTTAGAGGCTGTAATTTGAATTTTCAAAATCTGAGGCCGGATTCGTAATCAGCGACCTCAAGAACCCATGTATACCAATTTTCAACAAAGCTCAATTTTTCCAAATGTTAAGTGATCTTAGAGGCTCTATTTTGAATTTTCAAAATTTGAGGCCGGATTCGTGATCAGCGACCTCAAAAACCCATGTATACCAATTTTTTTCCAAATTTTTGTTAGTTGATCTTAGAGGCTCTAATTTTAATTTTCAAAATTTGAGGCCGGATTCGTGATCAGCGACCTCAAAAACCCATGAATACCAATTTTCCAAAAAATTCAATTTTTTTCCAAATTTTTGTCAGGTGATCTTAGAGGCTCTAATTTGAATTTTCAAAATTTGAGGCCGGATTCGTTATCAGCGACCTCAAAATCACATGTATAACAATTTTTACGAGAAACCATCGAGGCAAAAACTGTTTAACGTAAATAGTTAACTTGGCATATTACATTCAGATGTGTCCTTACACACACACGTACACACATATTTACATACACACACACAGGCACACAAGCAATCGCACTCAAGTGCGCACGTACCGCATCAACTCCGAACTCGAAAAAACGCCGCAAAATAAAATTAAACCTGAGATAGATTTTTCTATAATGTAAAATCTGAGTTAGATCTTTCTTTAAAAGTCGATTTGAGAACGATCTTTCTATACTGCTCGATTCGGAATAGATCTTTTTATTCCGCTCGATTCGAGATAGATCTTTTTATTCCGCTCGATTCGAGATAGATCTTTTTATTTCGCTTAATTCGAAATAGATCTTTTTATTTCGCTTAAATCGAAATAGATCTTTCTTTAGCGCGTTTCTGAGATCGTTGCTTTTTCCCCCCAGGCGACGAAATGATATATAGACTATTAATATATTTCTTTGATTTCATCAAATTGAATTTGAATTTCTTTAAAAAACGATGGTCATTAATGGGTTCTAAATCACGAATATAAATCATAGGATACAAAGTGAATTAAATAAATAGATGATGAATGCTTTTTGACTAAATAGCATTGAAGTTAATCCAAATAGCTCTGATCTAAACTTGTTTCTGAACAAAAAGATTTGCACTAAGAAACGGTCTTTACTCGACACCTCTCAGATCAGAACTGAGGTAAAGAAAGTACGTAAAGCTGAAAATTTCAACATTTTTCAGTCTGCTATAATTTTATTATTTTCAAATTTATTTGTTAACCCATTAAGTCCCAAATTGCAGAAATTTTATTAGTACGTTCGAGCTCAAATATTTTGATGAAGAAGACGGAAGGTTTATTGCCAAATAATCATTCCTACTATTTTCGGGTATGCTCTACACGATACAATGGTTAAAAAGACTGAAAAAATTGATTTTCAATGAATAATTGACAAATTAAAATAAAAAATCCGATTTTTTGCAGCACTTTTTTTTCAATCCAAAATCAGAGAAAGAAGGAATTTTATTTTTCCGTCGATAATATGCACAAAAGTGCACAAAATATTTGAACTTTCCAAATTCGTTGAGTTTTTTCGACTATGATTTTTTTCAGCAAAATGGCGGCCAAAAAACGGGAATCAGGAACGGGAATCGGGAATTTTGGATTTTCATTTTATCAATATTTTAAACCATACATTTTCATATTCGATATATTCCTTTGGAATTCCGTATACAGGGGTTTTCAATGTCGTTGATAACGATTCTGACATCAAATTCTCAAAGTTTTGGATCCAAGATGGCGGTTTCAAGATGGTGGCTGACGATTTTCCACATTTTTAGTCGGAGAATCGTGAAAATTTGGAATACTGGGTTTTCAGGGGCGCTGATGATAAATCTGACATCAGATTTTCGAAATTCCGTATCCAACATGGAGGTTCCAAGATGGCGGCTCATGATTTTGTACATTTTTAATTGGAGGTTCGTGAAAATGCGAATAAAAGGGTTTCTGAATCTTTACTGCTGAAATAGATTGTTGAGTTTTTCCATCTATGATTTTTTTCAGCATAATAGTGACTGAAATCGGAAACTAAAAATTTGAATCTTCATTTTATCTATATTCCGTCAACGTCGTTCATGGATGAAAACCGACGACTAAAAGATAAAAATAACGAGATTTTGAAAATATAGAAAATTGTCTACCGCCATCTTGGATACAGAATTTCGAAAATATGATGTCAGATTTATCATCAGCGCCCCCGAAAACCCATTATTTCAAATATTCACGAATCTCCAACTAAAAATGTACAAAATCATGAGCCGCCATCTTGGATACAGAATTTCGAGAATCTGATGTCAGATTTATCATCAGCACCCCCAAGAACCTATTAGTCCAAATTTTCACGATTCTCCGACTATAAATGTACAAGATCATGGGCCGCCATCTTGAAACCGCCATCTTGGATACGGGATTTCGAAAATCTGATGTCAGATTTATTATCAGTGCCCCTGGAAACCCATTATCCCAAATTTTCACGATTCTCCGACTAAAAATGTGGAAAATCGTCAGCCGCCATCTTGAAACCGCCATCTTGGATCCAGAATTTTGAAAATTTGATGTCAGAATTGTTATCAGCGACATTGAAAACCCCTGTAAACGGAATTTCAAAGGAAAATATCGAATATGAAAATGTATGCTTTAAAATATTGATAAAATGAAAATCCAAAATATTGATTCTCGTTTTTTGGCCACCATTTTGCTGAAAAAAATCATAGTCGAAAAAACCCAACGAATTTGGAAAGTTCGAATATTTTGTGCACTTTTGAACATATTTGCAGCGGGAAAAATAAAATTCCTTCTTCCTCTGATTTTGGATTGAAAAAAAAGTGCTCCAAAGAATCGCATTTTTTATTTTAATTTGTCAATTATTCATTGAAAATCAATTTCTTCAGTCTTTTTAACCATTATATCGAGTAGAGCATACCTGAAAATAGTAGGAATGACTATTCATGCAATAAACCTTCCGTCTTATCCATCAAAATATTTGAGCTCGAAAGTACCAATAAAATTTCTGCAATTTGGGACTTGATGGGTTAACAACGGAACGTGCGGGAAATTGCGTGGCAGTTTTTTTTCCATCTCCAGTCCATCGGCTAATTTTCTCGTCCCTTCTACCGGAGAGAGGCATCGTGTACATTTTCAAAAACATAAACATTCGTGAATCTAAAGACAAACTGTATAAACTTCAAATAATTATTTTTTAACGTCCACATATTTCAAACGACGAATAAATTCGGGCTTGGTAGACCATGCCAAAGTGATATTGCGAGAAAAAAATTTCACGCTCCCCGGGCTGGATTTAAACCAGCGATCTCCTGATCTCCGGTCAGTTGCGTTACCAACTACGCCACCGGGAAGACGGCAGCTCTCCACATCCCTGGAGCATGAATTCATTTTCTCCCAATATCACCTCTATACTCGATCAAATTCGATCGCTTGAATCCGTACGATCAAGGTCCGATCATATTGTTACAGATTCCCATTTTACGTATTTTTCCCCCAACCCTCCCCCCGCCCCCAGCCCAACCTATTGGGCTCCTACATCTTTTCACCCGAAGTAGTATTTTACGAATAATTATTTTTTAACGTCCACATATTTCAAACGACGAATAAATTCGTGCTTGGTGGACTATCCCAAAGTGATATTGCGAGAAAAAAATTTTGTTGGGCTGGAGGCGGGGGGAAAAATAGGTAAAATGGGAATCTTTAACAATACAATCGGACCTTGATCGTACAGATTCAAGCGAACGAATTTGATCGTGTATATAGGTGATATTGCGAGAAAATTTATTCATGCTTCAGGAATGTGGAGAGCTGCCGTCTTCCCGGTGGCGTAGTTGGTAACGTAACTGACCGGAGATCAGGAGATCGCTGGTTCAAATCCAGCCCGGGGAGCGTGAAATTTTTTTCTCGCAATATCTTTGGAATAGTCCACCAAGCCCGAATTTATTCGTCGTTTGTATAAACTCCACACATACTGGCGTTGGTTTTCCTGCATTCGTGACCATGTCTGTAATCTTTAAAATTGGAGTACACAATGCAGACCCATTGTTTTGCTTCAGAGACAGTTGCAGGTAATACAAGCATGAGATGATGGATCATTAGGGCAATCTTCAGTTATATATATATATATATATATATATATAATGAAGATTTCCCTAATGACCCATCATCCATACATGTAAATATGTATACATATTCGGAATGAATGCAAGTCGTACTTGATCGGTATGGGTCACTCGGACAAGCCTGAGATTTATTTGAATGGGGAGAAATATTTCTGCATATGCTATTGAGTTTCACACAGTGAAAGAAATGCATATATTGTTAACTAGCTGACATTATATGCATGAAAGACCATCAAACAGGAATAGTCTACTGAACCTTTAGAACTAATTGAAATGATATATTTGAGTTCATCTTCAGCCACGCTCATATAAATCTCTGCTAAAATTACCTGATTCAAACAGATTTAAGTCGATTGAATTTCAATCCACCTCAGTCTCTTTATATTCGGTCAATATATCCAATTCACCTGGCGGATTAAACAAGAATCCGATTGAATCGAAATGAATCCAATCGACGGGAATGAAATTTTTCAGTATTAAATTCAATCTCATTCTTTCGAATTCTATTCCAAATAGTGTATGTGCATTGGCAATCGTTACGAATTTGAAAAATCCACGTCAATTTGAAATTTGATTGAATCGATGTTAATCCGTCATCATACAGCTAAATGCCAATTACTTTGAATAGAAAAATTCAGCATTCAGATCAATCGATGGAACCCGTTTAAATCCTTATTTGTATCACTGAGCATCAATCGGCTGGAATACAGAAATGTCGCATTCATTTCCAATACACTTCAATGGGTTTCAATAAGTCTACATATTGCTAAGAGTTAATCCACTTGATTACGGAAAACTTGCATTGACTTTGAATTGTCTCAAATTAATGTATCATATTGTAAGACAAACGTCGTATCGGTAAAATCAGACATTGACAGAACGATACTTAACAACTAAGACATATATCATGGATAAACGGCAACCAGGAATATAATTAACGGCATTAGTAATACAGTACGGGATTAGGTTTCATAAAGGCATCGGTGGAATTCAAGTGAACCACGGGAATTCGTTTTCAGAATTATTAAATATTGGGTATCGGTAGGATTTCAAAGAGTGTTTGAGAATTTCAAGGGATTGTAAATTGGGAATTTTTTTTTAAGTTTAAGATTGGATGGATGATCCGTCGGGGACGACGGGATGGCGGCCCTAACGTGTCGCGTGGCTAGCCCCGCGATTATTAGAATCGTATTGCGAGGGACCACGCCACGAATATCGGAACGTTCTGTAAGGACGATGTTGAAATCGTGACGCACGGAGCGTAACTCGAGACGGCGGGAGGCGACTGATCGCCTCCCACCGAGCGCGCCACCAAGGGGTTGCGGCGGCACCCCCACGAGGGATTAAATACGACCGCCTCAAGGCGCTCGAGGCAGTCTGATGGGAGAGACTCATATTGTATACTAGTATTTGGAATAACTACACGAGCTCTCTCAGTGAAGTGAATAGGGAATAAAGGCACATCTAATCCAATTCCTGAGTACTGAGTTATTGATAACCTGATTCGACACGTAACAGACCCTTACCGAGTAAGACGTCTACGGTCAATACCGTAGCCGAGATCTGAACCCAGCTAATTAAGGACCACGCTACGTAACAGTACATACAAGACGGAGAATAACTCCTACTGAGAACGTGTTCGAAGTGTAGAGACGAGATTGGAATTTGTGCGGATAAGCGGAACGGGTAGCAGCGTGTACGAGTGGGTCGCGGCGAGTAAATAGATTTTGCGAGTGATTAATACAATCACACTGTTCTGCTGACTAATTGATACAATTTTGTTGTTGGTTTGTTGATATTTTCTGTGGAAGCAGAGTCAAATAAATTTTTCGTGTTTAACTTAAGTTTTTTCTTAGAATTCGATTTGTTTAGTGTGTTACGACGCGTGTGGAGAGATCGTACTTATTTAAAATTCTTTTTTTTTAATAATCAATTAACCCATTAACGTCCAAAATGTCAAAATTTCTTGCACGTTTTCAGAGTGATTATTTCCTATGTAATTGGCGTTGAAAATGGGAGGTGTTGACCTGCATGACGGACATCACTATTTCGATTGCCAAATACTACTTACAAAAAAGTAGTCGCAAAAGTAAAGCACATGAACGATCTAACAGTGACAAATTGAGGATTTGTTCGAATGGAAACTGTCCAATAAGAACAAAAATTTTCTGCAAAAACAAAAATTTTTCGATTGGCCGGCTAAGAAACGCACAGAAAAATTTCTAAAAAATAATTTCGTTATATTTTTTTTCTCAAAAACTATAGATCAAATCAAAAAAATTATAGGAACAAAAAAGTCTTAAAATTACTCAAAGAACATTCTCAAATTTTTTCAGAAGTTTTTAAGCAATTTGCGTTTTTTTTGAGAATTTGAAAAATCAAAATTTTGAAAAATTTCATCAAAAAATTCTTTAAAAAATCAAGAGTGTTCTTCAGGCGATTCTAAGACTTTTTCGTTTCTAAGAATTTTCTGATTTGACCCATAGTTTTCGAGAAAAACGATTGCCAAGTTGAAAGCTACAATTTTTTCGGTCGGCTGCCATTTTGGGTCTTCCAACAATAAATTTGAACAATTAAAACTATGCCAACTTTTAGTTTAGGGTCCATGGACACTCGAAATTCACTTCCCGGGGTTCGTTGCGACCGGTTTCCATGTTTTACGGTTGACACAAAAAAAAATTTTGACCCGAAATTTTATGTTTTTTTGCAATCAATTGTTTATAACAATGAAGGCGTTTATTTAATCGAGATAAAAGTAACGGAATCGGAAAGCTGACAAAATGTTGCACAAGAAAATGTTCTTCCCAAATTTTTTGAACCATTATAACCATATGAAATCTATCGCTCAAAATAACGGCCGTCGAGCGGCCGTTTGGGCGCTAATGGGTTAACCGGTCGCAACGAACCCCGGGGAGTCAATTTCGAGCGTACATGGACCCTAAACTAAAAGTTGGCATAGTTGTAATTGTTCATATTTATTGTTGGAAGACCCAAAATGGCGGCCGACCGAAAAAATTGTAGCTTTAAACTTGGCAATTGTTTTTCTCGAAAACTATGGGTCAAATTAAAAAATTCTTAGGAACAAAAAAGTCTTAGAATCGACTGAAGAACACTCTTGATTTTTTTTAAGAATTTTTTGATGAAATTTTTCAAAATTTTGATTTTTCAAATTTTCAAAAAAACCGCAAATTGCTTTAAAACTTCTGAAAAAATTTGAGAATGTTCTCTGAGTAATTTTAGAACTTTTTTGTTCTTATAAATTTTTCGATTTGCCGGCTAAGAAACGCACAGAAAAATTTCTAAAAAATAATTTCATTATTTTTTTTCTCAAAAACTATAGATCAAATCAATGCTCTTGTGAATTGGCTCGGAATAGGCCTGGAAAAATTTATATTCTCAAGACTGTAAAAATTATCTCTTTTAGTTATCATCTATCGGTTTCTCAATTAGTTGGTATAGTCTATGTAGGACTACAGGGACGATCAATTGGGCTTGGAAAAAAAATTTCACTTTCGGCGCAAAATACCTATCTAACTCATCGTAAATATATTCGATGGTTTCACCTAATCTTCCGATTTATAATCACGTAAAGGGCCACATTGGCTTCTTTTATTTTGATATGAAAAGAGCAATTACTGTAATAAAAAATTTAGGGAAAACGTGTGATCAATCGAAAGATGAGGTTTCACATACAAATGAGTGATGGCAATTGGAGAAAAAAACAAAGTACAAATCAGTAACTAAACTTAAGTGTTGTAGAAAGGTGCACAGAGAACACCAGGGTTACAAAATCAAACGTGCCCAATTGCCCGTAATGCCAAATAGCCTGTAGTACCGAATTGCCTGCAGTTATCTTTTAATTGGTACTGTTAAGAGTGCCGGCGAGGCACTCGCTATATCGCGATCGCGCTACGCTAGGCGATCGGGCGGCCCGCGAATCGACACCAGCGCCCGCGAACACATGCGGGCTAACCGCAAACCAAGGCGGGCGGCCCGCAAGCTGACTCGGACAGCGCATGCGCTACCTCGGGCGGCCCGTCCCCACTCCACGGACTTAGTTTATATATATATATCGGGCGACCCGTACGTCGACTCGAGCGATGTATGCGCCGGCTCGGGCGGCCCGTCCCCACCCCACGGCTCGGGCGGCCCGCGCGCGCAATACGAAACTGTTCGCGCGCTGACTTCGGTGGTTCGTGCGCGAATAAAAACGGGTCAAGCGCCGGCTCAGGCAACGACCGACTGCGAATAGAATATTTAATTGCCAGCTTCTGCCAACTACAGACTCCTTAAATTAAATTAAAAATAATAGTATACATCTAAAATAAGGGAAAGAGAAAATGAAACAAAATCACGCTTTATTACTAAAAGAAAAGGTAACCAAACTCTCTCACATACCATTTGTCCTTACTACGCATGTTTCCCAATCTCAAACACTTCACTCTCTCTTTTTTTTTCACTGCACTGCACCTCACTGCACTTACTTCAGCTCTTCAAAGCTAGACGAGAGCAGCTCTGCCAGTCCCAGGTAGATGTCGATCCCGAACTGGTTCACGTTGATTTTTATTGGACCATAAGTAATGGTACCCTCGTATGCTTCGTAGAGGGGTTTCAGGTAGTACACTAGGTCATTTTCACGCACATATTCACGCCACTCTTCTACGGCCCTGTGTTCCCTTGTTCTTTGTGCCCATCCTAACTGCTTGTCTGTAAAGATGCTGTCGCACCACATCACTTGCGCGTACTCGTTGTAGAGATGTAGTAGTAGGGCGTACGCCTCCTGATTTTGTCGCGCCCATTTGAAAAACGACCGGTCCTTCGTGCGCCCCATCCAGAATTGGTGAAGGCCTATGCGAGGCCTCCATCCGTCGTATTCGTAGCAAAAGAATTGTGGCGGCATGGGTATGTCGTCGATGATGTGTTCCACTCCTGGGTCCTGTTGTTCTCGGGGTTGTTCCGGTCGCTCCTCCGGTAGTTCTTCTTCCAATTGCTCTATTTGATGTTGTTCTTCTTCCACGTCCATTCTGTAGTACATCTCCATTGTTATTGTTTTCTTTTTGCGTCGGGGTAGCACGAGAAATAAACTACTCAGCTGGCTGCTTGTAACAAACTGAGCAATCCTCAACTTTCCCTCGGATGGCCTAAACGAAATGAGCGTTTTTCAGAGATTGGCATAAAGCGGTCCATTGGTCAAGCGAGGATGCCGTCCCCTCCCTGTATTTACACCAGTGTTTCTTTGGGTGCTAGTTTCAAGTTATGTGGCAGTGGGATAGTATCAGCGTGGGAGATAAGTCCTGTGTTTGCAGTTTCGATCTTAGCTATGTGTTCTGTATTATGCTCGGTTTGTTTGGCCTGAGGTCCGGAAATAACACATGGCTCTTGCGGACCTGCAAAAGAGATTTCGGCATCCACTACTTCCATTTGTTGATAATATTCTTCCCTTGGGTAGTACCTGCCTGTTTTTTTTTAGCTTTATACAGTTGATGATTCGATATAGGATTGCTAAAATTCCAAACCCGCATAAAAATATAATGCATTTTTCAACCAGGTTTTTTGCGTTGACCAGATATTTTTCAGTAAGATGAATTTGTGCATCCTTTGACGTGATATTCAAGGGTGGTAAGAAAAATTGTGTGGGCTCGCCTGGTCGTTTATTGCTCATTAGTGTGTAATTTTGAATATCCGTGATGCAGTCGTCTGGGAAGGACAGAAATATCGTTCCTGTTATTTGTCTTTCTTCGTATTGGTTCGCACAATAAGTTGATATTCTCGTTCTTTCAAAGGTTGAAATGATCCATAGATTCGGATTTGATGTTTTAATAATGTATAGCTTCTGTGCCTTGTTAACAATCTTATTGCATTGACGCATATATTTGTATGATGGTTTTAGTAATAGACCACTTTCGCAATCTAGCTCCGTGGATATTTCAGCAGTTGCTTGGCAAATATTCAAATGTGCGGTTTTTGTGCACATTTTCATTTCTTCGTGTGAGGCAAAAAAATGCTCGGTGGATCCCTGTTTGATAAATAAAAATGGTTCTTTGGGTTAAATTTATATTGTATTTAAACGTTGCTCTGGAAGGTAAGTTGGAAAAGGCGATAGTTCGTATGTCGACCACACTTTGGTTATGACAGCAGAAATCTCAGCCCATTCCTTTATCGTGGCGGGATTAGTTTTACCCATGATTTTTGGGGCGTATGTACTGGTATTCTGTGTAATGATATCTATTGCTTGTGATACAGGCCACGTCCAGGCCTTGAAATTTATTTCTTCCATATTGGCTATAGTTTTTGCGGCTAACATTGCATTGCTTTGTAAAGCTCGTAAAGCTATTCTAATAGCCTGCAGGTGTGCAGTGGTTTGATTTACATGGAGAAAAGCTTGGTTCATAGTCTTGATTTCTTCTAAAACATTGATTGTTTGCAAGTTCCAGTCATTGTCTACATATATTTCCTGTAATTCAGTGCTAAAAAATGATTGAAGCTTTTTATGTCTGATTTCGTTTAATTTACTAATGGCCCTCTCCGCCCCACTGAAAACTTCGTCTCCCGGCGAAGCTTCGTCAAGCGATAAGTATTTTGCCCTATATTCTTCAAGTGTATTTAGTCTTGATCTGATTGCTGAAATATCTCCTTGCGTTTGTTTCTCGAACGGGCCTAATGTTGATATATTTCCCATGATAAACTCGTATCTTTCAGTTTTAAAAATGTCATCCAAGGCGATTGTCGAGTAGACTTTATATGTCTCGTCAATAATCATGGTGTCCATAATTCTATTGAAGATTATTCCGGGGGTATTTTCCATCTGGTCTATTCTCGTTTTTCTACAGACAGACATATTACCCAAAAGTATAACCACGGTGATTAGCATATTGATGATCATTTTGGATGCCTGAAAGAAAAGAAATTTGAAAATAATGGGGGTAATTTTTTTACTGGAGTCGTTGGTTTTTAAATGTTTAGTTCAAGCATTCTTTATTGTTTAATTCGGGTCTGGGTTCTTCTTTAATATCTCCTTCCATGAGCAAAAAGGGCTGTACTTCTAGAGCGTTTTTCTCTTCATTTGTTAATACGCGATTCCACTCGGTGCGAGGTATTTTTACCATTGGACAAGATACTTCGGCGTGATATTGTGAATATGGGGCTTTATAAATCTTGATGCGTTGCGAGCATATTCCGCATTTAATCCGATATTTCTTATTATTTCCTGTGTCTTTCCATGTTCCATGGTGACTGAGACTAAACGTTCCCGCTCGCTCTTATCTATTAGATGAATGCACGTCGGGCAAATGTGCCGTGACCCTTGTCTATAATATTTTCTTCCTGTCCTTGGTGGCTCCATTTTTTAAAAAACGTGCTCGATCAGTTTGAGATTTCTTGTAAAAAAAAGAATATGTATGTAAAATATATTCATGGGCTTAGAACGTGATTTCAGTTCTAAATGTTGAGTATTATATCCAAGTCATCTATATTCAGCATGGGTAGAATGTACTCATTGTTACAATCAGATGCTGAGCCCTCATCTAGTCCTTGTGGAGAGTTTATTTCAGCGTTTAGTTCTACGTACATTTTATTGATTTCCTCTATATTTAGCACGGGTAAATTAAGGTAAATGCTGTCAAATAATAGGTTTGAAAATTGACTTTCATCCATATTTAGTGGGGAAACTGCTTCAGGGTTGGCCCTTGAGTAGGTTTTGGAATGTTCTTCCTCTTCGCTTGACATAATCGAATCGTAAGCGCTGTCATTAGGTGATAGATCCAATAACGGGCCTTTGTCGGAAATCCTTGCAGGGCTAGGTTCATCGTTGAGCTGCTGCTCTATTTCTTTGATATCGGACACAGGGAAAGTGGGGTAATTCTCATCTAGTTCTTCGTCTAAGTATTTTAATATTTCCTCTAAATCATCCTCAGGTATGAGGTTGGTCTGAGTAAATTGCGAGCACATTTCTTCTGATTTTCTTTTCACTTTTAATTTTCCTCCTTGTTTTTTGGAAACCCGCACAAGCCTCACCTCGATTGTTTCTCCGCATACTTCGCATGCTCGTGTAAGACCGCGCCTTATGAGGGTGAGTGGCCATGTCTCGTGTGTCTCTACCATTGTCTCCTGTCTCCATTGGGGAGAGTTTCAAAGCAGTCTTTGCAAAAAACTCTATTGCCTAACCTGTATTATACTCGATGTCACGTGGTACCAATATGGCGACGTAGCAAGCCAAGCTTAAGCATTGGGTAAACAGGAGTGAGACCGTTTTTTTCCAAAAATGTTGACAAGAGAGGGTATTTAGCAATATGCTGGCCACAATGTAAAGCAGAGGAAATATGTTGAAGGTGAGAGGATTCTTTTGGCCGGACATATCGTAGTTTGCGGTAAAATCGGCACATTACGAGAGGTTACCCGACTGTAAACATAGTAGCTATCTGTATCAAAACAACGGATTTGAAAAACGTCCACGAAATAGAGGGAGAAATCACACCTGATGGTGAAATTATATATTTCAAGTGCTCGTGTAAGGCTGGATTATCAGGGCAATGTAAACACATAACCGGTGCATTAACCCATTAAGTCCCAGAATGCAGAAATTCTATTGGTACTTTCGAGCTCAAATATTTTGATGAATAAGACGGAAGGTTTATTGCAAAATAGTCATTCCTACTATTTTCGGGTGTGCTCTACACGATACAATGGTTAAAAAGACTGAAAAAATTGATTTTCAATAAATAATTAACAAATCGAAATAAAAAATGCGATTTTTTGGAGCACTTTTTTTTTTCAATCCAAAATCAGAGGAAGAAGGAATTTTATTTTTACTGTCGCAAATATGCACAAGAGTGCACAAAATATTTGAACTTTCCAAATTCGTTGAGTTTTTTTGACTACGATTTTTTCAGCAAAATGGCGGCCAAAAAACGGGAATCAATATTTTGGATTTTCATATTATCAATATTTTAAAGCATTCATTTTCATATTCGATATATTCCTTTGAAATTCCGTATACAGGGGTTTTCAATGTCGCTGATAACGATTCTGACTTCAAATTCTCAAAATTCTCGATCCAAGATGGCGGTTTCAAGATGGCGGCTCATGATTTTGTACATTTTTAGTCGGAGAATCGTGAAAATTTGGAATAATGGGTTTTCAGGGGCGCTGATGATAAATCTGACGTCAGATTTTCGAAATACCGTATCCAAGATGGCGGTTTCAAGATGGCGGCTCATGATTTTGTACATTTTTAGTTGGAGAATCGTGAAAATTTGGACTAATGGGTTCTTGGGGGCGCTGATGATAAATCTGACGTCAGATTTTCGAAATACCGTATCCAAGATGGAGGTTTCAAGATGGCGGCTCATGATTTTGTACATTTTTAGTTGGAGGTTCGTGAAAATGTACATTATTTCAAATTTTCACGAACCTCCAACTAAAAATGTACAAAATCATGAGCCGCCATCTTGAAACCGCCATCTTGGATACGGTATTTCGAAAATCTGACGTCAGATTTATCATCAGTGCCCCCAAGAACCCATTAGTCCAAATTTTCACGATTCTCCGACTAAAAATGTACAAAATCATGAGTCGCCATCTTGAAACCGCCATCTTGGATCGAGAATTTTGAGAATTTGAAGTCAGAATCGTTATCAGCGACATTGAAAACCCCTGTATACGGAATTTCAAAGGAATATATCGAATATGAAAATGAATGCTTTAAAATATTGATAATATGAAAATCCAAAATATTGATTCCCGTTTTTTGGCCGCCATTTTGCTGAAAAAAATCATACCCGAAAAAACTCAACGATTTTGGAAAGTTCAAATATTTTGTGCACTCTTGTGCATATTTTCGACAGTAAAAATAAAATTCCTTCTTCCTCTGATTTTGGATTGAAAAAAAAAGTGCTCCAAAAAATCGCATTTTTTATTTAAATTTGTTAATTATTTATTGAAAATCAATTTTTTTAGTCTTTTTAACCATTGTATCGTGTAGAGCATATACGTAAATAGTAGGAATGACTATTTTGCAATAAACCTTCCGTCTAATTCATCAAAATATTTGAGCTCGAAATTAGCAATAAAATTTCTGCAATCTGGGACTTAATGGGTTAATGTACATATCTATGTAAGTATTTATTTTGAAAGTCATTATTCTTGATCTTAGCAAGAAAACTACTACTCAGTGGCTTAGGATTTGTTTTGAGCTTCTAAATTTTCTTCAAAATCAACAATCACACTTGGATCACAATAAAGAACCGGATTTAATATAGATCCTTGATCACTTTGAACCGTATGAAGATCAGAATGCTCGTGATGCGTAACACTACTTTCATCTTCTCTTTGGAAGAATTCACTTGATACTTGGGTGTCATTGTACTGCTGTTCGAGTAATTCTGGCTCTACTTCTTCACTGAAAATACTTCTCTTCAAATATCTTCTTAATCTTAATTCATCAGCCTGAGATGTTTTCTTTCTGCCTGGCAAGTTGCACGATGGAATAGCATCTTGCTTTAGCTTTCGTGTTGCAGCTGGTACATCTGCAAACAATGAAGAAAATAAGATTCTATTCTAAACTTTGCTCACTAGCAATGAAAAGTATATATGTATTGAGATCAACTACAATATTTGACTCACCTAGAAATATATAATCCTCTTTTTTAAAATGAAGAGAGCACACCTTAGTGTACGATGTTACATTGTTAATGTTTAAGAGGAGTTTTTAAGCTTTCAATCTATCGACTTGATTTTTGTTACCGAAGCTATCTGTCATGTAAACAGTACGTTCGTTAGGTCGAGGCATTTGATGAAATCGAACTGTTGTATTTATTGCGTATGTACTGTCGCAACAATTTACTGCGCAATGAACATTTTTCGTCAATTTTGAACGTTTTTTCGGTGAAAACGTGAAAGACTTTGAATTTTCCACACAAGCATCTATACAAGTGGCCATCCTTAGCATACGTTGTCCAGCATATAGCTAAATACCGTCTTTTTGTAATATAATTGGAAAAAATCTGTCTCACTCCCGTTTACCCAATGCTTAGGCTTGGCTTGCTACGTCGCCATATTGGTACCACGTGACACTATGTAAGTTCCCAATAGTTTTACAGTGCGTTTTTTATGAAGAAAAAAAAATTATGGGAGGATTTGTCAGATTCGAATAGCGTTCTTAGTTTGGGAGAGTATTTACTCGTTCATTAATTATATAAGGGTAAAGCTGAGAGACATGGAATTCAGTTTCTTGAGTTTTAGGGCGAGTCATTTCGATACTGGTTTGGGTGATTGGGGCAGTAGGCGGAGCGTCCTCGGCGCTTCCCTCACTTCGCTCCTCTTCTTTCCTTTTCTTCTTGATATCTATATACGACTCTCTATGTCTTCCAGCGTGTAGAAGTAGCTGAGTAACCGAGTTCCATAAACATCCTAAAAGGTTCATCGACCAACCGTATGATGAATATAATGCATAACCATGTATGGCTGAATCGATAATTAATTTAGCGATTCTAAAATAACAAAAATTCCTAGTACTCCGGCGCTTGCTGATCCGAAAGTCAAAAAGTTTCCCCACATTCTTTTCCAACTATTCACCGCTAATTTCTCTAATTCTTCTCCGTCGAGCATTTTTAATAGGGATAAACCGTTATTATGTATTGATCGTCCTGACATCCCCATTGCTATTGTGTTTAACATCGCTGGTCTTTCCACCGGAAACATCATATGTCTTTGCATGGCTGCTACTTCTTCTGGCGAATATATGCCACTATTGGCCAATTCAGCTGGATCGGTATAGTTCCATGTTGTTTCTGTATCAGGGGGTAATATGCGCGGTATCGTCCCCTTTGTGGCTGCTCCAGGCATTACGGTAAACCAATTTTCTCCGAGTAAAAACATTGGTGGTATAAGAGGGTTGCATGCCGTTTCTGTTCCATACTGTTTTAAAATATGCGTTCTTGGTGCCAAAAAATAATTTTTTTCATCTTTGGTTACTGGTAGTTCTAGATAAAATGTTTTTGTTTCGCGTCTTTTTACATCGACCTGTATGCATTTCATTACGTGTACGACTTCTCCTGAAGTAACTGCCATATATCCGAATTCCTTTGTAATTTGGTACGTGAACATATCCGGGGCGGATACGGCAGTGCTTAATGCGTTGGCAATTACTCGCCTTTCTAACTCGCATTTTTGTAATAGTAAATCATGATACAGGCGTCTCATTTCCCCCTTGATATGCCGTTCCACGTACACGAATTTTGAATTTACGTAGGTAAACAAATTTAGAGATTGAATTGGTGGTTGCAAAAAGGTTTTGAATCGCGCACTATCTGGACCTTCGATAATAGTATCTTATGCAACTAGTGCGTTAAATGCGATTTTACGCACCAGTGTGACAAGCTGGCACGAGACGTCGACGAAGCCGGCGAACGAGGGCTAGATGGTCACACGAGTGCGTGGAATCGTATTTCACGAGTTGCATACAATATTTTATGGCATAGTGATCAAACGCGAATTTTACGCATCGATTAGAGTGCGTAAAATCCGATTTTACGCACTAGTGCTATAATAATTGGGCAAAAACACTGGTGCGTAAAATCGCATTTAAGGCACGAAAATCGATGCGTAAAATGAGCGTTTATGATCCATAAAAAATAATTTTGGATGTTCTGTCCTAAGTAGTTCGAATGTGCAAACTGTAACTTCCCCTATAGTTGAGAACGCAAAACTAATGTCATCCTTTTCCACAATATATACTGGCCGTTTTCCTTCTTCCGAAACCTTTTTCACGTATCCTTCATATAATTGCGCGTAACTGTGCTCTCCGCAATTAGAAGGGGGTAATGGTTCCCAAAATACGTATCCTGCTTCTACGTCAATGCATTGATCTTTATTGAAATCGCACCGCGTACCCGATGATAAAATAATTTCGTTTGCGTTCAACACGACTGTAGCGCTTGTTTCTTTTAACGATATTTCAACATAGCCCTGAACTATAACGTCTTCGAATTATCCGTAAGGGTCTGAGTAGCTGGCTCCATTTTTACATTCCCCGTTTGCTTTTATTTTCCCGACAAACGTCATTGTGTGGACGATGCTATTATTTATTTGAAGATTTGTGAATTAATTCGTCTCGAATTTTGTATTGTTTGAACTCATGCATCTTCCGGCGTTCCTCGCGTGTCACTTCTTAAAGAAATTTTATATCCCCTCTGGATATTTCTGATGTTTTATCCCACATCCCGCAGTACTTAACGCTTCTTTTGACTTGCACTTTACAGTAACGTACACGCGTATCCACGAATTCGTTACTCTGTAGTAGTCTCGCGTAAACCTTTGTTTCGGTTACGACAGGTTCCTTAATGTCGCATTCTCCTACGTTAAGTAATGAAAACGTCGTCATATTTGTCACTTTTTGTGAACAATCGTATGCTATTATCCCCCAACATTCCTGGATGATTGCCAACCCGATTGATACAAGTATCAGTGCTTTATATGAATTCATCTGTGACAATCAATCGCATTTTAATTTGAAAAAAAAGTCATTAAGTATTAGAAAATTCCCAAAGGTTATCGCACACATATATATATATATATATATATATATATATATATATATATATATATATATATATATATATATATATATATATATATATATATATATATATATATATATATGGGCAATTCTCTGTGGGATCGAACATGAAAAAATTTGATTTGGCTCAAAATTTTTTTGTAAGTTCTAGGGCCTCAAGCCGATTTTCCAGAATTTTTTTAGATTTTTTCGAGCACTTAAACCCCCTTTAATAAATAGGCAAAGTTGCTGATTTTGCTGTTTTTGCATTTTTAGAGGCATTTTCAACCTTAATTTACACCCTGAAAATGACCTCTGAGGCAAAAAATGAATGGGACACTTTTTTTCTGCAAATTGCCTGAATTTTATAGAAAAATTATCTCCAAGGTCATTGGAGCACATTAAGTACTCCACATTACCAATTGGAGCCTCTATCTTTGAACCCTGGGAGTTCGCTCGTCAAGCCCCACACCACATGGGTACTAAAAGTTGTCCCAACTCATACTACATACAGCCTATATAGTGAAAAAATGGGCCTGGACTCTGGAAGCTCCCAAAAAATTAATATATTAACTAAAATAGGGGTAAAAACAGGCTAAAATGACAATTCAAGGGGAGCCTTGTACCGCCAACACTTCCAATTTTTGCAAACACTTGTCTGTGGTATTATTACTATTATCCACTGTAAAAACTCACATTTTACCATACCAATACATATCCTGAGTTGTCAATATCATATTTATATAGATCAAGCATGACTATACTACTTGACGCCACCTAACTTTCAGTAGTTACATGTATTGATGGTCAATATATTGGCTCTATTGTGTTAAAATGTACAAGAAACTACTAATAAAGTACATTGTCATGAATTGCATTCACTCGATCCAGAAAGTAAATTGTAAGCTGTGCATTACACGTACACCTTATAACACACTAGGCAGTGCATAGATATCATATGATTTTTTTAATATCAACAAGAAAATGTTGAAGTTCACTAAACATGGGTAATATTCATGAATGTGGGACTCATGAAATCCACTCATATTGTATAAACTGCATAGCTGAGGTCCAGGCAGCTATCGCCGGATGGGCTCAAACTACAACCTCAAGTTATTTACTCATGAAAATAGATAATATGAATCAATCCACTTGAAAGTATGATCACTAGATGCGCAATTTGATAAGGAATTCAAATATATATAGTTTGCCTGTCCAGAAATGGGTTTGGAGTTTCCAAAGTAGCTTTGCATGTCTAAAAGTCTATGGTCGGTAACCTAACCTTTGCCATACATGGGTCATATATATCTCCAGTATAGGCAAGTATAACGTTCACAAAGTGGTTTATAAAGTCATTTAAACACTGGCAAACTATATATATTTGAATTCCTTATCAAATTGCGCATCTAGTGATCATACTTTCAAGTGGATTGATTCATATTATCTATTTTCATGAGTAAATAACTTGAGGTTGTAGTCGTTTGAGCCCATCCGGCGATAGCTGTTTGGACCTTAGCTATGCAGTTTATACAGTATCAGTGGATTTCATGAGTCCAACATTCATGAATATTACCCATATTTAGTGAACTTCAACATTTTCTCGTTGATATTAAAAAAATCATATGATATCTATGCACTGCCTAGTGTGTTATAAGGTGTACGTGTAATGCACAGCTTACAATTTACTTTCTGGATTAATCTTTCTTATCGAGTGAATGCAATTCATGACAATGTACTTTATTAGTAGTTTCTTGTACATTTTAACACAATAGAGCCAATATATTGACCATCAATACATGTAACTACTGAAAGTTAGGTGGCGTCAAGTAGTATAGTAATGCTTGATCTATATAAATATGATATAGACAACTCAGGATATGTATTAGTATGATAGAATGTGAGTTTTTACAGTGGATAATTGTAATAATACCACAGACAAGTGTTTGCAAAAATTGGAAGTGTTGGCGGTACAAGGTTCCCCTGGAATTGTCATTTTAGCCTGTTTTTACCCCTGTTAATATATTAATTTTTTGGGAGCTTCCAGAGTCCAGGCCCATTTTTTCACTATATAGGCTGTATGTGGTATGAGTTGGGACAACTTTTAGTACCCATGTGGTGTGGGGCTTGACGAGCGAACTCCCAGGGTTCAAAAATAGAGTCTCCAATTGGTAATGTGGAGTACTTAATGTGCTCCAATGACCTTGAAGATAATTTTTCTATAAAATTCAGGCAATTTGCAGAAAAAAGTGTCCCATTCATTTTTTGCCTCAGAGGTCATTTTCAGGGTGTAAATTAAGGTTGAAAATGCCTCTAAAAATGCAAAAACAGCAAAATCAGCAACTTTGCCTATTTATTAAAGGGGGTTTAAGTGCTCGAAAAAATCTAAAAAAATTCTGGGAAATCGGCTTGAGGCCCTAGAACTTACAAAAAAATTTTGAGCCAAATCAAATTTTTTCATGTTCGATCCCACAGAGAATTGCCCATATATGTGGGGAACTGCGATCAGCGGTGTACCGACTGCGGACTGCGCATGCGTGGCGCAGCAGCGAGAGAGCTCGGGTGAGCGAGCGGGCAGTCGGCGCGACAACGACCAGTTCCGCTGTAGCTGGCCTAGCGGCATAGCCTCTGACAGAGGCGAGAGACTATTTATACGACCACTAATAAATTGCTTGGAATTATTTGCAGTCTTCTCCTTCCTGGACCTGCACCCATTCCCACAAATTGGTGACCCCGACGTGATCCAGGAGCCTTGAGCGTGGTCACCCACAAATTGGTGACCCCGACGTCGAGAGGAGCCGACATTTTCGCCCTCACGCTCACGCATCGAGCGCTTCGTCAGGCGGCATTTTTCTTTGTTGAAAACGTGGTCGGCCGCCAAATCTGCCTAACCGGCGTCGCTTCAACTTCGACGGCGCCGTCTTTTTCTCTCGCTTCCCGCTTCGCCGCAGCTGCATTTCGACGACTCAGGTGAGAGTTCATTAATTTTTTCTCTCACCACGTATTCTCATTTGAGAACATTTTTGAGTCGGCGCCATATTTTTCGGCGCGCTCTGAGGTAGTTGCGGAAGCTACACTCGAGCAAAAAAGAAAAACCTTTTTCTTATACTAATTGCCTATATATTTTTTTTATAATGTACGGCAATTTTCGTTCTCGCTCTCTCGACGTTACTGTCGTGAGCGGACAACTCCCTTTTGCCGACGACTCACGGATTGAGTTTATCTCTCTCTCGTGATCGTAGCTGCAAATACATAACATCACTTGGTGATCGGTAAAGTCCCCGTCACCTTTTCAAGGTTGAGTTCGCTCGCCTTGGGCGTCGTGAGCCACGGCTAATTCTGCCATATTTTTGTTGCTGGATTTGGAGTCATTGAGTTGCGGCTTGCCGCGCTCAATTTTGCGACGACCTTCAAACGCTCGGGCCGCACGGCTTCGTGCTCCCGAGCCTTCCAGAACCTTCCATCTTTCTTTGGGCCGCACGTGGTGTGCTGCCAGGCAGTGCTGACTCTTCGCGCTCGAGGACGAGCGACCTGACATCGACTTCAGTTGGTGGTGCATCCGCGACGACGTCTCGCATCACTCAACATCTTCATCAGAGCAGCGGCTTCAAGAAGTTTTCCGTTCATCTTTGCGTATTATTATTTACCCTAAGGTAACATGAGGTCATGCGAGACCGTTAGTATCAGTTTCAAAACAAGCCTTATTTTGATTCGAGCATTTAGCTCTTAATCCTTATTTTCATTTGACTTGGTATCGCAACATTTTGATCTTCCTTAAGTACTTAGTTTCTTGTTATGAATACGTTGTGAGGAAACTAATATAATTTCAATACTTTTCAGTTTTCATGTTTGATTGGACTATTATTGTTGAGTTGAGTAATTATATATTTTGCTCAGTATAATTTTTTTAGTTTGAATATTTTGAAAATGAAAGTGAATATTTATTTTTTTATAATTATCAAAGAGGTCTGTTTGCGAACATATAGTATTAAGTTTTGACTCACTCGTGTGAGACTTTGGTGTTACAATACTCTTTCTTTTCTTATATGAAATTATGTAAATGTTCAAATAACGTGGTTATGGTTTTATCTAGACCTCTTGGCGTAGCATATTTTTATTCGTTTATGCTTCGAGGACTTTATGCATTGTGAGGGGGCTCATTGTATGCTAACCAGAGTGGTCGTGCTCTTTATGCTGCATTTGAGCTCACCAAGCTGGCTTAGGTTCTCGCAGTACCTTTTTTCCTTGTTGCCAAGGTCTTGGTGAGCCATAGCTGACAAGTTGCCTTCATGCGTGTGTGTGCATGGGTGTTGAGCAATACAGTTCAGTATTATTAAGTAACCTTTTTGCTGTTTGTGCAGTGTTTCTTGTTCAATTAAAAATTCTGTCCTTTATGTCATCATGGATGAGCAAGCAGTGAGTGCCGTTGTTGAGGCCATCGATGGTTTGCGCAATGAAATTGACAGACTCACTCTTTTGCAATTGTGGACAAGGCGTTTGCCTGCTTTTATTTAATTGTTTGTTGTAAATTTTTCTGAGGAAGTAAAGATGTTGGAGATAGCTGATCAAGCTTTTCTAATAGGTTCCATTTAAATCAGATGTAAAATTAGATTCCATTTCGGTATCTTCATCTGAGCCTGCTCTTGATCAGCTTGTTGCCATGGTTGATGTGATTTGCGCTAAGTTTGAAAAATGGGAATCACGCTCACGCGAACATGGTAGCTCTTCTGATGATGACTCCTGTTAAGGTTGCGTGTATATGCTTTGACCCTTAGTTTTATGCAAACATCATTTTCTCCACATCATTTTTATTCCAGGATTAGTGCCAGACTGTGTCTAATTTTTTATGCCTCTGACACTACCATTGGACTTTCATTCAGTTAATTGACTGGTAATTTTGGCCCTCGTTAGGATTTTTTATGCTCTCTAAATTTTTCTGCGAACTTTTTACTGCAATTCGAGGCCACGCGGTACTTCTATACGTTGGACGCGTGTAAATAAATAAGCCCTTACAGCAGGTCATTTTGCGGGACTCATTCTGAGATTGTTTCCTAGGCGCATTGCAGTCACTTCATAATTATTTTTGTGCAACGTCTTTACACATTTTGTAACGTTTTGTATGATCTTTTGCACAGTGTCGTTAACATTCCCCTTCATGCCTTGCAGGTAAATCTGATTTGAGCGCGAATGCGTTATTTAACACGCCAACGCTTGAATAGATGCCTTTCGTTTCTTCGCATTCGATAATCTTTCTTTAATGAAGTGCAGGCTTATGAATGGGAGTTAACGGAGTTATTGCCAAATTTGATCATTCACTTACTTGCCTCGCCTAATCTGGCTGAGGGCAATATTCATGATTATATGTTGTATGCACCTCTGTGCATAAGGCCTATCTCTTTTCTCTTTCCGTAACTTGTATAGCGAGATTATATTCTTCTTTTTCACTCGCAGCTTATCTTAGTGCAGAAGCGCGAATAAGTTTTTTTTTTTTTTTTTTATGCAAGTTTTATATTGGCCAGATATTTTCAAAGTAAACATTTTGAACAATAGTTTTTTTTTCAGACATGAAGTCGTGTTTTCGCGCTCTTCTAGTTTAATCTAAAGCAATCAAAGTGATGATTGCGTACGTTTCATGTAAATAAACCTAATTCTTATTTCTTTGCGACGGCTATACCTGTGGATTGCGCGCCCACAGCAAGTCAGTACGCTCTTGTATATAAATCTTTATAAATAGTATTCCATGTGACGTGACAGTTAGTAGAATTGATCAATCTACGAACTAGCTAAGTAATAGTATTCAGACCAATGTAAATATAGAAGCAATTTTCACTCATCTGTATTTCGTAGTATTCCTTTTTTAGATTGCGTTTAGTCATATTCACTACAATATTGTAATGCGTATTGCGATTAGCTGTAAGAACATTCGATTTAACTGGCATTAATCTGCCACCTGATACCAAATTCTTCAGCTTAACAGCTTCAAGATGTTTAACTATTTTACTGAGGATATGGTGCTTACCATACTGAATTTTAGATTAACGTCTTTCACGTTATACTGTGATGTAAGTTTATCCTTATGCGTGCAGACTGATTTTTGATGTTAAGCTGCAGAATTGTAAAATCTATGACTGAGATAACACGCTTATACAGCTCTTGATAGTGAGACTATAATGTGATTCAACATAATTTACAATTAAAAAGCTCCTTAAGGGGAGAGTGATGACTCGGTATGCTTTAAATATTGTAATGGGAATCATCACAATTCATGAAGGTTCAAGTTACCTCGCCAATCAGTTTCAAAGCTGAGTAATCTACAATTGTTTCATGAATTGTGCATGTGACCCTTTCTGGTATTCTTTGCGATATCTTGTGAATGTGATAAATAGCGTTAGCGCGAAACAGATGTAAAATCAAAGTAACTTTTAGATGTAATATAGTATGTTTTTATAGTATCTTTTACCATAATGTGCCTTCAGCACTAAGACTGACATGCAGTTCCTATGTAAAGAAATAAAATTGGATAATTTTTTTTTTTTTTTTTGTATGTTCAATGCGACTGCGAAAAACATTGTTTAAACGATAAAGGCTTTCCCGACAGCCGCATTTGGGGGGGAGTCATGTGGGGAACTGCGATCAGCGGTGTACCGACTGCGGACTGCGCATGCGTGGCGCAGCAGCGAGAGAGCTCGGGTGAGCGAGCGGGCAGTCGGCGCGACAACGACCAGTTCCGCTGTAGCTGGCCTAGCGGCATAGCCTCTGACAGAGGCGAGAGACTATTTATACGACCACTAATAAATTGCTTGGAATTATTTGCAGTCTTCTCCTTCCTGGACCTGCACCCATTCCCACATATATATATGTGCGATAACCTTTGGGGAATTTTCTAATACTTAATGACTTTTATATATATATACATTCTTATGTTAGTTACGGTTATTGCCTATTTGTTATTTAAGCAGCATAATTATTCGTGAATTTCAAAGAACTCGCGACTTTCACCTTCCACATATGAGAGGCGTAGTCGATTTACATGTACCATTTTTAAGTGTTTTTTGTTTAATTGTATCAACACATTCCCATTTTCCAATATGTCTAAAACCAAAAATGGTCCCGAGTATCGGTCATCAAATTTTCGTGCCTTTTGACCCTTTTGTAACCATACGTAGTTTCCAATGCGCAGATTTGCTTCATTGACGTTTTTGTCATAATATTTCTTTGATCGTACTTTAGTTTTTAATAGATTGATTTGCGCAATCTCGTGTAATCGACTAAGTCTCGTTGCAAGTTCTTTAATGTAACTGTCATATGTGGGATTAGCATCTCCAGTTTCAGATAATATATTGGCTGGTGTGCGTGCCAATCTGCCAAAAACCAATTCGAACGGGGTGACGCCCGTTGATTCGCTTACTCCTGTGTTAAAATTGAAAGTCGCGAGATCCGTATATTCATTCCAGTCATCCTTACTATTGTTTACAAAGCATTTTATATATTCCGCTAAGCTTGCGTGTGATCTCTCTAATGATCCATTGAATTGCGGATGAAAAGCAGTTGTCTTGATCTGTTTGATTTTGAATTTACGGCACACTTTCTTCATTAGGCTCGATAAAAAATTGGCTGCCTGATCAGTTAGGATAACTCGTGGGGCTCCAAAAACACAAATGACCTTCTTTATTAATCCTTCAGCTATTGCAGTTGCAGTGGTTGATGCAAGTGGCTCGGGGCCACCGAAAACTTTGTGAATAAATCCTGAAAAGTGAGAATGTGATTGTTTCCGCGGGGCGTCATGGGGATTGGCCCGACGATATCCATCGCGATCGTATCCCATGCAATTTGTGGGTATTGTGTGATGATCGTCGGCGCTTTAGTTTTAACTCTCGTTAGTTTTTTTAGCTGGGGCACGTCAAACATCTGCGGATAAAATTCAAAATATCCTCCTTCATGTTGTTCCAATAGAAATAATGTTTGATTCTTTTTACTGTTTTACTTACGCCACGATAACCTCCAATTGCAAAACAATGTGCTTCATTAATAATTTTTTCTCTATCTTCGATTTGCGGAACTTTTATAATGCCTTGGCATATGATAATTTTAGTCGGACTATCAAGAAAGGATTTCTTAATTTTTTCAATTACGTCAGTCCATTGTAATCCCTCTATATCGTTAGATTTTGCAAAGCTGATAGTGGGTATTGTATTCTCTTTAATCCATAGTGATAATTTTTCTGTTAATTGATCAAGATTTGAATTTATCTTTGATAGTGATACGCGGCCTTCTCCTCTAATGGGAAGGATAATGTGTATTTTATTGTTGATTTTCATTATTCTTGGTTCGGCCTCGATAAGATTTTCAAGTACCGGCAATTTATTCTGGATCTTTAGGTGTCGGGAGCCGTCATCGCATGGCTCGCCCTTTGTTGACACGAAGTATGACCAGTTATCTCTCCTCATAAATATCGATTCTCGACAATGTACGATGTTATCCCTTGTTTCGCTACTTGAGACAAACTCGGGTGGGTAATCGAGTTCCAACATCTCAAAGGAGCTTCTCTCGTGACTCGAGTCTAGTTTCTCCCGCTGCATGTTTGCCCGCTCTGTTTCGAACACTTCGTCGCGTGTTTCACGCCCGATTGTTTGCTCCGCGCATGCTCTTCCTTGTGTAGTTGCGTTTGCCGATATCTGCTCGGCGCATGTATCTAGGATCGCCTGCTCGGCGTGCGTTTCGATGGTTGCCGACTCGGTGTCGGCTCCCTCCCCGCTAGAGGTTTCAAGCGCCTCGCTTGATGCTTGCTGCACGTCGTTGTATATTGGGGCTATCTGCTCTGACGCTTGGCTACCTGCTATTTCCCTTGCCTGTCTTTTGCGTGGCGCCAGGGCTTGTATAGCGTCTCTATATCTCTGGCTTGTTTCACGGCTGGTGTTTCCTCGGGTGATTATTCTTACCTCTCTTACTTCGCTCGGGTTTTCCTGAGTCTCATGAATCGGATTTCTGCTGAGCGCGTCGGCGACGTTTGTTTTACCCGGCCTATACCCTGCTAGAAAAAGTCACCTGATTAATCACATGATAAATCATGTGATTTATCATGTGATTTATCATGTGATTTATCAGGCCAAAACGTCATGTAGTTTAAAGTTAAAGTATTGAAAATTGGAACTAGAGAATGGTTTGATTGGGAAGAAACATTATATTATTTATATTTATATTAATCAATATATTAATATTTTATATTTTTTATTTATCAATTTTATTTATATTTCACAGCAATTCCCTGCATACTTCATAACATCAACTTCTATAACTAATTAGTATGGCATGAAAGGTATCGACTTAAAACTAATTGTTTTAATTATTTGGTCTTTTCTTTCGATATTTTGAACTACTTGAAATTGTTTACAGGAACTTCCAATTTAATACTGTAGTAGAACAATATTAAAGTTAATAAACTGTACCCCAAGCCACAGCTGAAATACAAAAATATAATTGTATTGACACCTTCTCAGCATCAATTGTACAGATCTAAATTATATTCTAGAATACAATACTCTATAACATTTTGACCCGCAG
Source organism: Aphelinus atriplicis (assembly GCA_020882685.1). NCBI lineage: Eukaryota > Metazoa > Arthropoda > Insecta > Hymenoptera > Aphelinidae > Aphelinus > Aphelinus atriplicis. Next base: position 59,258,252 of record CM037075.1, on the reverse strand, counting down.
TGTTGACTAATTATTCTGGTTTGTGTACGTGCATTTACATATAGGCTTTGATGTTATAATTTTTTCAATCTTACTAGGAGAGTGCATACCCTTTGGGTCACCAAATGGCACCAAAATTTAAGGGGTCTCTCCTGATACTATCACCAGAGATCCCAGAAAGCCACAGGGTCTAACGCTCAGCCATTCTAGAGGAAAAAAAATAAAAACATAACATGATTAGTTTTCCATTATTGGCGGTACAGGGCATAACATGGTATACGGTACCCCAATACATATCAATACTTGTCAACCACATATACCAATGAACTTTTCATTAATTAGATTCAAAACTGAACTCAAAAGCTACCCTGTCAAATTATCATCGGCTTATCCTGTTCTCTTTATAGGATATATGAGGGTCTCAACATGTTAACCAAGATATCGTGGGAAAACATGTTGAACCGCTTCCCACCCAACAAAACACGCATCCCACCCATGAATATATATCAGAATATATATTTTATAGTTATTTGAAGAAGGGGAATACCTATAATATTACCTCATTCTTTTCTACAGTCCAGAACAGTTGAATTTTTGACGTCAAACAGTCATATCCATTCAAAACTGTATCTGGACATATACTAACTTCCTAGCTAAAATATCCTTATGGATGCGGATATTTCTCCAAGTCTATGGAATTATGGGCACATGAAACAGAAAAAATGTACTCACTTACCTAAAGTAACATGCGCTTCATTGATATGATGTTGCATCCGTCACATGCATGTTATCCAAAACTGCAAGTTTGTTGGGGATTAGTTTTTGCGCAAATCTGTCACTTTTACTTGAGTCTCTATGGTCCACCAGCTTCCATTGAATTTGTTGCCTTCAGCACAGGAATGATGTTCTAGAGGATGAAAAATAACACTCCAAGCCACACGTCCATTCATGATTGTACTCTTGAAGTACCTGAAAATAAAAAAAACAAAGAATCATTTTCTTTGAATTGAGAGATTGAAAGTAGAAAAAATCTAGTTCAACTCATAGAGAAAGAGAGTTTAAGAGCTACGTCAATCTAATTTGAATAGAAAATAGAAACACAAAATCAAAGGTTAGGTTACATTATTTACTTATCTGATGATTGATGAAGTGATTGATCCATTCTGCAGCAATCAGCATTCCTGATCCAGTGGGAGAATTTTTCTCAACCCAAATTTTAGAAAGAATTTTACTTTCTCAGCTCTATTGATAGGAGTATACAGTAGTGCACAGTATTTGAATTTCCAACTGATCACAGCCGCGGTCACTGGCATCTCACAAAAATCAGTGATAACTTGTTGCGCCAACAGATGGCCTAGTTATCCTGATGTTTCGGGATGAGTCAGGATGAGTTAGATGAATATATATACCAGGGAGGCTCTAGTGATGTACCATGGAGTATACGTGAGTGCTATGTAGTGTACTGTATACTACTATGAATAGAGCTGAGAAAGTAAAATTCTTTCTAAAATTTGGGTTGAGAAAAATTCTCCCACTGGATCAGGAATGCTGATTGCTGCAGAATGGATCAATCACTTCATCAATCATCAGATAAGTAAATAATGTAACCTAACCTTTGATTTTGTGTTTCTATTTTCTATTCAAATTAGATTGACGTAACTCTTAAACTCTCTTTCTCTATGAGTTGAACTAGATTTTTTCTACTTTCAATCTCTCAATTCAAAGAAAATGATTCTTTGTTTTTTTTATTTTCAGGTACTTCAAGAGTACAATCATGAATGGACGTGGCTTGGAGTGTTATTTTTCATCCTCTAGAACATCATTCCTGTGCTGAAGGCAACAAATTCAATGGAAGCTGGTGGACCATAGAGACTCAAGTAAAAGTGACAGATTTGCGCAAAAACTAATCCCCAACAAACTTGCAGTTTTGGATAACATGCATGTGACGGATGCAACATCATATCAATGAAGCGCATGTTACTTTAGGTAAGTGAGTACATTTTTTCTGTTTCATGTGCCCATAATTCCATAGACTTGGAGAAATATCCGCATCCATAAGGATATATTAGCTAGGAAGTTAGTATATGTCCAGATACAGTTTTGAATGGATATGACTGTTTGACGTCAAAAATTCAACTGTTCTGGACTGTAGAAAAGAATGAGGTAATATTATAGGTATTCCCCTTCTTCAAATAACTATAGAATATATATTCTGATATATATTCATGGGTGGGATGCGTGTTTTGTTGGGTGGGAAGCGGTTCAACATGTTTTCCCACGATATCTTGGTTAACATGTTGAGCGACCCTCATATATCCTATAAAGAGAACAGGATAAGCCGATGATAATTTGACAGGGTAGCTTTTGAGTTCAGTTTTGAATCTAATTAATGAAAAGTTCATTGGTATATGTGGTTGACAAGTATTGATATGTATTGGGGTACCGTATACCATGTTATGCCCTGTACCGCCAATAATGGAAAACTAATCATGTTATGTTTTATTTTTTTTTCCTCTAGAATGGCTGAGCGTTAGACCCTGTGGCTTTCTGGGATCTCTGGTGATAGTATCAGGAGAGACCCCTTAAATTTTGGTGCCATTTGGTGACCCAAAGGGTATGCACTCTCCTAGTAAGATTGAAAAAATTATAACATCAAAGCCTATATGTAAATGCACGTACACAAACCAGAATAATTAGTCAACTGCGGGTCAAAATGTTATAGAGTATTGTATTCTAGAATATAATTTAGATCTGTACAATTGATGCTGAGAAGGTGTCAATACAATTATATTTTTGTATTTCAGCTGTGGCTTGGGGTACAGTTTATTAACTTTAATATTGTTCTACTACAGTATTAAATTGGAAGTTTCTGTAAACAATTTCAAGTAGTTCAAAATATCGAAAGAAAAGACCAAATAATTAAAACAATTAGTTTTAAGTCGATACCTTTCATGCCATACTAATTAGTTATAGAAGTTGATGTTATGAAGTATGCAGGGAATTGCTGTGAAATATAAATAAAATTGATAAATAAAAATATAAAATATTAATATATTGATTAATATAAATATAAATAATATAATGTTTCTTCCCAATCAAACCATTCTCTAGTTCCAATTTTCAATACTTTAACTTTTAACTACATGACGTTTTGGCCTGATAAATCACATGATAAATCACATGATAAATCACATGATTTATCATGTGATTAATCAGGTGACTTTTTCTAGCAGGGTAGATTACCTCAAATTCGAATTCTGCTAATGCCAGTCTCCATCTCGTTACGCGGGCATTAGGATCTTTACTGGTTTGCATCCAAACGAGTGGCTTATTATCCGTGATGAGTTTAAATTTTCTTCCGAAAAGATATGGCCTGAAGTGATTTATACAGTACAGTATGGCCAGGGCTTCTTTCTCATATGTGTCATATTTTCTTTCATAATCATTCAATATTCTAGACACATATGCTACAGCCCTATCAGCACCTATTTTTCCTTGCCCTAATACCCCGCCTATTGCGTAACCAGATGCGTCTGTATATAGATTAAAACATTCTTTAAAATTTGGGAAGCTCAAAAGTGGTTGTTCGCACAGCTTGTCTCGGAGAGTTTCAAACGCTATTTGTGTTTCGTCCGTCCTTACAAACTCTGCTTCCTTTTTCAATAATCCAGTGAGTGGTTTTGCTATTTTAGCAAATTCATGCATGAATCGCCTGTGATAACCCGCTATTGCTAATCCTAAAAATTGTTTAATGTTCTTCGGTGTTTGGGGTAAGGGAAATTTCCTTACGGCTTCTAGCTTCTTTGGATCAGGCTTAACTCCGTCCGCGCTGATTACGTGTCCAAGGTATAATACTTCTTTTTTGAAAAATTCACATTTTTCAGGTTTCAATTCTTAAATTGGCTTTTCTTAGTCGTGCAAATAGCATTTCTAACCTTGCGATGTGTTCTCTCATAGTCTTCGAAAATACTACAATGTCGTCAATAAAGAAGAACAAAATTTTGTTTATTAGTCCTGCGAGAACAATCGATTGCCAACTACAAAACGTTGCTGGCATCGTTTTGAGACCAAAAGCGGCTCTATTAAATTGAAATAAGCCATCGTGTGTTGCGAAGGCTGTTTTATGGCGATCTCGTTCGTCGATTTCCAATTGGTGAAAACCGGCCGCTAGGTCAAACACCGAAAAGTGTTTAGCTTCGCCCAATTGATTAAGGATATCGTTAATATTTGGTAGAGGGAATTGATCGTCTAATGTTTTGTCGTTTAATTTTCTGTAATCAATCACCATGCGATATTGTTTATTACCATGTATGTCCTCTTTCTTAGGCACCAGAAAACACGGCGAGCAGTAGCTAGAAGTTGAGTGTTCAATAATGCCGTTTTCCATAAGTTCCTGAACCTGCCTGGCTATCTCTTCTTTATGCGCGGGTGGCAGTCTAAATAATTTGCTTGTAACCGGGACTTCGTCTTTTGTTGGAATTGTCAGTTTCAATACATTTGTGTATGTAAGTTTTTCTCCGTTCAAATGGAAAATATCGCTGAAATTTTCTATTAATCTATCTATTGAATCCTGGTTTTCGATGTGATTAAGTTTCAAAATACTTTTAATATTTTCTACCCTACTCAGGCTTGCATTGGTGGCGATGATGAGTTTTACTTGAGATAAACTCTCGTATGCGCGTTGAATTGAAGGTAAAGCAGTCGCCTCTTTCATTTCTCTTCCTCTTATCTTACTGCATAATTTTTCCAGAGTGTAGGCTACTTCGTCGTATATTCCCGTGAATATAGAGTCTAGGCGCATTCCTTCCAATACTTGATCAGTGTACTCCTTCACTCTGTTCGAATGTTCCTTCCCCAGTTTATCAGACTCGTGCATTATCAATTGTAGCGTTTCTATAGTCTCCATGAGGTTACTTCATACTTGCTTGTTATCTGCGTGCCGCGTAGCCGCACCTTCACTTGCAGGTATCGGAAGAGCCTCGTCGCCCATTGCTGGAAGTGAATTTTTCTCTTGCATTGCTATATATAGATTTTGGTCAGCCTCTTCGTCGGTGATTGTTTGTTCTGGGTCTGGTCTTGGTGTTGCTGCGTTCTTTCCACTCCTCACCCTTATCTCTTCTATCGTGTGCTTACTGTTTGGGTTTTCGACTGTATTCGACCTGCGCGTGTTTTCTCGTACCTTGAAGATTTTACTTATTGGTCTTTTATCGTTTTTCCCTGTGAGCTTGTCAGTCGTGTTAAAGATTAGTTCGACGGATGTTCTCACGTCCCTATGTTTTTCAAGGCAGCTGCTGGACTCGATTATCGTATGACAACCCTTTTCTATCTCCTCGGTGACTTCTATGCTCGTCGGCTCTTCAGCAGCACGGAAATTCTCAACAAATTTTGGCTCTCCGGCCATACAGAAGTTTTCAATCGGTTCACAGCCCGTTTCGACAAATATCGGCTCACGGGCCATTTCGACCAATTTAACAAATTTCGGCTCTTTAGCCGCACAAAAATTCTCAATCGGCTCACTGGTCGCTTTGACAAATTTGACAAATTTCGGCTCTTTAGCCACACAAAAATTTTCAATCGGCTCACTGGCCGTCTCGACAAATATCGGCTCTTTGGCCATATCGACAAATTTAACAAATTTCGGCTCTTGAGCCACACAAAAATTTTCAATCGGCTCACTGGCCATTTCGACAAATTCGACAAATTTTGGTTCGTTAGCAGCACAGGAATTAATTTTTTTAGTGACTGTAGATCGTACCTTAACGCGCTCATCAGTTATCTCGGGGCATAATTCATTTTTTTCTTCAATCTCAGGTGTAAAGCTCATTTTCTGATTGAACTTATTGAAAGTTACAGTATTTATTTAGGATTTACCATGCGTTTTGGTGCTTCCCGTATCTTTACCTAGGAAGATTCTATTGGTTTTACTTAATTTGATCGAGGATTTATTTACTAGGAAGGGAATATGCGTGAATTTGATTATAAGTGCACTTTTCCCGTAGTCTATCTTTGCTTTTTCTTTCTCAAAGAATTCGCATCCTAATAACCCTTCTTCTTCAATTGGAAAATCGTTTCCTATAATATGAAAATCTATTTCAAAGTCATCAAAGTATAATGTGGCTTTACCTATGGTGAATATACTGTGATTGGTGATCCCGCTCAATTCTAATATTTCTTTCCTATCGATTATTTCTTTGTGAATTACGTTTCTCATTTTCAATTAATTTGGACCTGCTCCCGAATCTAAAATGAAAGGAATTTTTTCATTCAGGCAGTTTCTTAATCCGATGACGGGTGATTTTCCAGTTATTTCTAATCTGACTTCGCGCCGTGTAATTGAAAATCTTGGCGCTCTGTCTGTCCAGTTCCCACTTGAGCGCCCTGCATTTGAGAACCGCAAACGTTTCCCTGGTTGTCTGCAATTCGCTTTTGGCAATTAGTTACTACGTGTCCTGGATGACCACAATAGAAACATGTTACAGTTTTCGGGAAGGTTGTGTTTTGCCTATCGACGTATTTATTACGCGTGTCCTGCGTATTTACATTCGTTTGCGTGTTTCGCTGACTAAACGCGGAGTTGATCGAGTTCGAAATTCCTTGCGGTCGTGGCCATTGGGACGCGTTCCGTGGCGGCTCCGCCCATTCTTGCCTCGGCCGACCACCTCCGCTTTCTTGCTGCGGCTTGCCTACTAGTTTCCAGCATTGCTGAGCCGAGTGGCCTATCTTATTACACCATTGACATGTTTCTACTTCCTTTCGTTTTTCAATAGTCAGAATTTTCGATTTCAATTCATTTTTCTGATTTGACATGATTTTAAAACTTTCATTCAATTCGTCCGACCCGTAGCATGCAAAATCTCTTTCGATTTCAATCGCTTCCGTGATTGCGTCGTTCAGAGAATCTGATTTTCCCAATCTTGCTTTTATCACTCATTTTAGCCCTCTTATAAAATATTTCATCACGTCATATTCTAAGTTGTTATAGAATTCTGCTGAATCGCGGCCTTCTCGCTTCGCTGCTGCTATGAGCTCGTCGCCGATGGCCCTCACTTCGTTTGAGTAAGAGATTACATTTTCGTCCCTCTCTTGCTTTGCCTTTGAGAGTTCTCCGTAATGTTCGTGTAAAGTCTTGGAAGATCCGAATAAACGCTCAAAATATTTTTCTATGCTAGAGATTGTTGAGAAATTAATTTTACTAGCACATTTCAAAGCCTCGCCGCTCAATCTTAATTTTACCAGTTTTGCAAGATCTGGTTCGTATGCAGGTGGAATAAGGCTACAGGCTTCGCGGCATCAGTCTAAAAATTGTGTTAGTGGAATGTTGTCGCCGTTAAATCTGGGTATTAACTCGAGCGCATCTTTTATCGATATTGGTCTGACTTGTCCCACCGATGAATTTAGAAAAGTGTTTCGTATTGCTGAGCTTTGGGGAGCAGCCGTGCTGAATAAACTAGGATTTATTTAGGATTCTTCTGTTATTTTTCCTTTCATACTATATGGATTGAAGTAGGGGTTGTACTTTCTTTTATTTTCTAGTATAGTAGAGGTTTTTTGAGGGAAGTTGCTTTTGATGGCGGAGCGTGGTTCATTGAATTCCCAAAAGTTTTTTGTTGGTCGAGAAGAAATATTCATCTTATTTATTGCTTCACGAGTATTTTCAATTTCGTGATTGTTCGGGCGATCTATTCCGTATATAAATGGGGCATTGCTTAATGCTGTTTCAAATGCGGTAGAGCTTGCTTTAAAGCAGTTTGCTGGGGTAGAGAAATTTTCGAGCGTTGAGTGGTATTGTGCTATAATATCTTCATAATTCTTTATTTGTTCTTCTAACGCGAGAATTTTTTCTGATTTAATTTTGCTTACTTTGGGAACTTCTTTGAATGATGGGAAATCAAATGATGTTTCTTTAATACTTGGCAAAACCGTTTTATTTCCCCAATGAATTTGTTGAGCCGCGAGCTCGTGGGCTGCTTTTAAATGAGGCATCAATGAATCATATTTTTAAATCGTATTTTGAATATCACGGATTTCTTCTATGTCTTTGGAAGGTGTTTGCGTTTTTTGTTGGATAAGGTTTTGTAATTTATCGTCCGTACTTTCCTTTAAATTAAAATCTAATTTTCCCACAGTTGTATATTTTAGGGGGATTCCGGATGGCGTCTCGCTATTGATTATTGGATCGTCAATTTTATCTTTCTTGGTTATTCTATCTCCCACCACATCAATACCTGGGACTAAATTATTTATTACCCAGTTAGATCCTGTATTGCCGCCGCTCAAAATTCCTTTTATTATTAATGATGGATCAATATTTTCTTTAATTAATTCTTCTAAACAGTTCGCGAGTACGCGGTCCTCGCATGATTCTTCTATTGCATTAGAATCGACTATGCCGTATAGGGCGTTTTGTGAATTTCTTATCACGTCTTTTCGCGTGGGTGGGATGTTACCTTCTCCTTTATTGTGTCTCGTGTTGAAAATTTTTACTATGTCGTGTTACGTGGCTTGAATATTGAGATCCGTAGATTAACTTTCGTGGATTCGATATTTCGGTTGTGCAGCCGAGCTGAACACAGATTAATCGTGAAGGGTAGGTGAACGTGAAATAAATAATGTCAGGATGGATATATAGTTTAAATGTATAGGCGTATATTGAAACGATTCGTACGATAGCCGAAAGAGTGTGTGTTCCAGATTTAATAGTAATATAAGTATAAATACGTCAGGTTGAGTGTCGTGAAACCGAGTAGCTCAAATGGCGGCGAATTGCACAGTGGCGGTCGCGGCGTTACTGGTACGGGAGCACGGTGGCGAGAGCGACGTTACTACTCCGGAGGCACGGTGGCGAGAGCGCGCCGCCGCTCCCGGTGGTCATATTTATATGTTCGTAGGGGTAAGTCAGTCGAGTCGCGAGTGGGGGCTTCTTCATCCCTTGTTCGCCAAGGGGCGGACAGGTCCTGCACGCGCGTCGATGCTATTCGCGTTGGATCCTGTCGCTTAACTTTCCGTAACGTGATACCGCTCGGCCGGATGCTTGCCGTATTCGGACTTCGTATATAATATTAATATTGAATTGTGACTATTCAATATATGAGGATTCGAATAATCGTGGCACTAGCCACGGGACAGTCGGAAAAGCTTATATTCTCTTGGTCTTGTAGAAATGAGGGGTCTGCATCCAGCGCGTGTTTCAGTAAGATACCAGTCGCGTCTTTTATTCTGTCTGCCATATTTATGATAAAATAAGCTTTTCGGAAAACAGTCGTTCGGCGATCCCGGACAGGGGCCCCCAATTGTTACGGCGGGTTACACAAAATGTTAACTTAAAAGTGATAGAGCCAGTGCCCCGCCTACACTGGCAAGACGTCAGGATACGCTGAAACGTCCGACTATTTTCCGAAGTTTTTCTTTGAAAATTCAAATGTGTGTACAAACCTTGAGTTGTTCGAGAGGAAGAGTAATGAAGAAATGCCTTGATTTCCCCTGGAGTAATTTATTGCACCAAAAAGATATACAAAAATGATCTTAAAACACTATTGAATACGTGCGCACTTCAGAATTAAAATTTGGTGAATGCCCTTTCCAACGCGAGATCGATAAACCGATCCTCTTAATTTGACGCACTCAATCATCCCTCGAGTCGTCGAGTTTTCCCTTTTTATAGGGCGTTCTCATCTCTCCCACTGTCTCGCCCAATCGGGACCACAACCACCTCATTGGTGGAGGATTGTTTGAGGTGCGTGGGACTCAACCAATCGTTCATCGAAGTATCGTCCCACACAGTGGATTTTTCCGGGTGGAAATCCAAGAAAAGGGGAGCGGGGCCCTGCGAAGCTCGCGAGCGGACTTATCATAAGTTTCGTCGGGAGCCTTGAGAACGAGCTACTCCCTGGGTAATGAGAGACGCGACAACTCAGATTGAGCGGTAAGGCAGGGACTTTGAACCAGTCCAGTCCTTACCGACGGATACGTGTTACGAACGTAGCAATGGACTCGCATGCTTACCGACATTGCAGGGGTTTGCTGGTGGACTCTTTCCCAAACTTTCCAAAACATTCAGAATTCTCAAATTTTCCAAAATTTTCAAAATTCCCAAATTTTCCAAAATTATCAAAACTCAAATTTTCCAAAATTTTCAAAATTCTCAAATCTACCAAAATTTTCAAATTTCTCAAAACTTTCAAACTTTTCAAAAATTTCAAAATTTTCAAAATCCTCAGATTTTCCAATTTTTCCAAAATTTCCGAAATTTCCAAAATTTTGAAATTTTTCAAAATTTTCGACTCAAAATTTTGAAATTTTTCAAAATTTTCGACTTTCTCAAAATTTTTGAATCTCAAAATTTTCGAATTTCTCAAAATTTTCAAATTCCTCAAATTTTTCAAGTTTTTCCAAATTCTCAAATTTTCCAAAATATCCAGTTTTAAAATTTCCCAAAACTTTAAAATTTCTCAAAATTTCAAAATTTCTCAAAAATTCCAAAATTTTCAAACTTTTCAAATTTTTAAATTTCTCAAAATTTCCAAGTTTCCTAAAATTTCCAAGTTTTTCAAAACTCCAAAATTCCAAAATCTTCAATTTTCCCAAACTTCCGAATCTCTGAAATTTCCCAATTCCAAAAATATCAAAATTTCCAAAATTTTCGAATTTCCGAAATTTTTCAACTCCAATTCCCAAAATTTCAATTCTCAACAACTTTCAAATTCCAAAATTTACAAATTCAAAGTTCCCAAATTTTCCAAAATTTCCAAAATTCTCGAATTTCCGAAATTTTTCAACTCCAATTCCCAAAATTTCAATTCTCAACAACTTTCAAATTCCAAAATTTCCAAATTCAAAGTTTCCAAATTGTCAAATTTCTAAATTCAAAAAGAAATTTTTTACTTATAAAGTTCTTAAACCTCTGGAATTTTCAGACTGCTAGCAGCTTGTATTTCCTGTCGCATGTTGCTACTTTTCCGCATATATGCGAGATGTTTGTCTTTCTTCATTTGACTTATGATTGGATCATCATTTCGGACGCTCCGGATTCTCTTCGCCTTCCTCCAATACCGGGTTTCTATTCAGCGCGTCAGCATTCTTGTTCTTTGGCCCTGGCCTATATTTTATATCGAATTCATACTTTAGCAGATTTGCTTCCATTCTACCGAACCGCAAATCGGGTTTTTTCGTTGAGTGGAAGTGTTTCAGTGGTTCATGATCTGTGACTACCGTAAACTTCCTTCCATAAAGGTAATGGCGAAATTTATTAATGTCCCACTTTATGGCTTGTAGTTCTCTGTCATAAGTAGAATAACGAAATTCTGGCCCTTTTAGTACCCTTGATGCGTATCCACACGGATGATCTGATCCTAGCTTGCCTTGGCTTAGTACCGCTCCCAATGCGTAATCCGACGCGTCCGTGGTCAGAATAAATGGTTTCGTGAGGTCGGGCGCTATCAAAACAGGTTCTTCGCATAGAAGCTTCTTCATTGACTGAAATGCCTCCTCTTCTTCTTTTCCCCAAATAAATTTTTTCTTTTCGTCCTTGAGTTTATTTAATGGGTATGAAATTCTTGCAAAATCTTTGATGAACTTCCGATAATATGATGCGAGTCCGCAGAACAATCTGACTTTTCTTGCATTGTGTGGCTTAGGGTACTCCATTACCGCCCTCACTTTCTTGGGGTCCATTTTGATTTTTCCGTTACCTACTATATGCCCCAGAAAAGAAGCTTCTCTTTGTAAAAATTGGCAATTACTGGGCTCGACTGTGAGGTTAGCTTTATCGAGCCTTTCCATTAACTTGCGGAATTTTCTCCCGTGTTCCTCTAGATCCTCCGCAAATACCACTATATCATCCAAATAGACAAACAATTCAACTCCCTGTAATCCTGCTAATCCCAAATCCATTAACCCTTGAAATGTTGCTGGGGCTCCTTTTAGACCCATCCCCATTCTTTCATATTCGTAATTACCATAAGGTCCTGAAAATGCCATTTTCTTTGCGTCTTCTTCGTCCATTGGAATCTGATGAAATCCTGATTTCAAGTCAATTGCTGTTATTAGTTTCGCATTCGCTACGGCTTCAATTATTTCGTTTGTATTTGGAAATGGGTAACTGTTCCCCACTGTGATTTCATTCAATTGGGAAGAATACGCTATTTTTTTTATCGTCGAAATCGAAAGAACGTGCAAAATTAATTAGGTCGTATTTTTTTGTTTTTCGATCCAATCAAAATTCGAGCTAATATGAGGAGATGAAATTCATGTCGTTAGTAACGATATGACGTCATTTGCATTTGAAGTATATCTATATCTATCGAAAACGCCGAATCTTTCAACGGTCATATCTTTTAGAAAAATAACATTAAACAAAAATAAAAAAATACGACCTAATTATTTTCTGATTCTCCATGCATTTTATATGAAAAAACTAGGTGTTGTGAAAAATTCGTCAACCCTATTGTCTAAAATCCGTAACCAACGTCCATCTTTCCTCTCCGTTCGGACCGGGTTTTTTCTTTACTGCCCACATTGGGCTTGCATACGGGCTTATTGATTTCTGTACTATATCCGCTTCCATTAATTCGTCAATCATTTCCTGCATTTTCTCCTTCAAAACCTTAGGTGGCCTATAGCGCTTCACCATGATCGGGACATCCGTTGTTGTTGGAATCTTATGTTTGATTAACGTAGTTGCCTTCAAATTTTCCCCTGGAAGGCCAAGTACATGTGCGAAATCCTCAATTATTTCCTTGATGTGTGTTATTTCTTCCTCATTGAGGTCCTTTAGAGTCTCTTTATCAAGTCTATCATAAACTTTCTTCGCTCTCTCTTCCATCTCTTTAGATACTGTTCTACGTACTGTGACATGTGGCGTTCCCCCTAGTTTATGTTTTTCTTCGTTCTTTCCTCGTATCTCGTCCTCCTTGAAGCTAAACGTTCCCTTTTCAATTGGGAAACCTTCACATTGTTCTAGAGCTATTTCTGGTACCTCTATTTGTATTTCCTCGTCATTTGTGTTTATGCAAATGGCCCTAGCCTTTCCTTCCTTATCGCTTTCAGTAATGAAGTTTTCGAATAATATTCCTGGCCCTAAATTCTGTAAGGGTACAAATCCGACTTCTTCAATCTTATTTGTACAAAAATATATAACTTGTCTCGTTAGTGGGGGGATAAAAAACATCTCCTTTTCCACAAAAGGTACTACCATATTTTCAAATTCTAATTGTCTACATTCTCCATTTATTCGCCCTCTGCTCACTACATCCCATCCGAGTAATCCATCCGTATCAATTGAAAAGTCACTCGGCACGACATGTGCAGTGCACTCTAATCCCTCTAGATCCATAGTAATCGTTCCAATACTACAAATTTCCCCTGGCGTAACTCCGTTAATTTCTACCTTTTTGTCTGTGTCAATTGGGTAGTACGGATTCACAAAGTAGTTTTTTATCAGGGTTATGTCTGCGCCTGTGTCGACGTAAAATCTCCCAAGTCCTCTGATCAACTTGTCGCCTTTCAACTCTTCTATGGGTGGCCGTCTTCCTTGGCTCGCTGCCAACCTTATTATATGCCTTTCAACGTCACTTTTTTGTTCCGAGACTTGTTTGCTTTGCAGCTCGACACCTAGTTCCGGCGCCGAGCATCCTGCGAGCTTAAAGGCCCGTCTGATTGATTCTGCTGGTTCCCATTATTCCTTGGTTGATCCATGCAGTTGTTATTATAGTTATCGTTGTTTCTACGTCCTTGTGGCTGTCCACGGTTATTATAGCTATTACCGTTATCATAATTACTATCGCCATAACTGTTGCGATTGTTATAGTTGCTATTGTCATTATTTCCGTAGTTCCTACGATCGCGCAGTCCATTCCTGTTATAATTGTTGCTATTACCGTATGGTCCCCCATTGTTATTTTCCCAGCGTCTGGTGTACCGTGGGCGATCCCTATCGTTGTTATTATAGTTCCTTTCCTGATTCCCATCGAGATGTTCAAAGTTCCTAGAGCGGTCCCTGCCGTAATTATCGCGTGGATATCTTTCTTGTCTATCATAGTCTCGTGACTTATTATCGTCGCGGAACCTGCCTCCTCTATCGTAGTTTGAATTATATCTGTTATCTCTATTACCCGATCTGTCATTATAATCTTGATTACGGTTATTGTATCTACCATTGTCTCTCTGATCATTATAATTTCTGTCATTATTATTGTATCCGTCTCCGTCTCGGAATCTTACATTCTGTCTGTTATCGTTACTGTTCGCGCCGTCATATTGTCTACTAGCCTGGCCTTGACCCCCGCCGCTCGGGTGACTCGCGCTTGCGTTTTCTGCAACCGAAGCGTTCTGATATACTGTCGGCTGTTTCAAGTATAGTAGTGGCTTCGTCGCAAGTTGATTGACCGCTTGTACGGTTTGCGTTGAGTTTTGTACCGCCGGCGACTCTATCTGATCCGCTTGCAATTTCCCGTTCTTTATCAGATTCTCCAACTTAAAACATTCATTGTATACATGTCCTGAACTGTTACAAAATTCACACCTTTTCGACTCATATTTCTTTCTTCTGCATTTATCTTCGCTATGCCCCGCGGTGTTACAGTACCTGCATCTGACATCTGGTGTTGCCATTGTTCGTCTGACCGTATTCCAAAAATCCTTTCCTAGAAGTAAATCTCGGACTATCTCCTCTGGGCTTGTCTTATCTTGTTCTACCAACCGCCGCGTACTTGTTTTCTCTTTGAAGTCTGCTGCTACTGCAATAGCAGTCAATGCAATATCAGTTAACGTGCGAGGCTGCATGCTCCTAACTTGATGTTCCAATCCGCCCAATAATCCCTAACTGGAATTGTTCCGCGGCCTCAATCTCGACTTTGCGTTTATAGTTTATTCGTTGGGAGTTTAACAGTATGCGATCGCTATCGTTGATAGCTGATAGATGATCAATATTCGATAGAGTAGCGTCTTTACTCGTAGTCCATAATCTACAGCCGATTCTCCTTCGTTTTGTCTCACTATCTTGAGTTCTGCCGTTATTCTGTCTACTCCCCATCTCCTACTATATTGGGTTGACAATTCCGTCAGCAATTCCTCTACGCTGTTATAATTCAATCGCAACTTATATCCATCACCGACCTTTCCTTTCAACTTGCTTGCTAATGAGAATAAAATTGTCCGCTCGTTGTTTTTATCGACTTGTCTAACTACGTTCCTCAGTGCGTCTCTGAACAATGGTAGTGTATCGGGGTTTCCATCGAACTCTGGGATGCTGTTGGAAGCCTGATTCAAGGTAATTCGGATATTTGGTTCATAATATGACCCGTTTCCTGTCCATTCCCTCGAGCCCGTCATTCTGACGTTTTGAGGGTCCGCATCAATTCTATGCAGATATTCTGCTCCTACTGAATTATTCCCATTTTGGTCATTCGTCATTCTATTCTCACTATTTCCTCTGTCCTGCGGCTTAACTTCCCACATGCTATTGTTGCGTATATCTTCCCCTCTTCTTCCTCCATCAGCTCTTGTTGCCGCCGCTCGCTCCATCTCTCTATAAATTCCCTGTTTCCTTATAAAAGCCTATTCCTTCCCTCGTTAAATCCGACCGATGCTTTCCTTATATCCTCGATAAGGACCGGTCCTTATCGAGTGCCGTTTTCGGATCAGATTCAGTTATCGCCTGGCGTGCTCGCGTAGGATTTACCGTTTTCTTTATTGTACCGTTCCCATGTAGTGGGATCCCTGATGATGGGGGTGGTGGAATTTCCTCCTTCGTATCACTTAGAGGAGCATAGCTCTGTGCCTTCTCCTCAATATTAAATTCATCATGAAACATTACTCCCAATTCCTCGAGTTCATCATGCAACGTATCGGTGTTCTGTTTTGACATCGCGTTTCGCTTAGCTTTACATTTACGAAGTCATTTTTCAATGCCCCGAAAAATTCTGCTAAGTTGCGCTCTGTTGCGCTTGAGACTGAAGTTCGACTTCTGGTTCGTTGACCTGTATTATTTACTCAACAAGTAGTACAGAATATAATATTGTCTAAATAATTCGTTATTTTTCTCGGTTTGTCAAATCACTTGTAAAATTACTATTTCGCGTGCTTCTAAATTCCAGTCGTTCGCGATTCCCACGGGACTAAATGATAAAGTTTGAATGTACTTACAAAAAGGTGACCAAGAATGTATTGACACGGCTAGCTCTGGTCATCCTTCCTGTCTCGGTGTATATTATTGCTTGCAGTCGTTCTTTCCTTCCCTCCTTCCTATCTATCTGCTTCGCTGTAGATGTAATCTGCTTCGCTGTTGGTGTAATCTGCTTCGCTGTTGGTGTAATCTGCTTCGCTGTTGATCTGTTTCGCTGTTGGTGTAATCTGCTTCGCTGTTGATCTGCTTCGCTGTTGGTGTAATCTGCTTCGCTGTTAGTGTAATCTACTTCACTGTTGATCTGCTTCGCTGTTGATCTGCTTTGCTATCGTCTTCTTCTTTCCTCCGTCACAACACTCACTTTGCGCGGTTGGTTCCGACGCGGTTGATTAAATTCTAAAAGAAAATTGTCCAAATTCTCGACTCACGATATAAACTCTCTTACACGAAACGAGATCCCAGCACCTCCACCATGAAATGGGACCTGTAGCGGCGCACGTTAATTCCTGTTACGTGGCGTGGTCCTTAATTAGTTGGGTTGAGATCTCGGCTACGGTATTGACCGTAGACGTTTTACTCGGTATAGCTGAGTAGTATTAGGAAGTTGCATGGATGTTGCGAGCGGGGTGCAAGAAAACGATTGAATTCGCTTTAGAACAGCATCAAGAAAGACATGTTCACTCCCGCACGCTGAAAAATATCTGCGTCGTGAGTTATTAACAATTTAGTGAAAAAATTTGCATTTTTTTTCATATTATCGCGAATAACTCAATAACTATGAGGTTTAGGGAGATAATTCATGACAAAAATTATGTTCCTGACAAAATTTGGCATAAGATAGCATCGGTTTTATAGCAAAAAATATATTTTTACAATGTGTTATAGCTTAAATAACATTAAAAAAGCAACAAAATGTTAACATATTTTTACAAGTAATTAAAATCGATGGAAATGCTCGCCGTTCAAGATTTGGGTACTTCATTATAACACAAATACCCATGCAAAATTTCATTTGAATCGGATAGTTAGTTTTTGTGCAATTTATTTGTTAACTAACATTTTTGCGAAAATTGTCAACAGTGTCACGTCCAGAATCCGGGCTGAAATCGGTCGCCAATTTTTTTTAACATACTCTCTAAGCTGATCTTTCAATTGGCATAGGTATTTCTACCATTTCACATATTTTTGCAACTTTATGATTTTTTTTTAAATCCGTCCAAATTTTACCTTATAAATAAATTGAATATCTTCCCCATTTTTGGATATTTTTTAAAATTGATAGAAGATATGAAATCTATATAAACAGCCGCTCACTTCAAGCTTTCATTTGTTGAGATCGGCTCAGTGGAACCGGAGTTATATTGTTATAAATATATCGGTTGTTTACGTCGAAATTATTTCAGCTACATCGATAAAAAAAATACTGTTGGCTTTTGTAGTATGTAACGTATCATGGTACATTATACGAAATGTGTTTTATGGTGAGAATATATGCAAAAAATATTCATGAAACAGTCCGATAATGCCCGGAATCGGCTCGCTCAGCCGACTCGCCGGCCGGGCGGGGAGAAGGGGGGAGCGCGCTGCAGCCTCGCGAGTCGGTGAATATCGACTTCAAAATGAACTCGATCGGAAAAATCTTTGATATCTCTGTACCTATCCATCGTAGAAGGATGATTTTTTTTAATTCGATATAGAAAATCACGAGAAATGCAATGGTGAAATTAGCATTTCAAAAAAATCACCATATCAATCTCCATTTCTTATGATTCTTCCTATTTATTCATAAATTGATAGTAAATCGCGTTGAACAATCTATGTTCAACGTGATTGCTTGCATATTTCCATGCGAAACGAGAAGGAGGCTCATCAGCCATATTTTTCCTTTTCGTTCGCATTGTAACGGGGCGCTTCGTTACAAGGCGCGGGCGAATATTGGGGATTATCGTCGGGAAAAACGTGCGATGAGTTGCTGGCGAATCGCTGCGCTCGTTGGGGGCGGCCGGACCTTATGCCGTGCAATGCGCGCCCCTTGGCCAGCCAGCTGGCGCTCGCCGCTGGAGGTTCCCCCCGGCGATGCTCGTCCAGGTAGCTCAGTTCTTTCTCGGTGAGCTGCGCGCTCACCGAGACCGCGGAGAGGGGATGGGTTTAATCGGGGAAAAGCTAGGCTCGACACGCGAGAAAAACGGAAGGCTCGATTAAAATGATAAAGTTTATTAAACAAAGAAAACACTAAACTACAGTGCCTGGCGCGGGTGATGTCCTCGACCGGAAGAAGCGCGGGGTTGACAATCCTGGAAAACGTGGTCGTACGTAGCGCGGGTCGCGTGTTGCTCGCTAGCCGGTAGCGTTCGAATTGCCTCGGCCTGGCGCGCGTAGGCCGGCCTGTGCGCGACCGCGAGTCGCGCACGGCGTATCAAGTATCGCGCGGGCCCCGCTCACTCGCTCTCGATATGCGGGGCTCGGGCGCTCGCGTGGCTTACGCCGGGCTTGGCGCTATTGCCGGGTAAATACGGTTTTCGGCGCGAGGCTCATAACGGGTATGAGCGCTACTCGTTACAGCCCCCTCCCAGACGGAACCGACGGAGCGGTGACGTCGAAAGGAAATTGCCTCGCGTCGTTGCGTCTTAGTTAGGGAAAATCTTGGGAGTGGTGATTTTCGGGAAATTGATAACGGGAGAGCATTGAATTTAACTCTATTTATTATGCAAAAATATCAAAAGGTAAAGAAAAGTATAGCACAGGAAAAGAAAAATTATCAAAACTATGGTGGATATGGGCCCCATCGTCCAGCGTAGGCTCCCATGGCTCGCCGACTGCAGCTACTTCCAGCGGCGGGGCTTCTCCGTGAACTCATCGTGGCGATCACGGTTCGGGCAGTCCCGGGTGTTGCGGACTCCCGGAGTTCCGCACCACTGGCAAGAGCGTCTGGACATCGGACGATCGTCCGATGCCCTCTCTTGAGCGAGTCTCGCCTGCATTAGGCGCTGGCGAGTTGTTTCAATTTCTTCTTCAAGCTCTTCGAGCTTGCGCGCCTCCTCTTCGGCTGCGAGGCGTGCCTGCTCCTCCACCTCGTCCTGCTGCGCTCGCTGATGGCGACGAGTTGCGCGGAACTCTTGGCGCGCTTTCTCTTCATCGCGCCAGTCCATCATGTCGCGGGACCAGTCGCGCGACAGTTCCCGCGCCCGCTCTCCGTGGCGCCGGCGGAATTGGCGGAAGCGTTCGATCGCCCCCGCCGCTCTTTCTTCTTGCTGGGCGGCGCCCTCCCAGGCGGCCGTGAGTATCGGCACCAATTCGCGCCACTCCTCGTCGGCGCTCAATTCGCGCGGCGCGGGCCGAGTGGGCTCGGCGCGCGCCGAGCCCGTCTCCTCCGGCTCGTCCCTGGGGCGGCGTAGCGGTGTTGCTCTTGGTCTCGGGGCCTCTTCTCCCTGTGCCCCCTCGGCGTCGATCTCCTCGAGCCTGACGGACGACGGCTCCGGCTCTGGTTCCGGATCGTCCATTCGATCAACGAGGGCCAGGAGGACCCCCGTGACCGTCCGAACCGTTTCCATGGTGGGGAGCCGCGGATGCTGAACGGCCCAGCGCAACAAGCTGGCGCTGACGCGCTCCACAGCCTCTCTCACCCACCGCTTTGGGATGGAATCCATCTCCTATAGAGGAAAACCCACCCAAAAGAAGATAGGGATCAGGAACTTGATTGGTAATAGGGTGTTAGTGGCAAAGAAAAAAAAAGGAAAGCAACACACAAACGAAGCAAAAGCAAAACAAGGTTGGGCACGGCGGAGACGCGGACGCGCTATTTTACGTTCGCTTTGCGGAGCGAAGTTTTCGCGGCGATAAAGGCGCGGATGGCATTGGATCGGGCGCTCGCGGCGTCGGAGCCTCGGCGGTGCTGGTCGCGGGGCTCACGGTCGCGTTCTCATCGGCGGGCTTCCGTACTGCACGTACGTTTTTCCGAGGCCTCCCGCGGCCTCGCCTCGGCGGCTGGTTCGCTGCTTGCGCGGGCGGAGGCTCGGCCGGATCGCTGACGCTCGCTGCGGGGATCTCGTTCGCCCCTTCGCTCGCAATCTTCGGCGTATCTTGTGCCCCCGTGTCGCTTTCGGGCGAATTGCTCGGTGCGTTTGCATCCCTCGGCGGTCGAGAAGTCGGCGGCGCTTGCCGCTCGATGTCGTCCTGCGTGGCTTCAGGCGTTGGGCTTGCATACTCGGGGTGGTATCTTTTGAGGTAGTGCGCGGCTACTGGTCCTATTATCACGCCGTTGCCGTCGCACAATTCAAAAGTGTTCGCCCCCAGTTTCTTCGTGACTCGAAACGGGCCGGCGAAATCTGGGGCGAACTTGGCGGTAATGCCTTCCGAAGCTTTGGAGAGTACCTCGTTGTTCTTCCAAACGAGGTCTCCTATTTCGAAAGTGCATGGGCGGTGCTTTTCGTCATAGTATTTGGCCTGCCGCTCTTGGGCGGCCTGGGCCTCGGCGGCTGCTTTTGCTTGGAAATCTGGCAGATTCTCAAGCCGATTTCTCCATTCTTCCAGCGCTTCCTCCTGTTGCTCCTCGACGGCGATTATTTCGCGCTGCCGACGGAGCGCTCCGGGAGGCTCGGGCTGCCGGCCGTAATTCATCATGGTCGGGCTCGTGCCGAGAGAGCTCTGGCTTGCCATGTTGTAGGCGAACGTGAGTTTTGCTAGGTTTTCGTCCCATTTTCTATGATTTTCGTCCAAATACGACTTAATCATAGTCTTGAACGTGCGATTTATTCGCTCGACGGGATTTGCCTGTGGGTGGTAAGGCGGATTAAACGATCGTCGAATCCCCGCTTCGGCCAGAGCTTTGGACATGAGCTGGTTCTTGTACTCGGTCCCGTTATCGCAATGGAAAACCTCTGGCGTTCCGAAGCGAAGAATTACACGATCATGGAAGTTCTTCCAGATCGTCTTCCCGTCGGCTTTCTTGATGGGGATGCACTCGACCCATCAAGTGAATAAATCTTCGAATACGAGAATGTACTCGTATCCGGCCGCGGTCCTAGGATAAGGCCCGGAGATGTCGGAGGTGACGACTTGCCACGGTCGCTCGATTATGCGGCGGCCCATCAAGCCCGCTGGCTTGCGCTGCTCCACTTTGCATTGCTGGCAAATTTGACAGCCTCGCACGTAGTTCGCTACCTCGACATACATCCTTGGCCAATAATACTTATCGGCCGCTCGGGCGAACGTTTTTTCCCTTCCGAGGTGTCCGGCTGTCGCTTCGTCGTGACACTCTCGGAGGACGCCACTCTTATCCTCTTGCCGTACGACAAGCTTCCACGAGCTGTCGTCGACGCCCAGGAGATTCCGCATCTCCTGATTTGGCCGAAAACGGTAAAGCTGCCCGCCGACGATTTTCCACTGCGGGTGGCTGTTCGGATCGTCGGCTACTTTACCGTATTGCTCTCTGTACCAGCGATCTTCGGTACAGGCCGTTGAGGAGAGCGCTGCGCAGACACTCTCCTCTCCCTCGTACATACGAGATAGCGCATCGGGGACGTAATTCAGTGCGCCTTTCCGATGTTCTACCTCGTACGATTGGCCCTGCAACTCGAGCGCCCAGCGGGCAAGGCGGCCCGTCGGGTTTCGAAGGTTGCATAGCCAACGAAGGCTACTGTGGTCCGTGACCACTTTGATGTCGTAACCCTCGACGTAGGGGCGAAATTTGCGAATGGCCCAAAGCACGGCCAGGCATTCCCTCTCGGTCACTGTAAAGTTTCGCTCAGCCGGAGTAAGCACGCGGCTGGCGAACTCTAGAACGCGTTCCTCACCGTCAACTACCTGGGTGAGTACAGCGCCGAGGCCGATATCGCTCGCGTCCGTCTGCACGACGAACTGCGAGCTAAAGTCCGGTCGGTGAAGAAGCGGCGCGGACGCTACCAGGCTCTTGATAGTGGCGAACGCCTGCTCTTGCTCATCACCCCAGCGGAAACCGTGTCGCGGGCTCGTTAGCTTGGACAGCGGCTCCGCCAGTCCGGCGAATTCCTTTAGAAATTTCCGGTACCAGGACGTCATCCCGAGAAATCGACGCAGCTGCTTCAGGGTTGTGGGAGCAGGAAAATCCATGATTGGCGCGATTTTCTCGGGGTCAGGGCGTATCCCGTCGCGATTGACAAGAACGCCCAAGTATTTCACCTCCGAGCGACAGAAAACGCTTTTCTCTCTGTTCACGGAGAGATTTGCAGCTTTCAACCGCTCGAGGACAATTTGCAATACCTCCAAATGCTTCTCGTACGTATCAGTGGCGATGATAATATCGTCGAGATACGCGAACGCGTATGGCTCGAGATCCGGGCCGATGATCATGTTGATCAACCTCTGAAAGGTGGCGCCCGCGTACGAGAGTCCGAATGGCATTCGGTTGAACTGGAAAAGCCCCAGGCCAGGGATTGTAAAGGCCGTTATAGGCTTGCTTCCCGGTTTCAATTTTATTTGGAGGTATGCGCTGCTTAAGTCGAGCGTGGAGATATACTTCGCGTGTCTCAGCTTGCGCAGTATATCGTCCATAAACGGCAGCGGATATGCGTCCGCTTGCGAGAGCGCGTTGACTCTGCAAAAGTCAATGCATAAGCGGTACTCGCCGCTTGCCTTTTTGACCATCACTATCGGGCTCGACCATGCGCTCGTAGATGGTTCAATGATACCCGCTTCCAACCATTCGGCGGCCTGGCGATGCATCTCCTCTTCGATCTTTTTGGAGACCGGATAATAGCGCTGTTTCACGGGACGCGCGCCACCGACATCGATCTCGTGCTCAATTAGGTTTGTGCACCCAAGCTGTTTACTCTGGCAATTGCTCAAGAGTTTGTCGAGCAACGAATTCAGCTGCAGGCGCTCGCTTTCCGTTAGGTCGGCGAGCCCTGCCGCGCAGAGTGTGGACATATCACCTCCGAGCTCGCTGAACTCGAGATCGACCGAGTCGTTGGCTGCTCCTACAAAGCATTTGCCGGAGGTTGGGTCGTGAGCGAGTCCGAATGCAGTGATTATGTTGGATCCGATTATGCAATCGGTCCAACAGTCGGGCATAATGTTGACGCGGATGTCCTTTCGGATGCCTGCGATCGTGAACGGCAGATCCACGTATCCCGTGATTTTGGCTGGCGAGCCGTCGGCGAGGCGAGTCGTGCGGCCTCGCACTGGCATGACTTTGCGGCGGCAAGCCGTGGCCAGTTGCAGTCCGACGCTGCCCATCGTCGTGCGCGAGTCTGCCGTATCGTACAGGCCGCGCAGCCGATATCCATCGATGGCGACTTGGAGCCACCAATTTCCTTCTTGTCCTTCGGGTTGCGAAGGCTCGTCGAAGTTGCCTGCATCTACGGAGCCGTCCGAGTCGGCGTCCGCCGGCTCGTCCTGCTGTGACTCGTTCGTCGTGCGCTCTGGGTCTTGGCGTCGAGGCTCGACTGAGGCCTGCAGGGCGTGAAGAGCGGAATCGGCCTCGTTTAACCGCTCTTGCTTGCGTTTCCCGAACAGGTTGGGCAATTTCGGCGGATCACGCCCTCCTTGCCACACCCGTAGCATTTCACCAAGCCGGACTGATCCGGGCGACCGCGGCTGTAGCTGGCTGGGTCGCGGATCGTGGCCTGTGATCCCTCTTTCTTTGTCGCAGGCGGCGCGGCGCTCGCCACCTGCCCTTGCTCCTTCGGCCAAGATGGCTTTGGCTGGCCACCTCCCGGGCTATTGCCGTTGCTCTGCTTCTGTTGAGATCCGGCGTTGCTGAGTCTCGCTTGCTGCTTTTCGGTCGCAACTCGGAGCTCTTTGACCTCGGCTGCAAGCTGTTGCACTAAGGCCAATACGTCATCCGGGGCGGATGATATCGCCGAGATCCGGGGTGAGGCGTTCGCCTTGGTCTCGCTTGCTTTCGACTCACTTGTTTTGCTCTTTTTGAAAGCAAACTCCGGGAGCAGCGCTGTCGAAGGGTCTGGGGGCGGCTTGTATGTTTTCTCCGCCACCAGGTTGGCCTCTGCTTCGACAGCCAGTTGTAGCAACTGCTCAACCGTGCAAAAGCCGTCTCTCCGGACGTGCTGCTTGATTTTGGGGTGCAAGTTGTTGTATAGCAGCCCCAGCTGCTGTTCAAGCGTAGGCGGAGGTCTCTGCCGGCGCATGATCCCCTGGAGGCAGGTGATGTAGTCTCGAGCCTTCTCGCCGGGCGCTTGGGATCGCTCGAGTGCCTCGATCATGAGCTTTTGTGGGAATGTTTGGTCCTCTCCGTACCATTCCCTGGCGGCTCGGCAGAAATTCTGCCAGGTTGCCCAATTATGCCGGTTATTTTGGTACCAGTCATACGCAGTGCCGGCAAGCATCTGCGAAATGGCTGGCAGCAGCTCGCTCTCGTCAAAATTGGCGAGCCTTCTGGCGTCCTCCACCCGTGTGAGAAACAGATCTATGCTCTGATTCTCCCCGGTGAATTTTATATTCCAGCGCCTCACGATCTGCCCTATATCGCTCGGGTGTGAGAAGCTGCCGCTGGTCTGCGAGTTACGGAGGGTTGTATTTCCGTACGGACTTGCGAGACTCGCAGGCCCGGCCCCCTCCCAGGCGGAGCCGACACTGCGTTGCGGCAGCGTATGAACCGCTTGGGGTTGGATCGGCGCGTTTGCGTGCCTGCCGATTCGCTGTTGCGTGACGTTTCCGTGAATCGCCGGTGGTGGTTGGCCTTGGGGAGGCTGATGCGTGTTGTGGGCGCCAGGCTCTGGCGTATAGCTTGGCAGTGATGCGTGCTGCCGTGCGTTCGCCGGAGCCGCTTGATCTCGTTGCGATGAGATCCGCTGGTCGACACTCGTCGAATCGCTCCCAAGGTTGTCACCTGATTCGAAGTAATTACACGTAAACGTGTCTTGAAAATTCACCGTTGGGTGGTGTGCTCGCGTTGAGCTTGCCCGTGGTGCTGGGGTGGGTGGAGCAAAGCGTCTGGCGTTTGCGGCCGCAAATGTGCTTCGCTCCCCACGCGAGTTCTCAGCGTGCGCTGCTGTGCTCGTATTTTGCGCTTGCACTTGCAGAGTCAGGTCTCGTACCTGTGCTTGCAAGTTGGCCAAATACGATACGAATTCCGAAGGCAAATTGAATTGCTCGCCATTCGTAGTCGAAAACGGCTCGCGTGCTCCTTGAAATTGACGATTTGCGCCATCGTCGATTTGCGTGGAGTCTTGCACCTGCTCGTGGTTCGGCATAAAAATCGGTGTCAGATCGTCATTCCAGTTTGCTGTGCTTCGTCCGCTCGGGTGATGCGTAGCGTTCGCCAACCGCTCGTAACTGTCCGATTGTATCTGTGTCGTGTTACTCTGATACGTCTCATTTGCAGTTGGTGTCAGCCCATTGCTACTGGTCAGCTGATCTGGCGCTGTGGCGTTCGCCGCGGCGCTCCTGCTCGCGGCTGCCGCCTCTCGTGCTTGCTGCATCGTCCTCTGGATTGTTGCATTAACTGCTACGTTATCCAACAAACCAGTGAGTGGCGAAATTAATTTGCCCAACCTCAAAATTAATTTTGTCGTTCTTTTTATTCCTCCTTGGAATGCACGATGTATTAATTATTGATATGCCGATGTTGTACTTCCTTCCTTCTCATTGGATTATTTATATATACATATATATATATGTTTCAATGTATAATGGGATATGGAATAAGGAGCTGAGCTCCGTCAGGGCAACATAATCAATGATTTTAAATAATGATAAAACAAAAAATTTCAGGAGGAATAAGGAGTTGTAAACTCCGTGTCAGGGGACTGCGCAAAATTAATCGAGCAGTGATCACTACTATTATACTGATCACTGCTCGTTCACGGCTCAGGAATTTGCTCCGTGAGCTTCGCCGCTGCATGTAAACACGCGCGGCCCAACACTTGCCGGCGCACGTAAAAACGCGAGGCAACAACACTTGCCCCGCGCCGCGTTCTCGCGCTCACCTCTGCGACAATAACATCTCTCTCACTCTAAACTTTTAAACGCGGAACCGGAATCCCGTCCCTCGCCGAATAAAATATGATTACTTGCTCTTCAAATAAATTCTCTCTAATTTTTGAAGTGAAACTTCTATTAAGACGTTCGACGGGCGACACGGGCGACGGGTGCATGGAGAGTAAAATCGTGCGTGAGAGAGGTTCCCCTCTATCCGTAAAATTTCCCCTCTCGAGAGGAGAAGGGAGGAGAAAATACATAAATCATGTGTTTGCTCTCTCCCCGTGTAGTCAACGAACGCCCCTCTCCACGCGCTGGCCGTGGCAAAGGTCTTGTTCTCTATCTCTCTCTCTCTCTCTGCTCTGTAGATCTATGCGTGTGCCCCTTCTCCCCGTGCGCATGCCCTCTCTCCATGCGGCAACAGCGCGACGGTATCCCGTATCGGTCGACATCGGTCAAAATCGGTCTCCCTCTCTCTCTCTCTCTCTGTCTCCCTCTCTCTCTCTCTCTCTCTCTCTCTCTCTCTCTCTCTCTCTCTCTCTCTCTCTCTCTCTACTACTGAGACTTACGGAAGACATAAGAAAAGGCATGGACAAAAAGAAACTGACGTTACTTCTACTTTTTGATTTTAGTAAAGCCTTTGACAAAATCTCTCATTCCAGAATGCTGAAGCGTCTGAGGGATATCGGCTTTGCGAGGACTGCTCTCTCGTGGTTCCACTCATATCTCACGGATAGACAGCAAATAGTTATAACAAAGAGTTTTGGCAAATCTTCGTGGCTTGCCACGAACCTTGGGGTGCCACAGGGGTCGGTCCTCGGGCCGCTTCTCTTCTGCATATACATTAATGACCTACGTGACGTACTTGACATTGAGGGCGTTGAGCGTGTGCTTTATGCTGACGACTTACAAATTTATACTCAGGTTCCACTGAATAGACTGGCTGAGGGTGTAGCGTTGCTTGAGAAGGCGGCTGCGGCCGTGTCGGGTTGGGCTGACGCGGCTTCGCTGGTACTTAATGCCGGAAAAACTCAAGCCATAGCGTTTGGGTCCTTATATTATATTAATCTTCTGCACAAAGAAGCACTTTATGTATCCGGCATTGGGATCGTCGAGGCTCGCGTGCCGTTCTCTGATACGGTCAAGGATCTCGGCGTGGTGCTTGACGAAACTCTATCCTGGCGTCAAAACACCGATGCAATTATAAAGAAGTTCAACAGAACCATGTATAGTCTGAGATTTTTCCGCAAATACACGACTGAGATCCTTCGTAGACGCTTATCAATGGCTCTGCTGTTCCCTCATCTTGACTATTGTTCTGCGGTATACCTCGACGCATCTCAAGAACAAAAACACAGATTACAGGTACTACAAAATTCATGTGTGAGATATGTTTTTGGTGTGAGGAGGGACGAACACATCACTCCCTACAGGGCCAAGCTTGGCTGGATGCGCACGGATATTAGGAGGCAATATTTTATGGCTGTACTTTTGTACAAGATCCTGCGCATTCGTCAGCCGGAGTACCTTCTGAGCCTCTTCACTAGGTATGTGTCCACAAGGCCCTCGAGGGGAGATGCACCGGAACTCTCGGTCCCCAAAATGAGGAATGATTTCGGAATAAATTCCTTCCAGGTGCAGGCGGCACACCTCTGGAACTCCCTTCGCTCCTCTGATAGAAACCTGCCGTCCTTATTAAGTTTTAAATGTTCTATAAGAAACTATTTTTTAGAATTAGAACTGAATGAATGTCTTTGACACATTTTATAAAGATTGACGCTACGACTAAATAGCTCAAATCTCATGACTAGCTGTATAAATTTATACCTTTACTGACGCATTATCTGTGATAATTAGTTTAAGAAGTCTGACAAGGATGATATGTGATATATATTTTAACTAAATGACTGATATTTTAAAAAGATGACTGACACTATGTAACTACCATTTTTGTATATTTTATACAATAAAACATATATATCTATCTATCTATCTATCTCTCTCTCTCTCTCTCTCTCTCTGTATATACATCGTATACGTGCAGTATGCGCATGCCCTGTATACATGCGCTGGCGGGCTAATTTATAAAAAATATTCTCAGAACATTTTCAAAAAATATTTTAAAAAATATGTACAGACAATGATTTGTTATAAAATTAATTTGTCACAGCCAGGACATTTTCATCGCTTACATCATTGGTATTATCATCCAAAACTGTTACAATTGGTTTATGATAACTGAAAAATGAAATATATGTATCAGAACTTAAGTGATTGATAAATCTTCCAAATACAGCATCAATGGTTGTTCCTAGCTAGCAAATATCATGAAGTTCATTCACAGAGATCTTTTACCTTACACGGAAAGAGGTTCTATTATATTGGAAGAAAATTTTCATAAAATACCAATGATAATATCTGGAGATTTTAACGTTAATTTTTCAACAAATGAAGGACAGCAACTTATTAATTTTAAGAAGAAAATACTTAATTTAGATATTCTTACTCAAATTGCTGAGCCTACGACTAAAGCAGAAACAACCATATATTTCATTTTTCAGTTATCATAAACTAATTGTAACAGTTTTGAATGATAATACCAATGATGTAAGCGATGAAAATGTCCTGGCTGTGACAAATTAATTTTATAATGAATCATTGACTGTACATATTTTTTTAAATATTTTTTGAAAATGTTCTGAGAATATTTTGTATAAATAAATAAATTCAATATTAATATATAAATATTGTTATTTATCATTTATTTTTTATTAACTATCACAAAATTTAATTATTATTAAACACTTTCATTTTGTATGAATGAATGAATTATTTTTTCAATCATGTTAACTGCATTTACGTTGACGGTAACATGTTAATTGGAGTTTCACTTCTGTCGGGGGTCCCGAGACCCACACCCGTTTTTTTTTCACGCACTCTCCACTCGATTTTTCCCCGATCACGGCCGCAAACACAAACGTTAGGGGCGCCAATCTGTGACCTGGTGCCCATTCGCACCAGGTTGCACGAGGGAATACATGCGCGCACAGGGATTGGCTCTAACCGCTCTAACCCGTCACTATGGATGGAGAGGCTGCTCGCCGATCCGGCCGGTACGGCACCTTAGCAGGCAGCCACCGGCTCGGGAGGGCAGCACTCTCCAGCGCGCACGCGAGCCGCAGCGCGCCGAGAGTTCCGGCGGCGCGAGGCCGGGCGTGAGCACGCGGCGGGCGAGCATTCTCGTCCGGTGCCCACAGCAAGACAGACGCGACCGCGAGTCGATGTCCGAGCCGAGTGTGCGTGAGAGCGTAACTGAAGCGCGTGAGTGTTTTCCTGAAGACGAGCACGAGACGAGCACGAGGGAGCCGAGGCCGACGGCAGCACGGCAAACCCCAGCAACGGCGACGAGGAGCGAGAACGAGTAAGCGTGCGAGAGAGACAGCGCGCCGCAGGTTTGGTTGTGCGCGTCGCAGCCCGGTACTCCCCCCTTGTGAACGTGTGTGTTGGCGAGCGCGCCAACACACTCTTAAAAACGACGGGCTACGGCCCTGGCCCGGGCCTTCCCCCTTGCCCCCAAGTTACACGGC
Source organism: Aphelinus atriplicis (assembly GCA_020882685.1). Taxonomy (NCBI): domain Eukaryota; kingdom Metazoa; phylum Arthropoda; class Insecta; order Hymenoptera; family Aphelinidae; genus Aphelinus; species Aphelinus atriplicis. Next base: position 59,228,651 of record CM037075.1, on the reverse strand, counting down.
AAGAACGAACGCGCGCGGAGGCAACTCCGTTCAAGTCCCCGCGCGCCGGCCGTTCCCCTCCACGCGAGAAGCCCGTGCTCCCGAGCGTGAGCTAGCCGAGGCATTCCTGGCGCCCGTAATAAATACGGAGTGCCCCGGTAGAGCCAATCACTGCGCGTGATATTCTTCAGTGCAACCTGGTGCGAACGGGCACCAGGTCACAGATTGGCAAACAAGACTCGTGGTCTCTTGAACGTCAACGCTCAGACAACGCGAGACTTCGTCGCGTTTGCGTCGTCCAGGTGCACCACTGACCATAGCTGCCGCTGAAGAATGCCCGGGAGCACACCATTTAAAAAATTCGCATTTCAAAATCTTGTATGTTCCACGCACCTATTCACGATAACGAAAAAGCCTGAGACCCTCTGAAATATTTTATTTTCCGGATTTGAATGAGAAAATTCGGTTGAATTGAGGAAATTTGATTTCGGAATACAGTATTTTTCACGCATCTTTACATGATAACTTTTCTCCAAATCAATATTTCCTGTAAAATCTTAGCAGAAAGATACTTTGCACGACAAGGAACGTGAAAAAGCCTGTGACTTTTCTGAAATATTTTATTTTCCGGATTTGACTGAGAAAATTCGGTTGAATTGAGGAAATTCGCATTTTGGAATACTGTATATTCCACGCATCTCCATAAGATAACTGCACTCCTGTTCATTATTTTTTGTTGAATCTAAGCAGAAAGATACTTTGCACGACAAGGAATGTGTAAAAGCCTGAGACCTTTCTGAAATATTTTATTTTCCGGATTCGAATGTGAAAATTCGGTTGAATCGAAGAAATTCGTATTTCGGTAAAGTCTATATTTCACGCATCTTTACATGATAACTTTTCTTCAAATGAATATTCCCTATTAAATCGAAGTAGAAAGATGTCTTGCTTGCAAGATAAGAAAGTGAAAAAGCCTGAGCCCTTTCTAAAATATTTTATTTTCTGAATTTAAATGAAAAAATTCGGTTGAATTACTGAAATTCAATTTCGGAACACAGTATTTTTCACGCGTCTTCATAAGATAACTGTACTCCAGATCATTATTTTTTGATGAATCTAAGCAGAAAGATTCTTTGCCCGACAAGGAACATGAAAAAGCCTGAGACCTTTCTGAAATTTTTTTTTTCCGGATTTTACTGAGAATATTCGGTTACATTGAAAAATTCGCATTCCAAAATCTTGTATGTTTCACGCATCTATTTACGATAACTTCACTTCAAATCAGAAATTTCTGTTGAATTTGTTCGGGAAAATACTGTATAATACAAGAAACGTGGAAGAACCTGATCTTCTGCATAAAAATGTTATAATATTAATTTGAATGAGAAAATTCTGTTGAGGTCGGAAATTTGTATTCGATAAGCTTGCATATTTCATTCATCTGCATATGATAAAACTGTACTCCAAATTATGCAAATGCACATCAAAGTGTATTTTTGTCCAACTTCTGAGAGATCACATTGAGATATTTGCATTTTGGAATTTGGAGTCTTTTTCCACGACGGCCAAATCATCAATCTCTGTTCAGAACAAAATAAATTTTCACGTAAAAGCGGGTCGGTCGGCTGCCCGCGAGTAACCGAGGAGAGGGACAGGCCTCTGCCTACATTGGAATGGATGAGGAGCGTACTCGGCTACAGTGACTCAATGCGCTAGAGAGAGACGGGTACATTCCTGACGCACCGCTGTATGCTTCACTGTAAGCCTACCCAGAATTGACCTGATAAAATATTTTGGAAAACTTTTTCAGAGCCGATCGACGCGCAAACGGCTCCGTTCGCCTCTGCACCATATGGTTCATCGGCAAAACTGGCCAAGCTTGAAGGGCTAAAACTGTGCACATTTCTGCCTATGGGTTCTGGCAATCTCTACTCATCTCTAATACTACTTCCGTGGTCCACACCGTCTTCAAAATTTCACGCACTACTTGCATAATATACTATATTTTATAATTTTGATGAATGGGTGATGCATACGCTAATGATTTTGAACCGATTGAGTTTTTGAAGAAACGAAATTTATAAACATTTATCGAATAAAATGCTATTCTTTGTTTTTGCAGACCCTGAATTTGTTCATCAATCAACTCGAGGAACCGAGCATGCGTGATCAAATGGCACAGAATTATTTTCATTGTATTTTTTGATGCGCAATCGGTCTGTGTATTCAAATGTTAACATTGTGGGTACATCTCCTAGTGAGGATAACCCCTTGAAGGAAAAGAAAAATGTTTACATTAATATTCATGGGTGCTAACTTAAGAGCTCTAATAACCTGCCCAATGTGTTGGCGACTCCCTGAAACTTCGCATGGCATTGTTATTCAGAAACTTTCATTCTTGATTCTAGATAAGATATTATTAAAATGATAGTCACGCCAAAATTCATAAAATTCAACATTGACATCAGTGAATTGAAAAGTTTAGAAGTTCATGTGTATGTTTGCTTAGGTAGAAGTTTTTTCTCATCATGTAGTTGTTTATTATCTCTGGTATAATCACTCAAGGTGTTTCCATTAGCCCTATTGTATTGCTTTTGTGCTTTATGAGATTCAACTGAGGACAATTAGTCATGCAGACGTTTTATACCCTCATAACCTCTTGAAATGTCAACTTTGAAATTAAGTATGCAGGATAAACGTGACTTGGAGAAATTTACTAGATTTTTGGCCTTGAAAGCTGCCCAAATTATCATTCAATCAAGATCTGGTGATAAAATCAACTCTAAGTGTAAACCAAATTCATCTGGAACTGATTGGGTAATCATAATAGTTAAACTTTTTTCCAAATTATTCATTATTCTGAATTGGTGTGCTTGATTTGTAATATTTTTCTTTCCTAAATGCTTTTAATATCGAATAGATTTTGAATGTGTTCTAATCAATTTGAATTTTCAGTTCAATTTGGCGATCTCAGACTTGCCAGAAGTTTTAACTGAAACTAAACGGGCCCTCTGTGAAGAGATCATTGGCTCTTCTATCCCATTATGTATCGAAATATCACTTCGTACTACAGAAGGCGATACTATGATCCTGGAAACATGGAGTCTTGGAGTTCTACCTGGAAACAGTGATTCCACCATTCGAATCACATATACAGTATACAATAGGATGGGCATTTTATTAAAATCTTTACTCTCTGTTTCAAGAATCACTCCAGCATATAAATTGAGTAGGCGACAAGGTCCTGATTCATATGTTATTTGTTATAGAATATATATGGGAGAGCCTCAACTTCAGAATTTAGGTATGTTCTTCAGATGATCATTATCTGTTTATGCATTCATGAATTGATTCTTTTAATTCATAATTACCTCAAAAAAACCAACCCCTTGATATATATGGGTGATTCTCTGTGAAGTGAGAGAGTGAAAATGAAAGAAAATTCTGAAATTTTTTTTATGAATTCTAGAAGACTCCATCATGTCCCCTGAATTTTTTCAGAATTTTTTAGACCATATGTCCCATCCTGACAGAGGCTCAAAGTGGTGGAGTTTGCAATATTAAACATTTTTTGAGGACCTTTGACCTCAATTTTGAGCTATCTAGAGATGGTTTAGAGTAAAAAATCAAGAGAACTTTTTTTCTGGAAAAATGCCAAATTTTGAAAAAAAAATTAGTTTCAGGGTCATTGGTGAACATAGAGCTATCACGTAACTCATTTCCAGGCTTAAAATAGAGCAAAAAGTGGTTTCGATCACCAGGACCATAATGTGATACATACCAAAAGAAATCTTACTTCATTACCAAAATATCCTGACTAGTCCCAGAGTGCTACATTTGATCTCTTTTTTTTAATCAATCAATATATTATAGAAATTAATGAAAATAGGGTTCATTAATTTGGTGGTCTCTGGTTTTCTCTTCATTCTTTTGATTCACTGTATTGGTTGGCTGAAATTCCCACTCAATTTGATCCCATACTCGAGTCTCACACTTGTTGCCAACTCAGAAATGGTTATTTTATCCAGAGTTTTTCACTCACCAATAGATCCATTACACATTTGAGTTACCAATCTTGACCAAACTTTTTTTCATGTTTGATTGAGTCAAGAATAGGTGATATCCAGAGCCCCAAGGTGTAATAATCCAATACTCCTAAGACATTCATAATTAAATCTTGGTTGGAGCTGTAGTTCTTGCCTTGAATCAGAATTTCCCTCGTGAGGTCTATTTCCTTAGAATGAACTTCGTATTCACTACCACTTGTCGGATCCTACTGCATTTAATATCCTGCAAGACACATAGAATCACTTAGTTTAGTTACAATACTCAAATTCACAAAAATATTGCACTCGAACAAAATGAAATATAGAATAAATTGATGAAAAAAGACACGGTTCATGATTTCCCACTCTGGGCTTGGATAATAAAGTAATAACAACTTTCATCCAAGTACAAGTGACACGAATACATTCAAATTATATGACAATTTAGGGTCAGAATCGAATTTCAATTTCAATTCTGATCACTTGCTGTCACATTGGTAACCTTAAATAATATTCTGCTTACACTTAATTAGCACCCAACTCATATTCATTCCAATTTTGGTCCTGTTCAGCACACCTGTAACAAAAAACATGAACAACAAAGAATCATATTCTTAGAGAAAATAGATAGGGTAAGAAAGTACAGGTTAAAAGTATATACTTATCTGAATCTTGCTGCAACCCCATCCCACGGAAAACTGATCAGCTACCTACGTTGAAGATGAAGATCTGCTCGTACAATGGAGAACATTTGTACAAGCAATGAGAAAAACTTCATTCACAATTTCTCAAACTGTGAGTAATAATAACACTGCAACACAGCATCTCAAATGTTCAACACAGTTTACTAACATTTGACACTTATAGTTGGTAAGCTATAGTATATAGCCACGGAGACAGAGTATACAGTCTCCATATGGGAACATGTGATTGGCGTTTGAGCCTCGAGAGCTTGATGTCGATAATGAAGATACTATTTGCAAAACTTGCTCATTTTATAAATTGAAATTAAAGTTTCCAAAAACAATGTATCACATTTTTTACTCAGTATGTGTACAAAAAAATTGTTAATGACGTTCCATTAACAATTATTTGTAAAATTAAATTAATTTATTTCTCACATACTCATTTGGCTGAGAAAATATGAATAAAAGTATTCTTGTACAACAATTGTAATGCTTATAGAATTTTTTCTAATCCTAGCCATTATAATGAATATGGAATTCATGGAGTTCAAAAGTTGTAATTACTTTATTATCCAAGCCCAGAGTGGGAAATCATGAACCGTATCTTCTTTCATCAATTTATTCTATATTTCATTTTGTTCGAGTGCAATATTTTTGTGAATTTGAGTATTGTAACTAAACTAAGTGATTCTATGTGTCTTGCAGGATATTAAATGCAGTAGGATCCGACAAGTGGTAGTGAGTGAATACGAAGTTCATTCTAAGGAAATAGACCTCACGAGGGAAATTCTGATTCAAGGCAAGAACTACAGCTCCAACCAAGATTTAATTATGAATGTCTTAGGAGTATTGGATTATTACACCTTGGGGCTCTGGATATCACCTATTCTTGACTCAATCAAACATGAAAAAAAGTTTGGTCAAGATTGGTAACTCAAATGTGTAATGGATCTATTGGTGAGTGAAAAACACTTGACAGAATAACCATTTCTGAGTTGGCGACAAGTGTGAGACTCGAGTATGGGATCAAATTGAGTGGGAATTTCAGCCAACCAATACAGTGAATCAAAAGAATGAAGAGAAAACCAGAGACCACCAAATTAATGAACCCTATTTTCATTAATTTCTATAATATATTGATTGATTAAAAAAAAGAGATCAAATGTAGCACTCTGGGACTAGTCAGGATATTTTGGTAATGAAGTAAGATTTCTTTTGGTATGTATCACATTATGGTCTGGGTGATCGAAACCACTTTTTGCTCTATTTTAAGCCTGGAAATGAGTTACGTGATAGCTATATGTTCACCAATGACCCTGAAACTAATTTTTTTTTAAAATTTGGAATTTTTCCAGAAAAAAAGTTCTCTTGATTTTTTACTCTAAACCATCTCTAGATAGTTCAAAATTGAGGTCAAAGGTCCTCAAAAATGTCTAATATTGCAAACTCCACCACTTTGAGTCTCTGTCAGGATGGGACATATGGTCTAAAAAATTCTGAAAAAATTCAGGGGACATGATGGAGTCTTCTAGAATTCATAAAAAAAATTTCATACGTTCATTCAATTCATATTTCATATATATGAGCAATTCTCTGTTGGATCAAACATGAAGGAATTTGATTCGGCTCAAATTTTTTTTTTAAGTCCTAGGGCATCATACCGAATTCCCAGAATTTTTTCAGATTTTTTCGAGCACTTTAACCCTGTTTAATAAATAGGCAGAGTTGCTGATTTTTCTGTTTTTGAGGCATTTTCAGAGGCATTTTCAACCTTAATTTACACCCTGATAATGAGCTCTGAGGCAATAAATGAATGGGACACTTTTGACTGCAAATTACTTGAATTTCATAGAAAAATTATCTCCAAGGTCATTGGAGCATATTAAGTACTCCACATTACCAATTGGAGCCTCCATTTTTGAACCCTGGGAGTTCGCTCATCAAGAGCCAACCACATGGGTACTGAAAGTTATCCCAACTCATACCTCATACAGCCTATATAGTGAAAAAATGGGCCTGGGCTCTGGAAGCTCTCAAAAAATTCATACATTAACTTAAATAGGGGTAAAAATAGGCTGAATTCAGCCTATTTTTTACCCATATTTTTTTTAATAGTCAATTAATTGACTATTCAAGGGGAGCCTTGTACCACTAACACTTCCAAATTTTGCAAACTCTTATCTGTGGTTTTATTACAATTACCCACTATAAAAACTCACATTCTATCATGCTAATACATATCCTGAGTTTCCAATATCATATTTATATAGATCAAGCATTACTAATACTTGACGCCACCTAACTTTCAGTAGTTACATGTATTGATGGTCAATATATTGTCTCTATTACGCTAAAATTTACAAGAAAGTATTGATAAAGTACATGTGTCCTGAATTGCATTCACGCGATAAGAAAAATTAATCCAAACGTAAATTATAAGCTGTGGATTACACGTACACCTTATAACACACTAGGCAGTGCATAGATATCCCTGTCGAAAATAACGAGCCTGGATTCCAGGTGGATTTGGACTAGATTCCAGGTGGATTTGAGCTGGATTCCAGGTGGATTCAGCCTGGATTCCAGGTGGATTTGGGCTGGGTTCCAGGTGGATTTTGAGATTCAACCAGAGAGGTCCTGGGGATAATATCCGGGTGGATTTTGGGAAAATCCAGGTAGATTTTGGAAGAATCCAGGTGGATTTTCGGAATCAACGAGCCAGGTCCTGGAAATAAACCTGATGGCTTTTGAGAAAATCCAGGTGGATTTTGAGAGAATCCAGGTGGATTCCGGCAGAATCCAGGTGGATTTTCGGAATGAACGAATCAGGTCCTGGATCGAAATAATCCTGATGGATTTTGGGATGATCCAGGTGGATTTTGAGGAAATCCAGGTGGATTCCGGAAGAATCCAGGTGGATTTTCGGGATCAACGAGCCAGGTCCTGGGAATAATCCGGCTGGATTTTGGGACAATCCAGAAGGATTCCGGCAGAATCTAGGTGGATTTCGGAAGAAACCAGGTGGATTTTCGGGATTCACGGTCCAGGTCCTGGGAATAATCCTGATGGATTTTGGGATGATCCAGGTGGATTTTGAGGAAATCCAGATGGATTACGGCAAAATCCACCTGGATTTCCTCAAAATCCACCTGGATTGTCCCAAAATCCAGCCAGATTATTCCAATACTTAGTTTTATGATATCTCCGCTGGTCTGGCCATGGGCCTTAATGGGTTAATATGGTCAGAAAATTATGCCATTACATCAGATAGCATAAGCAGTTTTATTTTTCATAGTAAAAATTCACCTCTGAAAAAGATATACGTTTTTTTTATTTGATTTTGAAAAAGATACACTTAACGGCAAGTATATTTCTTATCCTGTGGTTCGTTGTTGGATAAATTTTCAATCGAATAAATGTTTTTAGGTAGAATTAGTTATATTTTTTTGTGAATATATAAATGCTTAAGCGATTAAATTTTTTTGAGTGGGTAAAAATTTCATGATGTCTTTTAGTTCTTTTTCTATTTCAATACATTTAAAATAATAATTACAGAATATGAAGCCTTCCTTCTGCTTCATGTTTCTTTGCTACGGATTTCAAACTGATTTATTTAATATACAATAATATCAAGCATTATCCAACTAATATAGTTATCCAACAATAGAATGAATATTTTTCAAATTACACTTAATTCTTGTAGTTACTAATGTTAAGGTGGAAAATAACTCGAATCACAAATTTATGTCAAGTACTCATATAATTTTGAAGAGGTTGAGCTCAAAAATTATATGAATGGTGGAAATGAAATACACCATGTGCATTTTTATTTCTCATAGAAAAATATTCACCTTTAAAAAAGGTATACGTTGACGACAAGTAGGTCCGTATCCCATAGTTCGTTGTTGAATAAATTCTTATGCAACTAAATTTTTCTATAAAAAAAAAATTGAAAATGTCCATTTGATCTTAGTCTATTCAAGTGTATGTAAGAGAATAATGTGATTCAAATCGAATATATCATTTGAAAATATCACTTTAATAGACATTTTTACCAATACACTATCGTTATATATTCCAGTTTATTTTATCAATTATGACCCAAGAAAGTAATGAAATCAAGAATCTGATGCCAAGTACTCAACTGGTGTGATTATCCTACCACCAAACAAATATTCTTGCAAATTACACTCATAATCAATTATATGTCAAGTAAAATCTATCAAATGTACGTTAGAAAGTGATAATATTACTTTATTTCTTTGGTTCATGTTTCTCTGTTACGGATTTCGAACTAATATGCTACTTTTTGTAAATATATAGATGTATCACTTTGATGGCTTTTTTCATATATTCCAGTTCATTTCGTAAACGATGACACGAGGAAGTAGCAAAATCTAGCATCAACTGACAAGTATCCAACTACTGTGATAGCCCAAAAAACATTTACCTTTGAAAAAGGTATACATTGACGACAAGTATGTTCCGTATCCCATAGTTCGTTGTTGGATAAATTTTTATACGACTACATTTTTTTATGTAAAAAGAATAAATTATATCCCAGTAGGGATTGCTTTCAGAAGAGAAGAAATAGTGAGATATATCTACCTCATTTTCCCTGTTACGGATTTCGAACTAATAACCTGAATATCAATTTGCTAATGTTAAGATAAGAAAGTACTGAAATCACAAATCCATGTCAAGTACTTAACTCATATAATTTTGTTGAAGTTTAGTACTAAAAATAAAAAATGGTTGAAATCAAATATATTACCTCAAGCAATTTTTCTTCGTCATAGTAAAAAATGGACCTTTGAAAAAGGCATACGTGGACGACAAGTATGTTCCGTATCCCTATAGTTCGTTATTGAATAAATTCATATGCGACTAAATTTTGTTACGTAAATAGAACTTTGAAAATGACTGTTAAATCTCAGTCCATCCAAATGCATGTAAGGGTCTTTTCACAGTGGCATAACAGTTTGGGAAATTTAGTTGAAGCTCAGAATACTAAGTTCGCATGAGAACATAGCCAGAGTTATCAGAGCCAATTCTTGAATGTCTCATAGATAGTCCGCCACGTAGCGCAACTTTATTTCGCACTGCTTGACCAGTTTGAATTGTCTCCGACATTTAGTTACTTGCATTCCAGACATCCGTCATTAGTAATGAATGATCAGTCTGAAATGCTATAGCAGCACGATGGTTCCGTGCGATGCTTAAGGCCCATTGTTTGAATATTTCGAATGGCTCTAATAGCTTCCGCACTGGTAACCATATTACGATACAGAGAGAATGGCTAGTACGCAAACAACGCAACCCCCTATGTGTACAGTACGGGCAGTATAGCGCGTTGCGCCTGCACGACACCACCTTCTGGTGGCTTGACTAATAGCCCTATACATACTGTACAGAGCTGTACAGACGAACCGAACAGTGCCGCACAGTCGTACGGTATGCAGTCGTACCGCACAAATTGTACGTAACTGCGCGATCTGCACGCACCCTGCAGAACTGTACGGGACTGTGCGGGACTGTGCGGGACTATTCGGCACTGTGCCGAGCTGCGCCGAGCTGTGCCGAACTGTTACGAGCTCTTACGAACTGTGCGGCGCTGACCGCGCTGTGCGTAACTAACGCACGGTCTGCACCATCTGCACGCACCCTCCAGAATTATTTGCGCGATCTGCGCTGTCTGTCCGAGCGGCGCGTATTTTTAGTAACAAACGCTCGGCCAGCTCGGTCTGCACAATCTGCACGCACCCTCCGGAACTATTTGCGCAATCTGCGCTGTCTGTCCGAGCGGTGCGTATATTATTCGTAAACATTCGTAAATAGTAATAAGTTGATTTCGGTTTCCCAAGGTCTCGTAGCAACAATGCTTTGTGAGGATATATTTTTTTCTAGGTAGATATACATCCAGATAGAGACCAGGTCTGTTGTTTAGATTTGGAGATGGCAGCTGCCGTCCATGCAATGAAGAGTCCTGAAAAAGAAGATGAATCTGATAGACGGAGTCCATCTACTTTCAGTTGCAATTCCATAATTCTTTTTTCATGCGAAAGACATATTTTGCATTCAGTGAATAAATAGTTAAAGTGAAAGTGAAAGTGAAAGAAAGTGGAAAATAATTCTCCATTTGAAATAGTAAAAAAAGCAAAAGAAGATTTGGAAGCATCAAAAACTAATCCTATTCCTGGCTTAGTCATATGTACTTGCCCACTTTTATTTTGCTAAATTGACAATTTTTATTAAGTTTTAAAGTTTGACAAATAGTAAAAAAGAATAAAAACGAAAGAGTTACGTCAATCACTGAAGATACTGCCAAGACATCAATATCAGAAAAACCGTCGATGAAAGAATCCTACCGATAAGCCCAAAGTTTCCAATGTAGTTCCTGGCGTACCTAATAAACAAGCAATAGCAGTAGACCCTTTGAAAAAGTTGAATCAGTAAGGATTATTCTTGATATGAAAATTCAATTGGGAATAATATGGTTTTTGTACCATTATACGCAATACAACTCTATGAACTTTAAATAAGACAGAAATAGGATTGTGGTGTATAAACTTATTCGCTTCAAACAACATCTCGGTCGTCAGACCAGAAGACATTGGTATGTGCAAGGCAAAAGAACTCCAATGGACACAAATGCAGAGAAAATTATAGCTTCAAAGGGAATTGAAGTTGTAGATGCAAAGGAAGTTGTGACACCAAAGAAGAGAAGATAGAGTAATGTCCTTCAACTAAATTATTATTGAACTCACCATATCATGCTTGAGCATAATTGAGTCTTTTTTACAGTTTTAAAAATTTTGTATTTTTGTCATCACTGCCTACTCCTTTGGATGAAAATCATCCAGACTGGCACGATAGGCCATGTTTACATTATAGAGATAATCATCTATTGGTAGAAGGTCTACCACAAGCTCAACAAATCACAAAAACAATTGTCTTTGAAAATACACTCCCAGAAGCTGTTGAAGCTCGAGATAGTAAACAGGAATACCATCAATTAGTAAAAAGGTATGATTATCTAAACATTTATATTTCATGTATTCAGAATGTATGAGCTACCTTTCCTAGAGAATTAGAAACTTGACTGTTTCATTCATAAATTTTCATTCCAAATGTTTTCTGGTGAAATTTTTTTATTCTTAGAATTGTAGAGAGCTCAGTTGTATTTGATGCACATGAAGATAAATTACCAAAAAAGAAAGATCCTGAAAGATATTATTTCAATTTCCCGAGATCATATGGCATATCAGATGTTCGAAAGGCGTAAGTTGTCTTTTTCAATGAATTCTTCAGTAATGGAAAATTTCTCATCTATCATTAACTTGTAGATCCAATTTGGGCAAGAAACTTATCCAACTTTGTGAATGTCTAAGTGGACCTGGAAGAGGATCCAGAAGTATTTCAAAGGAGCTTTTTATAAAAATAATAAAAGATTTTTCAAGTTAACATGATTTATCATTTTCTTTCAATGAGATTTTTTAAAAAACTTTATATAAATTATGCATCCCAGTATACCTATCTCAACTAATATTATTAGTATTAAAACAAATTTATTCGTCAAAACCCTCCTCTTCATAACATTCATAATCTTTTTGGATCTATCCAATTCTTGTTCAGTCTCAGTGAGTTTTGATTTTGCTCGTAGCAATGTTTCCCTCTGTTCCCCAAGCTCCGAAAGCACTTCAGTTCCAATCTGCTCCGTTTCAATAGCTATTGCCTGTGACTTAGCCACTGATTGATTAGAGCGTTCAATTACAGAGCGAGTGTCCATCAGGACTCTTCGTTGATCAGCAGTAATATCACGATTCATTTTTTAACAAGAAGCTTGACTTTCTAGGGATCACAAAAGAAACTGCTTGTTGCAAATTGCAGTTATATTTCAATTGCGATTCTGCATATCTGTCATCTAGAATCGAATAGTAAATATTATGTTCAGATTCAATCAATCTATGTAGGACGATTTGGCATTGTCTTGACGTCTAGTTTCAATATACTTGAAACGTAAAAGAATACTAACCTTAAACGTACACGATATTTTAAATATCTTTGAATATTTACTCCATCGTTTATAAATACTTCTTCTTAAATACTTGAGTCGACTAGTATTTTTATCCTCACATTTCTAAGAGGAGGAATTCATTTCCAAAGGCTCCTATCCAGAAGCTATAACAAGAATCAGAAGGCCTGCCATGGAATCCGTCATCTTGTCTCATAAGACACCATCTCTTTAATCTACCAAGATGTTTTTCGGACAAAACATTGTGGAGCTCATTCATTGGGAATAAACTAACTACTGCACAAAAAGTGGATCCACCATGGGATTCTAGTCCTGGGCCTTGTCCGGATGCTCCATCGTATGACTGAAATTATGAGTTGTTAAACAACCAAGATATGCAATCCAGCAAGTAAAGGGGAAAAAATATGTGAAACAAAATATTATTCATTAATTATGAAATAGGATACTTACTATACTTTTAACTATGTGGTTGATAGTTCTATCTTTGTCCATCCCAGACCAGTCATCTAAAATATAAGATATGCAGCAGGCACAATAAACAAATCTCATATCACTCTCACAGCCTGTGACCATTGCAGTAAAGGATCCATCTGGATTCTGACAAGCTCGAACCCCTTGGATAATTGATTCTCTGTCGACGCCACTCAGCTCATCATTGAGAATTAACAAACTAGCCAGAGCAGTATAGGTCATGGCCAAATGACCGCTTTTATATTTTGTATCAATATCTTTGGGTATCATTGTAGATGACTCAAAGCCAGATCGCGGCCCAGCTCCTTTGACTTGTAACCTGTATATCCAGTCTTTTGCTTCTTCTTTTAGTTCAAACTCATCTAGAGCACCAAGTAAATCTAATCCTGATATTGCAAAAAATGCTACTGTATTCCCCATGGCATCTGGACATTCGGCAGGCATCATTGATAAAATTATCCTAAAGTATCTTGTGTGTTTCTTTGTCATGAGTTTGGGCGTCATTTTCTTGTAAATTTCTAGCAGACGCTCATAGTTATTTGATCCTCCATTGCGCCAGGGCAGCTCGCGCGCGCCGATCGAGTTAGGGTTTGCCGGAGCCGACCAGCTGGATACCGGCCTCGTCAGACTCGGAGCCGCTGCAGTTGGGGATGTCCCGGTCCAGCGCCGGGATCAAGGGGGGACGCGAGCGACACAGCATTTTCGCCCGAGCTGTTGACAACAGACCCTATATTAACATGCGGGGCATCGGCCAGCCGACTGCACAATGCACATATATGCACGCTCTCGTCACTCGAGTGAAGCGAGGCAATCGTCTGCTTCTCTTCGAGAGTCTCGATCAGCTCGAGTTATAAGCGTGATGTTAGTTCACGGTGTTCAGCGGAATACCAAACATGAGAGATAACCTCTGGTAGTGAGAACGTCAGATAAGTATACTTTGCAATTGGTTAAATTTCAATGCTTTGTGAGAATATATTTTTTTCATAAGTAAATGTACGTCCACATCCAAATATTATATGCATGCAGATGAAATTCAGCAAAAATACTTGCACTGCCTCAAGATCAACAAAAAATAGTTTTTCTTTAAAAACAAGGAGTTATGAATACCAATGAAATAGAAGCTGTTAGTATTAAGAAGCAAGTCATTATTCCAATGAATAAAATCGTTGCTCCTCAAGTTCCCAAACTTCCTACTATCAAAAGCATGATAGTAGTGTCATCTCCAATGATTATCAAGACCCCAATGCCAGGTGCACAACATGCATAAATAATTCGACAAAATTGAAACCTTTCAAAAATTAAAACTGTACAAACTCCAGCACTACCTCTTCTAGACTCAAATCATGAAAAGTCGTATCTGATTTTTCTATATATATATATATATATATATATATATATATATATATATATATATATATATATATATATCTTTTCCAATTATAATTAATGGATTAATGAGTAACAATTTTTGAAACAGAGACAAACTTTGAATGAAAATATGATTTGATATAAGTAATACTGAATTTTATTTCTTGATAATATCAGGCAAAATAACTGATAGATCCGGCTATAGAACTCTGACAATCCAAAGTAAATTCATCAAGTAGTTTAATTCATTTTTTCAAGAATTCGTAGACACCTGCACAAACACTTCATTCTTTTTACTGGTTTTACTATTCATTTCTCACTGTAAAATGAAGTAAAGCAAACTCTTATCATATCAAACTTCCTTATCAGACTTGTCCAGCTTGTGAGAAGTATTTCGTCAATTCCCAACGTACTTCTTTTCCATACCCAACATCAAAATCACTGAATGGTGCATCAGGATCATTGGGTACTAAGATGTTCTGCATATTATCAGGAATAGGTTCGCAAGCATCATTCTGATTTTTCTCCAGATTAATTATCATGTTATGCAACACACAAGTGCACTTAGTAATAAGTTCTACTAGCTCTGGAGTTTGTTGAATAGTTGTGTGGGATATCCTCCATTTTTTACACAAAATCCCGAAAGTACATTTGACGACCATTCGAGCTTTTGATAATCTTTTGTTAAACTTCTCTTCACGATCCGGCAAAGATTTCCCAGAATATGGTTTCATCAAGTTTTCCATTAAAGGATAAGCACCATCTCCGACAAAAAAGTATGGTAAAATGATTTCTGATTTCGGTAATTTGTCGTCTTTTGGAATTTTCAATATCTTCCGTTTTAATGATTTATATAACTCAGATGCTTGGAAAGTACCCCCATCACTTTGGGAACCATAGCCACCGACATCAATCACAACAAATTTGTAATTAAAATCAACCAATGCCTGTAGAACTATCGAAAAAAAATTTTTGCAATTGAAATACTTTGATCCTGAATTAGCTGGCTTTTTTATTCTAATATGACGTCCATCGATAGCCCCAATACAGTGTGGAAAGTTCCACC
This sequence comes from Aphelinus atriplicis, assembly GCA_020882685.1. Classification (NCBI taxonomy): domain Eukaryota; kingdom Metazoa; phylum Arthropoda; class Insecta; order Hymenoptera; family Aphelinidae; genus Aphelinus; species Aphelinus atriplicis. The sequence goes on along the minus strand of CM037075.1, from coordinate 59,213,000 downwards.
TAGACCAAAATCCTTGAGCTATCTGAATAAAAGTTTCTGTCGTTAGTATAGGCATATGGATTGGATATATTTCATTCCATTAATGTGACATATCGCTGAACGTTGATCCGGTGGCCAGAAATCTGAATAAAAAATCAAAAGTCAAGTATAATTATTACAAAATAGAAGATTGCAGTAAAATACATCTTCAGAGTGGATTTTTTATGAAAAATTCCACTTGTTAGGGTTATTTTCAATCTATTGTAGAGGAATAATTTTCCTGTCTATTTCTATTGTTATTCCACGTACCTTATAGTAATGATGAGACGTTCTTCTGGTATAATGGGTACATGCAGATTGCACCATTTTTTAGTCAGTTTTCTCTCACTTTTCGCTAATAAATACTCGAAACTATCTATGCTCATCCTCGTGTATTGTTGGAACTTATCATTGTTCTTTTTCAAAAGAGGAAATTTTCGATAGTATTCACTGTGTTTAATTCTTTCTCGGTTGAATTGATGGGTACTCATTATTGAAAATTTAACTATTTTTGTATCCTATGCACGTATCAACACATATACATATACATATATGTATATATACTTAAATCATACCAACTTCTCCAATGGCGACGAACGAATGAGAGATATTCAATTTATCGTCGTAAATACTCGTCATAAATCTATATCTGTATAAATCCTATTATATTGCAACAGAGCTGCTTACTTCTTGCATCTTATCTTACTTTTGTCATCGGAAAGTGAGAAATTGAACCAACAGTACCAAGAAGATAATCCTGCATACGAAGACGATATGCTGTTTTTTAAAACACTTATGAAGGATATAGGAATAATCAAATCTAAAAACAAGCTTCGCTTCAGGCAGGACATAACCGAACTTGTTCTTAAGTACGCTTACCCAGGCAAAGAACGAAAGAGGGATCAGCCCAAACAATCATCAAAAAACCAAAATAATGATGATGGTATGTATTCTGTTAAAGTAATTCAATTACTGAAACATTTTTATATTTTCAAATTAATATATTCAGTTATTTATCAATAATTAGATAAATACTGTAATTTTTAACTTCTCTACTAACCATTACAGATATTCAGTTTATTGATTGGCGGATTAACCGCAAAAGAAGGCGAGCACTCCAAGCACTACAACAAGCGAAAACAGAAGAGCCATGGCCAGCATCTGAAACAATACCACCTCACCATTATGCACAGTTTGCTCCAACACTACCATCAGCGTTGAAATTGGAATCAAATCAAACTGTCCAAAATAGTTACCCCGGACAGCCTCCTGTGATGGGGCATTACTGACAACCAGCTCCTCCATCTCAAATACAGCAGCAGCAGAGTGTACATTATAATGGTGAGCAACGTTCACAGGGAGAGAGCTTCGAACAAGCATCTGATTCCCAGATTTTGACAGATCATTACGAGTAGAAGCCGTACCTGTAAGGCTGTGCTCCAACAAAGCAAGCAAAGCAGATTACAATATGGATTTATGAGATGGAATCCAAAACAGTACTTCTTTTAAGGAGCAACTAGTATCTACTAAGACGTAAACTAAGACGTATATATATACTCATTACTATATGTAAAGTACTATTACTAATATCCTGGTGTCATCAAATAAAAAGCACTACCAGATGAAGTAGTTGGTTGTAACTTGCTTTTTTATACCAACAATTATGACTTGCTTCTTAATACTAACAGCTTCTATTTCATTGGTATTCATAACTCCTTGTTTTTAAAGAAAAACTATTTTTTGTTGATCTTGAGGTAGTGCAAGTATTTTTGCTGAATTTCATCTGCATGCATATAATATTTGGATGTGGACGTACATTTACCTTATCACCGCCGTATTTATTATTAATAATTAATACTGTAATGGCCTTAGGGCCTGGAGCATGATAACAAATGCGCACACGAGGTGGTGAAGCTCGTGTGCGCGGGAATGGGATCTTTTGCAGGAATAGCGTGGCAGCAAAGAATAAACACAATGGTTCTGACGAACACAAAGTTTATTACTAAAAATAAAGGGAAAGATACTACACAGAGGCGTCGAGCCTCGGGTCGCGTCTCGCGGGCCGGAGCGAGAGAGAGCGTGAACACGTGTTGGCCGGGAGAGAGAGAGATGTCGATCGTGCGGCACTTACTCGGCGACGTGCTCCGGCGCTGTACTCGGCTCGTCCTCGGGTCGGCCTTGGCGTGCGCTAGCGAAGGGGATGACGTGGGAATGTCCGCTGGTGTCCTCGGGGTCGCGATAGCCCGGGCGGTCTCGTGGTCTCGAGGGCTCGTGGTATCGCGCGCGAGGGCCGGCAATAAACTGATAAGCTTCCGCCGCGCGCTGGGCCGGCCGAGTTTACTTCGGCCGTCTTCGGCTGACGTCACGCGGCGCGATCCTCGAATTTCGTTCGCGACGCGGTCTCTCTCTCTCTTACCTTTGTCGGCAGCGCTGGCTCTCTCGCTGGACGCTGAAACATGACTCAATATTTACAAATAATATAATATTGTGGAGAGAGATATCACAGGGCCTGACAACGTAATTATCCGCCCGTGACACCCCTCCCCCAGGCGCGGTATAGCCGGTTGGCGTACCGCTCCGATACATTCATCTCTCTCATTTTATGGTAAACTAGGATGAACTTAGGGGATTGCAGCACGTTTTAGTGCGTGCCATTTCCATGTAAATATGAGGAAAAGTAAATAGAGAGAAAAAAAAAAATGAAAGTGGTAAAATTAACTTAAAACAAAAAAATTCTTGATAGCAGGGCATTTGGGGTCTGAATAGGCCAACTGGTTCCTGCTCTCTCCTTTACTAAGACTAGTGGGTGTTTGGCTTTTGAGCCTACCGCCACCAAAACAGTCCTTTGGTTCTCGCAACTTAATTTAGTTACTATCGATCGCGTAATACATTTTGTTCGTTCGAGTTTTTTTCGAGTGCATCCCTCCACACTGCATACTCACAGCCTGAGCTTATTTTAACAATGATTATGCTACTTTTGGCTGACTAGAATTATATCAAAACAAAATCTACGGCTTAGGGCCTGACGATTTCAAAGCAAAACTAGATTATGGCTTAGAACCTAACAATTTTATAAGGAAAAAAAAACAAAATTATGGCTCAGTGCCTACGATTTTAAAGGGAAAAGTAAAACTTTGGCTCAGTGCCTACGATTTCAAAGAAAAAAGTAAAACTGTGGTTTATAAGAAATTTTTTCCGGTAGAAAAAAAAAACAAAGCTATGACCTAGGATTTTTTAAGAAAAAAAAACTAAAAAACTATGGCCTGGCATTTCTTCGGCGGCGACGCGGAGCCAATACTGCTTGTAGAGGTCCCGAGCTTTCGTCGTCTCCTTCTTCCGCATGTAGTTTGGGCAGACCTGGTTCGAGTCGTTAGGATCGTTGCAGAGCTAATCATGCTGATCCTTTGAACCTATGATCCTTCGCGTCTTCTCGGCGCCTGGTCAGCGATGTCGCTTGCCTTTGTCTCCTTTTCACTAGCTACATCAGCGTTCGAGCTCGTCGTGGTTTCCGTGGTATTCTGGCATTTCGATCGCTCGGCATTTCGTCATGAGCTGCTATGGTACTTTCCTCGCGCTAGCCTCGTCAGGTGCGCTTACGATCGTACCTGCGGCAGTCCCGTTGGACAATGGTTAGATTCCGTCGTGGTAAAGGGATCTTTCGGGGCCACCCACTTCGTTTCCTCGAAGCTTCTGGTTCAGCTGTTGCGTTAGCGCCAAAGCCCTGGCCAGTAGCTTCGCCGCAAGTCGCTAGGACCAGATTCTCAGATCCCGAAGCTTCGTCCTTAATGTCAGGAAATGTGGGTTACTCCGTCATCCTTACTCGACGCGTCCCGTTGTCATTTGATGGAAGGGCCGCTTTGCTCAATGACGAAATATTGCCGATTGAAATTTGGTGCCAGTTTCGCAGAAACTCGAGTTGCAGCTGATAATAGGGCGTGAAGTCGGATTATGCGCTGCGACGTCTTGCGTCTCCTGGTGCCGATAGACGCGTCGAAAATTTTACCCTTTTCCGCTCCTCCTCCTCCTCCTCCTCGGCAGCCTCGTTTACATCGTAGGCTGTGAGGCGGAGTCGGGTTCCGTCCACATTTTTGTCTCCTCAAATGCAGTCTCCGGCAGAAGGCTCATCGCCGGCGGTAGAGGCGGTTGGTAGTATTTTTCCGCATGGATCAGGTACTCAGCCTCCCTCGCCTGGCGTACTAACGAGTCGACATCTACGATAGTTTCGCGTTTTATCTGCCTTTGTATCGCCGGTAGTAGATTGGCGTACAGGAGATCAATCTGTTGCGGCAATGGCCAGGCGGGCTGCATCTTGCTCATTATTGTCATGAGGCAGATGATGTAGTCCCTTACAGGCTCTTCAGGATGTTGAGTTCTTCGCTCAGCTTCTCGACTTAGTCTCTGTTGGAAGTTTCTATGACTCCGTATATGAGACGCGCCGAGTCGCACAAATCCTGACATGTATGCCATCGGTGTCGCGTCTGCCGATACCATTGTAGCGCCAACCCAGACAGCAGTTCCGTCATGCCGTTGATCAACTCCTCATCTGACAAATTGGACGACCTGTTGCACTCCTCCACCCTTTGCAAAAACTCTTCGATGCTGGTCGTTTCCGCTAGGCCCGAAAACCCGATCTTCCAGGACCTAACGATTTTTCCCACATCAACAACCGAATTGTTGAAGATGCTACGTCGTCCCAGTGTCCACGTGTTAGCAGATTCTGGTACAGTATACATACTGTGCGCCCCCCTCCCCCAGGTTGGGTAAGTTGGGGCTTGAGGGCCTGACGGTACGTGATGGGCATTCTGTAGATTTGGCGGCTGATCTGCTGTTCGAACAGGGTTGTTCTGCGTGGGATTTGTCAGCGCATTGGGATTTGCGCCCGTGTCTGTCAGCACCGTTGATATGTCCGGGTGTCTGTCTGTCGTCGCTTCATTGGAGGTTTGCGCATTCTGCATTCTCGTACTGCTTATGAGTCTAAGTTCTCTTAAGAGCTCCTCTCTTACTCTCTCGCATTCCCGCCGAGCTTCCTGGAGTTTTGTCATTTCTGCGACTATCCTCCTATCCACCCATTCGCTAGTACCGTCTGGGTACGTTACGTGTACCTGTTGTTGCTCTCTTGCGGTCGGTCTAGCCGGCGCTGACGTTGTCGTAGTTGTGGGTGTGTGTGTGTTGGCGGTCTCTGTTACGATCTTATCCTGGAGCGTTATGAGGGTGTTAGTTGCGTCTGTCATCAGGAATCCTGAGGGGTCCGCGATTGTTGGGTTCAGCGTTAAATGTGTGCTGTTCGCTGTGATTTCAGTTTCCGCTAGTGTCGTACGCTCTAACCTACTACGCTGTAAACGGGCTACCGTTTCATTCAGCGTCGTGGGGCAGAAGTTTCCCAGGTACTGCATATATTCTATTAGCAGGTTTTCCCTGTGCTCGAACAACTCCTGCTCTGTCGACAGTTCCGGACGCTGTATGAAATCGGCCGCCGCGTAGTCCCCGTTTAGACGTCGCATTAGTTTGATTATATTTGCGGCTGCTGAATTGCTCATTTGCAGGTCCAGCTTTTTCATCGCATCGTCCAGCTCCGCATCTGTTAAATCCTCCAACCATTTCGTCAAATCGATGCTGTAGTTTGATGCCATCTTGCTTATGGGCGGATGTGTATCGGGATATGTACGCTTACGACTACTTATTAACTACCGCAAATTTGGATAACGCTCTGTACTCTTTCACGCTATGTAATTTCTCACACACACTCACTCAGTCTCTTGGTTACAGACGGGAAATGCCAAAAGTCGGTGCTTGCGCTAATATCGAATAGATATTATATTATCGCACTTATTCTAAGATTGTTGCAGTCTCGAAGTTTACGTCAGTCTTTATTATTACTTGTAATACTTAGAACGTCAGTTCCACAGAGATTAGTTGGATTTTAGTATAATTTCCGGAGGGGATTTTATTTCGTCAGAAACAATTCCAAAATCTTAAAAAAAACTAACTCCAAACAAGAATTTACTTCGTTAGAAATAATTTGAATTTTTAGAGGAAGACACTCGAAAAGGCTTTTACGTTCGACGTGAAGTTCCTGAAATTCACGAAGTGATTTACCAAAATCAATCTTCTTCCGTCAAAAAAAAAAATTCACTAATTTCGAAAAATAAAAATCTCGTTCGTCATCAACTTTGAATTTTGAAAAGAAAGCTGATCCTGGAAAACTTTATTCCGTTGGAAACGCAAACCCTTAATTCTGGAGAAAAAGGATCGATTTTCAAAAGTGTTATTTCCCTATAAAAATTTTCGATTTTCGAAACAAAAATCAATTTTCCAAAAATTTTATTCCCTTGGGAAATTTTGAATTTTCGACAAAAAACAATTTTCAAAGAAAAAAAATTGTATTTCCTTAGGAAAAAGTCTCGGAGGGAGAAAAGAAAATAATAATTTTATTATAAAGAAGTTTTCGTTCCGTTTGAACCAATTCAGACTTTTCAGGAAAAGGAAAATTTTATCCTCGTGGAACAGACGTTTCTGAAAAATTTTATCTCGTTAAACAACTTTTGAATTTTTAAAGAAAAAGAGAAAAGAAAAATTATTATATGCCAAAGAGGCGTTTAAATTATTGCTTTCGCTTCGAAACTGCATGAGTTCATGCCTTTCCTCGCTGGACGCTTCGCTAACCCGTGTTTACAAATGTGTAGTCGATGTTTTTCTTCGGCCCATAGGTTCTGTTCGCACGCTGGCCCGTCCGATGTTTCCAGGCTGGTGCGTATGCGCGCTGCTCGGGTTTGAATCCGGCCGCTTCGCTGCAGCCGTCGATGTTTTCGGGACGGCGCGTATATATGCTCGCCTCGTGGTCGGTGCGGACGCGCGGTTGAACAGGGGGAATATGTATATCTATCGTCCGTTATAAATATTATTCGGCGCTGTGCTTGTCTCTTCCTGGCAGAGACTATTTGGCATCAATAATTCTCCCACGAATTTATTATTCGTGCCTCTTCGCGAAAATTGCCTCAGCGCACGGCGCTGTCGTTGCTACGCCGGTCGCTGCTGCCGCGGGACGAGGGAGAAAATATGGTCGCTGAATTTTTGGGAGGAAACAAATTCACTTGTTGCGCTCTTAGATTTTAATTAATTAATTAATTGCCACACTATTCCAGCACCACGATTGTTGGGCGCCAGTTATCACAGCCGTATTTATTATTAATAATTAATACTGTAATGGCCTTAGGGCCTGGAGCATGATAACAAATGCGCACACGAGGTGGTGAAGCTCGTGTGCGCGGGAATGGGATCTTTTGCAGGAATAGCGTGGCAGCAAAGAATAAACACAATGGTTCTGACGAACACAAAGTTTATTACTAAAAATAAAGGGAAAGATACTACACAGAGGCGTCGAGCCTCGGGTCGCGTCTCGCGGGCCGGAGCGAGAGAGAGCGTGAACACGTGTTGGCCGGGAGAGAGAGAGATGTCGATCGTGCGGCACTTACTCGGCGACGTGCTCCGGCGCTGTACTCGGCTCGTCCTCGGGTCGGCCTTGGCATGCGCTAGCGAAGGGGATGACGTGGGAATGTCCGCTGGTGTCCTCGGGGTCGCGATAGCCCGGGCGGTCTCGTGGTCTCGAGGGCTCGTGGTATCGCGCGCGAGGGCCGGCAATAAACTGATAAGCTTCCGCCGCGCGCTGGGCCGGCCGAGTTTACTTCGGCCGTCTTCGGCTGACGTCACGCGGCGCGATCCTCGAATTTCGTTCGCGACGCGGTCTCTCTCTCTCTTACCTTTGTCGGCAGCGCTGGCTCTCTCGCTGGACGCTGAAACATGACTCAATATTTACAAATAATATAATATTGTGGAGAGAGATATCACAGGGCCTGACAACGTAATTATCCGCCCGTGACAACCTATGAAAAAAATATATTCTCACAAAGCATTGAAATTTAACCAATTGCAAAGTATACTTATCTGACATTCTCACTACCAGAGGTTATCTCTCATGTTTGGTATTCCGCTGAACACCGTGAACTAACATCACGCTTATAACTCGAGCTGATCGAGACTCTCGAAGAGAAGCAGACGATTGCCTCGCTTCACTCGAGTGACGAGAGCGTGCATATATGTGCATTGTGCAGTCGGCTGGCCGATGCCCCGCATGTTAATATAGGGTCTGTTGTCAACAGCTCGGGCGAAAATGCTGTGTCGCTCGCGTCCCCCCTTGATCCCGGCGCTGGACCGGGACATCCCCAACTGCAGCGGCTCCGAGTCTGACGAGGCCGGTATCCAGCTGGTCGGCTCCGGCAAACCCTAACTCGATCGGCGCGCGCGAGCTGCCCTGGCGCAATGGAGGATCAAATAACTATGAGCGTCTGCTAGAAATTTACAAGAAAATGACGCCCAAACTCATGACAAAGAAACACACAAGATACTTTAGGATAATTTTATCAATGATGCCTGCCGAATGTCCAGATGCCATGGGGAATACAGTAGCATTTTTTGCAATATCAGGATTAGATTTACTTGGTGCTCTAGATGAGTTTGAACTAAAAGAAGAAGCAAAAGACTGGATATACAGGTTACAAGTCAAAGGAGCTGGGCCGCGATCTGGCTTTGAGTCATCTACAATGATTACCCAAAGATATTGATACAAAATATAAAAGCGGTCATTTGGCCATGACCTATACTGCTCTGGCTAGTTTGTTAATTCTCAATGATGAGCTGAGTGGCGTCGACAGAGAATCAATTATCCAAGGGGTTCGAGCTTGTCAGAATCCAGATGGATCCTTTACTGCAATGGTCACAGGCTGTGAGAGTGATATGAGATTTGTTTATTGTGCCTGCTGCATATCTTATATTTTAGATGACTGGTCTGGGATGGACAAAGATAGAACTATCAACCACATAGTTAAAAGTATAGTAAGTATCCTATTTCATAATTAATGAATAATATTTTGTTTCACATATTTTTTCCCCTTTACTTGCTGGATTGCATATCTTGGTTGTTTAACAACTCATAATTTCAGTCATACGATGGAGCATCCGGACAAGGCCCAGGACTAGAATCCCATGGTGGATCCACTTTTTGTGCAGTAGTTAGTTTATTCCCAATGAATGAGCTCCACAATGTTTTGTCCGAAAAACATCTTGGTAGATTAAAGAGATGGTGTCTTATGAGACAAGATGACGGATTCCATGGCAGGCCTTCTGATTCTTGTTATAGCTTCTGGATAGGAGCCTTTGGAAATGAATTCCTCCTCTTAGAAATGTGAGGATAAAAATACTAGTCGACTCAAGTATTTAAGAAGAAGTATTTATAAACGATGGAGTAAATATTCAAAGATATTTAAAATATCGTGTACGTTTAAGGTTAGTATTCTTTTACGTTTCAAGTATATTGAAACTAGACGTCAAGACAATGCCAAATCGTCCTACATAGATTGATTGAATCTGAACATAATATTTACTATTCGATTCTAGATGACAGATATGCAGAATCGCAATTGAAATATAACTGCAATTTGCAACAAGCAGTTTCTTTTGTGATCCCTAGAAAGTCAAGCTTCTTGTTAAAAAATGAATCGTGATATTACTGCTGATCAACGAAGAGTCCTGATGGACACTCGCTCTGTAATTGAACGCTCTAATCAATCAGTGGCTAAGTCACAGGCAATAGCTATTGAAACGGAGCAGATTGGAACTGAAGTGCTTTCGGAGCTTGGGGAACAGAGGGAAACATTGCTACGAGCAAAATCAAAACTCACTGAGACTGAACAAGAATTGGATAGATCCAAAAAGATTATGAATGTTATGAAGAGGAGGGTTTTGACGAATAAATTTGTTTTAATACTAATAATATTAGTTGAGATAGGTATACTGGGATGCATAATTTATATAAAGTTTTTTAAAAAATCTCATTGAAAGAAAATGATAAATCATGTTAACTTGAAAAATCTTTTATTATTTTTATAAAAAGCTCCTTTGAAATACTTCTGGATCCTCTTCCAGGTCCACTTAGACATTCACAAAGTTGGATAAGTTTCTTGCCCAAATTGGATCTACAAGTTAATGATAGATGAGAAATTTTCCATTACTGAAGAATTCATTGAAAAAGACAACTTACGCCTTTCGAACATCTGATATGCCATATGATCTCGGGAAATTGAAATAATATCTTTCAGGATCTTTCTTTTTTGGTAATTTATCTTCATGTGCATCAAATACAACTGAGCTCTTTACAATTCTAAGAATAAAAAAATTTCACCAGAAAACATTTGGAATGAAAATTTATGAATGAAACAGTCAAGTTTCTAATTCTCTAGGAAAGGTAGCTCATACATTCTGAATACATGAAAAATATAAATGTTTAGATAATCATACCTTTTTACTAATTGATGGTATTCCTGTTTACTATCTCGAGCTTCAACAGCTTCTGGGAGTGTATTTTCAAAGACAATTGTTTTTGTGATTTGTTGAGCTTGTGGTAGACCTTCTACCAATAGATGATTATCTCTATAATGTAAACATGGCCTATCGTGCCAGTCTGGATGATTTTCATCCAAAGGAGTAGGCAGTGATGACAAAAATACAAAATTTTTAAAACTGTAAAAAAGACTCAATTATGCTCAAGCATGATATGGTGAGTTCAATAATAATTTAGTTGAAGGACATTACTCTATCTTCTCTTCTTTGGTGTCACAACTTCCTTTGCATCTACAACTTCAATTCCCTTTGAAGCTATAATTTTCTCTGCATTTGTGTCCATTGGAGTTTTTTTGCCTTGCACATACCAATGTCTTCTGGTCTGACGACCGAAATGTTGTTTGAAGCGAATAAGTTTATACACCACAATCCTATTTCTGTCTTATTTAAAGTTCATAGAGTTGTATTACGTATAATGGTACAAAAACCATATTATTCCCAATCGAATTTTCATATCAAGAACAATCCTTACTGATTCAACTTTTTCAAAGGGTCTACTGCTATTGCTTGTTTATTAGGTACGCCAGGAACTACATTGGAAACTTTGGGCTTATCGTTAGGATTCTTTCATCGACGGTTTTTCTGATATTGATGTCTTGGCAGTATCTTCAGTGATTGACGTAACTCTTTCGTTTTTATTCTTTTTTACTATTTGTCAAACTTTAAAACTTAATAAAAATTGTCAATTTAGCAAAATAAAAGTGGGCAAGTACATATGACTAAGCCAGGAATAGGATTAGTTTTTGATGCTTCCAAATCTTCTTTTGCTTTTTTTACTATTTCAAATGGAGAATTATTTTCCACTTTCTTTCACTTTCACTTTCACTTTAACTATTTATTCACTGAATGCAAAATATGTCTTTCGCATGAAAAAAGAATTATGGAATTGCAACTGAAAGTAGATGGACTCCGTCTATCAGATTCATCTTCTTTTTCAGGACTCTTCATTGCATGGACGGCAGCTGCCATCTCCAAATCTAAACAACAGACCTGGTCTCTATCTGGATGTATATCTACCTAGAAAAAAATATATCCTCACAAAGCATTGTTGCTACGAGACCTTGGGAAACCGAAATCAACTTATTACTATTTACGAATGTTTACGAATAATATACGCACCGCTCGGACAGACAGCGCAGATTGCGCAAATAGTTCCGGAGGGTGCGTGCAGATTGTGCAGACCGAGCTGGCCGAGCGTTTGTTACTAAAAATACGCGCCGCTCGGACAGACAGCGCAGATCGCGCAAATAATTCTGGAGGGTGCGTGCAGATGGTGCAGACCGTGCGTTAGTTACGCACAGCGCGGTCAGCGCCGCACAGTTCGTAAGAGCTCGTAACAGTTCGGCACAGCTCGGCGCAGCTCGGCACAGTGCCGAATAGTCCCGCACAGTCCCGCACAGTCCCGTACAGTTCTGCAGGGTGCGTGCAGATCGCGCAGTTACGTACAATTTGTGCGGTACGACTGCATACCGTACGACTGTGCGGCACTGTTCGGTTCGTCTGTACAGCTCTGTACAGTATGTATAGGGCTATTAGTCAAGCCACCAGAAGGTGGTGTCGTGCAGGCGCAACGCGCTATACTGCCCGTGCTGTACACATAGGGGGTTGCGTTGTTTGCGTACTAGCCATTCTCTCTGTATCGTAGTATGGTTACCAGTGCGGAAGCTATTAGAGCCATTCGAAATATTCAAACAATGGGCCTTAAGCATCGCACGGAACCATCGTGCTGCTATAGCATTTCAGACTGATCATTCATTACTAATGACGGATGTCTGGAATGCAAGTAACTAAATGTCGGAGACAATTCAAACTGGTCAAGCAGTGCGAAATAAAGTTGCGCTACGTGACGGACTATCTATGAGACATTCAAGAATTGGCTCTGATAACTCTGGCTATGTTCTCGTGCGAACTTAGTATTCTGAGCTTCAACTAAATTTCCTCAAGTGTCACGTCACTGTGAATGGACCGTAAAATAATAATATGATTCAAATCTAATGCATTTTTGGAAATACAGATGTATCACTTCAATAGATATCTTTATCAACACACGATCATTATATGTTCCAGTATATTATTTCAATGATGACATGAGAAAGTAGCGAATCAAGCATCAACTGACAAGTATCCAGTGTGGATAGCCTATACAGAAATAGTATTTTTTCAAAGTACACCCTAAAGCAATTGTTGCACGATCTGTTATCAAATGTCTATACACTCCATATCAATTCACTCATGTTCGGATAGAATGTATTGAAACCCAAAATCCATGTCAAGTAGTTACATACATTTCAAATACATCTACCAATGTTGAGATAGAAAGTACGAAAATGACTAAAACTAATGATAGTACTAAAACTTGACTTCTATGTCAAGCAGTTAAAAAACTAGTATGTACCACTTTGGAAGGGTTCAGTATTAAATTCATAATAATCTGAAATAGAATAGAATACTCCATAATCGAAATTATCTTTCTCATAGTAAAAGTAACGATTTTCACTAGAATCTCGAATCCCAATGATAACTACATGAAAGAATTTTTGTAAATTAAAATTCTTAACGTTTGAATGTTACATTTCCACATCATGATATTATTTTCATTCCTCAATTGAAATGTATTTATTTTGGTTCACTTCTTTTTTTCCATTTTTTTCAGTCAATGGAATTAACAAATGCTCTTGAATCTACATTTCTGCAAGTAACAAAGGCGATAAATCAATTTTCATCCTTCAAACATGTCTTAAACATCCCTTGTTAAAATCTTCAGTTTAACGTTCATCGTTCTCATCGACTATTTTCATCTCTATTGAAGAACATCTAGAACTCATGCGAATAACAGAATATATTTTTTTTTTCAAAAATTTTCAAAACAATATATTCATAGCTATGAACATCTTTTTCTCTGATTTGCAAGAACATTCACCGAGAGATCGATATTCTTCAGATATTATTTTGATACAAAGCCTCGTGAAAACACACTGAGTTTTATCGAAACTTGAGTAAGTAGTAATTTGAGCGAGAAAACTTATCTATTTTGTAAGTTTACATATACAATAGTACATTTCGATACTAGACCAAAAGACGAATTCTAGACACGTGGGAGGTTTGCCCGAGCAAAGCGAGGTTGGTAATAACACGTGCCTAGAAATCGTCTTATGATCTAGTATCGAACAGTATTTTTCATCACGAGTGTAGAAAACTGAGGTTTAATGATCAACTTTTCGATACGTGATGAAAAATAGAATTTTCAGGATAGAGGGTTAACTTTTATTGTAAAAAAAACTTTCAATTTTTTCATTGAGATCCACCATGTAATATATCTCAATATCATTTCAGTAAAACTTATTTTTCCCGTCTATTTTTAAGTTGAGAAATCAGAAAATTGCAATTTTTCCGACTTTATGAATTTTTTCCGGAATAATTAGGCATGCTTTCGAAAAATTCACAAGAGTAAAATGATTTTTGAATCGATTGATCCTTGAAAAATAATTTTTTTTATTTTGAAAATCCAAATTTGTATACATTGTTTATAGAATTGTTATAAACAAAAGAGTTAAATTTGATACATGTGATATATTCCAGTATCAATCTGTTAGTGGGAATCCTTTTTGATACCTTATAACAACATATTTCGTCGTGAGTTGATTCTCACAGTTCATGTGGCATAATGCGGTCGTAGGAGAAAATGGCATTGTTTAAACGAAAATAACACATGTTTACCGACAAGCAACTTAATTTGCAATACAGGGTTTTGAAGATTAAGATTTGTAGTTTACGATACGTGCGTTAAAAGTTCGGCAGAACTTATTTTTCACGTATATTTTTCCAATTGAAAAATCGGAAAATTGCGATTTTTCCGACTTTATGAATTTTTTCCGGGAAAACTAGGCATGATTTCGAAAATTTTATAAGAATAAAAAAGTCTTTAAAATGGCTGAATTTTCTAGAAAAAGTTTTTCCTATGCGAAAAAATGTCTCTTTATGTATGTAATAAAAAATTGTTCAAACAAAAGGGTCGCTGAAGAAAATCTTCTAGCAACTTTGTTCCTACTGTATACTGGCATCATATAGTTTGAGAAAAAATAGGTGTCGAGAATTGGTCCCGACGTTTTCCAAAATCGTACCTAAATCACTCGCCTAATTAAAAACCAGGCAAAATCTGGCAGAGATATCGAGAAACGAACTATGCCATCGTTTGCATAACTGAAAAAAAAGACCCGTGTTTCCTCTTTTGTCGATTACAATTGTTTATAACAAATTATTTAAACAAATGACCCAAAATGTCGTAATTTTGCAAAACTGAATGCGGATATGGATTCCCCGGGCAAAAACACAACAAAAATCTAAGTAATGTTTTTCTGTCAGAGTTCAATTTTTTAGTGCATAATAAGGATAAACAATCGTGCGCAAAGTAGTAAAAATTTCAATAAGTTTCCCAATTATGGCTCATTGCCGTGATCTTCGTTGTGTTTCCTGCAAATAGGTTTGCAACATTTGTTATCCTCATTTTACACTAACAAATTGAACTCTGACAGAAAAACGTTACATAGGTTTATGTCCTGTTTTTGCCCGTAGAATCGATATCCGCGTTCAGTTTTTCAAAATCACATTTTGGGTTATTTGTTTAAATAATTTGTTATAAACAATTGTAATCGACAAAATAAAAAACACGGGTATTTTTTTTGTTTATGCGAAGGATGGCATAGTTCGTTTCTCGATATCTCCGCCAGATTTTGCATGGTATTTGGCGTGGTCAATGCCTTCTTCCCAGAGTACAATTGTTTATCCTCATTTTACACTAACAAATTGAACTCTGACAAAAAAACGTTACATAGGTTTTTGTTGTGTTTTTGCCCGTGAAATCGATATCCGCATTCAGTTTTGCAAAATTACAACATTTTGGGTCATTTGTTTAAATAATTTGTTATAAACAATTGTAATCGACAAAAGAGAAAACACGGGTATTTTTTTTAGTTATGCAAAGGATGGCATAGTTCGTTTCTCGATATCTCTGCCAGGTTTTGCCTGGTTTTTAATGGGTTAATTAATTGATACCGATAACACAATTATTCTCACCGCTGTTCCGAAGCCTTAGGGAGAGGCTGAGAAATATCTATCGGGTTATAGGTCTGACCAACATCATAAAAAATTTGCGACGGTCTAGAACCTTATTTAATAGTCGATATTGTCGGTAAAATGAATATTTCTCATTCTTTCTGCCGACAGCTATGTTTTGATTGTGGATTATCGCGATTTTTGATTCCTTGCGGGACTTGGCCGCTTTTGTGGAAGATCAAACCGATTTCGGCGAGGAAAGTGTTTTATCTTGTGGATCTCTCGTAGATAATTTTTCGGGTAAATCGTGATTTTGGGAATAAAGGGGTCGGAAATTTTTATTATAACCCAAAAAAGGCTAGAAAGAAGAAAGAAAACTGACGTTTGAGGCCATAATCCTGTTGAATACTTTGATGCGTTCTCAAAAAAACAGTTCGCAAAACAAGGAACGAATTGGTATGACGGACTTATTGTTCATCTGTTCGATTCTCGATAAAACGCTAATCTTGGAAACCTATCATTGCGAAGGTAGGCGTAAGGATTTTGAATGCAGGTTTTTTTAGTTGCGGGGTTGTGTAAAGTGGGTCAAAATATGTTCTCATTATCTTTTAATTTGTATTATAAAGCTAATAAATTCCTAGATGAATGCAGTAAAATTAACACAAATTGATGCCCTACCATTCCCGAGCAAAGTTTATACAACATTGGTATTATTCATGATATTCCGGCTGATATCTGATTTGCTACTATTTGAAGAATAAAGGATTCTGTTGTCATATCATTTGAAATATTTACATAGTCAATCAGTATATTACGAAGCATTGAACTTTGGCGCTATAATAGCTATATAGGTAAATTCGACTACAGTCTATTTCGATTCCGCGCCGGACGCCGAGCGTCAGTATGTATAGAGCAGGCTACACGAGTGCACGCGTGTGAGCTTCGCTACAGCTTGCCCCGATTCAATAAATATCAGTTCTTCCTACTTTTGTCAAGTTATTCAACCTATTGAATTCACCCACTCCAAGTATCCGCTACTCCAAATAAAAGATTCTATGCCCGGATAACAAGGAAGCCGATTAATTTGTGAAAGTAGAAGTCAAAATTGAAGTTGAGGGAGAATCCCGTTTTAGGATGCAGATAATGTGCAAGGTAAACTACCCAAAATAATGAGGATTCCCGAAATTTTCTATGAAGTACACCGTGACAATTATAAATTAAAACACATATTTCATTCTATTGCAATGTACTGCATCAACATGAACCGACCAGAGGAGGTGATTCTTATATAATTAAACCTCGTCTATCGAATGACGTAGTCTATTTAGTGGAAAGAAAGACTGTTAATAAAATCAGAAAATTATTTTTTTATGAAATTAGGGGAGGAACTTGAATTGATGATATTCTTGTAGCCGAGGAGAAATGAATGAGATTTGACCAAGTCAGGCGTTGATTGGATATTTATATTCAATACAATAATTAGTACAAATAATTATAATTAACCCTACTGTTGTGGATTAAGCCGTAAAGTCGTTCGGATATTTCGCTCGACCGAGGCAATTTCAATTTAGTCGATGACGATCATGTGAGTTAAGTTAGAGTATGTTAGAGTGAGTTTGGTGTGAGTGTGATTTTTTGGAAACTACGCGCTATGTTGTGTTTACGCAAGTGCGCAAGGAAAATATAACCATAGATTCGCTAGTAACAGCAGGAAGAGCATCACCCCAGTCTACCCTTGTACAGAAGAATTAGCCTCCAAAGACCCTGTTTCGTAAAAAAAATTTCCATAGCACTTTCAAAATACTAGGGTGTACATTAGCTCTTCAATATGGGAAGGTCAAGTTTGTCGATGATTCCTACCAGTGCAACAGTGTTAAAAAAAAAATTTGAAGAAAGTTAAAGAGTGAGGTTTTTTCACTGCCGTGGAAAAGTTGATGGTTTTAGAAAAAAAAGTTCCAAATAAAATTTATAGATATAGCACGATTAATTTTTCAAGCCGAAGTTCATCTCAAACGGCCGAATAGTTTCTTAATAAATTGAGTAAGACTGCGAAAAATAGTCATTTTATTGCTATTTTTCATTTAACAAAATTAATCCTGAATTTTGATTTTCTCTACGGGATTTACCAACTCTCCGTCCATCTAGATAGCATGATTTTTTGCAGACTGGAAATTCTCATAGTTTTTGTATGAATTCAAATTTCTATCAGAAAATTGTCATTTTTAACAATAATTTGTCATCCTTGGGGATGTCTTTGATCATCAACTCGAGTGTATATAGCTCATAAGATATGTCAACTATCGCATGCAATAAGAAACATCCCGATTTCCATCAAATAGATAGTTAAATAAGAGCCGAATCCAATTGTATCGTTTTATTGATGAGATAACTTTTTCCTGTAAAGTTTTTGGAGAAAGTGAATGCAAGTGATCGATCTCCGTCAAATGACGCTTTGGCTTTGTGGACTATCCCAAAGTGATATTGCGAGAAAAAAATTCAACGCTCCCCGGGCTGGATACGAACTAGCGTCCTCCTAATCTCCGGTCAGCTGCGCTACCATCTACGCCACCGAGAAGACAGCAGCTCGTCACATCCCTGGAGCATGAATTCATTTCTCGCAATATCACCCATACACTCGATCGAAGATGCTTCGATAGATGAATCTGCACGATCAAGGTCCAATCGTATTATTGCGAATTCCTTCCTACCCATACATATACCCCCCAACCCATCCTATTCGGCAACTACATCTTTTTTACCCGAAGTAGTATTTCAACAAATAATTATTTTTTAACGTCCACAAGTTTTCAAACGATGAATTATAAATTCTATTGCGAGAAATGGGTTCACCCTCCAGAGATGTGACGGGCTACTGTCTTTCCGGTGGTGTAGATGGTAGAGCAACTCACCGGAGATCAGGAGGACGCTGGTTCGAATCCAGCCCGATAGAATTTATATTTCATCGTTTTTATAGCGATGATTGTTCAACAGTTTTCCATTAGTTGTCTGGGACTTGTATGGCATTTGTCTGAGAGTTGTATGGTGGTTGTCTGGGAGTTGTAAGACGGTTGTCTGGGCTTATACATTTTGATGAATCTTAATAGTGTGGCATTTCACAAATGTAAATCATTACTTCATCCTGTAAAAACTCGAAGAAAGTCAATAGATCCCAAAATATTGTAAGGCCTTTTGAGAAACTATGAGCGATAGTCAACGTAAATATGAGAACAATTTTTAACTCTATCATTTTTTCTTGCAGGAGATAACCATAAGCATATAAGAGTGGGTCAGCTTTGTACACCTGTTGGTATGATTCATCTATCAGTATCATATAGAACTAAAATGACGATATCACCTACTCAAACTGGTCGTGATTCTATAATGCTTAAAAGTGATCACTTTCATTCTGATTTGAGTCCAAAACATGTTCGTCACCAACATAAGTATATATCCAGAATTCATTCAATTTTTGCATCCTAAATTAATTTTAATTCACTAAACTTTCCATTACAGTGAAAATACTTCCAAATCTTTGAGTGATACCATCAAGATTGGAGCATTTGTTGCAAATAAACAAGTAAATGTGAATGACGGAAATAATTATCAAGATATTCCATTCAGCTCGTTGTTGACACCACATCAAACATCGCTACCGTCACCTGTGTCAACTACGGAACTTAAAGATACCACTATGCCTACTACAACAGCCAGTATTGGAAGAGCTACCAATACAAACAATAGGAATGAACGACTCACGAATGATAATACCATATCAAAGTGTGATTCTCAGAATGGATCTAGACAAAGCAGTTGCTCCATGGCAAGCGCTAATGATGATTTTATCATGGTAGACTTGGTAATTACAACAAACTTCCATTATAAAACGTTTCTATATTCTTTCCACTTGATAATCTTTCGTTATTCCAATTCTTGGCGTAATCTATCCGCTTAATAACAATATCCAGCAAAATAAAAGTACCATCTCTGGTGATTCAAGCCAGCGGAATACTAACATTTCTAATGATTATAAATATTTATTATCAGGCTTGGTGAACCATACCGTTTATCAAAATAGTGTGATTACGAGAAGAAAAGATCTGTTTTTAAGACCTCTCAATGCAAAACACATTTCGTATTCTGATAGATTTCTCAATTTGTTATAGAAAAGTTACTGATTTTGAAACTCCATTCAATTATAAATTTTATCAACTGGGAATGCAGATCAATTTTCTATTATTGGAACAAAACAAATAATGAAATCTCTAATCTAATATTTTTACTTGACATTAGATTAGTACAGATTAAGTTCTCTATTAAATTGCATGTCAAAACAGAACAACCGAGTAATAATGCGTGAAGGAATTGTAACGTACCTATCGGTTATAGGCACGTTTGGGCATTTTTTTTCACGGTCGCCAGATATACTCGCGGTATATCAAATATTTTATTATACTTTGTCATGAAACATCATCTTCTAAAGGAAATTGCCATGTGTCGGATTCATCAAATTAAAGTTGCAGGATTTCGTACAGGACACCCACTTACGTAGATTGTATGTGTGTGTGTTGAGATTTGTAAGTGTAAAAATCGTGTATTTGGCATGAAAACACCGGCATCGGGCAATGAACCACGACGCTTGGTTTAACAGCCGTGTCACCTAGCTTGGCCCCTTCCAACGTGTGGTTAGGCCAGCCGGCTAATATGTGTGTGTAATGCACTCAAATGCAGCATCACTTCATCATCATTTACATTTTCATATTTTTCGCATACGGTTAGATATATCTATATATATACGTTTTGAATCTACCCGACGATTCATGTATACCGCGTCACGCGCGTGCAGGCGCATATATGTACGCATTCTTATAACTAATACTTTCATGCTCCCTCCAACCAATAATTAGCTAGCATTAGTGAAAATTTTCATGCTAAGGGCATGAGTTGCCCTTACAACAGCCCCCCTAATAAATTTAGCCAATTATCTGTGATTAATTGGATACAATTTATTATCTCCCCGAATTAAATAAACAATGCCCATCGCTACTCGAATTAAATTTTTTTCAACGTTAATCATATTAGGTATTGTGTCATAACCGCAATAGCTTTTTGCCAACGAGTCTCCGAGATGCAATTAAGATACAGCCTGTTTTTTATTTATTTATAAATAAATACTCATACGACTTTCTGCGTGGGTAGTAGCTTTCGAATTTGGTTTTTCCCTTTTTTTTTATTTTATTTTTCGATTGGATACATAAGCATGTCTACCTTTAATATCGCAGAGATAGTCGTGCACCCATCTGCTGATGCGGTGTTTACCTCTGTTTTGCTAGTGCGAGACTTCCATCCGCACGTGCTGTTTTGATTACCTCTTTCTTTCTCTCGTTTCTGCTGGACTATTCGGCATGACATCAAATACTTAGGTGTTATACTTTCTTGATTCGAATATCGCTTTGCATTTATAAGCCCCCCCCCCGAATTCAATTTGCTATACGTATTATTAATATTTTTTCATGATAAATCAATAAAAGAATTTCCTTAATTATTAGTTGAAAAGAAAGCATGCAAGTTACTTAAAACTATCTAGGTACACACATTGTAATAAGTATCGCAATTACTATATGAAACGCATAGACTTATAACCTTTTAACTTAATTTTATTCATCAATATTTACATTTTATCTAAAAAAATTAGATTTTAAATAACAACTTTTTATATTCATCATTACTCGCATTCACTGAAACAAACTTTTAATGAACTCTTCATCTTCACCGCGGGACATCCAAGCAAGGTCGTCTTCGTTCATCGGCGGGATTGTTAACAATGCATCGATATCTATATTATTGATGATCTCGGGTGTTGCGGGCCTCTCTGGACTTGCAATAGGTTGGTGGTTCTTCGTCTGATTAATGGGCGTCGGCTCGTATGTATCCGTACATTCGATGGATGGCTCTCCTGGATCATACGACTCTTCTCGCATACCTGTCAGCAATGCTTCACGTTCCATTGCGCGAGACTTTTGCATACATACACGCGCTGCATCTCGACGTTTTTTAAGTGCGTCCCGTCCACACTTTAACTTACGGAATTTCCTCGCACGTTTTGTCTTCTCCCGCACCGCCTCGTATTGCGCCATGTCCACTTGCGTAAACTTTTCCTTTTTTTCTTCTATTGCTTGACACGCGGTCCCTTCCGTGTCCAAATTGGCGCATACGAGTAGTTCCGGCATAGGCTGGAATCGGTCCGCTTTTCCCATCTTGATGCTGCGCCAATGTAACATCTTTCGCTCCGAGTTGAATTCCTCGTATGCGATCTCACCCGCTGCACTTGTCGTAATTTGCGTATACTGATCACACCTCCCGAACTGCTCTGTATTAGTGCCTGTACTTTGTCGCGGCAGACCGACGTACAAGGGGCTCGTTCGAAGGTTCATGTTTACCTCGCGGTGTTTCGATTTCGACTGATTTTCGTCTATTTTCACCGGACTTTTGGAAGAGTTGGCCCATTTGTATGTATTGTACCCATATTATTCGTGATATTCCTTTAGTAGTGAGAGGTGGAATCTTCCCCGCTCTTTCTCGAGCATGTCATCGTACAATAAGTATGTGTCGGGCGCGACGCGCTGTTTAACAGTATATGGTCCTTCATATACGTCAAAAAACTTTCCGACTTGTTTTTCCATAGCATTTGATGCGTTGCATGCTCTTAATAGGACTTTATCTTTTATCTGGAATTGGAAATGCTCGTGATGATTATTATATCACTGTGCTCGCTGTATCAGTTTTTTGTGAACTTTATCGCGAGTCATATATATTTTCAGCTGTGGATCGATTATCGGATCTTTTTCAAATTTCATCCAATTTTCCCAAAATCGATCGGGCTTCTCACCGAAATGCAATTCGGTTGGCGTCCATTCAGTGGTTTCATGATGCGTTTCGTTTAAAATGTTGATGATCATAGGAATGCATCGAGCCCATCCTGAATGCTTTTCGTCAAGAAAAGTTCGAAACATTCTTCCCAACTCTCGATGAATTCGTTCAACCACATTGCTTTGCGGGTGTCGCACTGATGAAAATGTCGGCTTTATGTCATTTTCTTCCAACTTTTTTATCCATTTAGGTGAAGCAAACTGACTTCCATTGTCCATATTGATGGATTTCGGCTTTCCATATTTTGGTATATAGTCCTCGAATATTTTTTTAATTACTGCATGCGTAGTTGCCTTCTTTATCGCGTACACAATTACAAACTTACTGAATGCATCTACTGTGGTCAAGAGGTATTTCACACCACCTGTTGATGTTGGAAGCGGTCCATAAAAGTCGATGGACAACATGTCTCTTGGATTTTCTATTAATATAGGTTTCATTAGTGAATGGTATTTCTTTGTTATATACTTCGTTTTTTGACATGTTTCATATGGGTATATAACATTTTGAATGTTTTTCCGCAACTTGATGGCTGTAAAATTTTCACGTATCAAACGTTCTACTTTTTTGCTACCAATATGCCCATATATATGATGCAGCTCTCGAATGAATACTTTCAGCAGGTTATTCGGCAGAATAATTCTGTATTTATTCGTTGCTATAATTTTGTGCAAAAAATCATTCTTCAGAATGTATTTTTTCATAGTCCTTTTGTCGTTTGATTTTAATTTGTTAATTATCTCATGTAGCTGAGCATCTTTTTCTTGCTCGGCAGCTAGATTTTTAAATCCTTTCATCAAATCTTTGGATGGTTTCCCAGCTAAAACGCCAGCCATCATAATCTCGTCCTCATTCCTCGGACATTCATTGAAGGGTTGACTGAGAAAATCCGCCATTTGATTCTTTTTTCCAAGGATATACTCAGGATGTATATTATAATCTTGTATACCGAGACACCATCGTCGTAGTCTCGAATTCGAAAATTTGCACGATTTCAAGAACTTGAGTGCTTCATGGTCCGTGCGCAGTTGAATTTCCTTCGCTCCTCGCAAATAGTCTTTGAGACGATCGATCGACCACACGATGGCGAGTAATTCTCGTTCCGTCGTAAAGTATGCGCGCTCTGCGCTTTTCAATGTTCGGCCGACGCACATCACGATCTCTTCGTCTCCTTGCTCGTTTCTTTGAGACAGCACTCCACCAATAGCATATGCACTAGCGTCAGTCGTTAGTATATATGGTTGATCGATATCCGGAAATCGTAGTACGATTTCCCGTTCAAAAATTTCCTTTATTGTGATGAAAGCTCGTTCATGTTCATTTGTCCATATATACTTTTCGTTTTTTGCGAGCAACTTATATAATGGAACTGTAACGTGTGCGTAATTCTTGGCAAATTTCGTGTAAAAATTTACGAAGCCCAGAAAACTCTGCAATTCTTGCACGTTCTTTGGTTGAGTACATTGTTTAATTGCTTCTATTTTGCTCGATTCGGTTTCAATACCTTGTGTAGTTAAACAATGTCCCAGGAACTTAACTTTTTGTTTGAAGAATTTAGATTTTGTAAAGCTTACAGTCAATCCATGTGCTGCAAACCTTTCAAATATCGTCTGAAGATGTTCCATATGTGTACTGTAATCTTTCGATAATATTAATAAATCATCGACGAATGCCAGTAGAAATTGATAAAAATCACGTATTACAGTATCCAATCCACGGATTAATGCTGCACTGCTCGTTTTTATCCCGAATGCTGCAACGCAAAATTCATATACTAATCCATCCACTTTGAATCCTGTGTATTTTCTACTTTCTTCGGCCAGAGGGATTTGCCAGAAACTACTAGTCATATCGATACTAGATATGCAACCAATTTTCATTGCAAGTTTCAAAAAATCTTCGACACCAGGAGGTGATTCATAATCATTGACGAGTCTCTCGTTTAATTTCCTTGCATCCAAACATAATCTAATTGATCCATCTTTTTTGATTACAACAGTAATTGCATTGATATACGGTGTATTTGATCTGCGAATAATGCCGAATTTGATCATTTCATCGAGTTTTTCTCTCACTTTTTCTCGATAATTGATCGGTATTCCGTATTGTTTCGCGAAGAATGGGCGTGTATCTTTTAGTTCTAGTTTATGAACATATGAATTGATTAACCCAGGTCTTTTTTGAAATATTCGGCGATTGTTCCATAAAAGAGAAAAGAGTTGAGATCGCTGTGTCTCATCTAATCCATCGCATTCTTCGATTTTCTCAAGAATTTCCTGTCGCGTTATATCAATGTGCGATTCAGTATCTTGAGTCAAATGTGAATATTCTAGTCTGTTACAGAAGTCTTCGTCTTGTGTCGACTCTATTGTAGCGAGTTCGATGATTGAATCTTCTATTTGTAAAGACAATGAATTATATTCTTCTTTGAACAAATACGTATCTACGTATGGAATAACTCCGTCTGTTTGGTCAATTCTTAAATCAATTTCATTCGACCGGGAATCCATAATCATGCCTAGATTTTTATATGAATCATAGCCCAATATACAATCTTTAATTAGTTTAGGAACAATTATGTATATAATTGATGCAGTAAGATTATCGAAAGTCGTATTGATCATTATTTGGTATTTCAACCGTGCCGATTTTGTGCCGACAGCGCCTTTAATTACTTTGCCCGCAATTGGTAACATTTTACAATTTTGAAAGTATTCACGAGTTTTTTCAAAGAATTCTTCGGATATTGCCGATATTTCACTACCAGTATCCACCAAGCAGCTTACTTTGCATTTTTCAAGAAGTATTTCAATCTGTGGACATACTTGGTACTGAATATCTTCGCCCGAGGGATTAACATCGAAATTCAGCGCATCTCGTGGATCTTCCACCATCGTGCATATTTTTAAGGCTTGAGTTGCACTACATTCATTTGTACGTTCATCCGAGCTCTGTAATGCAACTAATTGCCGTTTCCCGAACTCGTTGACGCATTTTTGCATTCGTAGTCGAGCATCATGGATAGATCTGCAGCTAGCTCTTCGTTACGAATCACTTTAGGCAAATTGACCATTTTTTCGTGTTCGCTTTTTTCTTGTTTCGACTGTTTCTTTTTCTTTTCCGAATCTGTATTGAGTTGCATCGACCGCACCGTATAATTCGGATTCTGATGACTTTTATTCGTATATTTTGATTGTTCAGTCGGAGGATTATTATTTGTGCTCTGTTTTCGAGCATACGCCTTTTGACGCTCTGTTTCTTGATCGAATTCAGCCAAGATCTTGAATAACGCATTTTTTTCACATACGCGCTGTCCCAGGATAGCGTAACGTATGTCGCGATGGAAATGATCGCTCAACTTTCTTATCAAATCTTCATCACTATAGTCAGCATCAAGTTCCTTAGCCAAACCAAAAACGTATGTGGCGTAGCTTACTCGAGACAAATTTCTTCTTGGGTCATAGCTACCCAGTTCTATTTTACGCAAGGCATTCCTTTGTAATCGCGAATTCCAATAGCGATCTCGGAATCTTGCCTCAAATTCATCAATATCCGCGATTTCTGCTTCTTGCAAATACCACCACTCACGCGCTTCGCCTTGTAACGCTTGCGAAATTATCATCAACATTTCGGTGGGGTCGGGATTCGTGACGGTTATATACTTTTTTAATTCTGTTAAGAATTTCACGGGACGTTCGTTTTCGAGTCCTTTGAAATTTGGTACTTCGAAACGCTAATTCCGCGATCTCTCGTGATGTGCCGTATTATTCGGTACCGGCGCTGATCGATTTTTCAATTCTTCGATCGACTTGGTGAGACGCGTATCTGCTTCTTCTTGACGCTGCGCTGTTTCATTGATGCGTTGAATTAAATCCGCGCATTCTTCATTTTGCTCGTTACGAACAAGGTGACTTTTATGCATAATCGCATTAATATCGTCTTGAAGAGACTCGCATTTCTCGGCCAATTCTTGCGTTTTATCCGATATTTTACGCATTTCGCATTGCAGTTCTTCTTTTAATTCTGAGTAAATTTCGTTTTTTAATTGCGCACGAAAACTCTGCATAAGCGTTGAAAATTTCTTTAATTCTTCATCGTTGTTTTTATCGTCGCGCGGCGTTTCGTCGTCATTCTGTTTCCATAAATCTTCGAACGCGTCCAATAATTCTTCATTATTCGCTTTTATGCGCGTGAGTTGATCGGTGAGCGCTTCGATTTGTTCATCAAACCGTACGTGTGTCTTATTGCTATCGGTTACATGTTCTTTTAACTTATTTTCGAACGATTTCTCGGCCTCTTCCAGAAATTGAATTCGATCATCGTGCTGATTAATATCTGAACCAATTTCTTTAACACGAGTATAAACAAGTTTTTCTCATTCGGAACGTTTTAGTGCAGCTCGAGAAATCGCTCTTGAGCCTTTTTCTTTAATCAATTCTTCTTCGAATTCTAAAAATGATTTATCAAGTGCCTTTTCGGCTTCTATTTGAATACGTGTCCGAACCATTGTGTAATATGTGTACGTAATTGTGTGTTTTATTTTACCCGAATTTATAAGTGAGTGTCCTGTCACGGTCGCCAGTTGTAACGTACAATCGGTTATAGGCACGTTTGGGCATTTTTTTTCACGGTCGCCAGATATACTCGCGGTATATCAAATATTTTATTATACTTTGTCATGAAACATCATCTTCTAAAGGAAATTGACATGTGTCGGATTCATCAAATTAAAGTTGCAGGATTTCGTACAGGACACCCACTTACGTAGATTGTATGTGTGTGTGTTGAGATTTGTAAGTGTAAAAATCGTGTATTTGGCATGAAAACACCGGCATCGGGCAATGAACCACGACGCTTGGTTTAACAGCCGTGTCACCTAGCTTGGCCCCTTCCAACGTGTGGTTAGGCCAGCCGGCTAATATGTGTGTGTAATGCACTCAAATGCAGCATCACTTCATCATCATTTACATTTTCATATTTTTCGCATACGGTTAGATATATCTATATATATACGTTTTGAATCTACCCGACGATTCATGTATACCGCATCACGCGCGTGCAGGCGCATATATGTACGCATTCTTATAACTAATACTTTCATGCTCCCTCCAACCAATAATTATCTAGCATCAATGAAAATTTTCATGCTAAGGGCATGAGTTGCCCTTACAGAATGCTACAAGGCTTTTCATTGGTTAAGCAGTGGGCTGGAGTTGCTCACCCGTGCACACCCTCTCGGACACACACTAGAGCTCGGAATACCCGTGTACCCGTATTCTTACCCGTATACCCGTATTCAAAATTTGCGGGTATACCCGTTCACTCTCATACGGGTATTACAATACCCGTATCAATCGGGTACCCGTGTCGATCGGGTACCCGTATCAAACGGGTACCCGCAAAAAACCGGTACCCACATAAAATGGTCTTGCGTCAAACGAGAAAAAAACAAAAGAGTTTGAAGGTTGGGATATAGAGAAAAAATGCATTCATGGGTTCTGAAGACAAAATACTTGATAATGCGACCTTTAAATTTCAATAACCCTGTTAAAACTGTAGCTATGAGAAAAATGACTGTAGCATTATTTACGTATCTTTTCTTGTTCTTTATAGTGTATTTATCAGATTACAAAAATTACATTCACATTAAAAAAAGGCAAATACCGTCAATTTTCTAAAATTTTTCACGTTTATCTAAGCCTGACTGATCTGTGGATTTTTGAAAATAATTTTCATCCATTCTTCCATCATATATATTTATAACTAATAAAACTCACTATCACACTATACATATATAATTATAAATGTGTTAAATTATAGTTTGGAAATTCTTGACAAGGTCTTTATTACAAGTGCATTAGTCACTTGAGTAAGCTAGATTGATTATGAGAATCAATGAAATGAATAACTCTGTAAAGGCTGATAGAATAAGCTTCATGAATTTAATATTTCGTTATAGTAGAAGTTTCGTTGATTTCAAATACCAACATGGTGTACACATTTACACAAACGTATATATACATATATACGGCAGACTGGAAACTGCTATCCCTACTTCGTTGTATTTATCGGGCTAAGCCCAATTTCGAACAAGCGAGATGCAGACCTCATTATTGTATTCGCCTAGCCCGTGACAGTTATATATACATGTTGATAAAGTCGCACATAGTAAATACTGCTATTATTCACCGTCTAAGTAAGTATTTTTACATTAGTAGTTTCATTTAATTATTGTATTGTATTGTTCACATCCCAGTATATAATCTTCTGTGATTCGATTGATTTGATTATATTTCAATTAGATATTTAAGTATTACACCGAAGTAATGCCAAGAAAACCAAGCTGGGTTTGGGAATATGCTACTCAGTCAAAGGATGGACATGATGCGATTTGTAAAATATGCAACGAGGAATTTTCGTACGATGGATCTCAATCAGCAATTGGGAGACACTTAGTC
The DNA here is from genome assembly GCA_020882685.1 of Aphelinus atriplicis. NCBI lineage: Eukaryota > Metazoa > Arthropoda > Insecta > Hymenoptera > Aphelinidae > Aphelinus > Aphelinus atriplicis. Next base: position 59,184,093 of record CM037075.1, on the reverse strand, counting down.
AATATCCATTCTGTACGAAGAACAAAAAAAGAACATGAAGTTATTGAAAGAATGTAAGAAATCCATTGTTTGAGTTCGTAAATTCAACCATCAAATAAACAATCATTCATTTCTGAATTTTTATAATTGAGATATGACTATTATGCATATTGTACTACTGAAAACTTATTAATTGACTATTGAAAACCTCATATGTATGTATATGTACTTAGGGATATACCAGTCAATGGGTCGAATGAAGGCAATAACACTGAAGGAACCAATAACAATGCAAGCATGATCTCCACAGATGATTCAAGGTATGCCAAATTTGATCCCCGCTCATTAGATTCCAATCTAATTATGGAGTCGGGCCGCGCACCTACACACACGCACACACATAGACACAAAGTATATAGAAGCTCGAAAAACGTTGAGTCGCGTCGATTACATCGGGTGTAAGGCGCGTCGTCGGGCGAAAGTGTCGATGCACATATATACACACATACCGCGGCATCTCGATAAACTCGATTGGCGAATCGTCGAATATATATATGGCGCTCGCGACAAGCGCGCTTGAGCTGCGGCGCGCGAGCAGATTCACGAGCGGCCGCTCGCGCGCGCATTATACACACATAAGCTCGCTCGCTCGCTTGCTTGCGCACGCAACTCGAGGGATAGCGAGTACACGCACTTTTAATGAGCGAGATATCCACACGCGCGGCGAAAAATCATCGCGCGCCGTCCCTCTCGCTCGTATACGGAGGAGAGAAATTTTCGGGCCGCCGGTGTGTGTTTTTTACTTATCGGGGGCCCATTGGAAATGGCAGTCGCGCGCAGCGATACACGCGCGGATTTAAGGCGATCGGTATGGATTTATTGAGGAAAGGGTAAAGGAGGCGAGGAAGAAATCTAATTTGTTTGTGTGGAATATTTATTAACAAATCTGTTTGAATACCCAATTTCTATTATTCATCCAGTAGGTCACTCTCCCAGAATGATTTTGGCGTGGATGCATCAATACCATCTACACCTATTACATGTTCCACATTAGGATCTTCAGTGAGTCATAGTGAACCAAGCGCGCGAAAACGCCCAAGACGGAGGAAGCTTACATTCGATGGAGATATGGAATCTTATTCGAAGAAGCGTCAGGAGGAAGTATCAGCAGCAATCGCACAATTAATCGCAAGTTGTCAGCTACCGATATCACTGGTTGATACACAAGGATTTAGAAATTTCATGAAGATTTTAGAACCTCAATTCACTGTTCCTGTATCAAAAACTATCTTGCACCGTTTGAATCTGACATACGCTTTATTGTATGATAAAATTATGTGAACGGCTGAAAAAGGTTTCTTCAGTTGCTTGTACAACAGATTGTTGGTCTTCGATTGCACAAGAGTCATTCATGTCATTAACTGTTCATTATTTTGATGAGAATTGGGAAATAAAAAACCATACTCTGTGCTCAATTGGGATGGAAGAGCGACATTATTCAGAAAATCTGGCCATCGCACTAGAGACGTTATTTGCTGAATGGGAGTTAGAAGAAAAACTTGCTGCGACAGTACATGATTGTGCATCTGATATCAGTCTAGGAGTGACCATGGTTAACAAAGGTGAGAATGTTCTATGTGCTGCACATAAAATTAATTTATGTGTGAATGATGTATTGGGAAGACTTTGTCAGATCCATAAAGAGAGGACGTGCAATCGTAAACTACTTCAAGTCGTCTAATTTAGCTAAAAGTGAACTTACAAGACGTCAAAAGGAAAATAATTTGCCTGAAAATGTGCTTCTACAGAGCTGTCCTACGCGATGGGGATCTACTTTTCTAATGTGCGAGAGGCTTGTACAAAATCGCACTTCGATACAAACCGTTTTGAATGATCGAAACGTTGTAAGAGTCAAAACTGCTAAACGTTTAGAAACGTGTGAAGAAGATTGGGAGATCATGAACGCTATGGTTAAGTTTCTGAAGCCACTAAATTTGGCAACAAAAGTATTATCTTCTGATACAGAAGTGACAATTTCTATTTTACGACCCATGATTCACAGTATCATAAATAATCATTTATCATCAGACGAAAACGACGAATATTTAACAATGACCCTTAAAGATTTGTTAACATGCAGCTTAAACAAAAGATTTAAGATGGAACGAGAAAAAAATGATGAAGTTGATATTTATCAAATCACAAGTTTCCTCGATCCTCGATACAAGAATCTAGCTCATGAATGTATGACTGAAAGAATCAAAATTGAAAAGGCAGTAATGCAAAAGCTCAATACTCTACATACCACTCAACATACTGCTGGAACAAAATTACCTCCTCAACAAACGGCTCTTGATTTCATATTTCAAGTACAGAAGAAGCCTCAAGGATGCGAGAATCAATTTGACAGGTACAAAGCTGAACCAGTAGTAGGGCATAATACCAACATTTCAAAATGGTGGAAAGAAAATGAATTTAGATTCCCACAAATTGCTCAATTAGCAAAGGAATACTTATTTATTCCTTGTACGTCAGCAAGTTCTGAGAGAGTATTTTCTACGGCTGGCAATATTATGACAAAGAAGAGAAATTGTCTTTCTTCCGAAAATGTCAATTTACTTGTATTTCTTTTCCAGAACCAAGCACTTCTCAGCAATTGATGTATTATTAGATATATAGAAGAATTCTTTATGTATGTTATATTATGTTATATTATTTTTGTATATGACGTACATGAGAAGATGATAATAAATCAAGAAGGTATTATGAATATTATTGTTATTGTTATATTTTTGCTTCCTAAAGAGAAAAAACTTTATCTAGTACTATCAATTAGTTTTAGGTCCATTTGTCGATGGCAAAAGACACAGAAACTTTGTTTCTCCATAGCAACCGTTGTTTACTTGCCTATTAACCATTGCTAAGAGAATAAAAATTGGGTTGATGTTCATTTTCAGTAATTTTGTGGTTAAATTTGTTGATATCTCTAGCAACTATGATTTATATCCCTATTCCAGAAAACCGGCGATACCTACCATTATAACTTTTTCACGAAATGTTTCTTTGAGAACGCATAGTGCTAAGGCACTTGGCAGCGGTTTTATACTATATCCTGCGCATCCGCGAACCGAAATACCTACTGAGCCTCTTCACTAGGTATGTGTCCACTAGGCCCTCCAGGGGTGATGCACCGGAACTCTCGGTCCCCAAAATGAGGAATACTTTCGGACTAAATTCATTCCAGGTGCAAGCAGCGCACCTCTGGAACTCCCTTCGGTCCTCGGATAGAAACCTGCCGTCTTTGTCAAGTTTCAAACGTTCCGTAAGAAAGTATTCTTTAGAATTAAATGAATGACCTTAACATCTTTTATAAAGTTCCTTACGATGACCATTTGTCTGAATATATGATGACCAACTGTATAATTATTATTATACCAATACTGACTCGTTATCTGTGATAATTAGTTTTACGAATTTTACTATGATTGACAAGGATGATATGTCTCTCTCTCTCTCTCTCTCTCTCTCTCTCTCTCTCTCTCTGTAGGTCATCTCTCACTCGCAGTCTGTGGGAACTGATGGCCTTCCTCGGAACTTCATCTCCGAGGCACTCCCTGTCATAGCTCCCATCCTAGCGGATGTTTTCAACTCCTCCCTTACTCAATCACACTTTCCTTCCTGCTGGAAAAAATCTGTAGTCCTCGCCCTTAACAAGATCCCCTCTCCCAGTTGTCTTGGTGATTTTCGCCCTATCTCTCTTCTCAATTTTCTCTCCAAAGTTCTGGAAAGACTTGCTTTCAACCAAATAAGTGCTTATATGGAATCGGAGGGTCTGCTGGATGAGCGTAAGGCGGGTTTTAGACGGGGTCACAGTACTCAGACAGCTTTACTCAGACTTACCGACGACGTCCGTCGGGCCAAGGACATGAAAATGCTGACTGCCCTACTCCTGTTTGATTTTAGCAAGGCATTCGATACGGTCTGCCATTCCACGCTGCTACGCAAACTCTCAAAACTCTGTTTCAAATGGACTCGCTAAAGTGGATTGCCTCACATTTAACGGGAAGGGAGAAGTGTGTTAAGGGGTTACATACACCTTAAAATTGAAAAAAAACAAATTTTTTTTCTTCATTTTTTTCCATGTATTTGGATCTCCTCTTTCGAATGCCGAAACCCGTTTTCAAAAATTCGGCGTCCTTAAAAAGTTATGCGAGATTAACTCAAGTCATGTATTGAGGCAAAAACCGCCAAAAATGATGATTTTCAATAACAACGCTGATTTAATTTTTTTCTCTGCAGAAAAATATTTCATATCAATTTTATAATGCTTAATTATCAAAAAAAATCGATATTCAACTATAGAAAAAAAAATTTCTACCTATTGCCAATCCTGATTCAAATTATCACAAAGCATGAGCCTATAGAACATTTATTTAATATAATTCGCAATAAATGACTCGAGTGCCAATGTTTTGTGTTTCTCGCGGCAAGGTCTTGACTATTTTCGGTCAAAGCGATATGTGCCGCCATTTTTAGTGTAAGAATGACAATACTTTATGTGAACAGACCTTCAAAATTCATGTGTGAAATTGAACCATGAGTGTGGAATAGCCTTTACTCTCAAGTTTGTTTTGATTATCAACTACCGGCTATTTTGGGGTTAACCTCTCATTTTCTCAAAATAAAAATAGAAACATAAAAGAGAATAGTTCATGTTGCTGAGACATTAGTAGTAAGTATCTGTTTGAATTCATAATTATTTGAATAAATATTGAAGACAAAAATTTATTCATGATTTCATTTTTTTGTTTTGAAAGCTATGTCAACACAGAAGAAAAAAAATAGAAGTTCTCCAGTTGTGACGCGGAATTTGACCCGGTAATATATATAATTCCACCGAACTCCCGATTCCCGCACAATAATTATTTAAAGCGCCACGCGCCAAAAGGGGATTCGCTGACCGTCGTATGGGAGTGTACGACTCGATAGGTTGGATGGGAGGGGAAACTCACAAACACAACACACGTTAATTCACTTTACAGAATTTATTGCCTATAAGATACATACTAATAGTCCCGCCCTATAAAATGAACCCCGCCACTTCCACACTCACACATACACGCACTCACACACACCTTCCCGCGCAGCCCAAGGCTGCCCCGTTATTGCGCCAAGAAATCCCCCGCCCGCGCGCGCCACTCGGCTCGTCGCACCACAACCACTGGTGCGCCGCCTCGAGCCGGCCCGTTGCGCGCCGCTCAATTCGGCTACTCGGCCCTCTCCCCCTTTCGCGAGCGACCGTTGAGCCGATTCGCGGAACGCCGGGTTGCCGGTTTGTTCCCGCACGCACGCTGCCGCCGCGCGGCTACGCGCCCCGGCCACTGCACTCGCCCAGCTTCCCTCCTCTCACGCCACCCGGCGACCCCCAACCCACGCGCGTCACCGGTCCGCTGCACGCCTCCGATGCCCCGCACCGCGTCGTCGACCTCCACCGAGGAAGGCCCACCACCCGCGCCCAGAATCCGCCGGCACCCCAAACCCGCGCGCACTCGCAACATTGGCTGGCGCCGCGCCGCCGACTCGCGGCCCTCCGCCGATCGCACGCCAACCGCCGACGCGCGCGCGCCACGAATTCGCCACCGGCCGCCCAACGACTTTTCTGGCTTCCGCGAGTTAGCCCGCCAACCGCCCGCGCGCCCAATTCCGTCGGCAATCGCGGGACACCGCTGTCGACCACGCCGCCGATGCCTTCCCACTGCACGCGCCCGAGTCCACCGTCGTCGGCGACGCGCCGGGGCCGGTTATTCGTCCTACGAGCCCGCCACGACCACGCGCGTCCGAATCGCACCCGAGCCTCTACCCGCAAAGAGCCGATCTGTCGCGAGACCGCGATCCGCCGCCGATCGCCCGTCGATACCGCCGTGGAGCCGGGAATTCCCGCTCGCGCCAACGAAGGCCGCTTCCCCCCTCCGCGCCCGTCCCGCCTTGCCGCTTCCTCGGGGCACGCGCTCGCCCAACTCGTCGCCGCTCGCGCCCCGTCCCCGTCGCGCAGCTACCCGCTGCGCCCCGCACGACACACAAGCTCGCGATCGCGACCACGTGGAATAATTTCCACCTACCTTTCGCCGATCACACACTCGCCGTCCCTCGCACCCTGCTGCTGCTTCTTCTCTCCTCGTCGACCGCCGCGGAAACGCGAATTACGGTCCGCGGACGTTGGCTGCTGGGCTGCTGCTTGGCCGCCGCTGCTCCTGGACCCTGGACTCCTCGACGCCGTCACACTCTCTCCGAATCGCGCTGCACCGTTGCTTCTCGTCACTCGCTCACCGTGTTGCTGTGGCGGAAGCCGGGGCAGAACTGCCGGCCGCCGCGCGCTCGCCCCGCGCCAATCTTCCCCATACACACGACGCCGCGGCAGCGCGCAAAAATCCCCTAGTCGCGCGGTCCCTAGCTCGCGCGCGCGCTATTCAAACGGGCGCTTGCGCACGGCCCCCGCGCCGGAGTGGCCGTGCGCCCCTTACGCTACGGCCCCGCCCCGCGCCATTCGCTCACTCGCTCCCTCTCTACCATTCGCGCATTCTCTCTCTCTTCCTGCTCGCCGCTCGCACCGCCGTACCTCGCACTGCTCTGCCCCGCTCCATCTGCCATCCTCCGCACACGGGCCATGAAACAGATAAGGAAGAGTCGTTTAGCCATGAACAATCGACTCTTCCTTGATCTGTGGAGCGGACTCTCCAGTGCACCCCGACGGTTTCAACCGTCACACAGTGACAAGTTTCAATGATGGTGCTAATGTTATTCTAGATGTGATGCATCTGAGTGCATTAGGTATTGTTCCTGGTACGAGTGCTAGTCTCTATTCTGCCAAGAAGAATGAAACTAGGATTCGTGTAATGGATAGTCGAGTGGAGGCATCAACTCTCCAAGCTCGCACGCTGAGAAGAAGACTCAGGCATGGAGTGTCTGATCATTCCTATCAAGCAGGGGCATAATAAGGAGCAATTCCAGTAGTGAAGTTATGTGATATCATAAGTGACTGTGATTTGTTCATAAGATTAAACTTTAAAATGTGTTTTTCTCAAAAGTGTAATTTTGACATACGTGATGTACTTGCCGTAAGATCCAAAGAGCTGAGGTTGACGTATACAACTTTCGTAAAGTGGATTGTGTTTGTGACATCAATACTCATATCCGGAACCTTAGTCGCTAAGATCCAATCAAGTTTGACCCCATAAGCGGGTGACCAAACCAGTGAAATAGCTGTTTTCTTGATTTTTCATCATTGTATTCGATAAGCCTACAGACTTGGGTGATCAGAATTGATCAGATCTTGGCGACTGAGGTTCCGGATATGAGTATTGATGTCAGAAACATAATCTATTTTGCAAAAGTGGTATACGTGGACCTCAGCTTTCTGGATCTTACGACAAGTGTGATATTAGAGTTATTACAAATATATAGCTGTATAAAATATTCCAATGCACTTTTGGGATATATTTTTTGTGGAAAAGTTTCAAATTAATGTACAGATTCTTGAAAAAAAATTTGTTTGAAAAAAAACTTTGAAATAGTTTTTTTTTTCTGTTGTCCAAGAATTATTAATTTTAAGGTGTATGTAACCCCTTAAGCGTGAGGACGGAACATTCACTGGTTTTTGTGGTCTCAGTAGGGGAGTACTCCAGGGCTCTGTCCTGGGCCCTTTGCTGTTTGCCCTCTACATCGGTGATGTTTCACTATGCTTTGGACCCGACGTGCACTACTTACTATATGCTGACGACCTCCAAATCTACATGCACTGTCACCTTGATGACTTATTACGTACGCTTGACATGCTGGGTGAGGTCGCTGCCAGGATCGTTCAGTGGGCCCTGGCAAATAAACTTGTCCTGGACGCGTCTAAAACCGAGGCTATTGTTTTTGGAAGCGAGCCTTTCATTGCTCGGCTTCCCGCCGATGCATCGGGCCGACTCGTTATTAATGGATCGCCTATCAAACTTGAGTCTTGTGTGAAGAGCTTGGGGGTGATCCTCGACTCTACCTTCTCATGAAGGGAGCGTGTTGCCTCGATTACTGACAGATCCCATGTCCTCATGTACCGCTTACATAAATTCCGGAGGAGTACGAACCAACAGCTCAGGTGCCACCTCATCAAGTCGCTCCTCTTCCCCATCATTGACTACTGCTCTGCTGTGTACTGCAATCTCTCTGGGGAGAGAAACCTGGTTCTCCTACGGCTTATTAATACCGGCATAAGATACGTCTATGGGGTGAGAAGGAGTGAGCATATCTCTCCCTACATGGAGGAGCTGAACTGGTTAATGACATCTACTCGGCGTAGCTACTTCATGGCCTGTATTCAATAAATTTTTGATGTCGAAATATGTTTTGACAGCAATAATTACCATTTTGCACGTGTTTTTTTTACGAAGAATCTGATTTTGGTATTTAATTCGCCATAAAATCAATTTTTCAATAATTTATTTGAAAAAATTGTTTAAACAAATTAATTTTGCAAAATTAATGGCAAATTCGGATTCAGCGCACCCAAACACCCTATAAGCCATATATTTTTATCGGATCCTTGGAAAAAATGCTTCGGCCTGGAGAAGGGTTGAAAAGATCATCTTTACTCTATCAGAAACGTCCTAGTTCACCGGTGTAGCAAGTCGGGGGATCGATTTTCTTGTACTGTGAGGATTTCTGAAGAAAACCCAAGAAGATTTTTTGATTTCCGTAGCAAATCCAGGACGAGATTAATTTCGCCCATTTTCAACCTGTTTGGCCCCACTGTGCGCCGGTCTCGCCGCCATACGGCCGATCACAGCTCGTCACCGCTCTCGTTTACCACGTCACAATATACAGAGCATCCACGTGCATGAAAAATGCCATAAACATACCCATATCAATTACAGCACTTTGGTGCTGCAGGTTGGAAGGACCGCCCCAAATTTCTGACCTGATATCTCATTGGTTATTTCCGTGGGTCGATTGTGTCTTCATTTTTTATCGAATCTCGTCGGCACAAAAACTTTTACCGTGAATTTCTATATTCACGATTTCTATATTTCTTATTCGATGCAATAGAAAATGAGCTGCGCATTACCAAGCAGTGAAATAATACATTGCACGTTCTCACACACTCTCACGAGTATTAAGATACTCAATTTCATACATTTCATTATTCAATATATTACGATCTTTCATTGTTTCTCACTTTTCTGAACTCATTCACTCGACATACAGGCACAAATCGCGAAAAATGCCAAAATAGACATTTCTTCGTGACTGAGAGGGAGAGAGAATGAATCTTAAAAGTTGGCTGAAGGAAGATACATTTTGAACCTGTCTTCAAAAAGAGGGCCATTTCGAATAAAGCGATCATAAAGAAAGATTCCTTCCAGATCGGTCGATATAGTAAGATCCATGATGATCCACTGAAAGTTAAGTAAAACGATCTTGTGTCAATGGTTGTGACCTGGTGCCCGTTCGCAACAGGTTGCACTAGGGAATGGCTCTACCGGGACACTCCGTATTTGTTACGGGCGCCAGGAATGCCTCGGCTAGCTCTCACACTCGGGAGCACGGACTTCTCGCGTGGGGGGGGGGGGGGGAACGGCCGGCGCGCGGGGACTTGAACGGAATCGCCTCCGCGCGCGTTCGTTCTTGCCGTGTAACTCGGGGGCGAGGGGAAAGGGCCCGCACCAGAGCCGAAACCCGTCGTTCTTAAGAGTTTGTTGGCGCGCTCGCCAAAAAAAAAATTTTAAAAATGATCATTTTTCACTAAGGCGGAGGTTTTCGAGGTCGTCCTCTTGACGTCGCGTCCAGCGACGGGTAACCAGAGCTTCGTTTACACCTGCACGAGACGGCTGGGCGGATAGTTAGTACGACGAGTCCGCAAAGGAGCTCGTATTTAATGTCTCGGCTCGTGTCAGGTACAAAAGTCAGCTCGATCTGTCGACCAATCGGGGAGCGCGACGCGTCAATCGGACGATCGCGAAATCCTCCGTCTGCACATTTTTCGGCTGATGCCGATGACCGCTGGCCTTCCGCGGCATGAGCGCGGGACGCTACAGTAGATGAAAGTCAGTTTTCCAGATACTTATGAAAACTTGATATAACAGTCTTAATATCACACGTAACGTTTCTTTCCCCTTTTTCAACACTAATGAATCGATTTTCTCGAAAATTTTGATACGGAATATTGAAGCGCATGCAACCCGACCTATAATATCTATTTCTTTATATGTCGATTTCTCCACTGATATTCTTTGGTTTCATAATGTTGATGGATAAATACGTTTTTTGACAGATATCCAGTTAGCTATATTGAAGCAAATTAAAAATCTATCGAGTGATCAGGCTCGCATTCGCACCATATCGTTATTTGGTTATTCACCATAGTTTCATCCGATTGTTCAATTTTACGATTTTGGAATAGATGATTGCAAAGTTCATATTTCGTTACAATGATTCATCGGTTACTAATTCGAATGAATGAATTTTTTTCATATTCTGCGCCCACGCATAACTCTTATCAAAATTTTCACCATGTATTGTGAACAGTTGTGTTGATTAGTCAGACACAAATTCACATTATACAACTATTTCATAATTTATTTGATTTATTATCATAATTTATTTGATTTATAATTTATTTGTCTTCCCATCACAAAAGTCAAAAACAATTTCGATTCATAAATTTCACGCCCACGCATACACATATTTGAATTTTCTACGATATAAAATAGATGCGTTTGATCAGCTCTATCGATTGATAACAGCAAAATTTTCATCATCACACTATTCCATGTGTTGTTTTGATCATAATCGCAGTACGAGTTATTAAAACTTGATTTTTTTTCCACGGTACACGCCCACGCATAAATTTTTTAAAATGTTCAGCATGATATATGAAAGCCTATTGAATGATTGGTCAGATTCAAATAAGCACTACATTACTGTCACCACATTTAACGCCAACGCATCGTTGTTTTCAAAATTTCAACCATGAAAAATGAAAGCTCGTTCGATAATCTTTCGATTAGTCATACCTGAAATTGGAAACTACCACAATTGAACGTATTTTTGTGAACGCACTAAAATTTATTATTTTAGTTTTTAGTTATTTCAGTTATGATTGAAAGAAATATGGTTTTGAAAGTATCTAGTTAAGAGACTAGAGTCTCTAGGTAAGAGACTTTAGTTAGAAAGCGATATATATTGTTAAGGCCCGACCAGTAGGAAGGGACTTATTTAAATTTTGCTGTGGGGGATCCGGTTCAATTTATGTGGCGGCGAATCGCTATTCGAGATTGACACTCCAAACTTACTTCGAATTACGCTACAAATGCAAGGAGCGCGCGGTAGTTACGGCCCTGGCAGCGTGCGTCGCCAAGCGAGGCGCGTGGACCGTGATGTGTGCGGGCTCAGGCGAGAGCGCGTTGGTGGGAGCGAAGGCGCTGCTTGTGCGCAGCGCGTCGTGGCTGCGGAGGGGAGGGGCGGATACCCGTCTCTCGCTTCTGGATACTCCCAAAACGCTGGTGTCTGATTACGGCCCACCAGTTCGGCTTCGGCTACAGGCGCGTTCCTTCGGCTCGGCAGCTCGCTGGCGAGCGATCATGTCCTATGTGATCGCCTCGTGGGTAGGAGGTGTAACAAAAACTACTCACAACACCCTTTCTTACTAAATCACTAATCTTTATTAACTATCAGCACTAATAATATTTCAAATGGTCTTCAAACTAACGCGACATGCCCGGGAATTCCGTAACTAATTGTCTGTGAGCGGTACGCGTAGCAAACGTCTGTTGCGTTCGGTGGTGGGTGGAATTCTGCCGCGGACGGCCGCAGCTCGCTCTCTTATCCTCTCCGTGACGTCACAGTGATAGGGTCGCGGAACGCTCCTCGAAGGTGCCGCGACACTATCCGAATGGTCGAACAGCTCCTTATATGGTCATGGCTTCGGATGAGGCGCAGAGTAACATCGGGGCGTCACGGACTACATTTCTCAATTCTACTACGCAATAAAATCCTCACGCATATATATAGATATATTATGTATAACCTGGCGTTACATGATTGACTTATTTCTAATGAAAATTGACAAAAATGCATATTTGTATGCGTGTCTGCGAGATTTACTCGATAAAGGATGGTTCTGCTTTATTACTACATTGTTTCTATTATTTAGGAATGTACAAATCACCAGTCATAATGATCTCGAGTCATGAGTTCTCGATCGATGGTGTATGCTGCCTGAATGTAGGGCAGGTCGCTTTATTAGTAATGCAAAAATGTTTAGATGTACATATAATATCAATGAATTGGTTATTTCTCAGCATAATGTTATACAGAATGGATATAAGATGAATAAGTCGTCGTGAACATGTTGCATCGGTCTGATCGTACGCTTTGTTACTTTGCTTTGGAATCACGGAAAGTATATGTATACCGAATTTGTTTAATTGATTGTGAATATGATCAAAGCCGTTGCAGAATGCTCGTGCAACTCCTTATACCTGAAGGCTAACTGATTATTATATCTCTTATCAACTAGCCTAGCCCGCTCATTGTAAATTTCTAGGATAAAACATAAAATGGAAAAACTTATTATTTAATATGCCACGCCCTGGCCACGCTTTGCTCTCGAGATGCAAGACAGAGGGTAACGCAATCATCGTCTGCAGATGATAACGCAGTGCGCGTTGATTACCGTTCGCCGTGTCTCTCTCACTCGTATACTCATCCATACAATTATCGTCTCTCTACACTGTCGAACAGCTGAGCTGCTCGCGTCGTCGTAGGACTCGTGTGTGGCGGAGAGCATGATGATAGCTGGATCTTCGTTGAGATCGGGCTAATCGGCGGAAAAAACCAAAAAACTTTGGGCGGGGCAAGGCTGCCCAAATTCCAAAATCCCAAATACAGCGGTTCGGCACCTAGTGATCAAAGAGAGAAGCGGGAGTTTTCAATTAAGGCATATTTCAGCCGTTAAAAATATTTTCTTAAAAAAATATATGCGAGTTCGATTATTTAGACAATCGATTACACCGCTATGGTATCGGAAGTCACAAGAGGACAACCAATTCAAAGTTTTCGATGAGCTAATTTGCATGTTATTCCTACAATTTGCATAGAAACGTTCCTAATTAATTGATGAATAATCTTAATAGCCTATGACACTTCAGGGTACATAGTAAAGCTACTGTCAAAATTTGGGGGCGATTGGTTCAGTAGTTTTTGAGATTTTAGCGAACATACAAACAAACGTTTCCTCTTTACATAATAGTAAGATATATACATGTATATGGGCAATTCTCTGTGGGATCGAACATGAAAAAATTTGATTCGGCTCAAAATTTTTTTGTGAGTTCTAGGGCATCATGCCGAATTCCCAGAATTTTTTCAGATTTTTCCGAGCACTTTAACCCTGTTTAATAAATAGGCAAAGTTGCTGATTTTGTTGTTTTTGCATTTTCAGAGTCATTTTCAACCTTAATTTACACCCTGAAAATGACCTCTGAGGTAAAAAATGGATGGGACAATTTTATCTGCAAATTACCTGAATTTAATAGAAAAATTATCTCCAAGGTCATTGGAGCACATTAAGTACTCCACATTACCAATTGGAGCCTCTATTTTTGAACCCTGGGAATTCGCTCGTCAAGCCCCACACCACATGGGTACTAACAGTTGTCCCAACTCATGCCACATACAGCCTATATAGTGAAAAAGTGGGCCTGGGCTCTGGAAGCTCCCAAAAAATCAATATATTAACTAAAATAGGGGTAAAAATAGACTAAAATGACTATTCAAGGGGAATCTTGTACCGCCAACACTTCCAAATTTTGCAAACACTTGTCTGTGGTATTAATACAATTATCCACTGTAAAAACTCACATTCTATCATGCTAATACATATCCTGAGTTATCAATATCATATATTTAGATAGATCAAGTATTACTAATACTTGACGCCACCTAACTTTGAGTGGTTATATGTATTGATGGTCAATATATTGTTTCTATTGTGTTAAAATTCACAAGAAACTATTAATAAGATACATGTGTCATGAATTGAGTCACTCGATAAGAAAGATTAATCCAAAAAGTAAATTATGAGCTGTGCATTATACGTACACCTTATAACACACTAGGCAGTGCATAGATATCATATGATTTTTTTAATATCAATAAGAAAATGTTGAAGTTCACTAAACATGGGTATTATTCATGAATATTGGACTCATGAAATCCACTCATATTGTATAAACTGCATAGCTGAGGTCCAAGCAGCTATTGCTGGATGGGCTCAGACTACAACCTCAAGTTATTTACTCATGAAATTAGCTAATGTGAATTAATCCACTTGAGAGTATGATCACTAAATGCGCAATTTGATAAGGAATTCGATGAAAACTTAAACGCGAGATCTTAGCATCCGCGCGCCGGTTCTGGAGAGGTGTTGTAGAACGCCCCGAATATACACTAACATTTGATTTAGGAAAATCAATTCTGAGGATAGGAAGTTATTCTTTTATTAAATATAAGTAATTTAGAACAACTTCTACTCGTATAATTTTCTCAATTAAATGACTGTTTCATGAATAATTCAGGCCGCAAAGTTGACGATAAGTAATTTATTGGTTGATTTTATTTTATTCAGATGATTGTAACTCAATAACCACATTGAAACAGCTAATCAGTGACCTCAAAAACCCAGGGATACTAATTTTCATCAAAATTCAGTATCTTTTCAAATTTTTGTCAGGTGATCGTAGAGGCTCTTATTTGAATTTTTAAAACCTGAGGCCAGATTCGTAATCATCGACCTCAAAAACACACGGATACTATTTTTCATCAAAATCCATCGATGAAGAAAATATGTGATGAAAATAGTTCACTTTTAGAGTATCACGTCACGACGTGGATCATGTTGTCATTTTCAGACGTGCACACACACACACATACACACGTGTACATACAGACACATGCATACCACGTCATCCCCGAAGTCGGAAAAACTCCGAGGAAAAAAAATTCTCCTGAAATGGCACATTTTATAGAAAGTTTCTGAAATGGCACTGTTTATAGTAAATTTCTGGAATGAAACGTTCTTCCTCCCAAGCGACGATTTACGCTCACATGGTTTTTGACACAGGTAGTGGTATCTTGGACTTTCTAGGACGGGCAAATCGGAAAACCAATTCATCCTAATGCCGAATTACAAGGAGAAAACCAAAAATATTGTTTATTCTGAATAACTTTAGGGGTTCGAAACTTTAAACACTTGAATGTTACGTTTTTATTCTTATGCACAGTTAATAATTACACAGCCACACAAAAAAAAAAAAGTTTTCGACGCAGGGGGTTTGACTATGTCTACTATATGTTTTCGGGGTTGCTGAATCCGAATCCGAGGTCGGTTTGAACCCTGCAGGTCGAGGTTTGGCCATAACCTCAAAAAACCTAGTGAATTAGAATTTCCAGGACATTTTAATTTCTATAACTGTATAAATTGTACAGTAAACGTCTAAAACCTCTAAACCCATAACCGAATAACACCATAAGCCCATAACACCATAAGCTCTGGACGTTGTTTGGCCATAACCTCAAAAAGCCTAGTAAATTAGAATTTCCGGGACATTTTAATTTCTATAACTGTATACATTGTACAGTAAACGTCTAAAACCTCTAAACCCATAACCGAATGGAACCTGTAACGAGGTGTGCATCTGAGAGCTAGTCCTGGCTGGATAGGGACCTGATATATCGACTTCACTCCTTCTATCGGCTAGAGAACGCCGAAGTCGGCAGTGTGTCGGTGGCCCAGTGGTTTGGGCGGCCGTCCGGGATCCAGTAGATCGAGGTTCGATTCCCCGTCTACTCGGAAACACCACACGTATTTTTGTGAGACCATTGCCGGACGCCACCCCGTTACAAACCATAAGCACATAACACCATAATCTCTGGACGTTGTTTGGCCATAACCTCAAAAAACGTAGTAAATTAGAATTCCCAGGACATTTTAATTTCTATAACTGTATAACTTGTACAGTAAACGTCTAAAACCTCTAATCCCATAACCGAATAACACCATAAGCCCATAACACCATAAACTCTGGACGTTGTTTGGCCATAACCTCAAAAAACGTAGTAAATTAGAATTTCCAGGACATTTTAATTTCTATAACTGTATAAATTGTACAGTAAACGTCTAAAACCTCTAATCCCATAACCGAATAACACCATAAGCCCATAACACCATAAACTCTGGACGTTGTTTGGCCATAACCTCAAAAAACGTAGTAAATTAGAATTTGCAGGACATTTTAATTTCTATAACTGTATAAATTGTACAGTAAACGTCTAGAACCTCTAATCCCATAACCGAATGGAACCATAAGCCCATAACACCATAAACTCTGGACGTTGTTTGGCCATAACCTCAAAAAACGTAGTAAATTAGAATTTCCAGGACATTTTAATTTCTATAACTGTATAACTTGTACAGTAAACGTCTAAAACCTCTTCTTGTGACAGCGTAGTTCGAGTTATATTGTTATAGGATACTACGGCTCGAAAATCTGGGGTTACAGGGTTATATGGGCATGTTGTTATTAGGTTATAAGGTAATATATTGATAAGTTTGAAGGTTAACTTTGTCGAACCCCATAAACCCAAAGGATTTTATACAGTTTGAATTATTTGATTATAAGCCTAGGTGATTATATAATATAGTATAACGGGATTGTGAGGTTATGCGGTTATGATGTTATGGGGTTATGGTGTTATGGGGTTATGATGTCATGGGGTTGTGGAGTTATGTGCTTATAGAGTTAGAGGTTTTAGACGTTAACTGTTCAAGTTATATAGTTATATACAATGCATAGTTCTGAAAATTCAAATTTACTAGGTTTTTTGAGGTTATGGCTAAACAACGTCCACAGTTTATGGTGTTATGAGCTTATGGTGTTATTTGGTTATGGGTTTAGAGGTTTTTGACGTTTACTGTACAAGTCATACAGTTATATAGAAATTAAAATAATCTGGAAATTCTAATTTACTACGTTTTTTGAGGTTATGGCCAAACAACGTCCAGAGATTATGGTGTTATGGGCTTATGGTTTCATTCGGTTATGGGTTTAGAGGTTTTAGACGTTTACTGTACAATTTATACAGTTATAGAAATTAAAATGTCCTGGAAATTCTAATTTACTAGGCTTTTTGAGGTTATGGCCAAACAACGTCCAGAGCTTATGGTGTTATGGGCTTATGGTTTTATTCGGTTATGGGTTTAGAGGTTTTAGACGTTTACTGTACAAGTTATACAGTTATAGAAATTAAAATGTCCTGGAAATTCTAATTCACTAGGTTTTTTGAGGTTATGGCCAAACCTCGACCTGCAGGGTTCAAACCGACCTCGGATTCGGATTCAGCGACCCCGAAAACATATAGTAAAAATAGTCAAACCCCCTGCGTCGAAAATTTTTTTTTTTTTGTGTGGCTGTGTTATCATTCAAATTCTATTAACTCGGAGAGCGGGCGACGCCGCGACGGGGGATGCTAGTTCTTCTATATCGTCGACATACTGACTCCTTTTGCTTCTCCTTTCTCCCATGCCTCCGTTTTACCCCCTTATTACCTTTCCCAGGTTCTTTGACCCCCTTCTCCCCCTTCCCTCTTCTTGCTCTCTTTTCTTTCCTTTCCTTTTTTTTCTCATTTCCATGCGTTAGGGCTTGAGTCCCATGATGAAAGTTCATCTGAGTGTCCCCTGTAAACCATTCTGAAGATTATTTCTCTGGTTTCTGAAGTCATCCCTTTTATAGCTGGGATCAATCGTAAGACCTGTTGGACCTGGTCTTTCACTTCCACCCCCACCCTTATATTGGCGCCCATCGTGATTCTTCCTGGGAGCTCCTTACATGACCCGTTCTCATTCCCATCTCCTCATTGTTCTCCCCGAACGTGATACCGGATGGGTTTTATCTCCCAATCCCTGGTCGATCCCATTACCTGCTCATCTCTGGTAGCCGTAAACGTTCACCGAGTTCCAGCTTGGGTTCTTTACCCCAAGGCTGCTTCCGCACATCGAGGACTTTCTGATATAGTTATCCCTCGATGCCCACAGTTCTTACAGAATACTGTGGGTGTTTTAGGGCATCCATGGTAAAGATGTTCTCGTTCCCTGCATTCAAAATAAGCGTTGGGTGGAGGGTCCATCCACGGGTCAGTTGCAATCACCCTCAACTCGTGGTGATATAATCTATACATGATCGGGAGTAACTATCTATCCACCCCCCTGACCCTCATTGACCACCTCGAAGCAATGAGGACACACCCTTATCGAAACCCCTTTACGCCTACATCTTTTGCAGAATATCGTGGGTAGGGCAGAATATTCCTGACGACGGTGTCCTTACTGTCAGCAATGAAACTAGGCCTTTGACGTTGGATTCACTTAAGAATCAGTTGGAATGGTCTCCACATCAGGATATAATATTCCTCTAGCGATTGGAGGTAGGGAATCCAGTTACCTCTACGTACTTTTTTCCTTCCTTCTCGCCCTGTCAATTTTCATTGACCCATACCCTCTCTCCCTGATGTAGTTCCTGTTCCCTCGTGTACCCAGTTCCCCCTTGTCCCCTGTCTCCCTCCTTCATCCGAACTCTACCCCTTCCTGCCCTCTCTTTCCTTTCCTTGGCCTCGCTCCGCACTTTTGACACCTTCTGTTCTCTCCGTTCCATGACCCTTTTGCAGAAAATCTAGAATTCCCTTTCCCTTTTTCCCCTCATTTTTTTGATATTTCTTGTCTCTCCCTTTTTCGATCTGTCTTGGTACGCCTTAGCTTGAATTCATTTTCTCGCAATATCACCGATATACACGATCAAATTCGATCGCTTGAATCTGAACGATCAAGGTTCGATCGCATTATTGCAGATTCTCTTCTTACCTATTTTTTTCTCCCCACCCCAAAAAATGAATTCATGCTCCAGGGATGTGGAGAGCTGCCGTCTTCCCGGTAGCGTAGTTGGTAGCGCAACTAACCGGAGATCAGCAAGTCGCTGGTTCAAATCGAGCCCGGGGAGCGTGGACTTTTTTTCTCGCAATATCACTTTAGGATAGTCCACCAAGCCCGAATTTATTCGTCGTTTTATATGCATATGTTTTTGGCATGATATACGCATTCAGACGATGAACCCAAATACACAATCAAATAGCCGTGTTACCGAACTCGTTCACTGCCCACATGGGGTTAGAATGAGAGGTTTAGTGAATAGTGTGATATCTATGTTCGGTACTTATCCCAACCTGGGGTTAGATACGCTGAACATAGATGTTTTATGTAACACCACTGCCAACTTGAGTTTAGATGTTCTATCCATGAAAACAGTAATATTAATAAGACTTTATGGTTCGGATTTGCATAGAATACAGTGAGTGATTAATTTGAACTGGAAGAATTTATTGAAAGCAAAATTATCCTACGTACAAGAAGGTTTACAAATTTAAAGAAATTTCCACGCGAATAATTCCCAGACATTTCTGTCTGTTTCGTTTGAGAATCCTGATACCCGATAAGCGCAGTGTATGCTATCCCGGCGAGAAATCGAATGACCCTGAGTCACTTTCGCTGATTCCTTATATATTATCCTTCTGTGCGTGATGAGATCCTATTTAGATTCTCAATGCGTTTTTGAGGTCTTCCTCTCGTTGTATCATGGAGTATCTCGACATTAATTATTTGCTCGCAACACCAGCTAGTGATCACCGCTTAAATATAGACAATGATTGATTGATTTCTTATAAAACTGTCCGGATGGTTTGTGCATTTGTGTTCATAACTTTCTCAATCAAATGAATAGCTCATTTGCTAAATTCTTGTGGCGTTCTGCCTATATTGTGAAACTCGAGAGCGCACTATTGCTGCAAATAAATGTTCATTTATGTATTGTTGATCGATTGTTTATTTATGTTCAATTTATACGTAGTGGTTGTTAGATTACTGTTTTGACAATACTTCAACAGTGCTTTTTCGAGTTTACTGCCTTTGTTAGATCACTGTTATC
Source organism: Aphelinus atriplicis (assembly GCA_020882685.1). Taxonomy (NCBI): domain Eukaryota; kingdom Metazoa; phylum Arthropoda; class Insecta; order Hymenoptera; family Aphelinidae; genus Aphelinus; species Aphelinus atriplicis. Next base: position 59,164,045 of record CM037075.1, on the reverse strand, counting down.
GAAGTTTTCCTGGATGTAAATTTGTTAATAACATTGAGTGGACAATTTTACGCATTTTAATATTATCCACCCGATTACTTAATCGATATTTTTTTTTTGCTCCTTTTTTATCCGGTTACGCCTAAACCAACTTATTTGATACTCGTTTATTCTCGTATCATATATTGAACGAGTAAACGGTTCATGTCACGCGTTTGCACGTTTTCTTTAATTCTCGCATTTTTGAAATAACAAATAGTATTATCATAATTTTACAGAAATAACACGCTCACACAGATCACTTCCCAAAACGGTTCTAAGTGCTAGGGCCTAGAATCCATAGTAAAATATATTCATTTGTGTATAAAAAAGCGGTGGACAAATATGAGCTTAGACTTTAGGAAAGTCTCATTACGGGATCGTTTGTATCCCAGTCTTCTGTTTGGTTCTTCTATACTGAAGCATACTTTTGTGAATAATATGCCTTCATCCTGAAATACTGATGGTCAGTATACAACTAGAACCAGACGAATTCAAGTCGTTTGTCTGGATCCCACTGCTTAGAAGTATAATGTGACAGAAAATTATGCCAGTATATAAAATATTGTAGTTGAGTCTATGAATAAGAATTGTGACAATTGTCGAGCCAAGAAAAATAGTTCTATAGGCAAAATACATGAGTTACTGATCACATATTGGAACTCTAGATCGCACTTCACGGGACTAATATATGGTATATTATGTACCCAAACAATGTCACGTGATTTCGGCACGATAAACGTTTGCGATCCGAGCGCAGCGAAGTTTGCACGTGCCGGAATAGCCTGGATGTACGAGATGCATATGGGACGTTCCACGTCAAGGAGGCACAGTCAAAATTATGTTCGAGATTCAGTTTGGACAAATCATTGATCCATCACCAGAACACTCAACGTTTTTCTCAGATTTTTATATGCGTGTATGTAGAAGTTATTACGAGTACTCAAAACCTGAATTTTTGAAAATTTGAAGATTTAACAACGGATTCGTGATCAGTGATCCAAAAAAATCTCGGGTACTAAGTTCTAAGGAATCCCGTCGATTCATCAAGAATTTCTCGTCATGACATAAATGTCGGAGTAATAAAAAGATCGACAAGATTCGAATCGGCCACTTGTATCTTTGGCTCTATCTCTTGTTGTCTTCATCAATCCTAGAGCAAATCTATCTTTTTTCAGCAACTTTTTACTTTCTCGCACTATTTTCTTGCACTGGTGCTGGAAAGTACTCTCTCGCACTACTTCCTGGTACGGTAAGGGAATAAAGTACTTTGCACACCCTGAAACGTAAAACAAATACTAATCTTGCACACTAAGTTACGAACAAGGAATTTCCAACAGGCAAATGTTAAGTCTGCCTAATTATAAACAGTTAAATTCAGCAAAGAATACCCATTCAAGTGAAGGAGCCCGTTATTGTCTTATATATTCTACTGTGTAATAGCCCGGCCGTTATTTAGAGGGGCGGTTGGGCGACAAACCCCTATGATTTTGGTGAGATAGTACTGTTCGGCTATGATTACTGGGAAAACCGAGATTAGGCGGTTTGTAAATGACCGCTCGGCCACTTACTTATACTCCATCAGTCCGGCGCCTGGTCGTCCTCGTCTGGAACTTGGCAGTGTGGCAGCCGAGATGCATGAGGCGCGCTGGGCCGTGTGTATCTACCTGCTCGGGTGGAGTGTGGTACGGAAGAAGGGTGTTGAATTAAAACCAGCTGCGTGTGCACTAGCACTAACCTTTATTATTATATTCGAACTACATCTAACACCCGATCCCGCGTGGTTGGATTGTACACACATTTCGCTTATCGTCAATAGATGTAAGTATGCTACGCCTTCGCGGGGAGCTGCGCCGCTCGCGTGCTCCATGTCCGGCCACCCGTGTGGCATCCGTGATTAGCGCGGATCAACTCAACTCTGTCTCGTGGGACACCTCTCTTTATAATCGCCGTGACGTCATGCATGCAAGAGTCCCGGGGATGCGTGATTCGCGGACGCGAGGCGGAGGCGAGCGCGTGTCGCGGCTCCTCTCGTTCGCTGCGTCGGACGTCCCTTATCTTATTCTAAGAAGCGCGCTCGCTTCTTCATACGGCTCGGCGGCCTTTCCACTTAGCTGCAATTCAACTTAATCCTAGCGCACACACATACATTCACTTGATTCGCCCGAGCGCCCGCTGGCTGCTCGGTAACGTTATATGGGCCGATAGGAAAATATCCTCAGAGACATCTTTTATTGATACGAAATGTAAATATTCTAAAATGATTCTCTACATTGCAGCTTTTAAAGCTATGAACAAAATTGTGAATTGCTGTTTCATCTCTAGCAAAGTAGGTTCTAGATTTGATGCTCACATTGAATAATCACAAAAAGTTTAGAAAGTATTCAGAAAATATTGAGAGCAGTAGTTGAATTTTGATTGCTTCACCTTTGATTTGAATATATAAGAATTGGAATACCTTTGAATTGGAATGAGTTAGTTTCAAAGAGATTGAAAATACAAAAAATGCAAAAACAAAAAAAAATGAAAAATGGGATTATTCTACCAGTACGCCCTCGCCGTTGGTCCTGGGTTAAGCAAAAAATAGTTGTAATTATCCAAGAGTGATCAATTCATCAATTCACTCTTGGATAATTACAACCATCAAGTTTATTGATTCACTAGTCTGTGGTGCCCTGCGTTGCGTATAATTTTGTACCCGTAAAGGTCTTTTTTATGTATAACATCGTGCAGCCCGGAACGCGTCTTCGGCAGGTATAGATCTGTAAAGGGACAAGAAAGTGAAGGTTAGCGCTGCGGGATTTACGATGAGGGGGTCGTTTAAAACACGCGTCGTAAATTAACCGCAGCTGATGCGCCCCTTCTGTCTGTGTTAACGATGCGCCGATTGTCTAGACAGTAGGCTTTTCCATGCGACTTCGATGGCCGCCCGTCACTTTGCTAATTCACACTTCTGCGTGAGCCTGGGAACCTCTCGTCAAGCCTCTTACAATCAAAGGCTCCAATAACAATTAGCTGATGCTCCAATTTTGCCTTTTGAAACCTCCCCAGAGAAGCTCACGGCCAATAAGACTAACTTGCGATGGCATACGTGCCTTAATTTTACGACTGTTCTGCGGAAGCTGATTTCTTCTGAACAGACTTTGGAATAGTACACGCCCAAGATCCCTCTGTACCTAAATTTTTATCCGCGCCACGCAAAGATATAAACAAAATATACATCTCCATCATTAATGTTTTTCATTTTTACAATTTGTAATCAGTCATCAATATGAAATTTCTCGTCCTTTCGAATGATATGGAACAATGACATCATAAAGAAATGAAACTTCTTCCAAAAGTCCGTGATCTTAATCGTACGATTCGTTTCACAGTAGCCTAGGTATGTAGGTCTTTTAGAAAAATCCATTAGATTCAAGATTCAATGTATTTCCGCAATTATTATTTGAGAAGCTGCCTGCTCTCGGAGGAAAGCTTCACTCTGCCGATTTAGCTGTAGGGGTCAACTTTCTGCTCTTGAAGCACTTATGATTCTTCGGACTTGGTCTCTGTTGAACTTGGTCCCGTAGTAGTGATTGAACACTAGAAGCCGAAGACCCCCCTTCAATCCAGTGAACAGAAAACAAATTAAATAAAACTATAAAGAGTTTTTTATTCATTTTTATTCCTTTTCTTACTTTTTCTTCTAAATATTAGTTACTCTAGTTCGCACTTGAGTACTTATTTGAATTAACTCAGGTGAAACTATCACCACGGTTTCATTAACCTAATTTCTTCTCTTTTTTCATTTTATTAACCCCGAGTGTGTCTAACGCCTTTCGTGAATTCGAGAAAGTGTCGAAAAACAACACTCTGAGGCGTAGTTAAGCAGGCCTTTTAGTAAATGAAAAAATCACGCGGTATTTTCTATATTTTTTCCTTCTTCACAAAATCAGTTATTTCATTTCTGTTTTCTGTTTGGGTACTTATAATCGCGAACTTGTCACCCTCAGAAGTTATTTTTTCATACCTTTCGGTTTGCCCAAGCTATAAGCTCGAGTTGGCTCTCAATCGTCTACAACTAAGCACGCGAGCCACGTCCAAAGCAATCCCGACGTAACAAGTCGTTCAATTAATTATTTGATCAGCCAATCGGTCCATTTATTAATTAATTTTTGCTATATTTGGATCAAGGCTAGTGTACCCATGTAAAATTCCATGTGTGTGTGTGTGTGGATTTAAAAGCCTTTACGATTTTATCACTTTGTATCCTCTTCCCTTTAATGATATTACTTTTTATTAATGGATGAGGAATCTGTGTCCCCGAATATTCAATAAATAACCGTGACGTGGCCTACAAAGTGACCTTTATCTACTGGGCCAAACCCCGACAATTCTAGAAATTAATAATAACGATAAATGGCACCTAGGTTCCAATCCAGTCTTCCATGAAAGGAGCACGTTCTCTCTATCTGTCAAAAACCGCTGCCAACTGCATGCTTTTCGTTCCTACATTTATTATATTAGTGGTGTTTCAATGGAGTTATTAACTTCCCAAGTTCAGGAAAACGTAACTCCCTATATGACTTTACATTCAAAAAACATATTCTTGAATGACAACAACTCCGGTAAAAAAAACTCCGTTTTGGGAAACTAAATTCATCACCGGAAAGCTAAAAAAACTCCATTGATAGCGAATCTCACATTATTCAGATATTAGTCTTATAGAGTCAAAAACAAGCATCAAAACCGCGAGGTTTTAGCGTCCGCGCACCGGCTCTAGAGAGTTGACGTAAAACGCCCCATCTACATTAGACATTCTTCATAAATAAAAACTTTCAAAGTTTTTAGATGCGCATTTGTTCTTTTGAAAAAAATCTATTGGCTCTGAAATATTCTATCCCCAAACTGTAATTGAAATTGATCGATCTCCAATTCGGAGTACTAGAGTCGTAGATCCCCTCCAAGTTACAAACAAATCCATGTCTTACATATGCCTGGTCATTTCTCACTATACATATCTATTCCTTGTATTCTTTAATATTGTGAAGAGCAGGACTATCTTCCTCAATATTTCAAAAAAATTAGCGTACACTAATAGATTGATGTATTTTTTCCTAATTTTTGTATTATCTTCATTTTCAGAAAACTCCTTTCGCGGGAACTAATACCAACAGTGATCTAGGAACATTTTATCGTGAATGTCAAAGTGCACCACAACTTTTGGCTTTCCTCGAAGAACAGACACTAGCCGAACAAGTTGGGGATCTCACAAAACAACTCGAAGCCTTTGAAACTAATATACACCATTATGAAGACCTACTGAATTCTTTTTGTAAGGCTGAAAACAACAACTGATTTACAGCAATGATTTCTTGATGAGATTAGCTTCTAAAGAATAGCTTCGCACCAATATAAACATTTATTATATTCTCTGATAACTACTCGACAAATTAATATAAAAAGAGAAACTTCAACACTAAGACACGCGTATTTTCGGAGAGTCCCTGCAGAGCGAAAACAAGTTGCCTGTAAGTCCTGGTATTAGTCGGCTCATTGAATCTGGCTCATCAATAACGTGTGAAATATATGGTAATTGTAATTGATGTTATAGTTAGTGATGCCACCTGACATATATGCTTAGTAGAATACCTGAAAGTATTCATCAATATTGAGTCAAAAATTATGAAACAGACAATTTGTAACTCTGTTGACTGTCGTGGGAAAAAATTACGGAATTTGGATTGTTCGTATATACCTACTGGATGATGTTTGTAAATCCCTCGAAGGTATCAAAGTTGTCTTTTTAGCACGGAGAAACATATTCCACGACATAGCGAAATTGTAAAAAATTATTATTTCATACGCAGTATTGAGGTAGTTGATGCCAAACTGCGTTTTCTTACAATTGTCTTGAAATTCGAGCCACTCATTCATAACAATATTTTATACCAGCTCTCAAAATCTGAGCGAGCTCAACCGTGTCAATCATGAAATATTGAATGTCAAATTTTCACTTTTTAACACGTGAAGTCCTATACCGGGCCTCTCAGGGGATGCACAAAATGACGTTCCCATCGATATCTCGAGAACGCTTCATTAAATGTTGACAAAAAACAGTATGTTATAGAGGACATAGTGACGAAAACTTCCCTCGCTTACTGTAGCATGTTAAACCGTACCGTTCGTTAGTTATTCTAATGCAAAGTTGATGATTTCACGTGGCGAACGCGTGAGCGCAGCGAGAGCAAGTGAGACAGAGCAAAAGCGAGCTTGTGTTCGTTCGTGCGTGTGCCGTGTACATGTGCCACACGTGTGTGCGTGAGCTTCATATGCCATAAACTACCTTAAACATCTGTCCGCAATGACCAAAATTTGTCGACGAAGTTAGATCTTACTTAATTTAGATACATTTTTGAGCTCATAAACTTCAATTGATATATGTTCCAATATTCAATTTATTTTCTAATTCCGAGAATGAACATCATGTAACGTGAACCAGGAAAGCGTATAAAAGAATAGTTGTTTAGATCCTCTGAGAATAAAGCTGAAAATACGTGTAGCTCTGAGGAAGTCCAACCAGAATCAAAACGTTTTATTGCTAGACGTAAATGGATCAAAAAAAGGAGAGAGTACATCAAATAATCAAGAGAAGCACGAAGACTACAATGAATGTGGAAGAAAATCAAAATTCAGTAAATATTTTGTTGCCAAATAAAAATTCCCATTTGTTGATTGGGAGTACTTTGTATTCTGTTTCATATTCGTTCCCAACTTTTTATCCTTCTCCAAGACCGTTTCAGCGTTCAACCAAGGCGTTTCAACCTTTTCGCATCCGTGATCTACAAGTCGAAAAACATTGAATCCCAGAAATGTCTATGAAGGCGTACGTAAGTATGTGGTCGCAAAAAATAAATAAATAAATAAATAAATAATAAATAAATCTTTGCACAATAACTTTGAAAGGAAGAGTTGGGTATTCAGCGACATTCATTACTTATTTCTCTAGCAACCGTTGCTAACGTGTTTCTTGGTAAGTTCCCTATGTTGAAGCCCGACCAGTGTGAAGGGACTTATTTAAATTGCTGCGGTGGGGAATCCGGTTTAATTTATGTTAATAAAACGCTGGTGTCCGATTACGGCCCACCAGTTCGGCTTCGGCTGCAAGCGCGTTTCTTTGGCTCGGCAGCTTGCTGGCAAGCGATCACGTCCTATATGATCGCCTCGTTGGTAGGTGGTGTAACAAAAACTACTCACAACACCCTTTCTCACTATATCCTTCATATGAAAAGTGATGGCCCTTAAAGTGAAGGCATTAACTCGTGATTTGATTGGTATAGATGTAACCACGTGATTTGTAGTGGGGTGTATATAGATATGGAGTGAGATGTATATAGATAGAGAGTAGCCGATGACATGATATTACGGGTTAGGATAGTCAGTTTTGTTGATGAAGCTGCCATGAGTTTCGACAATTTATATTCAAAACTATAATAGTAGGTATGTGAATTTGATTGATGGTACGTGGATATTTTAGGCTACCTTTTAGTTTTGAATAGTTGCCGGATAGGATAGCTCTGTTAGGTTGAGATGTCTGATTTACAAGTTTTAGTGTTGAAAAATCATATTTCAATGATTGAAACGCATACATGTAGATCGCGCGCAGCACGTTTGATGTAGCTAGTCACTATTGTTACGGCGGGATTTTTAAAGTTGGATAATTAAATGGCTAAAGTAAACTCTCTCAATGACCCGCCAGCATTGGGAGAGTCGGGTCGTTTGCCAAATTGGCCGATTACTTTCCAGGAATGAGGGTGAGGGTTTGAGAATATGTTATGTAATATTAAATGTAGGAATACTTATGTACCTTGGTTTTGGAGGGGCGTCCGGAATAAATCCTGCAGAGTTCCTTGGTTGAAATATTTATTGAAGCAAACGTACAAGTATTTTACATATAATACGCGATTGAACTGAATCGGAATATGAACGGTATTACTTTACTTTATTTCTGTCTGTTCTACTCTGTCCTCAGTACCTCGGTAAGCCTCCTTTTATACGGGATTTGTTTTCAGTATAGGAAGGGAGTTTTGGAAAATGTGGGGCATGTTTGCCATTTGGATCGGGTATGCGTCACGAAATATTGAGTGGAAGTATTCGGATCCGTTCTGAAATGCCCTGAATCAAATCAGCTCCAACAAACACCTAGTTGGCTAAGGTGTTTGTTGCGGTGCTGTTTGGGGATCTTGCCCGACTCCAAAGTGAGTCATTAGGCCATTGTCAAAAGGTTTGCTCAGGTGTGGCGCGGCCTACTACCGTAGACCGAGCGGGTTTCAATTTCTTTGTCTAGCGCGATCAAACAGAAGCGCTCAATCGAGACGCAAGGACATAATTGGATGCGGGTTTATCTTTCCCGAGAAGGTGGCAGACTCGAATCTTGCCGCGTTGGGCGGGGATCGCGTGGCTCGAGCTGTGTAACAGCTGTTCAACAACCCATGTTGATAAGGTAGGGTCCCGCGTTACGAACGTAACACCCGCCCGCGTAGGAAAACCGACGTCCTCGTTGGCGTATCTGTTGATGGTCTGTGTGACCTGTGCTCCATAATACGGAGTCCGTGATGCATTTACTGCGAGGAGTGCGTGTCGCATTATGGCATTTTATAGGAATGCGCGTAGCGTGTTTTCACAATCGGGTTAGGAAGAGGATGGGGGGTTCTGACTTCAGGTGGTTGGTTGTTTCAAGGATGCCCACCGAGTTCGTTCCTAATTTGTCCATAACTTTGAAATGAGTTTCAATTATTCCGTTGCAGTTCACTTACTCCGCGATATTGCGTGGAGTGGCGCAAACTTATATATAATATATAAATTTATATTCATGTAAGAAGGAAATCTCTCAAAAAAATGTGCGTTACGCAACAATATATAAAACAGGGGTATACTTTCCAAAAGGGAGAGAGTTCCTTCTTGCTCCGCCTTAGAAGTATGGAAGACGTATAATTATTTAAGTCTTTCTTAGAGTAACTAGGTGCTTTCGGGCGTGCTGCGTTTGCTCTACCCATGTAATACATTTCATGATGTCGCGCGTTAAACAATTAATCTCAATATGTACCCCTATCGCTATCTTTGTATACCCAACTTTTGGAAAAGAACAGACGCATGGGTCCTCAATTTATATCCCGAAAGTTAAAACTGACTGCAATTTAAAATATATGTGTAATCTGTAATAACATTCCCATATAACGTCCTGACACCCGAATGATAACGATGATATAAGGTAATAATATACTAATATAATAATATAATAATATAATAATATAATAATATAAGAATATAAAGTACGTGGCTAAAAAAATTTTCCTATTTCATCTACGCTGGTTAAACACATATGCCTATATATATATTTATACTCGCATGCTTATTTGTAAATATACAGGCATCCGTAAGTTCATATTCGGTTTTATAGTACCCTAAACTACTTTCCGATAATTTAAAACAGTGTCCCATAACCTGGTTAATAATGATAAAGATAATAATAATGATAATAATAATACTAATAATAATAATAATAATAATAATAATAGAAACGGTGGGTGGGTCCACGTATATATGTTTACGCTTCTTTCAAGGAGAATGATTTACCCGGAAAAGAGTTCTGCGCCCAAGACATATTTATTTGCGCACCCGTACTCATATATATACATACATACCCATATATACACTTTTTGTATATATATCCATACATTTAGGCACATATACTCCCCTTTTTATTACTGTACCCGATGCGTACTTTAAAAGTTGTTGGTTTTATTTGGCTAGACAGTATGTATATATTAATCACGCGAAAAAATAGATGAAATTACGTATGCCTTTTGTATACATATTCCGTAGTCGTATACGTAGACTCAGTCCGGTACATACATACATTCTTATGCGCTCATACACACATGCACACATACACTTAACTGCATACTCAGGAAAATAGTTTTTGGGGCAAGTAAAATGCCCTGCTGCGTCGGCTCACCCTTGCTCCTATAAATCTTCGAAGATCTCCTCCAGCATGCGCTCCCTGCCGATGTATATATCGATCCCGTACTCGTCGAAGAAGATCGCTAGTGGTCTATGTCTTATAGCTGTTGGTGGGCAACCAAATAAGAATCAATGAAGAATAAACAATGTAGTATACTTCGTCCGAGATGACTCGGTGCTGTCGGGTCACTTGCTTCAATTTCCAGTTGGTGTGGATGTCAGTGCGAAAGTAAATTTTCTCGCACCATGCTTGCTGCTCGTGCGGCCCGTGCGTGGCGTATAGTAATTCTCTTTTTTTGGGGTGTTTTGCCGCCCATTTTCGGTAGTCCGTACTTCTCTCTCTCCAGAAATGGTATAGCCCAGTCCGGGCGTATACATGCGGGTCCCTGGTAACGCTTCTGTAGCTCGGCGCTAGTCTATCAAAAACTGACTTGCCCTGGAGAGGTGTAATTCCGGCAGCTTGAGGTGTGGTGTCTTCTAATGGTCCATTATCGAGCTTATCTTTTCTACAGGTGCATACTCAATTCGTTGATTTTCCGGATAGCTGCCGTCGATGGTTTGTTGCTTCTTGCTTTTATCTGTCTCGTTTGTGTGGTCTCCGTTGTCATCTGTTGTATAATGATTCCCTGTCCTTCCGTATTTTCTTGACGTCTCCTTCATATAATCCGGCGTAACTGTGCTCTCCGCAATTTGCAGCGGGTATTGGTTCCCAAAATACATATCCTGCTTTGACATCAATGCATTGGTCCTTGTTGAATTCGCATCTTGTACCGGAAGGTAGGATGATCTCGTTTGCGTTCAACACGACCGTAGCGCTAGTTTCCTTTAGTGATATCTCGACGTATCCTTGTACTATCACGTCTTCGAATATTCCGTAGGGATCAGAGTAACTGGCTCCATATTTGCATTCTCCGTTGGCTTTGATCATTCCTGCGAAAGTCATGGGATGCACGATGGTATTGTTTATTTTTAAATTCGTGATTAATTCGTCACGAATTTTATACTGCTTGAAATCGTGCATTCTCCTGCATTCTTCCCTTGTAATTTCCTGGAGGAATTTTATTTCTCCCCTAGAAATTTCTGATGTTTTGTCCCCACATGCCACAGTATTTTACACTTCTTTTTACTTGAACCTTGCAGTAGCGCACCTGCGTGCCTACGAACTCGTTGCTTTGTAGTAGTCTCGCATAAACTTTAGTCTCTTTTACCATCGGCTCCTTGATATTGCATTCTCCTACGTTGAGTAATGAGAAGGTTGACATATTTGTGACCTTTTGCGAGCAATCGAATGCTATAATTCCCTGGCAGTTTCGGACGATAGATAACCCCCCCTGATATGAGTATCAGCATTTTTAATGAATTCATCTGTAACAGTTAATTATATTATAGTTCGCGATATTTATTCATACCCGGATTCCCTTTGTTAGTAAATAATTGCTTGTAGATTGCGTGACTTGCGTTAGCGTGATTAGTTAAGCGAATGTTCAGATTTATTTATTCATGGATATCGTGAAACTCGCAATTTTCACCTTCCACATACGAGAGGCGCAGTCGATTTATGTGAACCATTTTTGAGTGTTTTTTATTTAACTGTATCAATACGTTTCCGTTTTCCATTACATCAAGTACCAAGAAGGGTCCTGAGTATCGATTATCAAATTTATGCGGCTTAGGCCCCTTTTGTAACCATACGTAGTTTCCAATTTTTAGGTTCGTTTCATTCACCTTTTTGTCATAATATTTCTTTGATTTTTCCTTAGTTTTTAATAAATTGACTTGCGCGATCTCATGTAGTCGATTCAATCTTGTTGCGAGTTCCTTGATGTAGTTATCATATGTAGGGTTTGTATCCCCCGCTTCGGATAATATATTAGCTGGCGTGCGTGCCAGTCTGCCAAAAACCAGCTCGAACGGGGTGACGCCCGTTGATTCACTTACTCCAGTGTTAAAGTTGAAAGTTGCAAGGTCAGTGTATTCATCCCAGTCGTTTTTACTATTATTTATAAAACATTTTATGTATTCGGCTAAACTTGCGTGTGATCGCTCCAAAGAGCCATTGGATTGCGGGTGAAAGGCGGTGGTCTTTATTTGTTTAATCTTAAACCTACGGCACACTTTTTCATAAGACTCGATAGGAAATTCGTAGCTTGGTCAGTAAGGATTACTCGCGGAGCTCCGAAGACACAGATAACCTTTTTTATCAAACCTTCCGCTACGGCTGTTGCGGTGGTTGAAGCCAGTGGTTCCGCCACTGTGAATTTTGTAAAAATATCTTGAAAAGTTAATATGTGATTATTTCCGCGTGGTGTCACTGGGATGGGCCCGACTATATCCATTGCAACGGTATCCCAGGCAACTTGTGGATATTGTGTTATTATCATGGGAGCCTTAGTTTTGATTCTCGTTAATTTTTTTAGTTGGCAAGTTAAGCACCTGCGGATAAAATTTAAAACGTCTTCTTTCATATTGTTCCAATAAAAGTATTGTTTAATCCTTTTTACGGTTTTACTCACGCCACGATGTCCGCCTACTCCTGAACAATGTGCCTCATTAATAATTTTTTCTCTGTCTTCAACTTGTGGTAAACGTATCAGCCCCTGGCATATGATTAGTTTGGTTGGGCTGTTTGAGAAGGGTTTCTCAATTTTTTCGAGTACGTTACTCCATTGCAAACCCTCAATGTCATTTGATTTTGCGACACTAATAGTAGGTAGAGGGTTTTCTTCGATCCATTGTGATAATTTGTTTGTTAACATATCCAAGTTCGAATTTATTTTTGAAAGCGAGGTTCGTTCCCCTTGTCTAACAGGCATGATTATGTGAATTTTGTTGTTTACTTTCATAATTCTTGGTTCAGTTTCATGCAGATCTTCGAGCTTTGGCAATTTATTTTGAACCTTCAATTGCCTCGCCCCTTCATCGCATGGGTCCCCGTTTGTTGACATGAAATACATATAATTATCCTTCCTCATGAATATTGCTTCTCGGCAGTACACCGTGCCTAATGCATGAGTTTCGTGTGCTTTATCAAATTGTTCTTGATTTGGTTCGTCTTGGCCTGACGATATATCGTTTTCTTGCCCCTCGTAAATCTGGGGGCTTGAACCCACTTCGTCTTCCACACTTGCTTGCTTTCTTTCTGGTAATTCATACTCATCGTTGAGTGTCTCGCTCTCTATCGTCGGCTCGGCGCATGCCCCCTCCCCCGTAGGCGAGACATCGGTTGCTCCGCCCGATGTTTGTAGCGCGGTGGTACTTTCCGAGACTGGCTGCCCCATTGCCTGGCTCTCCTCGTTTTCTTTTACCTGTCGTTTTCGAGGCGCCAAGGCTTGTATGGCCTCTTTATATTTCTGGCTGGCTTCGTGCCCCGTTTTACCCCGTGTAATCATTCTGATCTGACTTACTTTGTTTGGTAGTTCTTTAATTTCGCAAATCGGATTTCTGCTCAATGCATCAGCGACGTTTGTTTTACCTGGTCTATAAATTACTTCGAAGTCAAATTCTGCCAATGCCAATCTCCATCTTGTTACGCGTGCATTAGGATCTTTGCTCGTTTGCATCCAAACGAGAGGCTTATTATCCGTAATAAGTTTGAATTTTCTTCCAAATAAATATGGTCTAAAGTGGTTTATGCAGTATAATATTGCTAAGGCTTCTTTTTCGTATGTGTCATATTTCCTCTCATAGTCATTCAATATTCTTGATACGTATGCCACGGCTTTATCTGCTCCTATTCTTCCTTGTCCTAATACTCCCCCGACTGCATAACCAGATGCGTCTGTATATAGATTGAAGCATTCCTTAAAATTAGGAAAACTTAGAAGTGGCTGCTCACATAATTTATCTCTGAGAGTTTCAAATGCCTTTTGTGTTTCTTCGGTCCATTCAAATTCTATTTCTTTTTTCAATAACTCTGTGAGGGGCCTTGCAATTTTAGCGAATTCGTGGATGAATCTTCTGTAGTACCCGGCTAATCCCAAAAATTGTTTGATATTTTTGGGTGATTTGGGTATAGGAAATTCCTTCACTGCTATTAATTTTTTTGGATCTGGTTTTACTCCATCAGCACTAATTACATGTCCGAGGTATAATACCTCTTTTTTGAAAAACTCGCATTTCTCTGGTTTTAATTTCAAATTTGCTTTTCGTAATCTTATAAACAGCATTTCTAATCTTGTAATATGTTCCTCCAATGTTTTTGAAAACACCACGATGTCATCGATGAAGAAAAACAAAATTTTGTTTATTAATCCTGCTAATACTATTGATTGCAATCTACAAAATGTTGCTGGCATTGTTTTTAGGCCAAATGCAGCTCTATTGAATTGGAATAAGCCATCATGGGTTGCGAATGCTGTTTTGTGACGGTCTCGTTCGTCGATTTCCAACTGGTGAAAACCGGCTGCTAGATCAAACACTGAAAAGTATTTCGCTTCTCCTAATTGGTCGAGGATATCGTTTATATTGGGCAGCGGAAATTGATCGTCTAGTGTTTTGTCGTTTAACTTTCTGTAGTCAATCACCATGCGATATTGCTTGTTTCCGTGCATATCTTCTTTCTTGGGTACTAAAAAGCACGGGGAACAGTAGCTTGAAGTTGAGTGTTCGATAATTCCATTCTGTAGAAGTTCGTGTATTTGCTTCGCTATTTCTTCTTTATGTGTGGGCGGTAGTCTAAAGAGTTTACTCGTTACGGGTACATCGTCTTTTGTTGGAATCGTTAGTTTTAGTACATTAGTGTATGAAAGCCTTTCTCCTTCCAAATGGAAAATATCGCTATAATTTTCTATTAGTTCTGTTATAATTCTTTTGTTTCAAAATGATCGAGTTCTAGAATTTTCTTAATTTTTTCTAGTCTGTTTTGATTCTTCTTAGTCTCAATAGTGTGTTTCACTTTCAGTAGAACTTCGTATGCGCGCAGTATTGATGATAATGTTGTGAGTTCGCCACTTTTCTTTGCTTGTAGTTCCTTGCGCAATTCTTTCAGGGCATAGTAGGTTTCGTTGCGTATTTCGATGAATAAATCATCTTCATTTATTTCATTCAGAATTTCATTTATATGCTCTTCTATTTCGTCCGATAGATTTACGCATAGCCCGCTGCCTCCGTGTAGTATCCACATCAGCTTATCTATTCTCTTTATTAAGATGTCTCGCGTCACCTTGCTTCTTTCGCTCCGCGGTGCTGTTTCTCCGTGGGCCCTGTTGTCCATGTCTGGAAGTGAATTTTTCTCGTCCGTTATGTTCTCTTTTTTGATATTTAGTATTGTGTATAGTTGCTTTTCTTTTCTATGGTCTCCAAATGTTTCATCAATCGGCCAATAGTCGTATGGTTTTTCCGATGATATTTTCTCTTTGGATTCATTGATCGTGAAGATATTTCTAGTCAGCGCATCAGCTATTTCATTACATTTTGGCTCTTTAGCCAACAAATTTTCTACAGGCACATCGGCCATTTCGACACCTATCGGCTCTTTTGCCGCAAAAAAACTATTATCCGGCGCATCGGCCGTTTCATTACATTTTGGCTTTTTAGCCAACAAATTTTCTACAGGCACATCGGCCATTTCGACACCTATCGGCTCTTTTGCCGCAAAAAAACTATTATCCGGCGCATCGGCCGTTTCATTACATTTTGGCTTTTTAGCCAACAAATTTTCCACAGGCACATCGGCCATTTCGACACATATCGGCTCTTTTGCCGCAAAAAAACTATCATCCGGCGCATCGGCCGTTTCATTACATTTTGGCTTTTTAGCCAACAAATTTTCCACAGGCACATCGGCCATTTCGACACATATCGGCTCCTTTGCCGCAAAAAAACTATCATCCGGCGCATCGGCCGTTTCATTACATTTTGGCTTTTTAGCCAACAAATTTTCCACAGGCACATCGGCCATTTCGACACATATCGGCTCCTTTGCCGTAAAAAAACTATCATCCGGCGCATCGGCCGTTTCATTACATTTTGGCTTTTTAGCCAACAAATTTTCCACAGGCACATCGGCCATTCCGACACATATCGGTTTCTTTGCCACAGAAAAAGTTTTCCTACCCGTATGATGGTCATTAATTTTTCTAATATCTCTTAGGAAATTAGCTTTTTTACAATATTCGTCCGTTTTGACTTTACTCAAGGAAGATTTCATCGTTAATTTTTATTGGTTTACTCGGTATAAAGGGTATTCTGAATGATTCAATTATTAAGGCGTTCCTCTCGTAGTCGATTTTTACCTTCTCTTTCTCGAAGAAATCACATCCTAGCAGTCCTTCTTCTTTAATTGGAAAGTCGTTATCAACGATATGAAAATCTATCTCAAAGTTATCGAAATATAATCTAATTTTTCCTATAGTCAATATACTATGGTTAGTGATCCCGCTTAATTGCAATATTTTTTCTATGTTTATTGTTTCCTTGTGAATGACGTTTCTTAATTTTAATAAATTCGGGCCTGCTCCTGAGTCGAGAATGAATTGAATCTTTTCATTTAGGCAATTTCTTAACTCAACAACTGGGGAATTTCCTGTTATTTCTAATCTGATTCCACGTCGCGTAGCTGAAAATGTTGACGCTCCCCTTGTCCAGTTCCCATCTGAGCGCCCTGCGTTTGGGAACCGTTGGCGTTTCCCTGATTATCGGCAATTCGTTTTTGGCAGTTTGTTATTACGTGACCTGGCTGTCCGCAATAGAAACATTTTATAATCTTTGGGAAAGTTGTGTTTTGCCTATCCACGTATTTATTTCGTGTATCCTGCGTATTTCCTAAGTCATTTGAATTTGTGTTTCCCTGTGAGCGTGGCCATTGATTCGTATTGCGCGGAGGCTCCGCCCACTCTTGTCGCGGCCGGGCGTCTCTGCTCTCTCTCTGCGGCTTGCCTATTATCTCCCAGCAGCGCTGAGCTGCGTGACCCACTTTATTACACCACTGGCATGTTTCTATTTCCTTTCTTTCGATGGTGAGAATTTTTGATCTAGGTTCGTTCTTTTGGCCTGACATAATTTTAAAACTTTCATTTAACTCATCCGAACCGTAGCATGCGAAATCCCTCTCAATTTCGATTGCTTCGGTTATTGCATCGTTTAAAGAGTCCGATTTTCCTAGTCTCGCCTTTATCACCCATTTTAGACCTCTCACAAAATATTTCATCACATCGTATTCTAAATTGTTGTAGAATTCCGTTGAATCGCGGCCTTCTCGTTTTGCCGCAGCTATGAGCTCGTCGCCGATGGCCCTTACTTTGTTTGAGTAAGAGATTACATTTTCGTCTCTCTCCTGTTTCGTTTTTGAGAGTTCCCCGTAATGTTCGTGTAAAGTTTTGGATGATCCGAATAACCGTTCAAAATATCGCTCTATACTGGAGATAGTTGAAAAATTGATTTTACTCGCGCATTTTAAAGCTTCGCCGCTTAACCGTAATTTCACGAGTTTGGCTAAATCTTGTTCATAGGTCGGTGGGATAAGGCTACACGCTTCACGGCATCCGTCTAAAAATTGCGTCAAAGGAATATTGTCACCATTAAATCTGGGTATGAGCTCAAGCGCGTCCTTTATTGATAAAGGTCTAACTTGTCCCGCTGATGAATTTAGAAATGAGCTTCGCATTGCTGAGGTTTGCGGGGCGGCCGTACTGAATATATATGGGTTCGTTTGAATTTTTTCCGTGGTTTTATTTTTATCGCTGTGTGGATTAAAATACGGATTGTGTCTTTTATTACCTAGTGTAGTAGAGGTTCCTTGGAAGTGCTGTGGAAAACTGTCTCTGGCGGTTGAGCGTGGTTCATTGGTCGGTGGAGTAAAATAACTCGTCCCGCCTGGTACTTTGCGCGTATTTTCGGTATCATGATTGTTAAACAAATTTTTGTCCATCCACGGAAAAGTATTTGATGCGGTCTCAAACGCGGTAGAACTTGCTTTAATACCGTTTCCCGGTGTAAAACTATTTTCGAGCTTCATTTGGTATTGTGATATTATTTCTTCATAACTTTTTAATTGTTCTTCTAATGCAAGAATTTTTTCCGATTCACTCGTGCTTAATTTGGGTATCTCTTTATATGGTGGGAATTCGAATGTACTTGGAGCTTCATCAATTTTTGGTAATACTGGCATACCCCCCCAATTAATACGTTTTGCCGCGAGTTCGTGGGCTGCTTTGAGGTAAGGCGCTAGCGAGTCATATTTTTTGATTGTATTTTTTATATCGTGAATGTCATCTATGTTTAAAAAATTTTTCCTAGGTTGTTGGATAATAGATTCCATTTTATCACTGGTAGCGCCTGATGTTTCAAAATTCAATTTCCCCACAGCTGCTGAAATGTTTTGTATGTGTGGCGTTTCGTTATCGTTCTCTATATCTCTATTTTTGTTTTTCGGGGTAGTTCCGTTTCCTGCGATATCTACACCTGGGGCTAAGTTTTTTATTACAATGTCTTCTCCTATATTTCCACCGCTAGAAATTCCTTTTATTATCAATGATGGGTCTATGTTACCTTCGATTAATTCTTCCAAGCAGCTTGCGAAGAAACGGTCTTCGCATATTTCTTCTATTGTATCAGAATCAACTATTCCGTATAGAGTATTCTGTAAACTTTTTATCACTTCTCTTGGCGTGGGTGGAATATTCCCTTCACCCTTATTGTGTCTTATATTGAAAAAATTTATTATTTCCGAAAAACTAGTACTTTCCTGGTTTTGCAAAAACGAAGGATCTGCTTTGAGCGCGTGTTTAAGTAAAATACCGGTCGCGTCCCTTATTCTGTCTGTCATTTTTACGAAAAAAGATACCCTATTTTTGGAAAGTAATCGTTTGGCTTGACCGGAAAGGGGCCCCCAATTGTTACGGCGGGATTTTTAAAGTTGTAAAATTAAATGGCTAAAGTAAAATCTCTCAATGACCCGCCAGCATTGGGAGAGTCGGGTCGTTTGCCAAATTGCCGATTACTTTCCAGGAATGAGGGTGAGGGTTTGAGAATATGTTCTGTAATATTAAATGTAGGAATACTTATGTACCTTGGTTTTGGAGGGGCGTCCGGAATAAATCCTGCAGAGTTCCTTGGTTGAAATATTTATTGAAGCAAACGTACAAGTATTTTACATATAATACGCGATTGAACTGAATCGGAATACGAACGGTATTACTTTACTTTATTTCTGTCTGTTCTACTCTGTGTATTCTGTGCCTCGGCAAGCCTCCTTTTATACGGGATTTGTTTTCGGTATAGGAAGGGAGTTTTGGAAAATGTGGGGCATGTTTGCCATTTGGATCGGGTATGCGTCACGAAATATTGAGTGGAAGTATTCGGATCCGTTCTGAAATGCCCTGAATCAAATCAGCTCCAACAAACACCTAGTTGGCTAAGGTGTTTGTTGCGGTGCTGTTTGGGGATCTTGCCCGACTCCAAAGTGAGTCATTAGGCCATTGTCAAAAGGTTTGCTCAGGTGTGGCGCGGCCTACTACCGTAGACCGAGCGGGTTTCAATTTCTTTGTCTAGCGCGATCAAACAGAAGCGCTCAATCGAGACGCGAGGACATAATTGGATGCGGGTTTATCTTTCCCGAGAAGGTGGCAGACTCGAATCTTGCCGCGTTGGGCGGGGATCGCGTGGCTCGAGCTGTGTAACAGCTGTTCAACAACCCATGTTGATAAGGTAGGGTCCCGCGTTACGAACGTAACACTATACTTCTGATTAATTATCAGCACTAATAATATTACGAATGGTCTTCAAGCTAACGCGACACGCCCGGGAATTCCGTAACTGTCTGTGTGCGGTACGCGCAGTATACGTGAGTTGCTTTCGGTGGCGGGTGGAATTCTGCTGCGGCCGGCTGCAGCTTGTTTTCAATAATTTTTACGGTACTTTAACCTACATAGATAATCATATTTTGACTTGCTATACTAAATTAAGAAAAGAATCATCAAATCATCTAATATAGAAGCTGAGATATTGTCAGTGAAAAATCAAACGTTCATTTTGATCCTGAGCGTTCGACTTTTCGTCGCGTCTTTTTCCCTATTCCCTCCACTGCCCGCCACTGCCGCTGTACCGAAAGTGCTGCGTTCCAATGATTTTCACCAACCTTCCGCCCGACTATTAAGTATGAAAAACACTACTCGCGTACATAATAATCAATACTTGAGTAAAACAATGTTCAAGCTACCAAGAACCGTTGCCATTTTTATTCTACTGCGTATACTTTTTTCGGAAAGTTGCCTCAACTTTGAACCTTTATATCTCGGGATATAGTCTCGACTAGATATATACTCAAAATGAGCGTTTGTTTCTCTTTTATAATATTCAACTTTTCAATTTCGAATAGATAGAAAAACCGCGTAGCAGTGGTATTTTTTTCGACAAATTTTCAAAAAATCATAAAGTTGTTAAAATTAATAAAATTGACCCATCCCGTGGGGGATCGATAGCTAGTATCTGTAAAAATACGTAAAAAAATTGACAGGTTTCGGAGAGGCTCGTAAAAGACTGAATTACAATTTCAAATTTTTACTTAAAAAATAGATTTTGCGAAAACTATCAGAGACATCGAGATGAAATTTTTTCTGTATTTTCATTACTGCATAAGGTACTCTTATTAATAATCTCATTATCGTAGGTATGATTTGAAAACTTGAAAAAAAATCGCATGTTTTTTGGGGTCATGTTTCCCTTTGTACCTATTTTGCAACAACAATTTTCGAGATTATTGTTCCGGAATGCTTTATCCTAATGCAAAATTTAATAACGAAACTTTCTTCCCTGTTCCATTTTATTCTACGACAGTGTATGAAAAGTCGCAGCAAAAACAGATGGGCACTGGACTATAGTCTTTGACCCCACCTCTCGATCCGTAATACTAAATCTACCTCTAAGCTGTCATATCATTATTTCCGAGAGCAAGAATGGTGGACCAGAACTATATACGGATCCATCTTATTATAATGTAGATGATGCGAATCAGCGTCTGAACACCATATGACAAAGCCAGAAAAACATACGAATTTTACTGTATTATACTGCTTTAACCATTGATTGACTCCCGAAAAACCCTAATATAAAAATTTTCATCAATACCCAGTTTATTTTCTCGAATTGTCTATATTGAATTTTGGAAATCTGAAACCGAATTTGTAATCAGCGACCTCAAAAACCCATGGATACTAATTTTTATTAAAATCCAGTATTTTTTCGAATTTTTGTCAGGTGATTTTAGAAGCTCTAATTCAAATTTTTAAAATCTTAGGCCGAATTCGTAATCAGCGACCTCAAAAACTCATGCATACCAATTTTCATCAGAATCCAGTATCTTTTCAGATTTTTGTCAGGTGATCTTGGAGGCTCTAATTCGAATTTTCAAAATCTGAGACCGGATTCGTAATCAGCAACCTCAAAAACCTTTTTACAGAAAGTTTCTGAAATAGAACGTTCTTCCTCCCAAGCGACGAAAAGACAGAGAATCTTTATATTTTCTATAGCCACAGTTGAGTTTATTTAAGGGGGGATATACAGTTAGAATGACAAAGAATGATATTTGGATAATCAGTGTAATCCATTCCTTATGAATGCTTATCATGTAAATGAATTGTTAGATAATTTTTGTTTCTGCAACTCAAGAAAGTAAGAGTTTGTAATAGTTTTATAATAAACTACAAGATTACAATTTCCTGGCTTTTTTAAAAGACCTTTGTAGTGATTAAACTTGTTTGAACGATCGCTGAGCATTTTCATGAAAATTCTAATTCACGATAGCAACTCAATAATAAATCAAACATGGAATAAATTAAATACTCCTTCAATTTTTTAAGGTTAATGAACCATGTGCCCTTCATGCTTTGAATAACTTATTTCAAGAAAGAAGATTTAGCAAACAAGAATTAGACCAAAAATGTAAAAATCTGAGTCCTGACGTCTGGATTAATCCACATAGATCTGTTCTTGGACTAGGTAATTATGTGTAACGGTCAAAACGCATAAGTATGAGCGGATGAGTACGTTTACAAATAGGAGTAACATTCGTCATATCCGAGTTGGCCGTGGGGTAAAGTACGAGCTTTATGATCTCGCGGACCGGGTTCGATTCCCGCTCAAGGCGAATATTTTTTTTTTTTTTTTTTTTAAAATTTCCTAGGTTATCGACCTAAGTAAAGTAGATCAAATCGGAAAGGGAAGCGAAAAGTCAAAAGAGGGCGCGATAATCGAAAAATAAAAGTACGAAATTCGAGATTCGAATTTACCGCGAAAAGATCATTCATTGGAAGGGAAAGGGAACGGACCATGGAAGGAGGTGACGCGCAGAACGAGTCCTGCGCAATAGAGGTGGTGGGAGATGACGCCGAATATCCCTTCCATCTGTCAATGGGTATAAATAGGGCTCCCGGAGAGGACTCGGTCACTTGATCCAGAACTACAATCGAGAGAAGACATCAGAGGAAGTCCAACATCAGCTTAGACACGAGGCAAGGTATAAGGGTAACATAACCTCCTTACAATATCCTAATCCTTGAGAGACTTCCATCACCGTAGTAGTTGATTGTCGGGGTGGCCCGCGATCAATGAACAAGTGACTCTCGCATTCTATCATTCGGAGTATAAGTCCCGGGGACTTAGTTCGAAATGAATGATAGAAGCTTACTCATCCCGTTGAACGCGATACTTGGAATTACGCAACCAAAATATCAGAGTAGGTGTTAGCCAGGGTGTCCTGCTAAGACTGAAACGATAGCGGCATGGCCAACTAGAGTAGGAGACATAGATCTCCGTTTGAAAAGGTTGAAAATAATTCTAAGTTGAGTGAGCGATTAACAAATGGTGTGGCGAATTTCCGACTAACTTTGAATGTTTAAACTGTTGGAAACCTATCCCGTAGAATTTCCTACATCTAGCACGAACGAGAAAATAATCAGAAACGGATGACATGGATTCTGAGAAACGTGGGAAAACCAAATGAATCTATTCACCTTTACCTATCGGATGAACAGAGTAGAATACGAAAACTTCATACGATAAATATTGGATTGATTCATTTGGGGCAATCACAACAAATACCTGAGGACCTGGCATTATGACCAGTGTTAAATAATGTTAATCTTTTAAGTTAAGTATCTGTACAATTCCCAACGAGGAGTAAGCAATGAAAGCCGTTGAGAATTGTCTTGATTCGGACTAAGTAAAAAGATATTAGTCCGTGTAATCCGGAATCGTATGATGACGCTATCACTCGTTGGTTGGAAGGAGTAGGAAACGAAAGCTCCAAGTATCGATGAATAGATAGTCATTCCGTTCTTGGATCCGTTACTTTGAGTCATTGATAAATCAGTTATTTCAATTTTTATTTAACGTAAAGTCAATTTCTTTTGAAACAAATAAAGTCAAATCGATGAATTTAGAGTCATAAGTTTAGCATGTATTTTATAGGAAATAAATATTTTATGAATGATAAATATACTGTGATTTATGTGTTTCAATTTAACCTCTCATACGATCACCACTGCGAACCTATTTAATTTTAAGACAACGAATCCTGATCCTGCTGTTCCAGATCGGACTCATTGCACCGAGTAGTCCGCAACGAGGATTAGTTAAGACGCTTACTTTAAGAATTAGCGATAATAATTAAGTAGGCGTTTCATATGATATCAATGTCATCATGGCAGCGCTACAAAAAAGAGGTCATGAAGCTGTCTGGTTTGATAAACGCAGGTATGTAGATATTTTCACTTCAAAATTATAATTTTTCTGACTTGTACTGAAATACTTTTGTCAATCAGGGATCCAAACTGCTTGTGTTTTGACAACATTGAAGGCTTTATCTTGAATGTTCCATCAGATTACAAATTAGGTTTTGTACCTCTGCCATTGGAAAGACGCCATTGGATTGCACTAAGGAAAATTGATGGTTCTTTTTGCTTTCTCAAAGAGAAAGCTTTGTAATGAGGCAAAAATCGATCCACCGAATCGGACCTCGGGACCTCGATTTTCGTAATCTACGGGTCGAAAAACATGGAAATCCAAAAGTGTCTGTATGTGTGTGTGTGTGTGTGTGTGGTCACCACTGGTCGAACTTGAAAGCAAGTCTTTGGACGAAATATTTTCCATACTCTGGGATGCAACTGTTCTTTAATGCTTTAGTTGATCGCGAGCTCGTAAGTGCATATACGGGATATGTACTAGATACAGTAAATTATTCATCACTGGCGGAGAAGGGGGCGTAAAGAGAGAATAAACAATATCGCTATATACCCGCGAGATGATTGCAGCTGCAGTGACAAAGTACGAACGATTCGATTCTGCGTTTTGAATAGTCGTACATAATCATTATCACTGTTTACCCATTTTAATATGACCGGAAATGACTTGTAATAACTATTCAATGCTCATTTGTGTTCGATAATCTCTGTGCTTTGAATATAGGCTTATCAACATTGAACCTTCAACATATTTTGCGCATAGTACTATGAGTCAACATCTTTGGGGAAAATTGCCCAATTGGATAATGATTCTGTTGGATACACAGTGTAACCAGAAGACTTTACATAACGAATTTTCCCTGTACATTTTTGGATCCAACGTAAATTTAAATTCAAATTCAATTGGAAAATTCGAGTGCATGGCAACCACAACTTCACTCGTGCTCTTACATTTCACACACTCGTTTGATAGCTCATCTCACTTGTGTGTAAATATTTCTCCTTTACACTTATCAGAAACTCGCGTTATTCGTATGAATACTTACAAGAAATAACATACGCAACTCGGGTATTCGTGTGATCGTCATATGGGGACCATAAGACGAGATCTCATGCGCAAGTGTTGCGTGTTGCGTGGGAATGTATGCATGGGTGGCAACCGCTATGCTTTGGAAAAGTATGCTGGAGAAAAAGTATTTTTGTTTTTTGATTGTTCAGAAAATGTGCCGTTAAGGGTTTAACATACGCTATTGGAATATTGGAATTATTTATACTTCAGTTTGATGTTTCTTGAAAATATCAAGTCGATTATCGTAAATCCGGTTCTGTCCTTTTTGAGTTTCAAAATTTACTTTAGAATTTGGTATCTGTGCTGATAAAGGCACGAGATAAACGGATTTTTATATCCACTGAACTTGTAAGTAAATATTCATTCTTTGGGATAAATACGTTTTTCCTATTCATCGTATCAATTTCTGTGATAAGTTTCAGAATTTTCCTTTTGAATAATACACTAGTTAATATAGTTTTTGGTACAACTTTATTTTTTCCATGACGATTTACAAATATTCTTCTTCATTTTTTGATAAAAGAATGTGATTTTTTAATCTCATTCGTTGACGTCATCTCTGAGAGTGATGAGAGATTTTAGATGGCTCGGCCTCGCAATTATTGTGATTCGAAAAGATCGATTTGGAAGTGAGATGTATATATCAGCGCTAGTTTTTCAGCAGTGATAATTCTTGTGCGGTGATTTCATACCATCATTTTTTAATCTCTCAGCAAATTCAATCAATTTACATATCAGACTCGAAGCTTAGACTGTAGACTATCTCTTGAGCAATGATAGAAGCCCCCAGAAAAAATATTGTCTCATAACAAACTACTATAATAGTTTACATGATTTAGAGATATTTTTTGACAGGGGTCTTCTTTACAGAAATAAAGTATTTGTGTCCGAAGAGATTCATTTTCTATTGATTCTTTTCAATTATTCCAGTGGTTAAATTTTTCGGTAATTCTCTTAAAAATTTATTAAAACTTCAAACGACTAATGCTACGACTTGTTATCCTTTTAATCATACAACATCGATATACGAATCAATATTACTATTTTTCAGACAGATTCATTCAATTCTATAATTTTTGTGTAAATATGGTAGAAACATTGAAAACTGAGTTATTAATTTTCTCATCAAAAAATTAACCTATTTTAGTATTTACCATATCTATGTAAGATACTATTTATCACGGTCAATTGGATTAGAAATAATGGTTCATACATGTAGGAAAATTTCCAAAAGTTTTGCACGATTCTTTTCTTATTGTTGAACATTGTGTAGTTTCAGAGATTATAATTCGTGTAACTGAGCGAGTGATACGTATTTTATATTAACAAGGCAAAGTCTGCAATATTTTGAATACAATAAAATTGTCGACAATAAGGCAGCGAGAATACTTGAAATGCTGATTTAACATGAAACCATGCATTAGTAGAAAGAAGCATACTTTAGTTACAATGTTTTTCTAAATTTACATTCATTTAAACCATTCACAAGCAGTTACGCTGCTGATATCACGGAACGCGGTAGTGTTCCATGCGTCAAGCAGAAGACACCGCAACTATATAATGTTTGAGATCGCACACTCGATTTTTACATTGGCATTAATTTAGTCAAAACAACTTTTGTTGGATGCGAAACAGGATTAAATGCTCATCTACCATCCCAATTGAGCGATCGACAGAAAGAAATACTCAAAAACTCGTTCGCAATAATAAGTTTGGAGTACCGTGTCAAGCGATCTACTACTTTTTTTTCGACCAGAAATTTTTCTTCATGTTACGACCCTGAAGTTAGCCGCGGTAGCCTGATAAAGCAGCTATATTCACGCATAATATACATAACACGTTTACATGCTCTTGCTTCCCGCGTAGATTTGAAACCATGGGATTGAAAGTAAATTGTTAATGTATTAGAAAAAATATGGCAAAACTATTGGCCGTGTCCCATAGATTCAACGAAAAGTACTGCAGATTTTTTCAAACTTACAGAAGATAAGACAAAACATATCAAAATTCATTCCATGTTTTTTTTTTTATAATTGATTTCACACGGGCGAATGGTAGTTTAGGATGCCGATGTCGGCGTGTCGACTTGAGTTTTATTTGAATAAACATATACCCTAATACCCGATAATGTCCAGGTAGCTAGTGTCGCCGATGGCAGCGTCCCGAGGGTGCGCTCCTCGTATTTTGACTTGGAAAAGCTGACCCTGGACCCGAACGATGTCTAGGTAGTCAGGGTACCCGATGACGGTATTCCAAGGGTGCGCTCCTGGTATTTTTGGTTGGAGTGCCTGACCCTAGACCCGAACGAAGTCCAGATAGTCAGGGTTCCCGATGACGGTGTTCCAAGGGTGCGTTCCTGGAATTATCGAATTTGAAGCATCTGACCCTGGACCCGAACGATGTCCAGGTAGTCAGGGTACCCGATGACGGTGTTCCAAGGGTGCGCTCCTGGTATTTTTGGTTGGATCGCCTGACCCTGGACCCAAACGATGTCCAGGTAGTCCGGGTACCCGATGACGGTGTTCCAAGGGTGCGCTCCTGGAATTTTCGCTTGAAGCAGCTGAGCCCGGACCCGAACGATGTCCAGGTAGCCAGGGTACCCGATGACGGTGTTCCAAGGGTGCGCTCCTGGAATTTTCGCTTGAAGCAGCTGACTCTGGACCCGAACGATGTCCAGGTAGCCAGGGTTCCCGATGACGGTATTCCAAGGGTGCGCTCCTAGAATTTTCGAATTTGAAGCAGCTGACCCCGGACCCGAACGATGTCCAGGTAGCCAGGGTACCCGATGACGGTGTTCCAAGACAGCGCTCCTGGTATTTTTGGTTGGAGTGCCTGACTCTGGAACCGAACGAAGTCCAGATAGTCAGGGTTCCCGATGACGATGTTCCAAGGGTGCGCTCCTGGTATTTTTGGTTGGAGTGCCTGACCCTGGACCAGAACGAAGTCCAGGTAGTCAGGGTACCTGAAGACGGTGTTCCAAGGGTGCGCTCCTGGGATTTTTCGTTCGAAGCAGCTGACCCTGGACCCGAACGATGTCCAGGTAGCCAGGGTACCTGATGACGGTGTTCCAAGGCAGCGCTCCTGGTATTTTTGGTTGGAGTGCCTGACTCTGGACCCGAACGAAGTCCAGGTAGCCAGGGTACGCGATGACGGTGTTCCAAGGGTGCGCTCCTGGAATTTTCGAATTTGAAGCAGCTGACCCTGGACCCGATCGATGTCCAGGTAGTCAGGGTACCCGATGACGGTCTTCCAAGGGTGCGCTCCTGGAATTTTCGGTCGAAGCAGCTGACCCTGGACCCGAACGATGTCCAGGTAGCCAGGGTACCCGATGACGGTGTTCCAAGGGAGCGCTCCTTGTATTTTTGGTTGGATCGCCTGACCCTAGACCCGAACGATGTCCAGGTAGTCAGGGTACCCGATGACGGTGTTCCAAGGGTGCGCTCCTGGTATTTTTGGTTGGATCGCCTGACCCTGGACCCAAACGATGTCCAGGTAGTCAGGGTACCCGATGACGGTGTTCCAAGCGTGCGCTCCTGGAATTTTCGAATTTGAAGCAGCTGACTCTGGACCCGAACCAAGTCCAGATAGTCAGGGTTCCCGATGACGGTGTTCCAAGCGTGCGCTCCTGGAATTTTCGAATTTGAAGCAGCTGACTCTGGACCCGAACGAAGTCCAGATAGTCAGGGTTCCCGATGACGGTGTTCCAAGCGTGCGCTCCTGGAATTATCGAATTTGAAGCAGCTGACCCTGGACCTGAACGATT
This sequence comes from Aphelinus atriplicis, assembly GCA_020882685.1. NCBI lineage: Eukaryota > Metazoa > Arthropoda > Insecta > Hymenoptera > Aphelinidae > Aphelinus > Aphelinus atriplicis. The sequence continues at coordinate 59,135,517 of CM037075.1, read as the reverse complement.
TCCAGGTATTCAGGGTACCCGAAGACGGTATTCCAAGGGTGCGCTCCTGGAATTTTCGGTCGAAGCAGCTGACCCTGGACCCGAACGATGTCCAGGTAGCCAGGGTACCCGATGACGGTGTTCCAAGGGGGCGCTCCTTGTATTTTTGGTTGGATCGCCTGACCCTGGACCCAAACGATGTCCAGGTAGTCAGGGTTCCCGATGACGGTGTTCCAAGCGTGCGCTCCTGGAATTATCGAATTTGAAGCAGCTGACCCTGGACTTGAACGATGTCCAGGTAGTCAGGGTACCTGAAGACGGTGTTCCGAGGGTGCGCTCCTGGAATTTTCGGTCGAAGCAGATTACCGTGGTCCCGAACGATGTCCAGGTAGTCAGGGTACCCGATGACGGTGTTCCAAGGGTGCGCTCCTTGTATTTTTGGTTGATTCGCCTGACCCCGGACCCGAACGATGTCCAGGTAGTCAGGGTACCCGATGACGGCGTTCCAAGGGTGCGCTCCTGGAACTATCGAATTTGAAGCATCTGACCCTGGACCCGAACGATGTCCAGGTAGTCAGGGTACCCGATGACGGTGTTCCAAGGGTCCGCTTCTGGTATTTTTGGTTGGATCGCCTGACCCTGGACCCAAACGATGTCCAGGTAGTCAGGGTACCCGATGACGGTGTTCCAAGCGTGCGCTCCTGGAATTTTCGAATTTGAAGCAGCTGACTCTGGACCCGAACCAAGTCCAGATAGTCAGGGTTCCCGATGACGGTGTTCCAAGCGTGCGCTCCTGGAATTTTCGAATTTGAAGCAGCTGACTCTGGACCCGAACGAAGTCCAGATAGTCAGGGTTCCCGATGACGGTGTTCCAAGCGTGCGCTCCTGGAATTATCGAATTTGAAGCAGCTGACCCTGGACCTGAACGATGTCCAGGTATTCAGGGTACCCGAAGACGGTGTTCCAAGGGTGCGCTCCTGGAATTTTCGGTCGAAGCAGCTGACCCTGGACCCGAACGATGTCCAGGTAGCCAGGGTACCCGATGACGGTGTTCCAAGGGGGCGCTCCATGTATTTTTGGTTGGATCGCCTGACCCTGGACCCAAACGATGTCCAGGTAGTCAGGGTTCCCGATGACGGTGTTCCAAGCGTGCGCTCCTGGAATTATCGAATTTGAAGCAGCTGACCCTGGACTTGAACGATGTCCAGGTAGTCAGGGTACCTGAAGACGGTGTTCCAAGGGTGCGCTCCTGGAATTTTCGGTCGAAGCAGATTACCGTGGACCCGAACGATGTCCAGGTAGTCAGGGTACCCGATGACGGTGTTCCAAGGGTGCGCTCCTTGTATTTTTGGTTGATTCGCCTGACCCCGGACCCGAACGATGTCCAGGTAGTCAGGGTACCCGATGACGGCGTTCCAAGGGTGCGCTCCTGGAACTATCGAATTTGAAGCATCTGACCCTGGACCCGAACGATGTCCAGGTAGTCAGGGTACCCGATGACGGTGTTCCAAGGGTCCGCTTCTGGTATTTTTGGTTGGATCGCCTGACCCTGGACCCAAACGATGTCCAGGTAGTCAGGGTTCCCGATGACGGTGTTCCAAGCGTTCGCTCCTGGAATTTTCGAATTTGAAGCAGCTGACCCTGGACCCGAACGATGTCCAGGTAGTCAGGGTACCCGATGACGGTGTTCCAAGGGTGCGCTCCTGGAATTTTCGCTTGAAGCAGCTGACCCTGGACCCGAACGATGTCCAGGTAGTCAGAGTACCCGATGACGGTGTTCCAAGGGTGCGCTCCTGGAAATTTCACTTGAAGCAGCTGACCCTGGACCCTAACGATGTCCAGGTAGCCAGGGTACCTGATGACGGTATTCCAAGGCAGCGCTCCTGGTATTTTTGGTTGGAGTGCCTGACTCTGGACCCGAACGAAGTCCAGATAGTCAGGGTTCCCGATGACGGTGTTCCAAGCGTGCGCTTCTGGAATTTTCGAATTTGAAGCAGCTGACTCTGGACCCGAACGAAGTCCAGATAGTCAGGGTTCCCGATGACGGTGTTCCAAGCGTGCGCTCCTGGAATTATCGAATTTGAAGCAGCTGACCCTGGACCTGAACGATGTCCAGGTATTCAGGGTACCCGAAGACGGTGTTCCTAGGGTGCGCTCCTGGAATTTCCGGTCGAAGCAGCTGACCCTGGACCCGAACGATGTCCAGGTAGCCAGGGTACCCGATGACGGTGTTCCAAGGGTGCGCTCCTGGAATTTTCGCTTGAAGCAGCTGACCCTGGACCCGAACGATGTCCAGGTAGTCAGGGTACCCGATGACGGTGTTCCAAGGGTGCGCTCCTGGAATTTTCGAATTTGAAGCAGCTGACCCTGGACCCGATCGATGTCCAGGTAGTCAAGGTACCCGATGACGGTCTTCCAAGGGTGCGCTCCTGGAATTTTTGGTTGGATCGCCTGACCCTGGACCCAAACGATGTCCAGGTAGTCAGGGTTCCCGATGACGGTGTTCCAAGCGTGCGCTCCTGGAATTATCGAATTTGAAGCAGCTGACCCTGGACTTGAACGATGTCCAGGTAGTCAGGGTACCTGAAGACGGTGTTCCAAGGGTGCGCTCCTGGAATTTTCGGTCGAAGCAGATTACCGTCGACCCGAACGATGTCCAGGTAGTCAGGGTACCCGATGACGGTGTTCCAAGGGTGCGCTCCTTGTATTTTTGGTTGATTCGCCTGACCCCGGACCCGAACGATCTCCAGGTAGTCAGGGTACCCGATGACGGCGTTCCAAGGGTGCGCTCCTGGAACTATCGAATTTGAAGCATCTGACCCTGGACCCGAACGATGTCCAGGTAGTCAGGGTACCCGATGACGGTGTTGCAAGGGTCCGCTTCTGGTATTTTTGGTTGGATCGCCTGACCCTGGACCCAAACGATGTCCAGGTAGTCAGGGTTCCCGATGACGGTGTTCCAAGCGTTCGCTCCTGGAATTTTCGAATTTGAAGCAGCTGACCCTGGACCCGAACGATGTCCAGGTAGTCAGGGTACCCGATGACGGTGTTCCAAGGGTGCGCTCCTGGAATTTTCGCTTGAAGCAGCTGACCCTGGACCCAAACGATGTCCAGGTAGTCAGGGTACCCGATGACGGTGTTCCAAGCGTGCGCTCCTGGAATTTTCGAATTTGAAGCAGCTGACTCTGGACCCGAACCAAGTCCAGATAGTCAGGGTTCCCGATGACGGTGTTCCAAGCGTGCGCTCCTGGAATTTTCGAATTTGAAGCAGCTGACTCTGGACCCGAACGAAGTTCAGATAGTCAGGGTTCCCGATGACGGTGTTCCAAGGGTGCGCTCCTGGAATTTTCGGTCGAAGCAGATTACCGTCGACCCGAACGATGTCCAGGTAGTCAGGGTACCCGATGACGGTGTTCCAAGGGTGCGCTCCTTGTATTTTTGGTTGATTCGCCTGACCCCGGACCCGAACGATCTCCAGGTAGTCAGGGTACCCGATGACGGCGTTCCAAGGGTGCGCTCCTGGAACTATCGAATTTGAAGCATCTGACCCTGGACCCGAACGATGTCCAGGTAGTCAGGGTACCCGATGACGGTGTTGCAAGGGTCCGCTTCTGGTATTTTTGGTTGGATCGCCTGACCCTGGACCCAAACGATGTCCAGGTAGTCAGGGTTCCCGATGACGGTGTTCCAAGCGTTCGCTCCTGGAATTTTCGAATTTGAAGCAGCTGACCCTGGACCCGAACGATGTCCAGGTAGTCAGGGTACCCGATGACGGTGTACCAAGGGTGCGCTCCTGGAATTTTCGCTTGAAGCAGCTGACCCTGGACCCGAACGATGTCCAGGTAGTCAGAGTACCCGATGACGGTGTTCCAAGGGTGCGCTCCTGGAAATTTCACTTGAAGTTGCTGACCCTGGACCCTAACGATGTCCAGGTAGCCAGGGTACCTGATGACGGTATTCCAAGGCAGCGCTCCTGGTATTTTTGGTTGGATCGCCTGACCCTGGACCCAAACGATGTCCAGGTAGTCAGGGTTCCCGATGACGGTGTTCCAAGCGTTCGCTCCTGGAATTTTCGAATTTGAAGCAGCTGACCCTGGACCTGAACGATGTCCAGGTATTCAGGGTACCCGAAGACGGTGTTCCTAGGGTGCGCTCCTGGAATTTCCGGTCGAAGCAGCTGACCCTGGACCCGAACGATGTCCAGGTAGCCAGGGTACCCGATGACGGTGTTCCAAGGGTGCGCTCCTGGAATTTTCGCTTGAAGCAGCTGACCCTGGACCCGAACGATGTCCAGGTAGTCAGGGTACCCGATGACGGTGTTCCAAGGGTGCGCTCCTGGAATTTTCGAATTTGAAGCAGCTGACCCTGGACCCGATCGATGTCCAGGTAGTCAAGGTACCCGATGACGGTCTTCCAAGGGTGCGCTCCTGGAATTTTTGGTTGGATCGCCTGACCCTGGACCCAAACGATGTCCAGGTAGTCAGGGTTCCCGATGACGGTGTTCCAAGCGTGCGCTCCTGGAATTATCGAATTTGAAGCAGCTGACCCTGGACTTGAACGATGTCCAGGTAGTCAGGGTACCTGAAGACGGTGTTCCAAGGGTGCGCTCCTGGAATTTTCGGTTGAAGCAGATTACCGTCGACCCGAACGATGTCCAGGTAGTCAGAGTACCCGATGACGGTGTTCCAAGGGTGCGCTCCTTGTATTTTTGGTTGATTCGCCTGACCCCGGACCCGAACGATGTCCAGGTAGTCAGGGTACCCGATGACGGCGTTCCAAGGGTGCGCTCCTGGAACTATCGAATTTGAAGCATCTGACCCTGGACCCGAACGATCTCCAGGTAGTCAGGGTACCCGATGACGGTGTTGCAAGGGTCCGCTTCTGGTATTTTTGGTTGGATCGCCTGACCCTGGACCCAAACGATGTCCAGGTAGTCAGGGTTCCCGATGACGGTGTTCCAAGCGTTCGCTCCTGGAATTTTCGAATTTGAAGCAGCTGACCCTGGACCCGAACGATGTCCAGGTAGTCAGGGTACCCGATGACGGTGTTCCAAGGGTGCGCTCCTGGAATTTTCGCTTGAAGCAGCTGACCCTGGACCCGAACGATGTCCAGGTAGTCAGAGTACCCGATGACGGTGTTCCAAGGGTGCGCTCCTGGAAATTTCACTTGAAGCAGCTGACCCTGGACCCTAACGATGTCCAGGTAGCCAGGGTACCTGATGACGGTATTCCAAGGCAGCGCTCCTGGTATTTTTGGTTGGAGTGCCTGACTCTGGACCCGAACGAAGTCCAGATAGTCAGGGTTCCCGATGACGGTGTTCCAAGCGTGCGCTTCTGGAATTTTCGAATTTGAAGCAGCTGACTCTGGACCCGAACGAAGTCCAGATAGTCAGGGTTCCCGATGACGGTGTTCCAAGCGTGCGCTCCTGGAATTATCGAATTTGAAGCAGCTGACCCTGGACCTGAACGATGTCCAGGTATTCAGGGTACCCGAAGACGGTGTTCCTAGGGTGCGCTCCTGGAATTTCCGGTCGAAGCAGCTGACCCTGGACCCGAACGATGTCCAGGTAGCCAGGGTACCCGATGACGGTGTTCCAAGGGGGCGCTCCTTGTATTTTTGGTTGGATTGCCTGACCCTGGACCCGAACGATTTCTAGGTAGCCAGGGTACCCTAGGACGGTGTTCCAAGGGAGCGCTCCTTGTATTTTTGGTTGGATCGCCTGACCCTGGACCCGAACGATGTCCAGGTAGTCAGGGTACCCGAAGACGGTGTTCCTAGGGTGCGCTCCTGGAATTTCCGGTCGAAGCAACTGACCATGGACCTGGACGATGTCCAGGTAGTCAGGGTACCCGATGACGGTGTTCCAAGAATGCGCTCCTGGAATTTTCTGTCGAAGCAGCTGACCCTGGACCCGAACGATGTCCAGGTAGTCAGGGTTCCCGATGACGGTGTTCCAAAGGTGCGCTCCTGGAATTATCGAATTTGAAACAGCTGACCCTGGACCCGAACGATGTCCAGGTAGTCAGGGTACCCGATGACGGTGTTCCAAGGGTGCGCTCCTGGTATTTTTGGTTGATTCGCCTGACCCTGGACCCGAACGATGTCCAGGTAGTCAGGGTACCCGATGACGGCGTTCCAAGGGTGCGCTCCTGGAATTATCGAATTCGAAGCATCTGACCCTGGACCCGAACGATGTCCAGGTAGTCAGGGTACCCGATGACGGTGTTCCAAGGGTGCGCTCCTGGTATTTTTGGTTGGATCGCCTGACCCTGGACCCGAACGATGTCCAGGTAGTCAGGGTACCCGATGACGGTGTTCCAAGCGTGCGCTCCTGGAATTTTCGAATTTGAAGCAGCTGACTCTGGACCTGAACCAAGTCCAGATAGTCAGGGTTCCCGATGACGGTGTTCCAAGCGTGCGCTCCTGGAATTTTCGAATTTGAAGCAGCTGACTCTGGACCCGAACGAAGTCCAGATAGTCAGGGTTCCCGATGACGGTGTTCCAAGCGTGCGCTCCTGGAATTATCGAATTTGAAGCAGCTGACCCTGGACCTGAACGATTTCCAGGTATTCAGGGTACCCGAAGACGGTGTTCCAAGGGTGCGCTCCTGGAATTTTCGGTCGAAGCAGCTGACCCTGGACCCGAACGATGTCCAGGTAGCCAGGGTACCCGATGACGGTGTTCCAAGGGGCGCTCCTTGTATTTTTGGTTGGATCGCCTGACCCTGGACCCAAACGATGTCCAGGTAGTTAGGGTTCCCGATGACGGTGTTCCAAGCGTGCGCTCCTGGAATTATCGAATTTGAAGCAGCTGACCCTGGACTTGAACGATGTCCAGGTAGTCAGGGTACCTGAAGACGGTGTTCCGAGGGTGCGCTCCTGGAATTTTCGGTCGAAGCAGATTACCGTGGTCCCGAACGATGTCCAGGTAGTCAGGGTACCCGATGACGGTGTTCCAAGGGTGCGCTCCTTGTATTTTTGGTTGATTCGCCTGACCCCGGACCCGAACGATGTCCAGGTAGTCAGGGTACCCGATGACGGCGTTCCAAGGGTGCGCTCCTGGAACTATTGAATTTGAAGCATCTGACCCTGGACCCGAACGATGTCCAGGTAGTCAGGGTACCCGATGACGGTGTTCCAAGGGTCCGCTTCTGGTATTTTTGGTTGGATCGCCTGACCCTGGACCCAAACGATGTCCAGGTAGTCAGGGTACCCGATGACGGTGTTCCAAGCGTGCGCTCCTGGAATTATCGAATTTGAAGCAGCTGACCCTGGACCTGAACGATGTCCAGGTATTCAGGGTACCCGAAGACGGTGTTCCTAGGGTGCGCTCCTGGAATTTCCGGTCGAAGCAGCTGACCCTGGACCCGAACGATGTCCAGGTAGCCAGGGTACCCGATGACGGTGTTCCAAGGGTGCGCTCCTGGAATTTTCGCTTGAAGCAGCTGACCCTGGACCCGAACGATGTCCAGGTAGTCAGAGTACCCGATGACGGTGTTCCAAGGGTGCGCTCCTGGAATTTTCGAATTTGAAGCAGCTGACTCTGGACCCGATCGATGTCCAGGTAGTCAAGGTACCCGATGACGGTCTTCCAAGGGTGCGCTCCTGGAATTTTTGGTTGGATCGCCTGACCCTGGACCCAAACGATGTCCAGGTAGTCAGGGTTCCCGATGACGGTGTTCCAAGCGTGCGCTCCTGGAATTATCGAATTTGAAGCAGCTGACTCTGGACCCGAACGATGTCCAGGTAGCCAGGGTTCCCGATGACGGTATTCCAAGGGTGCGCTCCTAGAATTTTCGAATTTGAAGCAGCTGACCCCGGACCCGAACGATGTCCATGTAGTCAAGGTACCCGATGACGGTCTTCCAAGGGTGCGCTCCTGGAATTTTTGGTTGGATCGCCTGACCCTGGACCCAAACGATGTCCAGGTAGTCAGGGTTCCCGATGACGGTGTTCCAAGCGTGCGCTCCTGGAATTATCGAATTTGAAGCAGCTGACCCTGGACTTGAACGATGTCCAGGTAGTCAGGGTACCTGAAGACGGTGTTCCAAGGGTGCGCTCCTGGAATTTTCGGTCGAAGCAGATTACCGTGGACCCGAACGATGTCCAGGTAGTCAGGGTACCCGATGACGGTGTTCCAAGGGTGCGCTCCTTGTATTTTTGGTTGATTCGCCTGACCCCGGACCCGAACGATGTCCAGGTAGTCAGGGTACCCGATGACGGCGTTCCAAGGTGTCGCTCCTGGAACTATCGAATTTGAAGCATCTGACCCTGGACCCGAACGATGTCCAGGTAGTCAGGGTACCCGATGACGGTGTTCCAAGGGTCCGCTTCTGGTATTTTTGGTTGGATCGCCTGACCCTGGACCCAAACGATGTCCAGGTAGTCAGGGTTCCCGATGACGGTGTTCCAAGCGTTCGCTCCTGGAATTTTCGAATTTGAAGCAGCTGACCCTGGACCCGAACGATGTCCAGGTAGTCAGGGTACCCGATGACGGTGTTCCAAGGGTGCGCTCCTGGAATTTTCGCTTGAAGCAGCTGACCCTGGACCCGAACGATGTCCAGGTAGTCAGAGTACCCGATGACGGTGTTCCAAGGGTGCGCTCCTGGAAATTTCACTTGAAGCAGCTGACCCTGGACCCTAACGATGTCCAGGTAGCCAGGGTACCTGATGACGGTATTCCAAGGCAGCGCTCCTGGTATTTTTGGTTGGAGTGCCTGACTGGACCCGAACGAAGTCCAGATAGTCAGGGTTCCCGATGACGGTGTTCCAAGCGTGCGCTTCTTGAATTTTCGAATTTGAAGCAGCTGACTCTGGACCCGAACGAAGTCCAGATAGTCAGGGTTCCCGATGACGGTGTTCCAAGCGTGCGCTCCTGGAATTATCGAATTTGAAGCAGCTGACCCTGGACCTGAACGATGTCCAGGTATTCAGGGTACCCGAAGACGGTGTTCCTAGGGTGCGCTCCTGGAATTTCCGGTCGAAGCAGCTGACCCTGGACCCGAACGATGTCCAGGTAGCCAGGGTACCCGATGACGGTGTTCCAAGGGGGCGCTCCTTGTATTTTTGGTTGGATTGCCTGACCCTGGACCCGAACGATTTCTAGGTAGCCAGGGTACCCTAGGACGGTGTTCCAAGGGAGCGCTCCTTGTATTTTTGGTTGGATCGCCTGACCCTGGACCCGAACGATGTCCAGGTAGTCAGGGTACCTGAAGACGGTGTTCGAAGGGTGCGCTCCTGGAATTTTCGCTCGAAGCAGCTGACCCTGGACCCGAAGGATGTCCAGGTAGCTAGGGTACCCGATGGCGGTGTTCCAAGAAGCTGACTCTGGACCTTAATGATGTCCAGGTAGTCAAAGTAGTCAGCTTCCTCAATTAAAAATACCAGAAGCGCATCCTCAGGACACTGTCATCAGCGATCCTAGCCACCTGGACATTATCGGGTATCAGGTTATATCCTTATTCAAATATTCAGTCGACTCGCCGACATCGTCATCCTAAACCACCATTTGCCTATGTAAAAATAGTTATAAAAAAAAATGTGATAAATTTTGATGTCTGGTCTCAAATTCAGGTAATAGATTAATTATTTTCTACTGATTACATACATTTTTTTGTGTATCGCTCATCCGTATAAATATTTGCATTTTGGAAAAATATCTTTTTGATTTTATTACTGACGATAATGCATATACATTTTATTGATTATTATTTTTATAGTATTTTATACTCCGCAAAAAAATTTAAATCCTCAAAAAAACCTTTTTTAGAAAAAGTAAAAAATGTTGCGTCAAGGATGTGGCAGAACTAGTTTATCTCTTATATTGCTTAAAAAAAAATGAAATCCATAAGAGACACATGATTCAATTTATTATTTCATCGGTATTCATTCAGATTAATTCTCATATAGTCGGAGAATTACGTATTCTTATTACAGTTTACATACTATAGGAGACGTTGTCAACTTTAACTAACCAATTACGAAAAACTTACCAGAATGCTCTTAGGTACCTCATCAATTATTTGAAGAACTAATGACGAACCAAATTGACGCCACTTGGTAGGATCGAATATCTATGAATGCCTTATTAAACTGACATATAATATTCTTCACTAGCCAGAATCACTCACTCGCTATCGCTCGCTCGTGTCTTTCATTTGCTCTATCAAGAATAAAGAAAAAATAATGAAATTTTTATTCGAATTATTGGTGAATAATTCAAAGTATCTACGGACCCTTTTACATCAACATGTATCTCACCTCTAGGCTATCAAAAATAAGGTCCCGATGTCTGATTTGAGATGTCAATTTTTACCTCATTCCAAAGCTTTGTCTTTGAGGAAGTAAAATGACATAATCAGAAATAGATTTTGTTATGATCATGAATTTTCGTCAAACCTCGAGAAATATCAATGGGAATAAATATAATTTCTACTATATTGCATCTTATTACTATATTGCAACTTAATAACTTTCGCCATGAAAACATGCAAATTTCTCATAAAATTAACGCCCACGCATCGACATTTTTCCATTTTTCACGATGGAAACGGGGAGCGCTCAATCAGCTATATCTATTCGTCAGATCAGAATTTCCGTCACGACGCTGATTCGTAGATTTTTTAACGATTTATGTTGCTCAACTTGCTAAAAGTCAGTTTTCACATATTTCTCGCACACGCATCGATTTTTCCAAAATTCTTCATTTCTTTCAAATATCAAGTATTTTTTTCAAACGAATTCTAAATTTTTACAAATTGAAACACCGAATTTTGAGTACATACTTCACGCCCATGCATCAATATTTTCAATTTTTTCACGATGAAAAATTGAAGCGCTCAATGAGCTCTAACGATCCCTCTTATCGATATTTTCATCAAGACGCTGTTTCATAAATTTTTTTAACGGATTATGCGGTACAACTTGAAAAAAGTCAGTTTTTTCCATATTTCATGCACACGCAAGAATTTCTCTGAAATTCTCGCCATGGATATGAAAGCCCATTCCATGTTCTTTCGATCAAACATACTCAAAATCGAACCAAACTCTAATCTCACGTATTTTTCTGAATGCATAAAAATTACATAGTAAACCACCAATTTTCAATGACATACTCCACGCACACGCATCGACATTTTTAGATTTTTAACAAAGAAAAATTGAAGCGCTCAATGAGCATTATCGATACCTCTGATCAGAATTTTCATCACGACGCTGTTTCATACATTTTTCTAACGGTTTATGCAGCACAACTTGACAAAAGTCAGTTTTTTTCCATATTTCACGCCCACGCATCGATTTCTCCGAAATTCTCCCCATGGATATTCAAGCCCATCCGATGTTCTTTCGATCGAACATACCCGACATTTCACCAAAGCATAAAAATCGCAAAGTCAACCACCAATTTTCAATCACATACTTCACGCCCACGCATCAATATTCTTGAATTTTTCACGATGAATAATTGAAGCGCTCAATGAGCTCTATCGATACCTCTAATCAGAATTTTCATCACGACGCTGTTTCACATATTTTTCTAATGGTTTATGCGGCACAAGTTGACAAAAGTCAGTTTCTTCCATATTTCTCGCCCACGCATCATTTTTTCCAAAATTCTCTCCATGGATATTCAAGCCCATCCGATGTTCTTTCGATCGAACATACCCGACATTTCACCAAATCATAATCTCACGTATTTATCTGAAAGAATAAAAATCGCAAAGTCAACCACCAATTTTCAATCACATACTTCACGCCCACGCATCAATATTTTTGAATTTTTCACGATGAATAATTGAAGCGCTCAATGAGCTCTATCGATACCTCTAATCAGAATTTTCATCACGACGCTGTTTCATATATTTTTTTAATGGTTTATGCGGCACAAGTTGACAAAAGTCAGTTTTTTTTCCATATTTCTCGCCCACGCATCATTTTTTCCAAAATTCTCTCCATGAATATTCAAGCCCATCCAATGATCTTTTGATCAAACATACCCGACATTTCACCAAATCATAATCTCACGTATTTATCTGAAAGCATAAAAATCGCAAAGTAAACCACCAATTTATATAGAATAAACCAATAAAGTAAATAACCAATTGATTTAACCACAAATTCATATAGAATACGCCTACGCACCAATATTTTAAAATTTTTCAACATGAATTATGGAAGCGCTCGAGCTCCTCTATCGATCTGCTCGAACAAATTTTCCACACACACCACAACTTGAATTTTTCAAATTTTTTTTTCTATGGAAATGAAGTCCTTGTTCCCACCTTCCGATCCGCAATACAAAAGATACTTCAAAACTGTATAATTTTGGTTTTGCATCATCAAGAAAAATTGACGAAAATTTTTTTTTTCACCACACCATTTTCGTTCACATAGAATACGCCCACGCATCAATATTTTCAAATTTTTCAATATGAATTATGGAAGCGCTCAGGCTCCTCTATCGATCTGCTTGAACGAATTTTCGAAAAATCAACCCTTTGTACGTTTTTGAAGGGGGTCCCACCCGGACATGGTAAAAAATTTTTTAAATTGTCCATACGCCCACCGCAACTTGAATTTTTCAAAATTTTTTTTTATGTAAATGTAGCCCGCGATCCCACTGTTAAGATATGTGTGTTGTCGCTCCACTTTTATTAGACTTGTACAATTCTATGCGTTAACTCCCTTTTAATTGTTTTCAATATCACTTCACTTTTTAATTGTTATTTCAAGATCTCTTTGCATTAAAATTTTTGGCAATTTCTGAGGTATTTTATAATTTCTTAGTCAGACGTAGTTCCTAGTTAGACTTAGTTCTTTGATCGCACTTTCACACAGATTGATAAATGTGTAATAGGAGAATACTTTGTAGACAAGAAATACAATTACTGTTAACTATATTTTTTCTGACCCTTTTTTTTCTTCAGGATATCAAATTCATAAGTTCCTGACCACTATCAATAACTAAAGAGAATATTTAATCAATGATCAATGATCAATAGAATACATAACAAATATTAATATCTAAAAGTTTATGACTCTATCCTCTGTTATGGATTATCATTAATTTCACTGATTCTGTCAGCAATACAGAGATACTTTCCTAGTTAGACTTTATATTTTTTTTTCTTCAAATTTGTTGTATTCTTATTTCTTTAAAAATTATGAAGAAAACTTGGTTCACTATATTCAAATGAAAAGTTGCTTGTTCAAGTCTGAACCACGAAGTCCAGGTTTCAGGGTACCCGATGACGGTGTACCAAGGGTGCGCTCCTGGAATTTTCGCTTGAAGCAGCTGACCCTGGACCCGAACGATGTCCAGGTAGTCAGAGTACCCGATGACGGTGTTCCAAGGGTGCGCTCCTGGAAATTTCACTTGAAGTTGCTGACCCTGGACCCTAACGATGTCCAGGTAGCCAGGGTACCTGATGACGGTATTCCAAGGCAGCGCTCCTGGTATTTTTGGTTGGATCGCCTGACCCTGGACCCAAACGATGTCCAGGTAGTCAGGGTTCCCGATGACGGTGTTCCAAGCGTTCGCTCCTGGAATTTTCGAATTTGAAGCAGCTGACCCTGGACCTGAACGATGTCCAGGTATTCAGGGTACCCGAAGACGGTGTTCCTAGGGTGCGCTCCTGGAATTTCCGGTCGAAGCAGCTGACCCTGGACCCGAACGATGTCCAGGTAGCCAGGGTACCCGATGACGGTGTTCCAAGGGTGCGCTCCTGGAATTTTCGCTTGAAGCAGCTGACCCTGGACCCGAACGATGTCCAGGTAGTCAGGGTACCCGATGACGTGTTCCAAGGGTGCGCTCCTGGAATTTTCGAATTTGAAGCAGCTGACCCTGGACCCGATCGATGTCCAGGTAGTCAAGGTACCGATGACGGTCTTCCAAGGGTGCGCTCCTGGAATTTTTGGTTGGATCGCCTGACCCTGGACCCAAACGATGTCCAGGTAGTCAGGGTTCCCGATGACGGTGTTCCAAGCGTGCGCTCCTGGAATTATCGAATTTGAAGCAGCTGACCCTGGACTTGAACGATGTCCAGGTAGTCAGGGTACCTGAAGACGGTGTTCCAAGGGTGCGCTCCTGGAATTTTCGGTTGAAGCAGATTACCGTCGACCCGAACGATGTCCAGGTAGTCAGAGTACCCGATGACGGTTGTTCCAAGGGTGCGCTCCTTGTATTTTTGGTTGATTCGCCTGACCCCGGACCCGAACGATGTCCAGGTAGTCAGGGTACCGATGACGGCGTTCCAAGGGTGCGCTCCTGGAACTATCGAATTTGAAGCATCTGACCCTGGACCCGAACGATCTCCAGGTAGTCAGGGTACCCGATGACGGTGTTGCAAGGGTCGCTTCTGGTATTTTTGGTTGGATCGCCTGACCCTGGACCCAAACGATGTCCAGGTAGTCAGGGTTCCCGATGACGGTGTTCCAAGCGTTCGCTCCTGGAATTTTCGAATTTGAAGCAGCTGACCCTGGACCCGAACGATGTCCAGGTAGTCAGGGTACCCGATGACGGTGTTCCAAGGGTGCGCTCCTGGAATTTTCGCTTGAAGCAGCTGACCCTGGACCCGAACGATGTCCAGGTAGTCAGAGTACCCGATGACGGTGTTCCAAGGGTGCGCTCCTGGAAATTTCACTTGAAGCAGCTGACCCTGGACCCTAACGATGTCCAGGTAGCCAGGGTACCTGATGACGGTATTCCAAGGCAGCGCTCCTGGTATTTTTGGTTGGAGTGCCTGACTCTGGACCCGAACGAAGTCCAGATAGTCAGGGTTCCCGATGACGGTGTTCCAAGCGTGCGCTTCTGGAATTTTCGAATTTGAAGCAGCTGACTCTGGACCCGAACGAAGTCCAGATAGTCAGGGTTCCCGATGACGGTGTTCCAAGCGTGCGCTCCTGGAATTATCGAATTTGAAGCAGCTGACCCTGGACCTGAACGATGTCCAGGTATTCAGGGTACCCGAAGACGGTGTTCCTAGGGTGCGCTCCTGGAATTTCCGGTCGAAGCAGCTGACCCTGGACCCGAACGATGTCCAGGTAGCCAGGGTACCCGATGACGGTGTTCCAAGGGGGCGCTCCTTGTATTTTTGGTTGGATTGCCTGACCCTGGACCCGAACGATTTCTAGGTAGCCAGGGTACCCTAGGACGGTGTTCCAAGGGAGCGCTCCTTGTATTTTTGGTTGGATCGCCTGACCCTGGACCCGAACGATGTCCAGGTAGTCAGGGTACCCGAAGACGGTGTTCCTAGGGTGCGCTCCTGGAATTTCGGGTCGAAGCAACTGACCATGGACCTGGACGATGTCCAGGTAGTCAGGGTACCCGATGACGGTGTTCCAAGAATGCGCTCCTGGAATTTTCTGTCGAAGCAGCTGACCCTGGACCCGAACGATGTCCAGGTAGTCAGGGTTCCCGATGACGGTGTTCCAAAGGTGCGCTCCTGGAATTATCGAATTTGAACAGCTGACCCTGGACCCGAACGATGTCCAGGTAGTCAGGGTACCCGATGACGGTGTTCCAAGGGTGCGCTCCTGGTATTTTTGGTTGATTCGCCTGACCTGGACCCGAACGATGTCCAGGTAGTCAGGGTACCCGATGACGGCGTTCCAAGGGTGCGCTCCTGGAATTATCGAATTCGAAGCATCTGACCCTGGACCCGAACGATGTCCAGGTAGTCAGGGTACCCGATGACGGTGTTCCAAGGGTGCGCTCCTGGTATTTTTGGTTGGATCGCCTGACCCTGGACCCAAACGATGTCCAGGTAGTCAGGGTACCCGATGACGGTGTTCCAAGCGTGCGCTCCTGGAATTTTCGAATTTGAAGCAGCTGACTCTGGACCTGAACCAAGTCCAGATAGTCAGGGTTCCCGATGACGGTGTTCCAAGCGTGCGCTCCTGGAATTTTCGAATTTGAAGCAGCTGACTCTGGACCCGAACGAAGTCCAGATAGTCAGGGTTCCCGATGACGGTGTTCCAAGCGTGCGCTCCTGGAATTATCGAATTTGAAGCAGCTGACCCTGGACCTGAACGATTTCCAGGTATTCAGGGTACCCGAAGACGGTGTTCCAAGGGTGCGCTCCTGGAATTTTCGGTCGAAGCAGCTGACCCTGGACCCGAACGATGTCCAGGTAGCCAGGGTACCCGATGACGGTGTTCCAAGGGGGCGCTCCTTGTATTTTTGGTTGGATCGCCTGACCCTGGACCCAAACGATGTCCAGGTAGTTAGGGTTCCCGATGACGGTGTTCCAAGCGTGCGCTCCTGGAATTATCGAATTTGAAGCAGCTGACCCTGGACTTGAACGATGTCCAGGTAGTCAGGGTACCTGAAGACGGTGTTCCGAGGGTGCGCTCCTGGAATTTTCGGTCGAAGCAGATTACCGTGGTCCCGAACGATGTCCAGGTAGTCAGGGTACCCGATGACGGTGTTCCAAGGGTGCGCTCCTTGTATTTTTTGGTTGATTCGCCTGACCCCGGACCCGAACGATGTCCAGGTAGTCAGGGTACCCGATGACGGCGTTCCAAGGGTGCGCTCCTGGAACTATTGAATTTGAAGCATCTGACCCTGGACCCGAACGATGTCCAGGTAGTCAGGGTACCCGATGACGGTGTTCCAAGGGTCCGCTTCTGGTATTTTTGGTTGGATCGCCTGACCCTGGACCCAAACGATGTCCAGGTAGTCAGGGTACCCGATGACGGTGTTCCAAGCGTGCGCTCCTGGAATTATCGAATTTGAAGCAGCTGACCCTGGACCTGAACGATGTCCAGGTATTCAGGGTACCCGAAGACGGTGTTCCTAGGGTGCGCTCCTGGAATTTCCGGTCGAAGCAGCTGACCCTGGACCCGAACGATGTCCAGGTAGCCAGGGTACCCGATGACGGTGTTCCAAGGGTGCGCTCCTGGAATTTTCGCTTGAAGCAGCTGACCCTGGACCCGAACGATGTCCAGGTAGTCAGAGTACCCGATGACGGTGTTCCAAGGGTGCGCTCCTGGAATTTTCGAATTTGAAGCAGCTGACTCTGGACCCGATCGATGTCCAGGTAGTCAAGGTACCCGATGACGGTCTTCCAAGGGTGCGCTCCTGGAATTTTTGGTTGGATCGCCTGACCTGGACCCAAACGATGTCCAGGTAGTCAGGGTTCCCGATGACGGTGTTCCAAGCGTGCGCTCCTGGAATTATCGAATTTGAAGCAGCTGACTCTGGACCCGAACGATGTCCAGGTAGCCAGGGTTCCCGATGACGGTATTCCAAGGGTGCGCTCCTAGAATTTTCGAATTTGAAGCAGCTGACCCGGACCCGAACGATGTCCATGTAGTCAAGGTACCCGATGACGGTCTTCCAAGGTGCGCTCCTGGAATTTTTGGTTGGATCGCCTGACCCTGGACCCAAACGATGTCCAGGTAGTCAGGGTTCCGATGACGGTGTTCCAAGCGTGCGCTCCTGGAATTATCGAATTTGAAGCAGCTGACCCTGGACTTGAACGATGTCCAGGTAGTCAGGGTACCTGAAGACGGTGTTCCAAGGGTGCGCTCCTGGAATTTTCGGTCGAAGCAGATTACCGTGGACCCGAACGATGTCCAGGTAGTCAGGGTACCCGATGACGGTGTTCCAAGGGTGCGCTCCTTGTATTTTTGGTTGATTCGCCTGACCCCGGACCCGAACGATGTCCAGGTAGTCAGGGTACCCGATGACGGCGTTCCAAGGTGTCGCTCCTGGAACTATCGAATTTGAAGCATCTGACCCTGGACCCGAACGATGTCCAGGTAGTCAGGGTACCCGATGACGGTGTTCCAAGGGTCCGCTTCTGGTATTTTTGGTTGGATCGCCTGACCCTGGACCCAAACGATGTCCAGGTAGTCAGGGTTCCCGATGACGGTGTTCCAAGCGTTCGCTCCTGGAATTTTCGAATTTGAAGCAGCTGACCCTGGACCCGAACGATGTCCAGGTAGTCAGGGTACCCGATGACGGTGTTCCAAGGGTGCGCTCCTGGAATTTTCGCTTGAAGCAGCTGACCCTGGACCCGAACGATGTCCAGGTAGTCAGAGTACCCGATGACGGTGTTCCAAGGGTGCGCTCCTGGAAATTTCACTTGAAGCAGCTGACCCTGGACCCTAACGATGTCCAGGTAGCCAGGGTACCTGATGACGGTATTCCAAGGCAGCGCTCCTGGTATTTTTGGTTGGAGTGCCTGACTGGACCCGAACGAAGTCCAGATAGTCAGGGTTCCCGATGACGGTGTTCCAAGCGTGCGCTTCTTGAATTTTCGAATTTGAAGCAGCTGACTCTGGACCCGAACGAAGTCCAGATAGTCAGGGTTCCCGATGACGGTGTTCCAAGCGTGCGCTCCTGGAATTATCGAATTTGAAGCAGCTGACCCTGGACCTGAACGATGTCCAGGTATTCAGGGTACCCGAAGACGGTGTTCCTAGGGTGCGCTCCTGGAATTTCCGGTCGAAGCAGCTGACCCTGGACCCGAACGATGTCCAGGTAGCCAGGGTACCCGATGACGGTGTTCCAAGGGGGCGCTCCTTGTATTTTTGGTTGGATTGCCTGACCCTGGACCCGAACGATTTCTAGGTAGCCAGGGTACCCTAGGACGGTGTTCCAAGGGAGCGCTCCTTGTATTTTTGGTTGGATCGCCTGACCCTGGACCCGAACGATGTCCAGGTAGTCAGGGTACCTGAAGACGGTGTTCGAAGGGTGCGCTCCTGGAATTTTCGCTCGAAGCAGCTGACCCTGGACCCGAAGGATGTCCAGGTAGCTAGGGTACCCGATGGCGGTGTTCCAAGAAGCTGACTCTGGACCTTAATGATGTCCAGGTAGTCAAAGTAGTCAGCTTCCTCAATTAAAAATACCAGAAGCGCATCCTCAGGACACTGTCATCAGCGATCCTAGCCACCTGGACATTATCGGGTATCAGGTTATATCCTTATTCAAATATTCAGTCGACTCGCCGACATCGTCATCCTAAACCACCATTTGCCTATGTAAAAATAGTTATAAAAAAAAATGTGATAAATTTTGATGTCTGGTCTCAAATTCAGGTAATAGATTAATTATTTTCTACTGATTACATACATTTTTTTGTGTATCGCTCATCCGTATAAATATTTGCATTTTGGAAAAATATCTTTTTGATTTTATTACTGACGATAATGCATATACATTTTATTGATTATTATTTTTATAGTATTTTATACTCCGCAAAAAAATTTAAATCCTCAAAAAAACCTTTTTTAGAAAAAGTAAAAATGTTGCGTCAAGGATGTGGCAGAACTAGTTTATCTCTTATATTGCTTAAAAAAAAATGAAATCCATAAGAGACACATGATTCAATTTATTATTTCATCGGTATTCATTCAGATTAATTCTCATATAGTCGGAGAATTACGTATTCTTATTACAGTTTACATACTATAGGAGACGTTGTCAACTTTAACTAACCAATTACGAAAAAACTTACCAGAATGCTCTTAGGTACCTCATCAATTATTTGAAGAACTAATGACGAACCAAATTGACGCCACTTGGTAGGATCGAATATCTATGAATGCCTTATTAAACTGACATATAATATTCTTCACTAGCCAGAATCACTCACTCGCTATCGCTCGCTCGTGTCTTTCATTTGCTCTATCAAGAATAAAGAAAAATAATGAAATTTTTATTCGAATTATTGGTGAATAATTCAAAGTATCTACGGACCCTTTTACATCAACATGTATCTCACCTCTAGGCTATCAAAAATAAGGTCCCGATGTCTGATTTGAGATGTCAATTTTTACCTCATTCCAAAGCTTTGTCTTTGAGGAAGTAAAATGACATAATCAGAAATAGATTTTGTTATGATCATGAATTTTCGTCAAACCTCGAGAAATATCAATGGGAATAAATATAATTTCTACTATATTGCATCTTATTACTATATTGCAACTTAATAACTTTCGCCATGAAAACATGCAAATTTCTCATAAAATTAACGCCCACGCATCGACATTTTTCCATTTTTCACGATGGAAACGGGGAGCGCTCAATCAGCTATATCTATTCGTCAGATCAGAATTTCCGTCACGACGCTGATTCGTAGATTTTTTAACGATTTATGTTGCTCAACTTGCTAAAAGTCAGTTTTCACATATTTCTCGCACACGCATCGATTTTTCCAAAATTCTTCATTTCTTTCAAATATCAAGTATTTTTTTCAAACGAATTCTAAATTTTTACAAATTGAAACACCGAATTTTGAGTACATACTTCACGCCCATGCATCAATATTTTCAATTTTTTCACGATGAAAAATTGAAGCGCTCAATGAGCTCTAACGATCCCTCTTATCGATATTTTCATCAAGACGCTGTTTCATAAATTTTTTTAACGGATTATGCGGTACAACTTGAAAAAAGTCAGTTTTTTCCATATTTCATGCACACGCAAGAATTTCTCTGAAATTCTCGCCATGGATATGAAAGCCCATTCCATGTTCTTTCGATCAAACATACTCAAAATCGAACCAAACTCTAATCTCACGTATTTTTCTGAATGCATAAAAATTACATAGTAAACCACCAATTTTCAATGACATACTCCACGCACACGCATCGACATTTTTAGATTTTTAACAAAGAAAAATTGAAGCGCTCAATGAGCATTATCGATACCTCTGATCAGAATTTTCATCACGACGCTGTTTCATACATTTTTCTAACGGTTTATGCAGCACAACTTGACAAAAGTCAGTTTTTTCCATATTTCACGCCCACGCATCGATTTCTCCGAAATTCTCCCCATGGATATTCAAGCCCATCCGATGTTCTTTCGATCGAACATACCCGACATTTCACCAAAGCATAAAAATCGCAAAGTCAACCACCAATTTTCAATCACATACTTCACGCCCACGCATCAATATTCTTGAATTTTTCACGATGAATAATTGAAGCGCTCAATGAGCTCTATCGATACCTCTAATCAGAATTTTCATCACGACGCTGTTTCACATATTTTTCTAATGGTTTATGCGGCACAAGTTGACAAAAGTCAGTTTCTTCCATATTTCTCGCCCACGCATCATTTTTTCCAAAATTCTCTCCATGGATATTCAAGCCCATCCGATGTTCTTTCGATCGAACATACCCGACATTTCACCAAATCATAATCTCACGTATTTATCTGAAAGAATAAAAATCGCAAAGTCAACCACCAATTTTCAATCACATACTTCACGCCCACGCATCAATATTTTTGAATTTTTCACGATGAATAATTGAAGCGCTCAATGAGCTCTATCGATACCTCTAATCAGAATTTTCATCACGACGCTGTTTCATATATTTTTTTAATGGTTTATGCGGCACAAGTTGACAAAAGTCAGTTTTTTCCATATTTCTCGCCCACGCATCATTTTTTCCAAAATTCTCTCCATGAATATTCAAGCCCATCCAATGATCTTTTGATCAAACATACCCGACATTTCACCAAATCATAATCTCACGTATTTATCTGAAAGCATAAAAATCGCAAAGTAAACCACCAATTTATATAGAATAAACCAATAAAGTAAATAACCAATTGATTTAACCACAAATTCATATAGAATACGCCTACGCACCAATATTTTAAAATTTTTCAACATGAATTATGGAAGCGCTCGAGCTCCTCTATCGATCTGCTCGAACAAATTTTCCACACACACCACAACTTGAATTTTTCAAATTTTTTTTTCTATGGAAATGAAGTCCTTGTTCCCACCTTCCGATCCGCAATACAAAAGATACTTCAAAACTGTATAATTTTGGTTTTGCATCATCAAGAAAAATTGACGAAAATTTTTTTTTTCACCACACCATTTTCGTTCACATAGAATACGCCCACGCATCAATATTTTCAAATTTTTCAATATGAATTATGGAAGCGCTCAGGCTCCTCTATCGATCTGCTTGAACGAATTTTCGAAAAATCAACCCTTTGTACGTTTTTGAAGGGGGGTCCCACCCGGACATCGGTAAAAAATTTTTTAAATTGTCCATACGCCCACCGCAACTTGAATTTTTCAAAATTTTTTTTTATGTAAATGTAGCCCGCGATCCCACTGTTAAGATATGTGTGTTGTCGCTCCACTTTTATTAGACTTGTACAATTCTATGCGTTAACTCCCTTTTAATTGTTTTCAATATCACTTCACTTTTTAATTGTTATTTCAAGATCTCTTTGCATTAAAATTTTGGCAATTTCTGAGGTATTTTATAATTTCTTAGTCAGACGTAGTTCCTAGTTAGACTTAGTTCTTTGATCGCACTTTCACACAGATTGATAAATGTGTAATAGGAGAATACTTTGTAGACAAGAAATACAATTACTGTTAACTATATTTTTCTGACCCTTTTTTTTCTTCAGGATATCAAATTCATAAGTTCCTGACCACTATCAATAACTAAAGAGAATATTTAATCAATGATCAATGATCAATAGAATACATAACAAATATTAATATCTAAAAGTTTATGACTCTATCCTCTGTTATGGATTATCATTAATTTCACTGATTCTGTCAGCAATACAGAGATACTTTCCTAGTTAGACTTTATATTTTTTTTCTTCAAATTTGTTGTATTCTTATTTCTTTAAAAATTATGAAGAAAACTTGGTTCACTATATTCAAATGAAAAGTTGCTTGTTCAAGTGAAAAGTTGGTTTTAATAATTAATTATTGATAAATATTGATTTATCGGGCTTTGCAAACTATTCCAAATTATTGAAAATTAGACTCAGAAGATACTGGATTGCACAACTTGAATAAATTCAACTTATTCAATTTCTCATTCAATTTTAAACTTATAGCTTTTGTTCAGGCAATTTGGGGATTTCCTGACTAATTTTGTTTGTATAGATTGATGATTGTGGAAATCTTTCTAATTATATTTATAACAATTCAATTTGAAATCACTCCTGGTCTTGGCGCATGGAACCACGATCCCTGCTACCATTTATGTTAAGATATGTGTGTGAACACTTATCTTAAGTTTTTATTTGAGACTTGACGTCTCAGGTGAATGCATGCGCCTGGTCCTTCACAGGTCCAGTCCCCGCAGATTAAGGAAAAGTCAGGAGTAAACTCAAAATTGAGGTGTTATATTTATTGATTTAAAATATCTTCTACTACAGCTAAAATGTCTGGGCGGTCCAACAAATAAAATATGGGAAACAATGGAGACTATAATGTCAGAGTTTGTAAATTTGACTCTACTTCATATATTTATTTTAATTATACTTGTTTCGGTACCTTGTTTTGCAGCGTCGATTCTATGACAATAACTGAAGTGGGGGATGTCTGGTGTTTGAAATAATGATACTCTGTTTGATTTGTATGAGTATTGAGATGAATCCTGTGTGATATTCCTGTATTAGTTATTCCAATCCTATTATGATATCCAATGTCCTGAATTTGCTCCACTTATTGTATTGTTATTGACTGTATATGAATTGATAACAACTGAATTCAAATTCTATATTTTAATTAATTATGCTGAACTGTCACACGCTATCGCACTGAATGTAAAACTGATTTTTATCTGAGGCTCTTACTCTGGCCAATACTCAACATGAACTGATTTCTGACAGGACTACTGGACTGCACTTGTGCTTAGCGGGGGAGGCATATTTATACCTGCCGCCCAGTGGCATACTTGGTCAGCTACATTATGCATAGCTTGCATTTTGGGCAAGTCAGCCTGGAGTGGGTCACTTGGTACGTGCAATCGTAGGATTGCACCATGCATTTGATTCGGCGCATTCTTTGTACCCGATATTCTGCTCGTTTTAAGCATTCTACTTTTCTTTCCCCGTAGTGTTTGGTCAGAAACATGTGCTCTAAATTTCCTCACTTTTATTTCTCAATGATTTCGAAAATTTTTAATCGCGTCACCTAACACCCACCTTTCGATCCGTCATACTGAATGTACCTCGAAACTGTATAATTTTGGTTTTGCATCATCAAGAAAAATTGACGAAAATTTTTTTTTTCACCACACCATTTTCGTTCACATAGAATACGCCCACGCATCAATATTTTCAAATTTTTCAATATGAATTATGGAAGCGCTCAGGCTCCTCTATCGATCTGCTTGAACGAATTTTCGAAAAATCAACCCTTTGTACGTTTTTGAAGGGGGTCCCACCCGGACATCGGTAAAAAATTTTTTAAATTGTCCATACGCCCACCGCAACTTGAATTTTTCAAAATTTTTTTTTATGTAAATGTAGCCCGCGATCCCACTGTTAAGATATGTGTGTTGTCGCTCCACTTTTATTAGACTTGTACAATTCTATGCGTTAACTCCCTTTTAATTGTTTTCAATATCACTTCACTTTTTAATTGTTATTTCAAGATCTCTTTGCATTAAAATTTTGGCAATTTCTGAGGTATTTTATAATTTCTTAGTCAGACGTAGTTCCTAGTTAGACTTAGTTCTTTGATCGCACTTTCACACAGATTGATAAATGTGTAATAGGAGAATACTTTGTAGACAAGAAATACAATTACTGTTAACTATATTTTTCTGACCCTTTTTTTTCTTCAGGATATCAAATTCATAAGTTCCTGACCACTATCAATAACTAAAGAGAATATTTAATCAATGATCAATGATCAATAGAATACATAACAAATATTAATATCTAAAAGTTTATGACTCTATCCTCTGTTATGGATTATCATTAATTTCACTGATTCTGTCAGCAATACAGAGATACTTTCCTAGTTAGACTTTATATTTTTTTTCTTCAAATTTGTTGTATTCTTATTTCTTTAAAAATTATGAAGAAAACTTGGTTCACTATATTCAAATGAAAAGTTGCTTGTTCAAGTGAAAAGTTGGTTTTAATAATTAATTATTGATAAATATTGATTTATCGGGCTTTGCAAACTATTCCAAATTATTGAAAATTAGACTCAGAAGATACTGGATTGCACAACTTGAATAAATTCAACTTATTCAATTTCTCATTCAATTTTAAACTTATAGCTTTTGTTCAGGCAATTTGGGGATTTCCTGACTAATTTTGTTTGTATAGATTGATGATTGTGGAAATCTTTCTAATTATATTTATAACAATTCAATTTGAAATCACTCCTGGTCTTGGCGCATGGAACCACGATCCCTGCTACCATTTATGTTAAGATATGTGTGTGAACACTTATCTTAAGTTTTTATTTGAGACTTGACGTCTCAGGTGAATGCATGCGCCTGGTCCTTCACAGGTCCAGTCCCCGCAGATTAAGGAAAAGTCAGGAGTAAACTCAAAATTGAGGTGTTATATTTATTGATTTAAAATATCTTCTACTACAGCTAAAATGTCTGGGCGGTCCAACAAATAAAATATGGGAAACAATGGAGACTATAATGTCAGAGTTTGTAAATTTGACTCTACTTCATATATTTATTTTAATTATACTTGTTTCGGTACCTTGTTTTGCAGCGTCGATTCTATGACAATAACTGAAGTGGGGGATGTCTGGTGTTTGAAATAATGATACTCTGTTTGATTTGTATGAGTATTGAGATGAATCCTGTGTGATATTCCTGTATTAGTTATTCCAATCCTATTATGATATCCAATGTCCTGAATTTGCTCCACTTATTGTATTGTTATTGACTGTATATGAATTGATAACAACTGAATTCAAATTCTATATTTTAATTAATTATGCTGAACTGTCACACGCTATCGCACTGAATGTAAAACTGATTTTTATCTGAGGCTCTTACTCTGGCCAATACTCAACATGAACTGATTTCTGACAGGACTACTGGACTGCACTTGTGCTTAGCGGGGGAGGCATATTTATACCTGCCGCCCAGTGGCATACTTGGTCAGCTACATTATGCATAGCTTGCATTTTGGGCAAGTCAGCCTGGAGTGGGTCACTTGGTACGTGCAATCGTAGGATTGCACCATGCATTTGATTCGGCGCATTCTTTGTACCCGATATTCTGCTCGTTTTAAGCATTCTACTTTTCTTTCCCCGTAGTGTTTGGTCAGAAACATGTGCTCTAAATTTCCTCACTTTTATTTCTCAATGATTTCGAAAATTTTTAATCGCGTCACCTAACACCCACCTTTCGATCCGTCATACTGAATGTACCTCGAAACTGTATAATTTTGGTTTTGCATCATCAAGAAAAATTGACGAAAATTTTTTTTTTCACCACACCATTTTCGTTCACATAGAATACGCCCACGCATCAATATTTTCAAATTTTTCAATATGAATTATGGAAGCGCTCAGGCTCCTCTATCGATCTGCTTGAACGAATTTTCGAAAAATCAATCTTTCAATCTTTGTACGTTTTTGAAGGGACACCACCCGGACATCGGTAAAAAAATTTTTAAATTGTCCATACGCCCACCGCAACTTGAATTTTTCAAAATTTGTTTTTTTATGTAAATGTAGCCCTCGATCCCACCTTTCGATCCGTCATACTGAATGTACCTCGAAACTGTCATATCATTGTTTCCGAGAGCAAGAAAGGTGGACTAGGAAAATGTACGGATCCATCTTATTATTATGTAGATGTAGATTACCTATTTTTTTCATTACCTATTTATTTCTAGTTAAACGGTTTCACAACCTCTCCTCAATCGTTTGATTCATTTCAAATATATCTTTGTATCGTAATTGCAATGCAGTTAATCCTATAATTCAGATAAACTTTATATATTCTTCTATTATCAATACTTTCATTGTCTTTCAAAGAGACAAATATTAATATCTCAAACTATTGATCATATGTCTCAGTAAATTATAAATATTTCTATAATATTTCTATGATAATTTTTACATCCAGTGATTTAGTGAAATATTATTATTTTTAAGACGTTAAAAATGCCTACCAAGTGGCGTCAATTTGGTTCGTCATTAGTTCTTCAAATAATTGATGAGGTACCTAAGAGCATTCTGGTAAGTTTTTTCGTAATTGGTTAGTTAAAGTTGACAACGTCTCCTATAGTATGTAAACTGTAATAAGAATACGTAATTCTCCGACTATATGAGAATTAATCTGAATGAATACCGATGAAATAATAAATTGACTCATGTGTCTCTTATGGATTTCATTTTTTTTAAGCAATATAAGAGATAAACTAGTTCTGCCACATGCTTGACGCAACATTTTTACTTTTTCTAAAAAAGGTTTTTTCGAGGATTTGAGTATTGGTCGGACATTGGATAATTTTGAACAGTACATTAACAGAAAACAGTTTGAAAGAGTTCACCTTTCGATTGTAAAGCGTAAATAATTCTTTACATTAAATATAATAGAATTAATACGATTTTTTTTATATACTTATAAAAAGTATTCGATTAGTCCGATAAAAATGAATCACACTATAGTATTGTTATGTGTAAGCTTCATTCAAAATAATTTATTGCAGAATAGAGAATACTGCCTGTTTTACAAATGTATAAAATTAATCTCTCAATCTCACTAACTATCAATCATTCCCTAGTAATTGAAATTGAACGAAACTTGAAAGTATCAATATGCTCAAGTATATTTGAAAAATGTCTTTCCAATCAGAGTCCATTTAAATACATGTAAGATATAGTGTAGTCAGAGAATTTACAGCATTCCTCCTGCCTACTAAAAGTTTTTGCCAGTTTATTTTGCGATGGTGATATGTGAACGCATTGAAATCAAGCATTTAATAACAAGTATCCAACAAGTACGATTAGTTTTTCAATGTACGCTTAATCCTAGCCGCCATTGGAAATGTCAATGCAGATCACGTTGCTAATGTATAGAAAAGAAAGCACTGAAACCACCAATCCATGTCAAGTACTTGACTCATATACTTTTGCAGAAGTCTAGTAGAAAAATTATAAATGGTTGAAATCAAATAAAATACTCTTCGACCAATTTTAGTTTTCAAAGTAATAAATGGACCTTTGAAAAAGGTACACGGCGACGACAAGTATGCTCCGTATCCTTTGGTTCAATGTTGGATAAATTTCTATTCAACTCAATTTCTTTGAGTAAAAAGAAATTTAAAAATGTCTCTTATTTCAGTCAATTCAAATGCGTGTCAGTTAGTATTCACAGAATTCAAAGCCTTCTTTCTACCTCGTGTTTCTCTGTTACGGATTCCGAACTAATAACCTCAATATAGTATTATGAAAACCAAATATACATAACAGTTTATTTTGTCGATGATGATGATGATGATCAATGGTGATACGAGAAAGCAATGAAATCTAGCATCAAATGCCAAGTATCCAACTAGTGCTGTTATCCGTCCGACTACACAATGAATATTTTTTCAATGCACACTCAATCCTTGCCATCATTGGTTAAAATGTCAATGCAGATCAATTTGACAATGTTAACATAAGAAAGTACTGAAATCACAAATCCATGTCAAGTACTTAACTCATATAATGTTGAAGAGATTCAGTATCAAAATTATAAATGGTTGAAATGGGATGAAATACTCCATCTTCAAAGAAACGTATATTTAGAGTATGTTTTTTTACAATTTTTTCTCGCGCGACTCAGAAGATACATACAATAGTTACGTGCTAAGTTATGTTGACGCGCATCTCTCGTGTAGATAATTTCGGTATAGACACGTTTCAAATTTGGATAAATTTCAAGCCACTAATTTTAATAGAAAACTTTGTGAAATATTTTTCAAGACCCATCAACCCACCGTGAGACAGACAGATACGAAGAGTGAGCTGAAATGCTCAATCTAAGTGTAAAGAAATCAAATGAAAAGTACTGTTATTTTCAAATATGACAAATCCGAGTGATATCCAAACATAAAATAGGTTGGATTTATTTTTTAAGTTTTCAGACATGACTTGTACCGATTATTCCTCATCTCTATATGAAAACTATGAAAACTAAAATTGGTCGCGGAGTATTTTATTTGATTTCAACCATTTATAATTTTTCTACTAGACTTCTACAAAAGTATATGAGTCAAGTACTTGACATGGATTTGTGATTTCAGTACTTTCGTATCTTAATATTGTCAAATCGATCTGCATTGACATTTTAACCAATGATGGCAAGGATTGAGTGTGCATTGAAAAAATATTCATTGTGTAGTCGGACGGATAACAGTACTAGTTGGATACTTGGCATTTGATGCTAGATTTCATTGCTTTCTCGTATCACCATTGATCATCATCATCATCATTGACAGAATAAACTGTTAACAATCGAAGCATGAATGTACCGAATTTGAAAATAGGAATGTTAGTATTAATGCAGAACGATGAAAATGCCTTGAATTATCAATGGAATCTTGGGAGGATCGAATTACTCCATCCGGGCGAGGATAACATTCTACAAACGGTCACTGTACGCACTAAAGATCCCTGCTAGAAAAAGTCACCTGATTAATCACATGATAAATCATGTGATTTATCATGTGATTTATCATGTGATTTATCAGGCCAAAACGTCATGTAGTTAAAAGTTAAAGTATTGAAAATTGGAACTAGAGAATGATTTGATTGGGAAGAAACATATGCAATATATAATAGTATTTGAATAAATTTTATTTATATTTCACAGCAATTCCCTGCATACTTCATAACATCAACTTCTATAACTAATTAGTATGGCATGAAAGGTATCGACTTAAAACTAATTGTTTTAATTATTTGGTCTTTTCTTTCGATATTTTGAACTTATTGAAATTGTTTACAGAAACTCCAATTGAATACTGTAGTAGAACAATATTAAACTTAATAAACTGTACCCCAAGCCACAGCTGAAATACAAAAATATAATTGTATTGACACCATCTCAGCATCAATTGTACAGATCTAAATTATATTTTAGAATACAATACTCTAACATTTTGACCCGCAGTTGACTAATTATTCTTGTTTGTACGTGCATTTACATATAGGCTTTGATGTTATAATTTTTTCAATCTTACTAGGAGAGTGCATACCCTTTTGGGTCACCAAATGGCACCAAAATTTAAGGGGTCTCTCCTGATACTATCACCAGAGATCCCAGAAAGCCACAGGGTCTAACGCTCAGCCATTCTAGAGAAAAAAAATAAAACATAACATGATTAGTTTTCCATTATTGGCGGTACAGGGCATAACATGGTATACGGTACACCAATACATATCAATACTTGTCAACCACATATACCAATGAACTTTTCATTAATTAGATTCAAAACTGAACTCAAAAGCTACCCTGTCAAATTATCATCGGCTTATCCTGCTCTTTTTATAGGATATACGAGGGTCTCAACTTGTTAACCAAGATATCGTGGGAAAACATGTTGAACCGCTTCCCACCCAACAAAACACGCATCCCACCCATGAATATATA
Organism: Aphelinus atriplicis; assembly: GCA_020882685.1. NCBI lineage: Eukaryota > Metazoa > Arthropoda > Insecta > Hymenoptera > Aphelinidae > Aphelinus > Aphelinus atriplicis. Next base: position 59,105,179 of record CM037075.1, on the reverse strand, counting down.
TCAGAATATATATTCTATAGTTATTTGAAGAAGGGAAGTACCTATAATATTACCTCATTCTTTTCTACAGTCCAGAACAGTTGAATTTTTGACGTCAAACAGTCATATCCATTCAAAACTGTATCTGGACATATACTAACTTCCTAGCTAAAATATCCTTATGGATGCGGATATTTCTCCAAGTCTATGGAATTATGGGCACATGAAACAGAAAAAATGTACTCACTTACCTAAAGTAACATGCGCTTCATTGATATGATGTTGCATTCGTCACAAGCATGTTATCCAATACTGCAAGATTGTTGGGGATTAGTTTTTGCGCAAATCTGTCACTTTTACTTGAGTCTCTATGGTCTACCAGCTTCCATTGAATTTGTTGCCTTCAGCACAGGAATGATGTTCTAGAGGATGAAAAATAACACTCCAAGCCACGTCCATTCATGATTGTACTCTTGAAGTACCTGAAAATAAAAAAAACAAAGAATCATTTTCTTCGAATTGAGAGATTGAAAGTAGAAAAAATCTAGTTCAACTCATAGAGAAAGAGAGTTTAAGAGCTACGTCAATCTAATTTGAATAGAAAATAGAAACACAAAATCAAAGGTTAGGTTACATTATTTACTTATCTGATGATTGATGGAGTGATTGATCCTTTCTGCAGCAATCAGCATTCCTGATCCAGTGGGAGGATTTTTCTCAACCCAAATTTTAGAAAGAATTTTACTTTCTCAGCTCATACTAATTAGTTATAGAAGTTGATGTTATGAAGTATGCAGGGAATTGCTGTGAAATATAAATAAAATTTATTCAAATACTAATATATATTTCATATGTTTCTTCCCAATCAAACCATTCTCTAGTTCCAAATTTCAATACTTTAACTTTTAACTACATGACGTTTTGGCCTGATAAATCACATGATAAATCACATGATTTATCATGTGATTAATCAGGTGACTTTTTCTAGCAGGGATGGCTTGAAAAAACTGCCTGCTTCCAAAATAGCGATTCTACCTATTGACGACGATTCCAATGTAACTTAAATTTATCTTAACGTTTATCTCTTATATTGCTTAAAAAAAATGAAATCCATAATAGACACATGAGTCAATTTATTATTTCATCAGTATTCATTCTAATTAATTATATCATATTGTTGGAGTATTACGTATTCTTATTACAGTTTACGTACTATAGGAGACGTTGTCAACTTTAACTAACCAATCACGAAAAAACTTACCAGAATGCTTTTTAGATACCTCATCAAATATTTGAATAATTAATGACGAACCAAATTGACGCCACTTGGTAGGATCGAATATCTTTGAAAACATTATTAAACTGACATATAATATTCTTCATCACCTATTCATTTATAGTTAAACGGTTTCACAATCTCTCCTCATTCGTTTGATCCATTTCAAATATATTTTTGTATTGTAATTGTGATGCAGTTAATCCTATGATTCAGATAGACTTTATATATTCTTCTATCAGGTGGCGCGTCAGCGCCACCGACGACAAGTATGCGCAGCAAGCGAGGGGACGCGACAAGCTATTATATACAGCTCGTTTGCGGTTTAACCTCGAACCTAGAAATATTTTTTTTTAAACCTCTGTCCTACAGTTTTGCAATGGTTACCAGCAAAACCTGCATTCAGTTGCGTTTAATTACGTCAGAAAAGATTTGCGAAAATTGACGTTGTTATTTGGGTATAGGAGGTATAAGTCGACGAGCAGACGACAGACACTCTGAACCTCTCGCAAAATCTCGCACAGAAAATGTTTCCCACCACTGATGTATATTACGTGAGAGCGGTTCGAGGCCTATTGCGAGCGTGGTTCTCAACGAAACGTAAACGTATATTACGTCCGGCCTCGTATCCTCGTATATATATATATATATATATATATATATATATATATATACGTCCAACATACATATATGTATATTGATGCAACTGAACTGCTACTGCACTGCGCCCGATTGCGCATGTACGCTCTCGAGTGAGCTCAGCTGTGAACTGTGAGATCTGCATCTGCTCCAGTTAGTTGCAGGTTATAGTTTGCGCGGTCTGGCGCAGTCCAACGGAACAACATTAAAATCATCAGTATATATCAAAATGTTCCCCACGGGGTCAGGCTCTCGCCCGTCTACCACCTACGTCACCTGAATATTGTTGGGCAAACTTGAAGATTAGCAAAAAAAGTTGCATCTCAGTTAGGTGCTGACTCGTACCTCTTAATTCAGAAATGGATGATAGTTCTTCAAAGAGTAAACGGTATGTATGTTAAAAATTCATTAACTCAGATAAATTTTTTCTTGTTAAATGTTGGTTGGATATACTTAAAATCTTGTTTACAGACGGATGAAGATGCTGAATCATTACGTTCTTTGGTTGTGCCATTAGAAGAATAAATAAAAGCATTGAAAGAAAATCTAAGAACAACAGACGATGAATTACAGAAATACAAAGAAAAAGAGGAATAGTTGCACAAGAAGCAATTGAAGGCAAAAGAAAGTGGTTCTTGGGAAAATACGTGTGATATGTGTTTTGTGTAGTAGAGTTTAGAAAAGGTTTCTTCCTAGATGTACTTGAGGAAAGTGAGACATTTGTCGTAAAATCAACCCATGATATTAAGAATTTGGCTGTGGAACTTCTAGAGAGATGCGCCAAGATCACTCCGCCAATCAATGAAGGCATTGATAATGGTGATTCAAAGGTTGATTATATGAAGATTGATGATGCAAAGGTCAATCATACAAAGATTGATGATGCAAAGAATACTATTGGAGGGGAGCGACCATCTCCCATAGGTAAAGAAAATTTTGAAGAAGAAGTTAGTGATATTAAAGAAAGTTAAAACTCTTGAGCATGAGCAGCCTATCATCGGCACGTATACTCAATCTGAAAGGTATGATAATGATTCCACAGAGATTTGTTCAGGTATCTGTAATGCACTTTGTAAAACTCAAATTAATGTAGAACTAGAAGAAACTCTGACTTATCAAAGTCGGGGCAACGAGACTAATATTGTTAACGAAGCCCAAGTAGATACTAAAGAATTAATCAATGATTTGACAAACGTTGTTGAGAATATACTCTCTACGTCTTTGTTTTCAACACCGAAAGGGCGAGTGACGGTTGCCTAGTGACCAATCGTAAAAGTCGACTTCACTTACTTCTGTGCGAGCTCTCTTTGAATAAAGATGTGTTTCATAACTCAATTATTATAATAGTTTAATAGAGTTATTTTGCTGAATCCGTATTCTGCTCATTATTAATAATATATCAAAAGGTTATGGGCCTAACACGCTTCCACAGCGCTTCAGGATTTATTATTTATTTATTGTGACTCATCAGTTTTGGGAGCTGTTCACATGTGTGAAAAATGTGTGACAAAGGCAACAACACTGATGAAGAAAAGCAGAGTAGTGAGGTTACAAGCGACATCGAAGATGTGCTTGATGTGAGTGTCAACGAACGAGATTGTGTCTACAGTATTGAAAACGAAGAGATGGCCATGAGCAACAAAGGATGTGATGAATTGCATAGAGTTGAAGTGGAAAAAGGTAGGACAAAGTTTTCTTTGTTGTTGTTTGGATATCTGAAGTGAGACGGGTGAAAGATGTGAATAGAATGTGTGAAAAATCATAGCTGTGAAATAATGATGTTAATGGTGAGTTTGATTAACGTCTACAATGATAGTTATATCTCGGAGAAATGAATAATGGACGTGTGAATTTTTTCTTTTAATTCCGATGTGGAAGATTCATGATTCTGGATTTTATTATTCATGATCTTGTTTATTTTGTATTGAGACGGGTTAACGCCGGCGGCTTGTCTCTTATAATTTAAAAACAAGGGAGGGCACACATGTCAACACGGCGAGTATATATAGGTATATTCGCACGTGAGCGCGTGTGTTCCGTGCATATGACATGAGAGATCGTATCGATGCTTGTTGTTGCTCTCGTGATGTAGCTAAATTGTAACGCAGGGAAATGGGGAAGGGGACGCCTGACTCTATTTTCCCGTATGCGTGTACGTATATGAATTCACAAATTTTTAGTTGAAAATATTTTCATATGCATTGATTTTTATCCTACAAGAATATGGAGCGCGCGTAATTCAAAACATGGTTTTTGAATATTAATAGTTGTGGAAAGATGAGTTTTTGTTTTCTGCATTTTAGAAGAAGATGTTTTGGATGCTATCAACATACTATTGGAAATAGTTCCGGTACCTGCGCGCGCTCGCATCGTAGGAAAAATCGAGGTTATTATTCATGAAGAAGAGGTTGAGTACCTTTATGGTAACCTCAAATTGTTGAACATAGGTAAATAAACTGTATATGACAGTTTTGTCTTTTGTTATTTATTTAGATTGTATTTATGTTTTATTATGTGCAGCTGAGCTTGTGTTCAGCTAAGCTGAGTGTATGTATGTGTGTATAAATAAATATACCTCAATGCAAAGATAAATTTGTGTCCAATTTTTCCTTGTTAATTGAGGTGTATTTCTAAAATAATTTTGTATACATGTTTATTTTTATAAAAGGATATATGATATATATATATATATATATATATATATATATATATATATATATATATATATATATATATATATATATATATATATATATATATATATATATATATATATATATATCTGTATGTAAACTAACTAATTTTTTTTATATTATCTACAGCTTTGCAACTTTTTGAAGAAGAAGAATGGAGAAAAATATTTGCAGCCGCTAGTTTCTTGGGTGGAAAAATCATACTTGATTTTCCAGAAGTTTTACTAAGTAAAACTAAAACTGATGAATCTCAATCTCGAGTGCTACCTAGTTTCAGTAGTACATATGATGACAAATCAAAATTAGATGGGAATAAGATTGTGGTCGAAGATGCGAAAATTGAAACAAAAGATGTGAAAAATCAAGAAGAAAAAATTTCTAGCCGGACTCGACTTAAGATTATTGGCAATGAACCTGTTATACATTCTTTGAATCCCCGAGAAAATTGGGATAAAACTAGAATATTTCAATCCAATTATAAAATTATTAACAAAAATATTAATTCTCGATTGATAAGTTCCACACTTTCTAAGATAAGTACAATTTCAGAAAAAAATGTGACAAATCTAACTAGCAGATTCAACGATCAAAATCAATTCACTCAAGAAATTCACGAAGAGACGCGAGTACTTCGTGAAGGATTGAATGAGATGAGGCAACAAATGGATGAGATGACTAAACAGATGCGTGAAATTTATTCTGAAAATCAATCCAAATCAATTCCTACAGATTTGCGGATTCAAGATGAAAAGTTGACTCCGAATGTAACTAATTCTAATCAAGTAAATAACAATTTTAAAATTTGACAGGTGTCAAATGAAAATTGTTCAAGTGGTGTAACAATTCGGGACAGACGGTTTGATATTTTTAATAAATATGATTATAAGCTAACAGATAAAGTCAAATTTGAATTATTCTATGATCATTTAACATCTGAATTAAGATCGCGAGATCTATTATATATAATTGATTCTTCATTAAGTTCAAATCTAGATGTGGATAGTGAAATAATAGAAAGTCATAAATTTGAGGTTCGAAACATTTTAATTAATCGTATAGATGCGAAATATCATAGTAAAATTACTAAATTGAAGAATCCAATTGAAATAATGGAAGAAATCAAAGAAATGAAACGAAATGAGGCTAGTTTGTCATCTAATAATATTAGAAAACAATTGTATGCTCTGAATTATGATTCAAGACGTGAAAGCATATCAAAATTTGAAGAACGGTTGGATGAGTTACTAAGGAATTATGATAGTGTAGGAGCGTCAAATCCATTATCAGATTTTGAAAAATATGATGCACTTCTCAATGCAGTGACTCTATCTGTTCCTGAAGTTCATTCGTTTATAGAAACAAGCAAACTAATGCATCTTAATTTGAATTTTGATATGTTAAAATCATATGTTGTTTCTACTGAATCTCGAAAAGAAGTGGCAAAGAGTTCAATTCATGGACGTGTTTTTCAGGCTCGTTCTGGAGGTGGAGATGCGACCACATCACGGATACGATGCTTTGAGTGTCAGGATTTTAGTCATGTTGGAAAGGACTGTCCTCGGCGTAATACAGGAAAAAAATTATGCTATTGTTGCAAGAAATTTGTCTCTGATCACAAATCTTATGATTGTCCGGAGAAACCTCGCAACAGTGGTTCAAACTTCAACAATCCAGATAGATGCGATCAAGGAAGTGGAGCTGGTGGGAGTAATTTCAATTATGGTAAAAACAAAAACTATCGTAAAACTAACTTGAAACGAAAATATGAAAATAATAACAATAACAAGAACATAAAGAAAACTAAACAGGAAGAGAAACATTATGTGAAAAATACTAATACTGGTGGTGTTAATAAGAAGTTCAATAATAATTTCAAAGGTAATGAAACAAATATAATATCTAATACTTCTGCTCTGTTCTCAGCTGAAACTGAGTCTACAATTAACTATAACCATAAGAGTAATTTATTAACATTCATAGCTGATTCGGGAGCGACTGAACATCTAACGAATTCTAAATTATTTTTCAAATCATTTGATGAAAGTGATGTGAGAACTATAAGATGTGCAAATAGTGACAGCTCAGCAGATTTGAGAACGGAGGGAGTTGGAAAAATATGTGGAATGAATAAGGATAATCATATTACTATATATGATGTGATCTGTGCTGATTCGCTTTCTGATAATTTACTTTCTCTACGTAAATTTGTAGATGCGGGAATGGAAATCTTTCTTGATAATAAAATAATAAATATCTATGATCCTGATTCTAAAAAAATGTTACTTTCTGGAATTTATGAGAAACCTTTTTGGAAAATTGAATTGTTTATTCGAAAGGGGAAAGAACAGATCACAGAAGATATAAAACATGAAGCATTTTTAACCCTTGATAATGATAAACATAGATATTTTACGAGAAGTAAAGGAATGATTTTAAATGAAAATCTGGATGATGCAACTAATATAAGAAGTTCAAACGAGAAGGAAACTTTTTCGAACATTGATGAAAATGTTGATTCAAATCAACAAAATAGTTTATCCATTGAGAAAATTCCAAATTTTGATGTGACTATTTCTGATAGGAAATTAAATAACATTGATGAGTTGTTGATAGATGAGTTAGATAATGACTTGACATATTTATACAATGGAAAATATAAATCAAGAATAGAAAGTAAGGGCATGCTTTGGCATGTCAAACTTGGGTATGCATCAATCAACTATCTTAAAGAACTTCAGAAAAAATTTCCTGAAAACAAAAATTTAAATAATGTTAAATTTGAACAAGATATTTTAGACTGCGAAGTATGTATATTATCTAAATTCAATAGATTGCCTTTCCCATCAGTAAGGACAAGAGCAACTGAACAACTGCAAATAGTACATTCTGATGTAATGGGTGCAATTAGCCCTGCAGCATATCCCAACAGATATAGATTTATTGTAGTTTTTATCGATGATTATTCACGGTTTGCTATGGCTTATGCTATGCGATCTAAAAGCGAAGTAGGTGATTGTTTGGAAAAATTTATCAGAAGTGCCAGAAATTTACTGGGAAGAAATGCGAAGATGTGTTATTTGCGTTCTGATCAAGGAACCGAGTTTACTGGAGGACGAACTAGAGAAGTGCTAAATGACTTAGGCGCAGAATTGCAATTGGCAAGTCCGGATACTCCACAACATAACGGAGTTTCGGAAAGATTTAATCAAAGCATACAAAAGAAGGTGAAATGTTATATGTTAGATTCAGGTCTCCCGGAAAATATGTGGGATTTGGCTCTGAGTGCTGCCGTTTATTCATACAATCGCACTCCACACAGATCAAATAATATGGACATACCATTGCTTAAATTTGCTCCTCAAATTAACATAGATATAAACCAATTGAAGCGTTTTGGTTGTCTAGCATATGCCAACGTATTGAGAAATGAAGGAACAAAGTTTTCTAGTTCTGGCAGACGAGGAATACTTGTAGGTTATACTCAGACTGGATTTATTTTACTCAGGCCAGAACAAGGTAAACTTTTTTAATCAAGAGATGTGCGATTTAATGAAAAATTGACTTACAGAGATGTGTATAAAAAAAATCATATTAAAGATTGGGAAGATGTGTCTGAAATTGCAGATAAAGATAACTGGTTTTACATTTTTGAAAAAGAACAAGATGAGAAAATCTTGGAAACGGAGGGAGAGAAAACCAAAAAAAAAAAGAAACGAGGGAGACCGTGTAAAAATAAAATTTCTTCAAACGATGAATCAAAAATACTTGTGTCTCAAATTCACATAACTGATACTAGTTTCCAAGATCTTAAAGAAGAAAATATATCAGATGAGTTAAATAATGAACAAATTTATTCTCTTTTGACTAAAATCAATAAAGATCCTGTTAGTTTTAAAGATGCGATGGAATCACCTGACAGCTCAAACTGGATTCGAGCTATTAAAGATGAGTTGAAATCAATGCAATCAAATCAGGTTTGGGAAATTGTTAATCGTCCATCGAGACAGTCGAATGGGCAAAAGCCTAATATAATAGATTCGAGATGGGTACTTAAAAAGAAGATAAATTTTGATGGGAGTTTAAAATATAAAGCACGATTGGTAATTCGTGGATTTAAAGATAAGAATAAATATGATTTGCTGGAAACCTATGCTCCAGTATCTCGTCTGGCTGTGATAAGATGCGTTTTGTCTATAATAAATAAATTGGATTTAGAAACGTGTCAATTAGATGTGAAAACTGCTTTTCTAAATGGTAAAATTTCGGAAGAAATATATATGGAAATTCCAGATGGTGTTGAATTTACAACAGAAGGTAAAAAGAACAAAGTTTGCAAATTAAAAAGGGCACTCTATGGTTTAAAAATAAGTCCGAAAAAATGGAATGAAAGATTTAATGAGGCTGCCTTGAAAATAGGTTTACAAGCTTGTCTATTGGAACCATGTTTATTTATTTGGAGATGCGGGAAAGAATTTTTAATACTTGTTTTGTATGTAGACGACATGCTTATAGCGAGCAATTCTTCCGAAAAATTATTAGATGTGAAAAAGAAACTGATGAGAGAATTTGAGATGACTGATCTTGGAGAAACTAAATCTTTCCTTGGAATAACTATAATAAGAGATAGAAAGAATAAGACAATTACTCTTATTCAGGAAGACTATATTGATAAAGTTCTTAGAAGATTTGGCTTTGAGGATCTAAATCCTCAAAGAACTCCCATGGTCACAGCTCAAGTTTTGAATCATCAAAGAAAAATGAGAGAAAGAAATGATGATAAGGAAACATTAAGTAAGACTGCTAGTCATGTAAATTTTCCATTCAGAGAGGCAGTTGGAAGTCTTCTTTATCTGGCAAATACTGTTCGACCAGATATTTCCTATGCAGTGAATGTTTTAAGTCGTCATCAAGTTAGTCCTACTGAAGAAGATTGGCAAATGGTCAAGAGAGTCTTCAGATATTTGGCAGGTACTAAAAAACGAGGACTAAAGTATTCTGCATATGGAAATTCTTTGGAAGTGTATTCAGATGCGAGTTTTGCTGATTGTAAAAATTCTCTAACAACTAGTGGTTATTTAATCAAATTATTTGGTGATTCTGTGACCTGGAAAACGCATAAACAAAAATTTGTATCTCTTTCAACGTGTCAGGCTGAATATATAGCTATGAGTGAAGCTTGTCAAGAAGTGATATCTCTTAATAATGTACTCAACAACATGTTGAATCAATCTTTCTACCCAATAACTTTATGGTGTGACAATAAAGCAGCCGAAGCTAGTGCTAAAACTGGCGGAGGAATAAAACTGCGTCATATGACCGAAGTTAGAGAACATTATGTTAAAGAATGTGTCATGAATAAATTTGTTACAATCAAATGGATTTGTTCAAAAGATCAGTTGGCAGATATATTTACTAAACCATTATCGTTCGAACTTCATAACAAATTAACTCGAGCTGTACTGAATGATGAGTGATGTGTATTATTTTCAAATTGGAATTTTTGTTCAATTATTCTAATAACTATGTTTAAATCTGTTTTAGGAACTAAGAAGTAGATGTGTTGGATCATAGGATGAGACCAGAAGAGCTGTGATCTAAGATTTCAATATTGTATTTATTGTTTCTAATCAATAGAGAAAATACTCTAAATAATTATTTATTTTATTTGAAAAAAAAATGACTTGATCGGGAGGGAGTGTTGAGAATATACTCTCTACGTCTTTGTTTTCAATACCGAAAGGGCGAGTGACGGTCGCCTAGTGACCAATCGTAAAAGTCGACTTCACTTACTTCTGTGCGAGCTCTCTTTGAATAAAGATGTGTTTCATAACTCAATTATTATAATAGTTCAATAAAGTTATTTTGCTGAATCCGTATTCTGCTCATTATTAATAATATATCAAAAAACGTTCATGGAATGAAATATTTTTTAGGTAACGAGGAAATAGTTCCAGGATCAATACGCTGAGGGTTCTCTGTTGATGAAATTGAAAGATATCATTCAGTCTCATGCAGGTCTTTTGATGACCAACTTGTTCCAGGAAGTTTCAATAAAGGTGAAATGAGACAGATCGAAACCTCCATGGAGGAACAACCTATAACGTTTGCACAACAGATTGTGTCCATGATAGAAGAATAAAAGTGATAGAACTCGATAGTGTATAAAAGTGAACGTTAACCCTGGTTACATTTAACAGACTCAAGTGATAAAAGAGAGTAATTGTCAAGTATTTGTAAATATGAGACTGTACTAATTGAAGTTAGATGTCGTTTGAAAAATTAAAGCTTTTGAATGTACACACTCTGATTTAATTGTACATAGAAAATTTTCAAATTTTACCATGGGATTGTAAAAATTTGGATGAAAAAAGAGTATGTAACTCGATAGAAGTATAAAAGTGATAGAACTCGATAGTGTATAAAAGTGAACGTTAACCCTGGTTACATTTAACAGACTCAAGTGATAAAAGAGAGTAATTGTCAAGTATTTGTAAATTTATCAGTTTTTTGAACATTTTATTTTGTGTTTATATATGATTAAATGATCTTAGATACATTCTTCTCTCAATAGTGCAATTACTGTAAGATTTGATTCAATTACCAATTAGCTTTATATATGAGACTATGAACTCATTTTCGAGTAACCGGCCAAGTACCATGGCTCGCCTGTAGATGGCGAGGCGTTGAGTCGCGCGTGTATAAGGTATAGCGAGGCGCTCTCTCGCAAGAGAGTCGGCGTTCTACCGTCTATATAAGGGAGCTTGGACATTAGACTACCTCGCTCCTTCGCGGTCAATCCCAGTCTCCAATTTGGTCATTCCATATTGGAGTACACTTTTTTGAATAATATTTCGTGACCCAGAAGTAATATAGCCGGTAAACTATTAGATTAAGACGGACCCAAGTCGTACGTCAGAAACAGTTTGCCAATAAGCCTAACACGGGCAGAAAGTAAAGTTGGATCTATAAAACATATTGTTACAATTGTCAAGCCATGCGTTCGCTTCATAACCCTGATATCTTCACAGGTTCAAAGTTCTAATAAAATGAACAGCTTTCTGCATTTCTGTATTTAAACATGCCCCGATGTAGGTAGCTCTGGTATCCATCTAATATATACCTCCCCTAAAACCATTCTTTACTCGTGAACTCGTTGTACGTTTCTTTACAGGTTCGCTACTCTTCCATCAGAAATATATTATCAAAGCAATATTGTTTCGTTTCAGTTGTATTCAGTATTCTAGAAGACAAACCAAGAAGAAAAGTAAGAATACATTTTTTCGATCCGAGGCTGATGTCTCTTACAATCACGTTATAAACAAATGGAATCCAGTGATATCAGGGAAGTCGATTCACTTTGGGTGCAATTTGTTTAAATAATTATTGTATAAACATTGGATTTTGAAAAAAGAGAAAATGGGGGTATTTTTAAAAAAAGCACGCAATCCCGCAATCAGTTTTCATCCCATGGTGATAGCATGAGCATTGGCCGAAGCCACTTTTTCTCGGTTTTACTGAATTCCAATTGTTTATAACACGATTGCCAGAAAAATAAGCCTCAAATGAAAAAAATGTATTCCACGTTTTTTTCTTGATTTTTCATGTAGAATCGATTGACACCATTACTTTCTCGAATTTACGAATTTGGGTGCAATTTGTTTAAATAATTATTGTTTAAACTATTGGAAATGGAAAAAGAAAAGACACGGGTATTTTTTTTCAAAAAAGCACGTGATCTGATAATTAGTTTTATGATATCTCCGCTGGTCTGGCCATGGGCCTTAATGGGTTAATATGGTCAAAAAATTATGCCAGTGCATCAGATAGCATAAGCAATTTTATTTTTCATAGTAAAAATTCACCTTTGAAAAAGATATACTTAACGACAAGTATATTCCTTATCCTGTGGTTCGTTGTTGGATAAATTTTCAATCGACTAAATTTTTTTAGGTGGAATTAATTATATTTTTTTTGTAAATATATAAATGCTTAAGGTAGTTCATGCCATAAAAAGCTCACGCACACACGCACGGCACATGTACACGGCACACGCACGGGCGAACACAAGCTCGCCCATGCTCTGTCTCACTTGCTCTCGCTGCGCTCACGCGTTCGCGACGTGAAGCCATCAACTTTGCATTAAAATAACCCAGAAACGGTACGGTTTAATATGCTACACTAAGCGAGGGAAGTTTTCGTTACTATGTCCTCCATAACATACTGTTTTTTTGTTAACATTTAAAGAAGCATTTTCGAGATATCGATGGAAACGTCTTTATGAGCATCCCCTGAGAGGCTCGGTATAGGACTTCACGTGTTAAAAAGTGAAAATTTGACATTCAATATTTCATGATTGGCACGGCTGAGCTCGCTCAAATTTTGAGAGCTGGTGTAAAATATTGTTATGAATGAGTGGCTAAAATTTCAAAACAATTGTAAGAAAACGCAGTTTGGCATGAACTACCTTAAGCGACTAAATTTTTTTGAGTGGGTAAAAATTGCAAGATGTCTCTTAGTTCTTTTTCTATTTAAATACATTTAAAATAATAATTACAGAATATGAAGCCTTCTTTCTGCTTCATGTTTCTTTGCTACGGATTTCAAACTGATTTATTTAATATACAGTTATATCAAGCATTATCCAACTAGTATGGTTATCCAATAATAGAATGAATATTTTTCAAATTACACTTAATTATTGTAGTTATTAATGTAAAGATGGAAAATAACTCGAATCACAAATTTATATCAAGTACTAATATAAATTTGAAGAGTTTAAGCTCAAAAATTATATAAATGGTGGAAATAAAATAAAATACACCATTTGCATTTTTATTTCTCATAGAAAAATATTTACCTTTGAAAAAGGTATACGTTGACGACAAGTAGGTTTCGTATCCCATAGTTCGTTGTTGAATAAATTCTTATGCGACTAAATTTTTTTATAGAAAAAGAAATATGAAAATGTCTGTTTGATCTTAGTCTATACAAGTGTATGTAAGAGAGTAATATGATTCAAATCGAATAAATCATTTGAAATTATCACTTCAATAGAAATTTTTACCAATACACTATCGTTATATATTCCAGTTCATTTTGTCAATTATGACCCAAGAAAGTAATGAAATATTGAATCTGATGCCAAGTATTCAACTGGTGTGATTATCCTACTACCAAACAAATATTTTTGCAAATTCCACTCACAATCAATTATATGTCAAGTAAAATCTACCAAATCTTGCTACATTTTGATCCTTGAATAAATTATATTGCGGTAAAATACTTCAGTAAGTGGAATTCTCTGTTACGGATTTCGAACTAATAACCTTGAATATCAATTTGCTACTGTTAAGACAAAAAAGTACTAAAATCTCGAGCAATTTTTCTTCGTCATAGTAAAAAATGGACCTTTGAAAAAGGTATACGTGGACGACAAGTCTGTTCCGTATCCCTATAGTTCGTTGTTGAATAAATTCTTATGCGACGTAAATAGAAAATGACTTTAAAAATGACTGTTTAATCTCATGCATGTAAAATAATAATATGATTCAAATCTAATATATCCTCGAAAATACAGATGTATCATTCCAATAGACATCTTTACCAACACACGATTGTTATATGTTCCAGTATATTATTTCAATGATGACATGAGAAAGTAGCGAAATCTAGCATCAACTGACAAGTATCTAACAGTGTGGATAGCCTATATAAAAAAGCATTTTCAGGATAGAGGGTTAACTTTTATTGGTATGTAAAGTGAAAATAAAATACAAATACACTGCCCATCGAGAAACTGTGAGACAACGGGCCCGTGATAAGTATGCAATTGTTAATTCCATTGACTGAAAAAAATGGAAAAAAGAAGTGAAACAAAATAAATACATTTCAATTGAAGAATGAAAATAATATCATGATGTAGAATTGTAACATTCAAACGTTAAGAATTGTAATGTAAAAAGTTTCATTCATGTAGTTATCATTGGGATTTGAGATTCTAGTGACAATCGTTACTTGTACTATGAGAAAGATAATTTCGATAATGGAGTATTCTATTCTACTTCAGATCATTATGAATTTGATACTGAACCCTTCCAAAGTGGTACATACTAGTTTTTTAACTGCTTGACATAGAATTGTGATTTTAGTACTTTCTATCTCAACATTGGTAGATGTATTTGAAATGTGTGTGACTACTCGACATAGATTCCGGATTTCAGTACATTCTATCCGAACATGAGTGAATTGATATGGAGTTCATTGACATTTGATAACAGATCGTGCAACAATTGCTTTCGGGTGTACTTTGAGAAAATACTATTCCTGCATAGGCTATCCACACTGTTGGATACTTGTCAGTTGATGCTAGATTTCGCTACTTTCTTATGTCATCATTGAAATAATATACTGGAACATATAACAATCGTGTGTTGGTAAAGATGTCTATTAAAATGATACACCTGTGTTTTCAAAGATATATTAGATTTGAATCATATTATTATTTTACATGCATTTGGATGGACTGAGATTAAACAGTCATTTTTAAAGTCATTTTCTATTTACGTCGCATAAGAATTCATTCAACAACGAACTATAGGGATACGGAACATACTTGTCGTCCACGTATACCTTTTTCAAAGGTCCATTTTTTACTATGACGAAGAAAAATTGCTCGAGATTTTAGTACTTTTTTGTCTTAGCAGTAGCAAATTGATATTCAAGGTTATTAGTTCGAAATCCGTAACAGAGAATTCCACTTACTGAAGTATTTTACCGCAATATAATTTATTCAAGGATCAAAATGTAGCAAGATTTGGTAGATTTTACTTGACATATAATTTATTGTGAGTGTAATTTGCAAAAATATTTGTTTGGTGGTAGG
Organism: Aphelinus atriplicis; assembly: GCA_020882685.1. Classification (NCBI taxonomy): domain Eukaryota; kingdom Metazoa; phylum Arthropoda; class Insecta; order Hymenoptera; family Aphelinidae; genus Aphelinus; species Aphelinus atriplicis. The sequence goes on along the minus strand of CM037075.1, from coordinate 59,089,710 downwards.
ATAATCACACCAGTTGAATACTTGGCTTCAGATTCTAGATTTCATTACTTTCTTGGGTCATAATAGACAAAATGAACTGGAATATATAACGATAGTGTATTGGTAAAAATTTTTAATGAAGTGATAATTTCAAATGATATATTCGATTTGAATCATATTATTCTCTTACATACACTTGAATAGACTAAGATCAAACAGACATTTTCATATTTCTTTTTCTATAAAAAATTTAGTCGCATAAGAATTTATTCAACAACGAACTATGGGATACGAAACCTACTTGTCGTCAACGTATACCTTTTTCAAAGGTAATTTTTCTATGAGAAATAAAAATGCAAATGGTGTATTTTATTTTATTTCCACCATTTATATAATTTTGGAGCTTAAACTCTTCAAAATTATATTAGTACTTGACATAAATTTGTGATTCGAGTTATTTCCTATCTTAACCCTGTTGAAAAAAAATACATGGATATCCTAGTAGGAAATCCACGTGGATTGAACTAGAATCCTACTTGGATCCAACTAGGATCCTACATGGATTTTCTACTAGGAAATCCAAGTATGATCCGAGTGGATTTCATATCAATTCACGTGGATTTCGGGCTAATCCACGTGGATTTCGGAAAAATCGACGAGAATTAACAGCATCTTCTCAGGCGAATGCACGTGGATTCATCAAAAATCCACGTGGATTCATCAAAAGTCCACGTGCATTTGCCCGAAAATGATTCGAAAAATCCATGTGGATTCTTCGGAAATCCACGTGGATCCTTCGAAAATCCACGTGGATTTCCTACTAGGATATCCATGTATTTTTTTTCAACAGGGAACATTAGTAACTACAATAGTTAATTGTAATTTGAAAAATATTCATTCTATTGTTGGATAACCATATACTAGTTGGATAATGCTTGATATAACTGTATATTAAATAAATCAGTTTGAAATCCTTATCAATACTTCCATTGTCTTCCAAAGAGACAAATATTAATATTTCAAACTATTGATCATATGTATCAGTAGATTAGAAATATTTCTATAATATTTCTATGATAATTTTTACATCCTGTGTTTAGTGAAATATGATGATTCTTAAGACTTCAAAAATGCCTACCAAGTGGCGTCAATTTGGTTCGTCATTAATTCTTCAAATAATTGATGAGGTATCTAATAAGCATTCTGGTAAGTTTTTTCGTAATTGGTTAAAGTTGACAACGTCTCCTATAGTATGTAAACTGTAATAAGAATACGTAATACTCCAACAATATGATATAATTAATCAGAAATACTGATGAAATAATAAATTGACTCATGTGTCTATTATGGATTTAATTTTTTAAGCAATATGAGAGATGAACTAGTTTTGCCACATGCTTGACGCAACATTTTTACTTTTTTTAAAAACGGTTTTTTGAGGATTTCAATTTTTTTTGGGGATTTTTCTATATTATACAAATAATAATCAATAAAATGTATATGGGCAATTCTCTGTGGGATCGAACATGAAAAAATTTGATTTGTACCGCCAACACTTCCAAATTTTGCAAACACTTGTCTGTGGTATTATTACTATTATCCACTGTAAAAACTCACATTCTATCATACTAATACATATCCTGAGTTGTCAATATCATATTCATATAGATATATATAAGCATTACTATACTACTTGACGCCACCTAACTTTCAGTAGTTACATGTATTGATGGTCAATATATTGTCTCTATTATGTTAAAATGTACAAGAAACTACTAATAAAGTACATTGTCATGAATTGCATTCACTCGATAAGAAAGATTAATCCAAAAAGTAAATTGTAAGCTGTGCATTATACACGTACACCTTATAACACACTAGGCAGTGCACAGATATCATATGATTTTTTTAATATCAACAAGAAAATGTTGAAGTTCACTAAACATGGGTAATATTCATGAATGTTGGACTCATGAAATCCACTCATATTGTATAAACTGCATAGCTAAGGTCCAAGCAGCTATTGCCAGGTGGGCTCAAACTACAACTTCAAGTTATTTACTCATGAAAATAGATAATATGAATCAATCCACTTGAAAGTATGATCACTAGATGCGCAATTTGATAACGAATTGAAATATATATAGTTTGCCTGTCCAGAAATGAGTTTGGAGCTTCCAAAGTAGCTTTGCATGTCTAAAAGTTTATGGTCGGTAACCCAACCTGTGCCATACATGTGTCGTACAAGTCTCCAGTATAGACAAGTATAACGTTCACAAAGTGGTTTATAAAGTCATTTAAACAACGGGTCAAATGCATGGTAATGTAAAAGCGTCCGTATGTAATTTGAATTATTCATCAATCATTCCAATAACAATTTTATTATTCATCAATATTCATGATAGAGCAAATGAAAGATACAACCGAGCGATAGCAAGTGAGTGATTCTGGCTAGTTATATTCATATATTTGAAGTTTCTCTGTAGAACATAAAGAATTTGAATCACTGTGTCCGTTAAGTTCACGGATTAATCCGATGATGGTATCAGTCGTTTTTACTTATTGCATCAAAAGTGATCAATGAAAAAATGAGAACTAGAAAATTCATACACAGTGGTTACAGTGAAATATCGTGAAACTCTATTTGCGTAACAGCATAACCTCTAGTACAAGTGTTGAAGATTATACTCGAGACTAACATTTTTGCATATTTTGATCGAGGCTTATGAATTATCTAACATAAGCTTATTTTTAGTGGAATCTTCCGACTCTCGCTCAGACCAAAGTAAAACAATGGCTCTTTATTTAGAAAACCATCGAAATGGATGATTTCTTGTTTTTATCGACGATGTTGAAGGTTAAGGCTTATTTTCATCAGAATCTAGTATCTATTCAAAATTTCAGTAGACCATTTTAGAGGCTCTGATTTAAATTTTAAATCCGAGGTTGGATTCGGAATCAGCGACCTTGAAAACCCATGGATATCAATTTTCAATAAAATCCAGTATCTTTTTCAAATTTCGGTAGGCAATTTTAGAGGCTCTATACTGAATTTTGAAAATCTGTGATCTGATTCGAAAACAGCGACCTCAAAAACTCATGGATACCAATTTTCATCAAAATCCAGTATCTTTTCAAAATTTCGGTAGGCAATTTTAGAGGCTCTATCCAGAATTTTGAAAATCCGAGATCGGATTCGAAAACAGCGACCTCAAAAATTCGTGTATATTAATTTCCCAGACGACGAAATTCTGTTGCGCTCAGAATGAGTTCAAAACAAGCCTAAGATATGTGAATTACAAGAAAATCACCTAACAGATGCGCTTCAGAAGGCCAGCCTGATCCTCGAATGCTAAAATTTTTTTTGTTCTAGGAATATTCAAAGGAAATGACTTCTCTATAATTTCTGTCGGAAATGCTTCTTTCCCGTCTAAGAATTATTATTCTTGTAAAATAAGCAGTAATGAATAGCACGAAACCGTATACTCAGAACGACTGTTGAATTTTTGCTCAAAATGAGTCCAAAATATGTAAATTACGTTAAAATCACCCATTCATTGAAAGAGACGTACTGCGGACATCAGATAGCATGCATAAGATTTCTCAAGAGAGTCGTGAATTTAATTTTATGTGCAATTCAAAACTTGCCTGAGTTGGCCTCTTTTTACATGGACGGCGAGTTGGCCCTTTTTTACATGGACGCCGCGTCGGCCCCTTTTTAGACGGACGTCGCGTCGGCCTCTTTTTACACGGACGGCGAGTTGGCCCCTTTTTCAAACGGGCGCTGAGTTGGCCCCTTCTTGCTCGGAGGCGACGATATGTAGTCACTTTGGGGAAAGTCCCTCAAGGCTTGAGGAAGGGGTTACCCCCTCCAGTTGATCTTAGAGAGGGGAGTGACTGGGTGTTACAAAGTACTGGGTCTTGTTTACAAAATAGGTCAATGAGCTTGAAGAGATTATGCAAAGCTATATTATATTTCAATAATAATTTGGTCAAGGTTCTCTCTTCTTTTTTGACTCTAATATTTATCATGAATGTGGAATTATTTTTTTGAGACAATTCAAAATTATTTATTTGATTTGAATAAAAAATGCATGCATGTTGGTAGGTTTGGATTGAAAATATGTTTTTACATTTCATATAATATTTATAGATTTCAAACTCAAAACTAAGATACATTGTACATACAGCATCTTTTACTCTTGGCGACATTAATATATTATCAATTACATTCCGCGTATTTGATAGATGTAGAGTAACTATTTCCAACATTACCCCTTTGGCATCGCTATATGTGAGAGATAGATGCAATTCTGTTCAAATTTCTCCATATTTTTCGGTAGTAATAATTTCATCAATGTCTTTTGTGTGTTGCGATAATTCATACCACAACATGTTCATAGTTTAAGCATCACGATTCATTTCAATTTTCTTGATCATATAATCTGCTTTTTTTTATACAAGATTTCAATATCACTCGTCAATATATTCAAGTATACAATTTTGCTATAAATACATCTAGCCAGCACTTTCAATTGTTTGACCGTCTGCCGTTGAAAGATAAGCGATACTCTATATAATCTTTTGACTTTTTTCTTCAATGGCTCACCATTCTCATCCTTATTGGTAGGGACATCACCAGAGCCATCAATCAGCTCAATGCCCTTTGACTAATGACGAAATACGTAGCGTATGCAAAAGCCGTTGCTCAAACGACGTCGCCTTCCATTTCAGCACCTCTCTCGAAGAAGGTGTCCATCTCTCCAAAAAATTCGGCCAACCTCCTTCAGCCATCCTCTGATAAAGAAATATATTCACCAGCCTTCTCGCCTAGGATGCGTATCACAGATCTGTACACCTCCACCAGGATAAGCGTTCTCCAAGCCGACGAGAATAGACGTGGTGAATGACTTGTTGAGGCCGTAGAATGATGCCTGCAGCGGGTGACAAACGAACTTGGACGACATCTTCGACAAGACTTCGAAGCGATATAGAATTGTAGAAGTAGTTGAAACAACTGAGCGCTTCTATCAAAGTTGGCGGTCGTTATATAGCAGGCTAGAAGTCAAAACTATGGAACATTCTATCGTCATACGCCAACTAGATTCCCAGAGGATTCTCACATTTTTACTGACATATAGAGTCAGTCATCTACGTACGCAGAAATCTGAGCCGTTTGACGTAGTTTGCAGCAATTTGATCGTTTTTCTTCCATGTATTCAGCCACAGTTGAACGTGTTTGACATAGTTCAAAGCACAGCTGTATCCCAAATGTCCTTGCTTAAGAGCATGCCGAATGCAGTGTAAATCGGACCATGGCAATTTTGCGAATGGTGGGCAGTCAGCTTCAGTATCCAAATTAATAATCGATCTTGTCGTTATTTTCTATAATAATTCGGCTTTGATCTGACCACGAACGTAAATTCTATTTACACCGCGGCACACCTCTTCAAATTTCGAGAAACGTTCACAGAGATATCACCATCACACCATTCGATCCCATGATGATTACGGGTTGGCCAGTCATTTTGCTGTTTTATAGCCCGGACAAGCTCATTTAGTCGACAGAATGGTAATGTGATCCAGTGGCCTATAAACTCTTGATCAACAGCACCTATAGCCACCTCTTTCGGAATAATGTTATCTTGATTATCCTTGAAACATTAGAAATCAATTATGACATCCATGCCTGACCAGTCCAAAGTCTGAACACACTGGTGCGGTGTTTCAGCAATTCCTATGGAATAATGGCAGTTAGAGGTAATATCTCTTGCTATATGCAGTAATGCTTAACCACTATAGTCCATTGATATTTGACGAGCAGAATCGATTTTCAAAAGTTTGTACTCTGCATAAACTATACATTTCATAGTCTTTCTCAATGTGTCGCTAAAGCGCACGTTAACTTTCCCTCTACCGTGCTTTATTAAATATATCTATATACAGCTGCCTCAGACTAAAGTCATAAAAAGCTCTATAACAAGGCAGTGCTGGAACTCCAAACTCTACCGGTAGCTTGATCCAGTGTCAGGGAACATATCTGTAGAGTTTGGCTGAGATTGATGACCCGAAGGCATGATATCCTCACTGTGAGCTTCATCGTGGACCTGATATGTTGAAACTAACAAGAAGGGGATTGTGATATTGCAGATTTAAACAATTGATTGCAGCAGATATTGGAATTTCTCCAAAAAAAGTATGAGACCATTTTCAAGCTATCGAACAAAGGTTTGTACGTATAACTTGAAACGTCAAAAATAAGTGGGCGAACATAGCCAAACTGGTTGAAACATGTTTAATTAATAGAGTAGCCTATCCGGATGGAGGATTCTGGTGTCAAACAATTTTTTTTCATAATCTTTGTAGTATTCAGCATAATTTTTGTTCTCAACTTTTTCCATTTTCACACATATACAAGATTATTTGGGCTCTCAAAATTGAGAAAAAAGTTTAATTTTGAATAATTCAGGTTTTGAGTGCATAGACTAACTTCCACATACATGCACCTAAAAATCTGAAAAAATTTTTGAGTATTCTGGGGATGGATACCAATCAATTTGTCAATGCAGAATTTCGAACAAAATTTTGACCATGCTCACTTGACGTGGAACGTCCCATATACATAAACATCCAACGAGAAGGAAGGAAGGAAGACATCAACATAGCAATAATTAATTATTTTTCCAAGGAGAAATAATCAGAACGACAAAATTAATTTTGAGGTTGGGCAAATTAATTTCGCCACGTGGTCGGGTCGGTACGAGCATATGTGAGTTGATAAGTTAGAGCGCCGACGCATGGTAAAACAGAGTGGCCGTATGGTAATTAGATTCGAGCGATTATTGATCCAGTTATCGATCCAGAGTTTGAAATTTTTGCGGGAAGATTTGAATTTTAATAGAGAACTTAGAAATTTTTCGGGACTTAGAATTTTTTTCGGATGATTGAACTATTGTTACAAAACGATCACGCTGTTAATGAACAATAACATAGAACGAACAATAATTAAACAATTAATATAATTGTTCATTTATCAATTCAATTAAAAATTTATCCGAATTTGCCGATTTTTATATTGTATTTGGAATTGGGTTGGACAACTAGTGAACGCCTTTTGTCACAAATAATTACGATTTTTGAAGAATTAAATTGTTTATTAATAAACAATTTGGAATTTTGGTCGTTTGCTCGTTGGGCCCGGCCAATTTTGAGAATAGTTGAATCGTGCATAGTAGAACGAGCTTGTGGTTGTGGACGTATTTAATTGTTAATAAATTAATTTGTTAATAATTTTTTTTGTTATTAATTATTTTTCAAATTTAATTTTTTTTATTTTTCTTCCTTTTTCGAGCGTGAGTAACAGTGTCCTTGGGTCTTTTACCAATTGTTAACAAATTAAATTGTTAATAATATTTTTTTTTTGCGATCAATTATTTTTCGAAGTTAAGTTTTTGTCTTCCTTTTTTCGAACGAGAGTGATAGTTCCTTTTGGGTTTTCGTTTTTTTCGTCTTTGCTTTCGGCTATTTCGATTTTCAATATATCGTATATTCGGATGGTTAGGGTTTTTAGCACACAACCAAAGGACGAACGATCATTGGAAATTGAACCAAACCAGATAATATTCAGTATATTTGAACGAACCAGATAATAATACATAATTCTATTGGTATTGTATGAACATGTATATTGATTAATATTTTATTTCACATATATATTTATTGATATCGCACCATTGTTGTTCCCGACGGAGTTTACACTCCTTTGTCCTCCATTATTGAAATTTGAGTAATTTATTATATTATTGAAGATATACTACGTATGTACAAGACGGAGAATAACTTCAATTAAGAACGTGACTCGAATTATGGAGAGAGTCGATATTCGATTTGATAATTTTGTGTGGGCAAGCGGGACAGCGTGTACGAGTGGGTAGCGGTGAATTAAGAGAGTTTACGAGTTGATAAATATTGTCGTGCCGGCCGAATTGTACAATTTTATTAGTCGAGTTGGTTCGTTTGATATATAATTGGAAGCAAAGTAAAATAATTATTATAATTTTCAGTGTTTAGTTTTTGTTTTAATTTTCGAATTTTCCCCTTTTAGATTTTTTAGTTTGTTTTCAAAATTTGATCAATTAGTGTGTTGCGACGCGTGGTTAAAGAGTATTTATTTCAAGTCATTTTAACTACTAACTATTCAAAATGGCAAGCGGTGACGTAAAACTGTACAAAGAGACCATGGAGGAATTGTTGAAGGTAGATAACTGGAACGAACGATTTAAAACGATAATTAAGATGAATAAAAAAGTAGTTCGAAGAAAACTAGAGAAAGCGGGGATCGCAGTTACGGGGAAGTTGCGTACAGAAAAAGAACGGTTGTTGAGATGGGAGATGAAAGAAGCGAAGGTTAAGGGGGCGCCGTGGTTCACGGACGATGAAAAGGACCAAGCGCCGCCCATAGTAGAACGAACAATGATAAGCGACGGCGAAGAGACCGAGAATGAAGGAGCGAGTGATACAGACGCGGAGAAGAATACTGGCGCGGAAAAGAACACGAATTCGGAAGAGTCCAGTAGAAAAACGGCGGACATTCTCGAGTACCTAAAGCTACCGGAAGGGGTAGCTATGTTATCGGCATTTGAAAAATTTGTTCTCGAAAATCGATCGGCACTCCCGGGTGGGTCGGGAGGACCAACATCAGGGAAGGGTGCGCGGCCGAAACGGATTGTACCCGCACCCAATATGAACAAGCTGGACGATTTGAACATGTCGTCCAGAAGCGGAAGCGAGTCTGATACAAGAACGAACACGCGTATTGAGCGGAGAGCGCGACGAAAAATCAACACGCGCAAATCAAAGGGTCCCGTGTCGAATACGGTACAACCGAATATGAACGTGAATGTGCTAGCGTCGTCGGAGTCGGATGAGGACAACTTCGACGCGCGGCCGATAATACCATCAATGACAAACGCGAGAACGAGCACACGTATCGAGCGGGGCAAAATCACAGTACGCGACTCGAAACATCGTGTATCAATGCCGGTATCAACGGACGTGAACAAATATAATAACGCGTTAGAATTGTCAGATTCAGACGAGGACGGGCTTAACGCGGAACAGCTGGTATCGCCGATCGCAAACGTGAGAACGAACAGAATAGAGCGCAGATCATTACAAATGAGCCACGGGTGCATGAAATCGATGCGCGACTGGAAGCTACGATTCGCGGATGACGGATCGGTGGACGCGTTAGAATTTCTAGAACAATTGGAAGACTACAGATCGAGTGTAGAGATTTTTGACTCTGCGTTGCTGGCGGCGATGCCGAGCGTACTCCACAATGGCGCAGCTGACTGGTTTCGGACGATGAAAGCGGAAATTGGAACGTGGCGCAGATTCAAAAAAGCCTTCAGGCACAGATCCGTGGTCGAGATGGACGACGAGGACGTGTGGGAAGAGCTACGAGCGCGTAAACAACACGAATCGGAGAAAATTTCAACATTCTTGTCAAAGTTCAAATCAATCGTCCGATACTTTAAGGTTGTACCTACGGAGGCGAGGCAGGTCGACAGGGCTTTTCGGAACCTGCTTCCAATTTACAGAAGTGCTATGTTGCACATGAGAATAAATTCATACAGAGATTTAGAACGAGCGGGCAGGGAATACGAAAAGCTCCGAGACCTGGACGCGCGGTACGAGCCGCCGCCGACCAAAGAGAAATCGCGCATACCAGCAGCGGTGTACGAAAGCGATAAGAAAACGGGATCAATATCGGCGATCTGGAAATCTGACAATGAGCGCGGTTACGATGAGAGTTCGGCAGAGGGAGGGAAAGGGAATAAACCGCAGAACAATAAGAAGGGAACAAAAGAGAAAGCAGAGGTCGCTGCGGCGACAACGGAACGACCGGCCAAATCGGAAATCAGCGAGCTGAAACAGCTGCTGGTCGAGCTGATGAAAGACCGGAAGAGTGAACGAGTGCAACAAAATAGCGGCTAATCGGGGCCGCCACAGAATTCTGGAAACACAAACGGAAACACCGGGAACGCGAATGCGTCGAGAAACGTGAACGGGCCCATGCGGGCCCTAGTAATACGTTTGTGGGAGCGTGTTTCTCCTGTCAGAAACCTGGGCACAGGGCAGCGGATTGTAGATCAAACATCTGCTACAATTGCAACGAGAAGGGACACTACTCGCGCAATTGCCCGAAGAAAGCCCAGGGGGCGCTTTTTTGTCAGGTGTGCAAGACACCGGGAGTCGAATACGACTCGTGTTTTGTATGCAAGGGACTTAAAGCGCTGACGGAAAAAGGGGAGGCGGGAGTGCGTTAAAGTCCCACGCGCTCCACGCCGTCACTGAGGGGACGAGCCAGCCGACCTCGAGCCTCCGGACGGGAAAAACGGTTTCGACTGATCCCAACCTTGAACGAATGGAGACTCAGGCGGTGGAGAAAGCAATTAACGAGTTCGATAAATGGAAAAACCAGTTGTCGAGCTCAACAAGTCGAGAGAACGGCACGAACGAACGAGCGAATGAAAAATCGGTGAAAACTCGGGAACAGGTTGACGAATCTGACTCGCGAGCTCTGCCGATTAATCCGCTCGAGTCGAATCGGGTCGTAACGAGCCAAGTCGTTGAGATATATGATCATACGACAAATGTGTCAGTATTAATCGCGGGAAAAATACCAACAGAGCGCCTCAAGATGATTACAGCACAGAGCCGAGTCAAAAGGTACCTGCTATACTGCACAACGAGTGCGTGAACGAGAGCTGGAACGAGCTCCGGAGCCGTAGCCAAAAGCCAGCAGTGTGTGCTGGTAACGGCGAACAAACGGAAGACCGGGAAATACCGCAGAGTGTGACGAGTACGAGTAACGTGAATGTGAACGACGCCCCCGGCGGCAGTAATGCTGCGCCCAGTGCTGGGCACTCCAGAGGAGCGAACGAGCACGAGAGAACACCTGATCCAGAGGGGTCAGGAACGAGCGAGTATCGATCAGCATTTCAACGGGTGCAGAATGCATGCTGCCCCGAGCATACGCAACCTACGGAGGCGTATGAGAAATTGCTGATCAAAAAGCGTCTGAGAGATGCAGCCAATTCCGATGAGGATGAGATCGACATCGAAGTCGAGAAAACGAACCAGTTGCGAGAGTTGCGAGGAGCAAAACGCTCCTTGCTGGAGCATTGGTTCAGCGGAGAAAGCGTGGTCGAGAGTACCAAGGATATAGGTGGCCAGCACACAATCGCGTCCGGTAACGATGCAGTGTGCGTCCACCTTGTCTAAGGGAATGCGACAGAACGAGCAAGCACGGATGTCCCGAATGATCCGGCCGAGATCATTATCAACGGGGTAGTGGGCGACGACTGGAATTACTTGGGCATCGTGATTGGGGGGAAGCTGTTCAAAGCATTGTACGACACCGGAGCAACGCATACGGTGGTGGGCGACGGGGTCATAAAACACCTTAAGGACCGGTTGATACCGACAACCACAGCAGTGTACAATGCAAACAGAGAAAGGATGAACGTCGCGGGCAAACTGAAGTTGAAATTGGACGCGGATGGAACTGTCCAAACAATGGAAGTATTGGCCGCACATAATCTGGAATACGATGTTTACATCGGGGAAGATTTTGTAAAGTTGTTCAAATTCAAAGAGGACGATGAGATCAAATCATGGGAAATGGAGGAAATTTTTGAACGCCTCAACCCGAGTGCACTCTGATGATTATGTATACGCGGAGTGTGCTGGAATCTCGGCAGTGAACAACGAAGATCGAGAAAAGATTGAACGCCTGATCGAGGAATATCTGCCGGAAGAAGTGGACAGATTAGGAGTTACCACGATGACGGAACATCATATCGATGTACAAGGGTCCCCACCGATCAGGCAAAAACTACGAAGGATGTCACCAGCGGTACAAGATATTGCGAAAGCCGAAGTGCAGAAAATGTTTGAGCAAGGAGTTATAGAACGATCGGGCAGTGATTGGTGCAGCATGCCAGTCATTGTCAAGAAAGCGGACAGGTCGTCGCGATTTTGTATCGATTATAGAGATGTAAGCAAAGAAACGGAACGAGACGCGTATCCTATCCCGAGTATCGATATTATTCTCGATAAATTACGGAGAGCGCGATTTATTACGAAAATCGATCTGAAATCGGCGTACTATCAAATTAAGTTAGAGAAAAACAGTCGCAAGTACACGGCGTTTGCAGTACACGGGTCTGGGCTATGGCAATTCAAAAGAATGCCCTTCGGACTTACGAACGCACCGATGACCCTCCAGCGATTGATCGACGCTCTTTTCGGGCCAGAATTTGAGCTACACGTGTTTGGTTATTTGGATGACTTGATCATTGCAACAGAAACGTTTGAGGAGCACTTATTCTGGCTTGAGAGGGTGCTGAAAAGTTGCGGGAGGCAAATCTGACGGTGAACCGAGGGAAATGCGAGTTCTGCTGTGAGCGAGTCAAATATTTAGGATATTTGCTTGACGCGGACGGCCTACGACCGGATCCGGCGAAAGTCGCGCCGGTTCTCGAGTACCCGGCACCCAAGAACGTGAAACAATTGAGCAGATTTCTAGGCATGATTGGTTGATCCGCGCGATTTATCAAGAACGACGGGAAGTTGAAAGTACCCTTGCTCAAACTATTGAAAACGGAGGCGAATTTCGATTGGGGAGAGGAACAGATCGAGTCGTTTACGAGCTTGAAGAAAGCTCTCACAGAAGCACCGGTTTTAGCCAGACCGGATTTTTTAAAGCCCATTACAATTCAATGCGACGCGAGTAATTACGCGTTGGGCGCGGTGTTATCACAAGAGCATGAGGATGGCGAACACCCGATCGTGTCCATCAGCCATGTGCTCACGCCCGCGGAACGAAACTACATGACCACGGAGAAAGAATGTCTGGCAATCGTATGGGCCATTCACAAGCTGAGACCATACATCGAAGGAACGGAATTTCACGTCATAACGGACCACTCAGCGCTCCAGTGGTTAAGGAACTTGAAAAATCCAACGGGTCGGTTGGCTAGATGGGTAATTGAATTACAACAGTGGGATATTACGATAACCCACAGGAAGGGCAAACTTAATAATGTGCCCGATGCCCTGTCGCGTGCTTTTGGAAACGAAACAGGAGTAGCTTCGCTGAGCGTAGTGAACGACAAGTGGTACAATAAACGACGGGAAAAGGTGAAAACCTTCCCACGGAAATTCGGGAACTGGAAAGTGGAGAACGATCTTTTGTACGTGTACCATAGGGACAATTCATTAGATCCGGTAAAAAACAAAGAAGAAAACTGGAAGTTAGTAGTGCCAGAAGAGTGGAGAGAACGTGTGATGCGAGATGCGCATGATGAACCGCCGTCAGGTCACCTCGGCATCGAGAAAACGTACGATAGAATCGCGCGCGAGTATTATTGGCCAGGTAGCTACCATGACGTGTACGAGTACGTAAAAGCTTGTCAAATTTGCCAACAGTACAAAACGTCACAGCAGCCGCCTCAAGGCCTGATGGGCAAACGATGCGTCGACAGGATATGGAACGTAGTAGCGGCAGATACGATGGAATTGCCCAGGAGCAAATGCCAATACAAGTATCTAATTATTTTCATGGACTTATTTTCGAGATACATCGAGATAAAGCCGGTTCGTAAAATCGGCGGGAACGCGGTTTGGCAAGCGTTCAACGAGTTAGTTCTGAACAGATGGGGAGCGCCGGAGTACTTTCTAACCGATAACGGGAAAGAATATGAAAATAAATTATTTAATGAGAATCTGGCTAAATATAACATCACGCACGTTACGACGGCGCCCTACCATCCTCAGGCTAACCCCGTGGAACGCTGCAACAGAACGATCAAGACCATGTTGGCTATGTTCGTGGGCAAGGACCATCGGGGATGGGATAAGTACCTGTGCCAACTTCGGCAAGCTTACAATACGGCGAGGAATGATTCGACGCGAGTGTCACCGGCGTTTTTAAGTTTCGGACGACATCCTGCTCCGATTAACAGCGTGAGACGAGAAGTGGAAGAATGCTTGCCAGTCGCCGAAATTTCAAACGAGAGTCCGGAGGAACGAACACGGCGATTGGAGGCATTACGCGATTGCGTGATTAAGAACGCATTCAAGGCCCAGGAACAGCAGGGGAAACAATATAACAAGGGAAGGAAACACGCGGAATTTAATGTAGGAGAGAGATAGATAGATAGATATGTTTTATTGTATAAATTATACAAAATTCGTATTTACAAAAATATCAGTCTTCTTTTTTAAAAATAACGGTCATTTAACTAAAACATTTTTTTTACATATCATCCTTGTCAATCATAGTAAAATTCGTAGAACTAATTATCACAGATAACGAGTCAGTATTGGTATAATAATTATACAACTGGTCATCATAGATTCAGACAATTTGGTCATCGTAAGGAACTTTATAAAAGATGTTAAGGTCATTCATTTAATTCTAAAAACTACTTTCTTACGGAACGTTTGAAACTTGACAAAGACGGCAGGTTTCTATCCGAGGACCGAAGGGAGTTCCAGAGGTGCGCTGCTTGCACCTGGAACGAATTTAGTCCGAAAGTATTCCTCATTTTGGGGACCGAGAGTTCCGGTGCATCACCCCTGGAGGGCCTAGTGGACACATACCTAGTGAAGAGGCTCAGTAGGTATTTCGGTTCGCGGATGCGCAGGATCTTGTACAAAAGTACAGCCATGAAATATTGCCTCCTTATATCCGTGCGCAACCAGCCTAGCTTGGCCCTATACGGAGTGATGTGTTCGGCCCTCCTCACACCAAAAACATATCTCACACATGAATTTTGCAGTACCTGTATTCTTTGTTTTTGTTCTTGAGATACGTCAAGGTATACCGCAGAACAGTACTCAAGATGAGGGAACAGCAGAGCCATCGATAAGCGCCTACGTAGGACCTCGGTCGTATATTTACGGAAAAATCGCAAACTGTACATGGTTCGATTAAACTTCTTTGTGATTCTGTCGGTGTTTTGACGCCAAGATAGGGTTTCGTCTAGCACCACACCGAGCTCCGATTAACAGCAAGAGACGAGAGATAGAAGAATGCTCACCAATCGCCGAGATTTCAAACGAGAGTCCAGAGGAACGAGCACGGCGATTGGAGGCATTACGCGATCACGTGATTAAGAACGCATTCAAGGCCCAGGAACAGCAGGGGAAATAATATAACAAGGGAAGGAAACACGCGGAATTTGATGTAGGAGACATGGTATGGCGGTTGGAACACGCACTCTCCAGCGCGGATAAGGGGGTAAATCGCAAGTTAGCTCCTAAGCGAACGGTGCCCTATCGGATAGCGAAGAAATTATCGCCACTTACGTATATCCTGGATATGGGCCGGAGCAAACGTAACGCGAAAGCACTGGTCAGCGAGCTAACGCGATGGATTCCCCCTCGAACGTCAAAGACCGTGTAAACGACCGAACGAACGGGCATCGTTGACCCACACATGGTGTGCAATGCGACCACAAAGGGTTTGAGAGGGGGAGGAGGGCGGTCCACCGCCCTCATGAAACTATGGAGGTGACACGTGGTGTGCCGGAAGCGTACCGGCAAAGTCGCCACTGGAGGCCTGGTCGGCACAGAGACGTGCGACCGGGCGTGAAAAGTAAACCGGAAATTGGAGAACGAGATTGGAGGAACCCGATCGAAGAACGCCTGGCCCCCGTAGACCCTGTTTCCACCGGCGCGCTACCCCTCACGCCGTCTCACTTGAGTCCAGTAAACGGACCGGGTGGTCCGGCTTAGGGAGGGGGAGTTGTGACGGGGAAATCCGTCACTTCAGTCGGAGAGGCTGCTCCTCTCCGATCCGGCCGGTACGGCAGCCGCCGGCTCGGGAGGGCAGCACTCTCCAGCGCGTACGGGAGCCGCGGCGCGCGAGAGTTCCGGCGGCGCGAGGCCGCGAGCGAGCTCGAGGAGGACGGCCATTCTCGTCCGGTGCCCGCAGCCCTCAACACGCGACGCGCGACGAGTCCTGAGTCCGAGCCCCGAGAGTGTGCGTGACCGTGTGCGTGTCGGCGAGGACGTACCCAGGACGCCGAGGCCGACGACGACGCGGCCATCAGCGACCCGAGCAGCCAGCAGCAGAGCCGAGAGAGCAGCGAGAGAACGAGCGGCTGAGAGAGAGGTTTAGTGTGCGCATCGCGGCCCCGGTGTCCCCCCCCCCCCGCAAGAACGTGTGTGTTGGCGAGCGCGCCAACACACCCAAAGAACGACGGGCTCCGGCCCTGGCCCGGGCCTCTACCCTCGCGTCGTCCCCGACGTCACGGCCTGTGCGAAGCACGCGGGTAGACTCCGTTCAAGTCTCCACGCGCGGCCGCCCCCCCCCCCCCCGAGAGAAGTCCGTGCTTCCGAGCGAGAGCTAGCCGTGGCACTCCTGGCGCCCGTTACAAATACGGAGTGCCCCGGTAAAGCCAGTCCCTCGTGCAACCTGGTGCGAACGGGCACCAGGTCACAAAGGGCACTCGTACACCGTCGAGCATCGGAAAGGCACCCTGAATTGCGTGCCTGATGCGTTGTCGCGGATGTACGAGGGTGAGGAGTGCGACTGCGCAGCGCTCTTCTACACGGCCGACACGACGGGCAGCTGGTACTTGGAGCAGTGGCAGAAGGTAGTTTCGGACCCGAACGAGCATCCGACGTGAAAGGTGCTCGGCGGCCAGCTGTTCAAGTACAGTCCGGACGAAGAGATTCGCAACACGCTCGGAAATGATGACTTAGCGTGGAAATTGGTCCTACTTCAGGAAGATGGACGAAGAGCGCTCGAGGAATGCCACGACAAGCCGGCGGCAGGACACCTCGGGCGCGCCAAGACGTACGCACGCTTGCGAAGCTCGTACTATTGGCCGAAAATGTATACGGCAGTGGCCGATTATGTGCGGCAGTGCCAGACGTGCCAGCGAGTAAAGGTCGAGCATAATCTTACAAACATAATAAAATTAGGTAAAGATGAAACAGACATATTAGATCAAACTGAGGTAGTTTATAAATTCAATTGTAACGACTGTTCGGCGTGTTATATTGGCGAGACGAAGAGAAAATTAGAAGATAGAATCACAGAACATCAAAAAATTACTGATAAACCACTTCCGGTCCCTTTGCATTTATAGAATAGAAAACAGTACGCACACATTTGATTGGAATAACGTTAAAATTTTAGACCGTGAAGCGAATTATAAGAAACGACTTATTTCGGAAACGCTCCACATCAACATGTACCAACACACACTTAATAGGAAGGAAGACACACAACAACTCAGTCACACGTATAGGAAGCTTAGCAAGATTTTTCAAAACAAACACACCAATGTATCTGATGGTATATAAGACCACTGACGTTAGCTTTATATACGATAGTTTGACAATGGCAGTGGAAGCAGCCACTTCTACTGCCGAACGTAATATTATATTTTCATTCAAAACTGGTGAGAATGAATATTTAATTGTTACTTCGTCGATTGTTTTGTACTCAAATTGTATTATTTATTACGTGTTTTTTTGTGTAATATATTTTTAGCCTGATGAGGCCAGTGAACCTAACTGGCGAAACGTAGCATTAAATAAATATGTGGTGGATTTTGTGACTTTCCCCTTTTCCACTTCACTCTGGATTGGCCCTCAAAGATCGACAACTTATACATATTTTAAAGGTAGAGCAATTGCCCCCGATTGGGCAAATGGGCCGTCGAGTAATCAGGTTTCCCTGGCAGTCGGTGGCAGCCGACATATCCGGACCCCTACCCAAAAGCGCGTCAGGTTGCTAATACCTGCTTGTGTTTGAAGATCTGTTTTCACGATGGATAGAAGCGGTCGCGATGAGGCGAGTCGATACAAAAACAATCATTAAATACTTCAGAGAGAGAGAGTGCTCTCTCGGGTAGGGGCACCCGACGAATTTATTTCTGACAACGGGACCGAGTTCAAGAATCAAATGCTCGACAAGTTCCTGGCGGATTGCGGCATCAGACACACACTCAGCCCGCCTTACCACAATCAAGCGAACCCGGTCGAGCGGATGAATCGTACATTGACAACGATGATTCGCTCGTACATCGAGGCCAACCATCGGCAATGGGACGAAAAGCTTCCGGAGGTGGCCTTCGCGTACAATTCCGCGATTCAAGAGTCAACAGGCCAGAGCCCAGCTATGATCCTGTATGGGAGGCAGCCGAGGGCACCGGGAACGTTGAGGCAAGAGTACGAACAACGAGTAGAGGACGAGTTACAGACCGACGCGCGGCAAGAGTGGCAAGAAAGGATGGCAAAACTGCCGACGTTGCTGCTCGACGTGGCCGAACGATCGCGGCAGGCGAAGGACCACCAGGCCCGATATTACGATTCGAAGAGGCGCGCAAACTCGTTTGAAGAAGGGGATCGGGTGTGGCGCGAAAATCGCATCTTGTCCAAAGCTTCCAAAGGAATTGCCAGCAAATTGGCCCCGTCGTACGCCGGACCGTTCAAAATCGTCCGGAGCTTGGGGTCGAATACGTTCGAGCTGCAGGGCAGCGACGGAAAGCTGTATTCACCGGTTGCCGCCGCGCACCTGAAGCGTTACGTCCCCGAAGAAGAAGCCACGACGACACAAGCAGAGTTGGAGGATCAAGAAGACGACCTTCGAGTGCGCGCGGAGCCGTCTGCAGCGGCAGGAGGAGAGCCCGAAGACTAACCCGCAGCGAGCGAAGCGAATGCGCTCGCCGAGTCCGTCGGCGCTCGCGTGGCAAGCGAGCCACAGGCGATCGAGGCCGAGGACCGTGCGAGTCAACCGAGCGGCCACCAATGGGCCACGCGTGTAATTCGGCGATCCGAGCCCAACGCACCTACTGCGGAAGCGAGCGCTCCGCCGAAACGCAAGCGAGGCCGGCCGAAGAGCTCGTGCCGAGCGAGGTAGCCCCCGGCCGCGACGAGCACGTCGCCCCGTCAAACGCGCGCACGAAGAGCGCTCGCGAGTTAGTACCATGCCTATCATTCATTTTACTCCATTTCCATCATCATCCCATTCCTTTTCACCCTAGGAGCTGATCGAGATCGAGAATGGACCAACCCAGTAGGGAGCAGCAGAGCATGGAGGAGATGCTGGCCGCGCTGACCAACTTAACGGTCAGCCACCCCGAGGTAACGCTCAAGGCGTTCCTCAAAGATGCTGCGAGAGCGTTGCCGCACATTTTCGCTCCGCGGCGTGAGAGGAGATATCCCACCCTTGAGGAGTTGCTAACTCTCAACCCCTTGGCGGATCTCGCTCGCGGGGATCAGCCGCCCCGCGGCGACACCTCCTTTCCCCGCGAGAACGCCAGGGG
The DNA here is from genome assembly GCA_020882685.1 of Aphelinus atriplicis. Lineage (NCBI taxonomy): Eukaryota > Metazoa > Arthropoda > Insecta > Hymenoptera > Aphelinidae > Aphelinus > Aphelinus atriplicis. Next base: position 59,070,376 of record CM037075.1, on the reverse strand, counting down.
CAAGCAACGGGGAGCCGGCCAGTCCGGAGCCAATCGCGGGTCCGGGCGAGAAGAGGCTCCCGCCGAGAACGGCCAGCAGGCATCGCCCGCACGCCGCCGATGGGCAGCGTTGAGCAAGGAGCTAAGCGCGACCTGGCGGATGTCCAACCAGGCCGAGGACCGGGCCTACGCAGTCCTGGACGCGCTCCGCGGCTTCCGGGCCGAGTTCGGCGCGGAGGCCGCTCAGCTGAGCAAGGAGTGGCTGGAGGACGTGGAGGACTGGCAAGAAGGAAGAACCACCGTCCTTGGGAGTTAAAGGGCAGAAGCCCACCTGGGGTGTTTGCCAATAAAACTGGCCTAGGGCCGTTGTCCCCATTCATCCCGCATTTTTCATTTATTCTATCCCCATGTTATTTGCATTCAACCTCACCTGCATTCACGATTTCAGCCCGCACAATCATAACATATCGGCGCCGAGAGTCGACGCCTAGGAGGGGGCTGTGACGAGGTCCAGCCTCGTCAACGATTGCGCGAGACGCGAGGCGCCCGCCGAAGGATTGCAGGGCCGATACTTCATGAAGCGATCGTTTTAGGCAGGGTGGGGTGAAAGCGAAGCACGAAGTCGCTGCGAGTGCCGATAGCGCGCAGCGCGACAATCAGATTCGAACAGTCACGCTTGACTGAGCGATTAGCCCACGACCTTCGTTCGAGCCCGACACCCTTCGTCGTTGTCCGCGTGTGCGTGCGCCCTGTGAGGAAAGCCCGATTTCCTCCAGCGTCAAGCCTGCGACAGGAAAGCGCCACCCCGCACCGCCAAGTCGACCTGGTGGGACGCCACCGGGACGAGCCAGCAGCCCCCGTCAACCGCCGCCAGACAAGCCGGCCTCTCGCGGCAACGTGTGCTGCATCGTCAACGAGAGAGAGAGTCGGGCCTACGCGAGGCAAACTGTAAGTTCGCACCTGCGAGTGCACATATTTATTGTTGCGTGCGGAATAGCGAAACTCGACGGCGCCCGCGGCCGACGAGCGGCCCTCAGCGTCTACGCGGCGCATAATTAGAAGCCCGTGGCCGTCCTTCCGGCGGTCGCGGAACGTGTAGTTCAAGGCGTAATAAACGCATTTTACTTTTATCCCCCTCGTATTGCTTTCGCGCCCTAGCTCCCCGATATCCACGGTGACTCCAGGAACTTGGACGCGGCACTGCACCACGCCGCATTCGCAAACTGGCTGATCAACGGATCGGCCTGTGAACGAGCTAGCCCGGGCGTGCGTGGAATTCCCTGTAACAAGCCTCTAGTACGAGGCATTAACGGGGCCCAGCCCTGCACCGAGGGACCTACCGAGCAGCGGCTGGAGAGGGCATTCTACGCCCAGGACGGCGATCTAGTACTGCAACTTCAGGCCGAAAACGTGTCATTTTAACGAATTACCGATCGATGTCGGTATAACACGCTGGTTTTGAGCTCATTAGATAGATTTTACCTTCAATATTGAATCCAAAGTGTAATTTTTATTGTAAAATTGGGGTGCGATATAAATAAACAATAAAAACATTCAAAATTCGACGATTTTTCCCGTTTTCCTCAATTATCTCGGGAAATTCACACTGAATCGTATCAATACTTCTATTCTTTTTTGTAGATCTTTGTATGCTCTCCAAATTTGATCTTCACAAATTTTCTGAGAAAACGTTTCTATTCCAAGTAATAAGCAGAGAAAAAAGTGAAAAACGATTTTTTCCATTTTCCATTTTCTTGCAAAAATCAGACAAAAATCACTCCACTTCATTGTAGATCATGATAAGATCTATCAATTTTGTATCTATCAATTTTTTGTCATGACCCTCCTATTCCGAGAAATAAGCAAAAAAAGGAGAAAAAAATGATTCTTTATCAAGAGCCATCAAAAATCGAGTCGAATCTAGAGCAGATAACGCCAAAGTAACTATAGGATTTATGAGCAAATCAAAAAAGAAATCACCCACGTTGTGTCTTTTGTCAATTGCAAATGTTCATGCGGAATTATTTAAACAAATTTTCAGGAAATTGCTTATTCTGGAAAAGTGAGTACACCAAACGGTTCTACGTAAAAAATCAAAGCAAAATGTATGGAACATTTTTTGTATTGAAACATTTTTCCGTAAGATCACGATTTTTTAGTGTAGAATCGTTAGAAACAAATGGTTTCCCGAAAAAATTCGTTTTATCACCCTTTTTTGCAGATAGATAAAAATGAACTTGAATACTTATTTATAGATTTTTGACGAATTCAACTCTCACAAAAATGTTGTGACGGGGAAACCCGTCACTGTAGACGGAGAGGCTGCTCCTCTCCGATCCGGCCGGTACGGCGGCCGCTGGCTTGGGAGGGCAGCACTCTCCAGCGCGTACGCGAGCCGCGGCGCGCGAGAGTTCCGGCGGCCCGCGAGGCCGCGGGCGAGACACGAGGCGGACGGCCATTCTCGTCCGGCGCCCGCAGCTCTCAACACGCGACGCGCGCGAGTCCCCGAGTGATCGAGCCGAGAGTGATCGTGAGCGTGTGTGCGTGCGTGAGCAAGGACGCCGAGGTCGACGACGTCGCCAAAGCCAACAGCCAGTGGAGCCGAGAGCAGCAGAGCCGAGCCGAGGACGAGCGAGACAGCGAACAGCGGCAAGGTTTGGTGTGCGCGTCGCGGCCCCGGTGTCCCCCCCCCCCCAGTGAACGTACGTGTCGGCGACCGCGCCAACACACTCCCAAGAACGACGGGCTCCGGCCCTGGCCCGGGCCTCTCGCCTCGCGTCCCCCCCGACGTCACGGCAAAGCGAGCGCGCGGATAGACTCCGTTCGAGTCTCCGCGCGCGGCCGCCCCCCCCTCCCCCGAGATAGTCCCCCTTGCTCGCGAGTAGAGCTAGCCACGGCACTCCTGGCGCCCGTAATAAATACGGAGTGCCCGCGGTCGAGCCAATCCCCAGCGTGAACCTGGTGCGAACGGGCACCAGGTCACAGATTGGCGCCCCTAGCGTGAGTTCGCGGTCGTGATCGGGGGTAAAATTCGAGGTGGAGAGTGCGTGCGCGAAAAATTAAACGAGCGTGGAAATCGAACGAGCGCGGAAATAATTCGATTTTATTTCGGGCGAAGGAAGTGTTGTTGCCCCGCATGTTTACGTGCGCCGGCAGGTGCTGTGCCACGTATGTTTACATCGGCGAAGCTCACGGAGCAAATTCCTGAGCAGGCGAACGAGCAGTGATCAAAGTTATAGCAGTGATCACTCTGCTAAATTAAATTGATCAGCCCCTGACGGAGTGCATAACTCCTTATTCCTCCTGACAAATTTTGTTTTATTATAATTTATTATTGCTGATTTTGTTGCCCTGACGGAGCTCAGCTCCTTATTCCTCCCAATTCATTGATACTGATATATATATATATATATATACATATACATAACATCCAACGAGAAGGAAGGAAGGAAGCCAGCAACACAGCAATAATTAATTATTATTCCAAGGAGGAATAATCCGAACGACAAAACTAATTTTTGAGGTTGGGCAAATTAATTTCGCCACGTGGCCGAGTCGGTACGAGCACGAGTGTGTTGATAAGCGAGAGCGCCGGCGCATGATAAAACAGTGTGATCTTATGATAACGAGTCGGATGGTCAAGTAGAGTCTAGTTATCTATCTAGTGTGAATCTTTTGCGGGAAATTTGAATTTGAATTGTGGAACTTAAAAATTTTCGGGACTTAGAATTTTTTTTTTCCTTTCAAACGATTGAACTATTGTTACACAACGACGACGCTGTTAGTGGCAAATAACATAGAACGAGCAATTGTTAAACAATTAAAATAATTGTTTATTTATCAATTCAATTGTAAATTTTTCCGAAGTTGCCGATTTTTGAATTGTCTTTGAAGTTAAGTTGGACAACGAGTGGGCGCACTTTGTCGTAAATAATTTGAATAATTTATTTGTTTATTAATAAACAATTTGGGAATTTTGGTCGTTTACTCGTTGGGCCCGGCCAGTTTTGAAGATATTTGAATCGTGCATAGTAGAACGAGCGCATGGTTGTGGACATAGTCAATTGTTAATAAATTAATTTGTTAATAATTTTTATTGGTTATTAATTATTTTTCAAATTTAATTTTTTTTTTTTCCTTTCTTACTTTTTTTCGAGTGTGAGTGATAGTTTCTTTTGAGTTTTGTTTTCTTTTGTCTCTGCTTTCGGTTACTTCGATTTTCAGTATATCGCATAGTCGGATGGTTAGGGTTTTTAGCACACAACCAAAGGACGAACGATCATTGGAAATTGAACCAAACCAGATAATATTCAGTATATTTGAACGAACCAGATAATAATACATAATTGTATTGGTATTGTATGAACATGTATATTGATTAATATTTTATTTCACATATATATTTATTGATATCGCACCATTGTTGTCCCCGACGGAGTTTACACTCCTTTTTCCTCCATCATTGCGATTTACGTGATTTATTTTATTATTGAATATATACATGCACATGTACAAAACGGAGAATAACTCCAATTAAGAACGTGACTCGAGGTATAGAGAGTCGATATTCGAACTCATAATTTTGCGCAGTTAAGCAGGACGGGTGACGGCGTGTACGAGTGGGTCGTGGTGAATTAAGAGATTTTGCGAGTTAGCGAATATTGCCCGCCTGACTGATTTGTGCAATTTTATCGACCGAGTGGATTCGTTTGGTATAGAATTGGAAACAGAGTCAAATAAATTCACTATTTAGTCTGTTTTAAAGTTAAAATTTTCCTTTTGAGTTTATGTTTTTTTTATAACTTAGTTTTTTATAATCCGATTAATTGTGGTGTTGCGACGCGTGTTTGGAGAGTATTTATTTCAAGTGTATAGTAAATTAACTATTTAAAAATGGCAAGCGGTGACGTAAAATTGTACAGAGAGGCCATGGAGGAGTTGTTAAAGGTAGATAACTGGAACGAACGATTCAAAACGATAATTAAGATGAATAAAGAAGTAGTTCGACGAAAACTAGAGAAAGCGGGAATCGCGGTTACGGGGAAGCTGCGGACACAGAAAGAACGGTTGTTGAGATGGGAGATGAAAGAAGCAAAGGTGACGGGGGCGCCGTGGTTCACGAACGATGAAAAGGACCAAGCGCCGCCCAAGGTAGAACGAACAGTGTTAAGCGACGGTTAAGAGACCGAGAGTGAGGGTACAGACGCGGAGAAGAATATGGACGCGGAAAAGAACACAAATTCGGAAGAGTCCAGTAGAAAAACGGCGGACATTCTCGAGTACCTGAAGCTACCGGAAGGGGTAGCTATGTTGTCAGCGTTTGAAAAATTTGTCCTCGAAAATCGATCGGCACTTCCAGGTGGGTCGGGAGGACCAACATCAGAGAAGGGTGCGCGGCCGAAACGGGTGGTACCCGCACCCAATATGAACGAACTGGACGATTCGAACATGTCGTCCAGAAGCGGAAGCGAGTCTGATACAAGAACAAGCACGCATATTGAGCGGAAAACGCGACGAAAAATCAACACGCGCAAATCAAGGGGTCCTGTGTCGAATACGGTACAACCTAATTTAAACGTGAATGTGCCGGCGCCGTCGGAGTCTGATGAGGACGACTTAGACGCGCGGCCGATAATACCATCAATGATAAACGCGAGAACGAGCACACGCATCGAGCGGGGCAAAAGCACGGTACGCGACTCGAAACATCGTGTATCAATGCCGGTATCAACAAACGTGAACAAAGGTAATAACGCGTTAGAACTGTCAGATTCAGACGAGGATGGGCTTAACGCGGAAGAGCTGGTATCGCCGATCACAAACGTGAGAACGAACACAATAGAGCGCAGCTCGTTACAAACGAGCCACGGTTACATGAAATCGATGCGCGACTGGAAATTACGATTTGCGGACGACGGATCGGTGGACGCGTTCGAATTCTTAGAACGACTGGAAGACTACAGATCGAGTGTAGAGATTCCTGACTCTGCGTTGCTGGCGGCGATGCCGAGCGTACTCCACAAGGGCGCAGCCGACTGGTTTCGGACAATGAAAACGGAGATCGGAACGTGGTGCAAATTCGTAAAAACCTTCAGGAACAGATTCGTGGTCGAAATGGACGACGAGGTCGTGTGGGAGGAATTACGAGCGCGAAAACAACATGAATCAGAGAACATTGCGACGTTCCTTTCAAAATTTAAATCCATTGTCCGATACTTTAAGGTGGTGCCTACGGAAGCGAGACAGGTCGACAGAGCTTTCCGGAACCTGTTCCCCTTTTACAGAGGTGCCATGCTGCACATGAGACTAAAATCATACAGAGATTTAGAACGAGCGGGACGGGAGTACGAAAGGCTCCGAGACCTGGACGCGCGGTACGAGCCACCGCCGACCAAAGAGAAATCGCGCATACCAGCAGCGGCGTATGAAAGCGACAGGAAATCGGGATCATTATCGGCGATCCGAAAATATGACAGCAAGCGCGGCAACGAGGAGAGTTCGGCAGAAGAGGGGAAAGGGAATAAAGCGCAAAAGAAGGGGACAAAAGAAAAAGCAGAGCTGAAACAGCTGCTGATCGAGCTGATGAAAGACCGGAAAAGTGAACGAGCACAACAGAATAGCGGCCAATCGGGGTCGCCACAGAATTCTGGAAACACGAACGGAAACACAGGGAGCGCGAAAGCGTCGAGGAACGCGAACGGGCCTATGGGAGGCCCTAGTAATACGTTTGTGGGAGTGTGTTTCTCCTGTCAGAAACCTGGGCACAGGGCAGCAGATTGTAGATCTAACATCTGCTACAATTGCAACGAGAAGGGACACTTCTCGCGCAATTGCCCGAAAAAGGCCCAGGGGGCGCTTTACTGTCAGGTGTGCAAAACACCGGAAGTCGAATACGACTCGTGTTTTGTATGCAAGGGACTTAAAGCTCTGACGGGAAAAGGGGAGGCGGGAGTGTGTTGAAGTCCCGCGCGCTCCACGCCGTAACCGAGGGGACGAGGCAGCCGACCTTGAGCCTCCAGACGAGAAAAACGGAACGGATCCTTGAACGAACGGAGACTCAAGCGTTGGAGAAGGCAATTGAGGAGTTCGATAACTGGAAAAACCAGTTGTCGAGCTCAACGAGTCGAGAGAACGGCACGAACGAACGAGCGAATGAGAAATCGGCGAAAACTCGGGAGCAGGTTGACGAATCTGACTCGCGAGCTCTGCCGGTCAATCAGCTCGAGTCGGGTCGGGTCGTAACGAGTAAAGTCGTTGAGACAGACGACAAATGTGTCAGTTTGAATCGCGGGAAAAATACCAACAGAGCGCCTCGAGCTGATTACAGCACAGAGCCGAGTCAGAAGGTACCTGCTATACTGCACAACGAGTGCGTGAACGAGAGCGGGAACGAGCCCCGGATCCGTAACCAAAAACCAGCAGTGTGTGCTGGTAACGGCAAACAAACGGAAGACCGGGAAGTACCGCAGAGTGTGACGAGTACGAGTAAGAGTGTGAACGACGCCCCCGGCGGCAGTAATGCTGCGCCCAGTGCTGGGCATTCCAGGGGAGTGAACGAGCACGAGAAAACACCTGATACAGAGGGGTCAGGAACGAGCGAGTGTCGATCAGCACTTTAACGGATGCAGACTGCAGACTGCTCCGAACATACGCGACCCACGGGAGCGTATGCGAGGTTGCTGATTGAAAAGCGTCTGAGAGACGCAGCGAATTCCGATGAGGATGAGATCGACATCGAGGTCGAGAAAACGAACCAGCTGCGAGAGTTGCGAGGAGCAAAACGCTCCTTGCTGGAGCATTGGTTCAGCGGAGAAAGCGCGGTCGAGGGTACCGAGGATATAGGTGGCCAGCACACAATCGCGTCTGGTAACGATGCAGTGTGCGCCCACCTTGTCCAAGGGAACTCGACAGAACGAGCAAACACGGATGTTCCGAGTGATCCGGCCGAGATCATTATCAACGGGGTAGTGGGCGACGACCGGAATTACTTGGGCATCGTGATTGGAGGAAAACTGTTCAAAGCATTGTACGACACCGGAGCAACGCATACAGTGGTGGGCGACGGGGTCATAAAACACCTCAAGGACCGGTTGATACCGACAACCACAGACGTGTACAATGCGAACAGAGAGAGGATGAACGTCGCGGGCAAACTGAAGTTGAAATTGGACGCGGATGAAACCGTCCAAACAATGGAAGTATTGGCCGGACATAATCTAGAATACAATGTTTACATCGGGAAAGATTTTGTGAAGCTGTTCAGATTTAAAGAGGACGATGAGATCAAATCAAGGGAAATGGAGGAAATTTTTGAACGCCTCAACCCGGGTGCACTCTGATGACTATGTATATGCGGAGTGTGCGGGAATCTCGGCAGTTAACAGCAAAGACCGAGAAAAGATTGAACGCCTGATCGAGGAATATCTGCCAGAAGAAGTGGACAGATTAGGGGTCACCACGATGACAGAACATCATATCGATGTACAAGGGTCCCCATCGATCAGACAAAAATTACGGAGAATGTCACCGGCAGTACAAGAGATTGCGAAAGCCGAAGTACAGAAAATGTTTGAGCAAGGAGTTACAGAACGATCGGGCAGTGATTGGTGCAGTATGCCAGTCATTGTCAAGAAAGCGGACGGGTCGTCGCGATTTTGTATCGATTATAGAGATGTCAACAAGGTAACGAAACGAGACGCGTATCCTATCCCGAGTATCGATATTATTCTCGATAAATTACGGAGGGCGCGATTTATCACGAAAATCGACCTGAAATCGGCGTATTATCAAATCAAATTGGAGAAAAACAGTCGCAAGTACACGGCGTTTGCGGTACACGGGTCCGGGCTATGGTAATTCAAAAGAATGCCCTTCGGACTCACGAACGCACCGATGACCTTCCAGCGATTGATCGACGCCCTTTTCGGGCCAGAATTTGAGCCACACGTGTTTGGTTATTTGGATGACTTGATCATCGCAACAGAAACGTTTGAGGAACACTTATTCTGGCTTGAAAGGGTGTTGAAAAAGTTGCGGGAAGCAAATCTGACGGTGAACCGAGGGAAATGCGAGTTCTGCTGTAAGCAAGTCAAATACTTAGGATATTTGCTTGACGCGGACGGCCCACGGCCAGATCCGGCGAAAGTCGCACCAGTTCTCGAGTACCCGGCACCCAAGAACGTGAAGCAATTAAGAAGATTTCTAGGCATGATTGGTTGGTACGCGCGATTTATCAAGAACGACGGAAAGTTGAAAGTACCCTTGCTCAAACTATTGAAAACGGAGGCGAATTTCGATTGGGGAGAGGAACAGAACGAGTCGTTTATGAGCTTGAAGAAAGCTCTCACTGAAGCACCGGTTTTAGCCAGGCCGGATTTTTCAAAGCCCTTTACAATTCAATGCGACGCGAGTAATTACGCGTTGGGCGCGGTGTTATCACAAGAGCAAGAGGATGGCGAACACCCGATCGTGTTCATCAGCCATGTGCTCACGCCCGCGGAACGAAACTACATGACCACGGAGAAGGAATGTCTGGCAATCATATGGGCCATTCAGAAGCTGAGAACATACATCGAAGGAACGGAATTTCACGTCATAACGGACCACTCAGCGCTCCAGTGGCTAAGGAACTTGAAAAATCCAACGAGTCGGTTGGCTAGATGGGTAATTGAATTACAACAGTGGGATTTTACGATAACCCACAGGAAAGGCGAACTTAATAAAGTGCCCGATGCCCTGTCACGTGCTTTTGGAGACGAAACAGGAGTGGCTTCGTTGAGCGTAGTGAACGACAAGTGGTACAACGAACGACGGGAAAAGGTGAAAACCTTCCCACGGAAATTCGGGAACTGGAAAGTAGAGAACGATCTCTTGTACGTGTACCGTAGGGATAATTTATTAGATCCGGTAACAGATAAAGAAGAAAATTGGAAGTTGGTAGTGCCCGAAGAGTGGAGAGAACGTGTGATGCGAGATGCGCATGATGAACCGACGTCAGGTCACCTCGAAATCGAGAAAACGTACGATAGAATCGCGCGCGAGTATTATTGGCCAGGTAGCTACCATGACGTGTACGAGTACGTAAAAGCTTGTCAAATTTGCCAACAGTACAAAACGTCACAGCAGCCGCTTCATGGCCTGATGGGCAAACGATGCGTCGACAGGATATGGAACGTAGTAGCGGCAGATACGATGGAATTGCCCAGGAGCAAATGCCAATACAAGTACCTAATTGTTTTCATGGACTGGACTTATTTTCGAGATACATCGAGATAAAGCCGGTTCGTAAAATCGGCGGGAACGCGGTTTGGCAAGCGTTCAACGAGTTAGTTCTGAACAGATGGGGAGCGCCGGAGTACTTTGTAACCGATAACGGGAAAGAATATGAAAATAAATTAGTTAATGAGAATCTGGCTAAATATAACATCACGCACGTTACGACGGCGCCCTACCATCCTCAGGCTGACCCCGTGGAACGCTGCAACAGAACGATCAAGACCATGTTGGCTATGTTCGTGGGGGCAAGGACCATCGAGGATGGGATAAGTACCTGTGCGAACTTCGGCAAGCTTACAATACGGCGAAGAATGATTCGACGCGAGTGTCACCGGCGTTTTTTAATTTCGGACGACATCCTGCTCCGATTAATAGCGTGAGACGAGAAGTGGAAGAATGCTTGCCAGTCGCCGAAATTTCAAACGAGAGTTCTGAGGAACGAACACGGCGATTGGAGGCATTACGCGATTACGTGATTAAGAACGCATTCAAGGCCCAAGAACAGCAGGGAAAACAATACAATAAAGGGAGGAAACACGCGGAATTCAATGTAGGAGACATGGTATGGCGGTTAGAACACGCACTCTCCAGCGCGGATAAGGGGGTAAATCGCAAGTTAGCTCCTAAGCGAACGGGGCCCTATCGGATAGCGAAGAAACTGTCGCCACTTACGTACATCCTGGATATGGGCCGGAGCAAACGGAACGCGAAAGCACCGGTCAGCGAGCTAACGCGATGGATTCCCCCTCGAACGTCTAAAACCGTTTAATATCGCCAATTGTTTTTTTTTGGTTTTATTTAAACGCGTCTTTTTTTGTGTTACAGAGGAGAGTATGAGCTACCACGAAGATAAGAACGACGGGGCGCATAGCCCCATGCAAGTGGACGAGGAGGTCCCTCCTCAAACCCCTGCCCAGTTGGTAGACAACTGGGCGGATGAGGTTGACCGCGAGCGGGCGGCCGCCCGCGCGGCCTTCATGAAGGGCTGGTCGGCCAAAAAGGCCGAAGAGGTAGATCGCCTCATGCGCGTGGAGATGGCCGAGCTGGGCCTCTCAACGGAGGAGATCGACAGGATCTTCCAGCACCCGCAATTTGAGCGGGTGCTGGAGGAGAAGGTCAGGCTGGCCTTCGAGGAGAACGTCGTCGACGAGATCGACGCGTTCCTCGAGGCGCCAAGCCACATTAAAGAACGTTGTGGTCCCATGGTGTGCATGAGCGACCCCAAATGGCGCACCATGGCGGTGACTGCGCTTGTGGTGGCCTTGAGCGACGGTGGCGGTGCTACGGGGGGCGCAGACGGAGTGGAGGGCCAAGGCGAGCTCCCAGAGCCCGTCGAGGTCCAACCTCTCCTCGCCCCACCGACACCGGAGAGCGAGAGGGCAATGGCCACCGATGGAGACACGGCCCTAGCCGGGGAGCAAAACTCCGGCGGGACCCGTCGTCTCCCCGGCCAAAGCCCGGCTCAGAGGGGGTTGGGAGGGGGGAGCCTGAGCAGATGGACTGCTCAGGGGGCGCGACCCAAGGTGACAGCGGTCACGCCGAGTACCCCACCCCCAAGGAAGGGATTCCGGTTCCGCACCGGAGCCCCTCGCGGTCGACTGGCCGTAAGAACGACGGGACGGCCCGGGCCCCGAGCCCGGTTCGTGCCCATTTCTTCGCCTCGGAGTTCCACGCCCTTAGAGTGGAACGAGGCGGAGAAGCGGAGGCCCCGCCGCACCTTCGCAGAGATGCGAGAGGAGGATCTGCGGCGGGAACATGGGGGTAAGACCGGCGTCGTCGGGCCCCGGGAGCACCGGCCCCAGTACGAGGTGCTGGAGGAAGAAAAAAGGCCGGAGCCGGGCACCGGCAAGAACCGACGGCGCCGGAAGAACCGCGAGAAGCGGGTGTTCCAGTGCCACCCGGATGACTACGAGCCGCTGCACCTTGGGCCCTCGCAACCCCGGGTAGAGCCACTGAGGCTGCTGCCTCGGGACGAGGTGCAACGGGCGGCAGTGGCGTCGTTGACGTCCGGAGGGCCATGTTTGTCCCGGCAGGCGGACCTGCGGGACGAGCTGGAACGGCGGAGGGACCGCTCCGCCGGAAGCGAGGAGGAGGGCGGGTCCTCACCGGCCACCCGGAGCTGGCGACCCCTGGAGCGGGTGAGGCAGGCCGGCACGGCGGCTGCCACCGACGTCGCGACGGGGGCCCAGTCGTGGAGAGACCGGGCGCGGGAGGAACGACGGGCGTCAGCGACGACCCAGCAGAGGGAGGGTCCGAGGCGGCGCAACCGGGGACTGAAGCGGTTCCGGGTGCGGGGCACCGCATTCGGGGGGGTTGAGCGTCTGGCGGTGGACCCAGCGCTAGATCCGCCCGACTACTCGTGCTTCTCGTACTGGAGACCAATGCACGAGAGGCGCGGGTGCCCAAACCCCGGCGGCTGGAGCTTTTGCTCCAATTGCGGCCGCCGGGACGTTGATGTCACCCGGTGCCCGCGTTGCGCGGAGGCGTATCGGCGGTGGATGGGCGCGCGGCAGTGGATGCCGCACTCCACATCCCCGCCGCGAACGGACCGCAGCCGCAGCCGAAGCCCGCTGCAGCGCGACGCGGCGCGGATTTGCGGTATGGCGGCGCGAGACGGGCAAGACCCAGACATGGTGCGGTTCCTCCTCACCCAAAAACGACGGGAGCGGTTGGTGAACACCGCCGAGGAGAGAACCGCACCCCCGCCCCAGAGCAACGCGCCGCCCCAGATGCGGCCAGTGGAGGTCGTGCGGGCGCAGAACCAAGGGGCGGGTGGGCAGCACAGCCCTACACCAGCAGCACCGACCACCCCGGCCCCAGCCACGAGAGTGCGGCAGGCGTCGGAGGTGTCGTCGGTAACGGGAGAGAGACGGGCGCGGGGTTGGCACGAGCTGGTGCGCAGCCTCGCGCACCTACCAGCAGAGGTACAGGCGGCGGTCCTCCTGGCGGCGGTGTCCCAAGACACCACCGTCGACGAGGACCAGGACGGGCCGCCGTAAACCGAGCGGACAGGGGGGTTGAAGAACGCCGGGCCCCCGGGTCCCCGGGGGACCCTGTTTCCACCGTTGCACTACCCCTTACGCCGTCTCACTCGGGTCCAGCTGACGGACCGGGTGGTCCGGCTTAGGGAGGGGGAGTTGTGACGGGGAAACCCGTCACTGTAGACGGAGAGGCTGCTCCTCTCCGATCCGGCCGATACGGTGGCCGCTGGCTTGGGAGGGCAGCACTCTCCAGCGCGTACGCGAGCCGCGGCGCGCGAGAGTTCCGGCGGCCCGCGAGGCCGCGGGCGAGATACGAGGCGGACGGCCATTCTCGTCCGGCGCCCGCAGCTCTCATCACGCGACGCACGCGAGTCCCCGAGTGATGAAGCCGAGAGTGATCGTGAGCGTGTGTGCGTGCGTGAGCGAGGACGCCGAGGTCGACGACGTCGCCAAAGCCAACAGCCAGCGGAGCCGAGAGCAGCAGAGCCGAGCCGAGGACGAGCGAGACAGCGAACAGCAAGGTTGGGTGTGCGCGTCGCGGCCCCGGTGTCCCCCCCCCCCAGTGAACGTACGTGTCGGCGAGCGCGCCGACACCCCCCCCCCAGCGAACGTGTGTGTTGGCGACCGCGCCAACACACTCCCAAGAACGACGGGCTCCGGCCCTGGCCCGGGCCTCTCCCCTCGCGTCCCCCCCGACGTCACGGCAAAGCGAGCGCGCGGATAGACTCCGTTCGAGTCTCCGCGCGCGGCCGTCCCCCCCCGAGATAGTCCCCCGTGCTCGCGAGTAGAGCTAGCCGCGGCACTCCTGGCGCCCGCAATAAATACGGAGTGCCCGCGGTCGAGCCAATCCCCAGCGTGAACCTGGTGCGAACGGGCACCAGGTCACAATGTGCTCTATACATTTTTTCTCTGGTTCACACGTAGAATCGTTTGATGTACTCATTCATCCAGAATAAGCAATTTCCTGAAAATTTGTTTAAATATTTCCGCATGAACAATTGCAATCGACAAAAGACACAACGTGGGTGATTTCATTTTTGATTTGCTCATAAATAGTTACTTTGGCGTTATCTGCTCTAGATTCGACTCGAGTTTTGATGGCTCTTAAGGGGTAATATACCTTTGTGACCTCCGATTTCGAGGTCATTTTCAAACACTTACCATAAGCGCAGGGAAAATCCTAGGAATATGGGGTTTATTGCATATGAAAGTACTACTTTCTAACTACAAAAAAAAATACTCTATTTTTTCCAAAAAATACAAAATGGCGACGTACCAGCTCGTCAAAGGAGAAAAAAATTTTTTACTTTTTTTTCTTCACTAGCCTACCGCTACAGGTCACAATTTTGACCCTGGAAGAAAAAATCGAACGGGGTTTCGAAGTTGAATAAAAAGCTCAGTGAACGGAGGGCCATTTTTTCGAAATTCGAATTTGGAGCCAAATGGCGTCAATTTGAATATTTTTTCTTTTTTTTTCGCAAAAAAAATCGATCGAAAATCGGCCATAAAATCGGTAAAAAACAAAATATCAAAAAAATCGTACGACGTTCACTTAAAAATCATGTTTCCAAGCTACAGTTTGAATTTGAAGTGAATCGGTTGAAAATTGACGGCGCTATCGGTAGGCTAATGTCAAAAAAGACGGTTCAGAGATAAACGCGTTCAAAGTTTTGAGTACAATGCTAATACTATACAACTTTGTTCAGAGAAACGATTCTCTGAGGCACTTAGAACTTCTTCCCCCACTTGATCGACTTTCCATATCATTCTTAGATAGTTTATGGAGTGTTTAAGCCAATAAAAAAAACTGGAAAAAAAAGTCAGAAAGGTATATTACCCCTCAATAAAGAATCATTTTTTTCTCCTTTTTTTGCTTATTTCTCGGAATAGGAGGGTCATGACAAAAAATTGATAGATACAAAATTGATAGATCTCATCATGATCTACAATGAAGTGGAGTCATTTTTGTCTGATTTTTGCAAGAAAATGGAAAAAACTAATAAAAATCGTTTTTCGCTTTTTTCTCTGCTTATTACTCGGAATAGAAACGTTTTCTCAGTAAATTTGTGAAGATCAAATTTGGAGAGCATACAAAGATCTACAAAAAAGAATAGAAGTATTGATACGATTCAGTGTGAATTTCCTGAGATAATTGAGAAAAACGGGAAAAATCGTCGAATTTTGAATGTTTTTATTGTTTATTTATATCGCACCCCAATTTTACAACAAAAATTACACTTGGGATTCAATATTGGAAGTAAAACCTATCTAATGAGCCCAAAACCAGCGTGTTATACCGTCATCGATCGGTCATTTACGAATTCGGGTCTGAAGTTGCAGCATCCCCGATTTAACCCCCTTATTTCCATACACACCCCGTTACATTATATATTCGATAGGAATTACCTAGCCCAAAACTCTAATTCGATTCAAAAATTTAAGGCCAAGCCTCATAAAATGCTCAATGGGTACATAAGCCCATAATACATAATAAAAAGATTCAAAATCAACTCGAAATCTGAACTACAAAGGTTCATTATTCATAATCTATCCAATGGGTACTATAGCCCGAAAATTCAAATTTCAAATGGGTAGAATGCTCGAACTCTGAAAATCATTCACGTAAAAGGTCAAGCCTCAGAAAAAAAACTTTTTAAGGGTACAGAAGCCCAAATATTGAATTTCAATTCAAAATCGAAAGGCCAAGCTTCATAATTTATTTGAAAGGAACCAAGTTCTCTATTCAAAAATAACTCAAATTAAATTTTCAATTCTATATCTTGAGCTACTATGGCTCGTTATTCACAATAAAATTTTCTTTTCTCAAATTCTGAACTACCAAGGTTCATTATTCAATCGTACATGAATTCAACTAACGATGGGTACTATAGCCCGAATATTAAGGAGGGATATACATTTATAACGAGAAAAAAAACTCTCACTCACTCAAAACTCAATCAAATCAATCGAAACTTTTTGACAATTATAAGTGTATCCATGGAGCATACGAAACTATTTTTTTTTTATTTTTTTTAACAAAATGGCAGCCGTTAGATAGCATTGAGAAAGTACTTCTATTTTGCTTGTGCCGGCTCTCCTGGTCCCAATTTTGATCTGAAATCAAAAAATCAAAAAAATTTACATCAATTACATTCACAGTTAGTGCATGAATTAAAAAGGAGTGAAAAAAAGAAATTAGCACTTTTCGAAAAATTTAATTTTTTCCTGCCATTTTATCACATTTTTCCATATTTAATAATAAAATATTACAATAGATCTCAATTCACCTAATAGGTAATACTATAATAAAGAAATCCTATAAGTTTCAGCTCAATCAGATAATTAGTTTTTGAGTTATCACCGGCATTAACTCCGAAAATGCAGTTTTGAGAAAAACGCGTTGGAAGTTTTAAATTATCGCAAACCTTATAAAACTCAATTTAAAACAATACTCAACTTTAAACTTCCAAGAGAAGGCCAAGCCTCATGACTTCAACATGGACAAAATTCAAACTATTTTCAAAATCAAATCAAAATCAAAATTAAATTTCTTAAAACTTCAAGTTTTCAAACATTTTTCTTTCTAAAAATTTTAATCACAAATCCGCGAATGTCTGAGCACAGAAATGTATTTCTTATTTATATTCCGGCGCGATTACCGATCCCTGAAAGGGTCTCCAGATTTTCTATGTTACGTCGGGATACTCTGACGCGGCGCGCATACTTAGTTCATCGCGTATTCCAAACCAAGATTTCCGTTTCACAACTGATTCACTTCAAATTTCAACTGTTGCTCGGAAACATAATTTTTAAGTGAACGTCGTACGATTTTTTTGATATTTCGATTTTTACCGATTTTATGGCCAATTTTCGATCGATTTTTTTGCGAAAAAAAAAATCAAATTGACGCCATTTGGCCCCAAATTTGAATTTCAAAAAATCGCCCGATGTTCACTGAGTTTTTTTATCTTATTTCAAGACCTCGTTCGATTTTTTCTTCTATGGTCAAAATTGTGACCTGTAGCGGTACGCTAGTGGAGAAAAAGTAAAAAAAATTTTTCTTCTTTGACGAGCTGGTACGCCACCACTTTGTATTTTTTAGAAAAAAGAAAGTGTGTTTTCTGTAGTTGGAGAGTAGTTCTTTCATATCGTCGCTTGGGAGGAAGAACGTTCCATTTCAGAAACTTGCTATAAAAAGTTCCATTTCAGAAACTTTCTATAAACAGTGCCGTTTCAGATTGACAAGTATAAAAAGTGCCATTTCAGAAAAATTCTATAAAAAGTGCCATTTCAGGAGAAATTTTTTCCCTCGGAGTTTTTCCGACTTCGGAGATGATGTCGTATGCATGTGTCTGTATGTACATGTGTGTATGTGTGTGTGTACACGTCTGAAAATGACATCTTGATCCCACGTCGAGACGTGATACTCTGAAAGTGAACTATTTACATTACATATTTTCTTCATCGATGGATTTGGATGAAAATTGGTATCTATACGTTTTTGAGGTCGCTGATTACGAATCCGACCTCAGATTTGAAAAATTCGAATTAGAGCCTCTAAGATCACCTAAAAAAAATTTGAAAAGGCACTGGATTTTGATGAAAATTGGTATGCATGGCTTTTTGAGCTTGCTGATCAAGAATCCGGCCTCAAATTTTGGAAATTCAAATTAGAGCCTCTAAGATCACCTGAGAAAAATTTGGAAAAAATGGAATTTTGTTGAAAATTAGTATAAATGGGATTTCGAGGTCGCTGATTACGAATCCGGCATCAAATTTAAAAAATTAAAATAAGAGCCTCTAAGATCACCTGACAAAATTTTGAAAAGATATTGGATTATAATAAATATCGGTATCTATGGATTTTTTTTCGAGGTCACTGATTACGAATCCGGCCTCAAATTTGAAAAATTCGTATTGTCATATGGTGTTCTGAAGCTGATTCGCATCATCTACATCTCCATCTACTCTACATAATAATAAGATGGATCCATACATTTTTCTAGTCCACCTTTCTTGCTCTCGGAAACAATGATATGACAATTTAGTGGTAGATTTAGTATGACGGATCGAAAGGTGGGGCCGAGGACTACATGTTCTGAGAAAAAAATTTTTGAAAAATCTGAGTTGTGGTAGACGTATGGAGAATTTAAAAAAATTTTTAACCAATGTTCCCGTATTATCTCCTTTAAAAACGTACAAAGGGTTGATTTTTCTAAATTTTGTTCGAGCACATCGTTAAAGGAGCTTGAACGCTTTCATAATTAATGTTGAAAAATTTGAAAACATTGATGCGTGGGCGTATTCTATGTGGAAGAAAATGGTGTGGTGACAATTAAACATTTTCGTCAATTTTCTTATTCATGCTAGACAAATTTATACAGTTTCGAGGTATCTTTGTTTATGCAGATCGGAAGGTGGGATCGAGGACTACATTTCCATAAGAAAAAAATTTTGAAAAATTCAAATTATGGTGGGCGTATGGAGAATTTAGAAAATTGTTTACCAATGTCCGGGTGGGACCCCCTTTTAAAAACGTACGAAGGGTTGATTTCTTGAAAATATGTTCGAGCAGATCGATAGAGAAGCCGGGGCGCATCGTACATTCGAATCGACAAATTTGATAATATTCATGCGTATTCTCTGTAAACAAAAATGGTGAGGAGATAGAAAATTTTGGTTATTATTTAAATTATTTACCGATAATACAATTAAAAATTCCTATGTTCATCCATATTTATAATAGAGCAAATGAAAGACACGAGCGAGCGATAGTGAGTGAATGATTTTGACTAGTGAATAATAATTTTCACAACGTTTTACAACTTTAAGTTTAACAACCACCTGTTGCAGTTTGAAATGACGAGAATTTATTATAAATATTCAAAAATTGGATTATACCATTTCCATAAGATGCGAATGAGCATCTGAACACCATATGACAAAGCCAGAAAAACATACGAATTCTACTGTATTATACTGTTTTAACCATTGATTGACTCCCAAAAAACCCTCATATAATAATTTTCATCAAGACTCAGGGTATTTTCTCGAATGGTCTATATTGGGTCTTAGAAATCTGAGGCCGGATTCGTAATCAGCGACCTCAAAAACCCATGGATTCCATTTTTTATTAAAATCCAGTATCTTTCCAAATTTTCGGTAGGCAATCTTAGAGGCTAAATTCGAATTTTTAGAATCTGAGGCCGGATTCGTAATCAGCAGCCTCGAAATCCCATACATACTAATTTTCAACAAAGTTCCATTTTTTTTTCAAATTTTTGTCAGGTGATCTTAGAGGCTCGTTCTAATTTGAATTTCTAAAATCTGAGACCGGATTCGTAATCAGCGACCTCGAAATCCCATGTATACTAATTTTCAATAAAATTCCATTTTTTTTCAAATTTTTGTCAGATGATCTTAGAGGCTCTAATTTGAATTTTTTAAATTTGATGTCAGATTCGTAATCAGTGACCTCGAAATCCCATGTATACTGATTTTCAACAAAGTTCCATTTTTTTGCAAATTTTTATCAGGTGATCTTAGAGGCTCTAATTTGAATTTCAAAAATTTGAGGCCGGATTCGTGATCAGCAAGCTCAAAAACCTATGCATACCAATTTTCATCAAAATCCAGTACCTTTTCAAATTTTTTTAGGTGATCTTAGAGGCTCCAATTTGAATTTTTTTAATCTGAGTTCGGATTCGTAATCAGCGACCTCAAAAACGTATAAATACCAATTTTTATCCAAATCCATCGATAAAGAAAATGTTTAATCTAAATAGTTCACTTTCAGAGTATCACGTCTCGACGTGGGATCAAGTTGTCATTTTCAGACGTGTACACACACACTTACACACATGTACATACAGACACATGCATACGAAATCATCCCCGAAGTCGGAAAAACTCCGAGGGAAAAAATTTCTCCTGAAATGGCACTTTTTATAGAAATTTTCCGAAATGGCACTTTTTATAGCAAGTTTCTGAAATGGAACGTTCTTCCTCCCAAGCGACGATATGCAATAAATCCCATATTCCTAGGATTTTTCCTGCGCTTATGGTAAGTGTTAGAAAATGACCTCGAAATCGGAGGTCACAAAGGCATATTACCCCTTAATTGAACATTGAAGGGCCTGCCTAACTACGCCTCGGAATGGATCCGTTCAACACTATCTTGAAGCACGAGAGGTGTCAAACCCATTCGGGGTTAAAGAAAGTGAAAGATCCCAGGGGCAGAGAAGTCATGGTGGTGACTTCTCCTAACCAGTACCGCCAGATGCGCACACTTGAGGGTGTGGTTATAAGGAGAGAGAAAAGATAGAAGAAAAGAAAACTAAAACTCACTTTTAGTTTCAATTTCTCTGAATCTGAAACAGTTCATGGTACTACGATAGGTAACATAGTCCGAGGACAGGTGAGAGTTTAACTTTATTTCGACAGAAAATATCCTTCGTTTTTAACTAGAGTGGATGTATTTAGAGCCTTAAATTTTTCATATTATTCGTTCAGAATATGAGTATCGATCTGCTAATATTATTCGATGGATTATTTTTTTACAGGTATTAAGAAGATTGTTGAAAGAATCTGTTATCGGATTAGTTACTCTGAAATCGATTCGACTAACAGAATCTGATAGGAAACATATTTGTGGAGCAATTATTGATAAGCTTTTGATCATGAGTAGAAAGTATGCTTATTTCTTTTTCAGGGGGGGAAAACTGTTCCGTACGAAACTTTTCACAAATTATGAAACATCTAAAAGTTAATTCATTACGTACGTATTTTTAGAATCAATGATGATACATTTGAGTTCTGGGCCCAAGAAATCGTGACTCAATCCAAACACGAACGACTTGCGACTTATTTTTCCCATTACCGCCCAGGAAACCCGCCAACTTTGAGGGGCGGTAAATTCTGTAATACATTTTGCCGCATAAAAAGGCAGTCTATTAGAATAACTAGATCGTAAGAAAATTTCACCGCGACAACAAACGACAGATTCCAAGACAAGTTACACGAGCTCGAAAGAGTATCATTGAATGACTCAAATAAAATCAATCAGTTATGGAAAAATATTCTCAAGTATAGAATGGAAGTTCTTGATAGAATAGATATAAATATAAAATCTTATTTCACTGAATTTACAGTTCTTATATCATCGCATGATCCTAGTTTGGTAACTTTTTTCTCTTTTTTGAAAAACATCTCGATAAATTATAAATATGCCGATTTTTTTTAAATTTTCAGATCTCATCAGATTTTGATTTGCTGAAAATATGTAACGAAAATTCCCTCATGTATAGTTGGAAATCAGTTGCAGAAAGTCTTGTAGATGCAGCTAAAGAGAAGAGAGGCTTTCTAGAACAGATACTTTCTGAATCAAGTAAATACAATTTGTACGGTTCTGTACATTCCTCATTTTTCAAACAAGTTTGTAACGAAAATCATTAATGCTCCTCATTACAAACTTGGTTCGTTTCTTCAAGATTTCTCTAATATTGGCTTATACTTGAATCAATTAATATCTATCTACTTTTTTAGGAAATGCACCAGACGATATTGCAGCGTTCTATATGCTTCCATACCTTTTACAGCCTGTACAAACAAAGTCTAATACTACCAGAGGCAAAAAATCAAAAGCATACATTTAGACCATCTAAACACGCAGGTTTTATCACATGGATTAAGGTTAATTGTGATATAATTAAATACATAACTCTACGAAAAGAATGGAATCTTTCATTTTTTCCTTATGAAGTGATAAGATTTCAGGACATGAATTATCTGGAGAGCACTCAGGAAGATCGTCGTGATCTAATGAAGAAACATGAATGGACTTTTCAACCATTCATAGTGGGAGTTGGTGATCTAACTTACTTACAAGCTTGTTATGTTACTACCGAAGGTACATAAAAAACTCTTTCAATCATTAGTTGTCGTAGTTGATTTCTATTTCAAGTCTTTTTTTGCGCTCAAAGTCGAATACCCCCTCGAATTGAGAAATATTTGGTCATTTTTCAACACTCATTGATGTAACTCTTTGTAGGCTAATGAGAGTGAGCAGTTCATTTCATAAGTAGTTTTAATATGTATCTAAGATCAGAAACATCACTCCCAGAACAAAGGGTATGTTGCATACCTGGGTTCATTTGACCGCATACACGGAAGTAATATGTCCGGGGTAAGCCCTGCCCTTCGTTAGAGAAGAGCCTCGTCGCGACAACGAGATCCGTTGTTTTGCGGACGACAGGGCACGAGTGGCGACTGTGATAGGACACAACTAACTAATGATTCACGAAAAGAATTCCGACTACGCAGAGGTTATGGTGAAAAAAAAGGAAAATTTCACTTCCCGAGAATTCACGAAAGAGGCTCCCAAGTTTTCCTAATGTTTATGAGGGAGAAATAGCAAGAGTGGAGGAATCGGAGAATGAACAGGGTGAAGAACAAGAGGTTAGACTACAAAATTTATCAATCAAATCCAGAGGAGGGAGTCACTTACCCGTCGATAAACTTGGCCAACCATTGCCTTAACCACCGAGTGAGGCTACATCGACGTTTCGTACAGAAACACCTCCCGTAAGACTATTTTAAAAAAATGAATCTCATTTTTCTCGACCATTTGTTCGAGGAAGTCGATCAGCCGGCGCCAATCATCGTTGAGCGCCGAATAGTTTAGAGAACCGTAAAACATCTCCGTCACTCTTACATCAACGGCAACATCAAAAACGTGTTGTATTAACGCTGGCCTCCCACCACAAAACTGCTGTTGAAAAGCGCACTGTGCCGGCGCTACCGACTACGATGCAGAGCTTGCGGGCCAAGTTCATCGGCCGCCACTGCCTTATAAAGCGAGTGAGAGCGGGACAAACAAGCCGGAGGCGAAATAATCTGTAGAAACAGTTTTTGATACAGAAGAAGATCAAACAGGACAAGGTGGGACTCTAACTCACGTCCACGGAGTTGCTTCAGAAGAATTGAGAAATAAGCCGGCAGCAAGTAGACCAGTGCATACTTGTCACACTATTTGAAAGCTTGAAGTTCCTACTACCGGCGAAGTTGAACACGGACGAATCATAATGCTGAAGTTTCACAATGGGACAGTCAATTGGAAAGCTAGAAACTGAGAGAGGCGTTCGCGCGGTCTTGACAAATAAGCGAATAATGCAAGCAGCAAACGAGAGAATATGAAGTTTCGACAAATGTGTAATTGAAAGGAAATCAGGGTAGAATAAATAAGTAATAAGAATAATAGCCAGGATAACAATTTGACCATGGGAACGATAGGTAAAAATTAACGCCAGAGTAAAAAATTCTCTTGGGTACGTCTAGATGGGCAACATTTGAATAAGCAGAAGACAACTAAATCATAATCACAACGCAGAAGGCGTAAAAAAATCTACAATCTCTCCCATTAAGAGGAATCAAGGAACTGCGATTATGACATGTAATACAATAACTGTATCGGAGATCGTGCGCGAATTCGCGAGGAATCGCCAAAAGTGATTTGAAGAATTGTTGAATCTGCGACGTGAGCATGCCATGGAGCGACGCGCAAACCGAGCCAGCCATTTGCGAATCCACCTGCGGATAAGAATCTGGCAACAATGGCAGAGCTGGGAATGACCAATCAGGTAACGAACACGGGCAACAGAGCGCATCGGAATGTGCATTGAAAGCACGTCATAAAGCGACGGAGGCGGGCGAATTACTGAACAACATTCCGATACAATATCATAACCGGCGAGAAACATTAAATTTACGGTCAATAGTAATATTCAATTGTATTTTTATCGCGGAAGTAATCGACTTTATCAAGGAATTTGAAGATTTTGAAAAATTTGAAAATTGAGGGTCCCGATCGAATAACTCGCGCTACGCTCGGACCCAGATGTGGCAGTACGAAAAAGAGAAATTTTTTAACTCAAAATTGAAAGTTCGAAAATCAACAATTTATAGTTACCATCGTATGTGTCTCATTCAGGCGAACATGTTTTACATTTACAGTTTTAATTTTTGGATTATTTTTTTCAAGATAAATAACAATTTCTGGCATTTTCATCACGCTCAAAATTAATTATTTGCTTACTCCAACTCGTCAGTACTCAGCTGGAAAAGCATGGAATGAGCTCAAATTTCCCATGTTCTATAAGACAATATTCGTGATTCTAATAGACCAAAACAGTTATTGAAAAAGTCTATCTGTTGAATATTATTGACCACTTGATGAAAAAAAAAATTAAATCCACAATTCCCAAATTTTGCGAAGAAAAAGTGTGCCAGGAAAGTCGAGCCATGAAAAACTTCCAGCGACAAAGTTGGTCATAAATTGATAATTTCCAACCTTCGTAACGATTGTTAGGGAGGTACAACACGGTTGCTATGGAGCAAATATAACAATTCAGTGTCCGACCATCGAGTGTGACAAAACTGTTTTTCCAGCTTCCAAAGCAATGGTTGCTAGGTGTCGTGTCCGGCCTTGAAGAGGACGGATTATCTTGAAGTTAGAGAAAAGGGGTGACGTTCTCGGCCCTGGCCTATTTCGTATTTGCTTACCTGGGATCTAGATATTACTGTTGGGCGCTGTTATGCATGAGCGCGCGGTTGGGCGCTGTTGTGCGCGAGCACGCTGTTGGGCACTGTTGTGCGCGAGCACGCTGTTGGGCGCTGTTGTGCGCGAATGTTTGGCACACGAGTAATTACAGTTGGAATAAATATTAGAAAACAGAATAGAGAGTTTAGACTTTACTGAATGAAAGAACTTGTAATACGTGTAGGTTGAATTGGGATAAAATGATTATGATTCTTATTTATTCCTGGGTGCGATTGACAAGATTTGATTAAATAATTATTGAATTTATTAACTTTCCAACACCGTATAATATAAAATACCATATATAAATTTATATATACTATCCTGCGGCGAACGCTGTTTTATCGGGCGGTCCGGATAATATAATTTATATCGAACTACGAGTAACGTTATAGCCTATCCTGCTTATAGTTATACGCAACTTACAGTAGGAGCTTGTTGATTTTGTTTTGTCGTCTTACTTATAGGCACACACTGCCACTGCGTTCGTTCGCACTATAACACTTAATTTACACTTAACAATCTCTACACTTAAAGTCACTTATGATGCTAAGACGGAGGGTTCTGTGGTCATCCACTTGACGCCGGTTCCAACAGCGGGCAACCAGAGCTTCTGCTTCCCCCGGATAGGAGACGGCCGTACAGAGAGTTAGTGCCACGAGGCCTGCTTGGGGCCTGTATTTAATGGCTCGGCTTCCATTCGGGGGAGGAAGTCGCCCGATCGGCCTGACCAATCGTTGAAGGTGTCGAATCGTTTGACGTCAAGGTGGTGACCGCGAGGACAACCGTCTGCACATTCCAAACATCGACACCGTCAAGGTGACGAAAAGCTGACTCATCGATTTGGGACGCGTGGCTTCGCTACATCCACTCAACTTATATAAATATATCTTCTAGTACTTTCTAGTAGTAGTTCAGCGTGGTACCCCACACCTCCCCCCTAAGAGTGTACTCGCCCCGAGGACAGAGGGTATAGGAGAGGTAGTTGGTCCAGGGTTCACTTTTTCTTATCCTTGCGGCAATAAGGGCACGTGTAGTTATTTAATGACGACGTTAGAGGAACGCAGGTTTCTTCTGCCAGTAGAGCTCGACATTTCACGCATTCACGCCATCCTCTGCTATCTGGGTGTCCCGGTTCTTTGCACTCCACGCACAACACACCTTTTGGGGCCAGCTCCAGATAATTACGGCTTGGCTTCTTTTTGGCTTCCCGAGCCTTATATACGGCCTTTTTGTTTTGTTCCATTCGGCGCGCATGTTCCTTTAGCTCCTTTTGTCGCCTATCCTCCGGCAGAGCTAAAATTTCGGCCTTAGTCAATCTTCTTTTCTTTACCAACGGTTGTTCGAAATTGGGTTCCGGGACCTTTTCAACCCTTTTCTCTTCTAATTCATAGGAGGTAATCATGTCCTCGACGATGTTCAAAGCTGTCGAGGTAGAGGGTAGTTGATCGTCCTTGGCCAGGAAGTTCCTCGATATGTCTTCGAGTTGATATCCGGGAGAAGGCAAGTCAGTGCCCTCTGTTACGCTCCGGATCGATTGTATGGTGACCGAAGATTCAACCGTGATTTTTGTAGGAGACAGGTATCTAGGTGTCCTTGGTCGAGCTGGCTCGGCCGATGAAGCCGGACTAATTGGGCTGAATTGCTGGGTTGGAGCGGCTGGTATTGGGCTTGGCGTGCGGACAGTTATTCTACCTTGGGACAGATCCCAGGGTGCTGGACTCATCGGTGGAGGTCTCTTGTTATCCGGAGGCGGCAATGTCTTATTTACGGGCGTAGTTGCGCCGGGCGACGATGGTTGGGCGCTCGGCGATGTTGTGCGCGGCGGCATTTGTTGGGCGCTCGGAGAATGTTGGGCGCTCGGCGATGTTGTACGCGGCGGCAGTTGTTGGGCGCGCGGAGAATGTTGGGCGCTCGGCAATGTTGTGCGCGGCGGCAATTGTTGGGCGCGCGGAGAATGTTGGGCGCTCGGCGATGGTGTTGTTTGTGTAGCTGTGCTACGACGTGCCTGGATATCGGGCGAGGCTCCGGAGCGTCCAAACTCCGCTCCGATCGGTCTCCGTTGATACGGCGCAGCATCGGCCAAGTCCAAAGCTTCCAATCCGGGCCTAGGAGACGGGCGGGAGGCTATCCTGTCTTGTCGCAGTCTCCAGACGGCATCCAATTCTATGAGCATCAGTTCTCGAATTGCGGCCCTCTCGTTGGCGAGAGCTCGGTCCAGACACTTCCGAATTTCTTCCATGGCACTTCAGTACTACTTGCCCGGCGAGAGAGAAGGAAAAAAAAAAAATTCCGTGCTAGTCGTCGAGCTGCAGCTACGGTACTGAGCTCGAGTGACCGAGCTTATGCAACAGGATACTTTGTATAAGCTGACCGCGTAGGATTGTAATCTTGAGGGAGGGGAGAGGTATGACGTGTTGGATTAGCGTGATTATATTTGCCGGATCAAGTGGATGGTATTAGAAATATTGAATTGGAGTCGGGTACCTGAGTACACTAATCGGGGTTGGGGTCGAGCACCTGAATAACGCTAGTTGCGGTCGAAGTTAGTTAATACGGTCGTACCCATCACCAATGGAGTAATAGTATACAGGCGATTACATTATGCGTATACAAGTGAACAAAGTAAGGATAATACACAAGTTGAGTTGTCGTCTTATATCTAGCATTATAATTACGCTTAAAATTTTACTCCGTATGTATCTTAAAGAATTTCACGAGAGTCCGAGGCGCATCGGGTTCTAGGCAAAGGCGCTCGCATTACATGCTTATCTATGGTGCTGACGGAGAAAGAATTTATACGAGCCGTTTCGAGCGTTTTGATTCTTCGAATTGAAGTATAAAGGTTTGCAGTATAATGTTCGTGGGATGATTGTCTGGGTTAATATGTGGTTTTATGTTCAGTAGTCATTAGTACTTTGAAGTCGTAGCACGGTCTGTTCGTAGCGTGAAGTAGTGGGGAATTAATGAAATGGCGTCTCCCGTAGTACTTCAATTATACGCCGATTTGGTGAATATCTCGGTTTGGTTCAAAGGATTGAGGCTCGAAGATTTCAAAGAGGATAAAATGGAGGAGTTGTTGTTGGAGGTACAGCAGAAACAAGTTTACCTCATTTTATTGAAGGACATGGTATCTTCTTTTAATTCCGACAAGTTGTTTATGCCTCCAACTACAGTGACTTTTGGTAAGTTATTTTAAACCGAGGATATGAAAATAAGGTTTTTGGGGCGGCTAAATTTTGCTATTTTTCTACTATAGCTATTGGAGGGGAATCGGCAGAGGCGGCCTTGGGGCCTGCCTTCTTCGAAGCTCCAGGTCGGTTGTGGGAGGCGGCCTGTGATTTGGGCCGTGAATTTTCGGTTACTCTTGCAACATTCATAACTAGTTTAGTATTTCTTGATTTGTCCAATCGTTACCAATTGGTCTTTTTACTATAATTCCTCTCCATTTTACAGAGTACCGGAGGCAAAACTTGAACAATTGCATAGTACGGCGGTACAATCGGGGATGATAAAGGGAGAACTGAATGATATTGAATATATTATTTAAAATTGTATACTGAGCGTACAGGTTTAATAAACGTCGTTATCCATGGATGTTAATTGTTTTGTTTATAGCCGTAAAATACGGATTTAATAATTACGCTTACCAAAAAAAAACCTACAAAAACTACAGGAATCTCTACAGGAATCTCTACAGGAATTTCTACAGGAATTTCTACAGGAATTTCTACAGGAATTTCTACGGGAATTTCTACAGGAATTTCTACAGGAATTTCTACAGGAATTTTTTATTACTGGAAATAATGTCAGTCTGTGTTAGGCGCCGTCCTAGGGCTCTCTAGTATTACGATATTACGTAAACGTCGGGTGTGTATTGGTGGAGAAGAGAAATACATATAATAAAAAAATTCGTGAGATATGGTGTTGTTGGGAATGGTTGTATTGTTGTGAAATGTTGTGTTGTTGGGAAATGTTGTGTATCATCAGTTAGAATTTTTAGAGTTTCACTGTACCATGAGGGCATATGTTCCACGCATATATAAACATACATACATGTGCATATAAATGTATACATGCGTACACATATTCGAATGTACATATATACGTGTACATTCGTATTCATGCGTATACAGATGTGCGACGTGTAGATGT
Source organism: Aphelinus atriplicis (assembly GCA_020882685.1). Lineage (NCBI taxonomy): Eukaryota > Metazoa > Arthropoda > Insecta > Hymenoptera > Aphelinidae > Aphelinus > Aphelinus atriplicis. Next base: position 59,041,390 of record CM037075.1, on the reverse strand, counting down.
CTTACTCGTCGGTACACGTTGTTTTGGGAAGATTCAAGCAAAAGTTATCTTTTGTTTAGGCAAGGGGTGTAGGGATGGCATAGAACTTACTTCATAACTTCTAGGCTGATTGTATATTTCGAAGGAATTGTCGGGAATCGGTAAATATGAGAGGGCTAATCTGGGTTGCTTGTCTGTTTCTTTTATGCCTGCGCGAAGACTCATTAGTTGAATATTAGAAGTTTCTTTATGATTCAAGGTTGCTAGTGACGGGGTTGGTTTTTCGTAGTTCTTTGGGGCTTTGCCTGTCTTACGTTTTCTTTCAATTTCAGGAATAATTGCCTTGCAGCAACTTCTTGATGGCAAGAAACATGAACACAAGAACAAAATTAGGGCGATAGTTATAATGTTTATGATGATTCCGTATCTCCAAAATGATTGGTTGGATTCTACGATTCTATTTTGTTTAGAAATTTCGACGAATTGGCTTTCTAAGGCTTTAAATGAAACAACGTCTTGGTTTTCAATCCAATTGTTTAGTTCCGTGACGGCCACTGCGTGCAGTTCGTAGTTTGATTTGCTCAATGTAAATGGGACCAAGAATGTTTCATTGAATTCTATGTCGGTTTTATAATAGAAGGTGTTTGATAATCGTAAGTCATTAATTCCATATAGCGTTTTTCCCTTGTAAGTAATCGAGCATTTTCCATGTATAGTTAAGATTCCTGCTCCCTTTAGGAGAAGTTCTTGTAAAGGTTCGTCTTCACAAAACAACCGAGTTTTCAGAGGCTGTATAGTTGAAAATAGCCATTCATCCGTGGATTTTAGTTTTCCCCATTGGACGTCTCTGTGATTCGTTAGTTCTCGATTGCATTTACTTAAGGTAGGTAATGACGGCTGTGCCAGCAATTCATATTCGCAATGGGAGTTAGAGAAACTGTCTTCGATGGGGATTGAGGGTTGACACAATAGTACATAGTCATGGATTCTGCATTCTGACACGTAATCATGCGCAGCTAGGAAATAATATTTTAAATCTTTGCTTACGAAAAGGTGTGATTTCTCTGGTTTAATTTGAGTAAATTTCGTAGTGTTTTCGGCGATCACTGCGGGAATGGGCAAGCTATGCATGAAATAATGCATGAAAGTTCTCTCATCAGTTAACGGGATTTTCATCGTTACGATAATTTTTCCGTTAACGGTTATTACGTCAGTAGTGGCTACAGCAAGGAGATACTCGTGGGTAATAGTTTTTCTTTCCCAAGGAAGTATTTGCCCCTTCTTATAAGTATTTAAGGATAGTAGGATATTATTCAGTTGGTCGTGATCGAACATCAGGGGGTGTAATTGCCCTTTGCTCGTACTTTCGACGGCCTGAATACAAATTTTATACGTGTCTATGGCAAAGTTTAGTGATTGTTCGAATTCTATGACCCATTTCGATATTGAGGAGGCGAATATAGTAGAATTGAGGGCGTTGCTAATGTGGGCATTAGCGTTTAGGAAATTCTCGTATTGAAACTTTACGTCGGCCCGATCTCTGCTTATAGTTTCGTATAAATGTTCGAGGTTAGATCTAATTAGGTGTGTTTGTTCGCTTTCGAGTACTGTAATGTTTGTCTGACGTTCATATAATTGGGCTAGTTGTTTAGATAGAAGTTCTCTATCGTCGGCATCCATTAAGCCAAACAGTTTTTTGTTCGCCCAGCCCACGAATTCAAAAGGGGCACTTCTTTTCACTAAACTATGCGTTGGAGTATTAGGGAGAGTAGGGGCATGAGGGATCTTTACGATGTCAGTTAGGTCGTTGTGTAATAGTCGTATAATCTTGATGGAGTGTAGCAGATTAGACATAGGGACGAGAGTATCACAACTATAGTGAAGTATGTCGAAGCATTTTTTATACGTGGTACGCAAACGTTCTATTCTCCATTCTGCGGGTTCGTTGAACTTTGACAGATCTAAGCTAACAGTCACTCCCAACTGCGATCGAATTAGCCGAGCTTCCTCTAGATATTCATAATAAATACCGGGGTTATTTTTAAATTGAACAATCTTGTATCGGCTGGCGTCGTTGGCTTCAGTGGCGAGTATTGTAGGCGTCCAGCAGATCCATAGGAGAATACTTGTTACACGTAGTGTATGCAGATTGCTTGAGAGTAACGCTGCGATAGACATGTTGGGAAGCCGTGTGGTACGCCGGGTGCGCAATGGTGTTGGTTCCCTGAAATAGTAAGGGACGTCATTCGTATGCTCTCTTAACTCGATCCATGTGTATTAGCGCGTTTTTTCCGTTGGTAGATTCGATTAGAAGGTCGTTGTTACTGTGTATTTCTCTAATGACGAATGTTCCATTGAAAAATTTATCTAATTTCCCTTTGCGAGCTTCTCTTTTCACGTATACTTTCATACCTACTTGGAGGTTTTGCGGGCGCGCGGTTTTATCATAGTGTTCCTTATACTTGGTTTTCGCTTTCATAAGGTTATTACGGGCTAGAGTTTTTATTTCGTTCAATCTTCCTATTAAACTGCGAAGATACGAGTGGTAAGTTTCTAATTCATATTCATTGGGTAATCGATCGGGAGTTCTGCAGATTCTCCCGAATACGATTTCAAAAGGTGTGAAGTTAGTAGAGCTATGCACTGAGGTATTGTATTCGTGGATGGCGAATGGTACGAGTTTGTCCCAATCCAGTTGATTCCCTGCTCTCGTTCGTAGGAAACTATTGAGCAAAGAATGACTTCTCTCGAGAGATCCATTGGCTTGTGGATGGTATGCGGTAGTAGTGTTTAGTTTGAATCCGAAAATATTAGCGAATTCCGTCAATAGTTTATTCTTAAAGCTGGTCCCGCGATCGCTCAAGATTATCTTGGGTACTCCGAATAACGATATTAGATGTCGAGCTATTGCATCAGCGATGGTCACCGCGGTTATGTTGGGGACAGGTACGGCTAGGCAAAATTTTGACAATAAACATTGCATGGTGAGAACATGCTTATTCCCGGAAGTCGTTGTCTGAAAGGGGCCGACTGTGTCTACCGCTATCTTGGCAAAAACCTCATGTGGAGTGTCGGTGATCACCATTGGTTCCTTAGTTCGTAAGTTAACGAATTTTGATTCTTGGCAAATCTTACAATGACGAATGAACTTCTCTACGTCGTCTCTCATATTTTCCCAGTAATATTTTTCCCTAATTCTGCGGTACGTTTTATGTATGCCTCTGTGTCCGCCGAACAAACTATTGTGTAAATCTTGAATAATAACGGGTCTAGCATGCAATGGAGGCATGGTACATGAACCGAAGCATACAGTAATGTTTAAAGGTAAATCTCCCAGTTCTTCGGCGAGGATCTTGGGAAAAGTTCCTCTAGGCAGAGAATCAGTAATTTCACCGCGCCTCGCGAGTCTAAAGGATTGAATTTTATATTCATGTAATTTGGAAGTTAACTCTTGGAAACATCTCGATAAGTTGGAAGGGGTAATGGCGTGATCGGGAGTTTCGGCCACCACGAGACTAATAATAAACCTATTTCTATTCTTGGTTATTATCGTCTCGCCGAGCCGTGGCCTTTGATTTTGCAAGTTTTCAACGGATATGGCATTAAGGTCGCAGCAATAATTTATTGTTGATGGAGTTCATATTGAGGTCTTGCGTGATGAAATGGACTAGGTTATCCTTGAGGTATGTCAAGGATTCCCTGGTAGTTGAAATTTTCAGCGAATTGATTTCGCGGGAAATACCTGCGATAGGTTGGATTCGAGGGGTATACGGATTTGCGTTTTCGAACTTTTCAGGGTCGGAGGTAAGAGGTTGTGCGGCTGTTGGGCTCACCGAAGTCTCATAGCTTCCGGACGAGAGATCAGGGTTCGCGTTAACGCAGCGTCTTTCCTCGGTGGGTGGGTTGCAAATCTCTGCTCCAATGACTGAGGGGGTATTGTTGAACGTCACCCGCCTGGTTTTACCGCGATGTACTGGCTTATGTGGTTCCTGTGGTTCTTCTGTTTCACTATCCGATTCTTCCTCGCTGTCCTCTTGGTGTATGGTAGAGAGGTTCTGCCAGTCTGGGGGTTCCCAAGGGGGGGGAGTCATTAGGATCGATGCTAGGAATGAGTGAGGAGCGAGCTCGGTTTTTCTTTATTGGGGACTTGGCCCGTGGAAGTAGCTTTCTCTCTGTTTTCCACTGAGCTACTGTTTCCTCGGACACGGAGGTTTTCGCAGGAGATACTGGGGCAGAGCTTATTTCCGGCGCTGTCTCTTGATTTTTGCATTCCTCCGGGTCACTGGCGGCATTTTCCGAGTGGGAATCCCACCAATACGTGCCTTCTAGTAAGCTGGTTTTGATACTTTGTAGTTTCTCAGCAGTAAGCGAAGAAGGAGCCATTGTCTCGGAATGTTCTGCGTCTTCATCTGGCACCTTTGATCGTCTCATAGTAGATTGAAACATTGGTCTTCCTTGTTCGATTTCGGAAGAGGATGAAGAAGAATCCGTGTTGACCTCAGGGATGATATTGCGAGAAGGCTTAGGAGATAGGGTGGATGTTTTGTTGGTTTCGGCGAATGGATCGTCGAACTCGCTTTCTCCCGTGTATTTTGATATAGGTTCGGTCTCGCTGTGAAAGGTGTCGCTTTCGTCCTGAGCTGATTGGTCTATCAGCTCGGGTAAGAGAGTTCGATCCTTCAGGGCGACTGGAATGGTTTCAGTTTCGGTCGACTCGTTTTCGGAGTCACATCCGGTATATAAATCGGTGGTGTCTGAAGATTCACCGGAGTTGATGTTTTTGTGAGAAACTGGTCCGAGAGTTACAATTTTAATTGGGAGTTTTCTCCTTAAGGCTAGTCTTTTCGCAATGGTACTTGCGTTTAAATCCGCCTGTCCACCGGGTATAGGAGGGGTTGGGGGTCGGTTTTTGGATCCAATAGGTCGACCTGATTTCTTTTTAGCCTCGGCTGTGGCCGAAATAGATTCGGACCCACTGGCTTCACTCAAACTTCTAGCCTTTTTGGCTCGGGCGAGAGAAGTTTTAGTAGGCTTCGGTATCAATGGTAACATCCTTGCTGAAGGTAAAGTGGTTGGTTCAGATTCCTTAGGTTGAGTTGTTTTAGAATTATCAGCTGGGTGTCTGGATAGAGCATCTGCGTTGGAGTTGAGGCGACCAGGCTTATATTTAAATGTATAGTTATAACCGCGCAACTTTACTCTCCATCTATTCAAGCGACTCATTGGATCTTTTATAGACTCAATATAAGTCAGTGGTTCGTGATCTCCTATTATAGTAAAGTGTTGGGCGTACAGGTAATGTCGGAAGTATTGCACTGAGTAAACTACTGCTAGACATTCCTTTTCGGTAGTGGAGTAATTCTTTTCAGCTTTGTTAAGCGTACGGGACATGTATGCGATCGGATGTTCTTCGTTTTCATCGTTGATTTGGCTCAATACAGCCCCTATAGCATAGTTTGATGCATCGGTCGTTAGTATAAATGGTCGGGTCATATCTGCAGGAGCTAGTACTGGAGCGGTGCTTAGGGCAACTTTTAGGCACTCGAGGCTAGCCTGTTGATCCGGTCCCCAAGAAAATTCTCTCCCTTTACCTAGTAAGTCGTTCATGGGTTTGGCTTTTTCGGAAAATTGCGGTATAAATTTTCTATAAAATGACGCCAGTCCCAGAAACGATCTCACATCAGTCAGATTTTCAGGTGCTGGGAATTCTTCCACTGCTCTTACCAATTCAGGATTGGGTTTGATCCCGTCCTGATCTATCTTGAATCCTAAGAAAATTACTTCCGGGGTCAAAATGTTACAATTGTTGATTTGTAGCTTTAGTCCGGCCTTTTCCAATCGAGAGAAAACTTCTGTCATTTTCCGGTGGTGTTCTTCTCTGGTATTGGCAAAAATAATAATGTCATCTAGGTATGCGAAAACCTCGATGCCCTGTAGGCCTAAAAGAACAGTATCCATGAGACGTTGGAATGTTGGAGGAGCTCCACATAGACCGAAGGGCATTGATATCCACTCGTAATGGCCATATGGGGTAGTGAACGCCGTTTTGTATCTGTCCTTTTCGTCGACCGGTAGTTGGTGAAATCCACTCACCAGATCGCAAACTGAGAAAAATTTAGCTTCTCCCATAGTTTCTAATATCTCATGAATATTAGGTAGTGGATATCGGTCTTTTACTGTTTTAGCGTTCAATTTCCGATAGTCGATTACTAGACGATGTTTCAGAGTGCCATCCTGGCTTTTCTTCGGTACTATCCACAGGCTACTATTCCAAGGGCTTTTGGAAGGCCGAATTCTGTTATCATCTATTAGTTTTTTGATTTGGTCTCGCACTTCCGAGTGCAGTCCCGGTGATATTCGGTACTGTCGAGTGAATTCTGGAGAATCATCGACGGTGGGAATTCGGTGAGAAACGCTTTCCGTTCGAGGAGGAGCGTCTCCCGGGAGCATAAAGAGATGAGGGAACCTAGTAGCCATTTCCTTTATTAGTTGCGAGTCTAACTTGGAATGATAGTCTCTCCGCAGTTTGCGTCTTATGATCTTGATTCGTTGTTTCAAATTCATGGGTGGTTGGGGATCTAATTCTGGCTCCGATTCCAGAAAAGAATCTGATCCGTCATCTAAGTCAAAAGGTTCCAAGTTTTGTGCTGGGATCTCGATGTCTACGTATTCCTCGTTGGTATTAATGGCTAACGCGTAACAAGTTCTATCTTTCACGGTCACTGCGGCTTCTCCTAAATAAACCCCTGGGATTGTTTCAACTCGAGGCAAATAGAATTCTCCATCGGACAGATTTGACAAAGCAGGAATAGCCACTGGCGTTTTGGTTCGGGGATGTAACCGATATCGCACAAGGTCGCGATTTTTAACCTTCTTAGGGGAGGGTAGATTATGGGGACTTTTGGGATCGCGGCCTAATTCATTATTGATATTCCGTACGTTGGAAAAAGGTATTATGTCTTCGAACGGGGATTCTTCGCCAGAGAGTTCGGAATCAGGGCATCCGGAGTCATAATCGGAGTCGACAGACGTCTCGGTATCTGAGCTGGTACTTTGGAACTCCAAAAAGGGGATAGAAGTTTTTGGGGTTTTGTTCAATCGCATGACATTATGGTCGAACAATAGGCGCGCTTTCTCTTTCTTGAAGTATTTCGACCCTAAGATCGCTTCTTCCTTGATCATACAGATTGACGGTAAAACATGAAACTTGTGTCGGCGCCCAAATAGGCTTAAATACACGTAACCTAGACTATAAACGGGCTCGGGTGATATCCCTGTAATTCTGAGTTTTTTGGTAATATTAACTTTTATGTCCGGTCTCAATACGCTTTGTTTGATTCCGTTTATGTCTGAACCAGAGTCAAGAAAAAAGATTCCTTTCCCACCTTTAAGTTTATTATTATTTAACTCGATTCGGGGGCCTCGACCTGTTCCGCTGGCGTATCTAATTCGGACGCATTTAGGTAGCGTATCTGAGCGCGATTTTCGTTGGGGTTGCTCGCGCTCGCGCTCGGGCTGCGAGCTCCTGGGAAGTTTAAATTCCCTTTGTTGGAGCTGGGACCCTGGGAAGTAGGTGCGTATGTCGGCGGTGGCTGGTTGATTTGGGTTGCTGCTGGGGCTACATAGGCATAAGCTGTCTGTTGAGTCTGTTGTGGTACTGTCATAGTGACAAATTGTTGGGGTAGTTGTTGTGCGACTTGTTGTGGCACGAACTGTTGTACATATTGAGGCGCGAATTGTTGGGGCACTGGATGAGGGTATTGGAAAGCAGGTTGTTGAAAGAAGACTTGTTGAGGCGGTTGGGCTTGTTGTGCCAGTTGTGCTTGTTGTGTCCTAGGTCCCACTCCAGGGGAGGTTGGGCGCGATTGATTCGCTTGAGGACTGTTGGGACGCCTCAAGATAGACGAGGGAGGTTGAGCTTGCTGGTTGTAACTCAAAGATGGATGTGCCAATATTTTTCTTTCTGGTGATATAGTGACAGCCTTTTTCATTTTGGTATCTCTGTCGTTGTAAATGTATTGGAAATTATTTCGATTGAACATATTAGGGTCGTTAATGTCAATGGTTACTGCAGGCCGTCCATATTCATCGTACGGTAAATCGTCTATCGAATTAATGGTCACTGGCGTGCCAGGCCTCAAGGAAGCCCCTTTGTTGCCTTGCTGGGCTTGTTCCGATTTATATTGGGCGAGCATAAATAGCACGTCTGCTTGATTCGTAGTTGGAAGATGATCTAACTTCTCAAGCTCTATCGCTTTCGTTAGTGACCCTTCGAAGGTAATGCATGTGGCCAATTGCAACCTCCAGCTTCGAGGAAGTCCGGATATGAAAACTTCCTTACCGAGCTGTTCGAGAAAAGTTCGCAGGGCTGCTTCATTTTCGGCGTTATTCGAAGCTGCTATGGCTCCTCTAAAGAGCATACTTAAACGGTTGTGGAAGTCTCTCACATTCTCGTTTTTCAACATACAGTTGCTGGGTAATTCTTTTACGTAGAAATGACACGATTTAGAGGGGGCGAAGTGAGCTTGAAGGTGTGTTATCAAGTCGTTTAGAGAGTGAAACTCTCTTCCTTTAATTCTTTCGCGAGCTTTTCCTCGTAGTTTAGTCAGGATCCCTCGAAGGAAATGATTTTCATCGGCGGCGGCAATGGTTTCGCGATAGTTCTCTATATCTTGGACAAAATCCTCAAGAGAGGTAGAACCGTTGTAGAGAGGGATGTTAAGTAACGCATTTTGGATAGCATTTGATTGCAGAAAGGAATATACGGATCGGTTCAAATTGGATATTTCCTCGCGATGTTGTAATTCGCGTTCCTTGTAGTATAGTGATAATGCCGCCGTGCGTTGTTTTTCGTCCGTGATTAACTCTATCTCGGCGAGGGTTTGATTCTGAGCCATTTTAATAATTCTTACGTAGTCTATATGAGGAGATAAGCAAGTACGAATCGAACGTTCCCCACAAGGGATGCCAATTTGTCGTGTCCGGCCTTGAAGAGGACAGATTATCTTGAAGTTAGAGAAAAGGGGTGACGTTCTCGGCCCTGGCCTATTTCGTATTTGCTTACCTGGGATCTAGATATTACTGTTGGGCGCTGTTATGCATGAGCGCGCGGTTGGGCGCTGTTGTGCGCGAGCACGCTGTTGGGCACTGTTGTGCGCGAGCACGCTGTTGGGCGCTGTTGTGCGCGAATGTTTGGCACACGAGTAATTACAGTTGGAATAAATATTAGAAAACAGAATAGAGAGTTTAGACTTTACTGAATGGAAGAACTTGTAATACGTGTAGGTTGAATTGGGATAAAATGATTATGATTCTTATTTATTCCTGGGTGCGATTGACAAGATTTGATTAAATAATTATTGAATTTATTAACTTTCCAACACCGTATAATATAAAACACCATATATAAATTTATATATACTATCCTGCGGCGAACGCTGTTTTATCGGGCGGTCCGGATAATATAATTTATATCGAACTACGAGTAACGTTATAGCCTATCCTGCTTATAGTTATACGCAACTTACAGTAGGAGCTTGTTGATTTTGTTTTGTCGTCTTACTTATACGCACACACTGCCACTGCGTTCGTTCGCACTATAACACTTAATTTACACTTAACAATCTCTACACTTAAAGTCACTTATGATGCTAAGACGGAGGGTTCTGTGGTCATCCACTTGACGCCGGTTCCAACAGCGGGCAACCAGAGCTTCTGCTTCCCCCGGATAGGAGACGGCCGTACAGAGAGTTAGTGCCACGAGGCCTGCTTGGGGCCTGTATTTAATGGCTCGGCTTCCATTCGGGGGAGGAAGTCGCCCGATCGGCCTGACCAATCGTTGAAGGTGTCGAATCGTTTGACGTCAAGGTGGTGACCGCGAGGACAACCGTCTGCACATTCCAAACATCGACACCGTCAAGGTGACGAAAAGCTGACTCATCGATTTGGGACGCGTGGCTTCGCTACATCCACTCAACTTATATAAATATATCTTCTAGTACTTTCTAGTAGTAGTTCAGCGTGGTACCCCACAGGGATGTAAACAAACGGTTGTTTCGATAAATAGAAGGATTCATATGAAAAAAAATTGCGCAAAATAATATTTAGTCCTTTCCTTCTACTGCAGCCTTTCATTCTACTGTAAATAAATTGAGAGATTTCTGCTCAAGATTTGCTTACTTAAAAAGCTCGTTTTTGACAACGGTCGACAATTAGTATCAGAAGAGTTTGAACAATTTTGTTCAATAAATGGAATTAAACATATCAAGATAGCACCTTATCATCCATCATCTAATGGTGCAGCAGAAAACGCTGTCAAATCTTTCAAACAAGGATTAAAAAAAGCTCTTCTTGATCCGAAAAATTGTAATGATTCTCAGGAAATCATGATTGTAAGATATCTCTTTGCTTATCGAAATTCTCCTCATTGTTATACAAGAGAAACTCCAGCAAAACTAATGTTCGGAAGAAAACTACGAAACTTTTGATTTATTGAAAGAGAATAATTGTATAGAACAGAATAGAGACAGACAGATGAGAAACTATTCTAGAAATAGAGATGAATTATTCAATATAAATGACTTAGTCTGGGTAATAGATTATAGAATTCAAAATAAATGTAGTTGGATAAAAGCTGAAATTATAGAATGTTGCGGTCCGAGAAATTATATATGTAGAATTTTGAAAGAGGATCTATATTGTGTGACGTGGCATTTTGCCCGTCACAAGGATATTCTCCATCAGGGAGAATTCCCGGGGCTCAGCTGCCTGAAGTTGGCGCTGAGTCCGCGCACGCGCGATCGATCGCCGTATCGACCGCGATCGAGCGCGCGCGCGCCGCCGGCGTGGAGCGACTTGTTGCGCAATCACGCCGGCAGTTGGATTTCCCGCGTGGCCTGGACAGCACGGATTCGACCGTGCCTGTCCCCTGGAGTTCGCCCCAGGTCTCGACGCGCCACCACTCGTCCGTGTCCGCGTGCTTCGGCCGTGCGGCACCCTTTGTGTCATCACCGGCAGCAGCCTCGGCAGCCACCGGTGAGCCTCCTGACTCCGCGCCAGTCGTCGTCGGGTACCCCGGGACGCCGCCAGCAGAGGCCCGCCGTCGTCGTCGCCGCTTCAGCTCCGGCTCGGCAGGTAGGAGGTTGAGTGTTTGTGTGAGTGTGTGTGACCCGCGCGCTTGCCCGCGATCGCGTCCGTGCCCGCGTCCACGCCGCGCTCGCGTCCTCGCGATTAATTGTACCCCTTCGGGGAAATATTCCTTGTTCGCGCCTCTCAGCGGAGAGTGTCCCACGGTGTGTGGCTCGACACCACCGTTGGGGTCTTTGTATTATAACTTGGTTAAATAAAGCTTCGGTACTCAAACTCCCCCGATCACGCGTAGTTATTGCGGTTGTAGCGCGATTCCCCTCGTCCCAAGTGCCCCTCCTGGAGAGAGAGCCTCAGCCGGGCTATCCAGGATCGTCCGGGTCGTGGTTCGACACGACCCCGAGCATCCTCCCCCTTCCGCCTACCACTCGACTCGACGGGACCGACGACGACGCAACCACCAGCAGCCAGAGCAGCAGCCAGTAGCCAGAGCGAGCCAGAGCAGCGCGAGAGAGAGAACAAACGGCATAAAGGTTTGGTGTGCGCGTCGTGGCCCCGGTGATCCCCGTGTGAACGTGTGTGGTGGCGAGCGCGCCCGTAGGAACGACGGGCTTCGGTCCTGGCCCGGGCCTCTCCCCTCGCCCCCCCCCCCGACGTCACGGCTATTACGAACGCACGCGGAGGAGACTCCGTTCGAGTCCCCTCGCGCCGGCCGTCCCCCCACGCGAGAAGCCTGTGCTCTCGAGCTAGCCGAAGCATTCCTGGCGCCCGCATAGAAATACGGAGTGCCCCAGCGAGTAGAGCCAACCCCTGCGCGCGACATCCCACCGTGCAACCTGGTGCGAACGGGCACCAGGACACAGATTGGCGCCGCTAACGTGAGTGTTCGCGGTCGTGATCGGGGGAGAAAATCGAGTGGAGAGTGCGTGCGCGAAATCGTAAAAAAATCAATTCGAACGAGCGTAAATTGAACGAGCGAAATAAAATATTTATTATATTTGGGCGAGGAATTCGGTGTCGCAAGTTACCGCGAATTCCCAGCGACCTTCGTGGCGAGCGCGCAGAGGTGAGCGCGAGAACGCGGCGCGGGGCGAGTGTTGTTGCCCCGCGTGTTCACGTGCGCTGGCAGGTGCTGTGCCGCGTATGTCTACATGCAGCGAAGCTTACGGAGCGAATTCCCGAGCGGTGATCAAAATCATAGCAGTGATCACTCTGCTCAATTAAATTACTCAGTCCCTTGACGGAGTTTATAACTCCTCATCCCTCCTGAAATTTTTTCTGTTATCATTACTTATAATTTATTATTGATTTCATTTATTTGCCCTGATAGTAGGGGAGCTGGTGGTAAAAAATTCTTTGGTTTAGTTATGGCTAGTTTTTGGATATGATGCAGTGTGAAGGGTGTACATGAGTCAGCACCCACTCGCGAGGTCTGGCGACGACGCATTTGGCGGGGGCGTGCTTCGACGTATGTCAAATTATGATGAGCACTGAATATAATTTAGTTGTAGTTGCAAGTTGGCTGTAAATTGGTTTATGGTATAAAAAAAACACGAAAAACTGGTCAGATCCAATTTTCAGCCATAATTAACTCATTTTTCCGCATCGTTTTTACGACAACTCAACGGAGGTACTGACTTGCCACGCAACACGCTTATGCGGTCTGACTGCTTTCTTGTGTTTTGCTATATCATGAACAAGTTTGCAACCGATTTTGAACTATAACTGAATCATATTCAGCGCATATCATAATTTGACATCCGTCGAAGCGCGCCCCCGCAAAACGCGACGTCACCAGACCTCGTGAGTGGGTGCTGACTCATGTACACCCTTCACACTGCATCATATCCAAAAACTAGCCATAACTAAACCAAAGAGTTTTTTACCACCAGCTCCCCTACTATGACGGAGCTCAGCTCCTTATACCTCCCATTTGCATTGATATATATATATATATATATATATATATATATATATATATATATATATATATATATATATATACATATATATATATGTGTATATATATATATATATATATATATATATATATATATATATATACCAACGTTCAATGAGAAGGAAGGAAGGAAGACCACCATCAACATATCAATAACACAGCCACACAAAAAAAAAAATTTTCGACGCAGGGGGTTGGACTATGTTTACTATATGTTTTCGGGGTCGCTGAATCCGAATCCGAGGTCGGTTTGAACCGAATAACACGATAAGCCCATAACACCATAAACTCTGGACGTTGTTTAGCCATAACCTAAAAAAACTTAGCAAATTTGAATTTTCAGAACTATGCATTGTATATAACTATATAACTTGAACAGTTAACGTCTAAAACCTCTAACTCTATAAGCATATAACTCCACAACCCCATAACATCATAACCCCATAACACCCCTAACCCGATAACATCATAACCGCATAACCTCACAATCCCGTTACACTATATTATATAATCAAATTCTAGGCTCATAATCAAATAATTTGAAATGTATAAAATCGTTTGGGTTTATGGGGTTCGACAAAGTTAACCTTCAAACTTATCAATATATTACCTTATAACCCAATAACAACATGCCCATATAACCCTGTAACCCCAAATTTTCGAGCCGTATTATCCTATAACAATATAACTCAAACTACGCAGTCACAAAAAGAGGTTTTAGACGTTTACTGTACAAGTTATACAGTTATAAAAATTAAAATGTCCTGGAAATTCTAATTTACTATGTTTTTTGAGGTTATGGCCAAAGAACGTCCAGAGTTTATGGTGTTATGGGGTTATGGTGTTATTCGGTTATGGGTTTAGAGGTTAGACGTTTACTGTACAATTTATACAGTTATAGAAATTGAAATGTCCTGGAAATTCTAATTGACTGGTTTTTTGAGGTTATGGCCAAACCTCGACCTGCAGGGTTCAAACCGACCTCGGATACGGATTCAGCGACCCCGAAAACATATAGTAAACATAGTCAAACCCCCTGCGTCGAAATTTTTTTTTTGTGTGGCTGTGTAATTAATAAACCGTGCATTCCAAGGAGGAATAAAAAAAACAGAGTAAATAATTTTGAGGTTGGGCAAATTAATTTCGCCACGTGGTCCGGGTCAGTACGAGCATGAGTGTGTTGATAAGTTAGACCGCTGGCGTATGGTAAAACAGTGCGGCTGTATGGTAATGAGTCGGATGGTTAAGTAGAGTATAGTTATCTACCTAGTTTTGAAATTTTTGCGGGAAATTTGAATTTGAATTCGTGAACTTAGTAATTTTTCGGGACTTGGAATTTTTATTTCTGATGATTGAAGCATTGTTAACGGAACGGCAACGCGGTTATTAAGCAATAATAGAAAACGAGCAATAATTAAACAATTGATATAATTGTTTATTTAGCAAATCGATTAAAATTTATCCGAATTTGCCGATTATTACATTGTTTTCGAAATTGTGTTGGACAACGAGTAAGCTTTTTTGTTGCAACAAATTACGGTTTTTGGAGAATTGACTTGTTCATTAATAAAAAATTTCGAATTTTGGTCGTTTGCTCATCGGGCCCAGCCAATTTTGAGGATAATTAAATCGTGCATAGTGAAACGAGCTCGTGGTTGTTGACGTGTTGAATTGTTAATAAATTAAATTGTTAATAATTTTTTTGTTATTAATTATTTTTCAAATTCAATTTGATTTTTCTTTTCCTCTTTCTTTTTGAGCGTGAGTGATAGTGTCTTTTGCCAATTGTTGATAAATTAAATTATTAATAACTTTTTGTTATTAATTATTTTTTTTCGAATTTAATTTTTTCCCTTTCTTTTTGCCTTTTTGAGCGTGAGCGATAATTTCTTTTGGGTTTTTGGTTTTTTTGTCTCTGCTTTCGGTTATTTTGATTTTCAATATATCGCATATTCGGATGGATAGGGTTTTTAGCACACAACCAGCAGACGAACGATCATTGGAAATTTAACCAAACAGATAATATTCAGTATAATTGAACGAACCAGATAATAATACATAATTGTATTGGTATTGTATGAACATGTATATTGATTAATATTTTATTTCAGGAGTTTACACGGAGTTTACACATTTTTATCCTCCATCATTACGATTCGAGTTATTTATTCTATTATTGAAGATATACATGCGTATGTACAAGACGGAGAATAACTCCTATTAGAACGTGACTCGAAGTATAGAGAGACGATATTCGATTTGATAATTTTGTGCGGTTAAGCGGGACGGTTGAAAGCGTGTACGAGTGGTACGCGGTGGAGTAAGAGATTTTTCGAGTTGGTGAATATTGTCCTGCTGGCTAATTTGTACAATTTTATTGAAACGAGGGAAAAATACAGATGCGGAAAATAATAAGAAGAGACGAGTAAAAAAGCGACGGACATCCTTGAGTATCTTAAGCTACCGGAAGGGGTAGCAATGATACCGGCGATAGAAAAATTTATTCCGGAGAATCGATCGGCACTCGAAGGAGGGTCGGGAGGACCGGCTTCGGGGAAGGGCACGCTGCCGAAGACGATAATACCGAGACTCTATACGAACGAACTGGACGATTCGAACATGTCGTCCAGAAGCGGAAGCGACTTCGACACAAGAACGAGCACGCGTATCGAACAAAGAGCGCGACGAAGATCACCGCATGCAAATCAAAGGGTCCCGTGTCGAAGACGGTAGAACCGAATATGAACGTTAATGCGCTAGCGTCGTCAGAGTCGGATGAGGACGACTTCGACGCGCGACCGATAATATCGTCAATCGCAAACGCAAGAACGAGCTCGCGTATTGAGCGGGTCAAAATTACAGTACGCAATTCGAAGCATCGCGTATATCGTATGCCGGTAGCAACGGACGTGAACAACCCTAATAACGCGCTAGCATTGTCAGATTCGGACGAGAACGTCCTTAACGCGGAACATGGTATCGCCGATCGCAAACTGGAAGACGAGCACAGTAGAGCGCAGCTCATTAGAAATGAGTCACGGGTGCATGAAATCTATGCGTGAATGGAAGCTGCGATTCGCGGACGATGGATCGGTTGACGCGTTGGAATTTTCGAAACGACTGGAGAACTACAGATCGAGTGTAGATATTCCTGTTACTGCGTTGCTGGCGGCGATGCCAAGCGTACTCGACAAGGGCGCAGCTGATTGGTTTTGGACGATGAAAACGGAGATCGGAACGTGGCGCAGATTCAAAAAAGCCTTCCGGCACAGATTCGTGGTCGACATGGACGACGAAGACGTGTTGGAAGAGCTACGAGCGCGAAAACAACACGAATCGGAAAAAATTTCGACATTCCTGTCAAAATTTGAATCCATCGTCCGATACTTTAAAGTTGTGCCTACGGAAGCGAGACGGGTCGACAGAGCTTTCCGGAACCTGCTGCCAATTTACAAAATTGCTATGTTGCACATGAAAATAAATTCATTCAGAGATTTGGAACAAGCAGGCAGGAGTACGAAAAGCTCTGAGACCTGGACGCACGGTACGAGCCATCGCCGACCAAAGAGAGATCGCACATACCAGCACCGGCGTACGAGAGCGATAAGAAAGGGGGATCAATATCGGCGATCCGGAAATCTGACAATAAGCGCGGTAACGAAAAGCGTCTGAGAGATGCAGCCAATTCCGATGAGGATGAAATCGACATTGAGGTCGAGAAAACGAACCAGCTGCGGGAATAGCGAGGAGCAAAACGCTCTTTGCTGTAGCACTGGTTCAGTGGGGAGAGCGCGGTCGAGAGTACCGAAGATATAGGTGGCCAGCACACAATTGCGTCCGGTAACGATGCAGTTTGCGCGAACCTTGTCCAAGGTAACGCCACGGAACAAACGAGCACCGATGTCCCGGGTGATCTGGCCGAGATCATTATCAACGGAGAAGTGGGCGACGACCGGAATTACTTGGGCATCGCGATCGGGAGGAAGCTGTTCAAAGCATTGAACGACACCGGAGCAACACATACGGTGGTGGGGGACGGGGTCATAAACCACCTCAAGGACCGGTTGATACCGACAACCACAGCAGTGTACAATGCGAACAGAGAGAGAATGAACATCGGCAAACTGAAGTTGAAATTGGACGCGGATGGAACTGTCCAAATGATGGAAGTATTAGCCGCATAATCTGGAATATCATGTGTACATCGGGAAAGATTTTGTGAAGTTGTTCAAATTCAGAGAAGACGATGAGATCAAGTCATGGAGAGTGGGTCAAGGGAAATGGAGGAAATTTTTGAACGCCTCAACTCGAGTGAACTCTGACGATTACGTATACGCGGAGTGCGCTGGAATCTCGGCGGTGAACAATGAATATCGAGAAAAGATTGAACGACTGATCGAGGAATATCTGCCGGAAGAAGTGGACAGGTTAGGGGTAACCACGATGACGGAACATCATATCGATGTACAAGGGTCCCCACCGATCAGGCAGAAACTGCGAAGAATGTGACCAGCGGTACAAGAGATTGCGAAATCCGAAGTGCAGAAAATGTTTGAGCAAGGAGTTATAGAACGATCGGGCAGTGATTGGTGCAGCATGCCAGTTATTGTCGAGAAAGCGGATGGGTCATCACGATTTTGTATCGATTATAGAGATGTTAACAAAGTAACGAAACGAGACGCGTCCTAAGAATCGATGTTATTCTAGATAAATTACGAAGAGCGCGATTTATTACGAAAATCGATCTGAAATCGGCGTACTATTAAATTAAGTTAGAGAAAAACAGTCGCAAGTACACGGCGTTTGCAGTACACGGGTCTGGGCTATGGCAATTCAAAAGAATGCCCTTCGGACTTACGAACGCACTGATTACCCTCCAGCGACTGATCGACGCCCTCTTCGGGCCAGAATTTGAGCCACACGTGTTTGATTATTTGGATGGCTTGATCATCGAAACAGAAACGTTTGAGGAGCACTTATTCTGGCTTGAGAGGATGCTGAAAAAGTTGCGGGAGGCGAATCTGACGATGAACCGAGGGAAATGCGAGTTCTGCTGTAAGCAAGTCAAATATTTAGGATATTTGCTTGACGCGGACGGCCTGCGGCCAGATCCAGCAAAAGTCCCGCCGCTTCTCGAGTACCCGGCACCCAAGAACGTGAAACAATTCAGAAGATTTCTGGGCATGATTGGATGGTACGCGCGATTTATCAAGAATGATGGGAAACTGAAAGTACCCTTGCTCAAATTATTGCAACCGGAGGCGAGTTTCGAATGGGGAGAAGAACAGAACGAGTCGTTTACGAGCTTGAAGAAAGCTCTCACAGAAGCACCGGTGTTAGGCAGACCGGATTTTTCGAAACCCTTCACAATTCACTGCGACGCAAGTAACTACGCGTTGGGCGCAGTATTATCACAAGAGCACGAGGATGGCGAACACCCGATTGTGTTTATCAGCCACGTACTCACGCTCGCAGAACGAATCTATATGAACCACGGAGAAGGAATGTCTGGCGATCATATGGGCCATTCAGAAGCTGAGACCATGGATCGGAGGAATGGAATCACATGTCATAACAGATCACTCAGCGCTCCAGTGGTTGAGAAATTTGAAAAATCCGACGAGTCGGTTGGCCAGATGGGTGATTGAATTCCAGCAGTGGGACTTTATGATAACCCACAGGAAGGGCGAACTCAATAAGGTTCCCGATGCCCTGTCGCGTGCTTTTGGAGACGAAACAGGAGTGGCTTCGCTGAGCGTGGTGAACGACACATAATGAACGACGGGAAAACCTTTCCACGGAAATTCGGGAACTGGAAAGTCGAGGACGATCTTTTGTACGTCTATCGTAGGGATAATTTATTAGATCCGATAATGAACAGAGAAGAGAACTGGAAATCGGTAGTACCAGAAGGGTGGAGAGAACGCGTGATGCGAGATGCCCATGACGAACCGCCGTCGGGTGATCTTGGCATCGAGAAAACGTATGATAGCATCACCCGCGAGTATTATTGGCCAGGTAGCTACCATAACGTGTACGAGTATGTAAAAGCTTGCCAAATTTGTTAACTGTACAAAACGTCACAGCAGCCGCCTCATGGCCTGATGGGCAAACGATGCGTCGACAAAGTATGGAACGTAGTAGCGGCGGATACGATGGAATTGCCCAGGAGCAAATGCCAATACAAGTACCTAATTGTTTTCATGGACTTATTTTCGAGATACATTGAGATAAAGCCGGTTCGTAAAATCGGCGGGAACGCGGTTTGGCAAGCGTTCAACGAGTTAGTCCTGAACAGATGGGGGGCGCCGGAATACTTTTTAACCAATAACGGGAAAGAGTATGAAAATAAGATAGTAAACGAGAATTTAGCTAAATATAATATCGTGCACGTAACGACGGCACCCTTCCATCCGCAGGCTAACCCCGTGGAACGCTGCAACAGAAAATTCAAGATTATGTTGGCTATGTTCGTGGGCAAGGACCACCGGGAATGGGACAAACACCTTTGCGAGCTTCGGCACGCTTACAACACGGCGAGAAATGATTCGACGCGAGTGTCACTGGCGTTTTTGAACTTCGGACCACACCCGGTCCCGACTAACAGCGTGAGATGGGAGATAGAAGAATGCTTACCAATCGCCGAAATTTCAAACGAGAGTCCGGAGGAACGAGCACGGCGATTGGAGGCATTACGCGATTATGTAATTACGAACGTATCCAAGGCCTGATAACAATAAGGGAAACTATATAACAGAGGGAGGAAACACGCAGAATTTAATGTAGGAGGTATGGTATGGCAGTTAGAACACGCACTCTCCAGCGCGGATAAGGGGGTAAAACGTAAATTAGCTCCTAAGCGAACGGAGCCCTATCGGATAGCGAAAAAACTGTCGCCGCTCACGTACATACTGGATATGGACCGGAGCAAACGGAATGCGAAAGCACCGGTCAGCGAGCTAACGCGATGGATACCCCCTCAAACGTCGAAAACCGTTTAAACGTATCGCAAATTGCTTTCTTTTAGTTTTGTTTCAACACGTCTTTCTTTTTGTTTGCTGCAGAGATGAGTATGAGCTACGACGAAAAAAAGAACGACGGGGCGCATAGCCCCATGCAAATGGACGAGGAGGTGCGAGAAGGTGGCAACGCTCATGCTGAGCACCCCACCCCCGAGGAAGGGATTCTGGTTTTGAACCGGAGCTCCTCGCGGTTTACCGGCTTGAAGAACGACGGAACGACTCGGGTCCCAGGCCCGGTTCGTGCCCATTTCCCCGCTTCGGAATTCCACTCTTCTAGAGTGGGAGGAGGCGGAGGAATGGAGGCCCCGCCGCACCTTCGCAGAAATGCGAGAGGAAGATCTGCGGCGGAAACATGACGGGAAGACCGGCACACAAGGGGACGAAACGTAGAAAAAATGGACAAAAATCTTTATACACCTGGTTTTTCGATGGAATTGATTGATTCTTTTTGGATAACATAGTTAATATACCCAGGTTCGATAATCCGAGTCCCGAAGATATACAGCATTGATATTCAGTTACCTAACCTGAACGCGATGCTGAAGATTGATGGGTTCTTGAGTCACAAGTAATTTTCTCCTCACTTTTAGGAATTAGAAAAAATCTGAAAAAATTCGAGTACGATGAAAAGTCGAAGAGTTTATGAGAAAAATTTGTTTTACCCGATTACGTTGATTATTCGAACCTAAAATTAGGTACCTTCGTTAAAAATGCGTTTACCCAGAAAACACTCCAATGGAAGTTGTTCCTTTGGATGAACTATTGGTAAAAATTTTCCCAAAATTTGAGACCGATGTATTTTTGGGTCCTATAAGGCCCAAAACACTTTGATTGATACAATATACATTTTTTCAGTACAAATTCGAAATCCATGTAAAATTTTATGAATGAATACTCGACTCCAAATTCGGGACTTACGTATTTTTTGGGTCTCCTTCAGTCAAAGCTATGTGGAATCATATGAAAACTGCATTCCTCATCACAAATACGGAATCAAAAAAAAAATGTCTGGTTCAATTATTAATTTATGGAATGGAAATTTTGGGCCTTATGTACACATATGCTGTTATATGTATTTTTTTTTGCCTTAAAAAATTCAAACAATGTTGAACGGCGTGAGAAACTCATTTTCTTCTAGAACTTTTTTATTTTTGCTTATAGTCAATAGAATCATGATACGAAAACTATTTTGGAAAAATGTACGTTTCATTTGGAATGCAAGAAGTGACTCAGTCATATTTTCCAAACAATCAATCGATAAAAGGTTTCAGAAGATTGAAAAAAAATACATAGAGCGATTAAATTGTACACAAGGCCCAAATTCTTAATTTTGGAAAATAGGTATAGGTTTCAAATTGAGAATGAAAAATATATTTTGATTATTGACCAAGGTTCTTATCTCATAAGATACTAAAATCACACGAGGCCCCACAGGTCAAGTGAGGACCAAATTTATAGTTTGAAATCAATTTCTTTATCCGTCTAATTCTGCATAGATTTCGAGTTTGAGATGGAGGAGTTACTCTTGCATTATTTAACTTTTCAACTGGCCGGAAGATTGGACGGCTACTAAATTTAAATAACACATCAAGTCCCACAATTCTCAATTAACATTTGAGGCTTATCTTCGGCTGTGAAAAATCAGAATAAAAATTTCCAACATACATGTTCCTCTATTTTTGGGGATAGTTTTTTCATTGATGAAGTCAGAATTGCATTTGATCGACTCCAAAAACCAATATGACGAATATTAAATGATAAATTAACGAAGTTTCGTGTGTTTGTGTATTGTAATAAGTAGTGATTCTTTTGTCTACCACATCTAACTGCTCAAATATTTTAACTATTTTGATTCAAGATACTTCACGGTTTACGCTCTACTATGTCTGTAGAACATGTACATATTGTGAGTTTCATATAACTGCGATATTTTTACTATTGGAATAAGGAAAGATTACATTGAACTTTCAGATTTCACTTAGAGATAATTAGAGACTAGACATTTTCAGGTGGATTTCTGAGGTCAATCGAGGTGGAATTCCAGGTGGATTTCTAGGTGGATTTTCAGGACGATCCAAGTGGATTTCCAGGTCAATCCAGATGGATTTCCAGGTCAGTCCAGGTGGATTTCCGGGTCAGTCCAGGTGGATTTCCAGGTCAGTCTAGGTAAATTTCCAGGTCAGTCCAGGTGGATTCCCAGGTCAATCCAGGTGCATTTCCAGGTCGATCCCGGTGGATTTCGGGGACAATACAGATATAATTCCAGGTAGATTTTTAGGTGGACTTCCAGGTCAATCCGGGTGGATTTCCAGGTCAGTCAAGGTGGATTTCCAGGTCAAACCAGGTGGATTCCCAGGTCAGTCCAGGTAGATTTCCAGGCCAATCTAGGTGGAATTCCAAGTGGATTTCCAGGTCAATCGAAATGAATTACCAGGTCAATCCAGGTGCAATTCCATGTGGATTTCTAGGTGGATTTTCAGGTCAGTCCAGGTGGATTCCCAGGTCAATCCAGGTGCATTTCCAGGTCGATCCCGGTGGATTTCGGGGACAATACAGGTATAATTCCAGGTGGATTTTTAGGTGGATTTCCAGGTCAATCCGGGTGGATTTCCAGGTCAGTCAAGGTGGATTTCCAGGTCAAACCAGGTGGATTCCCAGGTCAGTCCAGGTAGATTTCCAGGCCAATCTAGGTGGAATTCCAAGTGGATTTCCAGGTCAATCGAAGTGAATTACCAGGTCAATCCAGGTGGAATTACATGTGGATTTACTAGGTGGATTTTCAGGTCAGTCCAGGTGGATTCCCAGGTCAATCCAGGTAGCATTTCCAGGTCGATCCCAGGTGGATTTCGGTGGACAATACAGGTGCATTTCCAGGTCGATCCCGGTGGATTTCGGGGACAATAATAATTCCAGGTGGATTTCTAGGTGGATTACCAGGTCAATCCGGGTGGATTTCCAGGTCAGTCAAGGTGGATTTCCAGGTCAAACCTGGTGGATTCCCAGGTCAGTCCAGGTAGATTTCCAGGCCAATCTAGGTGGAATTCCAAGTGGATTTCCAGGTCAATCGAAATGAATTACCAGGTCAATCCAGGTGGAATTCCATGTGGATTTCTAGGTGGATTTTCAGGTCAGTCCAGGTGGATTCCCAGGTCAATCCAGGTGCATTTCCAGGTCGATCCCGGTGGATTTCGGGGACAATACAGGTATAATTCCAGGTGGATTTCTAGGTGGATTTCCAGGTCAATCCGGGTGGATTTCCAGGTCAGTTAAGGTGGATTTCCAGGTCAAACCTGGTGAATTCCCAGGTCAGTCCAGGTAGATTTCCAGGCCAATCTAGGTGGAATTCCAAGTGGATTTCCAGGTCAATCGAAGTGAATTACCAGGTCAATCCAGGTGGAATTCCATGTGGATTTCTAGGTGGATTTTCAGGTCAGTCCAGGTGGATTTCCAGGTCAGTCCAGGTAAATTTCCAGGTCAGTCCAGGTGGATTCCCAGGTCAATCCAGGTGCATTTCCAGGTCGATCCCGGTGGATTTCGGGGACAATACAGGTATAATTCCAGGTGGATTTCTAGGTGGATTTCCAGGTCAATCCGGGTGGATTTCCAGGTCAGTCAAGGTGGATTCCCAGGTCAGTCCAGGTAGATTTGCAGGCCAATCTAGGTGGAATTCCAAGTGGATTTCCAGGTCAATCGAAGTGAATTACCAGGTCAATCCAGGTGGAATTCCATGTGGATTTCTAGGTGGATTTTCAGGTCAGTCCAGGTGGATTCCCAGGTCAATCCAGGTGCATTTCCAGGTCGATCCCGGTGGATTTCGGGGACAATACAGGTATAATTCCAGGTGGATTTTTAGGTGGATTTCCAGGTCAATCCGGGTGGATTTCCAGGTCAGTCAAGGTGGATTTCCAGGTCAAACCAGGTGGATTCCCAGGTCAGTCCAGGTAGATTTCCAGGCCAATCTAGGTGGAATTCCAAGTGGATTTCCAGGTCAATCGAAATGAATTACCAGGTCAATCCAGGTGGAATTACATGTGGATTTCTAGGTGGATTTTCAGGTCAGTCCAGGTGGATTCCCAGGTCAATCCAGGTGCATTTCCAGGTCGATCCCGGTGGATTTCGGGGACAATACAGGTATAATTCCAGGTGGATTTCTAGGTGGATTACCAGGTCAATCCGGGTGGATTTCCAGGTCAGTCAAGGTGGATTTCCAGGTCAAACCAGGTGAATTCCCAGGTCAGTCCAGGTAGATTTCCAGGCCAATCTAGGTGGAATTCCAAGTGGATTTCCAGGTCAATCGAAGTGAATTACCAGGTCAATCCAGGTGGAATTCCATGTGGATTTCTAGGTGGATTTTCAGGTCAGTCCAGGTGGATTTCCAGGTCAGTCCAGGTAAATTTCCAGGTCAGTCCAGGTGGATTCCCAGGTCAATCCAGGTGCATTTCCAGGTCGATCCCGGTGGATTTCGGGGACAATACAGGTATAATTCCAGGTGGATTTCTAGGTGGATTTCCAGGTCAATCCGGGTGGATTTCCAGGTCAGTCAAGGTGGATTTCCAGGTGAAACAAGGTGGATTCCCAGGTCAGTCCAGGTAGATTTGCAGGCCAATCTAGGTGGAATTCCAAGTGGATTTCCAGGTCAATCGAAGTGAATTACCAGGTCAATCCAGGTGGAATTCCATGTGGATTTCTAGGTGGATTTTCAGGTCAATCCAGGTGGATTTCCAAGTCAGTCAAGGTGGATTTCCAGGTCAACCTAGGTGGAAATCAAAATGGATTTTCAGGTCAATCCACCTGGAAATACACCTGGATTGATTAGGGATTCCGCCTCGATTGACTTGGAAGTCCACCTCGAATGACCTGGAAATTCACCTAGAAATCAACCTAGATTGACCTGGAAATCCACCTGGACTGACCTGGAAATCCACCAGGAAATCCACCTAGATTGACCTGGAAATCCACCTAGCAATCCAGCTGCAATTCCAACTGGATTGACCTGGAAATCCACCTAGAAATTCACCTGGAATTCTACCTGGATTGATCCGGAAATCCACCTGGATTGACCTGGAAATCCACCTGGATTAACCTAAAAATCCACCTAGGAATCCACCTGGAATTCTACCTGGATTGACCTGGAAATCCACCTGGACTGACCTGGAACTCCACCTAGAAATCCACCTGGACTGACATGGAAATCTACCTGGATTGACCTGGTAGTTCACCTGGATTGACCTGGGAATCCACCTAGACACACCTGGAAATCCACCTAGACTGACCAGGAAACCCACCTGGAAATCCACCTGGACTAACCAGGGAATCCACCTGGAAACCCGCCTGGAAATCCACCTGGACTGACCTGGAAATCTACTTGGATCATCCTAAATATCCACCTAGAAATCTACCTGGAATTCTACCTGGATTGACCCGGAAATCCACCTGGATTGACCTGGATTGACCTGGAAATCCTCCTGGAAATCCACCTAGAAATCCACCTGGAATTCCACCTGGATTGACATGGAAATCCACCTGGAATTCCACCTGGATTGACATGGAAATCCACCTAGACTGACCAGGAAACCCACCTGGAAATCCACCTGGACTAACCAGGGAATCCACCTGGAAACCCGCCTGGAAATCCACCTGGACTGACCTGGAAATCTACTTGGATCATCCTAAATATCCACCTAGAAATCTACCTGGAATTCTACCTGGATTGACCCGGAAATCCACCTGGATTGACCTGGAAATCCACTTGGATTGACCTGTAAATCCACCTAGAAATCCACCTGGAATTCCACCTGGATTGACATGGAAATCCACCTGGAATTCCACCTGGACTGACCTGGAAATCCATCAGGATTGACCTGGAAATCGATCAGGTTTGACCTGGAAACCCACTTGGATCGTCCTGAATATCCACCTAGAAATCCACCTGGAATTGTACCTGGATTGTCCCGGAAATCCACCTGGATTGACCTTAAAATCTACCTGGATTGACCTGAAAATCCACCTAGAAATCCACATGGAATTCCACCTGGATTGACCTGTTAATCCATTTCGATTTACATGGATTTCGAATTGAGACTGAAAAAATGTATATTTGAATGATATTTGAACCAGAAATTTTTTTTTTGATTCCGTATTTGTGATGAAGAATGCAGTTTTCATATGATTCCACATAGCTTTGACTGAAGGAGACCCAAAAAATACGTAACTCCCGAATTTGGAGTCGAGTATTCATTCATAAAATTTTACATGGATTTCGAAGTTGTACTAAAAAAATGTATATTGTATCAATCAAAGTGTTTCACTTTGGCACAAAGGCAGCACTTTCTAGCGCGTACGCGAGCCGCGGCGCGCGAGAACGAGGCGAACGGCCATTCTCGTCCGGTTCCCGCAGCCAGCAACACGCGACGCGAGATAGTCCCGAGAGCGTGTTCGAGTACGTGAGCGTGTGCGTGTGTGCGAGACCAGGACGCCGAGGCCGACGACGACGCAGCCACCAGTAGCCAGAGCAGCAGCCAGCAGCCAGAGCGAGCCAGAGCAGAGCAAGAGAGAGAACGAGCGTCGTAAAGGTTTGGTGTGCGCGTCGCGGCCCCGGTGATCCCCGTGTGAACGTGTGTGATGGCGAGCGCGCCAACACACTCCTAGGAACGACGGGTTTCGGGCCTCTTCCCTCGCCCCCCCCCTCCAACGTCACGGCTATTACGAATGCGCGCGGAGGAGACTCCGTTCGAGTTTCCGCGTGCCGGACGTTCCCCCCACGCGAGAAGCCCGTGCTCTCGAGCTAGCCGAGGTATTCCTGGTGCCCGTATAGAAATACGGAGTGCCCCGGCGAGTAGAGCCAATCCCTGCGCGCGACATCCCATCGTGCAACCAAGTGCGAACGGGCACCAGGTCACACGGTAGAAAGGAGGGGTTGACGTCATCTACGGATGAACGGATGTACAGTAACGTAATAAGTAAACGGGTACATAGTTATGGAAGAAAGTATAGAGAAGCGGTAGCAAATTACGGTAGAACGGAAGTAAATAAACCAAAATAATTTTAAAATAGCGGCTATAAATAAATTAAACAAACCGTTAACATTTCTCAACAGGTATTCAATTCTTCCAACACAAAATGATTGTTCCAAATGTAGGTCGAGCTCATGTGAAATGAGTCCCTAGTCGACTTCAGTCTGAACGGAGGGACGACATGGAGCCTTTGACACACACCCCTTACAGGTCTCTGGCTAGTGTAAAGCTGAAAGCGATTTGTAAGGTAAGTAACGAGTGATGTGCTCGCGCCTCTTTACACCATAGATGTATCTGATTCCCGTATTGAGGATCCGCTGAATAAGGAGATCCTGTCCGCTGGATAGGTCGCAAAGTGCTAGAGAGCAATAGTCTACCACGGGAAACAAGAGAGAGAGAGAGAGAGAGAGAGTGAGAGAGAGAGAGAGAGAGACTTGTTAATGGTGAATATTCAGCTACCTCATCTAAACGCCATGATGAATATTTGTAGGGAATAATTTTTTTGTCAACAGAGAGTAAAAACAATCTGAAAAAAATTAAGTATAGTAACTATATTTAACAGTTTATCAAAATTTTTTTTTCCACCCAATAATGTGGATGAACAATAATTATTGAAGCAAACTGCACGTAAAGTGGTAAGATTAAATAACATAATGCAGCCAATCTATTCCAAAGTAAAAAACAAGAAGAAAACGTAAAATAAGTTGTTTTGATTTAAGGCATATTTTTGCAATTGCGTTATAAATAAATGGAATGCAGTAATACCGATGGAAAGTGACTTCGGCCCACCCCTACGCTATTGCAATGGGATGAAAAATAATTGCAGGATTGCGGACTTTGTTGAATGGATAAATTCCTCAGCTTTTTCTTTTTTCAAAAGTCAATGTTAGAACAATAATTATTCAAACGAATGGCCCCGAAAGTCATCAAATCCGAAAATTCATAAGGTCAATCGATTCCAGAGCAAAAAAATAAGAAAAGGAAGGATAAATTTTTTTATTTTTTATGTTTCATTTTTTTCGCTATTGCGTTATAGATATATCCAGCTGCTTATAAATCTATGTAAGATTTCGAAGCTTAATAAAAAAAAAACAAAAAAAATAACTTCAGTAAAACCGATCAAAAGTGGCCCATGCCTAGCGTTCATTTATCATCTTTGGACTCTTCCCAATCTTCAGAATCTGGCTCATTTGTCTCCGTCGAAGTTTTTCCGGGTTCCAGAATGAGCGATAGTAATGATATCATCTCTGGAGTAAACCTTCCTTCGTTGCTTTTTTTTCCGGGGAATTTTTGGCGTCGACAGACTTACCATGGCATCAGAATTCAATAAGACTGTATGAAACATGTCCGTATTTATTCCGATTCTGAAATCTATGAATTATTAGAAATTTCTTCAATTTATTATCATTTAAGCCTACCCTTATATATAAAAATGATTAGAGTTATTAGTGCCTTTAGAGTGAAGGCATTAACTCGTGATTTGATTGGTGTAGATCTAACCACGTGATTTGTAGTGGGGTGTGTATAGATATAGAGAGTTAGGTTAAGATATCTGATTTGCAAGTTTTATGTGTTATGTGGTTTGATGAATAGTTTAGTGTTAAAAATCTGAAATCGTCTTGCGAGCTCAATGTCGATAGCTCAGAATTATTTAAATAGAAGAAGATGTTAGTGCTCGATAGTTCTTTCTAATACACTTATACAGTTTTTACATGGATCATAAGAATTTAGGGTTTGGTTATTCATTTAGTTTTTAGAAATTTGCATCATGAAATGAATTGAGATGTATATACGTCAAAACGAATGTGGTCAAGATTCGTGGAAAAAATAATTGAAATATTATTTTGAAACGCATACATGTAGATTGCGCGCAGCGCGTTTGATGTAGCTAGTATATATATATTGTAAGGGATAGCGCCCATACTCGTTATGAGCCTCACGCCGAAAAACTGAATTCAGCCAGCGATATCGACACGCCCGGCATAAGCCACGCGAGCAATTCGAACGCTATTGGCAAGCTGACCACACGCGACCCGCGCTACGCATCGCGGTTTTCCCGCTTCTAAACCCCGCGCCCTTTCCGCACGACGAGACCTCGTTCCTCGCGGATACCCGCGACGCCGCGTCCTCAACCCTGTCCGTTCAATCTCGGGTGCAGAAATTGTGCGTGCGCCAGTGCTAAAGCTGTGTGCGTGTCCGCTGGCCAGCGACCCGCTATCACCAGCCGAGCTTCCCCAAGAAGCAAGCGAGAGCCCGGCACCTGCGCGTGAGGAAGCTTCCCTCGTCACAGCAGCCGTCCACGTCGTTGGACAAACTCCGCACAGCATCGTAAGCGCTACTTTGTACGCCCAAGCTTCCGCGTGCTCGGCTAAACGCGCTTCCTTTGTTAGCGATCGCCACGCGGGCGAAGAATTCGAAACCGGCCCTCAGCTCACGCGAGCGCGCAAAAGACCTGGCAGCATTAGTTCTGCCAGGCATTGTAATTTAGTGAACTTTCTATCTAATTAATCTTGTTTCCGTAACCGACACCTTTTCTTTTTCGCGTGTCAAGCCGAGCGTTCTGTCCCGATCGAACCCATCCCTTCTCCGCGGTGTCGGTGAGCCTCCAGCTCGCCGAGAATAAGCTGAGTTACCTGGACGAGCATCGTCGAGGGGGAAGCTGCAGCGGCGAGCGCCAGCTAATAGGTGAGGGGCGCGCATTGCATGGCATAAGGTACTGAAAGACAAGATTCAACATTAATATAAGCACTAAAGCATCTTGATAGGTATGGGCAATATGGAACGATTCATCTAATATCTATTCCAACTAAAGTAGTATTTCTGTAGAAAATCTGTGATTCAAAAAAATCATAGGTGAAATTGGCTTATGTTGTATCTCTCTACATTAAAAAAACCGCCAAACTACCACCGCCACCGCCGTCAGAATCTTTGACCCCTCTTTTGCCCCTCTTTTTTGCCCTCCTTTTTAGCACCCCCTTTCACCTTTTATACTACCCTTTATTTGATCCCTTTTTCACACTTTGTTCTACCCCTTTTTCCTACTCCCTTTTTCCACCTCTGTTTTCGAATAATTTATGAATTTCCAGTAATTATTCGTCCACGATAACTCTCGAAGAAATGGTCCGATCTTCTTGAAATTTTGCACACAGGTTAGTTCGTTCCTAACGTGTTTTCTCACGAATCTTCATAAGTGCTCATTAGGACTATGAGAGTCACTGAGTCAATGAGAATCAATGAGAATCAATGAGAATCAATGAGAATCAATGAGAAACAATGGGAATCGAAGAGATATGTCTCATAGCAACTACTGCAGTTGATATCCTTGGCAACCGTTTGTTTACATCCCTAGCAACCATTGCTTCGGAAGCCGGAAAATAAGTTTTAAGTCACACTCGATGCCCAAGAACAATGAATTGTTATGTTTGCTCCATAGCAACCGTTGTTCACCTCCCTAGCAACCGTTATGAAGGTTAGAAATGATCGATTTATGACTCGTTCCCATCGTTTATATGATCTAACACATGTCCCAATAATAAGTGTAGTAATTATGAAATAAAGATTACATTTCAAACAATAAAACTTGAAACTTAAAACTTCGATGTCGTTTGATTGAAAAGAATACTAAATGAACGATTCGAATTAAAATGAAAGCTTAATTTCAGCTGTGTTTATGTTGTTCTTGCATCTTATTTAAATTTGATATATGTATGGGCTGTTTCACGTCAATTCAGCACGACGGAGTTTAATTAGAAATTTCTTATCAGCCAATTTTTTAATTCTGATCCCCATAGCCTAATAGAAATTTTTCAGATTTCTTACGAAGCTTGATTTCGGAGGTTTCAAATTTCCAACAAGCCTGATTTCCTCTAGAAATAGTCAGAAAATCAAAAAATATCGAGGGATCAAAGTTGTTAAACATTGTGTATATTTTATGAAAAAATAATTTTTGACCCCAAAATTGGATACTATGAAGTACTCAGTGGCGTAACCAATACATATCTATTAATTCCAGCTAGTACAAAATGGTCTACTAGTGGTTATTGACAAACTCTTATAGCCCTAAGAAAATTAAACTTTTCCCTGAGTACAATAAGACTATACATGAGTAACTACTTGGAGAAAAGTTCCATTCTCCTGTAATCATTAATAATTGATGCCAAAATATTGAAGATGGAACTGCAAAACGCATCTCATAATACGTGATATTATAAAAATGCTTGTAAATAGCAAAGAGGGTGAAATGTACTCAAACTTGCCAGGATAAATATGGACTGATTTCAGATCTTTCATTGTAAAAAATTCTCATCTTTCGATTCGAATCATTAAAATAATATTAAAAATATCCTTCTTGAGATATGAGATTTTTTGACTGATAACACCTTTTGAAAGCTGGAAAAAATACTACATTGACATGGCCTATTGAGTTATTTCTTCAGGTACGTTTTGTCATCGTAAACACGATTTGTAAACGGCATGATCCGGCGCTCGCGCGCAGCGTTGAGAGGATTGGAGCGAAACGCCCCATGTATATGTATATAAGTAATACCAAGTCGATGCGAGATATTTCGCTGTTGAACGTCGTACCCGAGAAAAACTTGTAATTGAT
This sequence comes from Aphelinus atriplicis, assembly GCA_020882685.1. Lineage (NCBI taxonomy): Eukaryota > Metazoa > Arthropoda > Insecta > Hymenoptera > Aphelinidae > Aphelinus > Aphelinus atriplicis. Next base: position 59,009,725 of record CM037075.1, on the reverse strand, counting down.
TTGAAATAAAATATTTTCTGAATTTAACCTACAAATAAAATTTCTTCACATGAAAAACGTATCTTTCGGGAGACAAATAAAGCTAGAAGATGAAGGAAATTTGACTCTAAAGAGCAATCTACACAATTATCAGACCGGATTGAGCCTATCTGGATTATTTCATGAGATTGAAGAAGCCATGATCCAATCTTAATGTATATAGTGTCACGCTGACACCAGCTGGCTTCACTCGCCAGGTAGTGGCACTAGCGTGCCACTGAATAAAATTTATCTCAATTTGGATATCTCTCTCTCTCTCTTTTTCTCTCGTGCCAGTAGTACTCTAGCTACTCGCGAGTGTCGTTACAGCCTATATCAGAATCAATAAGGTCATACCTCTCGAAATAGCCTTGATTCATATTTATATTTATATCAATTAAACCTCTCCATTATACCGTATCTTCCATGCCAATTTAGAATAGATAGGTCCGAAATTTTTATTATATGGAAAAATCTCACGTTACATTCTAGTTCCATGAACAATCAATGATTTTGATATTTTTCAGCTCTCCGTCTTCCAAAGAGGAGGGTCGGATATAGATGACAAGTATTTGGCTATCTGATCACTGATTAACAGGTATAACCATCAACGGACACCAGAAGTTATCTAAATGGAAGCTTACAAAATCCAGTTTATTCAATTTACAGCAGACCTTTATACTCATAGCAAACCTATAGTTTCTTCAGAAAACGCCTGTACATGATAATGGAAAACGTATAGAATTCGAGAAGTGCACTCTCATACAAAAAATTTATATCACTACATATCCCTTCAGTTGTTCATAAATATCTGCATCTATGGTTTGCATCATCTGATGAAATTGTATATTCCCAACAAATCTGCTCAAGTCATTCAGCTAGAAAATTCAAGACAAATTTTGATACAGTCTTTGATCGAATTGATTCACACATTCTCATATATACCTGAGTCTGGAAGAAGTCTCTCAGAATAACGCAATGAACCGGATCTCTAAGGGCTAATCGTTGCTTCCTTTGCCAATGCTGCGTTTCACAATCTAAGTTCTCTGGTTGGAATGAATGATGGAAATCCTCGATTATCAAAGAACTAAGAAAAGAATTTCATTAGAAACTTATGATAAGAGTCAGAGAATTATGTAGAATGAGAAGAATATAAATTTGGAATAGAGAAACATTGAATAATTCAAGTAATTATGGAAGGTGAAGAGATACAATAGACAAAAGAGGAAGGTTTTCCATTTAAAAAATTGGGAACTCACTCTACTTGGCGGCCCATATCATTAACTCGGCTTATATCATTCAAAGTTTCAACAATATGCAGGATCATCCGTGGAAAAAACTGCAAGAGGGGGGTAGGACAACCATTACCAAAGATGCAACATAGTGCAAGAGATAATAACTTCTTTTTTTTTGGCTGTGTTACCAAAGGCATGAAATCAATTAGAGTTTGTATTATCTCAGTAAGCACTGCAGCTTCTTCTAACCCTTGGTTGAGTCGTTTCGTCAGTTCTCGTATGATCTGCAGAATTATGGAAATTGATTTTCATTGAATAATCCAATTAGTTTTTGTATTAATGAAGAACGTACCTCAACAAAAGCATCTGTAGAATTCAGGATGATACGTGCTACTAATGACAGATACATCGTCAGTATCATTGGGCATCCATTCCTCTTGTACAGATTCCTAGAATAAGTAATATCATATTTTGTAGGAACTCAGTACGCGAAAGTTGATGGATAATCATGGAAATTGGACAAAAGTCTAACTTCTTTAGGTGTAGTCTCTCTAAATGTTTTGCTCGAGAATTATTGAGCATGACACATTCATAGGCAACAGTTGTAAAATTATCAGTAACCTATTCTAGGTTTAATTCTGGGACCTTCATGGGATATTTTGGTTAAAAATCATCATGACGAGTGATTTCAAATTCACCACTGTAATGTACGCATACAGTGACTGAGCGTGGTCGCTGACGTCCCGGATATCTTGTTGTGCTCATCGTTACTACGGAGCGGAGATGTGTGAGAACAGTGAAGAGCAAAAGAACACAAGGAACAGATGCCTCTCTCTCTCTCTCTCTCTCTCTCTCTCTCTCTCTCTCTCTCTCTCTCTCTCTCTCTCTCTCTCTCTCTCTCTCTCTCCAAACAGAATCAGTAACGAAATTTTGACTGTGCTCACTTGACATGGAACGTCCTATATGTATATGAGAATGACACGAGTGTAATGCGACTATGTACAAGGGTGGTACATGGGTGGTGCGTGGGTTGTAAGCATATTGCACTGGGCAGTTTTTGTGTACCCAAGCCGGTAGATAGGGCTTCCTCACCTCGGTCGCCTAGCGTGACTATGCTCGCGCTCGAGTAGCGTCACCGCGCATTCTTACTACTCAGACGTTCTAGGAAAGGGACCCGAACCACCGGCGAGTCTAGGCCGCAGCTGCTCATGCTGCGCGGTGTCAAGCGACAGATTTCTTCAAACCACTACAAGAAACACACTTGTTCTCTGTCCACTTACGAAGCACAACGCGTCATGGTGTCCCTCCGCGCAACAGATCGAGAGGAAGCCAAGGCAACAATAGCTGTGGTGTAATAGTGCAGTGCTGAGTCAGATAATTGACTCCAACAGGTGATAGCCTTGAGCGATACGTGTTCGAGGTCCCTCACACTGGCTCGGGTGTAAGATCTAGCCTATTTGCAGGGATACCAGACGATGCTGTGCAGGTTCGCCGAGTATCTCAACCTGTGCTGCCAGTGAGAAAAGCCCAGCCTTATCCCAGTACACGCGCGCGCGCGCACACACACACACACACACACACACACACACCCGCATATTTTAGACGAAGAGCCTTCCCCTAGGGACCACTCCATCATTTTGAAATATTTTTATTTACCACGTCCAGTTTCTTGCGTTCTTTTTCCCTTTCGTGACGATGAAGCGAGTGAGCTGATAACACTTTCAGCTCAGATGACCTCCCTGAATCCAAAGTCGTCATTATTCAAATTATGATCTCTGACGGTGCAGAGGCCCCAGCGAATGAGTGCGGGGATGACCTACTCGTCTAACAGAAGAATGTAAAGACAAATGGAAGCGGTTTCTCCTCGCGATTGAATCCTTGATACAGATATTTCATCCTTCCTTTTTCCTTTATTTTATTATTTTTTAGTTGCTCTAACTTCATACTCAGCTAATTTAGTTAACGGTGACTAACGGAATCCAAATAGAACCAGCGCTCATTCCACTTTTACAATTTTTTAGCTTTTCTTTAACCTATTTAAGTGATCATGGAGACCACTACCAGCTCACGGTCAATCCCTGCTTGGTGCCGATCGAAGGTGCCGGTCGAAGGTGTCAACAGGCTATTACCTGAGTTAGCTGAAGAGTACGTAAATGCTCAAGTTCATTGGGTGTCCATACTGATAACACAGGTCAACATTTGATCTGATAACTTGCTGATTTCGAATCCGAGGTTGGATAACCTCCATCACGTCAGGTTCAAAGTCATTTTAAAGTCAAAGTGATAGTTTGGTTGATAACAATTATTATACATGTATGATTCAGTAAAAAAAAATGAGTAGATGTACATTCAAGATAAAAGAATACAAAAAAAAGTTGGCCTCGAAATTCAAAATATGGCATTATTTCTGTTTTGAAGAAGATTTAAATCAATCATTTAAATCAATTAATTTCCACCCATTACTTCTAGTATTTTTTTTGTGTAACGCTTATGCGTAAATATATTTGCATTTCGGAGGAATATTTACTGAATCTTATTACTGACGCTAATTAGTAAACCCTTAGTGTAGATACATTCTATTAATTATTATTTTTATCATACATAATACTCCGCAAAAAGAATTGAAATCCTCAGAAAAATCTTTTTTTAAAAAAAGTAAAAATGTTGCGTCAAGCATGTGGTAGAATTGGCTTCTAAATAATAATAAAATGGATCCGTACATTTTTCTGGTTCACCTTTCTTGCTCTCGGAAACAATGATATGACAGTTTCGATGTACATTCAGTATGACGGATCGAAAGGTGGGATCGAGGACTACATTTACATAGAAAAAAAATTTTGAAAAATTCAAGTTGCGGTGGGCGTACGGACAATTTAAAAAAATTTTTACCGATGTCCGGGTGGGACCCCCATTTGAAATCGTACAAAGGGTTGATTTTTCGAAAATTCGTTCGAGCAGATCGATAGAGGAGCTTGAGCGCTTCCATAATTCATATTGAAAAATTTGAAAATATTGATGCGTGGGCGTATTCTATGTGAACGAAAATGGTGTGGTGAAGAAACAAATTTTCGTCAATTTTTCTTGATGATGCAAAACCAAAATTATACAGTTTCGATGTACATTCAGTATGACGGATCGAAAGGTGTGATTGAGGGCTACATTTACATAGGAAAAAAATTTTGAAAAATTCAAGTTGCGGTGGGCGTACGGACAATTTAAAAAATTGTTTACCGATGTCCGGGTGGGACCCCCCTTTAAAATCGTACAAAGGGTTGATTTTTCGAAAATGCGTTCGAGCAGATCGATAGAGGAGTTTGAGCGCTTCCATAATCCATATTGAAAAATTTGAAAATATTGATGCGTGGGCGTATTCTATGTGAACGAAAATGGTGTGGTGAAGAAACAAATTTTCGTCAATTTTTCTTGATGATGCAAAACCAAAATTATACAGTTTCGATGTACATTCAGTATGACGGATCGAAAGGTGAGATTGAAGGCTACATTTACAAAGAAAAAAAATTTCGAAAAATTTAAGTTGCGGTGGGCGTACGGGCAATTGAAAAATTTTTTACCGATGTCCGGGTGGGACCCCCCTTTGAAATCGTACAAAGGGTTCATTTTTCGAAAATTCGTTCGAGCAGATCGATAGAGGAGCTTGAGCGCTTCCATAATTCATATTGAGAAATTTGAAAATATTGTTGCATGGGCGTATTCTATGTGAACGAAAATGGTGTGGTGAAAAAACAAATTTTCGTCAATTTTTCTTGATGATGCAAAACCAAAATTATACAGTTTCGATGTACATTCAGTATGAAGGATCGAAAGGTGGGATCGAGGACTACATTTACATAGAAAAAAAATTTTGAAAAATTCAAGTTGCGGTAGGCGTACGGACAATTTAAAAAAATTTTCACCGATGTCCGGGTGGGACCCCCGTTTGAAATCGTACAAAGGGTTGATTTTTCGAAAATTCGTTCGAGCAGATCGATAGAGGAGCTTGAGCGCTTCCATAATTCATATTGAAAAATTTGAAAATATTGATGCGTGGGCGTATTCTATGTGAACGAAAATGGTGTGGTGAAGAAACAAATTTTCGTCAATTTTTCTTGATGATGCAAAACCAAAATTATACAGTTTCGATGTACATTCAGTATGACGGATCGAAAGGTGAGATTGAAGGCTACATTTACAAAGAAAAAAAATTTTGAAAAATTCAAGTTGCGGTGGGCGTACGGGCAATTTAAAGAATTTTTTACCGATGTACGGGTGGGACCCCCCTTTAAAATCGTACAAAGGGTTGATTTTTCGAAGATGCGTTCGAGCAGATCGATAGAGGAACTTGAGAGCTTCCATAATTCATATTGAAAAATTTTAAAATATTGATGCGTGGGCGTATTCTATGTGAACGAAAATGGTGTGGTGAAGAAACAAATTTACGTCAATTTTTCTTGATGATGCAAAACCAAAATTATACAGTTTCGATGTACATTCAGTATGACGGATCGAAAAGTGAGATTGAAGGCTACATTTACAAAGAAAAAAAATTTTGAAAAATTCAAGTTGCGGTGGACGTACGGGCAATTTAAAAATTTTTTTACCGATGTACGGGTGGGACCCCCCTTTAAAATCGTACAAAGGGTTGATTTTTCGAAGATGCGTTCGAGCAGATCGATAGAGGAGCTTGAGCGCTTCCATGATTCATATTGAAAAATTTGAAAATATTGATGCATGGGCGTATTCTATGTGAACGAAAATGGTGTGGTGAAGAAACAAATTTTCGTCAATTTTTCTTCATGATGCAAAACCAAAATTATACAGTTTCGATGTACATTCAGTATGACGGATCGAAAGGTGAGATTGAAGGCTACATTTACAAAGAAAAAAAATTTTGAAAAATTCAAGTTGCGGTGGGCGTACGGGCAATTTAAAAAATTTTTTACCGATGTCCGGGTGGGACCCCCCTTTAAAATCGTACAAAGGGTTGATTTTTTGAAAATTCGTTCGAGCAGATCGATAGAGGAGCTTGAGCGCTTCCATAATTCATATTGAAAAATTTGAAAATATTGATTGCATGGGCGTATTCTATGTGAACGAAAATGGTGTGGTGAAAAAACAAATTTTCGTCAATTTTTCTTGATGATGCAAAACCAAAATTATACAGTTTCGATGTACATTCAGTATGACGGATCGAAAGGTGAGATTCGAGGGCTACATTTACATAGAAAAAAATTTTGAAAAATTCAAGTTGCGGTGGGCGTACGGACAATTTAAAAAATTTTTTTACCGATGTCCGGGTGGGACCCCCTTTAAAATCGTACAAAGGGTTGATTTTTCGAAAATTCGTTCGAGCAGATCGATAGAGGAGCTTGAGCGCTTCCATAATTCATATTGAAAAATTTGAAAATATTGATGCGTGGGCGTATTCTATGTGAACGAAAATGGTGTGGTGAAAAAACAAATTTTCGTCAATTTTTCTTGATGATGCAAAACCAAAATTATACAGTTTCGATGTACATTCAGTATGACGGATCGAAAGGTGAGATTCAGGGCTACATTTACATAGAAGAAAAATTTTGAAAAATTCAAGTTGCGGTGGGCGTACGGACAATTTAAAAAATTATTTACCGATGTCCGGGTGGGACCCCCCTTTAAAATCGTACAAAGGGTTGATTTTTCGAAAATTCGTTCGAGCAGATCGATAGAGGAGCTTGAGCGCTTCCATAATTCATATTGAAAAATTTGAAAATATTGATGCGTGGGCGTATTCTATGTGAACGAAAATGGTGTGGTGAAAAAACAAATTCTCGTCAATTTTTCTTGATGATGCAAAACCAAATCTATACAGTTTCGATGTACATTCAGTATGACGGATCGAAAGGTGAGATTCAGGGCTACATTTACATAGGAAAAAAATTTTGAAAAATTCAAGTTGCGGTGGGCGTACGGACAATTTAAAAAATTTTTTACCGATGTCCGGGTGGGACCCCCCTTTGAAATCGTACAAAGGGTTCATTTTTCGAAAATTCGTTCGAGCAGATCGATAGAGGAGCTTGAGCGCTTCCATAATTCATATTGAAAAATTTGAAAATATTGATGCGTGGGCGTATTCTATGTGAACGAAAATGGTGTGGTGAAAAAACAAATTCTCGTCAATTTTTCTTGATGATGCAAAACCAAAATTATACAGTTTCGATGTACATTCAGTATGACGGATCGAAAGGTGAGATTGAGGGCTACATTTACATAGAAAAAAAATTTTGAAAAATTCAAGTTGCGGTGGGCGTACGGACAATTTAAAAAATTTTTTACCGTTGTCCGGGTGGTACCCCCCTTTGAAATCGTACAAAGGGTGGATTTTTCGGGAATTCGTTCGAGCAGATCGATAGAGGAGCTTGATCGCTTCCATATAGGCCAGTATCATATATCTCTAGGGTACTAAAAGGGCCAGAATTCAGGTATCCAGTATATGATAGGAAAATGTTAGCTATAGCATGGGCATTGAAGGAATTCAGGCATTATTCATATGGCAGAGAATTCGTCGTTGTTACGGATCACGAGCCGTTAAAGCATGTCAATAAGACCAAAACGCCGGATTTACGTTTCAATAGATTAAAAACAGTATTGCTAAAATATCAGTTCGACATCATTTACAGACCTGGAGATAAAAATAAGAATGCGGATGCGCTAAGTCGTTGCCCCATAATACGGGAGGGAGAAATAGATCCGGAATTACCAAAAATTGAATTGTACGAATTAGCGGAAAAGCAAGAGGCAGAAGAGAAGAATAAAAATTGTCTGAAATCGTCAGTAAAGGCAGTCTTCACACGATCGAAAGCCAGGCAAGCAAGTGTAGAAGCCCAAAAACAAGAAAATGAAAATGGAGAAAGAGAGCAGTCAACAGATTTTGGGGGTTCAGGAAACTCACGCAATAGGAAAATACGTAATACAGAAACCACGGAATACTCGGAGGCGGAGGATACTGAGAAGACCGATAATATCATCAATGAACGACCAGCAGAAGCACGTAAGAATTATAGAAAGCGTAAAGATAATAGAGCAGGTTACAAATTTCCGGTATGTCAACCAATAAGTAGCGCAGAGCAGGAGAGCAGCATTTCAAGTCAAAACAAGATAGACGAAAAATTGAAACGCATGCGTAAGGAGGCGAATATGAAAGCGGAAATAGAAGTGACCAGCACACCATTGCCAGGGAAAACCTTACCTTCAAAGAAAAACCTGAGGGAGCTTTTGAAAAATCAAACATGGACAGCAAGACGACGACAGTTCGGAAATACGCCAACGAAGCAGAATATTTATAACGAAACAAGTCTGGGAAACACGAGCGACGAACAAATGCCATTGCAGGGGGACGTATTGCAGATCGCTGAAGCAAGTGTGGCGAGACCTCGGATGGAAAAACCTGAAAAACCAAGAATTATAAACGATGAGAGACTACCGCCCCACACGAGAAAATTGCCGCAGGAACCTGGAAAAATCCCCCATCCTAAGGAGAATTCAGTGAAAAATGCGTTACAAAAAACGTTAAAAAAACCCTTTTAGACATAAGCAGTACTATACCGGAAGTTAATGGTCGTTATCAGTTTTTAGTAGATATAGAACAGAAAGATTTAAATGGGGAACCGAATATTCAGATTCAGATAAAAGCTAACAAGCCTGCGGAAGTTGAGAATGAGGAAAGAGATGAGAATGCGCGAAACAAAGAGTTTAAAGACTTAGATACCACCCCCCAACAGGTAATTTCAAGAGAAGAAATAGACAGCTGTCAAAGTAGAGAGCAGGAGTTCTCAGACCGAGAAGCAGTTCAAAAATATCCATTGGCTGAGCGAAAATTTTACAAGAACTGGATGAACGAAATTGGATACATTCCAAATTTTGATCATCCACCTTCCAGCGATGCAAGAGTGGAAAAAGCTCTAGGCGAAATAAGTACAACGGAATTGGACCATTCAGGTTCAGGCCCGGAGAAATGGGCAAAATATTATCTTAGAAGGAGGAAGCTGGACAGGGAATTCCACAATAAATTACAATCAATCCGAAAGAATACAAGCCAAGAAGGTCAAGCCTACCCGGGATTGAGACATGTTACACCACCTGCCGAAGGAATATCAGTCAGAGAACAGCACCTGCAAGAGCCTGAACCATTGGCGGTTCCGCATGTAAATTTAGGGAATAATCAAGCAGCGAGCAAGGACCCAGAACCGATAAGGAATTTCAATCACGAGATTCCCATGGACAGAGATAATCCGATAATCCGATCCGAGCCGGTAATCCGATATGTAGAACACTCAGAGTGCGCCAATTGGGATAAAATTATGACACATGACACCAATATACCCATGGAACCACCGGGAAATTGTCTTTTCCACTCAGTAATAATATTTATTAGGGCTGGATGAGTCTACGACGTCCTTAAGGGAAAGTCTCCTGAGGAGCCCTGCGCTGAGCGAATGTGGAAACCCGGAGGAATTCAGCAGAATTCTGAAGTCAAAGACAGAATATGGGGATGCTGATTGCTTATACCTAATCTCGATATTTTATAATATTAATATTTGCGTGCATTTTCATTTTGGAGCCAATAGAGTGAAGTATTTATATTTTAGGGCTAACGACTGTAACAATTTTATTCATCTACATCTTAAATCTAATCACTATACCCCATATATAATGGGAGAAGAGATTAGTAATCAGCACAGACAGGAGGGGCATATCGATGTGATGGATTACGAGGAAGACGAGGTAGCGCGGCTACGAAACACAGGAAACAGCGAGTCGCCACTTGTAAATAGGGACTTGCCAGACCGTGAAATATTGCAAAGTAGTCAAGGCACTCCAAATAGAACAGTGAGCGCCCCCACGTATAGCAACATGACACGATATCTGACCGCGGATGCAAGGCCATCGCATTTAAAGCCGGCAATAGAATCAGAGAATGTCGAACAGTTCCAGGCAGTGCGAATTGTGAATGATCAGTTTTTCGCACACCACGACAATCTGGCATATATGTTGTCAACAGACAAAAGAACTGAGACAGAAACATTAAATTCACTTTTCGAGCGAAGGTACTTTAATAAGGAAGAGATAGAATCACAAACGTTGGAAGTCGGAGAAATAATACAGTCGGAATTACGTGAAAAGCAAATATACGGGTTAGTAGTCAAGAGATATTTGAATGAAAAAACTATGAAATTGGATATTGTGAAGTGCCTAAAAGTATGGAAGAATGTGTTGATGATAAAAAACGTGAAAACAATAGGGATTATCAAAGATCTCGGAGTCCTATCCACGTCAGATTGGAATTATTTTACGGAAAACTGTAACAAGCTCTTTAGAGGCAAGTTTATATCAATAACGCTATTCACTAATAACCTACCAGTTCCAAAAGTAGAAGATCGTTATAGGGTAATGAAAGACTTTCACGAATCAGCGATAGGCGCACATAAAAGCATTAATAAAACATTCAATAAGATAGCAAAGAAATACTACTGGAAAAATATGTATGCGGATATCCGCCAATTCGCAAAAAGTTGTCCGGACTGCCAATCGATAAAAATTACTAGGGTCACAACACGATTACCGATGTTAATCACCGATACGCCGACATTCCCATTCGAAAAGATATCAATGGATTTTTGCGGACCCCTAAAGGAAACAATAGCCGGGAACCGTTACATTTTGACCATACAGTGCAATTTTAGCAGGTATTGTATCCTGACTCCGGTAGCAAATGCAACTGCACAAGAAGTTGCTCAAGCCTTAATCAATAAATTAATATGCTATTTCGACTCCCCAGTATCGTTGCAAAGTGATCAGGGAAGTCATTTCATAAATAAGGTAATACAGATGTTAGCAAAGGCATTTAGAATTAACAGGTATACGTCCACGGCTTATCACCCACAGAGCCAAGGGGGAATCGAAAGGATGCACCCCGTGATAAAAGAATATATCAGGATGTATTCAGACAAAATCAATGAATGGGATGAATTATTACCAATAGCTCAGCACGCATATAATACGAGTGTACATGACGCCCTAGGATATACGCCGCATGAAGTGGTGTTTGGCCGACACGCACGTACACCAACAAGTTTCCCGCCGAAGGAGGAAATTAGTACGATTAGTGAATATCTCTCGAAAACTATTTACAATTTAGCTGAAATACAAACAATGGCCGGGATGAATCAAATTCAAGCCAAATTTAGATCAAAATATTATTATTATAGGAAAATGAACGCAAAGCATTTTCGAGAGGGCGAAATGGTATATCTGTTAAAAGAACCAAAAACGGGAAAAATGGGTAAAGAAGCATATGTGGAGTGCGAGATCATAGGAATAAATTACGAAAGTCATAATGTTAAAATAAAAAGGGGTGATTGGACACATATTGTGCATATAGATAAAATAAAGCGACATATTCCACGCGAAAAACTACAAGGAATAGTCGAAAATCAACTCCGCGGAAATAGTAATATACAGGAGGATCAGGTACAAATACCTTGGACAGACAATAAGGAAATCCCGGAAACCATTTCTTTTTTAGGGCAGCCCCCCTAACGGGTGGCTGGCAACATAAGAAAAGCAGGGATTTTTCACATATATCTTAGTGCACGAGCAGAAGGCGGCGATCGTTCTTGTAATAGACTTAAAATAGCCTTCGGAATCTATTTGGAAATCATGTTTTGTAGAAAATCGAACCCATCTGGTAATGGTGCAAACGGATGCAATTGCAGTTGATAGAGATTATTGAGTACATGAGAGCTATCCTGTTCAGAGTGGGAAAGTCATTTTCCTAGGGAAAAGCAGCCTTGTAGAACTACCAGTTCTCGGCAAAACAACCCGCCCAAGCAAGCCTTGTAAAACTCAATGTTCTTGGCGAATCAGCCTTGCAAAACTTCATGTTCTCGACAAAACAACCCGCCCAAGCAAGCCTTGTAGAACTCAACGTTCTCGGCAAATCATCTTTGCAGAACTTCATGTTCTCGGCAAATCAACCCATCCTGAATAGCTTGTAGAACTATACGTTCTCGCTAAAATCAACCCACCAAAATCAAGTTCGTGGGACCTTGTGTACTCAATGGATTAAAATCAGCTTGCAAATCGTATCATCGCCGAGGATTTCAGAACCGGGGTTGGGTCAAATATCAGATTTATTTCCCTTCCGCATTTTTTTAGAGAATGTAATATAATTATAAACAAATAATATCAGAGTTGTGCTTGAGTGATTTAATATATACGGATGGAAAACAACGCAAGGGCATTTAAATCCATACGCCAACGTCCGTCCTCAATAAATATGCGTGATGTAACCACCCATATCCGATTAGCCTTATCTATTGTCATGTGAAACCACGCACCGGGACGGAGGCCAGGTACCATATGACTGAGCGATAGCGTTCGCTGACGAGTGAGACGAACTGAGCCTGTGGGTCAAGGCCATCCGAGGCCGATAACATCTTAAGATAAGGCGACGTAAGTATTCATAGCAATAAAAACCCAGCTACTCGTTGGACTGCGCCCACTGGACTGGCCTCCCCAGACAGAAGGCCAGACTCTCGAAAGGGCATGACCCTCAAAAACGCATACCACAAAACGGCATACCAACCCTTGATGGGCTAGCCTCTTGTGTAAAGCGAAACCCTACGAACAGGCTCACAATAGTACACCGTCAAAGTGAAACGTGGTCGAGTAACATGCATTGTCTCGGGTAGAACCGATTTAGCTAGACACCGATAGTTCCTTGCAGAAAGTACAAACAACCTGGATCCTCAACTAAGCAGGAAACACAAAGACATCTAGTAACGGCTGTCGGGAACGGGAGGATATTCGGCATATTATGACTAACTTACCCTATATACTAACATCGAGAAATTGCCCACGACTTATAAGAATGAAGAATCTGAAGTCAAAATAAAAGGATGAATCAATCGTTGAAATTCCTTGGCCAGACTAATTTTATGTTTGACCTCAACGAGCCGGAAATTTTGGAATCTTCACCTGGAATACGAACCCTACATTACCATCCCATCCTCCTTGTACATTGGATGATTTTTGAATAACTGGTCAAAAAAAATTGGATAGCGCGGCGTAACAGGATTATACTAGTCGCCGTGTATGTGGCATAAATTAACAAAAGCACTACCGGTGTGAATTATCCCTGGTATTCTTTGACTGAAAATTTATATTAAAATCACATGATAATAATTCGTTCTGCTTAGAATTTAATGTCTCGGCACGCTCGTTGAAAACATTGAGATATTTAATCAAATTTTCCAAAACATTCCAACATTGAAATACCGTTATTTTTAACGTTAACGAAACTTATATCTGGTAACAAACAAATATTGAAATTGTAAGTGAAATATAATTACGAGCAATTTCTTACTTAGAAAGAAAGTATTTAAGTTTTAGATTGAAGCCACATAATACAACTAATATTTGTTAGATTAGATTAATGCAGTGGCGAGAAGTAAATAAACTAGGAGTTAATAAATCAAACAATGGATAAATATAAATAAATAAGGGAAATCAGGAAAGGGAAAGAAAGGTAAAGTGAAAGAATAAAAACAAAATTACAATTACTGATTTTATTTGGGAAAACGAAGATACTCAAAAATACAGAGGCTCATTCGGCCTCATCAAACTGCTGCTGAGGCGCGTCGACCAAGTCAGGCGCAGTGGGCTCCGGGTCGTTGTCCGCTGCATCAGCTCGCACAGGGCCACTTCTACCGGCAATAAGTGCAATCGCGCGTGCAAGGGTGTTGAAGCGAGGCGGATAGGTGGGAGGAGGCTGCGGTCGAAAGGTGCAAGTAAGGGTATGGTCATGCCACAAATGGCCAAGAATATGCTCCTTACACCCCTCATCCTCATGAAGGCAAGGAAAAGGAATGTACGCCGCAACACGTTCAAGGGCATGGTTACGCCAGCTGGGGACAGGCCCACGGCATAAAGGGTAAGCCTGAACGTTAGCGGCACAATGCTGGCACAAAGGATGCGATAACCAGCACTGCAGATAGTGAGGTGCGATAACCCCGTAGCAAACGACCCATGTAAAGAGCTCGCGTATAGCTCGCTCGTAGAGAGTCTCGTGAACGTGTGAGTCGGATGACGCAACGGCTGGCTCTGGGGGAGTACGGGGTGATCGAACGATGGCGCGCTCGACGGTTCCGGTGGCAGAAACCGCTAGACGTGAGAGTTCGCCATCACCGGATATAGAGGCCAATTCTGGTTCAGAATCGAAGGAAATGTCAGAAACGGCACTAAGCAAACAGCACTCGCAAGGACAGTTCGGGGCCACCTAGAAGAATACGAAAGGTTAGAAGAATTCGAATTAAAGATCGAAAAAGAGTCATCAGGAAGAGTGTCATAAGAAGATGGCAGGTCAGTTGCATTAGCTGCAGAAAAAGGGGAAACATCAAGCCCGGACTCCGAAGGGCCAGATGAACTTGCACGTAGGGAAAGGAAAAATTCATCTAAGAAGGAATCAGGGTCGACGGGTTCAGAATCGCGAATTGAATTAGACGTATCCACATGTGGGTTACCATGAAAAAAGGACGCGAAACAACTAACGGCTTCAGAACTGAAGTCAGAAGCGAGTAGCACCCGATAAAGGTCCGGAAAAAGACGAATGGTCGAGCCAGCGAAAGTAATGATAGTGGAAAAGGAGCTAGAGGGTGGATGGTCCGAAAGAAGAGATTGCGGCAACTCTGCATTAACCTGTGGAAGAGGAAATGGAAGAAAAAAGGAATCAGAGTAAATAAATTTAAAGAAAAAGACTTACACAAGAGCCCCTTGGAGATGGCCGACGCAATCTAGAGCGGCGGGAGCGCCGACGCGGAGCGGATCGTGGGGCGTCGGACGGGGGAAAACCCAGCCCCGCGTAAAGCGGTTGCATGCCGAAATTAGTCACTCTAAAGGGCGTCAAGGACGCACTCGCCGGCGACGGCCATCGTCTACGACGGTCTACAGAAGATGGTCGACGCACAGGGAGATCCATGAGACCGGGAAGATCTCTGTGTCCCACGGACCGCGCGCGAACAGCGTCCCGTTGTTGGGAATGGTCCTGGGTCGGTGGAGAGATTGGAGAGGGCGTATTGGCGCCAACAACAAGAGTCGGGCCATCTAGGACGACCTCATCGCCAATAATACGAGGCGCGGAACGACAATAACTGCCGGCACCATTCTCAGCCGCCGCTGACAGAGAACCTCGTCGAACCATGCTATAATATACAATAATCGTGAAAGAGTAGAATAGTAAACTCGTTAAAAAAAAAACGAAAAGAAACGTAACCAACCTGTAATAATGATGTGCTTGAAGGCAAGATGCCACGAGGAAAGTCAGGGACAGAGTGTGTGAGCAGATGGAACTCACAGAGATCCTACCGGTCACAGGAGAAAAAAGTGGGGTAGTTCTGCAGACGCAGCATTCTGGAGTCCGGGTGGCCGTGGGAAGCACAGCCGCAAGCACCCGCCTCTAGCTCAGAACGAGCACTATCGCGAAATAGGAATCGAAGAAGCAACCGGAGGATCCGGAGAACTCTATCGCGAGTATAAACGATGGAATACCGCTAGCAAATTTTTTATCATCGTGATTATAATGTACTTCAATAATGTAGGTGCATGGAAAAATTATGAAATTTAACAAGATTACCGCAAGCTTACGCAATCTAATGACTACAAAAAAAGAATAGGCAAGGAATGTAGGGAAATGACTAGTAATAAAACCAACCAATAATCAGTAACTTTTTCTCAAAGTATTTTTTAATAAATTAGAAAACTCCGATCTAGAGATTCTAGCAGGAGCACTAAGGCACAAAGTGACACAATTCTTATGGCACAACTTGTCAAATAAGTATTATAATAAAGAAAAACTATAACTTAATTAATAATAGGAACGCTTGAACACTTTTGGAGATTATAGAAATACAATCATACAGTAAAAATACAATAACTTATGCATAAATACAATAAACTATTTATTTAAACTCGGGCGCGTCAAATAAATGCCGGAGGCATGCATCCCTCCGTTGGTGACGCGAAAGATTGGATGTCAACACGTCCGAACCACATAAACCACACCGCGTAGTGGCAAGGGGCTGTAAAACAGTCTCAGCTGATAGCAGGCCACGTTTAATCCCTTCCTTTTGGCATGAGACGGAAAGTAAATGGCGGGAATATGCCAATGGGGAAATACGCGCGTCGCAACGCCCACAGATCACCTGATCATCGGGCGAGTGGATATTTTTCAAATGCCGTTTAAGGTTGTCACGGCGGGAAAACTGCCGACGACAGTAGTGGCAGGCGAGACAGGGCGCAATAACAGAACCACCTACATGGCGCACACGATGATGCAAGATGTCCGCGGCTAGGCGAGATGTATATTCGCAGCCGTCAACGTGGCACGAGTAGACAACCTCGTCGCGGACCCGAACAGAGCATGAGATGTTATCAGGTGGGGTGACAAATGAAATCACGCAATCATCGCAGTTGCAAGTGCCGAAATCATTTGCGGCCATTACCCAATCAGACGCTCCAATATTTACGGCTTCGGCAAGATTAACGCCGAAGTTAATCACCTGGTGCGGAACGTTCCGACCAACATACACTAGGTCGCCGGGCCTTTGGATCAACAGCTCATAACGAATGCCTTCGGCCCGTAATCGGCGGCATAAAATAACGAGGCGTTTATGATGGTGTGGGAAAGCACAATTCCTGGCAAACTACGAGGTATGCTCATTGTGAGCATGCCATTCGCGAACCACGCGACAGAGGAAATCGCGAAAAACACGTTGGCTGCGCGGATCGATGAAAATCCAAATTTTCATCTCCCCCCGCTCGCCCCAGTGCATGAAATTGGCGCTATCCAAAAGCCCGTCTTCCACATGAGAAGGGGTATAACCGAACCGACCGGAAAGATATCCCGTGACATAATTAATGCCGAACGACACGTCGAGGAAGGCATTTTTCGCGGCACTCAAGAACATGATAAGCTGGCATAGGAACGTTACGACGCCCATGTTCTTTAAATCCAAGTTCTGGCCGTAGACGGGGTGGATCTTCTTCGACGCAATTCCTTCAATCTTGGCGTCAACAAGCTTCTCGAGATGGCATTGATCGGAAACGAGGGGAACACCATCATCAGAATCCTAAAATCATAAATTACCAAAATCACTCGGGACAATCGTTAGACGAATTTCAGGAAAGACGATCAAAGAAACTTACGTGAAAAGCCTTGCGACAAGCAGCAAAGTTGCCAGTATATGGGCGCCTGAGTTTGGGATCGATGAAGACCCCATCGGTCCGAGTAGAGAGCAGGCTCTGAGCTTCAATCAAGCCGCGCTGTACCTCCTCGTCATCCAACTCGTCGTCAGCTGGAGTAGGCTCGGGGCGAACAGATGCCGCCGAAGGGCGAGAAAACGAAGAACAAGACCTGGGGCTCGGCGTTCGTTGGTGACAGATCATTAAGATCGTTCTGGAAAAGTTATTCATGGTAATTCAATATATTTTCCACATGTGTGAAATAATAAATCAAAGTGATTTTAAAGTTATTACGATATATTACAAACATATACGTATACGATAGAGCATAATACACCTTTTTCATACATTGGTGTATGAATAAACATATATGAACCATTCCACGAAACCTTAGGATTCCTGCTCCTGTGGTGTTTGATGGATATTCAATGATTCTTATAAAGTTGTGCAATAGCACTGTATACTAAAAATCATAAAATAAAAGATCATATGCTCATAATTATCAAAAAATCATTTACTGCGCGTAGAACATCATAATATACAGCATTTCCATTGACTTTTCGTCGCTACCAACCCAATTTTTCTGAGTTATTAGGGATCTGTATGCAAGCATTTTCATCAAAAATACAAAAAAATCTTTTAAAGTGTGATGATATATAGGTGTGAAGAATATAGTAGAAGCTGTTTCAAAAGTGTGCCCTAGTCGCAAACTGGCTTATTAATTCAATACATATCTGCAACTACCTTTAGAGAAAAATGAAAATGTTTCGCTTTTGCCCTTATAGAAAAAAGTTTTTTCCGATCACATGAAGTTAACATACTGTGTATTGTAGATTTTTGATGGCGAACCATATGTTTTGTTTAAATGAGTGCACTGAAATTGGTAAAACGAAAAAAGTTATACTGATGTAAAGTTTAGTGTAAAAGGTAGTCGCATGGGTCCCTTATTGAGAAAATTCACATTTTTTATCGGCACATTGCTAGTACGATTCGGCACATTCTTCAAACCGATGGCTGTTCCCTCTCCATCCCTTTTAGGATATATATACCGATGGTTGAGACAGAATTCGCATTCTGCAGCGAGAGGAAGGCTTAAGAAAATTTCTGAGAGATGCGAAATTATTTTATGCATGGTAAATCAGATATTCTGATCATGAAAGATATTTCTATGATTATAGCACATGAAACTAATCATATTACTAACGTACATTGTACATGCTTCTACGAAATAGAGCTGACGAGTCGGTATGTTATTTGTTTACATGTATATACTCGCTATTGTAAGCAAATCGAACTTCAGTTAACGGGGATTTTTTTTTGTTTTCCATTCCTATTTCCTAACTAATATTCTCATGTGGCTACAATCAAACGCAAATTCTGAGAGAAAATCAATCAATTCTCAATCATCTGCATGGATAACATTTTTTTCTCCATATAGATAATTTTTTAATTTTCCTTGAAACATTGTTGGATAGAATGAGGGGCCCTCTAATTTTCATATTGTCATGGTTATATTGGAATGTTATAGAACATTATATATAGAATATTAGGTTGGACAGCATAATCAAGATAAAAGAAAAATATCGGTATATTGTACATACACTTACCAGTGAGATTGGGTGCTACAGGAACGAAGTCACCGTTGAACAAGCAAGGATGATCACTAATTAATGCGGAAGTAAACACGAAACTGCACTGCGTCGCGTGTGTGTTAACACGTGGTAGGCCACTGCGAGCGGGCAATACACGCGGAAGACGAAGGAGGAGTTTCTGCTCCGCAGCTGTATTTGCCGCGGTGACTGTAAGTCAGCGAGCGATAAGCGCAGATAGAGTTGCACGGTCAAGTGCCGAAGGTGACGTACCGCTTATACACTGCGAGCGAGCAATACACGCAGAGAATGAAGGAGGGGATAGCTGTACTCGCTGCAGTGACTGTGAGTCAGCGAGCGATAAGCACGGGCGAGATTTAACACGTAGAGGATGAAGGAGGAACCGCCGCGCGCAGCATATACACTCGTCGCAGCGACTATAGACAGCCAGCGCGGACGAGATTAACATGTGAAGGATGAAGGAAGAATCGCCGCGCGCAGTATATGCACTCACCGCAGCAACCATAGGCTGACGAGCAACAAGCGCAGGCGAGCATATATACTTGTATATATGCATACGTACGTTAAATACGTATGTACACGCACACCTGGCGCATATATATACACATGGGTGATTCTCTGTCAAGTGAGAGAGTGAAAATGAAAAAAAATTCTGAAAATTTTTTTATGAATTCTAGAAGACTCCATCATGTCCCCTGAATTTTTTCAGAATTCTTTAGACCATATGTCCCAATCCTGACAGAGGCTCAAAGTGGTGGAGTTTGCAATATTAGACATTTTTTCAGGACCTTTGACCTCAATTTTGAGCTATCTAGAGATGTTTTAGAGCAAAGACTCAAGAGAACTTCTTTACTGGAAAAATGCCAATTTTTTTAGAAAAATTGGTTCCAGGGTCATTGGTAGACATATAGCTATCACTTCACTTATTTCCAGGCTTAAGACTGATCAAAAAGTGGTTTTGATCACCCGCAGCATAATGTGATACATACCAAAAGAAAGCTTATTATATTACCAAAATGTCCTGACTAGTCGCAGAGTGCTGCATTTGATCCATTTTTTCTAATCAACCAATACATTATGAGAATTAACGAAAATATTCTAAAAATGGGTGACCGCATACGCCACTTATATGTGAACTAAATTTATTAAAAAAGACACGGTTCACGACTTCTCACTCTGGGCTTGGATGATAAAGTAGTAACAACTTGTGTCCAAGTACAAGTGCCACAAAACAATCAAATTCTATGAGAAAACCAGAGTAACAAGCATACTTATTTGTGCGAGTTTGTGTGTTGTGCGGGGCGCAGCGGGTAGCTGCGCGACGGGGAAAGGGGCGCGAGCGGCGACGAGTTGGGCGAGCACGTGTCCTGGGGAAGCGGCAAGGTGGGACGGGCGCGGAGGGAGGAAGCGGCCTTTGTTGGCGCGAGCGGGAATTCCCGGCTCCGCGGCGGCATCGCCGGGCGATCGGCGTGTGGTCGTGGCGGACCCGTAGGGCGAGTAACCGCCCTGCGCGGCGCCGACGGCAAACTCGGGCGCGTGCAGTGGGAGGTCATCGGCGGCGTAGTCGACAGCTGTGTCCCGCGATTGCCGACGGACTTTGGCGCGCGGGCGGTTGGCGGGCTAAATCGCGGAAGCCCGAGAAGTCGTTGGGCGGTCGGCGGCGAATTCGTGGCGCGCGCGTGCCGGCGGTTTAGTGTGCGATCGGCGGGAGGCCGCGAGTCGGCGGCGCGGCGCCGGCCATTGTTCGCAAGTGCGCGCGTGTTTGGGTGCAGACGGATTTTGGGCGCGGGTGGTGGGCCTTCCGCGGCGGAGGTCGACGACGCGGTGCGGGGCATCGGGGGCGTGCAGCGGACCGGTGACGCGCGTGGGTTGTGGGTCACCGGGCGACGTGAGGGGAGGGAAGCTGGGCGAGTGTAGTGGCCGAGGCGCGTAGCCGTGCGGCGGCAGCGTGCGCGCGGGAACAAACCGGTAACCCGGCGTTCCGCGAATCGGCTCAACGGTCGCTCGCGAAAGGGGGAGAGGGCCGAGTAGCCCGAATTGAGCGGCGCGCAGCGGGCCAGCTCGAGGCGGCGCGCCAGTGGTGGTGGTGCAACGAGCCGAGTAGCGCGCGCGCGGGGGGGGGGGAGGATTTCTTGGCGGAACAACGGGGCAGCCTTGGGCTGCGCGGGAAGGTGTGTGTCCGCGCGTGTATGTGCGAGTATGGAAGTAGCGGGGTTTATGTTATAGGGCGGGACCATTAGTATGTAAATTATAGGCAATAAATTCTTTAAATCGAATTACGTGCGTGTTGTGTTTGTGAGTTTTTCCCCACCCACCCAACCTATCGAGTCGTACACTCCCATACAACGGTCAGCGAATCCCCTTTTGGCGCGTGGCGCTTCAAATAATTATTGTGCGGGAATCGGGAGCTTGGCGAAATTATATATTTTACCGGGTCAAATTCCACGTCACACCATGGCATGAAACAGATAGGTCGGCGGGCTGTAAAATACAGATAGCATCAGGTGATTCGCTAGTAGACAAATCTCCGTGTAAAATAAGAATTGTCAAGTTGGAACATACGTTTTGGGCGCGTACAAATAACTTTGATACATGGCTATTTTCAAATAATGCAGAAGAGACCGTTTTCCTAACAAACAAAAATTCACCCGACCGATCAATTGAAATATTCGGAATAGGTTTATGAAACTTCCAACAGGGTGTACGGGAAGGTCAAATTTCATAAAGCTCACAAGTACTAGAAGCATAACTACTTCATCAGTGATTAATATGATAAACAGCACTAATTGAGACGTGTCAAAAATTATTAATAATACAATGCATGTAGAAGACGTATTGAATGATGCAAAGACACTGGAGGAATACGAGTTCAAATCCCGAACTCGAGTATTACAGTACGGAACAGACCTGCGCGACATAATAACAAAGGCAAAAGCATTGGGCAAAAGTAAGGCAATAGAACAGAAACTGGTGAACCTATCGAGTACATTTACGATCTCATGGTCAGCTATCGCCCTAATGATATTAGGATTTTTAGCAGTTTGGTTGATTCCACTCGTAAGGGGGGCCGCTACACTAATCAGTGAGAGAATATTTTCAGACACTGAAGAACATCCAACAGGCGACCTGAACCATGAATTGAGAGTTGTCGAACCAGATAGCTCGAACACAATCATCATTCAGACGGCAGCTCCAGCAGCTACCCAAATGATACCGGCCGTGAGTCTCAAGAGCCTAGACCTAGCCGCACGATACCAGGGGTTGCTGAGCTCGCAGAGCGACAACATGTCACATGGTCGAAACCAGATGACCCTGCCTATCCAATGGACAAAAAAAATATCACAGTCAATGGAAAATCTGTGATTATCAGATTAATAATGGAAGAAAATCAATATAAATAAATGAATTTTATTGAAGTCTTCAATTAATTTTAAAACCGAAAGAGCCTATAGGGTAGATAATATTGTATTAGGAAACTTACACGGTACATACATATGAACAGAAAAACACCAATACATACATGATATTGTAACAATACACATAAACAATCGAGAACAAATATATGAATAATGAATAGGAATAATCACGACATGTTGGAAACCGCAAGATCGAATGTGATGAAAACAGGGCAAAAATGAAAATTACATAAGTTACAATTCACATCATTTATTTATATAAAAGAGGTTGGAATATAAGAAAATAATGTACTATATCGATATTTATGAAACAACAATGGAATTAGAAGAAAGTCTGTACAAAAAAATGCGTTACTCCTCCACTGAATCGCCGATACAATGAGTACATCCCATGACGCGGTGTTCATCGCAAATCGGTTTATGACACACAACACAGATATGTTTTGTTTTTCTGTCTTTGCGGCAGAATGTGCACCTTTTTCTACTGGCGGTTTCGACTCTTTCTGGCTCAACTGGGTGTGTATGTTTAACAAATCAGCAATATCAATTCTCAAGCCAAGTCTCAACGTATGAATCGAGTAACGATACATTAAATGTGGCTTGGCAAGGTGCATTGAGAGACTTCCTAAGCATTGTGCAGCTGATCCGAGTTTTTTATTCTGTTTGATATTCTGTAGGTTGAATAAAATACGGGAATCGACTGATCCAATGTCGAGCATTCTTAAAAAAACGTACCGCCTAGTTTTTTTTGCTACTGTATGGGAATGGCAGAGCCAATCAAAGCAATCGGTACCGCCTTTCGTTTTATTGTAATGCTTGACCATTAAAGACTTTTCGTCTTCAATAGCAGTAGTATGTTAAACAGCATTCATACTTACACTCAAAATATGCTCAAAACACAAAACACAGTAGAAAAAAAAAAATTTTCTTCACCAAAATATACTATCACCGCCGTATTTATTATTAATAATCAATACTGTAATGGCCTTAGGGCCTGGAGCATGATAAAAAATGCGCACACGAGGTGGTGAAACTCGTGTGCGCGGGAGTAGGATCTTGAGCGGGAACAGTGTGGCAAATAAAGAGTCAAACGGTTCTGACGAACACAATGTTTATTTAACTCTAGGGGGGAAGTTACACAGAAGGGCAACGAGCCTAGATTATGGCTTAGAACCTAACAATTTTATAAGGAAAAAACAAAACTATGGCTCAGTGCCTACGATTTTATAGAGAAAAAGTAAAACTGTGGTTTATAAGAAGTTTTTTCCGGTAGAAAAAAAAAACAAAGCTATGGCCTAGGATTTTTTGAAGAAAAAAAACTAAAAACTATGGCCTGGCATTTCTTTGGTGGCGACGCGGAGCCAATACTGCTTGTAGAGGCCCCGAGCTTTCGTCGTCTTCTTCTTCAGCATGTGGTTCGGGCAGACCTGGTTTGAGTCGTTAGGACCGTTGCAGAGCTAATCATGCTGATCCTTTGAACCTATGATCCTTCGCGTCTTCTCGGCGCCTGGTCAGCGATGTCGCTTGCCTTTATTTCCTTTTCACTCGCTACATCAGCGTTCGAGCTCGTTGCGTTTTCCGCGGTATTTTGGCAACCCGGTCGCTCGACATTTCGTCATGAGCTGCTGTGGTACTTTCCTCGCGCTAGCCTCGTCAGGTGCGCTTACGATCGTACCTGCGGCAGTCCCGTTGGACAATGGTGGAAGGGCCGCTTTGCTCAATGACGAAATATTGCCGATTGAAATTTGGTGTCAGTTTCGCAGAAACTCGAGTTGCAGCTGATAATAGGGCGTGAAGTCGGATTATGCGCTGCGACGTCTTGCGTCTCCTGGTGCCGATAGGCGCGTCGGAAATTTTACCCTTTTCAGGCTCATCGCCGGCGGTGGAGGCGGTTGGTAGTATTTTTCCGCATGGATCAGGTACTCAGCCTCTCTCGCCTGGCGTACTAACGAGTCGACATCTACGATAGTTTCGCGTTTTATCTGCCTTTGTATCGCCGGTAGTAGATTGGCGTACAGGAGATCAATCTGTTGCGGCAATGGCCAGGCGGGCTGCATCTTGCTCATTATTGTCATGAGGCAGATGATGTAGTCCCTTACAGGCTCTTCAGGATGTTGAGTTCTTCGCTCAGCTTCTCGACTTAGTCTCTGTTGGAAGTTTCTATCGGCTCCGTATATGAGACGCGCCGAGTCGCACAAATCCTGCCATGTATGCCATCGGTGTCGCGTCTGCCGATACCATTGTAGCGCCAACCCAGACAGCAGTTCCGTCATGCCGTTGATCAACTCCTCATCTGACAAATTGGACGACCTGTTGCACTCCTCCACCCTTTGCAAAAACTCTTCGATGCTGGTCGTTTCCGCTAGGCCCGAAAACCCGATCTTCCAGGACCTGACGATTTTTCCCACATCAACAACCGAATTGTTGAAGATGCTACGTCGTCCCAGTGTCCACGTGTTAGCAGATTCTGGTACAGTATACATACTGTCCGCCCCCCTCCCCCAGGTTGGGTAAGTTGGGGCTTGAGGGCCTGACGGTACGTGATGGGCATTCTGTAGATTTGGCGGCTGATCTGCTGTTCGAACTGGGTTGTTCTGCGTGGGATTTGTCAGCGCATTGGGATATGCGCCCGTGTCTGTCAGCACCGTTGATATGTCCGGGTGTCTGTATGTCGTCGCTTCATTGGAGGTTTGCGCATTCTGCATTCTCGTACTGCTTATGAGTCTAAGTTCTCTTAAGAGCTCCTCTCTTACCCTCTCGCATTCCCGCCGAGCTTCCTAGAGTTTTGTCATTTCTGCGACTATCCTCCTATCCACCCATTCGCTAGTACCGTCTGGGTACGTTACGTGTACCTGTTGTTGCTCTCTTGCGGTCGGTCTAGCCGGCGCTGACGTTGTCGTAGTTGTGGGTGTGTGTGTGTTAGCGGTCTCTGTTACGATCTTATCCTGGAGCGTTATGAGGGTGTTAGTTGCGTCTGTCATCAGGAATCCTGAGGGGTCCGCGATTGTTAGGTTCAGCGTTAAATGTGTGCTGTTCGCTGTGATTTCAGTTTCCGCTAGTGTTGTACGCTCTAACCTACTTCGCTGTATACGGGCTACCGTTTCATTCAGCGTCGTGGGGCAGAAGTTTCCCAGGTACTGCATATATTCTATTAGCAGGTTTTCCCTGTGCTCGAACAACTCCTGCTCTGTCGACAGTTCCGGACGCTGTATGAAATCGGCCGCCGCGTAGTCCCCGTTTAGACGTCGCATTAGTTTGATTATATTTGCGGCTGCTGAATTGCTCATTTGCAGGTCCAGCTTTTTCATCGCATCGTCCAGCTCCGCATCTGTTAAATCCTCCAACCATTTCGTCAAATCGATGCTGTAGTTTGATGCCATTTTGCTTCTGGGCGGATGTGTATCGGGATATGTACGCTTACGACTACTTATTAATTATCGCAAATTTGGATAACGCTCCGTATTCTTTCACGCTATGCACTCTCACACTCACACACACTCAGTCTCTTGGTTACAGACGGGGAAATGCCAAAGGTCGGTGTTTGCGCTAATATCGACTAGATATTATAATATCGCACTTATTCTAAAATTATTGCAGTCTCGAAGTTTACGTCAGTCTTTATATTTGCTTGTAATGTTTGGAACGTCAGTTCCCGGAGGAGATTTTATTTCGTCAGAAACAATTCTAAAGTCTTCTTTTCAAAAAACAAATATGCAAACTCCAAACAAGAATTTACTTCGTTAGAGATAATTTGAATTTTTCTCTTCAAAATAACCACTTGAAAGAGATTTTACGATCGACGTGAACGTCCCCAAAATTGACGAGGTGCTCACCAAAATCAATCTTTTTCTGTGAAAAGAAATTTCGTTAATTTTGAAAACTGAGGATCTCGTTCGTCATCAAAATTTTATTTTGAAGAGGAAACTGATCCAGGAAAACTTTATTTCGTTCCAAACGCAGGCCCTTAATCCTGGAGAAAAAAAAGGAATCTATTTTCAAAAAGTCTTATTTCCCTATGAAAGTTTCAATTTTTGGAATACAGGATCACTCTTCGAGAAAAAATTTATTCCGTTAGGAAATTTTAAATTTACTAAAAAGAAGAAATTTCCAAAAAAAACATTTTATTTCGTCAGGAAAAGTCTCGGAAGGAGAAAAGAAAATGATAATTTTATTGTAAAGCAGTTTTCGTTCCGTTGGGGACAATCCTGATTTTATTTTGAAGAAAAGAAAAATTTTATCCTCGGGGAAACAGTCGTTTCTGAGAAGATTTTATCTCATTTGACAAAGCTTTCAATTTTGGTATGAACAGAAAAGAAAATTTGGTTTTTGAAATGTTTATTTCGCTAGAAAAGAAAATTTTTGAAATTGTGAAAAAACTAATTTTCAAAAAAAAAGAAATTTTTCCAGGGAAGAAAAGTTCAATTATTTTTAATAAAGCTTATTTTATTGTAAAAGACTAAAAACAAAATTATTATATTCCGAAGGGGCGTTTAAACTCACTTCGAAACTGCATGAGTTCATGCCTGCCCTCGCTTGAGTATTAGCTGACCTATATTCCCATATGTAGGTCACTCGTCAGCACATATAGTCACATATGGTCTGTTCGCATAAGGTCTGCTCGCTCGCTAGTTCGCTCGATGTATTTAGGCTGGGGCGTATGCGAACCGTTTCGCTTCGGCGGTCGATGTTTTTGGGACGGCGCGCATATATGCTCGCCTCGTGGTCGGCGCGGACACGCGGTTGAGCGGTGGGGATATGGTTACAGATATATATGTATATGTGTATATATGTATCTCGCTCGCTGTTAATATTCGGATATTACTCGGCGCTATGATTATTCGCTGTCGCCTCTTCCTGTCAGAGGTTATTTCGCTTCGATGATTCTCGTGGTCGCGATAGCCCGGGCGGTCTCGTGGTTTCGCGCGCGAGAGCCGGCAATAAACTGATAAGCTTCCGCCGCGCGCTGGGCCGGCCGAGCTTACTTCGGCCGTCTTCGGCTGACGTCACGCGGCGCGATCCTCGAATTTCGTTCGCGACGCGGTCTCTCTCTCTCTCTTACCTTTGTCGGCAGCGCTGGCTCTCTCGCTGGACGCTGAAACATGACTCAATATTTACAAATAATATAATATTGTGGAGAGAGATATCACAGGGCCTGACAATGTAATTATCCGCCCGTGACAATACGTACAACACACACTTGGGTCTAGCGGACCCGAGAAAAAAGATTCTGCGCCGATCAGTACGTGGGCACTACTAAACGTTTCGGCGGGAATCCAAGACTACGCGGGCCTACTCTAGTACCCTCGAACTATAATAAAGGTCGCTGACACGAGGGTTTCAACGTGATTGTAAGACGGTACATCATTTCGAAGTTTGGCCGGGTCTCCTGGACCCAGTGAGTGCTTAAAGGGTTGATAGTTTCTTGTCAATTTTAGCACAATAGAGACAATATATTGACCATCGATACAGGTAACTACTGAAAGTTAGGTGGCGTCAAGTATTAGTAATGCTTGATTTACATAAATATGATATTGATAACTCAGGATATGTATTATCATGATTGAATGTGAATTTTTACAGTGAATAATTGTAATGATACCAGAGACAAGTGTTTACAAAATTTGGAAGTGTTGGTGGTACAAAGCTCCCCTTGAATAGTCATTTTAGCCTATTTTTACCCCTATTCAAGTTGATGTATTAATTTTTTTAGAGCTTCCAGAGCCCAAGCCCATTTTTTCACTATATAGGCTGTATGTGGTATGAGTTGGGACAACTTTTAGTACCCATGTGGTGAGGCTCTTGACAAGCGTACTCCCAGGGTTCAAAAATAGAGGTTCCCATTGGTAATGTGGAGTACTCAATGTGCTCCAATGACCTTGGAGATAATTTTCCAAAAAAATTACGTTGGAGATAAAAGTGCCCCATTCATTTTTTACCTCAGGGGTCATTTTCAGGGTGTAAATTAAGATTGAAAAAGCCTCTAAAAATGCAAATACAGCAAAATCAGCAACTTTGCCTATTTATTAAACACGATTAAAGTGCTAGGGATATGATATGATTCCCTGGAACTCAAAAAAAAATTTGATTTGGCTCCAAATTTTTTTTGTAAAATTTCGTGTAATATTCCCTGTAATATTCTCTATAATATTACCTATGTGATATTTCCTATGATTTTCTCTGTATACTGTAACGGGGCGCTAAGATACAAGGCGCGCGTTAATCTTGGGGATTGTCGGAAAGGAAAATGTGCGGTGGATTGCTGGCCGAGGGAATATTATTCTTCATAATATTTCCTGCAGAATGAATATATTACACATTTTATGGAATATCCCGTGTTATACTGTATCTCGTAATATCCCATGTACTTTTTTCAAATGTTTTATCTAGATTTTTCTCGTAAGGGTGGGATCAAATTGAATCCAATCAATTACAGGAACATTGTAAATGCATGAAGGTACCACCCACTGTAGGCATTTCCTACAGCAGGCATTTGCTTGAAATAGCTATTTTCGTACCAAGAGCGTGAAGTGGGACTTCAGGCTCGCAGGGGATCGTATAGAGTAGAGGGACGATGTAGCCGGCCCGCGGGTCACGCGTAGAAATGAACTTCATGTTCACGAAACAAAATCAAAATGGCTACTTTATGCCTTTTGAAACCGACATTATTTTTTATTAATTCTACAATAATACCTTCATGTGAATATCTATATATAACAGAAGATAATGCTTGGGAATGAATTAAATTATGAATGCGTACTTACTCCAGAATCCTGAGTAATAGAGGCTTGATGATTAATATCCCATAACCTGGAGTTACTTTCAAGCATAATTCTAAAAATCGTAATATTAGCATGATTCCTTCAGTACGAAGATCGCCAATGATAGATTCGAGTGATTCCAAGATCACGGGACCTCTTTCAGATAAGAAAGCTTCAGGGCTCAGTAGTACGTAAGCTTGGAGAATATGCAAACACAGTCTCAGATTCTCGGAAGATGACTCTGTGAAGAAAAACCATGAGGAAATTTTTCAGCTTATTCTCGATTTCATTATAATTTTCAATCTTGTGATAATTATTTGTATGATTTTAAAAAATTTACAGCAGGGGAACTATGTAATACAGAAAGTTTCGCAAGTTCCCATCTGTCACACTCCCACGACAGATCGTTAAAATAGGAACTGTCTTCTCGTGTCATCACACCGTCAATTTCAAACTGATTAACTTAAAAATTCAATTGTAGCTTAAAAATATAATTCTCCAGAGAACATCGTAGAATTCTCCCAATACACAAGATTTTAGCTGTTGTATGGCTGATTTTCGAACGATGTTTTCAAGTAGAAAAGGAAAAAAAAAGATTTTACTTACGATGTTCTCTAAGGTCCTGGGTGCATTCTAAAATGTCGTTTGAATTTGGGTTCTAGATCTATAATTGTGGCCTGTAGCACTACGGCCGTGGGGATAAACAGAAATTTTTTTTCATTCTTTGGTGCGCTGCTATGCCGCAATTTTGTATTTCAGAAATTGAAAAGATGAAGTGCTTTTTGTACTCGAAGATTAGTACTGCCATAATAGGAGAAAGGGTGTGGAGCACTACACGCATGGATTGAATATACGCAAATTATTACACTCTCAAGAAATATGAACTGCCTTAGACGCTCGGAAGAAATGCCTGAATAATGAGACGTCGGGTGGATGTCGGAGGCTGCTTGTCAGCTACGAGTACCGACGAGTTTCGCAATCACTCGCTTTAGCAATGGTACACACTCACGGATGCAAACTAATATTAACCGTGATTATCGGCTCACGTGATCTCTAACGCCTGCCTCGCTTAGATTAACGTCGATGACTTAGATGCCGCAAATACCCGACTCTTCTGACAGTAGACGATGGGGCTGCTGCTCTTCTTGGTGGCATCCCACCAGGTTGGGTATGCGGTGGCGGAGAAGTGATCTCCTGCTGCCGGCTTGTCACTGAAGGAACTCGCGTTCACTTCCAGAGCACAAGCGCACATGGTATCAGTGGAGAAGGAGGTTGAGGGTGGAAATTGATCAAAGTTGCGACTGATCAGTCCAGCTTGACTGGCTGTTTTGAGATTAAATGTTAGATGCACTTGAATATGAAAAAAGAGTGTAAGGCGATCATGTAATGTCAGTTAAAATTCCGGAAAAATATTCTCTTGAAAGGGTATATAACGAAGTCATGATATCATTGAACTGAGATCTTCAGATAATATCTTCGGAAACATCAATTTTTTCCAATAATAAGCTAAACAAAAGTTCATAATCGATCACTTTCTACACAAGCAAAATATTTGGATCGAATGATACTTCATATGGGGATAAATATTTATTTATCAGACTTGGTGGACCATTCCGAATTCATTGAAAAGTGATATTGCGAGAGAAGAAATTGACGCTCCCCGGGCTAGATTCGAACCAGCACGCTCCTGATCTCCGGTCAGTAGCACTACCTATTGTGCCACTGGAAAGACGACTACTTTCCACATCCCTCGAGCATGAATTCATTTCTCTCGCAATATCACCGGATCCGCATCGATCAAGGTTCGATCACTTCAAACAGATTCTTGATATAATTCAGAAAGAAAGGTAGAAATCGAAATTTTACCAACACTTGTATTTCTACTTTTTCACTCCATTCCTCTTAAATGTTTTTTTATGTCAAACAAAATAGCTAGACCTGGCATCCATCTTGTGACACTGAGAATACAAATATATTAATGCGGCATATAAAAAACCGATAATTCTGATTATGGATAAAATACTGGTACTATATGAGCAATTACAAAACAGCAAACAAACCAAACAGTAGTGATATGAAATCCCATTGAAGAGAATAATCTACAGTTTTACCGATAGAACTGGGTACTGCACCTCTCCAAATATATATAACTACTGAATATAGAGGGACATTTTTTAAGTCATTGCAATAATTACGATCGTTATTGTTGTGCCTTCATTCAAGTATTCCTGAAGATTTTCGCTTGGAACTTCTCCAATACCAAATCTCACTCGTCCAAAAACACTTACCGTTGAATATGCAATCAAACAGACAACAATAAACGGTAACGATATAAATGGTAAACTTCCCAATCGTCTCCACCACTACCAGCCCAGCTCGGCGCTATAAGAAGTGATGTATTCGTCAAACGAATAACATATCTCAAACATTAATTTTGCAGTACATGTGATTTTTCTTTTTGTTCTTGAGATGCGTCAAGGGAAACCGCAGAACAGTAATCAAGATGAGGAAACAACAGTCCCGTTGATAAGCGTCTATGTAAGATCTTAGTCCTATATTTACGAAAAAAACGCATGACATGATTCTATTGAATTTTTTTGGACTGTATCCCTATTGACGCCAAGAATAGAGTTTCGTCCAGCACCACGCCGAGATCTTTGACCGTGCCAGAGAATGGCACGCGAGCTCCACCGAACCTAATGCTAAATACATAAAAGGCTTCCTTGTGCAAAAGATTCATATAATATCCCGATCCAAACGCAATAGCCTGAGTTTTTCCGGTATTGAGCACCAGTGAAGCGGCATCCCAATAAAGCGATGCACCACATCACAAGATGCGCAACTTGATAACGCACTCATATTCAGTTTGCCCGTCCGGAAATACCTTACCAAACTCGAGCCTACGCACGTGGAGGCAGCGCGGAGTGGCCCGGCGCGGCGCATTTTCTCATATTTGCTATTCAATTACTCGAATACAAAAAAAAGGTTCATTTTTTCAAGGGCTATATCGACGTAAAAAAACCTCAGCTTTCGATCTAGACAATTTAAAAAAATAAAAAAAATAGGTTTTTGAGATATGGCATGTCTTATGTTTTTTTATTCGGAGAACGTAAAAACTTTGGGAAACTAAATTCACCACCGGAAAGCTGAGAAATAACTACATTGATAACAAAGTCAACATTATTTAGATATTGGTCATATACAGTCGAAAACGAGCGTCGGAAACGTGAGGTTTTAGCGTCCGCCCGTCGGCTCTGGAGAGTTGACGTAAAACGCCCCATATACAAAGGTAGGTGTACCCAGCATGCGCCACAACCCAATATGCGCCACTCTTTGTATTTCATATATGTAGCGCATATCTATACGCGCGTATAGAGAATCGCCGCGGCACAGGATCTTATCGGCAATACTAAATAATGAGGAAAGAAAACATTTTTGCCGATCAGGAACCCTTACACTAACTTGTAACAGCTCGTTTTCTCCATTTTTTCACCAATTTTGATTCTCGATCTAATTTAGCTCAGGTAAGTGCAAATTTTTTTAATACCCTTGAACTGGGCCAAAAAATTGAGCGATATGTCGTTCGATTCCATGACATCCCATCTACATCATCCAATTTTTTTTTCATCTTACGCCCTTTTTATCAACCGTTTCAATAGCTCTTCGTTATTTTTATCAAATGCACTATGCGCCACCCCTATTTTCTTGTTCTAGCTGCTAAAATCAACCCATTAATGGTAAATATCCGCCAAACATGGTCGAAAGAAAATTTAGTTCAAGCTTTGGAGCAGGTCAAGGAAGGTGAGGTATCGCAGAGGATGGCTTCGGCTATATGGGCAATTCTCTGTGGGATCGAACATGAAAAAATTTGATTTGACTCAAAATTTTTTTTTATGTTCTAGGACATCATGCCGAATTCACAGAATTTTTTAAGATTTTTTCGAGCACTTAAACCCTGCTTAATAAATAGACAAAGTTGCTGATTTTGCTGTTTTTGCATTTTCAGAGGCATTTTCAACCTTAATTTACACCCTGAAAATGACCTCTGAGGCAAAAATTGAATGGGACACTTTTTCCTGCAAATTGCCTGAATTTTATAGAAAAATTATCTCCAAGGTCATTGGAGCACATTAAGTACTCCACATTACCAATTGGAGCCTCTATTTTTGAACCCCGGGAGTTCGCTCGTCAAGCCCCAACCACATAGGTACTAAAAGTTGTCCCAACTTATACCACATACAGCCTAAATAGTGACAAAATGGGTCTGGACTCTGGAAGCTCCCAAAAAATTAATATATTAGTTAAAATAGGGGTAAAAACAGGCTAAAATGACTATTCAAGGGGAGCCTTGTACCGCCAACACTTCCAATTTTTGCAAACACTTGTCTGTGGTATTATTACAATTATCCACTGTGGAAACTCACATTCTATTATACTAATACATATCCTGAGTTGTCAATATCATATTTATATAGATCAAGCATTACTATACTACTTGACGCCACCTAACTTTCAGTAGTTACATGTATTGATGGTCAATATATTGTCTCTATTGTGTTAAAATGTACAAGAAAGTACTAATCAAGTACATTGTCATGAATTGCATTCACTCGATAAGAAAAATTAATCCAAAAAGTAAATTGTAAGCTGTGCATTACACGTACACCTTATAACACACTAGGCAGTGCATAGATATCATATGATTTTTTTAATATCAACAAGAAAATGTTGAAGTTCACTAAACATGGGTAATATTTATGAATGATGGACTCATGAAATCCACTCATATTGTATAAACTGCATAGCTAAGGTCCAAGCAGCTATTGCCAGGTGGGCTCAAACTACAACTTCAAGTTATTAACTCATGGAATTAGCTAATGTGAATCAATCCACTTGAGAGTATGATCACTAGATGCGCAATCTGATAAGAAATTCAGATATATATAGTTTGCCTATCCAGAAATGAGTTTGGAGCTTCCAAAGTAGCTTTGCATGTCTAAAAGTCTATGGTCGGTGACCTAACCTGTGCCATACATGGATCGAACAAGTCTCCAGTATAGGCAAATAACGTTCACAAAGTGGTTTATAAAGTCATTCAAACACAGGCAAACTATATATATTTGGATTCGTTATCACTTGCGCATCTAGTGGTCATACTTTCAAGTGGATTGACTCATATTATCTATTTTCATGAGTAAATAACTTGAAGTTGTAGTTTGAGCCCACCTGGCAATAGCTGCCTGGACCTTAGCTATGCAGTTTATATAATATGAGTGGATTTCATGAGTCCCACATTCATGAATATTACCCATGTTTAGTGAACTTCAACATTTTCTTGTTGATATTAAAAAAATCATATGATGTCTATGCACTGCCAAGTGTGTTATAAGGTGTACGTGTAATGCACAGCTTACAATTTACTTTCTGGATTAATCTTTCTTATCGAGTGAATGCAATTCATGACAATGTACTTTATTAGTAGTTTCTTGTACATTTTAACACAATAGAGCCAATATATTGACCATCGATACAGGTAACTACTGAAAGTTAAGTGGTGTCAAGTATTAGTAATGCTTGATTTACATAAATATGATATTGATAACTCAGGATATGTATTAGCATGATTGAATGTGAATTTTTACAGTGAATAATTGTAATGATACCAGAGACAAGTGTTTACAAAATTTGGAAGTGTTGGTGGTACAAAGCTCCCCTTGAATAGTCATTCTAGCCTATTTTTACCCCTATTCAAGTTGATGTATTAATTTTTTTAGAGCTTCCAGAGCCCAGGCCCATTTTTCCACTATATAGGCTGTATGTGGTATGAGTTGGGACAAGTTTCAGTACCTATGTGGTGTGGGGCTTGACGAGCGAACTCCCAGGGTTCAAAAATAGAGGCTCCAATTGGTAATGTGGAGTACTTAATGTGCTTCAATGACCTTGGAGATAATTTTTCTATAAAATTCAGGCAATTTGCAGAAAAAAGTGTCCCAATCACTTTTTGCTTCAGAGGTCATTTTCAGGCTGTAAATTAAGGTTGAAAATGCCTCTAAAAATGCAAAAACAGCAAAATCAGCAACTTTGCCTATTTATTAAGCAGGGTTAAAGTGCTCAAGCACAAATCAAATTTTTTCATGTTCGATCCCTCAGAGAATTGCCCATATATAAGATACCTCATCGAACATTTTAACGATATGTCAATAAACAAAGCATATCCGAAAAAAGGAAAATGAGTCGACCATATGCGTTAACGACAGTACCGAACGAAGGATTGTGTAGTCGAATTAAACGCTTAGCAGATATTGGCTATCCTATAACGAGAAAAATTTGGAAGTTATGCGTTTATAAGTACTGTCTAGGAAAAAACATCAGACAGAATTTTTCTACCATCAAGACAATAGCTAGTCCCAAATGGGCTCGGACATTTTTGAAGTTGAACTCTTCTATTTCAGTGAGAAAATCTCAATTCTATTCAAAATTACACTAAAAGGAAGGTTCATTAATTTGAGAGGTTAATATTAGAATTAAATGTTGCATAAGTTAATTTTGTTGATTCAAAAAAACGTCTTTTCATGAATTTTAACTGAAAACTTGATTTGATTTAGGTTGTTAGAAGTTCATATAGTCTATGTAATATGATTTAATCAAAGACAAAATGTATTTTTCAATAAAATGATATCAGAATATTATGTTATGCAGAATAGTATATTATGCACCCGAGCGAGGTTAGTCGATTTCGGTACGAAAAACGTTTGCGATCCAAGCGCAGCGAGGATTGCAAGTTTGCGCGTGCCGAAATAGCCTAGATGAGCGAGGTGCATATACTATTTTTCGTACCCCGCGGCAGAAAAGTGCCATTCTTTGCAAACGCCAGGGCGCAAAGTAGGCACTTTACTGCCGCTGGGACGAAAATATAATTTTCTGTTTGTATTTTATTCATTTCTGACATGCTTCAACCTGGATGAAAAGAAGTATTTTCAGGGTGGCGCCATATTGGGTACATTCAACATTTTTTCCCAAATTTTTTTTTTTCAAAAGCTGTATCTCAGCGTAAAATTGTTCAAATTAAATAAGATTCGGTTCATTTTGAAGGTATTGAGTAGACCTTTCATTTGACGCAGTATAGTGACCTTTCTTGTTCAGATGGCGCATATTGGGTACAGGTACCTTAGTATGAATTTGAGTTCGTTAGTGATCATACTTTCAAGTGGATTGATTTATATTAGCTAATTTCATGAGTAAATAACTTGAAGTTGGAATTGGAGCCAACCCCGCAATAGTTGCTTGGACCTTAGCAATGCAGTTTATACAATATGAGTGGACTTCATGAGTCAATATTCATGAATATAACCCATGTTTAGTGAACTTCAACATTTTATTGTTGATATTAAGAAAATCATATTATATCTATGCACTGCCTAGTGTGTTATAAGGTGTACGTGTAATACACAGCTTATGAATCATTCTTTTTAAATGATCTTTCTTATCGAGTGAATGCAATCCATGACACATGTACATTATTAATAGTTTCTAGTAAATTTTAGCACAATAGAGACAATATATTGACCATCAATACATGTAACTACTGGAAGTTAGGTGGCGTGAAGTATTTGGAATGCTTGATCTATATAAATGAGATTGATAATTCAGGATATGTATTAGCATGATAGAATGTGAGTTTTTACAGTGAATAGTTGTAATAATACAGCAAACAAGTGTTTGCAAAATTTGGAAGAGTTGACGAGGCAGTGGTCCGCTGGATGGTCATATTAGCTTATTTTCATGCCTATTCAAGGTAATATATTAATATTTCGAGAGCTTCCAGAGTCCAGGCACATTTTTTCTCTATATAGGCTGTGGCATGAAATGAGGCTACTTTTAGTACCCATGGGGTAGGGCTCTTGACGAGCGAACTTCCAGGGTACAAAAATAGAGGCTCTCATTGGTAATGTGAAGTACTTTAAGTACTCCAATGACCTTGAAGATCATTTTTGTGTAAAATCCAGGTGAATTGAAGACAAAAATGTATTATTCATTTTTTGTATCAGAGATCATTTTCAGGGTGTTAATTGAGGTTGAAAATGCCTCTGAAATTGCAAAATCAGTGAAATTAGCAACTTGGCCGATTTATTAAATAGGGTTAAAGTGCTCGGAAAAATCTGAAAGAATTCTGGGAATAAGGTAAAAGTACCAGTAACTGGCCGCTTAGTAGTGCTAGGTGAGATAATGGTCTATTTGAAAGTTTAAAACCATAATATGATGATTATTTTTGGACCCTAATGCAAGATTAGACTCTTTTCTGTAAAATAAATGACAGTGCTCATTGTTTTATGCTCAATTGATACTAGAAAATAATAAAATACCGTAACATGGCAATGTACCAGTACCTGGCCAGGGAAAATGAGGTTGTCCTAGTGTCCAAATTTGAACGTTCCAGTACCTGGTCATTGGGATTTTGTTCAATATAAAGTCATTAAAAGTAATTAATTAAGGGGGGATATACAGGTCGAACGAGAAAAAAAACTCATTTTTGAAAATCGTTTTTCAAGGGTAGTTTTTAATCAAATCTATCGAAAATTTTTGACAGTTATAAGTTGATGCATGTAGTATACAAAAATATTTTTTTTAAATTTTTTCTCACAAAATGGCGGCCGTTAGATAGCGTTGAAAAATTACCTCTATTTTGCTTGTGCCGGCTCTCCTGGTCGCAATTTTGATCGGAAATCAAAAAATCAAAAAAATTTACATTAATTACATTCATAGTTAGTAGATGAATTATCAAAAAAAAATTAAAAAAAAAATTTGCACTTTTGGCGTATCTTTTTCGAAAAACTCAATTTTTTTCAATTTTTTTCCCGCCATTTTCTCACATTTTTCCATATTTAATAATAAAATAGTACAATAATTTTTAATTCATCTAATAGGTAATACTATAATAAATAAACCCTATAAGTTTCAGCTCAATCGGATAATTAGTTTTCGAGTTATCACCGGCATAAACTCCAAAAATGCAGTTTTGAGAAAAACGCGTTGAAAGTTTTAAATTACCGTTAAATCGTACTTACACTTCAATCAGCAATCCCTTGAAAAAAACACTTGGAGTTCGAATTTCGAAGAAAGGGTTTCAGGAGCGTATTCTACGGAAAATTTACTAACTTTTTATGAAAGAAAAAAAAATCGAATTTTTTTGTCGTTCGACCTGTATATCCCCCCTTAAGCTATTATACGTAAAAATTACATTATAAATTGACCCGTTTTTTTTTTAATTTGTTAGAAAATGTTTATAAAATATATATTTTATCAAGAAAAGTGAGTTACATAAAAACAATGAAAGTTGAATTTCCAATGGAGTTTTTTTATTTGAAAAGTTAAAAAAAAATATTTCTCAAGTGGAAGTACAACTTTTGTTCAAAGTTTTTCTTGTTTAATTTTTCTCTTTTGTAACATGAGTTTTTCAATTTTATCGTTGAGTTTTTAGCTTCTGCTGCTGCAGATTTTTTCGCTCCCTTCGCTTTTTCTTTTCCAATTTCTGCCTTTTCTCTCAGTATTTTTCTTTGTTATTTCTCCATTTCTTTTTTTTCTTTCTCTTCTTTGATGTGGAGCTAACGAGCTTGCCACTCTTCAGAGGTAAGAATTGTAGATGTTTTGGTGGTAGACTTTTTATTCCTTTTAGGAATTCCTTTTGGCCAAGCTAAAGCTTTTTTGAAAGGATCTGGAATATCAATTCTTTTGCTGCTGTTCTCATCGCATCCAACAGACGTATCTAGAACCAACATTTCTTAAAGAAATTGAATAGGAAATCAATACAATTTGACAAAAATTCAATGAAAATATAATAAAAATACCTTTAGCTTCATCCGTTCCTTGACTGGATATGAAATCATTCGTTCCAGTATTTTCATTTTGAACATCTTGAATTGATTCATTGCATCCTGTACTTGAATCTACTACACCAGAATATGTGATATCTATATTTCTAGTCTTATTGAGAGTCAAAGAATTACCAGACTTTAGCGAATCACTAAACTCTTGTAACTCCATCGTAAGTTCACAAAGCCTTTGTAAGTTCGACACCGTGTCTTTAAAATATTGTAGATGCTTCTCTGATTGAACTTGATTCTGCTCATTAACTCCTAATTTACAAGTTTATTAAAGTTATAATGAAATATTGATAGATGGCATCCAATTTAAAAGAAATTGAAATATTAAAATAACCTCCTAATGTTGTATCACGATGGTCAGTAGAGTTTTCTGGTGCGATAACTTTGTTTAGTTTTATTCCTTCAACACTCGCTGGATGATTTGACTCGCTATCACCTTCACAAAGGAATGATTGTGTTGGAGTGCATGATTCAATGCCTAAAAATGATGAGGTATTATTTATTATATATCCTCGTTTATTTATTTATTTTATCAAAATTATTACCTCTAGATGACATGTACATTAGTTTACCAATAGGTTCATTAATATCAATATTTTCCTCTGATTTTATAATATCAGTTTCACTTTGTAACTGATTTGAACGGGTTTCATCATTGACTGGCTGTGAAGAAAGTGGCTGAATGAGTTCATAAAGCTGATTATTTTCAACTCCTGCAAAATAAAACATATTTTTCACATTATAGTTTTATTAAAGTTATGATTAAATATTGAGAATTTGATTATAAATACAAACCTTCGTTCATTACTGCCCAAATTTTTAAGTAGCATAATGTCTAAATGGCTAATGTCTACACCTTCAACATCCAAAGTCTCATCAGTATTTACACACTCTGGGCTTTTATATTCTCCTACATTAAATAAAAAGATTTCCATCATGATACATATATGGGGCGTTTTACGTCAACTCTCCAGAGCCGGCGCGCGGACGCTAAAACCTCACGTTTCCGACGCTTGTTTTCGACTCTATATGACTTATATCTAAATAATGTTGGATATGCTGTCAATGTAGTTTTTTCTCAGCTTTCCGATGGTGAATTCAGTCTTCCAAATTTTTCACATTTTCACAGAAAAAAAAACATAAAACTGGCCATATCTCAAAAACCAATTTTTTAAAATTTTTTTAAGTAGTCTAGATCTAAAGATGAGGTTTTTTTACGTTGATATGGACCTTAAAGAAAACGTTTTTTTTTCATTCGAGTGATTGATTGGCGAACATGAGAAAATGCGCCGCGTCGGGCCGGGCCGCGCCGCGCTGCCTCCACGCGCTCTATTCAATATCCATACTAAGTAATTTGTGTCTGTTGAATAAAGGACTATCTCTCAGTGTGTCCGCCAGAGGGATACCATTTTCATGCCCGCTATTGAATTCGTCCGGTGAAAGCTATAAAGTCATCCGTTACAAACGCCAAATTCATATCTTTATAACTGAAAAAATTCTTTTTTGATTCTGCTTAACAATATTTCGAGATTCAATAAGAAATTGTCCAAAACTAACATTCTCTATTCATCAATCTGTCCTTATTGGACGTTTAACGTTTCAATATTGAAACAAGATGGTTGGAGTTCAATTTCTGAAATGTGTCAATCCCTTTCAGAAACCGATTCATACTGTAAAAAATACTTTAGTCAAGTTTCCCCTATCATTTGCAGACACATATCCATCAATACCTGCATATGCGAAAATTTGCTTGAAATGTAGGTTAGAATTATCTTCATCTTTGAAAAAAGAAAATAGAACAAATGATCCGTTCTCTCCAGTCAGTAAGAAATATAAACCGTGTCGAGAAAACTGCACTGATGAGTATCATAGAGCAGGTGTAACTGTCCTCGAGCAAATAAAAGAAAAATTTCGAGAGACCCAGAACAAACAAGGAAGGATTTTATTGCTTACTCTCACACCAAAATATTGGAGTCGTGATCAGCTTCAATGAGAGTTTTCTTGCTCAGAATGGGAAGCAAGAAAAGCTCAAAAACTAATGGCTGGAAATGGTATTCTAACTTCACCTATTGCAAAGAAAGGCAAAGTAATACCTGATGAAACAGTATCTTTAGATAAAAGTTTCTATGAACGCGACGATAATAGTCGATTGATGCCTGGGATGAAAGATTTCTTATCGGTCAAAAATTATAATGATGAGCGAGTTCATGTACAGAAGCGATTGTTGCTATGTAACCTATTAGAGCTCTATGCTCAGTTCAAGAAAGAGTATGAGAATGTTATAATAGGGTACAGTAGATTCACACAGCTCAAACCTCCCTATTGTATTCTAGCAGGTAGTAGTGGAACGCATAACGTTTGTGTATGCGTTCATCATGAAAACGTAAAACTTATGTTGAGTGGTGTAGAATTGGAATACTTGACAAAAAACACACGCTTTCCACTAAAAAATTATATAGACTGCATTAATGCAATTGTATGTGCCAAACCATTGGACGCGTGTTTCTTAGGGGACTGTTTGGATTGTCCGAATGCAGTTGTGCTTAAAGAGATCTTACTCCAAAGTTTTAATGATAATAATATTCACAATGTGAAATTTGAAACGTAGATGCAAACTGATCGTTGCTCAATTGTCACACAATCTGTCGACACATATGAATATCTGAACTTGCTGGGTGACAAATTAATGAAATTGAAAACTCACGACTTTTTTTCCAGAAAACAGTCTGTATTCATTCATGATTTGAAAAAAAAAATTTGTTAGAAAGAGAATTCTTAGTTTGTTTTGATTTTGCTGAAAATTATGCTTTTGTTGTACAGAATTCAGCTCAATCTTTCGACTGGAATAATAATCAGGCAGCAATTTTCACAGTAGTTATCTAATTCCAGAGGAATAATGAACTTCAACACAAAAGTTTGGCTATTATTTCGGATAATTTATCTCATGACACTATTGCAGTTTATGTATACCAAGAAATAATCATAAATTATCTGAAGAAAGAATACAAACCAAAGAAAATTTATTATAGTACCGATGGAGCGGGTCAACACTTCAAAAATCAGAAAAGTTTCTCTAATCTTATTAATCATAAGAATGATTTTGGCATTCCCGCGGAATGGCATTTTTGTGCGACCGCACATGGGAAGGGAGCATGCGATGGAATTGGAGCTAATGTGAAACGAGGTGCTAAACGAGCAAGTTTACAACGCTCTGCAAATAATCATATTTTAACCGCAGAAGGTTTATTGGAATGAGCGAGAAATTACTGTGAAGAAACCATGGTATTTCATAGTAAAAAAGAAGATTATGAGCAAGCTAAACTGAAATTGAAAGAAAGATTTGATAAGTGTTTTGCTATACAAGGTACTCTGCAATTTCATGCGTTCATACCAACTTCCGATGACAGACTGATGGTCCAAAAAATTTCATCTGCTGAGGAATATG
The DNA here is from genome assembly GCA_020882685.1 of Aphelinus atriplicis. Classification (NCBI taxonomy): domain Eukaryota; kingdom Metazoa; phylum Arthropoda; class Insecta; order Hymenoptera; family Aphelinidae; genus Aphelinus; species Aphelinus atriplicis. Next base: position 58,967,090 of record CM037075.1, on the reverse strand, counting down.
ACATTTTCCCCATATCAAAATGAACTTAGAAAGTAGTTCAGTTAAAACATAGTAAGGCAAAGTCTTCAATATCAAAGCCAAAACGGAGGTCAAAGAATGTGAAATGAAATAATGTCCATATCTCAGTCCATAACCCAAATGAGTCTACGCTAGATAGTAGTTTATCCAACAGATAGAGACTTGTATGGATATTAAATTTATTCCGATTTCGGCACTCTTGTAAGCAGAAGACTTGAGCTGGAGCGCGTGGAGTCAGCGCGGCGCGGCCCGACCCGCGGCGCATCTTCTCAGGTCTGCTACTCAATTACTCGAATACAAAAAAAAGCCTGTTTTTTTAAGATCTATATCAACGTAAAAAAAAACCTCAGCTTTCGATCTAGACTACTTAAAAAGATTAAAAAATAAATAGGTTTTTGAGATATGGCCTGTTTTATGTTTTTTTTTCTGCGAAAATGTGAAAAATTTGGAAAACTAAATTCACCATCGGAAAGCTGAGAAAAAACTACATTGATAGCATATCCAACATTATTTATATATATATATATATATGTGTGTGTGTGTGTGTGTGTGTGTGTGTGTGTGTGTGTGTGTGTGTGTGTGGGGCGTTTTACGTCAACTCTCCATATATATTTTAGTGATTTAAACATGTAGTTATATAAGAATATTGTGTTAATTAAATATTCAATTATGATAATTTCATTTTTATTGCATATCATGATTGATATCAATAAAATTTATTTTGTCTTTATATGAATGTTTAATTAAAGCACAATCTCAAAAATTAACCACAAAGCCTTCGTAAGGTCATCCAGTAGTTGGAAAGGCCTTTGTTGTCGCTGTCACTGACGGTGGAGTTGTTTTCCGGTGCATTTTTGAAATCTTGCAATATTACAGGATCTACCGTGTCTTCAAAATATTGAAGATGCTTCTTAGACTCAACTTGATTATGCTTGTTCACTGCTATTTCCATTTCAACTGCTGCATTAGTTGCTTCATCTTTTTTGTTTTTTTCATTCAAAATATCAAAATCAACTGCGTCTGGAGAAAAAGGGAGTAAACCACATGTTCTAAAGCCATTTTGAATAATAGTTGGTAAATTTGGTGATTTATCAATAGCTTTTTTCAAAACTGGAGCAAAAGTTTCTTTTGTCACTCGTTGAGATGCATGCTCAATTCTCCATTCATCAACTATTTTTCTGTAAGTCTGCTTCAATGGACTAAATACTGCAACGTCGAGGGGCTGCAATATATGAGTTGTATTAGGATATAATGCTATTAACTCAATTTGTTTTTCTTTACAAAATCTTGAAAATTGTAGTGTCAGATGAGATACATGACCATCCATATAAAGAATCACTGGAAATGCAATCTTATTCTTGATAAGCCATGGATAAAACATTGTTGTCGCATATTTATAAAAGCAATCTGCTGTCATCCATCCACGTTCTGTAGTGCCGGCTATCCATTCAGGAGGTAAACTCCTTGTAATAGCAGCTGGTATCCTCTCGTACCAGAACAAAGTCATTGGTGGAAGCATCACACCATTTGCATTTACTGTAAACGATACAGTTAAAGATTCTTTGTCATTACCGTTAACTACTTTGTAAATAGCTTTTGAACCTCTTCTTGCTAGAACTCTTTCTCCTCTAGGAATCAAAAAAAGGCACTCTCATCTAGATTGAAAACTCATGAGCTATCACTATTGATCAGGTTTAGTGGCTCCAGATAATCAGAAACCTCTTGAAACCAGCTTCTCAGTTTACTTTCTGTAGCTGAAGCACGACTAACACTTAAATTTTGACACTCTATCACTGATTTGTGGATGTCTATTGCGAAAACTTTCATACCAGTGCCTGCCTGGTCTGTTTTCTTTGAACCGATTCTCTCATTTTAACTCAACAATCAATTTTTGTACTGAGTCAAGCAGCTGACACTTGGTAATCGGGAATCCTTCCACTACAGTGCAGTGTCCAAGACACAAGCAATTCCTCTTCTACAGGTGTTAGATAAGTAACAGGACCTCTTTTTGCTTCAACCGGGATAATTTTGCTGTTTTTAGCCTGCAATGTTCTTCTTGGAACACCATATGTCGAAACAGCTTTTCCTAAAGGCATGTCTACATTGATTGCTTCCAGTGCTTTGTTTATAGAATTTTGGTCGTATTCTTTCTTGTTAGCCTTCTTTTTACATTCACTCATCGTGTCATTCCTGGAAGAAGAATGGACAAAACACGTATTTTAATCACACGCCGATGCATTTTGAGGTTAGATGGTTAAGCTTACAAAAATCTATGTTTATAGACCATTAAAATAGGCCACAATGAATTATTAATGTTAATTGTTTGTATATAATGAGTATACTTACGAGTTTTGTTCGAAACCGATAATGAAAGTTACGAAAGCAGCAGCAACAAATTCGTTATGATTCCGTCCACGTGAACGTACAACTCAATGTGCTATAGAAAACCGCTTTGTACCAGTACCTGGACGGACGGTCAGTTACTGGTCAGACGTGGCCATTGTGTACCAATAGATAGACACTAAAATTTGAATACTTATATTTTTATTATTTGATATTCTAGCTATTTCAATGGATTCTCAGTGTATTCATAACCACAAAAATGTTCTTTTTAGTCGCGAAATATAATAGAATGTTTTCAATGTTCTCAGCAAGTAAGTCACTTTCCTTAGCATCATTGTAAGAAAAGGATGATATCCACTTACTGGATGAAAGGCGAAAATTAAAACATTTTTCATGAAGTTTATTGTAAAAGTCGACGCGAGCGAAAAATCATTTGAGATGTATTGAAGAATTTAAATTATATTCAATTATATTGAAATTTTATTTTGAAACCTTAATAAAAATTTTAATGTAGCTGAATGACCAGGTACTGGTACGTGGCCAGTTATTGGTACTTTTACCTTATCATATGATGCCCTATAACTTAAGAAAAAATGTTGAGCCGAATCAAATTTTTTTATGTTTGATTTCACAGAGAATCGCCCATATCCATAACACCAACAGAAAACAACATTTTGCCCATATCCCTGAAATGTGTCCATATATATGTGGTACGGAGCACATTAAAACAGGTTCAGTCAAAATATAGGATCCAGAGTCTGTGTCGTCCGCTTGTAAATATATTCTTCCATTTTATTACACATACATACGTTTATTTCATTACATCACAGTTCTCATAACGACAATATAGCCTATGGCTTTAATTTCAATATACTCATCCTGATAACACCAAATAGACGTCTGTTTATAGAATCGACATCAGTAACTCGTTTCTATCATCGTGTAGTAGGCCGGTCAATCTAATGCTGAAATAGCTTTATCTCCAAAGTAACTGTATTTTGGATATAAAGTCAATTTCGGCACGCCAAATCGAATGATGCAAACAAAAAGTTACTGAATGCCCGGCGTCTATAAGAATATTGCAAAATAAATATGTTTTTGCATTTTTCTCGGGAACAGTGATAGATATGTGAAAATGGACTTCACACCACGTGAAAGAGTAGGCAAAAATACATAAAACCCACCTTATTTGTACTCCTTTATATGTCGAATTACTGCGATTCATTCAGTCGTAACATTTTTCCATTGTTGGAGATGGCAGACAGCCGGGCTGGCGGAGTGAAGGCCGTCGGCCGATCAGCCGGCGCGTCGAGTCGCATGCACTCGGCGAAGTTAGCGCATTCGACTCAAGTGAGTTCACATTCATATATCTATGTATGGGGCGTTTCGCCTCAATCCTCCCAGCGCCACGCGCAAGCGCCAAAACATGCCGTTTTCAGCTCGTGTTTACGATGCCAAAATGTACCTGAGAAAATAACTCAATAGGCCAGTACTCGATCGATTTCCTTCGAGAAATAGAACGTCCAAGAGTATAGACGCACTGATACTTCAGCCCGTGGACCGCGCGAGCCCCAAATCATCCTGTTTTCAACTCTCACCAACGATACCAAAATGGATTTGAGAACATCTTACAATGAGCTGTTCCGATGCAATTTTCTCTCAGCTTTCCAACGGTCGCATCAGTTTTCTGAAAATTTGCCATTGTCCTGCCAAAAAATATAAAGCATCTCATATCTTGAAAATGCTTTTCTTGTAGATTTTTTTGATTTTTCTAAGTCCATCTACATGCATTTTCCTCCGTCTATGTTGGAAGTAGTCGGACAGGAACGTTTCATTTGCTCTGTCTTGCGCGTTCTTTTTTTTGAACAAAATATTCTGATTACTCTCTGAAGAATATCTTTTGCCTATTGAAAATCAAAAATTTTCGGAAAACTGATATTACTCTTGGAAAGCTGAGAAAAAATTACATTCAAACCATTCCGAATACTACCGGCAGATTAATATCGCGGTCTATAAATGTTCCGCAAAATCGCCTCCCTGACCTCCGCCGGCACGCCGCGAAGCTCCTCGAGGAGCCGCAGCGTTTCATGCAGGCGTGAGTACCCCGGATCCACCCGCGCCGCCGGCGCTGCGTTGCCGTTCTGGGCGCCTTTCAGCTGCTCTCAGTCATAACGTAGTCAGTTGGCCCACTCCTGCGCACGGCGTGCCTGCGCCTGCTGCTCCTCAACTTCTCGCCGGACCCGTTCCTCGCCCAGACGCCGCTGGGCCAATCGAAGCTGCTCGAGCTGGTCGAGCTGTTGGCACTCGCGTGATGCTGCGACAACGAATCTCCTAAAATTCCCGCTCCAAATTCTCCGCTTGGCGCCGTCTCGCTTCGCTGCTGTCCTGCTCTTGGTCGATTCGTCCATCAACCCGTCGCTCCGACTGCGCCCGCATCTCTCACTCGAGGCGCTCTCACTGTCATTTAGCTTCAAACAGCTGCTGCCTCCACTGCTCGTGCGGCTCGTGGCAGTGAGGGCACGAACTCAGGTCCGCGCCGTGCCGACCACAGTTGCGGCAGTAGCTTCGCACCTTGGGCCTGGGGCAATCCGTCTGCTGGTGGCCCGGCTGCCAGCAGTTGAAGCATACCCGAAACGGTGGATCGATGGCATCATCAGTCGGGATGGGCACCAGCCCTCCGAACAGCACGGTCCGTCGAATCCGCGCACGCTTTGAGCGCTCGCCTCCTCTCGGTTGCCATCCGGGCTCCACATCCCTCCACTCAAGTTGGCGCCGTCGCTGGATCGGTAGCCCAGCTCTCTCCTCTGATATCGGCGATAGCCGAGTCCCGACATAATCGTCCGCCGTCAATTGACGATTGGGGTTGCGAGGCCTCGCTTTATGATGCCGGCTCTTCCCCGCCGTCCGGCCAACTGACTGGCCCAGCGTGCTGGTCTTCACTGTCTCCTGCGGTGGCTCGTTTGACGTGGTCTGCACCACCATCGGCAGCTCACTGTCCGACTCCGGGGAAGATCCGCCGGGGGTCTGCCGTCGCTGTCGATTTTCGCCACTTGTACTGGTCCATCCTCTCCAGTGATTTCTGGACTTCCTGCAACTGCCGCCACTACCGCTCCCTTCAATCTGCCTCATCGAGGAAACTCCTTGGCGAAGCGGCTCCCATGACCACGTCAACGCCGGAGTGATCCGCGGCGACACGGTCGGTCATCGGGCCCGCAGGACTGGAACGGAGCGTTCTGCGTTAGCACTTCCGGCTTTCACCAGGCCGCGCTTCTCGGCCACGATCCAATGGTCGACGGCAGCTCCCTCGGCCGTGCACTCGCGACTCACGCAGTCGGCCCAATTTAGCGGGGACTCGTCGTGTTCCTCAGTCGACTGGCCAGGCTCTATCACCTCGACGACAAAGGCGGGCGACAGGATGACCAGGGCTGTCACCTCACCGTTCACGTCGTCTACATTGCTGCTGGCGACACTGTCTCTCAACGCGTCTTCCAACGTCTTCTCCACTGCTGCTGCCACCTCCTCTATCTGGTCGAGCAGCGAGCTCTGAAGACATCGTGTTCTGCAAAAGAGTCAACACATGAAACAGTATTTCTGGCAGTGCGGGGAAGGACGAACCTTTCCAGCTGTTGAATTGCGACTCCAGTTAGCCTCCGATTCGAGCCCACCCCCGGTCCAAGAATATACACGGTAGGCGATTTTACTTCCATGATTTCAGACGGGCTCTCGTATTTCTCTGCCAGCTTGTCAGAGAATTTTCTGTCCCCACTCGACAACACATGAACTTTCCGGAGTATCATGTCTCCAACCTGAGAGCGCACATCTTTCCGTCCTATATCTCGCCTGTCTCTCCTGCGCATCACTCTCTCGCGATGCGATCGTTTTTTCAATGGCTATTTGGTATCGATGGTTTTTTCGATGCCTGAATCTCCCGACGATGGCATGCAATGTGCGTCGCGCTGAATTTTCACCCGATACTCCGCGGGCACCACTATCCGCCAGCCTTTTTCTCGACTCGTAACCGGATTAAGCAGTAGATCCTCGCGATACCGGTACAAATTTCCCTCTTTGACCCTCCACTCCGTATATTTCTCCGGGAATTTCTCAACATTTTCCCGTTGCGTGAGATAATCCGCGACTTGGATTTGCTCCAATCCCGCCACTTCTTCCTCCTCCAAATCGTGCATTCGTGCCAGCGCGTCGGGCACTTTATTTAGCGCCCTTTTGATGGAGGATTTCAGAATCCCAGTGTTGGATCTCGAGGGCCCATCCAGCTAGGCGACCCGTCAAATCTTTCAGACTATGCAGCCACCGAAGCGCCGAGTGATCCGTTATCACGGTAAGATGTTAGCCCTCGGATTGGGCGGTGCCTCAACTTCCGCACCGCCCAATGCACCGCAAAAAATTTCTTTTCCGTCGTCGTGTAGTTTTTCTCGGTCGGATTCAATGCTCGACTCACGTACGTGATCGGATGCTTCCTATCTTCCCCCTCCTGCGTTAACACGGCACCAATCGCGTAATCACTTGCATCGCATTGTACCGTGAACGGCTTGCTAAAATCGGGCCTCGCGAGCATCGGTGCCGACACGAGGGCTCGCTTTAGCGCCTCGAACGATTCCTATTGCTCTTCGCTCCACTCCCACTTCTGCCCCTTCCGCAAAAGTTTCAACATCGGCAACTTCAATTCAGTCACGTTTTCGATTAATCGCGCGTACCAGCCCACCATCCCGAGGAACCGGCGCAATTGTTTTACGGTTCTCAGCGTCTCATAATTCACCACTGGCGCCACACAATCTGGATCGGAACGCAAGCCCTGATGATCCAGCAAAAAAGCCAGAAACATGACCTGCGAGCAGCAAAACTCGCATTTATCTCGATTCACCACTGAACCGGCCTCCACTAACCTTTTTAACACGCACACGAGCCAATACAAATGCTCCTCGAACGTCTTGGTGACGAACATTAAATCGTCCAAGTACCAGAAAACGTATGATTTAAACGCAGGGCCGAACAACTTGTCGATCAAGCGTTATTATGTTCCCGGTGCATTCGTCAACCCAAACGGAAGCAGCTTTCACTGCCACAGCCCCGAGCCTGGCACGCTAGAAGCGGTATACTTCCAACTCCGCTTCGACATGGGCACCTGATGATACGCGGCTTTTAAATCGATTTTCGAGATGAAACGACCGGGCCGCAATCGATCAAGAATCGTACCCATGTTCGGCATCGGGTATTCATCTTTCACAGTGCATTCATTTACATCGCAATAATCGATGCAGAACCAAAAAGTACCGTCCGATTTGCGAATCATCACCGATCGGACTACCCCCACTCACGCTACACTGCAAATGCTGCAGATCAGCGATCATCACAGCTTCCTCCCATATTCGCCACTTGTCGACGTATCAGCCGCCCTCCTCGCGTATTCTCCAAGCGGGCCATTATTTCCGTGTGGTATCTCGCATGGTCCAATATTTTACTTACTTATTACGTCCCCCCAACTGATCCGTATACAGCCCTAAATATTCTTGGACAGGAGGATAAATTCAATATGGGGAGAATTGAAACAAACGGAAAATAAGCAACTGGGGAAATGGATTGATTCTATCACTTCTTCAAGTCTAGAATCTAACTCTTCTTAAGTCTAGAAGTCTAGAAAACGTCTAGATCGTTGAGCGGGTGATTAGGGCGTCAAGTAAAAAAAGGTGAACCCGGTCAGACAACATATGTAAGTAGAAAAGTCATAGACAAATTGTCGTGTGTTTGTCCATAACTTTTCTATAAACAAATTAAGTGGTTCTATGAATGACAGATACAAGCAGTAGCTTTGAGAAACATATAAGGAAGCGATCTATGTGAGCAAATTGCAATATTTATGAGAAACCCTGACAATATTAATTTATTCAACAAAAAGCAAGCAATGAAGAAAATGAAAAATTTTTCAACATAGATTGTTTCTTCATGGCACAAAAAACGTAAACAAAGGAAGCCCGAATAGATTGGATGAATACTGATAAATTAACCACATGGATAAAATTGCGTGGAATTGTCCACTGAAAATTATTGACGAATCAACACTCACGCTTAAATGTAAGGATGCAGATTTGGTGAGTGGAGTAAGATCGAAAATGCAGTGTTGAGTGATTTCCAATGAAATAATGAAATAATGAGTAATGGTCAATCAATTATCAATAAACAATTGATCAAAAAAATATGGATAAATATTCAATTGTGACAACATTGCGCTTTCGAGCTTCGTGAAATAGGCCGGATGCCGTAAGAATCATAGAGATCGGAAAATTAATGAGTTAGTAAGATCATGGACAAAAGAGGTGTGTATTGTCCATTCGATTGTGCAATAAATAAAGCACGAATCTACCGGATCCAAGTGGTAGATATAAGTTGGTAATACGAGCCATGAGCCAGGAATCACTGTTGAGAGACCTTGCATGAACCAATGAGTAAGATGTAAAGAATGTTTTTGAAATTAGTATAGGATCGCGCCATGCATAGTGGAACAATATATAAGCAGCCGGCGGAAGCGAATCGGCATCATTCATCTTCGAGCCTTCTTGCGGTGCGAATCGCGTAACGCCTATTAGGCGTATTAGACATGTTGTCTTTGTACGGTTCGCGTCGCGTTTTCATAAATTGTAACATATTTTGTACTTACTAGGAGAGTGCATACCCTTCGGGTCACCAAATGGCACCAAAATTTGAGGGATCTCTCCTGATACTATCACCAGAGATCCCTGGAAGCCACAGGGTCTAACGCTCAGACATTCTAGAGAAAAAAAATAAAACATGTTATGATTAGTTTCTCATTATTGGCGGTACAGGGCATAACATGGTATATGGTATGCCAATACATATCAATACTCATCAATCACATATACCAATCAACTTTTCATCAATTAGATTCAAAACTGAACTCAAAAACTACCCTGTCAAATTATCATTGGCTTATCCTATTTGTCTTATAAGATATATGAGGGTCTCAACATGTCAACCAGGTTATCGTGGAAAAACATGTTGAACCGCTTCCCACCCAACAAAACAAGCGTTTATCTTAAGCCCACCCATGAATATATATCAGAATATATATTCTATAGTTATCTGAAGAATAGGAGTACCTATAATGCTACCTCATTCTTCTCTACAATCCATAACAGTTGAATTCATGACGTCAAACAGTCATATCCATTCAAACTGTATCTGGATATACTAACTTCCTAGCTAAAATATCCTTATGGATGCGGATATTTCTTCAAGCCTATGGACTTATGAGCACATGGAATAGAAAAAATCTACCCACTTACCTCAAGTAACCTCCGCTTCATTGATATGATGTTGCAAAATAACCTATCCCTCACATGCATGTTGTCCAACACTGCATGATTGTTGGGAATTAGTTTTTGCGCAAATCTGTCACTTTTACTTGAATCTCTATGGTCCACCAGCTTTCACTGAATTTGTTGCTTTCAGCGCAAGAATGATGTTGACAGGAATGATGTTTGTACTAGAAATACAAAATCAAAGGTTAGGTTACACTAGTTAGGGTAGTTTTTGAGTTCAGTTTTGAATCTAATTAATGAAAAGTTGATTGGTATATGTGATTGACGAGTATTGATATGTATTGGCATATCATATACCATGTTATGCGCTGTACCGCCAATAATGGGAAACTAATCATAACATGTTTTATTTTTTTTCTCTAGAATGGCTGAGCGTTAGACCATTTGGTGACCCGAAGGGTATGCACCCTCCTAGTTAGAATTATATTGTTTTTTTCTCTTTTTATCAATAAATCATGAAGTCAAACTAACTTCAATTTGTTCTGTTTTTGAGTCCGAACCATCTCACACTATCAAATAAAAAGATTCTACAGACACAAAACCACGAGCTAGCAGTGGTATCTTCCCAATCCGTGAGATTCTAATGTATCTAACCCCAAGTGAGAAGTGATACAGGACTTATATGCACTGCACAGCAATATTGAAGCCTTCCAGTCTAACCCCGGGTGGGCAATGACTATAAAAGGTAGTTATCAACATGCTGAATACACAGACATATACTTTTGAATATAATATGAATATGAATATGGAAGTCCTGCACGAGTCTTCCACTTCCTTGGAAAAAGGACTCGATATACACGTGTAACTTTGCTCTGACCATATATAAATCCAAATATCAATGAATGTGATACACAATAAGATATATCTGGCGACCTTGAACAATACCCAGAACGTACTCAAATAAATGGTACGTTACAAACTTCAAATTGTACCCGTAGCTTGCTCCAGTGTCAGGGAACATATCTGTATAGTTGGGCTCAAATTGATGACCCGAAGGCATGATAACCTCGTTGTGAGTTTGATCATGGACCTGATATGTTGAAACTAACAAGAAAAGGATTCTGATATTGCAGATTAAAAAAATCATTTGCAGGAGATATTGGAATTTCTCCAAAAAATGTATGAGACGATTTTCAAGCTATCGAACAGGGGTATGGACGTATAACTTGAAAAGTCAAAAATAAGTGGGCAAACATAGCGAAACTGGTTTGAACATGTTTAATTGATAGAGTAGCCAATCTGGAATGGAAGATTATGGTACCAAACAATGTTTTTTATAATCTTTGTAGTATTCAGCATAACTTTTGTCCTTATAAATTTTTCATTTTCACATGTATAGAAGATTATTTTGGCTCTCGAAATTGGGAAAAAGGTCAAATTTTGAAAAATTCAGATTTTGAGTGCATGTACTAACTTCCATATACATACACATGAAAAATTTAAAAAAATTTTTAGAGTTCCGGTGATGGATATTATTAATTTGTCCAAACAGAATTACAAACAAAATTTTGAGTGTGCCCACTCGACGTGGAACGTCCCATATCCATGAATCTGTAAGGGCAACTCAAGCCCTTAGCATGAAAATATTCAATGATGCTAAATAATTATTGGTTGAAGGGAGCATGAAAAAGTATTAGTTATAAGATCGCGTACATATATGCACCTGCACGCGCGTGACGCGGTATACATGAATCGTCGGGTAGATTCAAAATGTATATATATAGATATATCTAACCATATGCGAAAAATATGAAAATATGACTGATACTGAAAGGATGCGTAGAATTATGAAAAATCAAATTATGCGGACATACGGCTCGAGACGCCATTATTACTGCGGGATCAGTAGAAAAAGAGCAAACTATCCAGACAAACTAGATACACTGCAATACGAGTCAACAAATTACGCGATCTGTCAACTGCATTTGTGGCGTAGTTTATTACGCGAAAATATGATTCAAGCTAAATTCGAGATTGCCTAAATAACACTAAGATCCTTATGTGGAGATATGCGAATGCATCGTAACGCATCATGTAATAACGCAATTTGTTTATTGTTAATTATTTTTACATTATATTTTTCACAAAAACGTTACAATAGACATTCATACGTGATCTCCAGAATCGAATACAAGTTGAAATATGAAAATCGAATTATTACATCGCGAATAAACAATGTTAAGAGCTTATTGATTAATTATGTTAACACGAATTGTGCCATTGATTTATTATGAAATTTGAAACGGTTTGCGGGTACGTTACGAGAACTAATGCCTTGATTGTCTAATGTTGAGTTTTTGTTAAATATAGATGAGGATACCATAATATTATAAACAAGTAGTTGATTGTTATAAATTATTGAACTTGAAAAAAATATCTCGACATTAGGCAATTGGTGTTATTCTCAGACTTTGATAGGCGGCGAACACGCGTATGTAGCAACAATAGTTAATACATAATTAGAGTTAACAATTTATCGAATTTAGCGTAATCTTTTACCAAGTCCGAACCATATTAAAATCACAGGCGCTTAACCACATGTTGGCAGTAGCGTTTTACAATCACTCACTTGCGAAGCATCTAACCTCTCGTAGAAAGTGATGCTGCATTTGAGTGAATTACACACGCACATTAGCCAGCTGGCCTAACCACACGTTGGAAGGGGCCAAGCTAGGTGACACGGCTGTTAAACCAAGCGTTGTGGTTCATTGCCCAATGCCGGTGTTTTCATGCCAAATACACTCTTTTTACACTTACAAATCTTAACACACACACACACCCAATCTATGTAAGTGGGTGTCCTGTACGAAATCCTGCAACTTTAATTTAATGAATCCGATACATGGCAATTTCTTTAAAAGATGACGTCTCATGATAAAGTATAATAAAATATTTGATATACCGCGAGTATATCTGGCGACCGTGAAAAAAATGCCCAGACGTACCTAAAAACCGATAGGTACGTTACAAATCTATACAGTTATATGAATAAATTTTACGACAGAAGGAACCGCAGTAGTTTGACACATAAAGGAATACAAAATGGGCGTATTTTATCTATTCTCGCCTGCTCTTCCACGTGCTGGAGTCCATTTTCACGTAGCTATCACTGTTCTCGAGAAAATTGCAAATAAGGTTTATTCAGCAATTTTCTTATATACACCGAGCATTTAGCAACTTTTTGTTTGCGCCATTCGATTCGGTGTGCCGAAATTGACTATATGTTGTCACTAGCTCATGCCCATCAATAATTATTGTTATTGGGAAGACATGAGAGAGTGCAATCTCGCCCAGCGCTAATATTGGGTGAATTCTCAGCGTCGTACGGTTTGGGAAACGGGTGGTAAATAGAGGCCACAAAGGAACATTCGCGTACTCAAAGATGCGTTTATTAAATGAACAGGGGGTACACAGTACTGGGGGAGGGACGCGGCGTGGTCGAATAAGAGAGAGAGAGAGAGAGAGAGAGAGAGAGCAATGTGGAGAGACCAACCTTGATGTTGCTGCTCGCTGGCTCGCTGGAGGTGCCGTCGGTGTCGGCTCTCAGGAACTGGTCACGCCGGCGGTTGGTGCGTGGGCCTCGTCACAGCCAAGTCGCTGGTCGTACGGGTCGAGGTGTCGGCGATGACACCGGGGTACAAAAGCACAAAGGGGCACGAAGGGTCTCACTGGATGATCGGGTCACTGTTCGATCGCTCGCGTTTCGGCACACACTGCCGGCTTTCGCGCAGCACCTGTAGCTTCCGCGGCGCGGCGGTGATGTTGCGCTGTATCTGTCTCTCTCACGCCCTCTCTGTCTCTTCCTTACCTTCACTCGTCGGCTGCTGATGCCAGATAACGAAGCAGCAATAAAGGTATGAGCGTTATGTTGGTTATTATAAGTTTCATATGACTCTGGTCTCAGCGAGAGTAGGAAGATTCCATAAAAAATGAGTTTATGTTAGAATAGTCATACGCCTGAATTGGAATATGCAAAAACGTTTGTGACAAGTAACTTCAATACTGTCACGTTCACGTCCATTCGATTTTACTACGTATTTTCATGAACGCACTGACACGGTCGCTAATTATTTTAAACGCATAAAACTTGTTTGAGAAAAGGCCACTTGCAAAAACTTCAGATTGAGTGACTGTTAATATGAATGAATTCACAATTCTTCCAGTGGCACGATAATGGCATCACCTGGCGAGTAAAGCCAGCTGGGGGCAGCGTAAGATTATATACATTAAGATTGGGTCATGGATTTTTCAATCACACGAATTAATACAGATAGACTCATTCGGGTCTGATAATTTTGTAGATTGCTCATAAAAATTGGATTTCTTCTACTTCATAGCTCAATTTGTCTCCCGAGAGATACATTTTTCATGTAAAGAGGCTAGATTAGGTTTCATTCGGAGGATATTTCGTTTCCAATTAATCATCGCAAGTTTTTTCATTGAACTCGCTTATATCAAGCTGATGATGCTATCGTCAACTGTAGTTAGCTACGGTATATGGGGCGTTCTTTGTCAGCTCTCCAGAGCCGGCGCGCGGACGCTAAAACCTCACGTTTTTGACGCTTGTTTTCGACTCCATATGACCCATATCTAAATAATGTTGGATATGCTATCAATGTAGTTTTTTCTCAGCTTTCCGATGGTGAATTTAGTTTTCCGTATTTTTCACATTTTCACAGAAAAAAAATATAAAACAGGCCATATCTCAAAAATCTATTTTTTTTAATTTTTTTAACTAGTCTAGATCGAAAGCTGAGGTTTTTTTACGTTGATATGTACCTTTTGGATACCTAATTTTTTTTTGTATTCGAGTAATTGAGTAACGAACATGAGAAACTGCGCCGCGTCGGGCCGGGCCGCGCCGCGCTGACTCCATACGCGCTCCAGCTCAAGTCTTCTGCTTACAAGAGTACCGAAATCGGAATATATTTAATATCCATACAAGTCTCTATCTGTTAGATAAACTACTATCTAGCGTAGATCATGTACTCATTTGGGTTATGGACTGAGATATGCGGACATTATTTCATTTCACATTCTTTGACCTCCGTTTTGGCTTTGATATTGAAGACTTTGCCACACTATGTTTCAACTCAACTACTTTTTCAGTTCGTTTTGATCTAGGAAAAATTTCATATTCCTCAGCAGATGAAATTTTTTTGACCATCAGTCTGTCATCGGAAGTTGGTATGAACGCATGAAATTGCAGAGTACCTTGTATACCAAACCAATTATCAAATCTTTCAAAGCTAAACTGGAATTGAAAGAATAACCCAAATGAGTACATGATCTACGCTAGATAGTAGTTTATCCAACAGATAGAGACTTGTATAGATATTCAATATATTCCGATTTCGGTACTCTTGTAAGCAGAAGACTTGAGCTGGAGCGCGTGGAGTCAGCGCGGCGCGGCGCAGTTTCTCATGTTCGTTACTCAATTACTTGAATACAAAAAAAAATTAGGTATCCAAAAGGTACATATCAACGTAAAAAAACCTCAGCTTTCGATCTAGACTAGTTAAAAAAATTAAAAAAAATAGATTTTTGAGATATGGCCTGTTTTATATTTTTTTTCTGTGAAAATGTGAAAAATACGGAAAACTAAATTCACCATCGGAAAGCTGAGAAAAAACTACATTGATAGCATATCCAACATTATTTAGATGTGGGTCATATAGAGTCGAAAACAAGCGTCAAAAACGTGATGTTTTAGCGTCCGCGCGCCGGCTTCGGAGAGCTGACAAAGAACGCCCCATATATATGTATGAAAAATTTTATAAATATCTGTCGGGAGACAAATCACGCTATAGGGGAGGAGAAATCTCTCTCCCTCTCTCTCTCTCTCTCTCTCTCTCTCTCTCTCTCATATATGTACCTAGTCTCAAACGGCCCCGAACGAGCAATAACGACCCACTGCCACAACCGCTACTATCAAAGGATGAGGTAAAATTGCTGCATTACAGTCCCTTTGCGGCATGGTGGTTAATATATTAACCACCTATTTCGTCAAAGATTTTTATTTATAAAAATTTTATTTTTCGGTGTATATGAATGGTTATAGACTCTCCTGATAGCTAGGAAGTTTTTCTACAATACTGATTAACAAAAATTGATATTTTATTTGTTGTTAGATAGTTATAAATAAACAAATTTCGAAAAAATGAGATTTTTTAGGAAAAAATCATTTTCCAGCTCATTTGTCGTTCGATTTTTATGAAAATTTGTATCTTAGCGTTTTGATAGTTGCTCATTACGAATCTGTGGTCAGATTTCCAAAAATGAAAATGGCGGACCAAAACTTTAAAAATGACGTATTTTTGTCAAAAATGTTCAATCAGGGGATTTTGGGGTCGCTGATTATGAATATGCAATAACAAATTTGATTTTCTCAAATCCAATATGACGAATTCAAAATGGCGGGCCAAAAATTAAAGAAATAGCGTATTTTTGTCTGAAAATTTCTACTCAGGGGTTATTACGATCGCTGATGATGAATATGGAATCAGTTTTACAGAGAAAAGGCGCTCTCAATCATGTCATTTACCTGAATGTGTACAAAATCCAAGCCGATGTGTTCTTTGTTGTACAAAGTCTAAACCTTGCAGAACTTTATACATTTGTAGTACCTGCAACGTGCCATTATGCATAAAACTTGGAAAAAACTGTTTTCGGTATTACCATCAATGAACACTTATACCATAAAAATAAAATAAAATATAAAAAATATAAAAGAAACGAAAAAATGTAAAAAAAAGAGAAAAACAAAACAAATGGAGACAATAACCGCTACGTCCTCGCTCGTGTCTCTGGAATCAACCCAAACGCGGTTACTTCTATCAATATTCGACCCCGAAAACAGAGATAAATGGCGCGCGGCTATCGTAAACATCGTAGAGGCCTTCAATACCGTCGCGTCGGCTTACCTATGTAAAATCGCGTGTGACTGTACGACCAAATGCCTCAAGGCCGCAATTGTTGAGATGCGTGATGCCTTGGACACAACGAATGCGAAAGTCGTGGGAATAGCCGAAAAGTCAGCTAACTTAACTTATGCGTTGGTGACAGCGCGGGCTTCGACCGGCCTGTCCCACGAACCTGCTCAACGCATTACACTTCCGCACTGCAAGCTTATTACCATTCAGCGAACGAACCGCATAATTATCGGCCCCTGCGAAGCAAAAATGGACTCATCCCCTAACTCCGCGGCTCGCGATTTGATGCAGAAATGCCTCAACCCAGCGGAACTCGGTGTAAACATTGGAAAAATCAGTTCCGGTCCCCAGCGCACGGTCATAATCGAAGGCGAAAATCTAAGCGCAGACAGAATTCGCGTGTCGCAGTCACTCGGTAAGGCCGGCCTTGAAATTAAGCCCGATATCAAACTAAACCCACGCCTTATCGTGCACGACATCCCGGTCGATCTGGAGCCGGCCGACATAATCAATAACATTGTTGCCCAAAACATCCCCGACATCCCTCTGAGCGAAGTCAAGCCGATATTCCTCTACCCTGCCCAGAAACAAAATGTTCCGCTCCCAAATGCTTAAACGCTTCAAATGCTGCGCATTTGGTCATGTCGCATCTATGTGCGAAAAGCCCGAGGTTTGTGCACGCTGCTCCGGCGAGCATGCGACAAGCTCCTGCGACTCGACCAATGCGCTGAAATGCGTTAACTATACGGCAGCTAAGCTCGGCCGCGGATAAGGCTAAATGCCCAATTTATCGGAGGAGAGTCGAGAGCAAAATCCCCAACATCAATTATAGCGAGTAACTCTCTTCTTTTGACGATAGGCCATATAAACGCGCAATCCATCGACCCACATATCGAGGAAATAACCTCCATAGTGCTTAAGGGGTTACATACACCTTAAAATTAATGATTCTTGTACAACAGAAAAAAATAACTATTTTCAATTTTTTTTTCAAACAAATTTTTTTCTAGATTCTGTACACTAATTTGAAACTTTTCCACAGAAAATATATCCCAAAAGTGCATTGAAATATTTTATATAGCTATATATCTGTATTTACTCTAATATCACACTTGTCGTAAGATCCAGCAAGCTGAGGTCCACGTATACCACTTTTGGCAAATAGATTATGTTTCTGGCATCAATACTCATATCCGGAACCTCAGTCGCTAAGATCCAATCAAGTTTGACCACCCAAGTCTGTAGGCTTATCGAATACAATGATGAAAAATCAAGAAAACAGCTATTTCACTGGTTTGGTCACACGCTTATGGGGTCAAACTTGATTGGATCTTGGCGACTGAGGTTCCGGATATGAGTATTGATGTCACAAATACAATCCACTTTACAAAAGTTGTATACGTCAACCTCAGCTCTTTGGATCTTACGGCAAGTACATCACATATGTCAAAATCACAGTTTTGAGAAAAACACATTTTAAAGTTTAATTTCATGAACAAATCACAGTCACTTATGATATCACATAACTTCACTACTGAAATTGCTCCTTAGTATGCCCCTGCTTGATAGGAATGATCAGACACTCCATGCCTGAGTCTTCTTCTCAGCGTGCGAGCTTGGAGAGTTGATGCCTCCACTCGACTATCCATTACACGAATCCTAGTTTCATTCTTCTTGGCAGAATAGAGACTAGCACTCGTACCAGGAACAATACCTAATGCACTCATCACATCTAGAATAACATTAGCACCATCATTACAACTTGCCACTGGGGAACTTCTATTTTTTTTCTTCTGTGCTGACATAGCTTTCAAAACAAAAAAATGAAATCATGAATAAATTTTTGTCTCCAATATTTATTCAAACAATTATGAATTCAAACAGATACTTACTACTAATGACTCAGCAACATGAACTATTCTCTTTTATATTTCTATTTTTATTTTGAGAAAATGAGAGGTTAACCCCAAAATAGCCGGTAGTTGATAATCAAAACAAACTTGAGAGTAAGGGCTATTCCACACTCATGGTTCAGTTTCACACATGAATTTTGAAGGTCTGTTCACATAAAGTATTGTCATTCTTACACTAAAAATGGCGGCACATATCGCTTTGACCGAAAATAGTCAAGACCTTGCCGGGGGAAACACAAAACATTGGCACTCGAGTCATTTATTGCGAATTATATTAAATAAATGTTCTATAGGCTCATGCTTTGTGATAATTTGAATCATGATTGTCAATAGGTAGAAATTTTTTTTTTACAGTTGAATATTGATTTTTTTTGATATGAAAGATTTCAAGGGTCTCATCGAATCGGCCGAGAAATATTGCAGCAATCTTGCAGCAATCTTTCAATGCAATATTCGAAAGTTATATTTCTGTAATCTTGCAGAAATATTTTATGAAAGATTTCAAGGGTGTCGACGAATCTGCAGTGAAATATTGCAACAATCTTGCAGTAATCTTTCAATGCAATATTCATAATCATATTGTTGAAATCTTGCAGAAATATTTTATTGCTTTCTTGCAAGCCGGACATATCAATATTGCAGAAATATTGCAGTGCAAGATTGCTGCAATATTTCAAATCTTTCTTGCCAATATTGCAGCAATATTGCAGCAATATTGCATGCTGTGTGGGAATATCCTCGACTACATCTCTGTGCCCGACCTTCGCAGGGTCGTTTCTTTTTCGCAATTCGGCGCGGCTTCGATCCCCGAGCACGATGTTATTCTTGCTGTAATATCTACTCCGGTCGCTGTTTCTGCCAAGTGAGCCGCTCTCGCGCGCGACTTCCGCTACTTCGACCATGGGTCTTTTTTGCATAGTCTGCGGCAGGCAGACTGGCGCTCGCACACCCCGATGTCAATGCCAAGGCCAAGATGTTCACCGAATTCGTCACCAGCGCGTACGACAAACATGCCCCTTACAAAGCCCGATCCTCGTACACTAGGCGATCGCCCTGGATGACGTCAGAGTTGCGACGCTTGGTGGCTACCCGTAACAAAGCGAAGAGAGAATTCGAGCGATATGGTAGAGCGGTTCAGAAGGCTCGCTTTAAAACACTGAGAAATCGCGTTAACCTTCTCACCAGACACGCTAAGCAGCAATAATACAGGGGCAAGCTGAACAACTGTCGCAGCACTCGAGAGATGTGAGCATCGGTGGCCGAACTGGGCCTGGCTCGTGGAGCTCGCGAGAAGTTCCCGTTGCCTTTCGACCTCGATGCTCTCGATGAGCAATTCGCTGGTTCGACCGACTCGCACTGGAACTACTCCCCGCGACCCACAGTCAACATCCGCCCAGACGACAAATTTTACTTTTGCCACGTCACTCCCGATGACATAATCGAAGCACTCAGTGACATGAGCTCCAATGCCAGCGGCCCGGATCGCATCTCTTTGCGTTTTCTGATCAACTGCTTCGAAGTTATCATGCCGGCTCTTCTAAATATATTCGATACTTCCCTCCAATCAGGTATTCTCCCAGAGATCTGGAAAAGCGCTCTTGTTCAGCCAATACCGAAAGTAAAAACGCCCAGCTCCCCCGGCGACTTTCGCTCTATAAGTATACTGTATGCCACCGCTAAACTATTCAAGAATATTGTAAATAGGCAAATCAATTCGTTTATAACCGAGCATTCCCTGATCGACAGCAAACAGTCCGGCTTTAGAAAATCCCATAGCACTCACACTGCGTTATTGAAGATTACTGACGACATACGCGCGGGCATCGATTCAAAGAAAGTGACACTTCTGATTTCGATCGATTTCGCCAAGGCGTTCAATACCGTCGAGATAGACGTCCTGTTGGACAAACTCAGGCAGCTGAGATTCTCCGATAGCGTGTGCGCGTGGCTCAACTCCTACCTGTCCGAGCGGGTACAGTTCGTCGTTGAGGGAGATAGGCGCAGTCGCCCGGTCGTGCGTAGAATAGACGTGATCCAGTAGAGCCACCTCGGACCTACTTTATTCATACTTTTCATCAATGATTTGCCTGTAGTTCTCATTGACGCTGAACATCACATTTACGCTGACGATTACCACATGTGCATATGCGATAGCTTCGTGTCTAGGCACGCGATTATTGAGACGGTAAACAAAAACCTGGAGCGGATCTCCGGATAGACGCGCGATAATTGTATTAAAATGAATGCCAATAAAACCCAAGCGACGTGGTTTGGTTCACCGGGCTACCTAAGCCGCCTCCGGGACTCACCCTTGCCAGAGATCTGCATCGACGGCGCCATCATCAACACTACCGCGGATATTAAAATACTAAGAGTCACACTTGACAGCACCCTTTCCTGGAGACCCCAAACCATCATTACAGCCAAGAAAAGAGTTGCAGCAGTCGCTAAAATCAGGAAGAATGGATATTTCCTACCACGGGCTGTCAGGTTGAATCTGGTTCAGGCCCTAGTTTTTCCCTTGTTCGACTACTGTGCGGGGCTCTTCACTGATTTCTCCGTCGAGCATACTTCGAAGCTAAGCAGGTGTGAAAACGCAGCCCTCAGATTCGCGTTAGGGGTCGATTACTTCGCGCACATATCCCCACACTACGTCGAACAGGGTAATCTGCCGTATTCGGCGCGTGACAGATACGTTCTACTTCAACTCTTGGCGAGCGTGTTGCGAACTCTCTATATTCTCGATGTTTACTTTTTCTATTTTATTATGTTTCATCTTTATTTTTTATTTTTATTGTACTTTATATCGTACCTTAGTTTTAAGTAACCTTACCCGTCCATGCGTGACAGTTTAACTGTAAGATGTTTATGCTGAAGCTTGTGCTGCGCTCACAACTTCTGTGTATTCCGATGTGGCTCAAAAGACTTCCCAAGTCTTATGTCGATAAATAGAAATCTAATCTAATCTAATCTCTCTCCCTATATATATATAGCTGTGTGATGGGAAGAGTTGTCTGGTACCTTATGTACCGCACAAGGCTCTTGTTTTCAGCAAACATATTTGTTCGCCGTGTAGAGGCTAATACATTTGCTGCTCGGCTATACGAAAGGAACGGGTTGACTGCGAGCGGATTTTTGCGATAAATCAATCATATCCGCCGCGTGAAAAGGACGCGTACTCTCTTTATATTTCGAAAAATCAAAAGCGTACACTGTTCGATGCAACAGACACATACCCTGGCGATGATAACCTCAGGAAGAAAACGACTTAATAGTTTGTCTTTCCGCAGTAAGTTTTGTAAAAATCTCTTCTATCGCTCTAATACCGAACAGTAACGATATTTACTCAAATTAGAGATCAAGAACATTCACATTCATGAACCTTATTTTTACAAAAGTTAAACTCACTTAGAAAAAAACTTGATACTTTAAAAATTGATAATATCACAAGAGACAATTTTTTGGCAAAAATAGAATTAAAGAGTAAAAAAATCTTTGATAATAACAAAAAAAGTTTGACAGTAAATTTGAAATTTTAAGAAAAAAAAACAACAGATGGTTAAAAACCTCTCAGATGTAGACATACCGGAGAATGTCCTTGAAGTAATATCATTGGGTCCGAATTATAATGTCAAAAAAACAAAAAATGATATAGTCTTAACAGTAAAAAATATCGACCATTCTTTAGACCAAATTGACGTACGCCACACTATCAAAAATAATGTTAGAGAAACTGTCACTAATGCCTTAATCAACAATATACATAAAGTTTGCCACATTTCATCCCAAGATAGAGAATTTGCAAAGAAACTTTCAGAAACTAAGAATTAAAAAACATGATAGCAATATTCTTTCCACTCGTGCGAACAAAGACTCGACTGTGTGTATGAATACTAGTCAATAGAGAGAAAAAATGAATTTACTTTTAGAAGATAAACATACGTAGGAAATAGTTAAAAGAAACCCACTTGAATCATCACAAACCAAAGTTCATAGAATACTGTCCAGTTTCAATGACCAAGACTCCCTGGATGAGCGCTTCCACAAAATTCAACTGACACAAGCTAATACTACTCTGGCTAGAGCATATGGTTTGCCTAAGATACATAAAGCCGATGTCGTCCCATTGAGACCTATCATTTCTTTAGTAAATTCACCTACACATTTTTTAGCAAAAATCTCATATGACGAATTAAAAAAGTGTATAAAACCACCAATCTCTCGCGTGAATAATAGTTTTGAATATAAAGAGCAAATTTTGAATGAACGTGTCCCAGTTAATTACGTGTTACTTTGACTTGATGTCAGCTCATTGTTTACAAGTATACCGTGTGAGTTAGTTTTGAACAGCTTGGATAAAAGATTCTCACATGTACATAGTAGAAGTAAAATACCGTTTGATGAAATTATTGAAATCACCCAATTTCTTTTTGATAATACATTTATTGCATTTGATAATTAATTTTATAAACAAATTTCTGGCACACTCATGTGTTCTCCTATTTCTCCATTGTTTGCAGACCTTGTCATGGACGATTTAGAAATAGAATGTTTAAACAAATTAAAGTTAGTATATAATTGTGAATCGTTATTTTACAAGAGATATAAGTGTTGATGACACTTTTTTTTTATGTATAAAAAAAGAACACGTTGAACAATTATTTGTGATTTTTTTTTCCACTCCACTCTGGATAGGCCCTCAAAGATCGACAATTTTACACATACTTGAATTATGGAGAGTGCACATCACAATATTAATATTGATATAAGATATCATCATATCAAGTAAGAGGTAAGAGATCATTGTTTCTCGAGTCAGTTTAGTTCTTTTGTTGAAAACTTTGTGCAATTATATATTTAACGACCTGGAAACTGTTACTGTTTACAGATGAAAATGATTATTTATTCAATATTCATATCGGATACATTTCATTATTCTTAAGTAGATAAAAATGTACCGTCCAAAATAGCGAATGTATTCTTTTTCGTCAAGTGAACGTTCTCTGTTACTCATGAGTTACATAATTTTAACTGATGAATGATGGTTTTCACTTTTAGAGAGTATATCGAGAAAATATATTGAAATGCATCAGATACGTGCTCGCACAGCAGCCCTGCAGCGTTAATTTCTCTCCAGTAGAGGTTAACCTCTGAATGGAAAATAGTAGAAAAAGTACTATTTGAAAGTGAATATTTACTATTTGTTGGTAACAATTACATAATTGATATAAAGCAGCCAATTCGAGTATTCGCCATCATTTATGAGTTGTGAAATTTGTTACTACTCAATAGTAGTTCATAACTACTTTCAAATTTAAAGAGTATATGAACTGACAGACATAAATAGGTAGTAGTGGAACGCATAATGTTTGTGGGTGTGTTGATCACGAAAATATAAAACTCATGTTGAGTGGGGTGGAATTAGAACACTTAACAGAGAACACACAATTGCCTTTGAAAAATTACCACGACTGCATTACTGCAATTGTATGTGCCAAACCATAAGATGCGAGTTTTTTAGGAACCTGTTCAGATTGTCCGGATACAGCTGTGCTCAAAGAAACTTTACTCAAAGTTTTTGACAATAACAATATTCATGAAGTAAAATTTGAAGTGCAAATTGGATGCAAACCGATCGTTGCTCAATCGTCACGCGAACTATGAACACCCGTGAATATCTGAATATATTGGGTAACAAGTTGATGAAGTTGGAAACTCACGATTTTTACGCCAGAGAGCAGTCTTTATTCATTCGTGAATTGAAAAATGGGTTATCACAAGGCGAATTCTTAGTTTGCTTTGATTTCGCTGAAAATTATGCGTTTGTTGTGCAAAATTCAGCCCAATCATTCCACTGGAATAACAATCAAGCAACGATTTCCACAGTCGATATTCACTTTTGAAGAAATGAAGAAATTCATCACAGAAGCATGTCCATTCTCTTAAATAATTTAGCTCACGATACAATTGCAGTCCATGTGTACCAAGAAACAATCGTAAGATATCTGAAAACCGCTGCCAAGTGCCTTAGCAGTATGCTTTCCCAAAGAGGCTTCAACATCACCCACAAACGCATCCCAAACCTGTATTTTCACTATTCCACTAGCGTAGATACTATCATTTATTTTTCAAAAATTACAAAAATATTATTTAATCAGTTCAATTCGTATCCTTGTGACTGTGTAAAGTGTCGTTCTTTTTCAATTGACCAAACTTTGTCGCGACTGTTGATGTCTGCCCGGGCTCTCTTATTATTTGATCAAATGCAACAAAGCAAACGGTTCTAGGTTCTACACGATGCGAGACATTTGGACCTGCATAATTTTTCGATCAATTCATCTTGTGACTGTCTTACGGTTTAATGGTGGTTAAAATCCATCCGTCCTGCCCTTAAGTCCGTATTTAGCATACTTGAAGACTCATTTTGATCATTTTCGACGGTTGAGGTTGGTAATGATCAATTCAAAATCTATTTTAATCATTTTCGACGGCAAAACACTCCAAATTTTCCCAATTTTCTCTATAGCACGTTGAAAATACTGGAAACGAAACTTACATGAATTTTTCTTCCCCTTAGCAACGGTTGCTAGGGCGGTAAACAACGGTTGCTAAGGAGCTAATTGGGAAGATTTTGTGTCCTTTGCCGTCGAAAATTATGGAAATAGGTCATAAATTAATAATTTCCAACATTCGTAACGGTTGCTAGGGAGGTAAACAACGGTTGCTATGGAGAAAATAGAACAATTCAGTGTCCTTGGCCATCGAGTGTGACTTAAAATTGATTTTCCGGCTTGCCCCAATGAGCACTCATAAGAATTTGTAAGAAAACACGTTAGGAACGGTTGCTAAGGAAAGAACCAACGGATTTTGCTGAAAGTTGATCTCGGGCTAGATCTTGCCACAACTAACCGGTGTGCAAAATTTCAGTAAGATCGGACCATTCCTTCGAAAGTTATCGTAGACGAAAGAAACGAAAAATTTTACACCTTAGCAACGGTTGCTAAGGGAATAACCAACGGATTTTGCTGAAAAATGAACTCGGCCGAGATTTTGCCGCGACTAACCTGTGTGCAAAATTTCAAAAAGATCGGACCATTCCTTCGAGAGTTATCGTGGACGAAAAAAAACGTTACACACATACGTACATACATACACACACACATACACATACACACACACACACACACACACACACACACACACACACACATACAGACACTTTTGGATTTTCATGTTTTTCGACCCGTAGATTACGAAAATCGAGGTCCCGAGGTCTGATTCGGTGGGTCGATTTTTGCCCCATTACAAAGCTTTCTCTTTGAGAAAGCAAAAAGAGTTCAAACCCAAGAAAATTTATTATAGTACCGATGGGGCAGGTCAGCACTTTAAAAGTCAGAAAATTTTTTCTAGTCCTGTTTATCATCAAAAAGATTTTGGCATCCCCGCGGAATGACATTTCTGTACTACAGCGCATGGAAAAGGCATGTGATGGAATTGGAGCTAATGTAAAACGAGGTGCTGAATTAGCGAGTCTACAGCACTCTGCAAACAGTCACATCTTAACCGCAGAAGTTTTATATGAATGGGCAAAAAATTATTGCAAGAAATCTGTAGTTTTTCACAGTGCACAAGAAGAATACGAGAAAGCAAAGTTGGAATTGAAAGTAAGATTTGATAATTCTTCCTATGTACCAGGCACTCTATAGTTCCATGCATTCATACTAACTTGCGATGAGAGGCTGATTGTCAAAAGTTGAAAGAAAATGAAAAAAAATGCACAGTTAACACATAATATTTCAATGTTTTCAAGTCCGCGTGTGTTTTAGCGTCCGCGCGCAGGCTTTGGAAAGTTGACGTGAAACGCCCTATATATATATATATATATATGGATCGTTCTACGTCAGATCTCAAGAGCTGTGCACGCGGAATAAATCCAATATCCATACTAGTTTGCATTTGGTGTAAGTTTTCGCCATGCCTTCCACCCCACACGAGTCCAACAACGACGCGAGCAGCTTAACTTTTTGACTGTGTAGAGAGACGATGATTAAACGAATGAGTATAACGAATGAGAGAGATACGGCGAACGGTAATCAAGACGCGCTGCATTATTATCTGCTGGCGATGATTGCATTACCCTCCGTCGTGCATCTCGTGAATGAAGTATGGCCAGGGCGAGGCATATTACATAATAGGTTCCCAATTTATGTTTTATTCTAGATTTTACAATGAGCGGGCTAGCCTAGCTGATGAGGAATATAATAACAAATTAGCCTTCAGGCATAAGTAGTTGCAGGAGCATCTTACAAGGGTCTTGATTGAAGATTGAATCAATCGAATCAATTCAATACATACACGGGTAATGCATTTCCAAAATTCCGATTAGACTAACTTACACATAATCATGACCAATGCAACATGTTCATGCGGCTTATTCATTTCCATTTTTTACTTTTTTCTAGTCTAGTATATGAAATCGTGCTCACCAATAGCGGATCCATCAATATTACACGTCGCATATTGTTGCATTACCAATAAAACCAGCCTATAATCAGGCATCATACACCATCGATTGAGAGCTCGTGACTCGAGATCATTATAACCGAGGATTTATACATTCCTAAATAATAGAACATTATAATAATAAAACAGAACAACCCTTCATCAAGTATATCTATCAGGCACAATCATATATGCATATTTGTTAATCATTATTAGAAATGAGTGAATTATGTAATGCCGAGTTATATACGAGTATATTTATATATGAGCGAGGATTTTTATTGTGCAGTAGAATTAAGAAATGTAGTCCCTGCAGCAACGGTGTTACTCCGCGCCTCATCCAAAGCCATGACCATTTAAGGAGCTATTTGACTACTCGGATAGTGTCGCGGCACCTTCAGGGAGCGTTTTGCGACCTTATCTCTGTGACGTCACGGAGAGGATAAGAGAGCGAGCTGCAGCCGGCCGCAGCAGAATTCCACCCACCACCGATTGCAACAGACGTTTGCAGCGCACGTTCTAACGTACAAGTATCCACCGCGGAATTCTCGGGCGTGACGCGAGTTGATCAGTGTATCAAATAGTGAAGCTGAGAATAAATTCAAAGCTATAAGTTAGAAGTGAAGGAAGTGTGTAGTTTATTCACCCGCAACTCCTATTATCCGAACGATCATGCAAAGCGTGGTCACCCTGATAGAACTGCAGAGCCAAAGGAGTCGCGCCTGCAGCCAACGAGTAACTGGTGGGCTGTAACCGAACACCGACGATTTAGGAGCAAGCCGAGGAGACGCAGCAGTCGCCCCTCCCTTTCCACAATCGATGGATCGCTTCCCGATACCACGATGCTCTCTCTCTCTCTCTCTCTCTCTCTCTCTCTCTCTCTCTCTCTCTCTCTCTCTCTCTCTCTCTCTCTCACGATGTTTATATCCTGATAAAATTTGTTAATACCTGGAAATAGTTCAAAAGATTTTTAGCTTTTTGTTTGGTTGTCTTCTGTTGCATTTCTTGCAACAATATTTTGGCAGCCATGACGCAATCTTCCTTCTTTTCCATTCGCACAGTACTTGCCCATCGCTCATTTAATTTAGACTGCACGGTAGCTACACTATCATTACATTAATGAAGTCTGTACTCTTTGAATAAAGATTGATATAAATCGCCGAGAGTAGATGACATATTGGTCTGAATTGAGATCCAATGTTTATTCTTAACCTACAAAAAATACATGTGAAACATCATGTCGTTTTATTCTGAATGTGAATGTTTCGATTCAGCAAGTACGTACTTTTCATCAACCGCATTTTGTTTCAGCACTCAGAATTAATCAAAAGCTGTAAAACGAAACGTGTCTCGACTCGACCATCAATATGGAATTAACAGTCACAACAGTTACGTTTCTTTTACACTATCGCTCTCCCTCTTACGGATCTCAAGGAACGGATATACTATTAACGATACTTGATTGGTTTGGAAAAAAGTTGTCCACCAATCATAAGCACTCTACTATAAAGAAGTGACTTGTATGAATACGTCACTGAACTCGTCAGTGCCGATGAAGCGCGAAAATTCAAAATTGAAGACCGATCTGATTGAAGATCCGCTTTTCCATTCAAAATAAAATTTTATAAGATTTTTAGCGTAACGTAACGACGCCACGAGAGCCCCCCCTCCCCATCGTAACGCTTCCATAATAAGCACCTCAGACCCCTCCCCCCTCCCAACAAGCGTTACGTAATTTATGAACGCTCCCTTAGACGCTTCGTGGCTTCTCGCCCCCATTTCCACGTAATTGCTGTGACTGAAACCAAACTGGCGCCCCACATTAAGGATCATATCGGCAATCCGATCTTCACAGATGTGGTGTATCGCCCCCCTTATTCCCCATTCGTGCAGGGAACTAACCTCTCCCAGGACCGCACTACGTATATGCACGACTACAGCTCCAAGGCCATACTTGGTGACTTCAACGCTGATAAACTATCGTCAAGCCCTGATGCGCTGACCGTACGTGGGTTCTTGAACGAGAATTCCCTTGCACTCATTCCCTACGGTGCCACTCACCACACTGCGGACTCGGACACCTAGCCTCATCTCTGCATCATCGACGAACGTGACACAGTCCTTGACTTCCACAAATCCGACACTACATTCATCTTAGGGTATGACTAGATCAGTCCTACTCTTGATATTTCAATTCCCAAGGTTATCCAGTCCGATTACTCGTATCGTGATTTCAAAGCAACTGATCCGAAAACCCTTAATGAATATCTTGCTGGCTGTGATTGGTCAGTCCTCGATGACTCCGACTGCTCCCTTTCAAATGGTCTTGACTGCCTCTATACCCACATCTACACTGCACTTGACAGTTTTGCGCCCTTAAAAACAGTCAAACACCGTAAGAAACGCAGGCACCCCTGGTTCATCAACGTGCAGTCCCAGCTCATTAAGAAGCGCAACCGACTCTACAGACGCTACAAACGTACCAAGCTCTACTTAGATTTGCTCCACTACAGACGTGTACGTAACGAGACTCACCGATTCGTAGAATATGCTCGACTTGACTACCACTATGACCGTATCAAAGACCTGTCTGACCCCAATGAGGTCTGGAAGGAACTCAGGCATTCGGGAATCTGTCAGGACAATTCTTGCAAAAACACTTGAAAGAATTGCCTCGGATCAAATCACTGCTCACGTTGAAGCCAATAACCTCCTTGATAAGTTCTAGTCTGGCTTTTGAACCGGACATAGTACTCAGACTGCTTTACTCAAATTTACGGATGACATCCGCTGCGGCAGGGACAGAATGATGGTGACTGCGATGCTTCTGTTTGACTTCCGCAAAACTTTCGATACGGTCTGTCACGTCACGCACCTACACAAGCTTTCCAATATGAGTTTTTCTTCTGGTGTTATACGGTGGCTTGGATCCTACCTTGGCGTTAGGAGGCAGGCAGTGAGGGGCCGGAACGCGTGACCACTCTAGCTTTCGTGACGTCAATTGTGGCGTTCCTCAAGGCTCAGTTCTTCCTCCTGCTCTTTAGCCTTTATGTAAGTGATGTGGCTAGACATTCCCCTGCTGATATTAAGTATATTGTCTATGCTGATGATCTTCAGGTGTATCTCCAGTGCGCCCTATCTGACCTTGACGCGGCGCTTGCTGCTTTAAGCAGAATCGGTTCTCGCATCGCTGAGTGAGCCGCTCTTGATCATCTCAAACTCAATGTTGAAGAAACCAAAGCAATTGTTTTTGGCACTAAGTTTCAGATAAATCTATTATCTAAATCGGCACAAAACCACTCTATAGTGATAAATGGCACCCCAGTTCCAATCGAATCTTCTGTACGCAGCCTTGGTGTGGTGCTTGCGGCCAAACTGAATTAGAAGTTGCATGTTCTCTCCATCTGCAAAAAAACCAACTCGCTTATGTACCGCCTCCACCATTTCAGGCGCAGCACCACCCTTGCGCTCAGAGAGCACCTTATTCAGGCGCTTTTGTTTCCCGTGGTAGACTACTGCTCTCTAGTGCTCTTCGACCTTTCCAATGAACAGGATCTCCTTATTCAGCGTATCCTCAATACGAGAATCAGATACATCTATGGTGTGAAGAGGTGCAAGCACATCACTTCCTACAGGCGTCAGCTTGGCTGGCTCACTAGCTCTGGACGCAGGGAGTACTTCTCGGCTTATACTTTCTACAAAATTCTAGCTAATGGTAGGCCATCCTACCTTGCGAATCGCTATCAGCTTTACACTAGCCAGAGGCCTGTAAGGGGTGTGTATCAAAAGTCAATTATTATACAACATAATGTACACGATATCTAATCTAATCTAATCTAATCTAATCTAATCTAATCTAATCTCTCCGACGCGCTACATTGTGAGCACGCGCATACAAACGGTCCACGCGCCTCGCTTGGCGACGCATGCTGCCAGGGCCGCACAAACCGGGCGCACCCACGCTCCACGAGCGCATTTCATAGTAAGTCCTGCCCCGCGCGGACACAACGGAGTTTTAAGACGGTAAAACCCAGCAGTTTCCCACCCAAATTATATATATATATAAGTCCCTCCCCAGAGGTCGGGCCTCAACAGAGCCAATGACCAAGTGGATACCACGGGCCCGGCGTCTTCGCACGTCAAACTCCTCGTTGTCTGCTCTCCCTTTTCTGCCCTCTTGCTTGGCCGAGAACGTCAAAGTTGGTTTAAAACGCCTGGCTGGTGCATTTTCTTCTGGCACGGACATCAGCGCATCTTCTTCAAGCAGAATCTCCCCTTGTGATCAAATAAAAGATAACCATAGCTGCCCTCCCTGGAACCACTTCTCAGTCGCGTACTCACCCAGTAAATTTTCCTCCATCTGAGAAATTCACGCCGGGCTTTATCATCAAGATGGTATTCCGCCCATGACAATGATACTGTCCGACAGTAATACATAGATCCATATGAACGTACGTACGCACGTTCATACCTACATACAGACATTTTTGGAATTCCATGTTTTCCAACCCGTAGATGAGATAATCGAGATCCCGAAGTCTGATTAGAGAGTACGATTTTTGCCCGTCACAAACCTTTCTTTTTGAGAAAGGAGAAAGCCACGATCAACATTTCTACATGGAAATGTATACTGTCTCATATAAATGCAAACCATTCTTACTGATTAAATATCGAATCTCTATTATAATTTCTAAATGCAATCTCCGGCACCATTAGCGAGTTGGAATAATATAAAATGTGCAGTTTGGTCAAATATGTCAGCAGAATGACTTGAACAATAAAATTGAATGTATTGACAAGCTGTGAGATGGATCGACAAAAATTAACTCACTGGGTAGATATCCTGTAGCGACATACATCCATGACGGTACAAAGTCATGATGGTATTACAGCCTGTTATACTTTCGAGGCATGCTAATTGATGTTCCACATGAAAAGTATGGAGTCTCATGGAGTTCATATCATTTAAATTTCAGATTCAATGGAATTTACCTTCAAAAGTTGTCGTTCTAGTAGTCTTTGAAAAATGGGGGTTGTTCCAAATAATATGAAATAATGATATAGTTCAGAAGACTTGAGTTGATTACGGAATGACACATATACCTATGTATCACAGTACTTGACCGTCTTTTATAAGGTATGAATAATCGTCATCTGGTATACTGTCATACTCCTTCATTTATAAAGATAAGAAAGCATCGTATACTGACCTAAAAGAGGAGGTAGATTTGTTGAAAGATCCATTACGTCTACGGTTAAGGTTTGAATATTTTCCAAAACAGCTAACCATAAATTCAAACCGTCTTCTAATAAGTAAATATGACTTTCTTGACGCAAATCACAGCTCATTTTTATAACGCTAACAGCAAATGGTTGGAGAATCATGCCATTCGGGCCAAGAGACCTTACCAAATGCACAAGAGTTGAAACTATTGCACATCGCAACATATTGTGATATTCTGATTGTATCCAAAGATCTGGCAAATATATACTAAGTGATCCAATATGGGGTCTCATTCCGTTGCCAACTCTTTCAATCATGAATGATAATACACATAAAATCCGCATCTGCAATTTGATTTATTTAGAATGATGTGAGAAGTTCTTAACAAAATTCCATATTGTCAAATATGCTAAGAGTTATTCTACATATCAGTAAAGTAAATAGTTACCTTTGTATCATATTCTTTAACTTCTTTTAAGAGAATAAAAAGTAATGCAGAGATCGGCTCTATGAATGGGGAAAAATCTTCAATATTGAATTGGAAATCATCGATGGCAAATTTTAAGGCATCACATGCTGCTAAACGGACTCCGAGATCTTCATTTGTATTCAGAGCCTCAACCATTAGATTGTATAGTTCTGGTCTCAATTGAACAGACAGTTTGACACCTATAAGAGATACATGGACCAAAAGAATCATAATTATTGGATTTAGCAAGAAAAAATGTGAAGATGATTATCTATATTGTATTGCTTTATGCATTGATTAGTGATATATTCGTTGGAAATCAATATCTCGTATACAGAAATCTTGAATCGCAATTCGAGAATGAATCGCACTGGACAGAAGTAAGAAGTTCATTTCAAGTAGAGATCTAGCTAATGTTGTATTATACAAACGAGATCGGAATGAAACTCTCGCTAGGAGGTGGGCAGCAGATGGTAGAGGTGGAAACTCGGCGGTACTCAGCAGGTCATCGCTTTATTGGGTACTTCAGAGGGACAGTCATTTTTCAACATTCAGGGTTAACGTCGATTATCGCTAGCGCTCAGCAGAGTGGGAAAAAGAAACAAGCCGCGGCAGTTTGGCTGCGGCAAGCAAAGTCACTCCCAGTTCCTGGCCTGGCACGAATTATTCATTATCGAGCGCACATCATTGCGCAATAAGGATTTCGCATGAGAAATTCAGATTGTTCTTGTCAACTGTTCAAAATCTATCGACATGTATTTCTTTGTTTCTCGATTTGACAGAAATCACAGCAAATACAGCGGGTTGGAAATTCGTGGAAAATTCCTTGTAATATCATCACTTCGCTTCAATATAGATATACGATTCAAGGGTAACGTCACAATTTCTCACTAATTCTCACGATCGAGACAATATTTCAACCCTATATATTCCTTAAAATTTTGTCAAATCAAGAAAAAAACACGTGTCAATCATTTTTGAATGCTCGATAAAGTCAACCAAATAACATTCCAATAGCAATTTTATGCAAGTTTCCTATTCGGTGCGGTCTCTCACCTCATTGTCTCGTCAGGGCTAACTCAAGTGGCTCGAGCTGACCACGCAACAGCGTTTCATTCCGCGTAAACGGGTGTTTATTCATCTCGCATTACAAGGCTCGCAATTTGTGAGTCGCACCTCGTTGCTTGCACACGGTTGACTGGTATGAGAGCACCGAGTACACTCTACCCTATGCAATCTCGTCATAGCCTAGAACCTCGCGCGGCAGTTATTGCAAGCACACATTCATTCTACGTTTAGCTCAACTTCGTTGATCGGAGCGCTTTACATGCACAAAGCTCTGTGCTCTAGCGTAAGCACAATTTGGGAAAACAACGCGCGACTTTTTGACAATAACTCTTCTGAAAACGATTCAACACTTGCTGATCCAAACTTACGAAGAGATAACGCTATCAGATATATAGATGATTGGAAGCGACAAGCTACTATTTGGAGATAATTTGTTTGAAAAAATGATTCCATTTTCACTTCGTACTACAACTTATAGCACGAAGTGTACTTATTTCTTATAACCTAATTCGTTTCCTTATTTACCTGGCAGAATTCGTGATGTGAATTTTTTTCTCACTATTCTCATCCTTAAAGCTTTCGCATTATGGTTATTGATTAGGATAATTTGATTAAAATCTAGCGTTTTGGTCGTTTGCGCAGTCGCCCCGCTGCAGCCAAAGCAGCCAGAGATGCCAAGCTGAGTCATCGTGATCGTCGTTGTTGGGGATCGTAGCGGTGGAGGACATCAATCTGTGAAAAACCGCAGCTGTCGAGACTATCGAAGAGATTGGCGCCGTCGTTGCAAAGGAAGTCTGACAGTCGCCGCCGTCACATAGCAAGGTAGAGTTGCGGGCATTGTGGACGTTGTCACGCACAATCCCCGGAACTCGATAGCGATAGCGATGTACGGGATAATGTGTGTGCAGTGCGAGTGCGGTCGACAGTTCAAGAAAGCGGAGATCATTGTTGATCGTCGAGAAAAGTTGGACGGAATCGTTTCAAATCACTTGCTGGCGATTGGCACCGGAAGAGAACTATACGACGCGGCTATCGGGCGGGCGGGCTTCACACCAACGAGCGAAAATCGTGAGGATAACGCGGGTAACGGGGAAATCGGGAAGAAATTGTATCGAGACCGTTGGGAGAAACCCAGAGTGTGGCCTGGGGCGATTGAGAGAGACAATTGTGGGGGCGAGAAAGGAGTAACGGCTTCCCGGGGAAGCTACTATTTCATTGTTGGAACGCGCTTTTTGCGGGATTCCTAGACCAGGCAGCAGTTTGAGGAGGGCACGCGCGACGCGCAGTGCTGAGACCGGTGATTCCACGAAGTTAACCACGATCGGCGAGAAGCATCGAGCGACCACCGGTTTTTCCGCGTAGTGGCAGATCAGCCTTAGCGCTTAACTGCCAGTCAGCCGCCCTAATACCCATGGGCAATTCTCTGTGAAATCGAACATAAGAAATTAAATTTTTTTCAATACTAGGGGGGTACCCCTCTGCTAACTCCGCTCGCCAGCCCCCCCAGTGTGTTCTTTGGAAATCAATAATTTCAATAATAAATGTATTAATAATTATAAAAAAATTGCATTGAAAACAATAAGACTGCAAACTTGAAACTTCGATTTTGTTCGATTGAAAAAAATACTAAACGAACGATTCAAATCAAAATAAGAGCTTAATGACAGTTATGTTCACGTTAAACGTTTGTTTATTTAGTTTAGTAGTGGGTTCAACTTTCGGTTAATAGTAACATGTGTTGGATCACATTTTCTTGGTTTGGGCTTTTCGCGTGTTCTATTTCACATTTTCGGTAACAGATTTCGAGAAAGATTGCATAGGTTGCTAGACACGTAAACAATGGTTGCTATGTATTATATTGTGCACCCTCCATAATTCCAAATGTGTGTAAATTGTCGATCTTTGAGGGCCATTCCAGAGTGAAGTGGACAAAGGAAAATTCACAAAATCCACCACATATTTATTTTATGCGACGTTTCGCCAGTTAGGTTTACTGGCCTCATCAGGCTAAAAATTTATTACACAAAAAACACGTAATAAATAATACAGTTTAGGTACAAAACAATCGACGAAGTAACAATAAAATATTCTTTCTCACCAATTTTGAATGAAAATATAATATTACGTTCGGCAGTGGAAGCGGCTGCTTCCACTGCCATTGTCAAACTATTGTGTATAAAGCTAGCGTCAGAGGTCTTATATACCATCAGATACATTGGTGTGTTTGTTTTGAAAAATCTTGCTAAGCTTCCTATACGTGTGACTGAGTTGTTGTGTGTCTTCCTTCCTATTAAGTGTGTGTTGGTGCATATTGATGTGGAGCATTTCCGAAATAAGTCGTTTCTTATAATTCGCTTCGCGGTCTAAAATTTTAACGTTATTCCAATCAAATGTGTGTGTACTATTTTCTATTAAATGCAAAGGGACCGGAAGTAGTTTATCAGTAATTTTTTGATGTTCTGTAATTCTATCTTTTAATTTTCTCTTCGTCTCGCCAATATAACATGCCGAACAGTCGTTGCAATTAAATTTATAAACTACCTCAGTTGGTGCTAATGCACCAACTGAGGTAGTTCAGCAATAGTTGCTGAACTACCAGAGATACTACTAGAGACTCAGCAATGGTTGCTATGGGTAAAACGGGGATTTTATATCCTGTGCAGTTGAAAATACTGGAAACGAAACTTCCGTCGAATTTTCTTCCCCTTAGCAACGGTTGCTAGGGCGGTAGACAACAGTTGCTGAGAAGTTAAATGGGAAGATTTTGTGTTCTTAGCCATAGAAAATGATGGAAATGGGTCATAAATTGATAATTACCAACCTTCTTAACGGTTGCTAGGGAGGTAAACAACGGTTGCTACAGAGCAAAAATAACAATTCAGTATCTTTGGCTATCGAGTGTGACTTAAAACTGATTTTGTGGATTCCGAAGAAACGGTTGCTAGGGATGTAAACGAACAATTACCAAGGATATCATCAGTGCTTGCTGTGGGAAACTTTTCATCGATTCTCAACGATTCTCATTGACTCTTATAGTCCCAATGAGCACTCTTGAGGGTTCATGAGAAAACACGTTGGAAAAAGACTAACCTGTGTGCAAAATTTCAAGAAGATCGGTCAATTCTTTCGAGAGTTATTGTGGATGAATAATTACTGGATATGAATGACTTATTCGAAGACAAATGTGGAAAAAGGGGGAGGAATAATAGGTAGAAAAAAGGGGTGGAGAAAAGAGGTGAAAAAACGGGATATAAAAAGGGGTGAAAAGGGGGAAAAAATCAAGGGAGGAAACAAAGGGGGGCAACCAAGTGGGGAATCAAGAGGGCAACTAAGGGGGGCAATCAAGGGGGGCAACCTGAGGGGTAATCATGAGGGGCAACTAAGTGGGGCGACCAAGGGGGGCAACTTGGGGGTCAAAATTTCCCACGGCGGCGGCGGCGTCTGGCTTCTAATATAGAGAGATTACCACTATTCACTGTAAAAACTGACATTCTAACATGATAATACATATCGTGAATAATCAATATTATCTAGATAGATTGAGAATTAGTAACGTTTAACGCCACCTGACTTTGAGTACTTAAGTGTATTAATGGTCAATATTTGTACGTATTAATGGTCAGTATTTGTTACGGGCGCCGGGAGTGCCGCGACTAGCTCTCGCTCGGAGCACGGGGGACTCTCTCGGGGGGGGGGACGGCCGCGCGCGGAGACTCGAACGGAGTCTACCCGCGCGCTCGCTTGGCCGTGATGTCGGGGGGGACGCGAGGGGAGAGGCCCGGGCCAGGGCCTGAGCCCGTCATTCTTTGGGTGTGTTGGCGCGCTCGCCAACACACACGTTCACCAGGGGTGTGTCGGCGCGCTCGCCGACACACATGTTCACTGAGAGGGGGGAAACACCGGGGCCGCGACGCGAACACCGCAAACCTTTACGCCGCTCGTTCTCTCGCTGCCCTCTCGGCTCTGCTGCTGGCTCTGCGGCTGGCTGCTGGTGGTCGCGTCCTCGTCGGCCTCGGCGTCCACGGTACACACGTCGCACCACGCACACGATCACTCTCGGCTCGGTCACTCGCGGCCTCGCGCGCCGCGGCTCGCGTACGCGCTGGAGAGTGCTGCCCTCCCGAGCCGGCGGCTGCCGTACCGGCCGGATCGGAGAGGAGCAGCCTCTCCGTCTACAGTGACGGGTTTCCCCGTCACAACTCCCCGTCCCTAAGCCGGACCACCCGGGCCGTCAGCTGGACCCGAGTGAGACGGCGTAAGGGGTAGTGCAACGGTGGAAACAGGGTCCCCCGGGGACCAGGGGGCCCGGCGTTCTTCAACCCCCCTATCCACTCGGTTTACGACGGCCCGTCCTGGTCTCCGTCGACGGTGGCGTCTTGGGACACCGCCGCCAGGAGGACCGCCGACTGCACCTCTGCTGGGTCGTTGCTGACGCCCGTCGTTCCCCCCGCGCCCGGTCTATCCGCGACTGGGCCCCCGTCGCGACATCGGGGGCAGCCGCCGTTCGGCCTGCCTTACCCGCTCCAGGGGTCGCCAGCTCCGGGTGGCCGGTGAGGACCCACCCTCCTCCTCGCTTCCGGCGGAGCGGTCCCTCCGCCGTTCCAGCTCGTCCCGCAGGTCCGCCTGCCGAGACGAGCATGGCCCCCCAGACGTCAATGACGCCACTGCCGCCCGTTGCACCTCGTCCCGGGGCAGCAACCTCAAGGGCTCTACCCGCGGTTGCGAGGGTCCAAGGTGCAGCGGCACATAATCGTCTGGGTGACATTGGAACACCCGCTTGTCCCGGTTCTTCCGGCGCCGCCGGTTCTTACCGGTGCCCGGTTCCGGCCCCGTCTCTCCTTCCACTATCTTATACTGGGGCCGGTGGTTCCCGGGCCCGACGATGCCGGTCTTACCACCATGTTCCCGCCGCAGATCCTCCTCTCGCATCTCTGCGAAGGTGCGGCGGGGCCTCCGTTCCTCCGCCTCGTCCCACTCTAAGGGAGTGGAACTCCGAGGCGGGGAAATGGGTACGAACCGGGCTCGGGGCCCGGGTCGTCCCGTCGTTCTAACGGCCGGTCGACCGCGGGGGACTCCGGTGCGGAACCGGAATCCCTTCCTTGGGGGTGGGGTACTCGGCGTGACCGCTGCCACCTTTGGTCGCGCCCCCTGAGCAGTCCATCTGCTCGCTCCCCCTCCCAACCCCCTCCGAGCCGGGCTCTGGCCGGGAGACGACGGGTCCCGCCGGAGTTTTGCTCCCCGGCAGGGGCCGTGTCTCCGTCTGTGGCCATTGTCCTCTCGCTCTCCGGTGCCGGTGGGGCGAGGAGAGGATGGACCTCGACGGGCTCTGGGAGCTCGCCTTGGTCCTCCACTCCGTCTGCGCCCCCCGTAGCACCGCCACCGTCGCTCAAGGCCACCACAAGCGCAGCCACCGCCATGGTGCGCCATTTGGGGTCGCTCATGCACACCATGGGACCCCAACGTTCTTTAATGTGGCTTGGCGCCTCGAGGAACGCGTCGATCTCGTCGACGACGTTCTCCTCGAAGGCCAGCCTGACCTTCTCCTCCAGCACCCGCTCAAATTGCGGGTGCTGGAAGATCCTGTCGATCTCCTCCGCTGAGAGGCCCAACTCGACCATCTCCCCGCGCATGAGGCGCTCCACCTCTTCGGCCTTTTTGGCCGACCAGCCCTCCATAAATGCCGTGCGGGCGGCCACCCACTCGCGGTCTACCTCATCCGCCCAGTTGTCTACCAACTGGGCAGGGGTTTGAGGAGGGACCTCCTCGTCCACTTGCTTGGGGCTATGCGCCCCGTCGTTCTTCTCTCCGTGGTAGCTCATACTCTCCTCTGCAACACAAAAAAAAAGACGCGTTTAAATAAAACCAAAAAAAACAATTGGCGATATTAAACGGTTTTAGACGTTCGAGGGGGAATCCATCGCGTTAGCTCGCTGACCGGTGCTTTCGCGTTCCGTTTGCTCCAGCCCATATCCAGGATGTACGTAAGTGGCGAAAGTTTCTTCGCTATCCGATAGGGCCTCGTTCGCTTAGGAGCTAACTTGCGATTTACCCCCTTATCCGCGCTGGAGAGTGCGTGTTCTAACCGCCATACCATGTCTCCTACATTGAATTCCGCGTGTTTCCTCCCTTTATTGTATTATTTCCCTGCTGTTCTTGGTCCTTGAATGCGTTCTTAATCACGTAATCGCGTAATGCCTCCAATCGCCGTGTTCGTTCCGCCGGACTCTCGTTTGAAATCTCGGCGACTGGCAAGCATTCTTCCACTTCTCGTCTCACGCTGTTAATCAGAGCAGGATGTCGTCCGAAGTTTAAAAACGCCGGTGACACTCGCGTCGAATCGTTTCTCGCTGTGTTATAAGCTTGCCGAAGCTCGCACAGGTACTTGTCCCAACCCGATGGTCCTTGCCCCCGAACATAGCCAACATGGTCTTGATCGTTCTGTTGCAGCGTTCCACGGGGTTAGCCTGAGGATGGTAGGGTGCCGTCGTTACGTGCGTGATGTTATATTTAGCCAGATTCTCATTAACTAATTTATTTTCATATTCTTTTCCGTTATCGGTTAAAAAGTACTCGGGCGCTCCCCATCTGTTCAGGACTAACTCGTTGAACGCTTGCCAAACCGCGTTCCAGCCGATCTTACGAACCGGCTTTAACTCGATGTATCTCGAAAATAAGTCCATGAAAACAATTAGATACTTGTATTGGCATTTGCTCCTGGGCAATTCCATCGTATCCGCCGCTACTACGTTCCATATCCTGTCGACGCATCGTTTGCCCATCAGGCCTTGAGGCGGCTGCTGTGACGTCTTGTACTGTTGACAAATTTGACAAGCTTTTACGTACTCGTACACGTCATGGTAGCTACCTGGCCAATAATACTCGCGCGCGATTCTATCGTACGTTTTCTCGATGCCGAGATGACCCGACGGCGGTTCATCATGCGCATCTCGCATCACACGTTCTCTCCACTCTTCTGGCACTACCAACTTCCAGTTTTCTTCTTTATTTGTTACCGGATCTAATAAATTATCCCTACGGTACACGTACAAAAGATCGTTCTCAACTTTCCAGTTCCCGAATTTCCATGGGAAGGTTTTCACCTTTTCCCGTCGTTCATTGTACCACTTGTCGTTATCCACGCTCAGCGAAGCCACTCCTGTTTCGTCTCCAAAAGCACGCGACAGGGCGTCGGGCACTTTATTAAGTTCGCCCTGCCTGTGGGTTATCGTAAAATCCCACTGTTGTAATTCAATTACCCATCTATCCAACCGACTCGTTGGATTTTTCAAGTTCCTTAGCCACTGGAGCGCTGAGTGGTCCGTTATGACGTGAAATTCCGTTCCTTCGATGTATGGTCTCAGCTCCTGAATGGCTTATATGATTGCCAGACATTCTTTCTCCGTGGTCAAGTAGTTTCGTTCCGCGGGCGTGAGCACATGGCTGCTGAACACGATCGGTCGTTCGCCATCCTCATGCTCTTGTGATAACACCGCGCCCAACGCGTAATTACTCGCGTCGCATTAAATTGTAAAGGGCTTTGAAAAATCCGGCCTGGCTAACACTGGTGCTTCAGTGAGAGCTTTCTTAAAGCTCGTAAACGACTCGTTCTGTTCCTCTCCCCAATCGAAATTCGCCTCCGTTTTCAATAGTTTGAGCAAGGGTACTTTCAACTTTCCGTCGTTCTTGATAAATCGAGCGTACCAACCAATCATGCCTAGAAATCTTCTTAATTGCTTCACGTTCTTGGTTGCCGGGTACTCGAGAACTGGTGCGACTTTCGCCGGATCTGGCCGTAGGCCGTCCGCGTCAAGCAAATATCCTAAATATTTAAATTGCTTACAGCAGAACTCGCATTTCCCTCGGTTCACCGTCAGATTTGCTTCCCGCAACTTTTTCAACACCCTTTCAAGCCAGAATAAGTACTCCTCAAACGTTTCTGTT
The DNA here is from genome assembly GCA_020882685.1 of Aphelinus atriplicis. Taxonomy (NCBI): domain Eukaryota; kingdom Metazoa; phylum Arthropoda; class Insecta; order Hymenoptera; family Aphelinidae; genus Aphelinus; species Aphelinus atriplicis. Next base: position 58,925,328 of record CM037075.1, on the reverse strand, counting down.
GCGTTGATCAAGTCATCCAAATAACCAAACACGTGTGGCTCAAATTCTGGTCCAAAAAGGGCGTCGATCAATCGCTGGAAGGTCATCGGTGCGTTCGTAAGTCCGAAGGGCATTCTTTTGAATTGCTATAGCCCGGACCCGTGTACCGCAAACGCCGTGTACTTGCGACGGTTTTTCTCCAACTTGATTTGATAATACGCCGATTTCAGGTCGATTTTCGTGATAAATCGCGCTCTCCGTAATTTATCGAGAATAATATCGATGCTCGGGATAGGATACGCGTCTCGTTTCGTTACCTTGTTGACATCTCTATAATCGATACAAAATCGCGACGACCCGTCCGCTTTCTTGACAATGACTGGCATACTGCACCAATCACTGCCCAATCGTTCTATAACTCCTTGCTCAAACATTTTCTGTACTTCGGTTTTCGCAATCTCTTGTACTGCTGGTGACATTCTTCGTAATTTTTGTCTGATCGGTGGGGACCCTTGTACATCGATATGATGTTCCGTCATCGTGGTGACCCCTAATCTGTCCATTTCTTCCGGCAGATATTCCTCGATCAGGCGTTCAATCTTTTCTCGATCTTTGCTGTTTACTGCCGAGATTCCCGCACACTCCGCGTATACATATTCATCAGAGTGCACTCGGGTCGAGGCGTTCAAAAATTTCCTCCATTTCCCTTGACCCACTCTCCATGATTTGATCTCGTCGTCCTCTTTAAATTTGAACAGCTTCACAAAATCTTTCCCGATGTAAACATCGTATTCCAGATTATGTGCGGCTAATACTTCCATTGTTTGGACGGTTCCATCCGCGTCCAATTTCAACTTCAGTTTGCCCGCGACGTTCATCCTCTCTCTGTTCGCATTGTACACCGCTGTGGTTGTCGGTATCAACCGGTCCTTGAGGTGTTTTATGACCCCGTCGCCCACCACCGTATGCGTTGCTCCGGTGTCGTACAATGCTTTGAACAGTTTTCCTCCAATCACGATGCCCAAGTAATTCCGGTCGTCGCCCACTACCCCGTTGATAATGATCTCGGCCGGATCACTCGGGACATCCGTGCTTGCTCGTTCTGTCGAGTTCCCTTGGACAAGGTGGGCGCACACTGCATCGTTACCGGACGCGATTGTGTGCTGGCCACCTATATCCTCGGTACTCTCGACCGCGCTTTCTCCGCTGAACCAATGCTCCAGCAAGGAGCGTTTTGCTCCTCGCAACTCTCGCAGCTGGTTCGTTCTCTCGACCTCGATGTCGATCTCATCCTCATCGGAATTGGCTGCGTCTCTCAGACGCTTTTCGATCAGCAACCTCATACGCTCCGTGGGTCGCGTATGCTCGGGGCAGTCTGCATTCTGCATCCGTTGAAATGCTGATCGACACTCGCTCGTTCCTGACCCCTCTGGATCAGGTGTTTTCTCGTGCTCGTTCGCTCCCCTGGAATGCCCAGCACTGGGCGCAGCATTACTGCCGCCGGGGGCGTCGTTCACACTCACGTCACTCGTACTCGTCACACTCTGCGGTACTTCCCGGTCTTCCGTTTGTTTGCCGTTACCAGCACACACTGCTGGCTTTTGGCTACGGATCCGGGGCTCGTTCCCGCTCTCGTTCACGCACTCGTTGTGCAGTATAGCAGGTACCTTCTGACTCGGCTCTGTGCTGTAATCAGCTCGAGGCGCTCTGTTGGTATTTTTCCCGCGATTCATACTGACACATTTGTCGTCTGTCTCAACGACTTTACTCGTTACGACCCGACCCGACTCGAGCGGATTAATCGGCAGAGCTCGCGAGTCAGATTCGTCAACCTGCTCCCGAGTTTTCGCCGATTTCTCATTCGCTCGTTCGTTCGTGCCGTTCTCTCGACTCGTTGAGTTTCGACACTGGTTTTTCCATTTATCGAACTCGTTAATTGCCTTCTCCACCGCCTGAGTCTCCGTTCGTTCATGGTTCCGTTCCGTTTTTCCCGTCTGGAGGCTCAAGGTCGGCTGGCTCGTCCCCTCGGTTACGGCGTGGAGCGCGTGGGACTTCAACGCACTCCCGCCTCCCCTTTTTTCGTCAAAGCTTTAAGTCCCTTGCATACAAAACACGAGTCGTATTCGACCCCCGGTATTTTTCACACCTGACAGTAAAGCGCCCCCTGGGCCTTCTTCCGGCAATTGCGCGAGAAGTGTCCCTTCTCGTTGCAATTGTAGCAGATGTTAGATTTACAATCTACTGCCCTGTGCCCAGGTTTCTGACAGGAGAAACACACTCCCACAAACGTATTACTAGGGCCCCCCATGGGCCCGTTCGCGTTCCTCGACGCATTCGCGTTCCCTGTGTTTCCGTTCGTGTTTCCAGAATTCTGTGGCGGCCCGATTGGCCGCTATTCTGTTGCGCTCGTTCACTTTTCGGTCTTTCATCAGCTCGATCAGCAGCTGTTTCAGCTCGCTGATTTCTGATTTAGCCGGTCGTTCCGTCGTCGCCGCAGCGACCTCTGCTTTCTCTTTTGTCCCCTTCTTTTGCGGTTTATTCCCTTTCCCTCCCTCTGCCGAACTCTCCTCGTTGCCGCGCTTGCTGTCAGATTTTCGGATCGCCGATATTGATCCCGATTTTCTGTCGCTTTCATACGCCGCTGCTGGTATGCGGGATTTCTCTTTGGTCGGCGGCGGCTCGTACCGCGCGTCCAGGTCTCGGAGCCTTTCGTACTCCCTGCCCGCTCGTTCTAAATCCCTGTATGAGTTTATTCTCATGTGCAGCATGGCACCTCTGTAAATGGGCAACAGGTTCCGGAAAGCTCCGTCGACCTGTCTCGCTTCCGTAGGCACCACCTTAAAGTATCGGACAATGGATTTAAATTTTGAAAGGAACGTCGCCATGTTCTCTGACTCGTGTTGTTTTTGCGCTCGTAATTCCTCCCACACGTCCTCGTCGTCCATTTCGACCACGAATCTGTTCTTGAAGGTTTTTACGAATTTGCGCCACGTTCCGATCTCCGTTTTCATTGTCCGAAACCAATCGGCTGCGCCCTTGTGGAGTACGCTCGGCATCGCCGCCAGCAACGCAGAGTCAGGAATCTCTACACTCGATCTGTAGTCTTCCAGTCGTTCTAAAAATTCCAGCGCGTCGATCGACCCGTCATCCGCAAATCGCAGTTTCCAATCACGCATAGACTTCATGTATCCGTGATTCATCGGTAATGAGCTGCGCTCGATGGCGTTCGTTCTACTCGGAGATAATCGTGACCCCGAGTTCTGATTGTCACTGTCTGAGTCAGACAATGCTACTGCATTGTCTGGCGCGTTCGATCTTACCAGCACCGGCTTCCTTACGCGATCATCGATTCCGTGACGTTATTTTATCCTTTTCTCTTTGCTCAATATGCGTGCTCGTTTTCACGTCTGTGATCGGTGATATCGTTGGTCGTGCGTCAGGGTCGTTTTCGTCCGACTCCGACAACAGTCGCGCATTATCGTTCGTGTTAGGTCCACTCGTCTTTGAAACGCGACCCTTCAATTTGCGCACGATGTTCTTTCGTCGCACTCTCTGCTCGATGCGCGTGCTCGTTCTCGCGTCGGACTCGTTTTCGCTTCTGGACGACATGTTCGAATCGTCCAGTTCGTTCGTATTGGGTTTGGGTATTATCGTCTTCGGCAGCGTACCCTTCCCCGATGCCGGTTTTCCCAACCCTCTTTCGAGTGCCGATCGATTCTCCAAAATAAATTTTCATTGGGTAATATCGCTACCCCTTCCGGTAGCCTAAGGTACTCGAGGATGTCCGTCGCTTTTTTACTCGTCCCTTCCGAATCGTATTCTTTTCCGCGTCTGTACATTCCGCATCCTCGCTCTCGCTCTCTTCGCTCCCGCTTATCATTGTTCGTTCTACTTGGGTGGCGCTTGGTCTTTTCATCGTCCGTAAACCACGGCACACCCTCGACTTGCATCTCCCATCTCAACAATCGCTCTTTTTGTGTCCGCAGATTTCCCGTTATTGCTATTCCCGCTTTCTCTAATTTTCTTCGAACTACTTCTTTATTCATCTTAATTATCGTTTTGAATCGTTCGTTCCAGCTATCTACCTTTAACAACTCCTCCATGGCCTCTCTGTACAATTTCATGTCACCGTCTGCCATTTTAATCAATTAATTTATTATAAACTTGAAATAAATACTCTCCAAACACGCGTCGCAACACAACAATTAATCAATTATAAAAAAAACTAATTGTAAAAAAAAAACAGAAAACTGAAAAGGAAAATTTTAATTTTAAAGCAGACTAAATAGTGAATTTATTTGACTCTGTTTCCGATTATATACCAAACGAATCCACTCGGTCGATAAAATTGCACAAATCAGTCAGGCGGGCAATATTCGCTAACTCGCAAAATCTCTTAATTCAACCACGACCCACTCGTACACGCCGTCACCCGTCCTGCTTAACTGCACAAAATTACGAATTCGAATATCGACTCTCTATACCTCGAGTCACGTTCTTAATTGGAGTTATTCTCCGTCTTGTACATGTGCATGTATATATTCAATAATAAAATAAATCACTTAAATCGCAATGATGGAGGAAAAAGGAGTGTAAACTCCGTCGGGGACAACAATGGTGCGATATCAATAAATATATATGTGAAATAAAATATTAATCAATATACATGTTCATACAATACCAATACATAATTGTATTATTATCTGGTTCGTTCAAATATACTGAATATTATCTGGTTTGGTTCAATTTCCAATGATCGTTCGTCCTTTGGTTGTGTGCTAAAAACCCTAACCATCCGATATGCGATATACTGAAAATCGAATTAACCAAAAGCAGAGTCAAAAAAAACGAAAACTCAAGAAGAACTATCACTCTCTTTCGAAAAAAGTAAGGAAAAAAAACTTAATTCCGAAAAATAATTAATCGCAAAAAAAAATTATTAACAATTTATTTTGTTAACAATTGACTACGTCCACAACCACGAGCTCGTTCTAGTACGCACGATCCCACTATTCTCAAAGTTGGCGGGGGCCCAACGAGTAAACGACCAAAATTCCCAAATTGTTTATTAATAAACAAATAAATTATTCAAATTATTTACAACAAAATGCGCTCACTCGTTGTCCAACCCAACTTCAAAGACAATTCAAAAATCGGCAACCTCGGAAAAATTTTCAATTGAATTGATAAATAAACAATTATATTAATTGTTAAACAATTGCTCGTTCTATGTTATTTGCCACTAACAGCGTCGTCGTTCGTAACAATAGTTCAATCGTTCGAAAGAAAAAAAATTCTAAGTCCCGAAAAATTTCTAAGTTCCCTAAATTCAAATTCAAATTTCCCGCAAAAGATTCACACTAGATAGATAACTAGACTCTACTTGACCATCCGACTCATTACCATACGATCACACTGTTCTATCATGCGCCGGCGCTCTCGCCTATCGACACACTTGTGCTCGTACCGACTCGGCTACGTGACGAGATTAATTTGCCCAACCTCAAAAATTAATTTGTCGTTCTGGTTATTCCTCCTTGGAATAATAATTAATTATTGCTATGTTGCTGGCTTCCTTCCTTCCTTCTCGTTGGATGTTTATGTATATGTATATCAATATAAATCAATTGGGAGGAATAAGGAGCTGAGCTCCGTCAGGGCAACAAAATAAATTCAACAATAATTATATCAATCAGAAAAATTTCAGGAGGAATAAGGAGTTATGCACTCCGTCAGGGGCTGATCAATTTAATTTAGCAGAGTGATCACTGCTATAACTTGATCACTGCTCATTCGCTGCTCAGGAAATGTCCGAGCTTCGCTGCATGTAAACACGCGGCACAGCACCTGCCGGCGCACGTAAACAAGCGGGGCAACAACACTCGCCCCGCGCCGCGTTCTCGCGCTCACCTCTGCGCGCTCGCTACCAAGGTCGCTTCGCGTAACTCGCGACGACGAATTCCTTCGCCCGAAATAAAATATAATTTTACACGCTCGTTCGAATTTTGCTCACGCGAATTTTCACTTTTTCGCGCACGCACTCTCCACCTCGATTTTCCCCGATCCCGACCGCGAACATACGTTAGGGGCGCCAATCTGTGACCTGGTGCCCGTTCGCACCAGGTTGCACGTGGGGAGCTCTACCGCGGGCACTCCGTATTTATACGGGCGCCGGAGTGCCGCGACTAGCTCTCGCTCGGAGCACGGGGGACTCTCTAGGGGGGGGACGGCCTCGCGCGGAGACTCGAACGGAGTCTACCCGCGCGCTCGCTGGCCGTGACGTCGGGGGACGCGGAGAGGAGAGGCCCGGGCCAGGGCCTGAGCCCGTCGTTCTTTGGGTGTGTTGCGCGCTCGCCAACACACACGTTCACCAGGGGTGTGTCGGCGCGCTCGCCGACACACACGTTCACTGGGGGGGGGGGAAACACCGGGGCCGCGACGCGAACACCGCAAACCTTTCCGCCGCTCGTTCTCTCGCTGCCCTCTCGGCTCTGCTGCTGGCTCTGCTGCTGGCTCTGCGGCTGGCTGCTGGTGGTCGCGTCCTCGTCGGCCTCGGCGTCCACGGTACACACGTCGCACCACGCACACGATCACTCTCGGCTCGGTCACTCGGGGTCTCGCGCGCGTCGCGTGTTGAGAGCTGCGGGCACCGGACGAGAATGCCCGTCCGCCTCGTGCCTGCTCGCGGCCTCGCGCGCCGCGGCTCGCGTACGCGCTGGAGAGTGCTGCCCTCCCGAACCGGCAGCTGCCGTACCGGCCGGATCGGAGAGGAGCAGCCTCTCCGTCTACAGTGACGGGTTTCCCCGTCACACTAGATAGAAAAGATTAATCCAAGAGAATAGGTCACGAGATGGGCTTTACACACACACCTTATGACACACAAAGCAGTAGATGAATTTCTTTTACATTTTCCAATATCAATAAGAGAATATTGGAGTTCATTCCTCATTTCCATAAGAAAATAACACAGTTTCCCGGTCTAGGAACGACTTTTGAGCCTCCAAAGTGGCTTTGAAACTCTAAAAGCCTATGGTCAGTAACCTAACTTGCGCCATACCTAGGCCACACAAGTCTCGAGTCTAGGCAAGTGGAAGTTCACTAAGTGGTTCATAAAATCTGTTTTAGATAGGCAAACTGTATGTGCGGCGAATGATTTTTTTCCCAACGTCCACAAGTTTCACAAAAAAAGAATTAAAAATTCTCTCGGGCCTGGTGGACTATCCCAAAGTGACATTACGAGAAAAAAATTCCATGCTCATCGGGCTGAATTCGAACTAGCTTCCTCCTGATCTCCGGTCAGTTGCGCTACCATCTGCACCACCGGGAGACACTTTGGGATAGTCCACCAAGCCCGATAAAATTCAATTCAAAATTCTTCGTTTGTAAAACTTGTGGACGTTAAGAAATAATTATTCGTTAAAATACTACTTCGGGTGAAAAGATGTAGTAGCCCGAAAGGTTGGATTGAGGGGTATATACATGGGTGAAAAAAAGAATCTGCAATAAGACGATCGGACCTTGATTGTACAGATTCAAGCGATCGAATTTGATCGTGTATATAGGTGATATTGCGAGAAATGAATTCATGCTTCAGGGATGTGATGACCTGATGTCTTCCCGGTAGTGCAGATGGTAGCACAACTGACCGGAGATCAGGAGGACGCTAGTTCGAATCCAGCCCGGGGAGCGTGGAACTTTTTTCTCGCAATATCACTTTGGGATAGTCCATCAAGCCCGATAGAATTTATAATTCTTCGTTTGTATTTGAGGCGTTTCACCGCAATTCACCCAGCATAGCGCGCGAGCACCAAATCATGCTGTTTTCAACTTGTCTTTACGATGTCAAAATCTACCTGAAAAAATAAAAAAAGCTGTTCGAACGATTTTATCGGTAATATCAGTTTTCCAAAGATTCTTGATATTTATTCGGAAAAAGATATTTTCCAGAGAGGAATCAAAATATTCTGTTTGATAAATAGATCGCGCAGAAGAGAGCAAAGAAAAAGTTCCTGTCCGACTACTTTCAACAAAGACGAAAGAAAACGCATGTCGAGAGACTTGGAAAAGCAAGAAGACTCAAAAAAGAAAGAAAAAATAGCATAAACTGCGTAAATTATACTCATTTCTAGATATTAGATGTTTTATATTTTTTTGGCGTGGGAACGGCTCATTACGTCGCCGGCCCCGCGATCAAACACTGCGATCGACCATTGATCTCGCGCCTTTGCCCCGTGTCGCCGACCCCCAAGTGAGAGTGTGTGCGCGTGTGAATGCCCGACGAGCCCGCACCACATCCGCCCCGCTGCGCCCACCCGAGGAGACGTCCTCGAGCCTCCGACACCAAGCAGTGCGGAGCAGCTGCAGCGCACCCGCTCTCCTAGAAGAGCCGAGCGGTCGGCCACGCGGCGAGACGCGCTAGCTCGCTTCCGAGAAGCGAGCCGCCGGTGTGCGAGCCGCCGCCGGCTCGCCGGCGCACTTGTATTCGTTGCCTCAATAAAGAAGATTATACTTTAATCTATCGCGTTCCGTCTCTCTTACTTCGACCCCGACCTCGCACCTCCGAACGACCCCCCCTCTCTCCGCGCGCCCGAAAAGCCCTCGGCTTCTCGGGACAACTGAACGTCCGGCGCACGCAAGATCCCTCCCTGTCAGCGTACTAGCGCAGCAAGGGCCATTGCACGCGAGGAAACTCGCGGGCCCCAACAATCGGCGTGAGCCGCACCGAGGGACGCGCGCGTGGCGGAAGCCGAGCCCCGATACCCCATTCCCCTTCGACTCCCACCCGTTCCGCGTGGTCGTCCGCGCCGGCAGAGCTTCCCCGAGCAGTTCCCGCCCACTGGTTCACACCCACGGGTAATCAGGGGCCGCGATACCGGCCCCTAACTCGGAACGTGCTCGTGGGCCGCCCCTGCCCGGTTCGGCGAGCTACGTGGGAGCGGGCCACAACTCCGCGACGAAGCGGCCGCGAAACGAATAGCTTTGGGGTGCCCGCCGAAGCGGTCACGAGCTCAGGAAGCACCCCGTTGCATGGAAAGCTGAGAAAAAATCACATCGAAACAGGTCGTTCTAGAATTCTTTCAGATGCATTTTAGTATCGCTGGGGAGAGTGGAAAACAACATGATTTGAAGCTCGCATAAATACCGCTGCGTCTACTCTTCGAGGTTCTATTTCTCAGATAAAATCGTTTCAGCACTCTTAAAAAAATATTTTTCCCTACGTGAAAAACCCTCAGCTTTCGATTGGAACCATCGAGAAAAATATTATCAATAAACCTTCTAAGTTATGAGATGTTTTATATTTTTTGGAGATAGAAATGGAGAACTTTCGCGAAACTGATTACACCGTTAAAAAGCTGAGGAAAAACTACACCAGATTGGCTTATTCAGTTATTTTTTCAGGTACATTTTGACATCGTACACAGTTGAGTTGAAAACAGCGTGATTAGGTGCTAACGCGCCGCGCTGGGAGGATTCAGGCAAAACGCATATAAGTTTGTTATGAATTATTGCAGAATTTGGAAGATTTGGCAATGCAGCAGTCCCTTGAATGGTCGTTTTAGTCTATTTCCATGGTTTTTTGAGGTGATATATTCATGTTTTGAGAGCTCCCAGAGCCCAAGCCTACTTCTTGACTGTATAGGCTGTATGTAGCATGAAATAAGGTAACTTTAAGTGCCTATGCGATAGTGCTCTTGACGATTGAGCTCCCAGGATACAAAAATAAAGGCTTTAAGTAGTAACGTGGAGTAGAGTACTCTTTGTGCTCCAATGACCTTGGAGATAATTTTTCTGTGAAATTCAGATGATTTGCAGATGTAATGGCCCGACCGTCATTTAGAGAGACGATTGGATGAAATACTCCTGTATAATGGGAATATTCGGTTGCGGAGCGTCGCGATTTGGGGTCCACGTGTTGCAAGACCGCTCTGTCACTTACAAAAAATCCTCCCGTCCAGCGCCTGGTCGTCCTTGGCCAACGTGGCAGCCGAATAGTCCGTGGCGCGCTGGGCCGAATATTTCAAGAGGCTCGGGATGGATGTGCTGTGGAGGGGGAGGAGATTATGAATAAGAACCCATTTGAATGCATGTGCACTATTTCTTATTATTATTGTTAGAATCTTAAAGCTGCTTTTACAAGCGTCGTAACGGTACGTGAAGATGCGCTCTCGGGGCGCTGAATGGTTGGGAAACGCTGTTGTACTTCACGAGAATCACCTCTCCCTTATGAAGTGATAACAAGTGAGCGTGGCTCAGCTTCTTTTCTCCGATTGCGCGCGTGCTGATAACTACGAAGCGCGCTCGCTTCGTTACAAATCTGTTTGCGCTGCAATGCGCGTCGATTCGACTCATATATGGGCAATTCTCTGTGGGATCGGACATGAAAAAATTAGATTTGGCTCAAAATTTTTTTGTAAGTTCTAGGGCATCAAGCCGATTACCCAGAATTTTTTTAGATTTTTTCGAGCACTTTAACCCCCTTTAATAAATAGGCAAAGTTGCTGATTTCGCTGTTTTTGCATTTTCAGAGGCATTTTCAACCTCAATTTACACCCTGAAAATGACCTCTGAGGCAAAAAATGAATGGGACACTTTTTTCTGCAAATTGCCTGAATTTTATAGAAAAATTATCTTCAAGGTCATTGGAGCACATTAAGTACCCCACATTACCAATTGGAGCCTCTATTTTTGAACCCTGGGAGTTCGCTCGTCAAGCCCCATACCACATGGGTACTAAAAGTTGGCCCAACTCATACCACATACAGCCTATATAGTGAAAAAATGGGCCTGGACTCTGGAAGCTCCCAAAAAATTAATATATTAACTAAAATAGGGGTAAAAACAGGCTGAAATGACTATTCAAGGGGAGCCTTGTACCGCCAACACTTCCAATACTTTCCAAACACTTGTCTGTGGTATTATTACTATTATCCACTGTAAAAACTCACATTCTATCATACTAATACATATCCTGAGTTGTCAATATCATATTTATATAGATCAAGCATTACTATACAACTTGACGCCACCTTACTTTCAGTAGTTACATGTATTGATGGTCAATATATTGGCTCTATTGTGTTAAAATGTACAAGAAACTACTAATAAAGTACATTGTCATGAATTGCATTCACTCGATAAGAAAGATTAATCCAGAAAGTAAATTGTAAGCTGTGCATTACACGTACACCTTATAACACACTAGGCAGTGCATAGATATCATATGATTTTTTTAATATCAACAAGAAAATGTTGAAGTTCACTAAACATGGGTAATATTCATGAATGTATGGGACTCATGAAATCCACTCATATTGTATAAACTGCATAGCTGAGGTCCAGGCAGCTATTGCCTGGTGGGCTCAAACTACAACTTCAAGTTATTTACTCATGGAATTAGCTAATGTGAATCAATCCACTTGAGAGTATAATCACTGAATGCGCAATTTGATAAGGAATTCAAATATATATAGTTTGCCTGTGTTTAAATGACTTTATAAGCCACTTTGTGAACGTTATACTTGCCTATACTGGAGACTTGTACGACCCATGTATGGCACAGGTTAGGTTACCGACCATAGACTTTTAGACATGCAAAGCTACTTTGGAAGCTCAAAACTCATTTCTGGACAGGCAAACTATATATATTTGAATTCCTTATCAAATTGCGCATTCAGTGATCATACTCTCAAGTGGATTGATTCAAATTAGCTAATTCCATGAGTAAATAACTTGAAGTTGTAGTTTGAGCCCACCAGGCAATAGCTGACTGGACCTCAGCTATGCAGTTTATACAATATGAGTGGATTTCATGAGTCCCACATTCATGAATATTACCCATGTTTAGTGAACTTCAATATTTTCTTGTTGATATTAAAAAAATCATATGATATCTATGCACTGCCTAGTGTGTTATAAGGTGTACGTGTAATGCACAGCTTACAATTTACTTTCTGGATTAATCTTTCTTATCGAGTGAATGCAATTCATGACAATGTACTTTATTTGTAGTTTCTTGTACATTTTAACACAATAGAGCCAATATATTGACCATCAATACATGTAACTACTGGAAGTTAGGTGGCGTCAAGTAGTATAGTAATGCTTGATCTATATAAATATGATATTGACAACTCAGGATATGTATTAGTATGATAGAATGTGAGTTTTTACAGTGGATAATAGTAATAATACCACAGACAAGTGTTTGGAAAGTATTGGAAGTGTTGGCGGTACAAGGCTCCCCTTGAATAGTCATTTCAGCCTGTTTTTACCCCTATTTTAGTTAATATATTAATTTTTTGGGAGCTTCCAGAGTCCAGGCCCATTTTTTCACTATATAGGCTGTATGTGGTATGAGTTGGGCCAACTTTTAGTACCCATGTGGTATGGGGCTTGACGAGCGAACTCCCAGGGTTCAAAAATAGAGGCTCCAATTGGTAATGTGGAGTACTTAATGTGCTCCAATGACCTTGAAGATAATTTTTCTATAAAATTCAGGCAATTTGCAGAAAAAAGTGTCCCATTCATTTTTTGCCTCAGAGGTCATTTTCAGGGTGTAAATGAAGGTTGAAAATGCCTCTGAAAATGCAAAAACAGCAAAATCAGCAACTTTGCCTATTTATTAAAGGGGGTTAAAGTGGTCGAAAAAATCTAAAAAAATTCTGGGAAATCGGCTTGATGCCCAAGAACTTACAAAAAAATTTTGAGCCAAATCTAATTTTTTCATGTTCGATCCCACAGAGAATTGCCCATATGTATGCGTATGTGTCTAGTCATTCATTCTAACCTCGAAATTCGGTAGGGTTCATGAACTGCAATCATGACTGCGGCGTTATGGCCAAAAAGATTTTTGATACATATATCTATTTACAGAGCCTCGGCCTATCAGCAATAGCCTCGATTTTCATTGTTTACTTATCACACATGTGTGACTGTAGATTACCCTGGTTATACAAAATTAACTCACTGGCAGGAAACGGTTCCTTGCTCATTACAGGTTTCATGAAATATTGATTTCGACTCACTTGTCTGTTCGTCAACTCATACGTGCCGATAAGAAGATCTCCTATGGCTTTTTTAGTCGAATTATCGCTGCGCCGTTGCCCGCGTGTGCAACTCACACTTATAGAATATACATTCCAGGACGAGTGCCCGCTGGCTGCTCGAGGCATCATACAGGCTAATAAGACAATATCTTATGGCATTCATCTATACCTTCCAATGTTGGGCAGCTGCAAGAAAAAATGCAAGTTGTCCTCATGATTTCTGCGCTACGTGCAGCTCACCATCCGTCGTATGGATGCTTCCCATTCAACGCATTCCTACACTCATACTTATGTCGCTGACACTCACACGTATGCTTAATCCTAACGTTGCTTTTCGGCGCAAGTCAGATATCCTGTGAGAAAATACCCATCACGAATCTGCAATGCGTTGCAAATTACTTTTGCACTAGCCAGAATCACTCACTCGCTACCACTCACTCGCGTCTTTCATTCGCTCTATTATGAATGTGGGTGAATATCGAAATTTTTATTGGAATCATTGGTGGATAAATCAATGTAATGACTGGCTGACAAAAAATGATGCTCGCAACACGGGCGTAGGACGCAACTTACAAGGAGAGTTTCAGACTTTCGGAGCACCAATCTGGACCAAACTTTGTACGTATATTCTCTAGGACTATAGTGGACATACGCAAAAGTTTTAGATCCCAACGCTCTCTCAGTGCCAAGATATTGACACCACAAGCTTATTTAACTTTATATGTATAATGATTTTCTCACTTACTAGGAGTCACTTGCGAACCGGTTCACTAATCTTGACCAAACTTTTCTTAATGTCAGTTTGGTTCAAGAATAGGCTGTACCCACAGTCCCAGAGACTAACACTTCCAAACTCCACAACTCCGTCTCGAGTAGTGCGACAGCCGGTGCGCTCGCGCTCCGTGGTAGGCGCCTGAGCGGCTGCGGGTGGCGGCGGTAGTAGCTCGGCTGCTGGCCTTGTCTCTACTGCGGTGTTGTTTTCCGGATCCATCTGTAGAATCTGCCCGTTAGTACTATCCCTCATTTTTTACAGTCAGTTCACTAGGAGAGTAACAAAAATTAAAAAAATTTCATGTAAAAAAAAATTGTTTTCGTTTGCGCATACAATTATTTGCGCTGAGTTCGCGTGTGGTTTCCCAGGATCACTGGTTCACTATCCAGTTCCTTGTTCTTCGCGCTTTTCGGGCGTCCGCGCTTTTTTTTTGCTGGCAGCTGTTTCTGCCAGCGCTTGTTCGGTTCTTGCCGGCGGTTCTTCCGGACTGGATTCCGGTTCGCTTGCTACCGTAGGCTGTTCCTCGGCCACGTTTTGTATCGCTAGCGTTCGGGTTCCTACGTATCAGTTCTTTCGCGGCCTGCCGCGTTTCGTGCAAGGTACGTTACCATTCGGTGGGTAGGTAGTTCAAAGGTCATGCGCACTCGCCTCTGTGCTACTAAAACCAGCTGCTGTTCCCGTTGCTCGGTCGTTTTCTTGTTTATTGCGGACCTGCGGTTTAAAGAACTTCACGAGGACGACCGATTTGTCCTCTCCCGATTTGTCAGTGATTTTGCACACGTTCGTACTGACCTTCTCGACGACCGTGTAATCTCTATTGTATTTCGACGCCAACTTTGCGGTTACGCCCTTTTCAGCGGACGATAGCACTTTTTTCAGCTTGAGTCGCCTACGTAAAACTGTATGACTTTGTGCTTCGCGTTATAGTACTGCGCATTCTTTTCATGCGCGAGCGCCGATTTATGAGCGGCGATTTCTCTTAGCTCCCCTAAATTATGCAGGCGCTCAATCCACTGTTGGAGTTCTTTGCCCCCTCCTGTTCGGCGGCTTGCTTTTTCTCTTTCCGTCGCAGTGTTTGAGGCGGCGTCGGATTTCGGCCGTACAGCAGGAATGCCGGCAAATAGCCAGTCGCTTCATTTTCCGACGTGTTGTACGAGCACATCGTCTCGTCGATGCTCTCGTCCTACATACGGTAATCACTTTCAATTTGACATTTCAGCGACGTCATGAATGTTCGGTTGACGCGCTCTTTCCACGCGTCGTCGTCTTCGATCACTTCATCAAGGTCGTCGTTGTCATCGAAATGATACATTTTCCCGCCAATGACCTTGGAAAATGAGAATTCGGCGAGGCGCTCTAGCACGTCTTTCTGCCGGCTCTTATATCATTCGTCGGCGGTATCTTACAGCTCGACTGCGGCAATCTTTATTGGGCAGTCGTAGTCGTCCGTTTGATATATTCGTAAGAGTGCTTTTAGGACGACGTTATCGAAATCGTGATCTCGCAACTCTAGCGTGCAACGCGCGAGTCGGCCCGCAACCATTTCAGGCTATTATGGTCGGTGATCACCTCAAAACAGCGTTGGGACATTTATTAATTTCCAATTAAAAATTAACAATTAATAATTTGATTTATTAATTCATCTACAAATAATTAAATTAAAACGACGACGAATTAATTAATTAAAAGACCAATTAAGAATTAAAAACAGCTTTTTTAATTCACCCATACTACATTAAGAATTAAAACTGGAACGATTTAATTAATTGAAATGTTAAATTAAATTAAATTTTGGATTTTTTAATTTCTTCAAGCTGAACTGAAATTAAAATGAGTTTGGAATTAATTCAATTAAATAAACGAATCAATTAATAATTCAAATATTAATTGAATTAAAAAATTCAATTCAATTAATTTTTTTAATTTAATTAATTGAAAC
Source organism: Aphelinus atriplicis (assembly GCA_020882685.1). NCBI lineage: Eukaryota > Metazoa > Arthropoda > Insecta > Hymenoptera > Aphelinidae > Aphelinus > Aphelinus atriplicis. The sequence goes on along the minus strand of CM037075.1, from coordinate 58,909,592 downwards.
TTTGAATTAATTAATTAATTGATGTAGGATTCGATAAAAGAAACGAAGCCATGACATTTTATCCCATCATGGAGTCGAAAAATATTGTTTCGGGGCGTGTGAGAACTCTCATCATGAGAATCATGTTGATATTTATAAGTTGCATAAATAAGGTAAGGGTACTCAATGTATCCTGGGATCCAATGTGGCCCTTCTCTGATATTCCGAATCTGATGTTTCGAATATTTTATTTTCTGGGCACCAGTGGCTATTGGGTTATGTTGGTAGTATTAAAAAAAAGATTTACAAAAAAAGATTTATTTTGTTTGTTACATTTTTTATCAGCGAATTTGTTGTGAATAGTCACCTTAACACTCTTGAATTATTTCATATTTTTTATGATCATATATTATACAAATTTATAATATTAGCAATTAAATTTTTTTTCATAATTTTATCAACTTCAGAAACAGAAACAGCCCATATATTTATTCATTTGTTTATTCGCCTAGCGTCTGGTACAGCTTAGAGTAGAAGTAATCTTTTGTCTAAGGCAAATTTAGAATGGATGGATACACTAACCCAGTGAGCCGTGACACCTAGGAATCTTCTTTTATTGCTCGTCCAAATGTCTGCTGTTGTACAAATATTATAGGCATCAGCAATTGCTGCTTTAATTGCTTGGACCTCAATTCTATGACGATCATCGATTCCTTTTGAAACTTTTTTTCGTGATAAATGTTTGAGTTTAGTATTTCTTGATTTTATTTGTAAATCTGAAATATATACTAATTTAATTATCTGCTCTATTAGATTGAAACCAATTTCTCTTAAGTAGAATCCATCTACAATCATACAGGCTGTAAGTATGAGTACAATCAAATTACCTCGGATCTGTTTTGTATCATTTTGAAATGATTTCTTTTGAACATCTTTACAAGAGATCAGTTCCAATGAGGTAATTTTTCTAGTAGAACCATTCATATTTTTATATATTAATTAATCTGAAATCTCAAGTAAGCAATAACAGGCTAAAAAGGCCTATAGAAAATCTATCCATGAAAATGCAGAAACACATATCTTTTATAGAGTGAGGAAACATATTTCAAACCCAGATTATTTGCTCTCCCAAAGAGTTTGACCTCTCCTTGTAAGTTAAATTTTGTTTCATATGGCGTATCCCTAAGGAAAGTTATGGAAATGTTGTGTAGGAGAAGGTGTTCAAAATTAGCTATTTAAAAGTGGCATTGATTTTTGATAAAAAAACTCATATGAGAAGCGGAAGTCACTGATCTCGCGAAATCACGATATTTCCAACAGAAACTTTGAAATAAGCTACTCGTACGGTCACTAAAATTATAATTGATATAGATAATCATTTATGAATATTCAAATTGGCAAACTTCGATTAGTGATACATTTTGTTCTGAAAGAAATTGATATCTTACCATCAAAAACTTTTCTCCAACTGGGATTTTCGACAATGGACGCAGGAACTTGACAATTGATCACAAGATCTACAACATTACTTTCAAACCTTTTCTGATTGAAATAACAAGTTCCCCTTTCACTTGCTGGAAAGCCTTCGTTGGAGGCACTGGAGCTTATCTTAGTTCGCTTGTAATCAAGGTATTTTTCATGTACTGAAGGGTGTGCTCTCTGGAAATGAATAATTATAAAAAGAAAACTCGATTTTCCCTTTTTTCTTTTGTTTAAATTTTACGAAACTAGGATTTATTTTCAGCAAGTGTGTGTGTGTGTGTGTGTGTGTGTGTGTGTGTGTGTGTGTGTGACATTAATAGTAGACATTAATTCTAGTTTTAATTGACCATTATTCCAATATTTCATTTTCTCTAGAAAATCAGTTTCTATTCTCACGTCAAATCGAACTCTCTGATCGATTTGTTCGAAATCGAATAAAAAATTATTCTAGTGTAACAAGCATTGAATAAAAAAAAAAGTTATCAAATTATCTTTCCAAAATTACCTTCAAATGATTCGTAAAATTCGAAGAGACTCTGTCATCACCTCTGAAGACCTTCTTGCAAGTTTTACAAGTCGCACTTATATAATGTTCTCCTTCAATTGAAGCAATTTCAAAAAATGTTCCATCCATCCAACTAGATTTCATACATTTCTGGGTAATCTTTTGATTCAGTACTGATGGATCCTGTTTGTTATGTTCATCTACATTCATTTCACTCAAGATGTCATTTTTTGAATATCTACCAGGCCTCCTCGGTACGTGTACCATACCCTCGTGGTGGTCTGTACTAGTGGAAGGCCTCACATCATTCCCCATCTCTGGTTGATTAATTGAGTCTTCGTAATCCTTCACCAGACGACTAGAAGATAATAGTGATATTAAAAGAACTGTGGAAACGTTGTTTATTTGGATATCGACACCTCTTCGATAAAGTGAAAGATTTCGATATTCCTCGGGAAGACTAGGAAACTACAAAGCTTTCTATTGAAAAATCCAGTGACGTTTAGCGTTTTTTCGAAAGAAGAAATCTTTTTACTAATCTCACAAAGATTATTTTTCTTGAAATTTGATTCGTGTTGGATTAGTAAAAAATATACTCATTCTCACGAAGAAGAGTCGGAATGTGCTACACTTTACAAATGGCCAAAGGGCGTTGGTATGTTGTAGGATTTTTTACAAAACCGACTATTCCAAAACTAGAAATTCATTCAGAGGTTATATATTCTTTTTAGAATTTGAATATGACTTTCACACACTCTAACACTCCATACTGAATCAGATATCATAATATATATATATATATATATGTATATATATATATATTTTTTTTTCATCGTGTTTGTGAGAAGTATGATACATTTCCAACGTAAATATTCCATGAAAGATTTTAAAATCAATTGATTTTCGAATCTTTGTATTCCCCTGAAAAATTGAGTGTTAATCTTCTATATATTTACTAGTGAATTCCATCATCACATCTGTATATTTTCTTTATAGACTTCCCTTCTTTAGCGTAGCTGTTTTCAAAATAATCTACCAAGAACTTATCGTTATCTAAATGAAAAGAAATAAAAAATTTATAATTTAGTATTGGAATAATCTACATGAAAATGAAAAAAACAATAATAATTACTTCTTAACTGCAAGTATTGGCGTAATGGTAGATTATTTATTTTCATACGATCATCGTCAACTTGGACATATCAAGAATACGTCTTCTCAACTTGTCCATCTGCACAATTATTGATTAATAAATTCGTCTCTCTTTTCAAAAGCAAATTCCGAAGAAATAATATGAAATAATTACTTACCTTGATTATCTTCCAAAAATTCAATATCAAAATTCATCACAGTTCGTAGGATAATGTAATTTTAGAATATGCAGTTGAGATTAAATTGTGAAAAGGTATAGATTCTTGACTTGATCAGAATTTTGATCGAAATTTTGATACATAATCGACGTACACTTCAATAATTATTTAGCCCAACGACAAAATATTATCTAAATAAGGGTTCCGCCAAGCACATGTTACAAGATCAGGCACGAAAACGAAGACTTGTCGATGTTAGCTCGGTTGAATACAGACTGTGAAGACGTGTTTACAGGCGTGACATCGAACTCGTCCTAATACATACCAGTAAACAGGACAAAGATCGACAGTGTATATGTATGTGTTTTGTTTTCTCTCTATATTCCTTATGCATAGTATAGTCGGATATAACTATCATACGCCCCCGCACAATGTTTTTCGACCCCATGTTGGAATAAACTTCGTTTCTTTTATCGATACGTAGATCAATTGATTAATTAATTCAACGTTTCAATTAATTGAATTAAAAAATTTAATTCAATGAAATTATTCAATTCAATTATTATTATTCGAATTATTAATTTATTTATCCATTTAATTGAATTAATACAAACTCATTTTAATTTCAGTTCAGTTTGAAGAAATTAAAAGAACCAAAATTTAATTTAATTTAACATTTCAATTAATTAAATCGTTCCAGTTTTAATTCTTAATGTAGTATGGGTGAATTAAAAAATTTGTTTTTAATTCTTAATTGGTCTTTTAATTAATTAATTCGTCGTCGTTTTAATTTAATGTCTTTTTGAAGAATTAAATTAATAATTGTGGAGTTTTAATTATTCCTTTAATTGAATTGACGATTTAATTTATTAATCCCAACACTGCCTCAAAATTGTAACCCTTGATGTAGGCTCGAAAGTTTTGAATCGCCCACACGACGGCGAGACACTCACGCTCGGTGGTCGTGTAGTTGCATTCCGCTTAATTTAGGATGCAGCTCGCTAACTCAAGGATCATTTTACTCCATCAACCGCTTGCGTTAAAACAGCGCCGAGGCTTGTGTCGCTGGCGTCTGTTTGTGGTACGAATTAATGGTCGTACGAGGGCCAATGCAATACTGGTGCTGTTACCAGCATGCTCTTGAGGATACCGAAGGATTTCTTCTGCTCCTCCTCTCATACGTACGGCACGTTCTTAGACGTCAGGCGCATCAGAGGTTCGGCGATGGTAGCGAAGTTATCTATGATTTTGCGGTACCATGTCGCCATTCCTCAAAATCTCTGCAGCTTTTTCCGTTCCTGGGGTGCCAGATATTCCATGATCAGCCAAATCTTCTCCGGATCCGGTCGGAATCCGTCGCGGTTGACCAGCACACCGAGGTATTTTACTTCCGACTTACAGAAATGGCTCTTCTCCCAGTTGATTTTCCCAATATCTTCTTTAAGATATGTTCGAGCCATTCCAGGTTCTCCTCGGAAGTATCCGTGCAAATGATCACGTCGTCGAAGTGTGCAAACGCATAGAGCTCTAACTCAGGCCCTATAAGACCGTCGATAAGCTCCTGGAATGTGGCCGGGCAATCAGATAACCCATATGGTAATCTGGTGAACTGGTAGAGTCCCATACCTGGAATAGTGAACGCCGTCATCGGCTTTGCCTCAGCGGCCATCTTAATCTGGTAGTAAGCTATCTCAAGATCGATGGTGTTGATATAGCGAGCCCCACACAGTTTTCACAGAATCGCATCCATGAGTGGCAAGGGGTAAGCGCTCGTCCGCGTGACAGAGATCAGCTTGCGGTAATCTATGCACATGCGTAACTCGCCGTTGGCTATGCGCACCATCACGATAGGGCTTGCCCAGCTGCTGTTCGTAGGCTCCACGATTCCTTCGTGGAGGAGGTCACGCACCTGTTTGTACATTCCCTCCTCGATCTTTTTTGAGACCAGATAGAACTTTTGTTTGATCGGCATGCACGACGTGAGCTCGATATTGTGCTCGATCAGGTCTGTGCAGCTGATTCGTGGGCATTTTATGACACGATACTTGCCGATCAAGTTCGTTAACGCTCGATCTTGAATCTCCGAGAGATCAGCGAGTCCAATGGACGTTAGCTGATTGCCGGCATTCAGGGCGGCGAGCTCAAGTGAAATTGAATTCGGGTCGCCTACAACGGTCAACGTGCTATTCCACAGATCGATTTGCACGTTGAACAACTGCCTATGATCCGATGATCTGTAACGATACGATCGGACCTTGATCGTACAGATTCAAGCGATCGAATTTGATCGTGTATATAGGTGATATTGCGAGAAAATGAATTCATGCTCCAGGGATGTGGAGAGCTGCCGTCTTCCCGGTGGCGTAGTAGATAACGCAACTGACCGGAGATCAGGAGGTCGCTGGTTCAAGTCCAGCCCGGGGAGCGTGGAATTTTTTTCTCGCAATATCACTTTGGGATAGTCCACCAAGCCCGAATTTATTCGTCGTTTGAAATATGTGGACGTTAAAAAATAATTATTTGAGTGGTTCCGTTGGCGAACCAAATGCGTGGTTTTACACTAGGGATTCGGCTGAAGGAAGACAGTTGTACGCTGTTACGCAAAATTCGCTTTGCGGTAATTTCGAATTCGCTGTCGCTTGTACCGCTTATTTGCGATTCGCAAAAATAATTTATAATTCTACAATTACCCTTAATTGTATCTCATAATGCTCCTTTCAGCAATTATGTACGAGCTGCGTGCATGAATTGTTTTCTCTGAATTCTTTCGCTTGAGTTCTCAAATATCAACAAAAAATCTCAATATTGATTGAGGCTTTTTGGCTCGAGCGGAAAAAATTTCACTAGTGCGAAAGCTTGCTCATTAAATCTTACGGAGAAAAAATTCTACAATTTTTGTAACGTATGGTTCTACACACTAGTGAATCCTTTTTGAGGACGAATGTCACTAGACTAATGTTTTAATTCTTTACAACGTGGCCAACGAAAAAAATACACAAGCCAATTTCCCGTTGTCGTATGGAAATTATGATCATTTGGAACGTTCACGTTCATTCATTTGTTCTGCGTGATGTAAATGCACTGACACGGTCGCCAGATACTTAAAGCGCATCAAACATTTTGAAAAAAGGCCATTTGCAAATATTTCAGATTCAGTGACTGTTAAATATCTAGAAATTCGCCTTCGACTCTACTTTGTAATCAAAGTTTCAAAATTCAGAATCTTACTTAAGTTGTATATTATATAAATTTTTATTGGCCATATGAAAATATAAGATGAATTGGCCAGTCCTGGCGCGAACTCAGGAAACCTTGCACTACGCTCACGACCGCACTTCTACCCGACACTATGCAGGTAACCTTGGACGTGGTGCGTAATTTGTACAGGGGAGCTGTGATCGTACTCTCATCCGACGCGATGCAGATGAGACCTTGATCATTGCTTCGCACTCGAGTTATGAAATGAATACTTTTAATTCGATGATGCCCGACGAGCCTTAGGATCCTTGCATTGCGCGTATATTCGCACTCCAACTCGACACTATGCAAGGACATTGACTACGGTGCACAATTCGTGCAAGTGAGCCACGATCGCACTCTTATCCGACGCGATGCAGATGAGACCTTCATCGCTGCTACACTCCGTTGGTTTTACCGATTTGAAATGGAAATAAATGTTTGTTTGATTTCACTTTGAAAATATTTGAAAAAGTTATGATAATAAAAAATAATTTATTTATTTGATGCTATTGTTCATTGATGAACATGTCGCACGACCCGAAAGTAACCGTATAGACATACTGAGAAAGGCTCGTGTATGTCACAGCGCGATGTGTTCGCTTCAGCTGCCGGCGCAATAATGAATGCGGAGCTCTGAATGACTCCACTCATATAGGAAAAGGACATATCGAGCTGTGCGACTTGTTCTAGGAATCTTCTAGATGGCATTGATCATTTACTAATTTTTCAAACAGTGTGTACATCGTTGATGCCTGTAGTATTGCACACTGTTTCGCTTTTCCACTTATCGATTGATTCGCAATGAAATTCGGCGATCAGTGCACCGACGGATTCCGCACTACTTGACGCGTCATCTATTTCGCGATTTCTCGCACTGAAATAATGAGTCAATAGTAAAGAGCGTGGAAAGTTGCCAATTACACACGCCGGCGCGTTGGTGCACGAGCGCAGCGAGTGCGACATATCGCCCAAGTATGCTATTGGCAACTATACCGTGCGAGTTGCTCATACTATTTTTCATCACGGGCATGAAAAATGATGTATCGCGTGGTACCAAATTCGTATCGAGAGGCTATGCAAACTCCAGAAGGAGAACACTGGAAAAATCGAAATTGAATCGATGAAAACGAATCAAGTTAGGGAACTGGTTGATAGACCCACAGCTAGAGTTAGAAAACAAAAGCTCAATATTATTGATTCGAGATGGGTTCTGGAATAAAAAATTGGAATAAATAGTAAGACCAAGTACAAAGCTAGATAAGTAATTCGTGGCTTTAAGAATAAGAACGAGTACGACCTAAGCAAAACTTATGCTTCAGTGTCTCCCATGCAAGTCACAAGGGCCGTGCTCACGATAATCAATAAGTTCGACTTAGAAGTTCGACAGCTACACGTAAAAACATCTTTCCTGAATGGGAAAATTGATAACGAGATTTACATGGAAATACCAGAAGGAGTAAAGTGTACGGAGTCAGAAAGATTGAAAAGGGTATGTAAACTATTGAGAGCACTGTACGGATTGAGAATCAGTCCCAAGGTATGGTACGAGCGTTTCAAGGAAACTGCTCTAAAAATTGGTCTTCAATCCCACAATAGTGAACCCTGTCTGTTTTATTGGAGAAAGCTCGATAAATTCTTGATTTTGTTGCTTTATATTGATGACATGTTGATTGCCAGCAATGATTCTCAGAAATTGAATGAAATAATGAATCAGCTGATGTTAGAATTTGAAATGACCGATCTTGGAGAACCAAAAAATTTCCTGGGGATCGAGATCAAGAGAAACAGAGAAAAGCAAACGATGACACTGGCGCTCGAAGGTTATATTGACAAAATGCTAGATAGATTCGATTATGGTGACATGAAACCTCAAAGATAACCCATGATCACAAGACAAATGTCAAATCGAGAAAGAAGGCAACGAGAAGAGAGCCCTGATAAGCTAGAATGTATTAGAAACATTTCGAGTACACCTTATAGAGAAATAATAAGCTCTCTACTATATCTGGCAAATACACTGCGACCAGATATTTCGTATGCCGTAAACGTCTTGAGCAGACATCAGATCAACCCAACCGAGAATGAATGGAAAATGATAGAAAGAGTCATGATGTATCTGACACATACAAAACAAGTTGGAATGAAGCTCGAAGGAAAGTTAGACGGCTTAAGAGTATATCCTGATGCGAGTTTTGCAGACTGTAAAAATTTCATTACCACCAGTGGGTCCGCTGTGCAACTCTTTGGTGACACCATTGCCTGGAAAACTCACAAACAGAATTACGTGGCTTTATACACGCCAAGCCGAGTATGTCACAACAAGCGAAACTTGCAAAGAACTAATCGCACAACACATTACAATCTCGGAGATTTTAAATATATCCATGTTACCTATGATTTTATGGTTTGATAACAAAGCTGCATGCGCCAGTACTCAAATGAGCACTAGTAGTGAACTAAGACATATAATTGACATTAGAGAACATTATGTTAGAGAATGTGTAGAAAAGAATTTAGTTAGAGTAGAATGGATATCATCCAAAGAGCAGATAGCTGATATATTTACAAAACCTCTATCGTTCGAAATACATAACAGATTCATGAAACAGTTATTAAACTGAAATTGAAGTTGGATTTATAAGCTAGAACTGATAGCGAACACATATTTTGGAATGTCTATTTGTTACAAGTACGACCAAACAGAATAACAAGCGCTAGAAGAAGAAGAAGGTGCTCGGCATCGCTGCGGGAGGGAGTGTCAGAAATGTGCGGTCACACCAAGCCTCGCGCATATACGGCTCACGCTGCGAGCCACTGGCGCGTCAGCCTATAGCTGTTTCTCCCCTCCACCGCCAGCCCGTTCGCCTCGCCGCCAGCTCACTCTGAGTCGAGCTCTCGGCGCGCAAACTGCTCCTCGTGCTTCGTGACGTGATTCCCAAATCTTTTATCCAAATATAGAAAGCTCGATTGATACGGAAAAAGTTAGATTCAAGGCTAGATTGTTCATAGCTAGATTTGATATAATAAAGTGTGATTGTGTGAAAGGTAAAACTTCGGGTTTTTCATTTCCGTTCGTAATATCCTCACTCCCAAGTGCATCTTATACCAATATTCTCTCAATTTTTCATCACGAGTATAGGAAACTAAGGTTTAATTATTGACTTTTTAATACAAGTGATGGGAAATTATATTTTGAGATACAGTTTAAATTTCAAGACAATCGGTTAAAAATTGAAGGAGCTATCGGTACGTCTAGTTCAAAAAACACGGATCCGAGAAAAACGCGTTCATAGTTTCAAGCACTTATGATGAATTCGATGAAATTTTCATCACCTCTAATCTGCGATGCCTGCTCAATACAATTGATCTGCCAATGGAAGTTTATTTTCCTCTTCATCTTTTCTTGATGAAATAGTGTCTTCGCGGGCAGTTCAAAGTTATCGCTCGCCAAAAAAACAGCAGTACATACTCCGTACCAATGTTACGTTCTTCCAAACATTATTGGGATTCCATGTTTTTCCGACCCATGGTTTACGAAAATCAAGGTCACGAAGCTTGATTTGCAAGTTCGATTTTTTTCCCCTCACAAGTCTTCCTCTTCGAGAAAGCAAACATAACTGCCCAACCGACGAATTAACTTTTTATAATTATTTGGTAAAGTATATACACGTATGTTAGAAAATAAACTTATTCGCCACCTTTTATTAGGACCGAACGGACTTTATTCTAATTCTTGGTTCAAAAAATTCACAATAAGCTTTGTCTCGATCTGGGTTGAGACTAATACATGGAGATTTTTTCGTCAACTCTCTAGAGCCTGCGTGCGGACCCTGAAACCTCGCGTTATCGATGCTTGTTTTCGACTCTTCAAGACCAATATCTGAATAATTCGAGATACGATATCAACGTAGTTTTTCATCACGGGTGCATGAAAACTGACGTATGGCATAGCAGTTTCGGAGATGCAAAATGAGCGATTGTGTACTCCGTTGCCATAGTGTCATTTTGTGACGCTCTAGCGTTACGAAATGACACTATCGTAACGGAATGCACAAATACCCATTTTGCATCCAAGATACTACCACGCACCACATCATTTTTTATACCTGCTATATGAATACCGTATTTTCTAGCCCGCTACTTAATTGTTGAATTTGTTGAATTTGTCTGGTAAGAAATATAAACATCAAATTATACTTCAAAAGTCTTTTTAATATGTTTATAAATGAAACAATTCTTTTCTAAAAAGAAGAGGACGCTACCTCCGGGTGTCCAATCACAATAAAATTTCGTGAGATGGTTCATGGGTAGCCTAATATCTCATATCTGCAGCCACGCAGTCCAATATCTCTTTATCAGTTTCAACATATTCGTAAACTATTATCGACCTCGTTTTATGCTGTATATCTGTATATTTTGAAAACCATACCACGCGGCTGTAGATATGAACTATTAGACTACTCATGAACATCTCACAAAGTTTTATCGTGATTGAACATCCAGACGTAGCGTCCTTTCCTTATAAGCCTGACTAACACTTCAGAAATCAAGCCATACTGTGAGAAATACTTCGGTAAATTTTTGTTCTCAATCATACGCAGATGGTATCCAGCGTTTTTGGCTGATGCAAAAATTTGCTCAAAATTGAATGTAAGTATGAATTATCTTGACCTTGCGAGGGGCACAATACTAAAAATTATCCAACTTTTCCATTCAGAAAGGAATATAAATTACCGAATCGACCATTACCAAGTTACCAAATGGTGCTCGACCAGATCGAATAGAAATTTCGAGAGACCCAGAACAAACAGAAAAAAATTTAATTATGCTTACTCTTACATCAGAATATTGTAGTCATGGAAAGCTTAAAAAGAGAGTTTTCTCGCTCAGAATGGACATTTCTGAAAAGAAACTTTGATACTTTTTTCTCGTTTATAAAACGTAACATCTAATAACATTAGACAGGTGAGTAGAGAATGTAATGGTTTTGGAGAATCTCTCATTGAATCTCGAATAGGTATTTTGAGACTGATCTGTTAGCCAGACTTGGAAGAGAATTTTCTGAATTTGAAATATTTTGAAAAGACTTACTTTGAAGTATGATTTGACGTTGCCTTCAAGATATCGAACAGAGAAATGAACGAATACCTTGGAAGATCAAAAATAAGTGGGCGAACAGAGCCAAAATGATTTTATGTTCCATGTTTTTTCGCAACCAACATCAATGACTAGAAAAATTGTATTTAGTCAATGATGGTAGATCATTAAAAAACGTCCGAATATCAATATCTAAAAGTTGATGACTCAACGCTCTGGTATAAAGGTTGTATCCCCAAGACATGTGTGTATATATATATATTGTAACGGGGCGCTTCGTTACAAGGCGCGTGCGAGTATTGGGGATTATCGTCGGGGAAAACGTGCGGTGATCTGCTGGCAAAATGCTGTGCTCGTTGGGGGCGGCCGGGCCTTATGCCGTGCAATGCTCGCCCCTTGGCCAGCCAGCTGGCGCTCGCCGCTGCAGGTTCCTCCCGGCGATGCTCGTCCAGGTAGCTCAGTTCTTCTCAGCGAGCTGAAGGCTCGCCGAGACCGCGGAGAGGGGATGGGTTTGATCGGGGAAAAGGCTAGTCTCGATATGCGGAAATAACGAAAGGCTCGATAAAAAGTGATAGGGTTTATTAACGAAAGAAAATGCTAGTTTACAGTGCCTGGCAGTGCTAAAGCTGCCAGGGCTTTCGCGCGCTCGCGTGAGCTGAGGGCCGGTTTCGCGTACGTCGCCCGCGTGGCGACCGCTTAACAGAGGCGCGCTGCGTCCTTGCCCGCGAAGCTTGGGCGTACAAAGTAGGACTTACTCGGATGTTGCGATACGGCTGCGGCGCTGTTTTCCTGTCCTGTTCACGTGGATGGCGGCTGGGTTGCGGTGGTTTCCTCGTGTACAGGCGGCGGGCGCACGCTTGCTTCCTAGAGAAGCTCGGTCGTCGCGGCGGGTCGCTGGCCAGCGGACACGCACAAGGCACTACACCAAGTGCACGCACGTTTCTCGGAGCTCTCCGAGACGAGTCGTCACGGCCGTTGGGGTTGCGGGTGCGGCGTCGCGATGGTCGCGAATGATGATCTCGTCCGGGAAGGGCGCGGGGTTGAAAGTCCGAGGGAAAACGCGGTCGTACGTGGCGCGGGTCGCGTGTTGCTCGCTAGCCGGTAGCGTTCTAATTCCCGGTCTGGCGCGCGTCGGCCGGCCTGTGCGCGACCGCGAGTCGCGCACGGCGTATCAAGTATCGCGCGGGCCCCGCTCACTCGCTCTCGATATGCGGGGCTCGGGCGCTCGCGTGGCTTATGCCGGGCTTGGCGCTATCGCCGGCTAAATATGATTTTCGGCGCGAGGCTCATAACGAGTATGAGCGCTACTCGTTACAATATGTATATGTATATCAACTTTTCTATTGATTAATACAATTATTTATTTGAAAATGCGGAAAATCGAAACAGTATGCACATTAGCGTATGTATCTTGATAAATTGAGACCGATAAAAAATCGATCTAAGCTTTCGTTTGCGAATAAAACGCCGAACGGGAATTTGATTTAGCGTAGATATATATATATATATATATATATATATAATATATATATATATCGATGAAATTAAAGTTATTTATGATTTCTGGTTAAAATCGCAACAGTGTGCACAAGTTCACGAGTAGATTTATCCAATCCATTTGAGTATTTCTTTTGTGCGCGAGCGAATTTGACGGAAAATCGCGAACAAGAGTCATATCGATGAAAACCATGAAAAATCACGTTGTTCGTAATTTTCGACCGATAAAAATCATTCAGATCGCAAAAATCGCAACAGTATGCAAAAGTATAACTGAATGGGATGTTCACACTGTTGAGATATTATAATATAACTCATTTTTTCATTGCGAAAAGTCGCGAACAAGATGACGCGTTAGGCAGTGCGAAATCCGTCGGTGCGCTGTTCGCGGAATTTCGTTGCAAATTGATCAATAATTGTCAAAAAGCGAAACAGTTTGCAATACTACAGGTATCAACGATGTGTACACTGTTTGAGAAATTTGTAAATAATCAGTACCATCCACAAGATTTTTAGAACAAGTCGCACAACTCGATACGAGCATTCCCTATATAAGTGGAGCAATTCACAGCTCCGCATGCATTATTACGCTAGCCGCTGAAGCGAACACATCGCGCTGTGACATACACGAGCCTCGCTCACTATGTCTAACGGTTACTTCCGGGTCGTGCAACATGTTCAATCTTTGAACATGTACAATAATCATCAAATAAATTAATTAATTTTTGTTACTGTAACTAATGCTTTTCCAATTATCTTTAATGTAAAATTAATACAGAAATTTATTTTTATGTCAAATCAACAAAGGGGTGTAGTAGCGATCAAGGTCTTATCTGCATACTGTCGGATAAGAGTGCGATCGTGGCTCACTTGCACGAATTGCGCACCATAGTCAAGGTCTTTCTTGACGCGTAGTGCGAGGATCCTGAGACTCGTCGGGCGTAATCATCGAATTTAATGTATTTATTTCATAACTCTGTACAAATTACGCACAACGTCCAAGGTTCTACCTGCATCGTGTCGGGTGATGTGCGGTCGTGAGCGTAGTACAGGGTTTCCTGAGTTCGCGCCGGGTTTCAATTGATTAATATTATATTTTCTTATGGCCAATATAAATTTATATACAACTTAAATGGAATTTTGAATTTTGAAATTTCGATTACAAATTAGAGTGAAACGCGAATTTATCGATACTTAACAGTCACTGTATCTAAAGAATTTGCTAATGGCCTTTTTTCAAAGAAGTTTGATGCGCTTTAAGCATCTGGCGACCGTGTCAGTGCGTTCACAAAATAACGCGGACTATCCGAACAAACGTGAACGTTACAAGGCCCCGAAGTCTGATTCAAGAGGTACAGTTTTGCCTTGTTATAAAACTTTCTTTTTGAGAAAACAAAAATTATTGTATGCGAGATTTGAACAAAAAACAGAATCTATCCAAATTATCTATTTGAAATTCGGATATTCCAAAATCTGACGCCGGTTTGATGATCCGCCACACAAAAAACCATTGTATGTGGAATTTCATTTCAAAATTTGAAAATTTTTGTCCGCCAAACATACTTCGAAACTCTGTATCTGAATATACTTATATTATCTGTATCTGATACAATAATAATGAGAATCTGAACGAAAATATAGATTAGTCGAATTGACGTTATCGAATGAACTGTCGCAGGTACAGTCTCAATCACATTTGAGTCCGGATTCGCAATCAGCGACTCAAAAACACTTGTATGCGTATATTTATTAAAATTCAGTCAATTTTGAAAGGACCCCGCTCAGAATGTTAAGAATTTGGCTCCCGGTTAAATTGGCTCAAACTCTAATATCATATAATTCATTACTTTCTGATCAAAATTCCAAATGGGCCGACCGTCTGAAAATGAACAGTTTTTGAGAAAAAAAGCTCGAAAGTCGCAAAAAGTAGAGGTTACGGGAGGTTAGATCGAGTGACATATGGAGCGGTGGGTTGCCGTGGTACGGGGGTTAGATAGTAAGCTTAAGCTCTTGTCATTTTGCATTCTGCATAAGCTAAACTTATAGCTGAGAAAATGAGACCAGAATTAGCTTGGTATGAGAAGGAAATCAATTCACTTCCAGATTTTCGACAGTACAATGAATGTTCCATGCTTAGCTTGGCGTAATATTCTCAAATGGTTGGAAGTTATTATATTCAAAGTCGACCATCCTTTGACACCATCATGATATTGATAGAAATTACTATTTTCAACTTTCATGATGCATAAAAATTGAGGACTGGACGTTCCTGGATCTTTAATCTCACGAACGAAAAGGTGTACGGAAAAATAACGTGAGCTGTTGCGGCGTACGCTGTGAACTTGCGAATCGCTGCGTTTGATATGACGATTGAACGTGTCCGAATGTTCAATTTTTACGGAGAACCAGTCTACGCAAAAACAGAGTGCGCTGTTAAAGCGTTCGCTGTGGACTTGCGACCACTGCGTTCAAATCAACGGGTAAACGTGTCTGAATCTTCAATTTTTACACGAGAAAATAGTTTATACGCCAAAATAATCCACAAATACAGCCTACTCTGTGAGCTTGCGATTGCTGCATTTGAATTGACGACTGATCGTGATAGGATCTTCGATTTTTACGGAGAAATAGTATACGCTAAAATGACATGCACAATTATAGCAAACGCTGTGAGCTCGCATTCGCTGCGTACGAATTGATGACTTTACGTGTCTGGATCTCCGATTCTTACGGAGAAAATGGTGTATACACAAAAAGAATCCGCATCTGCAGCATACGCTGTGGGCTTGGATCTCTGGGTTTGAATTGACATCTGAGCGTGTCCGGATCTTTTATTTTCGAGCAGAAACAGTAAATGAAGAAATAACATGTGCTACTACAGCATTAGCTGTGGATTTGCGACCACTGCGTACGAATCGACGACTAAACATGTCTGGATCTCCGATTTTCACGGACAAAAATGTATACGCAAAAAAATCTACATCTGAAGCATACGCTGTGAGCTTGCGATCGCTACATATAAATTAAAAATTAAATGTTTCTGGATCTTCGACTCTTACGGAGAAATAGTCCACACGTGAAGAACATGTGCTGTTACAGCGTTCGTTAAGAACTTGCGATCAAGGTGTACGAATGGAGGATTGAACACAATGTAATTTTGAACTTCTACGGAGAAACAGTCTATCCAGAAAAAACATGCGCTGTTACAGCATCAGCTGTGAACTTGCGACCACTGCGTACGAATAGACGACAAATAGTGTCTGGATCTCCGATTTTCTCGAAGAAAATAGTATGTACGCAAAACTAATCCACAACTACAGCTTACGCTGTGAGCTTGCAACCACTGCACATGAAATGCCGATCAAACGTGTCTGGATTCCAATTTTCCCGAAGAATTACTGTATACGCAAAAATAATCCCCAACTACAGCTTGCGCTGCGAGTTTACAACCTCTGCGCACGAATTGATGACTTTACGTGTCTGGATCTCCGATTCTTACGGAGAAAATGGTGTATACACAAAAAGAATCCGCATCTGCAGCATACGCTGTGGGCTTGGATCTCTGGGTTTGAATTGACAACTGAGCGTGTCCGGATCTTTTATTTTCGAGCAGAAACAGTAAATGAAGAAATATCATGTGCTACTACAGCATTAGCTGTGGATTTGCGACCACTGCGTACGAATCGACGACTAAACATGTCTGGATCTCCGATTTTCACGGACAAAAATGTATACGCAAAAAAATCTACATCTGAAGCATACGCTGTGAGCTTGCGATCGCTACATATAAATTAAAAATTAAATGTTTCTGGATCTTCGACTCTTACGGAGAAATAGTCCACACGTGAAGAACATGTGCTGTTACAGCGTTCGTTAAGAACTTGCGATCAAGGTGTACGAATGGAGGATTGAACACAATGTAATTTTGAACTTCTACGGAGAAACAGTCTACCCAGAAAAAACATGCGCTGTTACAGCATCAGCTGTGAACTTGCGACCACTGCGTACGAATAGACGACTAATAGTGTCAAGATCTCCGATTTTCTCGAAGAAAATAGTATGTACGCAAAACTAATCCACAACTACAGCTTACGCTGTGAGCTTGCAACCACTGCACATGAAATGCCGATCAAACGTGTCTGGATTCCAATTTTCCCGAAGAATTACTGTATACGCAAAAATAATCCCCAACTACAGCTTGCGCTGCGAGTTTACGACCTCTGCGCACGAACTGATGAATAAACGTGTCTGGATCTTCGAATTTTGTGGATGAACAGTCTACACAGGAATAATATGTGATGTTACACGTTCGCTGTGAATTTGTGACTACTGTGTACGAATCGATGACTATAATTGTCTGGATCTTCGAATTTTACAGAGATAATAGTGTATACGCAAAGATAATAATCCACGAATACAACCTAGCCCATGAGCTTGCGATCGCTGCGTTTCAACTGACGACTGGACGTGTCCAGACCTTCGATATTCACGGAGAAACAGTGTACACAGGATTAACAAGTGCTGTTACAGCAGCAGCAGCAGCAGCTGTGAACTTGCGACCTCTGCGCACGAATCGACGACTCGACGTGTCTGGATCTTCGATTTTTACAGAGAATATAGTCTATTCGCCAATATAATCCACAGCTCCAGCCTACGCTGTGAGCTTGCGACCTCTGCGCACGAATCACCAACCAAACATGTCTGGAATCTCAATTTCCCCAAAGATAATAATGTATACGCAAGAAAATCTACATCTGCACCATACGCTGTGAGCATGCGATTGCTCCATATTGATTAAAGATTGAACTTTTAAAACTACAGCCTGCGCTGTGAGCTTGCGACCTCTGCGAACGGATCAACGACTAAACGTGTCTGGATTTTCGATTTTTGTGGAGAAACAGTCTACACAGAAATAATATGTGCTGTTACACGTTTGCTGTGAACTCGTGACCACTGTGTACGAATCGACGACTATAAGTGTCTGGATCCTCGAGTTTTACGGAGATAATAATGTATATCATGACCACTGCGTATGAATAGACAACTAATAGTGTCTGGATCTCCGGTTTACTCGGAGAAAATAGTTTATTCGCAAAAATAATCCACAACTACAGCCGCGCTGAGAGCTTGCGACCTCTGCGCACGAATCGACGACTCATCGTGTCTGGATCTTCAATTTTTACAGAGGAAATAGTCTATTCGCAAATATAATCCACAGCTCCAGCCTACGCTGTGAGCTTGCGACCTCTGCGCACGAATCACCAACCCTATGTTTCTGAATCTTTCGAACTTTTACGGAGAAGCAGTCTTCGCAGAAATTACATGTGCTGTTAAAGCATGAACTGTGAGTTTGTGACCACTGTTTACGGTTCGACGACTAAAGGTGTCTGGATCTTTGATTTCCCAAAAGAAAATAGTATATACGCAAAAATAATCCACAACTACAGCCTGCGCTGTGAGCTTGCGATCTCTGCGAACGGATCAATGACTAAACGTGTCTGGATTTTCGATTTTTGTAGAGAAACAGTCTACACAGAAATAATGTGTGCTGTTACACGTTTGCTGTGAACTCGTGACCACTGTGTACGAATCGACGACTATAAGTGTCTGGATCTTCGAGTTTTACGGAGATAATAGTGTCTATCACGACCACTGCGTATGAATAGACGACTAATAGTGACTGGATCTCCGGTTTACTCGGAGAAAATAGTTTATTCGCAAAAATAATCCACAACTACAGCCACGCTGAGAGCTTGCGACCTCTGCGCACGAATCGCCGACCCTATGTATCTGAATCTTCGATTCTCACGGAGAAAATACTGTATACGCAAAAATAATCCACAACTACAGCCGCGCTGAGAGCTTGCGACCTCTGCGCACGAATCGCCAACCCTATGATTCTGAATCTTCGATTTTAACGGAGACAATAGTGTATACGCTAAAATAATCCACAACTACAGCGAAAGCTGTGGACTTGCAAATCGCTGCTGTTGAAGTGAGGACTCAATTGTCTGAATGTTCGATTTTTCCGGAGCAGGCGGTGTCCGCAGAATAACATGCACGGCTTCAGCGTACGCTCTGAACTTGCGACGTCTGCATATGAATAGACGACTTATAGTGTCTGGATCTCCAATTTTGTAGGAGAAAATAGTTTATACGCAAAAATAAGCAAGAACTACAGCCGCGCCGAGAGCTTGCGACTTCTGCGCATGAATCGCCGACCCTATGTATCTGAATCTTCGATTCTCACGGAGAAAATACTGTATACGCAAAGATTATCCTCAACTACAGCCTACGCTGAGAGCTTGCGACCTCTGCGCATAAATCGCCGACCAAACGTGTCTGGATTTTCAATTTCCCCGAAGATAATAGTGAATACGCAAAAAAAATCTACATCTGCACCATACGCTGTGAGCTTGCGAACGCTTCATATTAATTAAAGATCAAATGTATATGGATCTTTGATTCTTACGGAGAAATAGTTCACATAGAAAGAAATGGTTGAAATGAACGAAGAAATGGTTTCTTACCCATCAAATAGACTTCTCGAAACTATAAAGGATGCGGCTGGCAGACCTCCTCCGAGAAATCCAGACTGATTTATACTTTTATCGTGAATAAAGTACATGGTATTTAGGGTAAAGCAATGTGCTTTTGAATAATTGACTTTCATTTCCTGAATTATGAACAACTCATCAACTAGGTATTCAAAACTGTCAAAGAACAAGATCGGGATAAACGCACCAGCTGACGACGACTTGATAAAAGATCGTTATTCCCATAAATACATTTCTTATGAGAAATAATATGGAGGAACAGTCGCTGAATCGTAGCTTGCACTATTAAGCTCACAGCGTACGCTGTAGTTGTGCGTGTTAATATTGCGTACACTGTTTCTCCGTGAAAGTCGAAGATTCAAACGCGTTTAATCTTCCATTCGTACGCAGCAGTCGCAAGCTCACAGCATACGCTGTAGTTGAGAAATATTTCTGCAAATACACTATTTTTTCAGTAAAAATCGGAGATCCAGACAGGTTCAGTAGTCGATTAGTACGCAGTGGTCGTAAGTTCACAGCTGCTGCTGTAACAGCACATGTTATTTCTGCGTAGACTGTTTCTCCGTGGAAATCGAAGATCCGGACACGTTCAGTCGTCAGTTCAAACGCAGCGATCGCAAGTTCACAGCGTAGGTTGTATATAGAGATTTTTTTTCTGTATATACTATTTTAGTATACGTAGGCTGTAGTTGTGGATTATTTTTGCGAATAAACTATTATTTTCGAGAAAACTCGAGATCGTGACACTATTAGTCGTCTATTCATACGCAGTGGTCGTTAGTTCACAGCGTACGCTGAAGTTGTGTATGTTATTTTGTGAAGACTGTTGGCTCCTGAAAAATCGAACATCCAGACAATTGAGTCCTCATTTCAACAGCAGAGATTCGCAAGTCCACAGCTTTCGCTGTAGTTGTGGATTATTTTAGCGTATACACTATTGTCTGCGTGAAAATCGAAGATTCAGAATCATAGGGTCGGCGATTCATGCGCAGAAGTCGCAAGCTCTCAGCGCGGCTATAGTTCTCGCTTATTTTCTCGTATAAACTATTTTCTCCCACAAAATTGGAGATCCAGACACTATTAGTGATCTATTCATATGCAGACGTCGCAAGTTCAGAGCGTACGCTGAAGCCGTGCGTGTTATTCTGCGGACACCGCCGGCTCCGGAATAATCGGATAATTGAGTCCTCGCTTCAAAAGCAGCGACTTGCAAGTTCACAGCTGACGCTGTAGTTGTAGTTTATTTTTGCGTATACAGTAATTTATACGTGAAAATTGAAGATCCAGACACGTTTGATCGGCGATTCATGAGCAGTGATCGCAAGCTCACAGCGTAGGCTGAAGTTGTGGATTATTTTTGCTCATGCTTTAACAGCACATGTAATTTCTGCGAAGACTGCTTCTCCGTGAAAGTTCGAAGTTCCATCATAATCAATCCTCAATTCGTACACCGTGCTCGCAAGTTCTTAGCAAACGCTGAAACAGCAAATATTCTTTCTATGTGAACTATTCCTCCGTAAGAATCAAAGATCCATATACATTTAATCTTTAATTAATATGAAACGATCGCAAGCTCACAGCGTATGGTGTAGATGTAGATTTTTTTTGCGTATTCACTATTATCTTCGGGGAAATTGAAAATCCAGACACGTTTGGTCGGCGATTCATGCGCAGAGGTCGCAAGCTCTCAGCGCGGCTGTAGTTGTGGATTATTTTTGCGAATAAACTATTTTCTCCGAGTAAACCGGAGATCCAGACACTATTAGTTGTCTATTCATACGCAGTGGTCGTGATATACATTATTATCTCCGTAAAACTCGAGGATCCAGACACTTATAGTCGTCGATTCGTACACAGTGGTCACGAGTTCACAGCAAACGTGTAACAGCACATATTATTTCTGTGTAGACTGTTTCTCCACAAAAATCGAAAATCCAGACACGTTTAGTCGTTGATCCGTTCGCAGAGGTCGCAAGCTCACAGCGCAGGCTGTAGTTTTAAAAGTTCAATCTTTAATCAATATGGAGCAATCGCATGCTCACAGCGTATGGTGCAGATGTAGATTTTCTTGCGTATACATTATTATCTTTGGGGAAATTGAGATTCCAGACATGTTTGGTTGGTGATTCGTGCGCAGAGGTCGCAAGCTCACAGCGTAGGCTGGAGCTGTGGATTATATTGGCGAATAGACTATATTCTCTGTAAAAATCGAAGATCCAGACACGTCGAGTCGTCGATTCGTGCGCAGAGGTCGCAAGGTCACAGCTGCTGCTGCTGCTGTAACAGCACTTGTTAATCCTGTGTACACTGTTTCTCCGTGAATATCGAAGATCTGGACACGTCCAGTCGTCAGTTGAAACGCAGCGATCGCAAGCTCATGGGCTAGGTTGTATTCGTGGATTATTATCTTTGCGTATACACTATTATCTCTGTAAAATTCGAAGATCCAGACAATTATAGTCATCGATTCGTACACAGTAGTCACAAATTCACAGCGAACGTGTAACATCACATATTATTCCTGTGTAGACTGTTCATCCACAAAATTCGAAGATCCAGACACGTTTATTCATCAATTCGTGCGCAGAGGTCGTAAACTCGCAGCGCAAGCTGTAGTTGGGGATTATTTTTGCGTATACAGTAATTCTTCGGGAAAATTGGAATCCAGACACGTTTGATCGGCATTTCATGTGCAGTGGTTGCAAGCTCACAGCGTAAGCTGTAGTTGTGGATTAGTTTTGCGTACATACTATTTTCTTCGAGAAAATCGGAGATCTTGACACTATTAGTCGTCTATTCGTACGCAGTGGTCGCAAGTTCACAGCTGATGCTGTAACAGCGCATGTTTTTTCTGGGTAGACTGTTTCTCCGTAGAAGTTCAAAATTACATTGTGTTCAATCCTCCATTCGTACACCTTGATCGCAAGTTCTTAACGAACGCTGTAACAGCACATGTTCTTCACGTGTGGACTATTTCTCCGTAAGAGTCGAAGATCCAGAAACATTTAATTTTTAATTTATATGTAGCGATCGCAAGCTCACAGCGTATGCTTCAGATGTAGATTTTTTTGCGTATACATTTTTGTCCGTGAAAATCGGAGATCCAGACATGTTTAGTCGTCGATTCGTACGCAGTGGTCGCAAATCCACAGCTAATGCTGTAGTAGCACATGATATTTCTTCATTTACTGTTTCTGCTCGAAAATAAAAGATCCGGACACGCTCAGTTGTCAATTCAAACCCAGAGATCCAAGCCCACAGCGTATGCTGCAGATGCGGATTCTTTTTGTGTATACACCATTTTCTCCGTAAGAATCGGAGATCCAGACACGTAAAGTCATCAATTCGTACGCAGCGAATGCGAGCTCACAGCGTTTGCTATAATTGTGCATGTCATTTTAGCGTATACTATTTCTCCGTAAAAATCGAAGATCCTATCACGATCAGTCGTCAATTCAAATGCAGCAATCGCAAGCTCACAGAGTAGGCTGTATTTGTGGATTATTTTGGCGTACAAACTATTTTCTCGTGTAAAAATTGAAGATTCAGACACGTTTACCCGTTGATTTGAACGCAGTGGTCGCAAGTCCACAGCGAACGCTTTAACAGCGCACTCTGTTTTTGCGTAGACTGGTTCTCCGTAAAAATTGAACATTCGGACACGTTCAATCGTCATATCAAACGCAGCGATTCGCAAGTTCACAGCGTACGCCGCAACAGCTCACGTTATTTTTCCGTACACCTTTTCGTTCGTGAGATTAAAAGATCCAGGAACGTCCAGTCCTCAATTCTTATGCATCATGAAAGTTGAAAATAGTAATTTCTATCAATATCATGATGGTGTCAAAGGATGGTCGACTTTGAATATAATAACTTCCAACCATTTGAGAATATTACGCCAAGCTAAGCATGGAACATTCATTGTACTGTCGAAAATCTGGAAGTGAATTGATTTCCTTCTCATACCAAGCTAATTCTGGTCTCATTTTCTCAGCTATAAGTTTAGCTTATGCAGAATGCAAAATGACAAGAGCTTAAGCTTACTATCTAACCCCCGTACCACGGCAACCCACCGCTCCATATGTCACTCGATCTAACCTCCCGTAACCTCTACTTTTTGCGACTTTCGAGCTTTTTTTCTCAAAAACTGTTCATTTTCAGACGGTCGGCCCATTTGGACTTTTGATCAGAAAGTAATGAATTATATGATATTAGAGTTTGAGCCAATTTAACCGGGAGCCAAATTCTTAACATTCTGAGCGGGGTCCTTTCCTGTCCGCCATCTTGGATGTTCTAATTTGAAATTGTAAACTCTGTGGCCAGATTCGTAATCAGTAATCCAAAAATCCTATGTATGCCGATTTTCGTTAGAAAACATTAACAGAATATCGTTTGACGTAAAGACTTAACTTCCAGAGGATCATCACCATGGATCACACTATATCGCCCGATCTGAAATGGATCCTTCTCTATGGTCGCTATGGTCCGACATGAGCCTTTATTGAAGCCATTTTTGAAATGGATCTTCCTCCAACTTTTGAAATGGATTCTTCCATGGAAATTGCTCTATGTATCTTTTATGGTTGGGCTTCAAAAATTTGGCATAATCATGAGTATTTTATATTCATAGTATATATATTTATAGCAATCGATCTGTTAAGCTAGAATTCATGAATAAATGTTGGCGCTCTGATATTATGTGAACATATTTCTGTGAGTCCGTCATTAGAAAAAGTGTCTGGGGCTAGGAAAATCCACCTTAGTTTCATCTCTCTTGAGTGTCCCTCTCTAATGAAAATACTCTCGGACTCGATTGTTTGTTGGGACAGATATAGGAAATATTCAAATCAGCATCATATATAATAAAAGACGACTTACCTGTCCAACGTCCAATCAACCAACAGACACGTCGGCGAATGATTCGGTAGTTGCTACTCTTCTCTTTCAGCTCTAATTGCAGTGTTGTAGAAAACCATTCATCAAAGTTGATTGCATCGTAGAGATCAAATCCTGCTAATCCAACTGCATTGTAAACAGCATCTTTCAATAGAATGCTACATAGATTATTTGGGTCAACGAGGTGATGATGTTTTTGTATCAACTGAACCAACACACTAGAAAGTGTATCTTTGAACTGATGTAATATAGCGAGGAATACAGTCTCTGTGCAAGGCTGGAACGACGTGCAAATGAGATATTATATTCAGGTCGAAAATTGAACTTATGGTGAATTTTTCAATTCGCATTAGCCAGTCTAGCCTATCAAACTTCAGAAGTAGCAAAATTAAAGATTTCCAACCGAAAAGTCATAAAAAGAGAAGTTATATCCCAGGCAAAATTACTATGTTATCAGAAAACATGCCTCCCATAACTATTTATGGAGATAATTATACTATCAACTCATTATACTTTTCACAAATATAATCCATAGCTCCAAAGTACACTATGGATTATGTTATTAATCGCCCGTACCATAAAAATACATGAAATTATCAACGACCTAAGATATAAAATGGATGTGACGACAAAAGAAAAATTCATTGAAAAAATGTACAGTTAACATATTTACAG